>OV281302.1:1252500-2745000 GCA_923062465.1 Acleris sparsana | reverse complement strand
ATTTTAATTAAAATAAAACTAAGCTACTGAAAAATTAAAGATTTAAATAATAATCACCTCTATAAAAAGAATACCCCCTCTAGCAGGTACCTACTTGAATATAACTAACTATCTATGTAAAACAAGGCAGTCGACTCATCGTCGGATCGACGATTTTTGCATACCTACCTATTTAGTTAAGCAATTGCGATGACAATATAATAATAATCGATGATGATGAAGATGATAGTAGAGGCGAAAGGTGGCCATATAAACTTCTCAATCCATCCATACTAATATTATTTTTAAAGTGAAAGTGGGTCTGTGTGTCTGTCTGTTACCTCTACACGCTTAAACAACTAAACCCATGTAGATAAAATTTGGTGTAGAGATAGTTTGAGTCCCGGGGAAGGACATAGAATAATTCCTGAGCACACAACTTATATTGAAGTACCTAATAAAAATATATAGGTAACAACCTTTTAACTATAACAGTGTTTTCACAGATCCAAAATGCAGAACTTATTGATTTACTAATAACACTACACCAATCTTAGAAAAGATCCTCCTCCTCCTCTCCCTGTGATTTAATTTATATTTTTTGTTTATTTCAAATATATTTGTACCGAATTTATGATGGTTTTAATTAGCATTTAGTCTAACCTTTCATCGTAGTACTAGATTAAAAAACCGTATTTCGTCTGACTTTTGAAGATATACGTTTTTTTAGACTAGTATACAAATAGTGGTGTAGTATTTTTGAGTGACGTACTAGACAAGATAAACGTATTTCTTATATTCGGTTTTATTGTTTAGATCAGAAGCATTCAAAAAACATTTTATACTAAGTAATAAGGCGGTATGTGTCAAATACGTCTTTTTAATCAAGCATTTTTATGATACGTTCAAGCCCTAGTTTGTTATGTAGACATATGAAGAAAAAACTAGCCTATAAGGCGGTATAGTGCTCATATACCGCCTTTTTGCTTGTTTGTCAGTGGCAATTATTAATCGGCAACTAAGCAAAAAGGAAAAAATGCGTTTAAAAAAAAACCTGCATGTAATAAAAATATATTGCTTATGTAGAAAAGTAGTAAAATACAATAGCTATCCGACACAAAAAGTTTCATTTCAATATCTGTTTAAATTTCCTAGAAATATGAAAATGAAGATTTCGGACAGTTTTTTGCGATTATCTCGAAAGTGTCTTTTGTCGAAAAGTCGCCTTTTACACTAGCACGGCAGTGTAGCCGCCTGCATCTCAGAAACCAATCAAGTCCACTTATTCAAGATAGATTTTTATCTACACTTGTGAGTTCAATATTTCTTAAACGGTCTCCCAAATTTAGTTTGACTTTGAACCTTAAGAATAGGTCACCCTAAATAGTTTCACCGACACTTATTATATAGAACGTATCACTTCGCAGAATTTTCGTTTTGTAGAAAGCTATATTCTGTCGAACGCGTGTTAATTAACAGATCAGGGTATCTTAAATATGAGGCTCGTAGGTGAAGTAGGTGGTGTAGGGTTTGCGGGTGGTAGGACTCTGTGCAGAGCCCGTCCGGATCGCTACCACCATCTTATCCATTAACCTACCGCCAAACAGCAGTGTTCGCATTGTTGTGTTCCCGTTTGGGGATAAGACGGCCGGTGTAATGACTACCATAGAGGCATTCCATCTTAGTCCTCAGGGTTGGCAACGCATTTGCAGTCTAAGTCTTGTAGTCTTGTGAATGCGAATGTCTATGGGTCACAGTTTCCGCTTACCATCAGGTGGCCTGTGTGCTCGTTTGCCTTTTCTATGTCATAAAAAAAAAAAGTTAGGTTAGACTTGTAACCATCACAAGATAACCTAAAATCAACACAGGTTCAGCAGAAAATAGATTTCTATGAAACGAAAATTGTGCGAAGTGATACGTTCAATAAAATTAGTGTCTATGAAACAAGGGTAAACCCTAAAAATTACCTCCAATAAATAGAGCTAATATTTAATTTATATTTTTATTAGTTCACACTAATCCACGGTACGTGCCCTAAACGCGCGATCACGCCTTATTCCGAGCGTTATTCCCGTAATATCACCTGCAATTTCTTTGTTGGCACGTGTCTATCGCTCTATTGGAACCATTTAGTGTGACATGCACTCTGCGATCTGGCTTTTGATAGACAAGTTGTGCATCTGTTATTTATGCATTTAGACAGACGAAACCATTCAATCTTTGCCTTTCTTGGAATGGAGCGGTGGTATAAATTTACTTAGTAGCAAAACCAACTAAACTAAGTGGAATAGAGGTTCGCTTTTTTACACATACATTCTTTCTTATTCTTTCCGAAGTCAAAACTAAGAACCTTTAGAGTTCAGTTTAGCCAAGATGTAATTACACACCACATATACATAAATACACATAGCCCGAAGAATAGCTAAACTGAAGTGGCAGTGGGCGGGCACATTGCTCGCAGGACTGATGGCCGATGGGGTTAGAAGGTTCTGGAGTGGGGACCGGAAGACGAGCTGTAGGTAGGCCTCCAACAAGATGGAGTGACGACCTCGTCAGGATCGCGGGACCGCGGTGGATGCGGAAAGCACAAGACCGGTCTGAGTGGAAAGCCTTGGGGAGGCCTATGTCCAGCAGTAGATGTCTTTCAGCTGACATGATGATGATGATGAACCTGTAATTTTGCGTAGTTATTATATATTATACATTTAAACTATGCCAAAAAAAAACGAGTCCCTCATACATATAAAGAAAAACATATTTTATTTATTACAACACCGAGTGATGTATCATTAGATAGCTTTTATAAAATCAATAATGTTCATGTTATTATCAATGTTCAGATTTGGGGGCCGTTTTTGAAATATTTTACTCGAAAAATGTTTGAAAGGCTAAGGCCCGTATTAATAAACTGATCTCAACTATAATGCTCGTCTCGAGATGCGTCAAAAATGGCAGTGTTCTATGGTTTGGTGTTTACTTTGACGTATCTTGTGACGGGCCTCACGGTCAAGATGAGTTTATTAATACTAAGTAGACTTGATTATTTCTTGAGCAACAGGCGACTAAAAAATCGCATACACTTGTAGGTTTTTCAAGTTTTTTTGTTTGTAGCAACGGCGTCCGAACCTTACACTACCTGACCTGACGTGCTTTTCCTTGGTTTTAGTTTCAATAATAACAATAACTTTATAACAAAATCGACTAACGCTAGAATTGTTCTCTCGCGAAGCGGTGCTAGTCACTACACAAAACCCTAACTTCTCGCATACCCAGCACAGTTCTCATACATCGAAATTCAAGCGTGAAGTAGGGCATGAGTTAACTGAAGGGCGTTGTTATGAAGTTAGTCGCAGTTTGGCTGTCTGCGACCGCTTGTGCCACTTAAAAGTTTCGACTGAAAAATGCATCCACACTTTCCGTGGAAATTTGCCTGACTGGGCACTTTGCATTGAGTTTCGTTGATGTGCTCAAAAAATGCTGTCAGAAGGCACTTAAGTTGCTCATAGTGGGGTCTTATTTGGGTCCCAACAAAACAAATGGGTTTTATAACCTTACGGAGATACCTCGACAAGTCGTCATGTTGTTCCCCTTACCATTATTTTTAATTTAATGTTATTGAAATGAAATTTGCAATATTTTAGTTTGTTTGTAGTCGTTAGTTTTGAAAATAATTACTTATTACCTTATCACCTTGTCATGTAACTTAACAAGTATTATTGTATTTAATGATTGAACAAAAAATTACCTTCTGCTGGAGTTTCTTTCCCGCAATGATGGTCTTGTCCGAAGCGCTAGAAGTAGATTAACTCCATATTACCGACGTGCAAAAGATAATCATGTGGCCAATTTACCGAAAATATTTTTTTTTAATTTTGAATTTGAATTATGTGTGTTTGTGTCACTGTGTCTGTTTGTGACACGATTTTTAAGAAAGCTCGTTTAATCGTAATGGTTCTTAGCCAACTTACATGAAGTTGAGCCGCTTAAGAAATATTAGCAGTTTTTTTTTAATAGCTATTGTTCAATGTGAGGTTTCTTTGTGTTTATTTATAGCAAAAAAATAATTTAATGGATAATCACAAGATCAAATTTATCGCAATTGATTGACATAGTAGGTTGGGTCATAATGGAACCGACCCATAGGTAACGTACAATAGTACATTACTACAGAGGCCGGGACAAAAGGGGTTGCCGGCCGAAGTTATATAGACGGCCGAGCGAAGCAAGGCCGGATATAGGTCTGAGGCGGGCAACCCCATATTTCCCGCCTAAGTATGTATAGTGCTTTTCTGAAACATAATTCATTAAAATAATTAAAACCAAAATTACAATGTCAAATAGGTACTAGGAGTGTATAAACATTAAAAGTAACCTACAGTGCTCAGTACGCCCGCCCGCCGGCCCGCTGGTGGCGCGCGCGGGGCTCGCCGCATCGTGCTAACCTCCTAATTACCTCTGCGCTCCTGGTACTTCAATAAACATGCAAACGCTTTGTTGGATGCACGGCTTAGTAAATTAAAAAAAAACCCAGCTATTTAGCCTTTTCATAAAAACAGCCACCATGGCCAAATTAAAATTTAAAAAAAATTACTTCCCGGCCTAGGCCTTCAATTTCGTATGAAATTCCTTTACAGTTCTCTCGAGTTGTTCCGTCGGAAACGTGGCACTTTGGAGCCTAAAATAACTAACATAACGCCGACATTACATAGGATGTTTGAGAAAATGTTTTTTGTTTCTTTCCAAGACTAGCACCATCCTGAGCTAGGACCATAACAGCGTATCTAGCACTAGACCCAGTCTATTAATATTGGTTGGTATTTTCGTCCACATACTTTTGCCTCTATTTTATACATTCATTCACCGAAAAAAGGGTCTCTCTCTCCATTCATTGCAAAAGCTTTAAACCTACTTTAAAATTTTCTGTATTCACGTATGTTGCCTTTTCAGCTCAAACCTACATTGTCCCCTTTTTACACTAAATGTTTCGAGCTCAAAATATTCTAAATGAGCAAAAACTGTACGTGCTCAGCAAACACGCTTGAGTTGTATGTCGGTTATTTTTTCAGAAAAAACAGCTTCGAGTTAGCTCATAATTAGGCCTGTTAGCGGATTTTAAAATTAATGATTAACCAGACTCGAAGGCAAGTAAAATCGGTCACTAAACGGACAAATTTGGACGTGCTGTGATCCGTTTTCTTGCTCCTGATCAAATTAGGTACAGAGTTTTAAAACTTTCTTACTAACGATTCTCCTTAATGATCTACGTCAAAAAGTTACAAATTAATACGTAATTGCGCAAAGTTCGACGTTTAAAAGTAAATACAGTCATTACCGTTATTTTCTGTCAAATAGTTCGACAAAAAAATACTGGTATAAACGCTCGAAAACATTTGCAAACATAAAATATGTACTGTTTCCCGCGACGCCGTCCGTGTAGAAAAATAAAATATAGCCCATGTTAAGTGAAAACTGGTAAAATAACTATCAAAACCAGTCAAGTCAATTTTTGCGGGTGGTAGGACCCTGTGCAGGGTCCGTCCGGATCGCTACCACCATCTTATCCATTAACCTACCGCCAAACAGCAGTGTTCGCATTGTTGTGTTCCGGTTTGGGGATAAGACAGCCGGTGTAATGACTAGCATAGAGGCATTCCATCTTAGTCCTCAGGGTTGGCAACGCATTTGCAGTCTTATGCTAATGTCTATGGGTCACAGTTTCCACTTATCATCAGGTGGCCTGTGTGCTCGGTTGCCTTCTCTATGCCATAAAAAAAAAAAAGAGTCGTTTTTGAGTTTGTTGATTACAAACAAACATGCAAATCCTTTCTCTTTATTATACAAGAGTACAAAAAGCTTGTAAGTAAACCAAATAACCTGTTATCATACCGACAAAAAACCTTTCCGCCTACAAAAATACAGACTTACAAACTTTGGGTGAAATTAGAAAAGTTCCTTCTCAATTTTGAGCGAAACACGCCGCTCTTACTAACAAGTATTTAAATATTAAATTTGTTTATTAAGCCAGAAGCTTATTTTTAAATTAAGGGCGATCTTAGTTTCACTTTCAAGAAGTTCAGTCGAGTAAATTAAAAACGGTAACAATTTTAATGTGAATCCACAAAATTTAAGTATTTTCTAACCTTATGAAGTTGTTTTTGATTAAGAAGTTTCAAGGAATATACTACTGCATAACATTTATTAACATTGACGACGTGCTGATCTAGATGGTAGTGACTCTGCCTACGAAGCTACCGATCTCGGGTTCAAATCCCGATAGGGCAGATGTTTGTGTGATGAGCGCGAATATTTGTCCCTGAGTCATGGATGTTTTCAATGTATTTAAGTATATATTTCTCTACACAAGTATGTTATCACCCCATATAGTACAAGCCTAGAGCTTAGTTTGGGACTAGGCCAATTGGCGTGACATTGTCCTGTGGTATTAATTAATGTATTTATTTATTGGTTAAAAAAGAAACACTACCGAGATGACTAAAGAGTCGTCAGTGCAGAGACAGGACTGCTAAAAAAGAGATCAATAATTGATAACTTTATTTGCCGTGCTCAGTCACGAAAAATTCCAGATTTCTTTTAAATATCATCCTTTTTTTAAAATGCTGTTAATACGAGTTCCAAACAGGAAAATGGCATTATCTGAATGCTGTAAAGTGGAATACGACGGAAACGGGAATCAATCTTACCCATATTATATCATAGTATATTTTTTATTAAAAAAATAATCTCTTAATGATATTGTTTGTACAATATAGCACCGGACGTTAAAATTTCGTAATTTTCCAAAAGGTGGTAGAGAATGTGTAGTTTTGTAAATTAATGATAATGTGCAAGTTTGAGAATCTTCTCAAGATAATTGCTGAGACATCTCTGAGAAACATTTTCAAGCATTGACAATGTCCTATTTAAAACCAAAAACTAGAAAATATTCTTAGAAGTTGCTGAGAATTTCTCATAAAAAACTCACAGTTCATGATTTTCCTCAACCCTGTGCTATTTCTTAACAAAATCTTTATCTCGTTTGAGACAAAAAACCAAATCGATGCGTTTCAATATGGCTTAAACAATGACAAAAGACCCTTTGACTCAATGCTTCTATAGACGTCAGCAAGAAGAGAAAAGGGCAAAAAACACAGGGTTATGCAATAATAGTGCCCGAACTAGTGGGCTCGCGCGCTCCCGGAATACTAAACAGGCTAAACAGGCAAGATTTATATCTATTTATTCTCAGATTCTGCTCTTTGCTGAGTAGGGTAGCCATTTGTAAGAAGTTAAGCAGTAGTTAATAACTATTATTATTGATAAATGAAGGAGACGGAAAGAACATGTCTAGTCACTTTTTTTTGAAAATGAGTTTTGAATCTCAAGATATAGTTGACGAAATGAACTATTACCTACCACTCAGTTTCAGATATAAATCTTCATATAACTTGTATTTTTTCACTCTTAAAAAAACCTCGACACGGTAATTACGTACAAAATGACCTGGTTCCTAACTTTCAAATCGCGATATCTCAAAAAGTTACTAATGTGACTAACCATGTTCTTTCCGCGGGCTATTCAAATGCTCTGTTGGGATAAAACCAAAGTCTTTATTCCACTTGGACTCGCATCTGATTTTGAAATTCTTGCTTTTAACAATAAGGCGAATGAAAATTATTTAACACAGCAGTAGCAAAAAAGAGGCTAACCACCTACCACTCATATGTAGTTGCTTTTACATTTTATTATAATAGTTGAATAGTGTTATTGCACAAAACTAATTCTCAAATAGGTATTGTCTAAACAAAAATATATTTTAACAACTGTAAAATGAACAAGAGATCTCTTTAGGTGAAAAACGACATACAATCACTGGTAAGATTGTTAAGTCTGAAATAACCTTCTGCCGTGTTTTTAATTTGAGGTACAATTATTTTAAAGTTTTTAAAAAATCTAATATAAGCTGGTAACCCTAACAAATAAGGGCTTTTCGCACGCTTAGCCGTTTAAGATCAAACGTGAGATTGCTCGGTGATGGTAACATGACCACGGTTACATCGGCGGAAGTTTTAATGCGTTTTCTTAGCCTTTCCAAGCGAAAACTTCATTGAACGATCTTTTTACAGTTTAAAAAGTTTAAGTAATCGTATATGCAAAGGCGAGTTGAGTCGGAACGTGTGATATTTAACTTATTTTAAAAAGGAGGTTGTTCATTTTGTCGTTGATATTTGCTATTTTTTATTTACTTCCCAGTTTTTTATTGTTCTGACACATGTTTCACTAAATGTATAGTCAAGGAAATAGATTGTTTAGCAGTTTGACGTAATACTTAAACTAGCCGTGTTATACTTTTACCGGCGCGACACGACTACAGTACTAGGCAGATAAGAAATCAATCCTGACATTGCACGACCATGAAGTTTCTCACTATTGCCATTGTTGACAGCAGTAAAACAACGCTAAACTTATTTGTTTGTTTGCGGATCTTCTCGTCCAAAATACCGCAGAGCCTTAAGTCGAAAGTCTTCGACCAGTGTGTGTTGCCAGTGATGACTTATGGATCAGAGACTTGGCCGCTGAATGTGGGCCTCATAAATAAGCTCAGGGTCACTCAGCGTGCAATGGAAAGAGCTATGCTCGGAGTTTCTTTACGCGAAATGATCCGTAATACGGTAATACGCCAGAGAACCAAGGTCACCGACATAGCTCAGAGAGTTAGCATACTGAAGTGGCAATGGGCAGGCCACATAGCTCGGAGAACTGATAACCGTTGGGGAAGAAAAGTTCTCGAGTGGCGGCCCCGCACCGGTGGACGGAGTGTTGGACGGCCTCCCACCCGGTGGTCTGACGACCTGGTTAGGATCGCGGAGAGCCGCTGGATGTGAGCGGCTCAAGACCGTGACTTGTGGCGCTCTTTGGGGGAGGCCTTTGTCCAGCAGTGGACGCCCCCGGGCTGATGATGAAACTTATTTGTTGCGTGGAAGGAATAATAATAACAGCATTGTTTGAATGCTGTCAACATTATACATATTCAGAAACTTCATGGTTGTGCATTGTGTTAGGATTTACTTCTTATCGGCCGGGCACTATAATGACACGTAGGAGGCCATTTGCAACGTCAAAAGATGGCGGATGTGTAATTTGTTTTATTTTTTATTTTTGTGTTCTTTTTTGTTAGTGATTTGTACTTTTAATGCCTTTGTGTTGCACAGTGATAGAAGACTTGGACTTATTTCGTGTATCCTGGCATCTTACTTCTCGTTTCAAGTAGACTCGCAGTGGTACAGAGGTTAAAACTATCTTGGCCTCTGTCCTACGTATCACCGTACAACGTTGCCCCCAATCTTCCTAGAGAAGATTGAATTGTGTTTTATTGCTATATTGATCTATACTTATATACAGGGTGTCTTGAAACTCTTGTGATTAATTTTAACAGTAGATAGGGTGGATTATTTGGATCATCCCTACATTGGTAATTTTTTTTTAAGTTAATATTTGACCGAGTTACAGACTGATTTATCATCGCCTTTCCTGACGATGCTCTTAGTGTGCCCCATCTTAACTAATTCATTCATAATTATGTGTCACAACGTATTGTAAATAAACAAACTGTTCCCTCTGAAAAATGATTGTGATCATGGTCACAGCTTCCATGGGGTTCATAAAACTAAGACTTTATTCTGTAATATGAACGAAAAGAGGGTCTCTATTAAGGATAAGGGCCTAATATGTAAATAATTTAAATATGAAACTTACGATTGCGATTTTTAATCACACTCACACAGCTAAAATAGCAATTTTACTTTAAACTTCTTTTACGAGATCACGAATCATGGATTTATTTTATTCATTTGTACCACTATCAGGGATAATTACGAATAAAAAACAGAACAATTAAAACGAATCACTACGTCGAGACTGTGGTTTGACAATTTGACATAGTATTTTTTTAAATATTGTACCATTAAAACTCTTTATGAAAAGAGGTTTAGGTTTCTTTTATTAAAATAAAATTGTCCCTACACGTAACGTTTTATCAGAATTACATTTAAAGCTGGTGTCATATACGTTGTTGAAAGATATTCGGATCCCAGAAGAAAGAGAAAACATAAAATTGCTTCGTAAGAAGAGGTCGACGTGGTGACACTACAGTATTCTTAAGAAGCAACCATCATTTAATGGTGGTCATTTAGTTGGGAGTAATAGTTTATTAGTCAGAAGGTTTTGGGTAAACATTGGATGATGTTACCAAAATTCCACTCCAACAAACACCCTCATTCTTTACAAACCTAAGTTACCGACTTGCTATACCTTTGCCACCAGTGCTTGATGATCTACATTGTCTGATGCTATTGCTGAAATGCAAGGCCCCTCTACTCAACTGGCATGTCTGGCATCAAGTTCAGCCCGTGCCTGACTAGCGCAGCTATTATGCTGCTGGGTTTTGTCCCTTTGTGAAAACATTTAAGCATATTGATGGCTTCCTCTACCTTGCTTATAACTGCATAACGTTGGGCCAAGTCTGTAGATTTACCTTGAGTGTTCGTGTGCGTTGGTGAATTGGTCATGCTACTCTCCCGTATAGGTTCCATTCGCATAGCATAGCGTGGCTGTAAATCCTAGTAATAGATTTAAGTACTGAACTTAAGAAAATGGACACACGCATGCACATGCGCTTTCTTATTTGAAAGAATATCCTTGTTTAAGGATCTATTTAAAGCATTTCATGATTAAAAGGATTATAGTTATTAAGAAAATAAAAAAATATACGGAGACATTTTTTTATTATGATATTATCTGTGATCGGTTTTTAAAGTCATAATAGACGGACGTCATTCAAACAATGTAAACAAATATCACAATATAATACATTTATTATTATATTACAGAGTATTTTAAGCATTCGACCTTTTCCTTATTACCTAGACTTCAAGTAATACAGCAACTTCCTGCATGACCCTTGTTTCTAGAGTAGATTTGCTGAACACAATCACATTAAAATTATTGATAAGGGCTTCCACACTTCCAATAATGAGTTTCTACAATAAATGATTGTGCCTCCCCGTGATCAACCTCCTGGAAAATCTCACCACACATATATGTGTGATATTTATCACACATAACTCGAAAGTGAAATGGTCTCATTAATATTTTAATTTAATCATAAAAATATGGTCAATTTGTAAACAAATACACTTTACATGACCACAGCTGTCTTCGAACGTAGGTGTCAGCTAGATATCTAAAATCTATGTACTTATAACGTAAAATATTGAGGTTTTATATGTTGTATGTAAAGAGGTTGATATAGCTATATTTTCAAACATTGTTGAAAACAGGTAACGTGTATTGTCTCCCAATTGGTTCGAGTAAATATAAACACTGCAGTCACAGTGTCGCTCAACTTTTTCTTCGAACTACGGTCCTACTACAAAAGTCATAGTGCAAAGTCACGCTAAAAACATACTTAAATAAATATATTAATGAAATAAGTTAGTACCTATACTCGTTTTTTAAACCGAATATAATAAATAAAACCGGGTTAAATGACTTTTAGTCAAGGTGTGAGTATTTTTCGTATTAACCTTTTTCGATCCATATTGACTGCCCTACAATTTTTAGTGACAGACATAAAAATAGTTGCTCTATGGTGAAAAATAAATGTCATAAAATCATGGTTCGTTAAATAAAATTCTATGAAGTATTGAAATAATAAATGCAGTAAGTATGTTGCACTTTTCTGAACTGCCAAAAATGTATTCAAAGTACTTAACAATTATTGCTGTTATTGTTTTAGCATAAAGGCGGCATGCATGCCGTTGACGAAGGAAGGTGAATGAGATGTTGAGGAATATAATTTACAGCAGTACCCGAGGTATCTTACTTAATAATATTATCCTACTATAATATTGTGTGTGCGTGTGTTAGTTTGTTACTCCTTGACGCTACATCGGCTCGACAGATTTGGATGAAAATCAGGATGCACAAAGTTATACCTTGGATAAGTTAAACATTCCCGTGGGAATTTCGATAACCGAATTTGACGCGGACGAAGTCGCGGGCAGAAGCTAGTAAATTATAAAGTTGGTATGTTTGCATGTTTGGGTGTATGTATGTTATGTTACTCAATCAGGTTTCAACCACTGAACGGATCGGGGAGAAACTGGGCACACAAATTATACCGGTTTCGCCTTCAATTAAGGACCGATTAAAAAAATAAATTGTTTTATACAGTAGGTATACTTACGAGGTGGTCCCATTGTCACGAAATCTGAATCTAATGAGGGGATCCCACAAGAATTGAGGGAAATGGTCAAATATTATAGGCTTACATATGGCGATTTTAGTATTTTTAGTTAGTAATGCAGCATTATTTGCATTCAGAAAGTGTCATTTAGTGAAGTGGAACTGATGATGAAGACCACAGATTCCTCAACGGTACCTATTTTAAGGCTGGCGATAAGATATCTCTATTAAGATAGTTGAGCGACTATAGCGAAGAATGTTTAATATGACTATGTTCCAGCGGCGTTGCTTGCGTGGAGCTGGAATGTCTTACAGTTTCATATTAACTAAGAAGTAGGACTACATAATATCTTATTATGATCACTAAAAAGTATAATAAGTGTTTAAAAAAAAACTGCCTTCAAACACAAAAAATAATTTTAAAAATTGTATGTATAGGTAAGTCCAACTGAAGTCGGCTTTTGGTTAATATTGTGAGTCGACTTCAGTTGGACTGACCTATACATACATACCATTTTAAAAGACGTAATTTTTTGTCTTTTGTAGGCGGTTTTTAGTACCTAGGTAATTGCGATAATTAATTCTACGCGTTCGGACTTGCAGAAGCTAATTCAGAACAGTCTGCATGCCAAAGCCTTTGCTTTACGAAATGTGGAGCATAGGTAGTTAATTTTGATCCATGTTCATAAGCTATGGGGTCCTAATAAATCCAAACTTTCGACTGTTGAAGCGCGAGCCGTCATCTTGAGTTGATGGGCCTAAATTAGTTCGTTTTCTAATAATTCCTCAACAGTTGCTCCTACGAAAAAAATGTGTAAGTATATGAGAAGAATAAAGAAAAGGAAATCGTGCACAGTTTGTGAATATATGTTTTTTTATATTCAGATACTAGCGTCGGAAGAAAATGTTGTTTACAAAAGCGCAAAGGCAAGAGAAAACAAAACGGTAGCATGATGAATTTTATGCTGGGCTTTACGTTTATATGTGTAGCTACAGTCGTTATAGTATTTTATAAGCTGCACGCAAAATAGGCGCATACCTAAGTCGTCAAGTTGCGGAAAAGAGCCCGCCACAACCTATTTTATAAGCTTTATTTTACTTTTTTTATTTGTTCATATGTATGATTGGGTCGCATCTAGCATGCCAATTTTAAACCAGTTACGGTTATTAAAAAAAGCGCTAATAAGTGGTAAAAAATAAAATGTTTTTACTCTGTATCTGTAAGAAAACATAATGTGTAGCCGATAACATGCAACGTTTAACAGCTGGTCTGATGATGAAGTTGAATGGTGGCCAATATTACGTACGTTGTGGCATTTTATTATACAGATGCAGATAATAGTAATATTTTCTTTTTTTAGGTAAATTAAGGCGTGCAACACGACTTTTATATTTTAAAAAGGAAACAGTAGAACGAAAACAATTATTGAAGGAAACGGAAGCTAAATCTCAAAATTCAAGAGAAGAGAATAGTAACATTAAGTTCTTATTTCATACTAACATTATAAATACGTAGCTCAGAATCCGAAAGTTTGCTTTTTTTCAGCCTTTATTTTAACTTGCATTGTTGGTATGTATGTAAGTTGTCCGTTAAAATTTGCAAGTCAATTTTGAGCCAGTTCCCGTTAATGGAATGGGCTGAAACTTGGACCTCATATGTAAAGCCGATGACAATGCAATATTATGGTATCTAAGAGCTGATCTGATGATGGAGTCGGAAATTGGCGAAAGGATTTCCGCTATATTTAACGTAGATCCACCGTGTTGGGACTTTTAGTATAATATGATGATGATGATGATGATGACGATGATGATGATGATGATGATGATGATGATGATGATGGGTAGGAACGAGACGCCCGGCCGAAGAAGGCGGAGGGGGCGGAAAATATCAGATTTAAATCGCTTAACCGCTCCCGTGTTTATTTATTACATGTTAACCAGTTGACAATGTAACAATTACCTAATAATAATTATTGAGGCTAATCTGATGACTGATGATGGAGTCAGAAGGTGGGTGCAGAATACACATGGTTCTTTATGGTAGGTAGCTCACTGAGTTTGAAGTAGCGTGAACTTCTTTTAATATGTTCGTTAGTTTCTTTAATCCACCATAATTTCAACAAGCAAGCAGAGATGTTTGCAAACTCGCTTTCTAGTTTGGTCCTTATTTATATTATGTTTCTGTTCCAGGCAGCTACGTCGGTGTATGTAACAAACGAACTCTACCATTGGAAATGTATACATATTTTACTTCCACAATGCTGAACTCACAGAGATAATTAGAAATACTGTAGATAGCATGATGTAAAGCCCGTTTAACGCACAAAAGTTAGGTTAGGTTAGGTTTTACGTCGTACCACAGATTCAATAATAGTTACTACGTCGTACCAAGTGGTCGTCTGAACACGCAGGGAACGTAAAGCGGCCAGACTTCGGCTGATGATAACGCTACGTGAGATTCTTCGGTATCCGTAGATGGATAGTTCCCAAGGGAATAGCGATACACGACTTGAATGCGGACGGAGTCGAAAAGCTAGTTTTTCATAAGTTTCTATCAACGTAGACAAACTATTCCATTCAGCGTCACGCCCTGTGATACGAGTCTGATTTGGTTTGGTTGGCAATATGTTTATGACTCTCTACAACCTCTGTTATCTATAAGTGTACTGTGTATTACTAAGCATACTATTCTTTATTTTATCTAAACGAGCGTTCCTATCCCCACTGAGAGCATTCGCATGCAATGAGCATTCGGCGCGAACTTTGAGTGGTGTGTAAGCTTTTTAACGGTCGGCTCAACGTCCATACCACTCGAATATTCACGCGAATGCTCTCAATGGGGATGCTCCTTTATAAATATTCTTATTCTTATATTTTTTTACTGGGGCTGCATACAACACTGTATAACAACATTTCTTTACACGTGTTATCGTAGGATGCCATCTATTTGGCATAATTTTTAATGTCCGAAACGTATTAGAAATAACCAGTTTTGCATAATTTATTTACGCCGAATCTCAAATTTGCTGAAATTTTATTTGGCATAAATCTATATTATTCGAATGATTGTTTACGCGGATGATATGTTCGCATAATATTGGTACGCAAGAATTTCATTATGCATAATGTTGTTTAGCATATCTGTAATTTAGCGGAACTTTGATAGCCCGAAATCTTGTCCGAATTTATGTCCGAAACAACACTATTTCTTGATTATTGTTAAAGTAAAATAACTGAATTTTGCGTTGTTACGTGTATGTTAAGTAGGTGTAGGTTAGGTCAATTTGAAAAGAAAATAGGTTAGAGTTGTCTTCAGACGCGAAGCGCCAAACTACGCGGAATAGGGTCTCCGCTTCGCGGAGCCCCGTCGACACCGCCCCAGGCAGCGGGACATATGGTGAATCTCCTCGATTAGGTCATTATTAGGTTATGTTAATATTAAATAATATTAATAAGTAAATAAAAAAAATACTTATCATCTATTATTTGTTATATTACACACCACTCAAAGTCGCTCCTTTAGATAAAATAAAGTATAGGATGCTTAGTAATAACATACACAATACGTATCCATTTTCTACATACTTACAAAGAAATGTACCTGTTTGGGGTTGCTGTTGACTCTCCCTAGCAACCCCAAAGATTAATTTAAGAATTTGTTATTTGTTAAAACATAAAAACCCTGCACACCGAATTTAGGTTAGGTACTATATCCAACATGGAAAAAGTCGAATTTATTCTGTCGACATGTTGAGCAAAAGCTTTATTCTCTTGATAAAGTACAGCATACGCTCGCAAAACAATAAAATGCACAAGTGTTTTAGTTCATTTGTTCAGTACATGTTGGATACAACAACGTAATATTTTAATTAATCATAATTTCTTAAATTCAAGGTTGCTGGGGAGATTGTCCACGGAAACCCCAAATTCAGATCATTTGTACTCTCGATCTATGGAGGTACATTTAAATATAGTGCATATTAATTCAGTAAATATTGGGTACAACAGCGTGACGTATTAATAAATAACAAATTCTTAAATTAATATTTGTAGCTGCTGGGGACATGCTCCACAGCAATCCCAAACTCAAAAAATGTGTACTCTCGCATGATCTACTTGATCGAACTTCTGCTAATGAAAAGTAGCACTAGTTTGGTCAACCGGACTAACAACCGGACTACTGCAATTAGACCCGTTTTTATATCAGGCCCGAAGGTCTAAAAACACTCAAAAACAGGAGCTCCGTCGACGCTCGGGCTCGGGCTCTGTTCCCGTGAGTTTGATTTTGAAAGAGAATTATACGCAAAATCAGTCGTGGTGTGAATACGGGTGAATAAAATGAACCATAGTCACACCGGTGTGGTAAATTGGTGGGACTACGGATCAGACAAGGATCTATTGAGGTACATTTCTTTTTAATAGGTACAGGTTTCATTACATATTGTTTACATTAGCGTTATGCTTTAAAATAATTTATAACAGACGGTAGGGTGTCCAAGAAGCATGACATATCTATAGTTCCTTCGAAGGAACATTCAAAGGAACTACCGCGAATAATCTGACCCTTTTTAGTTTCCTGGCCGTACTAATGAGTTCAAGATATTGTGCTTAAGATGTTCTTAAGGCATTTATTTGTGATGATCGGTCCACAGATTAGAACACAAGGTGCCACAGAATAAGTGCTATTAAACTATTAAAAAGGCATTCTTTGCCCGTGGTCCTACTGCATAGTCCTACCAGTAGTACCACGGGCATTTTTTTTTGTCCGTAGTTCTATCAGTTGGACTACGGACAAGTAACATTGCCCGTAGTCCTACCAGTAGTACCACGGGCATTTTTTTTTGTCCGTAGTTCTATCAGTTGGACTACGGACAAGTAACATTGCCCGCAGTCCTACTGGTAGTACCACGGGCATTTTTTTTGTCCATGGTTCTATCAATAGGACTACGGACAAGTAGATAGATAGATAGATAGATAAAAACTTTATTCAACATAAACACAAACGCAGGCTCTTAAATTAAACATAAAACATTAAAAAACCCCAAAAAAGATCGCAAATATCGATTCAAAATGAAGACTTCATAATGCAAGTTCAGATGGAGGTTATAAATTCAGAAATTTTAGTATTACATGCTCTAGACAAGCTGCGTTAATTGTCGTATTCCGTCTTTTTTTTCTTTAACTATTCTGGTCAAAAATGCCATCTTCCGTTTTCATGATTTTTTAAGAAATACAACCATTGGTACCTCCCACACGCCTTAAACCTCTTTTTGAGTCGTAAGGACTAACTCAGCAAAAGGAAATTCCTTAATCATCATTTGCCGTATAATGATGCCAGCACCGTGGACTAATTTCTTTTTCTAACAGTAGGTACTCCGTGCCAGTCGGCCGGTAATAAAATTGAGAGGCTTTTTAATTTAATACATTGGCGTATGTAAAAAAACTGGCTGCAATACTTGAGTTTGTAAATGTTCTTTAAAAAAAAAAAACTATTGTCATTGTTATTGTCATTTCGTGAATCCGTCCAAAGGTATTGTACTTATTTAAGAATAATAATGATGACTAATAATGGAAGCGTCGTAAAAACAGAAAATCAACTGGCAAGAGTTTCCGATAATGGAGAGAGGTGCGTCTTTTCCGGTTGTCCGATACAACCGCTCTCGCAGCTGGAAAATTTGCGAAGGCTTCAATTACTTCTGAGCAAAAACTTGTATGGGCCTCCCACCAGCTTGGTGTGTCACGAACATTTAATTTCAAATGACGACTGGAATCAACTAAGAGAAGGTCCTCTATTTGAGGATTTTCATCAAGAACATGTCCGAGATATATTGGACTTATTCAAACAAGCACTGAATAAACTTAATACATCTCTCAGTAGTAGTGGTATGAAATGTAAATAAATATTTAGTTTTGAATACCAAAATTTTATTGTAAAACTCCTTAACCCTCTTTTTTCATAATTTCTTACTTGTGCCTACCTTTTTAGATTTCTTGATAAAACTGTATATTCACTTGGCACAACAACAACTTTGCATAGAGTTCATTCAGCTGGTAGATCTATTCAGAAATAGTATACTAATAGGCCTACCTAGTCTATTACTGTTTTTGAAATGGGCCCTGGGACCTCAGAACCAGTAACATTTCATAATATTGACGTTGACTGTACTATTCGATTAGTAGGACCATTGCCCATACAAAATAATAATATTTTTATTACAGTCCTACTGATAGAACCACGGGCAGAAAAAAATACCCATGGTACTACTAGTAGGACTACGCAGTAGGACCACGGGCAAAGAATGTAAAAAGGACTTATGTTTGGCCTTTTTATTTATGAAATTCATAATAGAGATATATGGCGTAAGAATGAAAGAATACCATAAGGGCATCTATGGTATTCTTTCATTCTTACGCTATACGTAGGACGTCATAAGGTTTGGATAGCTTGTCTTTGGTCTGTGTCTGTAAAGACCAAAGACTTCCAACAGGTCCATTCTAGACCTTCAATTTGACGTTGTGACCGTGACATTTGAAGGAGAAAAAACAGCGTAGTTTCTGTTTCATTTCCTCTTCAGAATCCGTAATCTAAAACGCAGAGAAAGATAATTTTAACTAAGGGCCGGTACAGACGGACTGCAAACTGTCTGTTCGAGGGCAGTTCTGATGCAGATGACGTAACTGCATCAAAACGTACGTACGTCAACTGCACTTGAACTGCCATTTTGCAGCTAGGTTGCAGTTCAATGCTGTCCATCTGTACCGGTTCTTATAGTGCAGGTTCTATGTTAGTAGGTACTAATTCTATGGGGTATGTACCTACCACGTTGATTTAAGTCTATCAGAAAAGCAGGGTTTACAATGGGAGTCTTAAATGACATAAGCACATCAAGTTCGCAAAAAAAAAGTTGGATTTTTGAACACACACGGCTGGCTATGGCTATAGCAAGACATTTTTTTCTTCTTGTCAGTTTATTTATTGATTTATGAGGATTTTATTTGTAAATGTGTAAGATAATTTAGTTTTGATCGTATACTTCGGCACAGGGGAAAGTTTGTGTAAGGCTTCTTACAGACAAGCTGCATTTAGGCCGACAGGTGGTGACGGCTGCAGTAGCCTCTGCCGTTGGCAACATGCCGCTCGTCTGTAAGAAGCCTAAGGCGACTAACAAGCGACTAGGCGGCTGGTAACTGTTATTTATTGCTCTAAGCCTGGAACATGGATAGATTGAATATGTACTACTTACGCATATCGGGTCCATGGCCTGGGATCACATACAAATTATAATCAAATATGCGACGGCCTTTATATCCCGACTGTTACCTATGTACCGCCATAAATGACCATAGAGATCAACACGGACGGCGGACGGCAATAAACGGATCGTTTATTTCATGTCCATCCGAACTTTTTGAAGTATATGACAGTAGCTATTTATCAAAGAGTTGAACTTGAACTTGACCATGAAGTCTATGAATTTATGGTTGTCATTTCATCAGATGTCATGTTAAACTAAATTTCAGATTTTTAAGTCTGAATTATTTTTGCTTAAAAACAATTATGACTGTGGTATATTTTAGAGTAGAAAGAAATGGTAAATGTTCAGATCTCAACATCCTTATGAAACAAATGATACAATCAGGTCTCGGCAGTGCATATTCCAAGAGATCTAGTGATCATTTTATAACCCGCTAAAATGTTCAGTTGCAAAAACGAAAATACAGTTGGTAAGTTGCATTTAAATTAATCTTTTTTTAATGTTAACTTAATTTTAATTTACATGGACCGAACTGTTTACATACCATGTAAACAACGAATGGTCTCAGGTCATTGACCTCGAACTTGGAATTTTGACGTTAGTTACTACGAACGTTTGGAGTAGTATAGTATCAACGTCAAAATGTCAAGGTCAAGATATCGGCTGCGACACATCAAGAAACAAAATGAACATAATGAATTTTTTTTTTTTTTTTTTTACTAACAGAAACAAAAATGAACCATACCCCCGTGATCAGAATCGTGCGAACTATTACCCCGCCAAATTTCTCACAAGAGTTTCAAGACACCCTGTACATATACTTGACACTGGCGAAATGACTTCATTGTGGAAACGCCATATTCCCGCGGTAGTAGCTATTCAAGTCGCCGCGGGGCAAAGAAATAATAATAATAATAATAAGGCCGCAGGGCAGCTAGTGGCGAGCTGTTGGTGAGTGGCGACACCACGGACCTGAGTGCTCCCTGTAATGAAACACAGCTTGCCAGATGAACACCGATTTATTATTTTAGAAGCGGGTACATACTCGCTAACCTTAAACTACCCTATTTAACTTAATATACTACATCTCTCTCCTTATCATTAACAATAACAAAACAACAATTGTGTACACGTATATTTACGTATGTAAAAGCATGGCGCTAGCAAACAATAAGACATACTTAATTTTAACTCCGTCTGATATGCACTATACTACCTATAAGACAATTGTGAAATTCAAACTTTAATTCTATTTTTTTCCCTTCACCAAATGTTTACATATGTTTATTTACGTAGGTACTTATTTTTAGTTTATTTTAATATCTATATATCTAGTTATATACCTACACACACAATGAGACTTACATAGTTAATTTCTTTAGTCATTACATAATGTATAGTTTACTTTTAAACATGTGTAACCCAGAAGCATAAATATAATTAGATCTAGTTTTGAGTATTCGTTGTAGTTATAATAAAAGTAGTTTTTTTTTTTATTATTATTTATTTATTTATTTATTTAAAAACCTAAAAATATTGTTGTGCCTGTTCTGCTAACATACGGGCTTTGCTCCTAGTGACAGGAGGCTTCACTTCGTCCCTACCCTGGGTGTCTTGCTCAAGTACCCCCGCCTTATTATCAGCTGAGTAATGAGTCATTGCACCTGAGCACCCCGGCGCCATGTGCGGCGCGGCGGGCGTGGTGACGTCACTGTGGCCGGGCGCCTCTCGCTTGACGAGTCGGCTGATTATGTGGCGGCGGTTCCTTCGGTACTTACGCCCTACTGCGTCCTGCAGTATGTAAGACCGTGGCTCCGCCACTTTGGCCACTACTTGCATAAATCTGCGCTCGTTACCATCCGCTATCACTACTTTACTATGCAGCGGTAATGCAGGGAGGTTTCGAGCGGATTTGTCGTAAGCACCTTTAATGTTTTGCTGTTGCCTCTCAATTGCCTCGTGATTATGTTTATTGTCGACTTTTTCTGTCAGTAACGGTGCGTATATGGGCAGCCGTGTATTTAATCTCCTGCCGAATAAAATTTGTGCAGGAGAATCTATGTTGTCTCGAGGTGCAGCTCTAAAATTCAATAAACTTAAGTGATGACCTTCCCCGGCATCCGCACATCTCTTTAACAGATTTTTAACAGTGCGCACGGCGCGCTCGCTCTTTCCGTTCGACTGGGGATACATGGGTGAAGAGGTAATATGTGTGATTTCCCATTCACGAACAAAATTCAAAAACTCCCTAGAGCTGTACGCGGGTCCGTTGTCCGTAACCAACTCCTTCGGTATACCATGACGTGCGAACTGCTCCTTCATAGCCGCAACGACTGACTTACTATTTATACTACCTAACTCGTTTATTTCCACGTAATTCGAGAAATAATCTACAAGTATTAGGTAATATTTTTTCCTATATTCAAATATGTCGGAACCTAGTTTACACCACGGCAAAATCGGAACTGCGTGCGGCAGCAGCGGCTCTCGGCGCGGCGGCGGCGCGTGCAGCGCGGCGGCGGCACACGCGCGCACGGCGCGCTCCACGTCCTGCGCCAGCCCCGGCCAGAACATCACCTCGCGCGCGCGCCGCTTGCAGCGCTCGATGCCGAGGTGTCCCTCGTGCACGCGCCGCACCATCTCGCCGCGTAACGCATACGGAATAAAAACCTGATTCTCCTTTAATATCAACCCTTCAACGTATTGTAAAGTCTCCCTATAAGGCCAGAACACACGACTATGCGCGTCCACTTCGTGTCTATTTCTAGGCCACCCGTTTGCTATGTATTCGATTATGAACTTACACTGTTCGTCGTTCTGTACACTTTGCTTAACCAAGGCCAGTTTCTCATCACTATACTGTAAATGTTCAATCAAGAAACACGTTTGAGCTTCAACCTCCTTGCTCACTCGCTCGTGCATCCGATCCGGTAATGCCGCACGGGATAACGTGTCCGCGATACACATAAATTTTCCAGGCACATACTCAACCTTCATGTCGTACCCCTGAAGACGCAGCATCATACGTTGCAGACGAGCTGGGACATTAGACAGTGGTTTTTTAAAAATTGATTCTAACGGCTTATGGTCCGTCTGTACGGTGACGTCACTCCTACCGAACACGTACTGGTGAAAACGCTCACACGCAAATACTATTGCCAGCATTTCTTTTTCGATTTGCGCGTAGCGACGCTGCGCGTCCGTGAGCGTGGCGGAAGCGAACTCGACCGGCCGCCCGCCCTGAAGAAGTACGGCGCCCAAAGCCTGCGAGCTTGCGTCGACCGAGACCACCACCGGGACGTCACCGGCATACAGCGATAGCACTGGCGCTGATGAAATTTTGTCCTTTAGTGATTTAACCGCTTTGGAATGTTCTTGGTCCCATGACCATTCCGAGTCCTTCCTCAAAAGACTTCGTAGCACGGCCACTGATTCGGAATAATTAGGAATGAATTTGGAGAGGTAGTTCACCATCCCTAAAAATCTCTCCAAAGACTTTCGGTCGACCGGGTCGGGCATACCTACTATAGCTTTCACCTTTGCCTCATCGGGCCTCATTCCCTCCGCGTCGAACACGTGACCCAGGTACACATTCTCTCGCACACCAAACTTGCACTTGGCCTTGTTAAACCGAATCCCTACCTCTTTAGCCCGCCGTAGCAGGCGCTCCAGGCGCGCGTCGTGCTCTTCTTTTGTGGCCCCCCAAACAATAATATCATCAATGAACGAGTCCGTCCCGTCCAGGTCTTCTAGGTGCTGTCGTATTCTAGCGTGGAACACCTCCGGCGCGCAATTAACTCCATAAGGCAATCTTAAAAACTGGAACCTACCGAAGGGCGTACTGAATGTGCACAGGTCAGCACTGGCCTCGTCCAACGGCAGCATCCAGAATCCGCAGCGCGCGTCCAGCACGCTGAACCAGCCGGCGCCACGCAACCGCGCCGCCAGCTCGCTCACGGTCGGCAGCGCGAAGTGCGCGCGCCGCACCGCCGTGTTCAGGACTCGCGGGTCTAAACACACCCTTATTTCACCACTTTTCTTACCGCTATGACGATTGGATTTACCCAATCGGTTGGATGAGTTACCTTTCGTATGACTCCTAGTTTCTCCATTCGAGTTAATTCGTCGTGCAATTTATCTCGCATACCCATGGGGATCCTACGCGCTGGGCATATAACTGGCTGAACGGAATTGTCTACGATAATCCTATGCTGCCCTGGTAATTTTCCTAGCCCGTTAAATAACTCTGTATAATCGGCAATATTAAGCCCATCTACTCTTTGAATGACTCCTAATTTAATACATCCATTTAACCCGAGAATATTTTGGCATCGCATATTGGCCACAACCAAATTAATACCATAAATCTTATTTTTAAATTCCAACTTTAAGTTACATTCTCCTATTATCGGCACAACATTTCCTGTATATGAATAAACTCTTTTATTATAAACCACAAGATCCTTCACATTTAATCCTAATCGGTCATAATCTGACTTCGAAAGAATATTCAACATCGATCCAGTATCTAATTTGAAACTGAGTTGCTTACCCTTAAAGTCCAGATATTCGATCCACTGTTTGTTACCTTCACTGCTCTGCTTCGGTTCACTAATCATGTCCACATAAAACGCATCACCTTCCGAGTCGTCCGTATGTTCCGCTACGCTTACATTGTCCACTATATTGGTAAGCGGTTTACTACTACACACACGCGCGAAATGACCACGGCGGTCGCACACAAAACACGTCGACCTCACCGCTGGGCACCGCTCTTCATCCCGGCAGAACATACTGCCGCAGCGCGCACACGCCGCTCGTTGCCGCGCGGGCGCCGCGCCGCGCTGCGGGCCTCCCCGGGAGCGCGCGCCAGCGCCGCGCCACCGAGCCGGCCTGCGGAGGCCGCGGCCCCCGGCCACCTCGTTAACTTGAACACACGACTCTTCGATCCGTTTGTTTTCCTCTTTGGACATCTCATCCGCTTCACATATTTGCACTGCTTTTTCCAGGTTTAACCCGTCTGCTCTTAGCAGCCGATCTCTTACCACATTATTTGTGATCCCGCAAACAATGCGATCCCTTATCAAGCCCTCGGCCAATTTATCGAACTCGCACTCTTGACTCAGCACTCTCAACGCGGTCACATATTGGCTAATGGTTTCACCAGCATTCTGGTTGCGTGTAAAAAATTTGAAACGCACCATCGTGATATTAGATTTTGTTCCGAAATGTGAGTCGAATTTTTTCTTTATACAAGTGAGATCTTCTGCTTTCTCATCAGTGCCAAAAGTAAACGTCGAGTATATCTCATAACCCTCTGGCCCTATGAGGTTCACCAGCAAGCTGGCCTGCACGTCCGTACTCTCTTTATTAACACCCGAAGCCTTCAAAAACACCTCAAAATGTTTCCACCATTTTTGCCACGCGGCGGCTCTCGCGACCGGGCTCCCGTCAATACGTAACTCCGCCGGCGGTCGTGCGTGCTCCATATCTTGTAATTAATTGGTTAGGTACGTTATCCACTGATACACTGAATTGAATCCGAAAAACTTTTAACCGGTACTGGTAGAAACGAATTAATGAATTAACCGCTGCCACCATGTAATGAAACACAGCTTGCCAGATGAACACCGATTTATTATTTTAGAAGCGGGTACATACTCGCTAACCTTAAACTACCCTATTTAACTTAATATACTACACTCCCGAGGGTAGGTCCTGTTCCTCACCTCACGCTAGCCTTCACCGGCCGGCTGCGGTGTGCAATGACGAGGAACAGACCCTCACCTCTGGCTTGCCTTTATTGGCTGGTCAGAGTGGAGTCGCAAGAGCTATATGCTCGAAGGGCGGATGTGTTGCATAAGTGGTGAGTGGGCACCTTATGGTCGTTTAAACTCCAGAAGCACTTCTCCACCCTTAGCCCCTCTGGAACTGTTGCCTCCCTGCTGCTATATATATGTGGCTATTTCGGGAGGTCCATTCCATTGAGTTGGCGAGTCACTGCCTGCCATTTAAACCAAAGTAATTAGCATTGGCCAGGCAGGCGCCGTAGTTTCATCAATAGCCTAGTTCACCAATTCATTTCAGTTCATTCATAGAACCTATTATTCTTCTTAAATAGTCTTTACACTAACCGGTGGTTGTCCGTGGGAGCATACTTCTTTAGTTTGAACTCAGGGACAATCGCCGGTTGGTGTCCCATAACTTTACTAAATTAAACTTGTCTAAAGGGCCTCTGCGTGTTGGCTTCGGCTCCTTCCAATGGTCCGGGACTCCCATAGTCCCGTGATTGGTAAAGACATACAAATAATAATAATGAAACGTAGAAAATGTATCACCAAGCAAATTGACGTATTATGTCAAAGTGCTAACAAAATTAATACCTCGACTGTATATATTGGACTTTGTTCTTCTAAATACAATATATTTTGTATTTAGAACAACAAATAAATATGTAATTGAAAGTTTTTAATGCCAAAATTGACACTACCCTAAAAATCTGAGGTGGAAAACATAGGCAAGTCCTCTTTTCATCTACTTATGGCCATATTCATTTTTTATTAAATTAACGCTGTTTTGTTAGTAAATCAATTGACGGTTTAATGTTATATAAAAATGACTTCACCTTGTTTGAGATATACTATTTCGAATTCAAAAAATCTTTAATCTCAGATTTAATGTCATGTTATTACAAGACATAAGCAAATAAACCAGGGTTTTAAAAACAATGAAAATCGTAATACAAAAGTAAATCACGCAATATTTTTCTTTCCATAAGTGTTTTTTTTTTTGCTTAGAGTAGGCAAATACACACACAGGCCACCTGATGGTATTTGGAAAATGTGACCCATAGACATTCGCATTCACAAGACTGCAAGCCTAAGACTGCAATTGCGTTGCCAACCCTGAGGACCAAGATGGAATGCTTGCTCTATGCTTGTCATTTCACCAGCTGTCTTATCCCCAAACTGGAAGACAACAATGCAAACACTCCTATTTGGCAGGAGGTTAATGGATAAGATGGTGGTAGCGATCCGGACGTACCCTGGTGGTATTCTTTCATTAAAGCTACTAAATTACCACCTTAAACTACCCTTGTGAATATAAATATATTAAAATTCGATTCAAATCAAGTAACTTACACCCAAAAAAAACATCAGTACGTACACTAAGTGTACCTGACTTGCAATCTCAGATTTCATAAAATATTTTCTATTCAGTTTTGAGCCAAGTCAGTTCCCTTTCCCGACTGAATGTGATTTTGCTTGCAAAATATTTTAGCAAAATAAAACCGT
Organism: Acleris sparsana; assembly: GCA_923062465.1. Taxonomy (NCBI): domain Eukaryota; kingdom Metazoa; phylum Arthropoda; class Insecta; order Lepidoptera; family Tortricidae; genus Acleris; species Acleris sparsana. The sequence goes on along the minus strand of OV281302.1, from coordinate 2,718,224 downwards.
CTACTGGGTGTCCGTTTGCGATTTGTAATATCCAGGTTATGCTGGATGCATACTACTAAATGCAGACTAGGATCACTACATATGCATAGAGCATTTTTATTTCAAATTAAACGGAAGAAAAATCTCGCGACTGCAGGGAGTAATCTTTAAGTGTGTCCAGTCGATTATTCCGTAAATATAACATAAATCAGATAACTTTAAACTGATATCGAAAGAACGTTACTCAATTATAAAAATCACATCAATAACTTTTTTTTCATAGAACCAAAATTATCCAAAATATTAACGTCAATGGCTCCTATACATTTAGTAGCCTTTCGTTGAGAGACTTGAGAGGCTTTAGTTCCAATGGCCGAGTCATTTCACCATTATCATTATGATTCATGAGTTGTTTTATTTGAGCATGTTTATTCAGGAGTATACGTAAAACTAGCATGCTTATTGCTAGCAAATGTAAACAGTTCATAAGCATGCTCATATTAAGCATACTAATAGCACGCTTTTTGGCATGCTATTTTAGAGCATGTGTAACTGTACCTTAAGACAAATCCGAGACCCATAGATATTTGCATTCTCAAGAGTACAATCATAAGACTAAAAATGCGTTGCCAATCCGAAGAACTGAGGTGGGATACCTCTATGATAGTGTAGAATACTCATACAATTGCGGGTGGTAGGACCTTGTGCGGGGTCCGTCCGGATCGCTACCACTATCTTATCCATTAACCTACCGCCAAACAGCAGTGTTCGCATTGTTGTGTTCCGGTTTGGGGATAAGACAGCCGGTGTAATGACTAGCATAGAGGCATTCCATCTTAGTCCTCAGGGTTGGCAGCGCATTTGCAGTCTTAGGCTTGCAGTCTTGTGAATGCGAATGTCTATGGGTCACAGTTTCCACTTACCATCAGGTGGCCTGTGTGCTCGTCAGCCTTCCCTATGACATAAAAAAAAAAAACAATCTATTGATAACAATCTTTTAAGGAGGCTTATTCATATTCATATTCATATTCATATTCATTTTATTCATAATAATTCATATTACATGTCACAAAATAAAACAAAACAAAAATATCACTTAGACAATGTCAATAAGAAGGGATTGTAAATATCAATAATTAATATTTGTACCTACATTAACATTTAATAATACCTATTTGGTACACAGTAGAAATTCATTATAGGTATAGAAAGTGTGCTCGATAAGCCAGTATTTGAGCCGTGCTTTGAAGGCGGTTAATGACGGTGCCTCCGTGACGCGCGCTGGCAGTCTGTTGTACACCGCCGGGCCCATGACGTGGGTCAGTTTTGCTGACTTCGCGAGTCTGTGCTTGACGCCCACGAGTTTGTGAGCATTACGCAGGTTGCGACCGTGGACGTCGGCCCCCGTCATGTACTCGTCCAGGTGACAGCGCACGTACATGGCCACCTGCAGTATCACTATAGAAGGTAGCGTGAGTATCTGGAGGGACCTGAAATGCGGTCTTGCGGAGTCACCCTGGTTTACCTGTGCAATCGCTCGTACAGCTCTTTTTTGCATACGAAAGACACGCTCCCAGTCGGCAGCGCGCCCCCACAGCTCGACGCCGTATTGTAAGAGCGAGTGCACGGTTGCGAAGTAACACGAGCGTACCACATCTCTGGATACCACTCTCGCTAAGCGTCGCAGTGCAAAGCAGGCGCTCCCTAGCTTATTAGACACTTTAGCAGTGTGCTCTTTCCACTGAAGGCCTCTGTCTAGCTCGAAGCCCAGGAATGTGGTACTCTGAGTCTGTTCTATTTTAGTGCCGTCCACGAGGACCTCAAGTCCCCTTGGAACCCTTCCTCCGAGATGAAAATGGAGGAAGTGGGTTTTTTTGAGGTTGAGCACCATGCCGTTGATTCGGAAATATTCCGACACTTGCATAGCTACCTCATTGAGGCATCGCTCGAGCTTGTCTATATCGGGGGGCGCTAACCACCGCGGCAACATCATCGGCATACATATATACCTCTCCCGCCGATATCGCTTCTGGTAGGTCATTGAGGAGCAACGAGAAAAGTATATTAGATACCGAAGATCCCTGTGCGACTCCCATAGCAGTGGACATTGGTGCTGATCTCACTTTGCCTCCGTCACCCACAACCACCTGTGATCTGCCGTGCAGAGAGTCAGTTACAAGTGCGTGCGCCTTACCGTCAATCCCGTAGTGTCGCAGTTTAATCGCGAGTACGCTATGATCGGCGACGTCAAAAGCTTTTGACAGGTCACAGCACAGAACAGCCACCTGCAACGATCGTTCGCGAGCGTCCACCACCCGGCGCACTAGTTCCCGCGTCATCACGCTCGTCGAGCGGCCCGCCCGGTAGGCGTATTGCCGCGCGGACAGAGCATTTGTAGCCGTTAAAAACTCAGTCAATCGCGAACTAATGCCGTTTTCTAAAACTTTTGCCACTGCAGGTATGATGGAGACAGGTCTGTAGCTATCGATGTCTTCTCTATTTCCCTTTCCCTTAAAAAGAGGCGATATCTTGCTCATTTTCAAGGCAGCGGGGTAAACCCCTTCAAAGAAACACCGATTATAGAGACCTGCGAACACCGACGACAGTGGGGCGGCGGCAAGATTTAGGAGCTCCATGGACACGTCGTATATGTCTTTGGTCGGTTTGTGTGGAATGCTTCTAGTGATGTTCAGAAAGACCTCGGCGGCAGTGAACGGTCGCAAGCGGAGGCTGCGGTCGGCTGGCGCGCGCGCGGCGCTCAGCGCGGCGCGCACCCGCGGCAGGTCAGCGCGCGGTGCGCCGCACGCCGCCGCCGCACGAACAAACCGATCATTCATCGCGCTGGCTGAATCCAGCTTGGAGCAAAAGGGAGTCCCCTTCGAGTCGACAACGACATCTGTGAAATCCAAGCTACGCCGTGAAGATTGACCTCGCTCCTTATTTACTATTTGCCACATCGATTTGCAGACATTTTGACTATTTTCTATTATATGTGAATAGTGGTCGTATTTACTCAGTTTAATAATTTCTTTATACTTTTTGTGGGACTTTTCAATTATATTCTTAATACTATCATTATTTGGAAATTGGTAGCCTAATTTAATAATGTCAAATAAAAACAATTTGTAATTAATAATGTCATCCGATATCCAAGAATTATCTTTACGATTATTTATATATTTGAAAGGAAAGCAGACGTCATACTTATTACTAATAATGTTTATTATGGAAACCGCCATCTGTGCTGCAGTGCGGCCCCGGCGACTCCAAAGTTCTTCCCAGTCAATACTGTAAACGGCGTTAACAAAGTCGAGCCGGTTGGCTCGGGTGTAGGCGCGCACGCGCCGCGCCGGCGCGGGCGACGCGCGGCCGCGGTGCTCCACCTCGCAACGCACCCCTAGGTGGTCACTGATGTTCGTGGTCACAGGAGACACACGCGTCACGGAGGCATGGCAATTAGTATACACGTGATCAAGACACGTCGACGAGTGACTGGTTATCCTAGTAGGGAAATCCACTCTGCATGTGAAGTTGTACGCTGGTAATAAATCAAACAAACAGTTCGAGGTTTTACGATCTAAGCAATCTAAATTCATATCACCTACTATAACGCAGTCTTCATCGTATTCGCTTACCTTATTGAGCACACTTTCCAAATGAGTCAAAAAATCCACAGTACTAATCATATTTGTCCTATAAATACAAACTATAATTAGGTTAAACTCTAATAAATGTATTGCAGATACTTCACAAAACAATTCAACTGACAAGTTTTGGATTTCAATAACTTCTATGGCTTTGATAGTATTTTTCACATAAATACACGATCCACCATGAGCGGACTGTTTTCTGCAAAAGCAAGATATCAAAGAATAGTCGCCTATATTTACACAACTAATTTTATCTTCTGACAGCCAATGTTCCGTAATTGCCAGAACGTCACACATAAGATCTGTTTTTAATAAGACTTCTAGCTTGTCAGTTTTGTTGTTAAGAGATTGCACGTTTTGTTGACAAATAACAAGATTGAGATTACGTGGTGATGGTGCGTCATACGTATTTTGAGCGGGAGCAGGTAGCATCGGCGCGCGCGCCCGCACGCTGTCACTCTCGCTGGGTGTGTGAGGCGGCGGCGCTGCAGCGCTCGGCTCCCCGCCGCTCGCGGGGCCGATAGAGAAACCAGTCCGTGAGCCGCACTCCCGGTGGCCACACAGTCGGCGACGTCAGCCGCGCGTACAAGTTTTCGGGTATGCCGATTACAAATGCTGCGTGCCTGTTCGTATGGATGTCGCGTTTTTCGACAACATAGTCACTCGAAGGCTCGACTTTACCTAAGAAGTCTCGAATTTTTTCGGCTGTCGTTTCTGGTTTAAACTGCCAGGCTTGTATATATTTTAGCCGCTCGACGGTCTGAAGTTCCGAGTCCGTATTTCCTGCTCCGACAATGACAGTATTTTTGGGCTTGCGCTTCTTACGTCCTACAAATTTCCATTCCGTGTCCTGCTGGTTGGTACTAGGATCACTAACGCTCGCACTTCCCGCTTCAGCTTGTGCGTTTAGTGGCCCGACGTTGCTTTGTGTAACGGTGCTCGACTTCGGCTCAACAGCGATGGTACTGTGCGACGGAGCTGTCGGTGTTATCGACGTCCTCTTCTCGCTCGCTGACACCTTGGGAACCATCCTCACCGCCTGCTTCACACTGCGCGTTGTCGCTCGTCGGGCACGATCGGACGTACCCGTCAACGATGCGGTCGCCGCATACGTCGGAGTTGAGGCTGTGCTCTTCTTACCCATGGTAGTTGTAGCGCTTCTCTTCTCGTTTGCTGCAGGTTTAACTGGTGTGTCCGTCGGTGGTTTATGTGCGAGTTCTCCAACTACCCTCTTTAGTTCCTCAATCAGCTGTTGTTGAGCTGCTATTTTTTGATTTTGTGCTTCAATGCACACAGTTAGTGCACTGATCTTGTCCGTAAGTAGCGTTAGCTTCTTAGTAATATCTTTATTTAATGTATCCATGATGATCGCGACTGTTTTTCTTATTTTTTACTGCAAAAACGTCAGACGAACACGGAGACAAGTCCATTCAGTGTGACGCACACACACGCAACGCTTAGAGATAGCCATGGTGAATTCTGAATTAAGTACATAATTAATTGATTTTCTGACTATCCCTATCATAACTGGGATAAATTCATGACTTATGTTTGCCCTTACTCGTTCAATTATTCAAGAGCTTATCCTAAAGAGGGATGGAGAATAAATCGTGTTGTTCTTCCGTAATATCATGGTAAAGACTTTCGCTGAGATTTTGTACGAGGAAAAGAGTAATGGAAGTTTGGGAAACCCGATAGCTGTAGAAATGTTTTGAAGATTAATTTTTCTTGCCCATTATTTGATTATGTGAGATTTATTCGCCGTTCAGAAAACGTGAATTAATGAGGTTAAGCTTTTGTTTTTTTAGGTTGCATAATGTCACTAATCAACGTCAGTGAGAAAGTTAGTTATCGATTGCTTTTTTGTCATATTATTTTCAAGCTTTATGGTTACGACTGAGGGACACTATTCTATTCGGTAAATCAATATTAACTTTGATAATGTTATCTAAATTTTGAACTCAACCGCCGTTACTGTCATGTAAATAAGAATTATTGTACCGTTGACAAAACGAAAACATTCAAAAGGAATATGGGTTTACTCAGTAGAACAGATCATTCCTGACTTTTTTTTGTTAGTCCTTATTAAGAAAGGAATAAAGTGTGCTTTCCAAAGTATTGGCCTTAAAGGTATAAATAAACCTTGGAACCCTCAAGGTTGTAGCAGGATAAGGAAAATAAGAATGAATGGCCTTTTTGGTGCATACTTTTTTTCCTATGATTTATTAAGATACCTAGTAAAATAGTTTGTGAATTCGTTTGTTATTTGTAAATAGTAATTAGGTTAAAATTTAAGTACCGAGACAAATAATAAACATAAGCTGTTCGATTTAACTTCAAAAAGGTAGGCGGTTTTAAATTTGCAAGATTATTATTTTTCCTTGGAATGCATGTGAAAATAAAAGATAAAAACAAGAAAGTTGAAGTGGAAAATAACTTTTGAATAGCAAATTGTTGCTCCCATTTTTTCCCGATCCTGCTACGACTTTTGATTACAAAATATCACCAAAGCAAAAACCTTCAAAATTGATAAATTACTAAACTAATTTTAATACCAAGCCTGACGAAGGAGATAATTTAATTTCGAAATTGTCTCATGTCAGTGCGTCACTCCTGGGACAGCTTTTAATATCGCTTCCGAGACCCGAAAGCTTTTCGTCTAATTGCAAAAAAAGTCCGATGACTTTATGTAGCTTTTAGCTTGGTTCCGTTAGGGAAAATAGTTTATTATGATCAAAATAATGTATTAATGTAAGTAAACAGTTACATTTCTTTCTCAAACATTGATATTTATCATTAGACGAAGTAAAATGACAATTATTTTGGTACGAGTACACACAATACTTATAGCATAACCACACACAAACACACATTTTAATATCATCCCAATAATATTACATACAGTACGATTAAAAAATATATGTATGGAAATTAACTAAACCCGAAACTAAGTCAATAATAATTATTTTGTTCAAATGCAAAAGCTTTATCCTGCTTTTTCTTGGGACACCGTTGATGCAGGAAAATATACCGAAACTTTTATGTGGTCATCTTGCACCATTTTATATACACATAAGTAGTAGATTCTATGTTTCCTTTTTTCTTTTCTCTCTCTATCTCTCCCGTAAGATTTTTGGCATGTTTTCCTGCTGAACTACACAGGTTATTTAATATCATATTTAATTTATTATTTGTAGCTTTATATAATGCTAGACTAAGTAGTACCATTGTAATATGAAATATGTTTAAAAAATGACTGACTGCTGAGTTTCTTACGGCGTTTCTTCTCAGCAGTGGTCTCCTCTTGGGAAGCGCTGGTAGATTCTTGACGTGTAAAAGTGCCCGAGCGGCGTACTTACTGAATACATTTCTTTTATCTTTTCTATCTTTTATCTTTTAACAATATTCGAAATACCTACCGTGAATATGATGTCTAAAACGCAGACGTTGAATCCTATGATGGAATGAATTATTTTAGATTTTACGTTACAATTCGAGATTGTACCTATGAAAAAGCTCAGAAATTACTATAAATTACAGAACAAAAGTGAAAACATTAATAGCGTCTGTTGGAAAATTATCTATGAAATCTTAGAAATGCTATAAATTTATGAAAATGCTATTTTGATGGAAGATTTTTGTTTTAACTTTTTTATCTTTCGTGAACCCAAACAGAGATTTTCTTGTCTCCTAATTATAAAATACAACAATTGGTGCTCACTTTTTGCTAAGTTAAAATATTAATTCTTATTTATTTAAGATCAATTACTGGATATTGATTCTTCGTACGAAGAATATAAGGTGGGTTCAACGTTCTAGTTGAAACGTAAACCAAACGATCGATGATCGAATGAGCGAGCTCACTCCACGGTTATGCTACCTAATTGAAAATCATTATCATTATCATCATTTCATCCGTAAGATGTCCATTTTACAAAGCCGTCCTCGATTCCTCGCAATCATAGCCTTGTCGTCGGTTCATATTGTTGTAGGTCTACCCAGGCTGCGTCTTTTGTGTAAGCGGAAGCCACTCGAGAACTTTTCATACCTCATCAGCCAGTTTGAGAATGCACGCGGTAAATATTTGCTCTAAAGGGACAACTTAATCTTGTCGGTTAATAATTCGTCGGTCGAGTTTAAAAGTGAGTTTCTTATGAGAACAACATGGTAATCTAGTATTGCCTTCCTTGTCACGCTGTTGTTTGGTACCCTTTCCAAATAGTCTGTAAAGATAAAGACAACTATTATTACGGACTAGTTAGAAAAAGTAACAAATAAGTCACGGATAACTTGTTCTAGCAACCCACAAATTTACATTGTCTAAAAGAAAAAGTCAAAGGTGCAAATTGTGACTTTACAAATAATAATTACCTACCACCTCTGAATTCTGCGAAACCGTAGCCATATATATCATTAAATATTCAATTAAACTTGTAACTTGTAATGTACAGTTACACCACGGAATTGTTAAGCCACTTGCTACTCTTCGTAATACATACTCCGAGTAATACATACTGGATACACGAGTATTAACTAACTAGATTATATTAAAGCGAAAAAAGAAAAAAGTAGGTCTTAGATAATTTGAACCTGCATCTCCTCTGGCTCTCCGGGCCAATGCAGGCGTATTACCACTTATGCCACCAAGACCTTACTTAAGATCCACGAAATAAGTGATCGCTTGTTTTTTTATTCTCGGAGGGTATGCTGGCGCCATCTATCGTTGTTTATTAACAACCGACACTCACCTGGATGTTTAAAAGTAACTGATGTTGTTTTATTAGTCGTTATTAGAAGTTCACGTTAATGTTCTTTAGAACGCTATCTTTGTGTAACCGAATTTAAAACAACCTTTTTTTTGATGCAGAACCCTAAAATGCAGGTGTCTTTCGGGTCAGGAAAAAACGGACTTCTTTTAGTTTTTGGGACGATTTCCGGGAGCTGCTATTCAAGCCATTTTAGGGTTACGCAAGAAGAATGTCTGCTGCGCTGTTCAATCGTCTTATTGCAGGTACTAAAACTGAGATATTAAAGCTTATGTCATCAACGTTAATACGTTACACCAGATTTTCACCAGGAGAAAAACCTTAGGACAGCGATAATCTTTGCCAAATTTCATTCAAATACGTTCAGATGTTTATGTGCGATTGAAAGGAAATCGTCTACTTATACATCCTAATAGTTTATGATCATAATATTCTACGAAATTAAATTAAAATTTAGGAGTTCCGCCTCTTAGGTAGTGGGGGAATAAATGAAAGCCAAATTGTGTTCTAGTAATACTTATTTGAGAAGAGAACAACAGTATAGTAGGTACAATTGCTACACGGAGGAATTACATGTAGTGTTTACGGTAGCAGTGGTACGGAGCGACTAACTAGCCTTTCTCACGTCCTGCGTTCCCCGCGCACCGGGTGAAAAGAATTTGCTTCGTCAACGGGAATTTATTTCCAACTGTGTTCCCACAGTATTCCCCCCCCCCCCTTTGAAAACGCAAAATTGTAAATTACAATAACCACAAATTAAATTAAAATTGATGATTTCAATAAAATGAGTTTTATTAACATTGGTCTCTCTTATGGGACTTTTTACTCTACCCTATATTGTTACTGACAACTTACTCTACGTTTCTAGTTATATTAATACACAGCTTGTGCGGTCACCGGTTGCTGCGGCTGCATGTTGTTGACACGGATAGTTGTTGGCGGGGGTATCGCTTCGACAGTCTTGCGTAACCAGTTCTTCACGTGACGCTTACAGCGGGCGCGCAGCACGTATAGCAAAATAATCAGGAATATAACTGCCATAACTATGAGTCCGATTCCGACAAGGTTGAGTTTTGAGTCGACCTGCCCCGACAGTGTCTGCACTTGGGCGATTGCGACGTTGCTGTTCTGGGACTTGTCCTCCTTACTCTGGCCCCATCCCATTTTGGTACTAAGATAGAGGGACTTGCGAAACTTCTGAATAAAAACTTTTTTTTTCTTTTTGCGATGCGACTGAATACTGTTTACTGCACTGTCGAAACTTATACTAATGAGTTCAGATGTCCGTTCAACAACATGGCATTAAAAATTGCTTACATTAACTTACCTAATACTAATGTGTTGCAATTACTGATATTGCATTTAATCTCGCCACAGTGTATGTTGCCATTTCAGTAATGCAATCACTTACATTGTAGTATTTATCTATGCTTAGAGAGTACCTACTTGCTAATTACGCTATTAACACGATGCCTGTAAATGGCTCATCCGTCTTGTCCCGATAGTAAGGATGTCTTGCGACTTATTGAAAGTACTCAAGCCATTCTTGTCTCGTGGATCAAGAAAAATTGCATATGTCATTGTGTTGATAACTCTTAAACTGTAACTACTAATGATAAACTTGTATTACCAACCTCCGAAATACACCGAGTCATCGACATAACCAGCTATCTCACCCGTGTGGGTTACTGTTATAAGACTGTGCGCTGTTAGTTATTTCATCTACTCATCAATTAAAAACCTTACTGGTTTGTTTATGACCCTTCCGCTGCGTGTTGTCCGAATTATAGGTGTAGGCTTCAGTATCACGGGTGGCGACTCCTGATTAATATTGGTAGTGACCTCACGGGTGGTCTCGTTTTTATCCTTCCTCCGCGTTTCGATACCGGTATCCTCCGCCTGTTGGCTTAATAAATACGCTGGTTTTAACCTATCTATCGATATGTGGGATTGTCTGGTCGGCAACTGAATTAAAAATACCTTAGGTCCCCTACTAATAACCTTGTAAGGTCCGTCGTAAGGCGGTTTCAAAGGTTTACGTACCGTGTCGTCTCTGACAAAAACATGCGTACACGTATGCAAGTCATCGTGTACAAAGATTTGCCTATTGCTATCATTATGCCTTTTTGTAGGCTTAAGTCTGTCAATGCTATCCTTGATTTTTTCGACCAAACTGTACGGATCGGTGACATCTCTATTATCGCGAGAAGTTTCGTAAAACGCCCCGGGAAGACGAAGTGAATGACCAAATGTCATTTCCGCTGCGCTTATGCCACTATCGCTTCTACCTGCCGCGCGTAACCCTAACAAAACCGTAGGCAACTCGTCCACCCATGTGCTATCTAGTACGCTGAGCCTAGCCATAAGTGCAGCCTTGAGACCCCTGTGGAAACGTTCTATAATCCCGTTTGCTTGCGGATGATAAGGGGTGGTCCGGATTTTATGTACTCCTAGGAATTTCATTAGTTCCGTGAATAACCTACTCTCAAATTGCCGACCTTGATCGCTAGTTAACCTTAACGGACAACCATAGCGCGCAATCCAGCCTTCGTAAATAGCTTTGGCTACGATCTCTGCAGTTATTTCCGAAATCGGTAACGCTTCCGGCCATCTCGTATACCTGTCTATTATAGTCACTAAATACCTAAACCCATGCGGAGATGTCGGTAACGGACCGACAATGTCTACATGAATGTGCTGGAAACGACCTGCATCTGGAAAGGTACCTAAATCTGACACGGTATGCCGGGTAACCTTCGCCCTTTGACACTGGACGCAGGAGCGGGCCCAGTTACCGATGTCCTTATTCATCTCCGGCCAAAAATACCGTTTACTAACCATCTTCCTAGTCGTTCTAATACCAGGGTGACTTAGTGAATGTATACTATCGAATACTTTACGACGAAATTCATTAGGTAAATAAGGTCGAGCTTCCCGTGTCGACATTTCGCAAAGTAATGGTTTATCGCACGTGGGCACTGAAATTAGTTTAAGTTGCACTTTACTATTCATGTTGCTGTGATACGATTGCAACACTTGCACTGCGTAGTCATCCTTTGCTTGTGCCTCGGCTAATTCTGAGAACTCGACAAGTGTGGGACAATGAATTGTTTCTAGGCGCGACAGGGTATCTGCTACAACGTTATCTTTACCGCTAATGTGTTGCACATCCGTAGTGAACTCGCTTATGAATGAGAGTTGTCTCGACCGCCTAGGACTTTCTTTGTTGTCGTCACCTACCTTGTTAAAAGCGAAACATAATGGTTTATGATCTGTATACAGGGTTAACTGCCGACCTTCGAAAGACTTACGGAAATGCCTTATGGATAGGTAAAGGGCCAAAAGTTCGCGATCGTACGTACTGTACTTAATTTGGGCTGTTGAGAGTTTTTTTGAATAAAATCCCAACGGTTCCCATGAGTTTTTTATTTTTTGATGTAATACCGCGCCTACTGCGGTATCACTTGCATCACACATTAGAGCCAACTTAGCATCATGCCTAGGGTGCGCTAGTGTGACGGCCTGTTGAAGACCTGCTTTACACTGCGCGAATGCCTCTTCGGCCTTCGATGTCCACGCGATTTTGGACCTATCTTTCTTCTTTGAATTAACTAAATATTTATCTAGCTCTGCTTGTCTAACAGCTGCTTCCGGAATGTGTCCTCTGTAGAAGTTTAGCATTCCCAAGAACCTGCGCAGACCTTCGATTGTTTCTGGTTTTGCATAATTTACTATGGTTTGTACTTTGTCCTCGAGCGGCCGAATGCCTGCGGTCGAGACATGATGCCCTAAAAACTCAACTGAGGGCTGTCCGAAACAACATTTGTCTAAATTAATTGTTATTCCGTACTGTGTAAACCGTTCGAAAACCAATGCTAGATGTTGTTCATGCTGCTCTATAGTTTCGCTAGCTATGATGACATCATCCAGATAATTGAATAGAAAATCTAAACCTTGAAGTACGTTGCTGTTCATGAAACGCTGGAAAGTCTGCGCAGCATTGCGGAGTCCAAATGACATTCTGGGAAACTCAAACAACCCGAATGGGGTTATAATTGCGGTTTTTTCGATGTCATTTGGCGCTACGCAAATACAATGGTACGCGCGGTTAATGTCTAATTTTGTGAATACCTTCTTACCGGCCAGTATGAACGTAAAGTCATGCAGTCTAGGTATGGGATACCTATCGGGCTTGGTGATAGCATTCAGCATACGATAGTCCCCACACGGTCGTAAGTCCCCATTTTTTTTTGTTACTACATGCAGCGGACTAGCCCACGCACTTTTCGAAGGTCGGCAAATACCCAGTTCCTGCATGAGCTGAAATTCCTTTTTCACCTTGACATACCTATCGGGGGGAAGAGGTCTAGCGCGCGCGAACACCGGCGGCCCCGATGTTTCAATATAATGTAACACATTGTGCGGTGCGGTTTCTTTAAACGAGACTGGCTTTGTAATTTCTGGGTATGCGGACAGCAACTTACGAAACGGGTGTTTGCCGTTGACGGTGTAGATGGAAGGTTGGTTAATACTTACAACATCTGCAATGACCTTGAAGTCGGTCGTCTGGTCCACTAACTTGCGCGCACTTAAGTTTACCAGCAGCTTATGATGGGCCAGGAAATCGGCTCCCAAGATAGGCTGTCTAACATCCGCTACCACGAACTCCCATCTATACGGTCTGCGAAGATTAAAATCTAACACTAAAGTCTTCGTCCCAAATGTCTTGATTTCACTACCGTTTGCGGCGTAAAGTTTATACTTGGTACACTCGCGCGAATAAAATTTATTTGTCGGTGGTAAAATTGAAATGTCTGCGCCGGTATCCACAAGAAATCTCAGTCCACTTTCTTTGTCTGTTACACATAAACGACGGCTAAATGATGTCGTTGTGCAGACCTCCGTCGAAGATTGCACCATCGCTGTTAGTTTTCCGCCTCGTCCTTTTCCCACGCGCACGGCTGGCTGCATTGCCTGGCTAGTCGACCAAAGCGATAATGGTAGGGGCAAAGCCAATCGGGACTATCCAACGTGCGACGTGGCCGATTCCGCGACGTACTCCTACCTCTTGAAACTGACCTCCATCTGCCACGCCCTCGGGGTTCTCGGTTTACCTGACGAGATCTTGATAACTCCATATCAGTCATTCTGGCACTGAGTTTGGCAATTTCTGCCATAATCAACGCGGTGTCCCTGGATGTAGATGTCACGGCGTCGAGGTGCGGGTGATGCGAGCTTGCTGGCTGCACGACTTCGGACACGAAACTCTGTCGGGTAGCCTCAGCGACTTTGTCTGCTATCTGAGCTAGTTTGTCGAGATCATTAGTCTCCGCCACGGCCAGGACTGCCCGAACGGCTGTTGGAAGTCGAGCTTGCCACAGTATTCGCAAGGTCTCGTCAGGAAAACTGTCGCGAGCTAGATCTCTCATTTTGGTAAGTAACTGACTCGGTTTAAGGTCGCCCGGGTCCATCTCGCCTATAAGTTTCTCAATTTGTCTGTTTCTTGTATCCTCGAACAAAGACAACAGTTTAGCCTTGAGCGCGTTAAATTTACCCGTGGCTGGCGGTCTGGAGAGAAAGTCCGTGATCTGCGTAATTACTTCCTTCGGTAACTTCGCGACCACGAGGTCAAAACGTGAATCATCCCCCAAACGTTGCGGTGCTAATATAGCTTCGACCCGTATGAACCACACGCGCGGTTGGTCCATCCAAAATTCTGGCAACCTTGATGATAGTGAAACAGCCATTACTTCTGGTCTTGAATCTGCTCCTTCCTGCTGCTCTTCTGCCTTTAGTGCCTGGGCGGGATCCGCCCGGAGACCCCCACTTTCTGTGTTCGACGACGTAAGTTCCCGCTGCGGTGTGGTAATCGGCTGTAACTGTCCTTGCGTGTGCGCCATTACGATTGGTACTTCGGTTCTGCTGACGTCGGGGTCACCAATTTAGGAGTTCCGCCTCTTAGGTAGTGGGGGAATAAATGAAAGCCAAATTGTGTTCTAGTAATACTTATTTGAGAAGAGAACAACAGTATAGTAGGTACAATTGCTACACGGAGGAATTACATGTAGTGTTTACGGTAGCAGTGGTACGGAGCGACTAACTAGCCTTTCTCACGTCCTGCGTTCCCCGCGCACCGGGTGAAAAGAATTTGCTTCGTCAACGGGAATTTATTTCCAACTGTGTTCCCACAGATAGCTTTTTTTTATGTGAAAAAGGAGGCAGACGAGCAAGCGAGCCACCTGTTGGTAAGTGATCATCGCGATCCATAAACACCCGCAACACCAGAAGAATGGCAGGTGCGCTGCCGGCCTTTGAGAAAATAATAGGCTCGTTTTTTGAAGGCCCCCAAGCAGGGCTCGGAAAACGGTATTTTTTTCGAAACGGTTTCGTCTTAAATGCCTAAGGAACGATTTGTTTCGGTTTCGTTCGCAAATAACGTTATAGAAAACGTTTTTGAACAAGAACGAAATTTAAATATTTTTTGATCCATATAACGTTTTTAACCATTTTTTTCCATTTGCTGGGTTCGGTAGTAATATTACAAATATCATCCAGTCAAAGATGAAATGAAAATGCAATTCAAACATACGGTAGGCGGTAGGGTCGGTAGGGTAGATCTAACATTACTAAACAAGTTCATGCTTGTCGCCGCTTTGTAGCCGAACGCCGCGCGCGGCCGCGTCCCGTGGATTAAACCGGTTTTTGATAACGTTCTCGTTTCGTTTCCGTTCCGAAAAAAATGTTGAACAAAGAACGGTTCGAATCGTTTTTAAAACGTTATTTTGAATAACGTTTCCGAGCCCTGCCCCCAAGTCGTATTGGTCCGGAAATACAGACGCCGAAAGCTGATTCCACATAGATAAGGTGCGTGGCAAGAAAGCCCTCGAAAAGCGCACGGTAGTGGATTTCCAGCTATCAAGATGGTGTTGATGAAATGATAGTTTGGTACGAGTTGTACGATGGTGGAATCCAGCGGCTGGTATCAATCCGAATAATTCCTCGGAGCACTCCCCGTGATAGATGCGGTAAAAAACAGAGGGAAGCAACATCCCTCCGGAGGGCCAGTAGATCTAGATTTTGAGAAGCCTTTATTTGAGAAGCCCCGGGTTGTTGACACATCAAGCAGCTATGTTCTGTATTCGGTCAAGAGGAAGAAGTTGATATTGGGGTACTTAATTATATTGTTTTTATTAGAATTTTAAGGTTTCTCATCACTTCAAGATGCTTTTCGGTAAGATAGTTTAGCGGTACATTTAAATATTGTTAAATTTCCGCTATATTAGTGCAATTGGCAGTCTGACCCTTTTATACAAAAACTCATAATTAATCCATTTGTCATTTTTTGCCAGATGCAAATGTCACATTGACAGATAAACTCAAAGCATTTTAGATATCGTGCGATTATGAATTTAAGGGCATGAGAATTGCCATTTTGAGATTGTAATATTGAAATCAAAATTTATATTATGGTTTTCTACTAGGCTATTGTGCTGGCTTGTATTATCATTGCTAAAAAAAAAACTTACTTACTAATCATATCCTAAAGTAATTAAAGGACGGAACCCGTTTCATAACCTAACACTATCTCTTTAAAGATTATGTCTTTCAAATGCAAGTGCTCGTCGAAAGCTGCAGCAGAAGAGACAATAAGATTTCTTTTCAAATGGACTTTTTCTTTTCTTATCTCTCTTATCGGTAGCGCTGAATTGAAACATTGACATTAAGATCTCAAAATGTTTAATTTTGAAATGGCGTCACTATTCTGTAAGGTAAGAGAATTATTGAAGGAATAAAAGCCATGTCTGGTAATAATTTCAGCAGTGTTGTAATGCTTTTGATAATTACCAATTAAATAACAAGTTAAATATGTATTCGTGCAGCATTGGTTAAGTATGTATTTTAATTATTGAAAAATTACATTAATATAATAATTTAATCAATACTCTATCTTTGGAATGAATATCTAAAACCATTTGATATTTTATTTTTTTTATTGAGGAAAAAAATAGATACCTAACAGACGATTACAAGGTATCGAAAAACAAAGAATTTCTCAAAGTTAATTTTAGTACATCCTGAAACAAATGCTACTAAGAGTTATATTCTAGATCCAGACGGTGACTGTGGTTTATTTTTTGTGCTTATAACTAATCTAATAAATTAAAGTAAAACATATAAAAAAGATGAATAACACAACTAAAACTAATAATCGTTAATTTACAATAAACAGACGGCATTGTAATAAATTAACATTAACATTATCCAAAATTTTCATAAGCATCTATCACCTTAATAACGCAGCGTTTATATCTACGTCTACGTACGTCTCTTCACCAAGCGGTTCCAACGGAAGATCAGTGCTGGCTTTACGGCTAGCGAATGCTGAGTTGCGACCGTTTCGCAACCATTTCTCTGTCTTGTCTGTGTATTTTTGTGATGTAATATTGTATTGTTGCGAATAAATGTATCTGTATCTTATCTTTATCTATGTTATGCGCAGTTAAACATGTCAACCGATGGTAACTGCCTGTTGTAGGCATTGCACATTCTGCCGAGCGGCGCGCAGACACTAGCTTTTGTTTTACTCGCCGGGACAGCGAAAAGAAGTATGGATTCTATATTGTGTAGAGGCGTGATAATTTAAATATTGCAGTAGTTTTTAGGAATTGTAGTGGCTGGTACATATATTGTACAAAACCATCGCATCCCGAACCACTCGTTTGACCGAAAGTGTACGTAGTTTTTATAGCTTTACGAGCTTGTCATATGATAAATGTACCCCGCAAAGCCTGGTAAAAGTATAAATGTAAGCTACTTGTCTTAAATACATTCAGCTTTCTTATCACTAGAGTATAATTTCGCCAAGCAACAAGACAAAAGATTTTCTCATGAATAAGTTGTTGATGACTGCATAAATTTAGTCGCTTTTGTATGAATAAAAAGAAAATAAAATAAGATGTTTAGTACAAATTATGCAAAGAGAGAAATTAGTTAATTAGTTTTTTTAAGGGTAGGGGTAGGGGGGTAGGCAGAAGGTACTTCAGTAGTTTTTGTGGCAGTCAGATCTAGTACACGGTTCGTCCGGTCCGCTACCACCATCTTATCATATTATTTACCACCAAGCAGCAGTGTTCGTTTATGTTCCGGTGTGGGATATGACAACTAGTGAAGTTACTAGTTCTTTCCACTCATGGATGGCAACCCTTTTCCAGTGTAAAGATTGTAATCTTGATAATGCAAGATGTATTTGGGTCTCTGATCCCAATAGAGTTGGCTGTGTGCTCGTTTGACAACTTTGTGACTTAAAAAAAAACTAATGTAAAATAAGAAATATGACTTAAGAATGTCTTTTCAATTTTCAAACAATAGTTTAGACGACGCGGTTTAGCTTAGAGTACTTGTTTTGTATTCTATTATGTGACCTATACTTGTGGTTTAGTTGGTAGTGGCCCTGCCTATGAAGCTAGCAGTTCTGAGTTCGATTCCCGGTATGGTAAAATATCTGTATGGTGAGCGCGAGTTTTGGAGTATTTAATGTATAGTACTTAATTAAATAAGAATTTAATTAAGTACTATAATTTTTTCTTTTAAATTATATTTATCATTGTCTAGTAGCCATACTACAAGCCTAATTTGGGACTATAGGTAGATCAAATTATGTGATAAGGTCTGAACATAAAAAAATGGTCATTCCCTCGAAAATAAAAACGATTATTTTTATAATAAAACGTATACTGACAGACGACTGGACGATTGCCAGAGAAATTTCTATTATAAATCTTATAATTTATTTCAAAGTCAGAGACAGTTTGAGTCCAATAATAGTTCTGTTGAAACGTCGGGTCATCGAACTATGTACGAATGAGGGTTTTTATATCTTAGCCACGGTATATGACAAAAACGGAGATGATAGCATTACCGTGATCGTATAAAATACTTTAAATATCAATATGGACTTATTTTTACTATCATTATAAATTTCCTAAAAAAGTCAAACCTACCTATGAACCATGCCAATTAAACTGACTATCTTTAAAAAATAACCTCATCTAAATCAGTCCATCCGTTTGGGAGCTACAAAACCACAGACAGACGTACAGAGACACACAAAAAAATACATAGATATGCTTGTTTAACTCATAACACCCCTATTTTTTATCAAAGGTTTAATAACAACCTGACACTGACTAGAAGGAAACATCCGAGACTTAGGAAAAAATATTGCTCATCACACAAACATTTAGCCCTTATGGGAAGTGAACCCAAAACCTCTTCATAGGCTGCTGCTGCTGTTTGGGTCTACTACTAACCAGGATACGCATGTGCTGTGTACGCGTCGTACACTATTATATCTTTATCCATATCATAACTCCCCACAATATGTTCAGAAACGATTAGCAAATGGCCTATATTAGGAAACCTGTATCTGTGGTTGTATCGTATTATAATGTTATCAGTAAAGTATTGCAAGCCATTAAAGTACCTATCGGTTATTGATGACGTCGGATCTTAATAATCACGCATTAACGCAGGACAACCACATTAAGATACAGGGAAACCATAGACACAGGTTGCGGCTTGTTTTATAAAACCACACTCGTGTATTGATGCATAATTATGCGTACAGTCGCATACATAACTTTATCTGCATGCATATCATAAGTTTTATACAATATGTGAGAAACCTGTATCTGTCGTTACCCTGTATCTTAATATTAATATTAAAGTATAGGTCACCAATACTTTAAAGTGAACATTAAGATGCAACTACAGCGATAACCGATATTTTAATGACATGTAATACTTTAATCTTAACATTAAAGTACAACCACAGATACCGGTTACTTAATAAAGGGCATGCTTATCGTTTCTGAACATAATTATTGAAGTTATGAGATGGACGTAGATAAAGTCATTTATGCTTATTGCATTTGGCTTTTCATTATTCATCTGTCACGAACTTGTAACTACCATAAATAATTTAACAAATAAAAGTATTATAAACTCTCTCTGATTCTTTCACCCTAGCCTGTGCACTCTCTCAACCCCTCGGGTGTATAAATGCAGTTTATCGTAACAACCATATATCCTCGGTTTTATCTTCGTATGGCCATTTTAACATGTATTTATTGCCGGGAACTCTGATATATTCAGCATATAGAAATTTGTATTCCGAGTTACAAGAAAAACTTAGCCCGTTAGTCTGCACAGTCTGTCGTATTTTTTTAACGACAAAGGGTAACCGTGGTTCGTACAATGTGCAACGTAGTGCTTTTTGTTGTAGAAGTCGTTGATAGAACTATAAAGACCTAAAGTTTGAAAGTTGAATTTTATGACATAAAATTATTCATTAGATAAAAATCCCGAAGTGGTATCGACTTCCTGTCAGTGCTGATATCTATTTTTTTCACAATTTTTAGGATTCCATAGAAAATGATAAAAAAGGAACTCCTAAAACGTACAAATAATTATAAAAAAATCCAGATTTCAAGATAGCTGTTAATATTTTCCCAAAAAATAAAATGACTACATAATTAGTTATCATTTACAGTTATGAAAAAATATCAAAAAACTTTAAAATCTGTGTCTTTAAAATCTGTATTAAAATGTAGGCTACTCAAAATCAATCTTATTGCATTACAAAATAAAGTACATGACGAAATGAGTATTTACTTTTGTATTTTCCTACCAAATATTCAGAACCCTCGGTGCGCGAGTCCGACTTGCACTGGAACTTTTTTGTTTTTTTTTTAAGAATGGCGATAAGATATCACTATTATTATTATGGAATATTTGATGACTATGTCCGTCCGACAACAGGACTAGAGCACGAAGCCGATTCCTCTGCAGCGGGGAGTCAGACAAGGAGATGTGATCTCTCCGAAGCTGTTCACCGCTACACTGGAGGATGCTTTTAAGGTTCTGGACTGGAAAGGACAGGCATCAACATCACTCACCTTCGATTCGCTGACGATATCGTAGTCATGGCTGAGACCATGGAGGACCATGGAGCATTGCACTGAGGTCAGTGCAATGCTCGCTGACCTCAGCAGAGCTTCCGACCAAGTTGGCTTGAGAATGAACATGGACAAGATGAAAGTCATGTCCAATGTCCACGTCGCGCCGTAACAGTCGGAGGCTCTGCGCTCGAAGTTGTTGATGACTTTATTTACCTGAGACAAACGGTCCAGTTAGGTAGGTAGTAGTAGGTAGGCTTGTCGCCTTGCACTGCAGGTGTTGCGTACAGGCGAGCGGACAAGTGAATGGGCTTCTTTGTTACGTTCTGCCATCATCACCCTGTGTTATGACGATGATGTCTTCGTATTATTCCTTTTCCGAGCAAACTGATGGGATCTTCCATCTTCAAGATCTTGTGCAGCAACGAGCACCTTTTCGTCCAAATTACCGCAGTGTTTGAAGTCAAAAGTCTTTGACCAGTGTGTGTTGCCAGTGATGACTTACGAATCTAAGACGTGGGCGCTAACAATGGGCTTCATAAGGTAGCTCAAAGTCACTCAGAGGGCTATGGAGAGGGCTATGCTCGGGGTTTCTCTGCGTGATAGAATCAGAAATGATTTTATGTTATCCGCAGTAGAACCGCAGTAGAAGTTAAGGGAGCGCGGTGGATGCGAAAAGTACAAGACCGGTCTGAGTGGAGAGTCTTGGGGGAGGCGTGGACTATTTTCGGCTGACATGATGATATGATGGCGATAAAACAATAGCAAATATATAACTTGACTCTTGTTAGGCGAAAACTTTTTTTTTATTTTCCCGAACAAAATCATCCATAGGATTGTATAATTGGGATTAACCAACATGATATCAGAAATACGGCAAAAGAGTAAACAACCAACAAAATGCGTTAAGTTAAAATACATTGATGACAGCACACGCTTAAAATCATTTTCATTCTGACACCCACTTCCCTTATTAAATTCAACGACCTCCTTTTTAAATCTGATTACATTATTAATGCCATCGGTTTCGATTTAATTAACAATGTAGATTCGACTTCATGGTGAATATCCACCGAAGCTAGCAATATGCGAGGAAAAAATCCACCAATAGGAATAGTTAATATTCCTAACCTTGCTCAGCGCTCTCCTATTGGTGGATTCTTTCCTTGTATGTACAGTCAACGTCAAAGATATGTTTAATTTTTTCACCTTATGAGAAATAAGGTCCAAAAATGTAAACATATCTTTGACATCGACGTACACAGCTCTGGTGGATATACACCCCGAAAGGCTGATTTGAATTTGGAATTTTTAATACCTTTAGTTTAAAAATTTAGACAAACCATGCATTGGGTAAAATAACCTTTTCGAGTATAATATTTTGATATAATCTCCGACGACACGTTGAAACGTTAATAACTTTATGGTCACAAAAAATCCTCTGACACATTCGATTTTACCTACTTCAGTGCTTCATTATGAATACCGTATTCTGCTTTGATACGCGTTCCGTGATTTTGTGCTACATTTTCTTTAATGAGGTTTTTGTATTTTAGCTACGGCTATAAAAATATTCCTCTTATCCGTTTCAATATTTCAAGCCGTTTAATACTAACGCAGTTTCATTACAAGCTAAGAAGAAAAAAAAGCAGGGGTTAATCTCCAAAGTAAGTCCTAGTTCCAAACTAAGTTCTAGGCTTCTACAACGATAAACATACATGTATAGAATAATAAATACTAAAATACAAACAAAATATCTAAGACTCAAAACATACAAATAATTTCTAAAAGCTTTGTACGCAGCCGATGGTCACTACTAATAGGCTATCTGCGTCGTCAATAATAGACTGAAAATAATAATATCATCATCATCATCATGTCAGCCGAAAGACGTCCACTGCTGGACCTAGGCCTCCCCCAAGGCTCTCCACTCAGACCGGTCTTGTGCTTATCGCATCCACCGCGCTCCCGCGATCCTGACGAGGTCGTCACTCCATCTTGTTGGAGGCCTACCTACAGCTCGTCTCCCGGTCCGCGGACGCCACTCCAGAACCTTCTGACCCCATCGGCCATCAGTCCTGCGAGCAATGTGCCCCGCCCACTGCCACTTCAGTTTAGCTATTCTTCGGGCTATGTCGGTAACCTTAGTTCTACTGCGGATATCATCATTTCTGATTTTATCACGCAGAGAAACCCCGAGCATAGCCTTCTCCAATAATAATATACTTAAAAAAATCTACGTCATTGTATCTCTTCTTAACTTGACAGCAAAAGAAGCCTTATTGTTAACAGGTTGTATGGTGTCGGAGATAATTTGGTTCCGCGTGAATTGGAATAAAGGCCACGTCATTACCCTAACTCAATTTAACATCAGAATCTCTTACAACAAAATTTGTACGCACAAAATATGTGTTTTCCTGTATTATTTTCTTGATATTTTTCTCAACAAGCTCCCTTATCCAACATCTAATTAATCTACACGTGTATTGTTCCGTGGCGTTGTTCGAAAAAGGCGAAATCTCGACGAACAAGCGATCCGAGACCGCCGGAAGCCGCATACATTGGTCTGTGAGCTGCGACAACGTTGATACGGCATTATTTACAAAAACCTATTTAATATCTAATAAATAAATAAAATCCATGGATTTATTATAGTGACCCTTTCTGTAAGAGTTAATGTTGATAGTGTTGACTTTTATAGTGTTTTGTGAAAATAAGTTGAAATAAATAAATATCTCTAAAACGGCCCATATCAATCAATTTCTATGAACCATAGTGGCATTCCATCTTAATACTCAGGGTCGTCAAGGGTACAGAGGTCTAAAGGGGTCTCAGATCCTACTTACCATTTAGGAGGCCTGTGTCACAGTATGCAACAGTAGATCGTCTTCTCTCAAATATATATCGCGCGGCTTGCATGTGTGCGTGCCTCGACCGTACACGCAACGAGCCACAAAGCCGACGTAACATGACGGACCAAGCCGGTTTAGTCAGGGTCACGCCATCGTCGTTTTTGGTTGCGCGTGAATTAAGTATCGAGCGATGCGCATCGACGCCTTAGAAGCTTACAAAAACAATTTACAGTCTGCGCGCGAGTTGAATGCCCAGCTTAGTACGGAACGGCAGGCCCCGGCTGCATTCAACTCTCGTTCGAACTATATCTACACTTAGCCTGTTTTTCTCCTTCACACTGACATTAAAAACGGATTGCCGCATCAAACACTGATCGCTCCCTACTTCCGCAAGGTAAGCGACGTCACATCCGGCTATTATTGCTGGCCGCAATTTACTCTAAATAAATCATCGGCCACGGCCGGCCTGCTGTTTATACACCCTATCGTTAGATCGCTTGATATGAAGTTTTCATCATTACTGGGTATTATACGAATATATGAATATGATGGGGTTTGATAGGGTTTTCGAACACCGAAACCGCCTTCCTTACTTAACTGACTTAGGCCCGTATTAATAAACCGATCTCAACTCTAATGCTCGTCTCGAGATGCGTCAAAAACGACAGTGTTCTATGGTTTACTTTGACGTATCTTGTGACGGGCCTCACAGTCAAGATGAGTTTATTAATACGGTACTTAAACATTTTTAGGAGAACCAACGAGCGCACAGGGCTGGGATTCTACGCTGCAAAAACCATAGCCTCTTTGATCTGTTATTGTTTTGTCAACGTTAGCTCTTATTGACATGACAGTAATGGCGGCCAAGTTAAAAAAATACCATAACAGGTCAAAGACGATATGGTTTTTGCCGGTTACATAGAGGCTCTGATGGTATCTTAAAAGAGTCACCCATGAATATTTACAACAACCTCAAGACTGCTATTCTAGGATAGTAAATACTTTGGATTAGGATCTATTACTTTTATTATTTATTTATTTATTTATTTAGGAGATAACACAGAAACATACATAGAGTGTAACATAATTTGTAAATTGGTACTATAAATACAGATGCTTCCCTGAATGTATCTCACTATGAACACAAGCAATACTAAGTTAAAATTACAGCATGCAATGTACTTCATTACGACTTAATGATAAAAATAACATTAAACAACAGAAACACAGAGAAATATTAATGCTTGTATAAATTTACAACAGAAGCTTTAAACTGGGCGCGGGATTGTGAAAATAGGTCTATGTCGCTAAGAAATGTATTGTGATGGCCACACAGTCTATATATATGGGTGCACGTTTCCAGGCGAAACGTGCACCCATATATAGACGGGTTTTTTGCGAAACTATATTCAAAATTAAAAACAAAGACGCGTTTCCGTATATTGTAAACACTGTAAAAGAGTAGACGCTCTATTTTACTCAGTTAAATAGGATTGCTTCTGACATTGTTATCGTGTTGTTACCTTCACCGGGCTGTTGATTCGATAAAAAATATTTAATATCAAATTTAATATGCTAAGTAGTATATTTATAATAGGTCGACTGGGAAACTACAGTCCAGTCCTTTTATAATTAACATATAAAATAAAAACAATTGATCCGCTTTGAAGTCGATTGAGATCCTCAGGGTTGAGGCCTTCAGGTCCAAAATTAATCTTTCGATTTGGGTGCCATAACGGCGAAGCCTCTGCTCTTCTAAAGTTGTATGGACTAATAATATAAAAGTAAGATACACGCATTTTGCATTCAGAGAAGTGCTCCAAGCAATCTACAAGATATTTGATATTTTAAATGAAATTCAAAATTTAATATCTTTTGTTGGTTCCTCTCACAAACAACGAAAATTTCTTAATATTAAAGTAACGTAGCTAAAGCATGTATTATCTCTAATATGAAATATAAACTATCTACCTATTATGTAAAGATACAGATGGATGTAACTTTTAAATATTATTGTATTTGAGAATTGAAATTTTACCTTCTTGAGATTCACTCCACACAACCACGTGTAAAAGAAACCTAATGTAGTCAATTATCTGAATAAATACGGCAATACGGTCAGACTAGTGCCAAAACCATCAAATTTAGCAAAGTCTGGGAAATCAGTTTATTGCTTCGTGCCTTCAGTATACCTACAACCGTTTAGCTGACGAGGTCCGGAATGAATCTTCCACCGCCACCTTAAAAACGAAACCTAAAAAAGCGGCTTCCAGAAGACGAATTCCTGTGTGTTTCACTAACGCGAGAAGATTATTAGTTTAAAATAATTGTGAATTATTTTAAACTATTGCAGTACAATTGCAGTACAATCTGATTTGTTCACTATTTCTTAATTTTCTCCGACTTGTAACGATATTTAATTTAATTTATTTTCATAAACACTTTGAATTTTGAATTTTGGATGCTCTTCTACTTCCCCATTATACAATTTTTTTGATATAACTTACTTCGTTAAACACTGATTAAACGAAGGCTGACAAAATAAATATTTAACACGCGGAAACTGAAACCGGAACCATTTGCTTGGCCGGGAGCCAAATGGGTTCGATTCCCGGGTAAATATTACAATTGCTCGGTATAAGCAGCAATTATTTTGACATGCCATTTTATTTAACGACCTACATTCTGGTTTAAACTAGTTTATCCGATGCCGTTACGAGTATCCAATTTGTATTACTGGCTTCTGCCGTGACGAATTCGATTATTGTATTCGCACGCACGCACGCACGCACACGCACACACACATACACACACACACACACACACACACACACACACACACACACACACACACACACACACACACACACACACACACACACACACACACATACACACACACACACACACACGAAATAAAGCATTAAATAAAATCACAAATTGAAACGTTATTAAATAATACCATTTCAGTAAAATATAGTTCAAATTATTGAATGAATGAAATTTCGTACATTTTTGCGGCCCGTGCCGTTGGTAAATAATAAATGTTATTTTTATTTTGCCTGGGCCTGGAAGTCAGATCTTCGCGGTCTGATTTTACAACAGTACCTAAAGTTAACCTTTCCGAGCATGTGGGAGGAAAGGATGTTTTCTCAAACATGCAGTGGAATGTTGGCGTTATGTAAGTTATTTTAGGCTTCAGATTATCACGTTGCGGGCGGAAAAAGGCGATAGAACTGTAAAGGAATTTCATACAAAATTGAAGGCCGAGGCCGGGAAATATATATTTTTCACTTCTCATGCTCTTAAAATGCTACTTAAATCTCTGCGAATCGGGACTAAAGCTCCTTATTAATGTCTAGGGGTTAAAGTTTTTTTTTTTTTATTTACTTTGGAAACCCCTTAACCACCAATCACGGTGTTTGTGAATGGAGGATTATCGCCATTTTCAGTGATTGTGTATGGACCATATTTTTGGGTGTCGAAATAACCTCAAAATGACAACTGTGCAAATAAATAAAAAAAAGGATTTAATTTCGTGAAACACGATTAATTATTACGAATATGAATCTATTTAATCATATTAAGGCCGAACTCTTTTATTATGCGTGGTCCAATAAAATTGTTAGTTTTAATTGTTAGAAACTTTTTTATAATTATGATATTATGGCAATCAACGAGACCTGGTTGCGAGAGGGGCAAGACAGTCGCGCGCCCGCACCACCGGGTTACCGACTCCGCCACATCCCGCGGCCAGCTAACATACGATCACGCGGAGGTGGTGTTGGCTTTTATCTTAAAAAGGGAATAAACGCACGCCAGATTACGCACCCCGCCGCACCAAACGTTGAACAAATGTGGCTCAGTATGAACATTAATGGTATTAGGTTAGCAATTGGTACTGCTTACCGCCCACCGTGGCTCGACACTGATACTTTCATTGATGCTCTTAGTGACTCTGTCTCATCATTAGGCAAATATGATCACATTGTTCTACTCGGGGACTTCAACATTAATCTTCTTAACACGCAAGATTCAAACACAAGAAAGTTACTCGATTTTTTAAATTGCATGAACCTAGCACAGCATGTTGACGGGCCAACCCACTTTACCGATCATAGTGAAACGCTAATTGACATTATTTGTTCTAATACACGCATCTGCAATTTGGCAGTTAACCATATTCCTGACCTTAGCAGCCATGCGTTTCTAACCTGCGAACTATTTATCAAGAAAGCTAAAATTCCCCCCAAACGCTTGACATATAGGCCGTTAAAGGACATTGATTTGGAAGGTTTCACGTCTTACATTACTGCAATAAGGTGGGATGACCTAGTTACCGGCAGTGTGGATGACATGGTAGAGATTTTTAACGAGTGCTTGATAAATCTGTTCGATATGTTTGCTCCTATAAAAACAATCAATATTAAAGAACAAAATCATCCGTGGATAACGTTTACAGTGAAGGAAATGATCAAATTACGAAATGAGGCTCACGCTAGGAGTAAGGCTACTAAACTGGACTCGCACAAAAAATATTACAAAGAATTAAAAGGAATTGTCATAGCTGCAATTGCTAGTGAAAAAGCGGCCTACTTTAAAAAATACATTAACTCTGTTACAAGTTCCCGAGTATTATGGAAACATATTAAACAAAATATTGCTAACTTCAATAAAATAGACCTTGAATTGCCTGTTCACTTGAACGATCCATGTAAAATCAATCAACATTTTCTAGACCTTCCAGGAAACAATGAGGTTGAAGTATCTCTCATATCTCAATATAAGTCTAGTCGTTACGGTCCTTGCACGTTTAAACTTAAGCCTGTCACAGAAACAATAGTTTTGAATATAATTAGGGCGATTAAAACCAATGCAAAAGGTGACGATGGCGTTACCCTAGATATGATCCTTCTAACATTACCTTATACTTTATCATGCATTACTAAAATTGTTAACAAGTCTATCGCAACAGGTATTTTCCCTAAACAGTGGAAAATTGCTATTGTAAAACCGATCCCTAAAAAAGGAAACCCAAGTGACTTTAAAGACCTTCGGCCTATCAGCATCCTCCCTTTTCTGTCCAAAATACTGGAAAAAGTGGTCAGCTTACAAATGACTGAATATCTAGAGTCGAATAATATTCTGCCGGAGAAGCAGTCTGGCTTTAGAAAGTGTCACAGCACTGCAACCGCACTCATGGATGTGGTGGATAACATTTTGGCCGCACAAGACGTGGGAAAAGGAACATTATTGGTATTACTCGATTTTTCCCGCGCCTTTGATACAATCAATACTTCCCTTCTTCTGTCGAAGCTTACGTATTACGGGTTTGATAGCCTTACTCTGGAGTGGTTCGCAAGTTATCTGTTGGGGCGCTTCCAGTACGTTAAAATCCGTAATGTTAATGGTACTGATTGTGTTTCCTCCACACTGCCGGTTACTAGAGGAGTGCCCCAGGGATCGATATTGGGACCAATCCTGTTTATTTTATATAGTGCTGACATTATTAATAATATTAAACATTGCAACCACCATATGTATGCAGACGACACCCAGTTGTACTTATCTTTTAAACCAAACGAGTGTAACTCAGCTATACACAAACTTAACGCGGATCTTCACAGCATAGCCGACTGGTGTCACCGGAGTAACTTAGTGTTAAATGCAAGTAAGACTAAATTTATGGTATTGGGTAGTCAGAAGCAAATTAGGGACATTTCAACCTCGAATCTGGACGTCGTTATAGAGGACGCTAATGTGGAGCGAATAACAGAAGCGCGTAACTTAGGTATAATCTTTGACGAAAGGCTACGATTTGAGAGTCATGTTTTAGAGATGTTGCGAAATTGCTTCTATAGGTTGAAGGTATTGTACCGAATTCGAGAGTGCCTAACGGTGGAGATGCGCACTAGGCTTTGCGATTCGCTTATTCTTTCCAAATTGAGTTACGCTGATGTAGTGATTGGTGGATGCTTGCTAGCAAGAACAAAGAGGGTAATACAGCGTATCCAAAATGCCTGTGCGCGGTTCTGCTTTCCCATTCCTCGCTACTCTCATGTCAGCCCTTTCTTAAACAGCAATGGCGTTTTAAACATGACCTCACGATATCGCCTACACCTCGCTTCTCTCTTGTTCGGGATAATTAAATACGAAAAACCACGTTATCTGTTCGAGAAACTCAAATTCTCGCAACGGCAAGTCAGACAAGCGATACGCCTAACGCATACACAACACCGTACGGCTGCTTTCCGTGGTAGCTTTCGTTTTGCTGCCACGAAGTGCTGGAATGACATACCACCACCAGTACGAAATCTTAATTCGGTTGCGTCTTTCAAAAATAATCTCAAGAAACTTATCCTAACAATCCAAACATCCGGTACATAAGCAGTCGTACTGACACTCGCGTACACACACACGCACACACACACACACACACACACACACACACACACACACACACACACACTTACACACGCACACACACGCACGCACACACGCACACGCGCACTCACCCTCACACCATACAAACAGACACTCGCATATTTACATTTACTCGCACGTAATGGGTAGTTGCAATTGTAGTAGGTAGTAGTTAATTTATGCAACTGTATCTGGTTTTGGTCAATTAAATAGGTAGTGTAGTTACGGTGCGCCATTCACCTCTCCAGGTTTCACTGAAAACCAGCGTCACGGTATATCTGAACAATATACCGTGGCATAAAAAGCTGAGTGGAGACCATTTTGGGTTTGATGCAATTAAGATAATAATCTAGGATAAGCTGAATTATTTAGTTAAGCAAATTGTATAATTTTTATTTTTATCTTAAGTGCTTTAAGTGCCAAATAAATATTATTTCATTTTCATTTCATAATAAATGTTGTAATTTTGTTTAGAACGTCGTTTTTTTCCTCGCATTCAAAGTGAAAAGTAGAGTGTTTAACGCAAGACTAAACAACCATAATGACACTCGAACTACAGCCACCTTCGCTCGCAAGCTCGCTCGCGTGGCTAAACATCTCGTGTCATTATGGCTTGTTTTAGTCCCTTGTTGAACAATCTACTATTTTAATTTTAATGTAAACATGGTAGCTGTGTTTATGAACAGGCTAAATAGCAGATTTTTTTTTTAATATTCTAAAGTCATGCATCCAGTACCAAAGCGTTTATATGTTTAATTAATGTACCAGGAGAGCAGAGGTAATTAGGGGTGCATAGCGCAACTTAGATCACAGGCGATGTAACTCGATGCGGCGCAGCGGCGGCGGCGGCGCACCCGACACAGCGCGGGTGACTGAGCACTGTAGGTTACTTTTACGAGTAATGTTTATGCACTCCTAGTGACGTTGTAATTTTTGTTTTAAATTTTTAATGAGTTATATGTTTGAGAATAGCACTATACATACGTCGCCGTGAAAAGGAGTTGACCGCCTCATAACTATCTATATGAACTCGGCCGGCAACCCCCTACTTCCCGGCTTCTGAAGCAATGTACTATTATTCATATATATATTCATTCTTAGGTAACAGGGCCTCATGTGCTTTTAAAAAGTAAATAAAAAACAAAGAAAAAAAACCGCTTCGGTGTTTAAAATCAAAGTCTTGAAATGACAAGCTGCCTAGATCGTAGAATGTCATACTAGTAATAATATGTCAAAGTCTCAGAATGACCACGTACTAAAACGTCAACATAGAATGGCATACTAGTGATACGTCTAAGTCTCAGAATTACCAGGTAGTAAAACACCATCATCTTTTAAAGTCAAAGTCTTGAAATGTCAAGCTGCCTAGATCGTAGAATATCAGAGTTGACGTTGCACGACCTTGACGTTGTACGACCTTGACGTTGTAAGACCTTGACGTTGTAAGACCTTGACATTACATGACAAGGACATTTCAGGACCTTGACTTTAAACGCCGAAGCGAAAAAAACAGAATTAATTTTATTCTTCCATGTTTTACGTGTGCGAAAAAATATTTTTCCTTAATTTAGTTGACAACTTTGTCGGCGTGACTAATGTTTAACTAACTATGCCAAATAATAACTTTGTAGTTCCAAAACGGATGAACGGACCAACAGACATTGTTGACTA
Source organism: Acleris sparsana (assembly GCA_923062465.1). Taxonomy (NCBI): domain Eukaryota; kingdom Metazoa; phylum Arthropoda; class Insecta; order Lepidoptera; family Tortricidae; genus Acleris; species Acleris sparsana. The sequence continues at coordinate 2,686,926 of OV281302.1, read as the reverse complement.
CGGAACCCTAAAATATCGATACGCAGTACGTTTGAAAGCACATCAAAAAGGACACTGCACATTGTGCAAATTTATCGTCCCGTGTCATAGAAGCGTGCAGTGCTCTTTGAACGGGTCTGTTGTTATAGCGGTTTCAAAGAGACTGTTTGATAAAATTCAACTGTTGACTGGATTCCGAGTCCTGCAATAGTTCCTCAGTTTTGTATAGGAAAACAAAGCACTCTCTTTGTAATGTAAAATGAAAGTATATTTATTGATGCAGTGGTTTAAGTGGCTAGTTTTGACTTAAATAGGTGCTCAATACATTATAATTATAAAACCTTTTATAGATAACACTATGGTAAGACCGGTCGTCATCTTAAGACAGGTAAGACATGGTAAGACAGGTCGGAATGTTGGCCAACCAAGGAAAAGGATGAGAAAAGTGTGCATGTGGCGGAAATGCAGATGTTAAGATGGATATGTGGCGTTAATAGAATGGATAAAATTAATAATGAATATATAAAAGGAAGCTTGAAAGTAGCACTGGTAGTGGAAAAGTTGAGGAGTAATCAATTGGCGTGGTATGGACATGTAATGAGGAGGGACGAAGAACACAATAACTGGAAGAATAATGAGAATGAACGTTGATGGTTATAGAGGTAGAGGAAGACCAAAAAAGGACTGTACGAAGATGGACTGGATGGACTGTATGAAGAATGATATGTGTATGAAATGTGTGAGTACTGAGTTAACAGCAGATAGAGGAGAGTGGAAGAAGAAGACATGTTGTGCCGACCCCGCTTAGTGTGGAATAAGGGCGGGAGGATGATGAGGTGCTTAATACTATAATTTAACAATCTGTTTACCCAGTCATCTGCACTAGGCTAATCTGTCTCGCGAGTGACTAATTCTTGTTTACCGTTTTTAATTAAGATTTAGCATTAAAGAATATACAATATTAAGTTTTATTCGGTAGACGCAGGCCTTCCGTAAGATAGATCGTCGATCTGATAAAGGTCACGGGACACTAACTAACTCTAACTAACACTAGATGATGGCAACAGAGCACCGATCGTTGTGGAAAACGTTAGGGAAAACGTTATGATGACGATGATGAAGTTTTATTTGCAAAATACGAAATATATTGAAAACAATTAACGATAAGGAATCAAAATTGTGGAAACATGCAAAAAAAACATGAGATGTGAAGTTAGTGTACGGATGTGAGAAGGTGTGTGTTTGCGCGTGTATGTGTGTGTGTGTGTGGGTGCAAGAAATCAATTACTGGAATTTGGAAAGAGAGAATAGTTTAATTTGATGTTTATAAGGAAAGTAAATGTTCTGGTGCAGAATAATATAGTAAACTAGGACACTAAACTTATGAACAATTGTTTGGACTTCAGGGTCATCATATTTAAAATAAAAACAATTACCTGGAGCTTATGGGTTATTCCGTGTGTTTCTTCCAGTTGAGAGTCGCGTTTCCTGGAATGAGACTAGTCTCTTTCAGACTGTCTGTATTGTCTTAGTGAAATATTTGTTTAACGGAAAACGTTGATCAGAAAATGAAATCGAATACGCCGTTGGTGAATAAAGTTGTTTTTCATATTTCAGAGAAGTAAGGCAAGGAAATTTGAATAAAATTCTTGGGAATTTCGTACCTTTGTTAGTTTTGTAATGAAACATAAAAATCTAATATTTGCTAAAAAGTCGTGGAATTGGAAATGTAAAATTATATTTATAACAGTTTTAGGTAATATTGTTTTTGGGAACCCATTATTTCATCGAACGCAAACTAGCAAAAAAATACCTCATGCGTCAAGAAATGCCTTTCAATGAAATGTAAATTCTGCGTACTGATGCCTTCGTTGAAAGGTATTTCGATAAGGAGATACGTACTCGTTGTTTTCAGTACTTTGGAGGTCAATTTCTCCCAGAGGGTTGAGATTTGGCAGCTAATTAAAAATACGTGTCTGTTATTTTAGACTACTCTCTGACATATATCAAAATAAATTAAATCGGAGCCGGACAGTGGGATACCTTTTCTTGTCAATGCTATGCCGAGGCAAGCCACGACCCTGATTTTCAGTGGGGCAGTTGGGACCCACAATTGAATACGGTATTGAATACGGTAGTTAGATAGCAAGTAAAACCGTGGCATGCCATCAGGACCTTTATTTTCACTGTGTTTCCTGCCCTATTGCAATCGTTTTGAACTATTTTGATTTTATACAGCCAGGCTTGTAAGTAGCATCACACAATTTGTACCCTGTCACATTAACGCCTTTGACAGGTACGTGCAGCAGTTCAAACATGACGTTAAAGTGACAAAGTACTAGAGTGCGGCTTCTTATAAAGCCGACCGTGCGACTTAGCCGCCTTTAACTGTCAAGTAAACGCGACTGAGGCTTTCATCCCCTTACTTTCTCAATGTCTTATCTGATTGAATATTTTGATAGGACTGTAGTCTTTATAAACCTTGGAAAGTGAGTGTTTTTTTCCTTTTAACGATCAGATATGATGTTGTGAAAGTAAACAGTGTTATCTCCTTATTCATAAACGTGCAATCCCACTCAGGGAATGAACGTGAGAGTTTATGTATGTATCTACGTTTTATAACTAACGTAGTTTCTTGTTATTGCTCGCGTGGAGTCTGCACCACCTACTTTGTTAAATATTTTATTTTGACACCATATCCCCGGTATGATTACCTGGAAGTGATCGCTAATCAGCGACAAGACCTCCTTTTGTTTACTTTGCAATTTTTAATTGTACTGTTTCTCTCTAATGGTTTTTTTTATGTACAATAAAGTGTTTTGTATTGTAGGGTACTTACTGTATTAATCTTATTTTAGCTGTAAAATTTACATTTCCTCAGCTATACTTTTACTTATTATTGAGCGTTTAATAATAAGAAAAAAAAATTAATAAATTGCACCCTATTTTAAATCAGACAATAATTATATTTTCAACCTTTTGGTAGTTCTTATTTACTTATAAATCGTACTAAAGTATTATCATTCCAAAACAAGATAGGGATTGACTCACAGCCTATAGACCCAGTTCAAGATCAATGATTTAAACCATAATATATTGGGTCCTTAGTTCCTTACATATTTTATGGAATTGTCGTTTTGTTAAACTGGCCACTTTGCTTCAAAATATCCTGGTGTTTACTAAGAATTCTAAATTCAAATTTATTTGAAATTTTAGCTCATGTATTTGAGCTTCGAATTAAGCGATTCATTTGTTATCGCGTCATTCGTTTTTTCTTTGACATCATTCTGTTCACAAAACGGAGAACTTAAAATATTGCGTTATTTACGAATTCGAGTTCCACGGTGGCATCAATGCTGAAGAACCGGCTCGTAGGATTAATGATGTGGATGAGGCAGCTACTGTAAAAGAAAACGCGGTACGTTTTTGGTTCCAACGTTTTCGTTCTAGAAATTGTGACCTACAATACAAGCCGCACGGCCAGAGATCCAAGTTAATAACGCATTAAAAGTGGTTGTGGAAGCAGATCCATCGCAAACTACGTCAGAGTTAGAAGCAGGCTTCGAATAGAGTGATTAAAACAGATATAATTCACCTGAAATAAATTGGAAATTTGAGAAAGCTCGAAAATGTATATATGATGGGTTTATTTTTGACATATAAAACGCCAATTTCATATGTAAGGATACAAACAAACAAACAATGTTTTTACAACGCCTTTTGCCCCAGAAAAAGGAAGAACGAATTAACCTCTTAATAAAAATGTATCCATGAAAGGGCTTATTCCCATCGTCACTCGTAAATCAGCATTGAGGCTATCTTGTTTATGTCGCTGGTTCCAATTGTTATACAAAATCTAGTCAGATTTGAATCTTTTCGACTTACACACAAGGTCCACAACAGATGTGGTTGTGGCGGAATTACTTAGGGTAAACGAGTAAAAGTCAGTATTGACATGTTGTGTTGTAAAGATCAAATATATTCTTTTTTTTTATGGCATAGAGAAGGCAAACGAGCACTCAGGCCACCTGATGGTAAGTGGAAACTGTGACCCATAGACATTCGCATTCAGAAGACTGCAAGCCTAAGACTGCAAATGCGTTGCTAACCCAGAGGACTAAGATGGAATGCCTCTATGCTAGTCATTACACCGGATGTCTTATCCCCAAACCGGAACACAACAATGCGAACACTGCTGTTTGGCGGTATGTTAATGGATAAGATGGTGGTAGCGATCCGGACGGACCCTGCACAAGGTCCTACCACCCGCCACCACCACATTCGATTTTGTTTTAGATTTGTATGTCTACATAACTCTGGAGGAACTTTGACAGTAGGTATAATCGACGTCAAAAAGTACGTTTGTATTTCTTACGATTGAAACTTAATCGTGAATTTGGTCTTATTTAAAATAGGAATGGTTATTGTGAAGTCTCTGTTCTTATTTGACTGTATAAAGGATGTATAGTTAAAAAAATAAAACATCTTATTCTATTAATTCCATTTATAAGACTTACTCCCGAAATTAGTCTATAGACTTATTTTGTATAATTACAAATTTGGTGTTTAATCTAGGTATAAAACCTTATTCCAGTTTGGTCGAATGCAGCCTTAGGAGCAATAATCTTGTTGTTCCCCGCTAGCTCCAAATAACCCTTTCAAAAGACACTAACATAAGAGAGGTGCCACGCGGACGTTGCCGGTACGATGCGTCGACGCCGCTGCATTGTTTTACATATAAATTAGAACGACAACGCATAATTCATAACGTTACTATATCGTTATTCTGGTTTTGCTACATTGTTGATTTCGTTGTGATATACGAGTAGCATACCGTTTTGAAGAAATATCGATACGGTTTTAAAAACAAAAAACACGAATGAAATATAGCGTTATCATAACGATATTTTTCATACAATTTATGACGGTCTAACGTCGTCTTCTGAGCATGACCGTACTTAAGAATTCCGGAATTCAAACCAAGTTCAACTCAGGTTCAAGTTCAAGCTTGGAACGCGTTGCCAATCTCATCCTTCCCCAGATATATCGTGTCCTTGCCCTACCCTGAAGGGCCGGCGCTCGACGGATATCTTTATTAATGGGCTCCTAAGGTTTAATCTCGCGAGGGTACTGCTCGGTATTGTCTCCCACAAAAATAATGGCTAGTTGCTCTATTGCTTACATGCAACTTTAATATATTGTCCTGCGATTTTTCGTTGAGAAAATCCTGTATTTGTTAGGTTGAATGTAATATTTTGTAATGATGACATATTTAGATAAAGATAAAGATAAAGAGACATTTATTTGCAACAAAACAAAACCACATTACACAGATAAAACAATATCAAGACACAGAAAAGTTGTTACGAAACGGTCCCAACTCAGCATTCGCTAGCCGTAAAGCCAGCACTGGTCTTCCGTTGGAACCGCTTGGTGAAAAAACTATAGACCTATAGGTTATTAGAAAACTATAGACCTTAATAACGCATTTACAGTTTATGACACGTATGACACTGTAAAATGTACATTAGATAAGTGTGGTGTTTAAAAAAATACCACTGAACCACAGAAGTGTGGTAGGACCTTGAGCACGCTACATTAACCCTCCGCCAAGTAGTGTTCGCATTATTGTATTCCGGTGTGGCGTGGGATAAGGTAACTGGTGAAATTACTAGCATAGAGGCATTCCATTTTGTCATCAGGTTTGGCAACGCATTTAAAGTCTTAGGAATGAAGGTTTGTTTCTAATGTTGAGATTGTAGTCTTGAAAATTCACGACTATGGGTATCAGATTAAACATGTTGCATGGCGTTCAGAACCCGTTGGCAATACCAGAATTGCAACAATCAATTTAACTATGATCATTTTCTTATTTGCGATGGAGTGGTCGTGGTGGTGGTTGTGCTAGCGGCTAGAACGTAATGTTCTCATTACAATATCAAATATTATTAATGTACGAGTTTCAAATTTGGAACATCTTCAAAACCAACACAATTTAAATCGATCATAAAATCTAGTGCCAATTGAAAGTACAATTTAGGCATACGATACGTCAGCTCGGTTGGCATGTTTTTTAGTAGCTTAAGCACATATATAAGTACGTTATAGGTAGCAATGCAGGTCATTAGCCTTCTAAGTCTAAACCCAGCTTACACTACGTATGACTAGTTCAGAGAAAAGTCTAGTCCGGGTGATGTGCTCTAATTTGGCTGGCAACACCGAATTTCGCTTTAAAACTGCGGTTACAATAAGGTGTGCAGAAGAGTTGGCCAGCCGGAGTACAGGTGTAGGTATAGGAAGGCTTAAGTTGAGTCTTCCATACGTGGCGCTTTGCATCAAGGTCTTCAGGACGCTTTTGTTCGAATGCGTTCACCTTTGTGTGAATGTTCCGACGCCATTCCGGTCACTGACATTCAAACTTCTCTCATTTATCGCTGTGTCTACAGCTGCAAGGTAGCGCTGTATGTAATTAAGCCTTAAACAATTGTGTCATGTAATTGCGGAATACAGTCCGTTCAGTTACATAAACTACTATTACTACTACTTTGACGACGCGCTGGCCTAGTTGGTAGTGACCCTGCCTACGAAGCTAGCGGTCCTGGGTTCAAATCCCGGTAAGGGCAGATATTTGTGTGATGAGCGCGAATATTTGTTCCTGAGTCATGGATGTTTTCTATGTATTTAAGTATATATTTCTCTATATAAGTATTTATATCGTTGTCTAGTACCCATAGCACAAGCCTAGAGCTTAGTTTGGGACTAGGTCAATTGGTGTGACATTGTCCCCTGATATTTATTTATTTATTTATTTATTAAGTGCTTCAGTCAATAAATTTCTTCTTCCCAAATGTGTGGCGGCAGTTAACCTTAGTCTTCAGGACCAGCAACACATTTGCAATCCCTCAAAATCCCCATCAGCTCGCCAGTAAACATTTACTTCCTACCACATTTCCGTTTACCTAAACTCAAACAAAGCGCTCCACTCCCATATAAAAACAGAACGACAGCTCATTACATAAAATAATCCTATGACATCATAAAATCATGTTAAGTCACGGCTATCCCATATTTTACGGCTGGCCATAAATAAAGTTATGCGGAGGGTAAGACCGTTATGTCACGGTGGATGGCTATATCCGGCGAAAGGGTAATATGATTGACCCCAAACACTAGGTCGTTTGGACGTCTATATGATTGGTCAAGGTGGAATTGACGTAGCCTTTGGAAAAAAAAAGGAATAGTGATATAAAAAGATAAGTACCCTTTAAAATGAAGCCGAGTATGAGCAATCAGGGGAAATCATTCGTATAGTTTTGTAAAGCTGTACAGTTTGCGGTATCTAAATGAACATACTAAAAGTCCTCAAGGGTGGATGCGCTGAGGGTGTAACGTGTAAGGGGACATTGAAGGTACCTGTTTTCTGATTTTGGCTCGTCCACAAATATCTGTACGAATATCATTATGAATACTTCTGATAAGAGTTTCTGCATACAATGTCCTCAATTAAATGCTTGGGAAACGAGAATTTCGACTTAAAATTGCAATAACATAGGTGGGTGTGTATCAAGCAAAAGAGTAAAGGTCAGGAAAAGTTCAAAGTCACAAATATTTTATTTATCCAACGGCACATTCGGAATAACCCAGACGTCAAAATCCGAAGATTAGATACTGACGGTCGGAAATACAATTTAGTTATTTTTAGGCTTTGCTATATTATTATAATGTTTTTCTTTAGTATATAAAACCAAACAAGTATAAAAGCAATAAATTCAGCGTTATCTAACTTGTCAGGATTAGTATAGGAACACTTTAACGATGTTTTTGAAATACGTTTTTGTAAAATAAAAAACCATATGGCCGACCAATCGCTTGTGACACGTAAATATAAGACACGCCCATAGAAGGCGATCTAACTCGAGCTTCAAAAGAGACTGCATTGAATTATTTGTCTTTTTATACAAACCTACTTTGATTGTGGCCTGTGGTTTTCGTAACTCATACAAAAATACTACCAGTGATTTATTAGATTTGCCCACAAAAGCTTTAAAAGGCATTAAAAAGTTGATAAAAAGTTTTCAGGTTTGTACAAAGTTTGGGAATGGCCTAAATTTTATTGGACTAAGAGGTGCTATATTACTATATGAAGTGCTTGATTTTTTATTATATTATGAAAGCGAGCACAAAAGGTGCCTCTGAAGCCTGATTTACATTAGTCAAGGACAGTGGACAGGGAACAGTGACAGTAGACAGTACAGTAGTGTAAACTGATTAGACAGTAGCGAGTCAAGTTGCCTAGCCAGTGGATCCAAAGGGTCTATTTCGTTAGGCCAAAATATTGTTGGTCAAATTTAATGTACCTACCATTTGCCAAACCACTTTGTTTTCTGTAACCGTCAATATTTCAGGATTTTATAAAAACTACCCTAACCTAATCAATAGGGTTACACGATGGTACTAAAATCAATTCTAAAAAATATATTTAAAATTGAATTGGCAAATGAAAAATTTAGGAAATTATACTTTTGACCCAAAACATTTTGGCCTAAGATCCAAATACAATCGCTTTCAATTTTTCACTCTGTGACATTTAGTTGCCTCATCGTATTGTCAACGTCACGATACTTCATATTTACTTTACAGTAATGGCGGCCGAATTAATAGTACATTGTGCATCAAGGGTAGTATGAAGGGAATTACTAACGAGAGTGTTAGAAGCCCGACGCCGAAGGCGGAGGGCTTTTAATGACTCGAGTTAGTAATCCCCTTACTGCCTGTGATACACACAATGGTTTTCATCACATTTGCGAGGAAAAAAACAAAGAGAAAACACTTTAACTCTGCAAAATATAAAGAAATAACTTTTGACGGACGGGAACGTAAATGGAAACGATATTTTTTTTGTGACCACAGATACTGCGTTTAGTTTCGACCTGGATTCGAGCCAGATTTAGCCAATTTGATAAAAATGTATAATTACTAAAATTAATGATAAATGTTGATATAAACTTGAAATAGGTATAAAATAATGAAGTTTAATGAAGCATATAGGTTTTGTGTAATGTAAGTTAGTCTATAGCTAATTTTTAAAGATGAAATTAGAAACCGATTTAATTTTTGGCTGAAAATTAAACCTTAGTCAGAAATTATGTACGAAAGAGTTGCAAATTTTAAAAAGAAAGTCATTACTCCCTAGGGATGACAAACTCGCCATAATTCCCGCGGGAACAATTTAGGCCATTGTCCTTCTGTATACAGGCATGGAATAACACCATTTACGAGCAAGTGTGATGAAAAAACAATACCATAACACGGAGGCCATTTGCAACGTCAAAAGATGGCGGATGTGTAATTTGTTTTAGTTATTATTTTTGTGTATTTAGGTGTTCAAAGTTCTTTTCTGTTAGTGATTTGTTGTTTTAATGCCTTTGTGTTGCACAGTGATAGAAGACTTGGACTTATTTCGTGTATCCTGACATCTTACTTATCGTTTCAAGTCGACTCGCAGTGGTACAGAGGTTAAAACTATCTTGGCTTCAGTCTTACATATCACCGTACAACGTTGCCCCCAATCTTCCTAGAGAAGATTGGATTGTATTTTGTTGCTATATTGATTTATACTTATATATACTTGACACTGGCGAAATCACTTCATTGTGGTAACGCCATATCCCCGCGGTAGTAGCTGTTAAAGTCGCCGCGGCGCAAAGAAGAAGAACCGTAACACGTCAAAAGTAGTTTTTTTTTATCCAGTTGAATAGATGCTCTGAAGGCGTGCCAAAAGGCGCTTAAGGAAAAGTTCCATCTTTTTGCAGATCGTAGAAACAATACATTTACCCATCGCTGCAGCGGAGTACGTGGCGATCTTGTTTGGACCTACTTTGTTAGGGACACACAGGTTGTTAGATCGACATGCGTGGCTAAAATTACAGATAACATAAAAATAAGTGTCAAAGTCAAAGTCAAAGTTCTTTATTCTTCAATTTAGGCATAATATAATGCACCTATGAATGTCAAAAAGCATTACCAGCCCGGTTCGAAAAATAAAACCTTTGCCCCGAGAAGAACCGGCGTAAGAAACTCGGCAAGGTATATTTTTTTCAAGAAAAAGGTTTACATCATTACATTATAATTATAAATAGTTTACAATATCACGGTATTTTTGTACAGTAGGTGCACCTTTTTTAAGCGTAGATTACTCATGCAGGACGGACGACTCACTGCCAAACATCCCTATCCATGATATAATCGTTTACTTTATAATATGCTCGAGAAATTAGTTTTTGTTTTACGACAGATTTAAATTTAGAGTCAGTAAGTTCAGTAATACTTTTTGGAATTTTATTGTAGAATTTTACACAATTTCCCAAGAATGATTTTGAAGTTTTGGCCAGTCTATAAAAAGTGGTTTTGAGCTTTCCTGTGCTCCTGGTTGCTTTTGGCTTATCAATGTTCGTTGGGAAATTATGTAGATTCTTCCTAACAAAGATGATTATTTCAAATACATATAGCGACGGCAGTGTTAGAATATCTATTTCCTTGAAGAATTCCCTCAATGACACACGCGACCCCAAGTTATAAATAGCTCTAATAGCCCTTTTTTGCAAAATAAACACTGTACCGATATCCGCCGCCGATCCCCACAAAATAAGACCGTACGTAATTATACTGTTAAAGTAAGCGAAGTAGACCAACCGTGCCGTCGCTACATTGGTAAGCTGCCTTATTCTCCTGACTGCAAAAGCAGCGGAGCTCAACCTACTTGCTAACGCAGTTATGTGGGAACCCCACTGCAATTTAGAGTCTAATGTAATACCTAGAAAAACAGTTGTTTTTACAAAGTCTATGGTTTCACCATTAAGTTTAATATTTGAGGCTAAGTTTATATTTGATAAATTTGCTGATGAGAATTTTATACATTTAGTTTTATTTGGATTTAACATTAAGTTATTGGCAGCAAACCAGTCAGATATCATGGAGAGGGTATTGTTTGGTTCAATGAGTTCAGTATCTTTCCTATTTACCTTGAATAGTAGAGAAGTGTCATCAGCGAACATTACAATGCCTGACCTTCTGCTTACCATGTACGGCAGATCATTTACATAAACAAGGAACAGGAATGGGCCCAAAATAGAACCTTGAGGTACGCCCATATCTATCTCTATCTCTGACGAAACGGCTCCATTTATCGCTACCTTTTGATTTCTCTGTGTTAAATATGACTTAATGAGATCTAATGCATTTCCTCTAATGCCATAAAAACCAAGTTTACAAATTAAAGTGCCATGATCTACACAATCAAAAGCTTTAGAAAGGTCGCAGAAGACTCCAATGCTAATGCTAATGCTATACACTAAGTAACAGTTAATATAATTATCTAGCATGGGGGCGTTCCATCTAATAGCTTACCAAAACCAAAAACTATCAAATAGGGGAAGTTATTCGTGTACGAGCGAATTTTGGCATAGTTGTAAGATATAGTGTTTAAAACAACATACTAAAAGTATTGATGGGCGAGGCTGAAGCTACTTGAGAGGCCTTTGTCTAGCAGTGGACGTCTTTCGGCTGACCTGCTGATTAAATGGTAGCCCATACCCAAATATGATCTTATACATAAATCGCTGGGATTCATATTTCATGAAATATGGAGGGAAAAAGATGGACAATAAAATAAACTTACATTTCTTCAATTATCTTTTAAATAATTATCATCATCATCATCATTTTTAATTCAATTCTTCAACCTCCCTGCAGAAGCTGGCTAAAGGAAAATAGGCACTGTTGTCATAAGCCGTGGATTTATCATCCATAATCTGAGCTGCTTTTCGTAAAAAAATTCCACGTTTTGCATGTTCATCTGTTCATCTTGACGTGTACTACGCGTCATTCAAATTTATACACCGTCTTACTTATAGCGCTTTAGTTTAGGCATCACACGATCTTTTCCTCATCTCTTTTTTGTTACCATTTTGTCCCGTCCGTGTGTCCCACCGACCAAAACATCGACGTACACGCTATCGTAAAAACTGAGTCTGACCGTCATCTTAGAGGTTTCGAGCGAACCCTCTTTATCCGGCCAAGGATTTATTGAACAGAGAAACGTCGGCCTTCTTTCACTTGCCGGATTATAGCTTACTTGGCAACAGTTGAAACTATTAACGTGATTTGGCAGGGTTGGCAGGCATTTGTTAATTTAGGAAGTATCAGGAAATGCATCACATTTCACTGCTTTAAAAAATAAGGCAGGTTTGAAATAAATAATATTACTTTACTCTCAAAGACTTAAGGTACCCACTATAGGTTAAAAATCAATCTGATAATTTAAAATAATAAGGTTGAGTTTCCTATGAGTTACAAAAGACTTGGCATTTTAAAAGACATTGACGACTTGAGGCGTCTTTTTTTTTTAGCAAACAGCTAGTAATAAATAAATTAGTTTCTGACCTATTATCAAGATTGAACTAACAGATACAAATTGGGTGGGGACTCCGTTAAGTGTACTGAAGAAGAAAAAGAAATACATTTATTCACTAACCATAAGACATACTAATATACAAATGATTCAAGAAAACAAAGGTAACAAGCATAGCACGCAATTGTGTGTCCTTGCGGCAGTGAAACGGACACTGGCTCAGCAAAATGCCGAGGTGTCAGACACCTACAGCGCTGATTTTCAGCCAGTACCGGCGATGACTCACGGAGCACTGTACAAACATACTACACTATACGTGTAAACTACTTACATAATACTTATAGCGGAAGAATAAACGTGAAAATAATAATAAAAATAAAACGCATACATAAATACCGATATACAGCCTAGATAAAACTAAAAACTACTGGAGATCCCGATGATGCCATCTTCTACCTTCTATTCTATCTTTTGATTAAAAAATCTACTACACAACGACTACACAACGACAAAGCAACGTCGTTAGACTAGACAACGATAGCAATACTTATGTACAGAAATACATACTCATATTAATATTATAATCATTGAAGACACGACTTTATTGTTTGTCATATTCAACCATTTAAAGCAATTTTCAAAAATCCATAAATGCATTATTTATTATTTTCAAAATAAAAGTAGTCCTTTGCGTAGAATTTTCCACTTGCAACAATTTAAGGGAGTTGTCGTCCATGTGGCCATCGTTTTTCCACCCTGTATATTAATATAGTATTTTATCATTATCCAAAATCTCTAAAAGAGCAAGTTAAAAACGAAGCCCCACCAAAAATAGGTTAAGAGTATTACCCGTGACACAATTAGTCTTTTGCGCATTCGCCAAACTTGCCCATTATAGAAATCGTTGGACGCCTGCCTATTTTTTTGCCTTTTAAAAACGAAAGTCGTGTTAAATATTTATACATTGTTTCGTTTTTGTTTTAAATGAAAAGTAAACTGTTCAAGTTAATTATAACATCGTTTCACCGTTATTTAAGTAGCCTTTACTGTAACTAAAAAACAAACTCCGTTGAGCAAATATTTTTCTTCGCATTTTTTTTTTAACGTACATTGTGAATCTGTGATATTAATTTATTTAACATTACTAAAGTAATTAAACGAGTGTTGTTTGTTATGGCCAGAGATCGGACAAATGGACGTCATTACTCGTAAACAAATAAACTAATTAAATTACATGATTTGATTACTTACCCTATATTAATATATAATATATAATAATTTTAAATAAATAATACAAATATGTACTACAGACAATAAAAAGTAATTTATATAAAATTTCAGTGGTAAGTTTATTCCTTTTAAAGATAAAGATAAAAGATAAAGATAAGTTTATTGATTAACTAAGCACAAGAACATACAAGAAAATATCCAGTGGACCCCAAACTAGGCCGAGCCTGTATCTTGGGGCCCAGTGAGCCGGTTTACAGACAGAAAAGGTAGGTAATTAGAATTAACTTAAAAAGAACAACAGTGCAACATGCATAAACTATTACATATACATCTGCTTTACAAAACAAATAAAAATCGAAAGAAAAGGAAAAAAGGTATTGGATAATATTTTATAACTTTTAACAAATAACATTAATTTCTCCAGGACCACGCAGATGAGTGTGTGTGTGTGTGTGAGTGTGTGTGTGTGTGTGTGTGTGTGTGAGTGTGTGTGTGAGTGTGTGAGTGTGAGTGTGTGTGAGTGTAGGTAGTCTGAGCAGGTGGGAGAGCTAGAGAGGAGCGTGAGTAGATGGGGGATTGCTAGGCACCAGAACGCAGTAAAGCTTCTGTGTCTCTGTATGACAGAGTTGTAAACCACTTCTTCAAGCTAATGATAACCTTGGATGTTGGATAGTGTTTTATGTTACAGGCTTTACTAACCACGTTGTATATCGACGGATGAGCATACAAGGGCGAGCGTCTCGCAAAAGCCGACCCAACCGCGGGCACGGGCACTCTATATGTTCGTTTCTTCATTAGGATTTCGTACACCGCTGGCTCTCTGGTACTTTTATGGACTCGGATGACAGCGCTCAAGACAAATAATTGCCTTACCCTTAGAAAACCAGTTTCTCTGTAGAGAGTGTCAGTTGGGAAGCGGAAAGGTTTTCTGAGCATGACCTTGATCACTGCTCGCTGCGCACGCTCCAATTCCATGAGCACCGTCTTACCTCCGCTGCCCCACACTGCGATACCGTACTGAAGGATTGACTGGCACACGGCGTAGTAAACCTCTTGTAATACTTCTGGGGGAGAGCAGTCGCGCAGCCTTTTCATCAAGTAAATCACTTTTCTTGCTCTCTTCGAAAGATTAAGTATGTGCTCCTTGAAGGAGAGATGCTCATCTATAAGAAGGCCAAGATATTTAATATTGTTACTTCTTTTCAGGGTCTTACAGGAGCAAGAGGAGCACTCCTTTTTACATACGTGTATCTTAAGGGGACTTGAATCGGTTGCAGAAGTAGTTGCTGTCTTGGAAAAACACAGATACTGAGTCTTTTTAACATTCAATGTTAGAAGATTATGATCGAGCCAATTGGCCACTCTTGACATTCCATCCTCGGCTAGTTGGTATGTGCCCTTCCAGGATTCGCCATTAAATACAACCACAGTGTCATCTGCGTAACAGATGATCTCAGCACGTGGAAGAGCGAGCTGCAGTAGGTCATCTATATGTGGGAGATGGAATGGAAAAACAGCTAGCAATTTCAACAAAATGTATTCATTCTTTCTTAATGTTAATATACACAATATTTAAGAACTTTATACATATAATTCCAAGTATTTTTATTCATAGCTTTATGCATTATGACCCAGAAGTTACTAAGCAATTGTAGGCTTAAGCTATTATTAATTATAAAACAATAAACATGGAATTAATAACAGGCTTAGGAATTAAATCGGAATTAATATTACCTGACGATTAAGGAAGCGCTCAGAGTACTTCACTCGATCAGAGCTGGAAGTCAACTGACTGTTGCCATGGGGCGAGCTGGTATTTATACTACTGCACAAACAAGTGACGTCATTCAACAGAATCAGCTAAGGGCAAAACAACAGGTGTCAGGTGTCATGGAGTGTACAGTCAGGTATTTATGAATAAAAAAATACCCTACTCTCCCACACGGCCATTCTGACGAGCAGTCGATACAACGACTCGCGAATAGTTTAATTTTACAAAATAAAATCTTAATATGATTCGTATCACATAATAAATAAATAGTATTCTAGGTAAAACGTCATTCACATGGCACGACTTAAGGTACTTATTTAGTTGCCTCGGTTAATTGCCAAACAACTTGGCGCGGCTTTGAAGGTATTCAATTGCCTCGGTAAAATGCCAAACAACTTGGCGCGGCTTTGAAGGTATTCAATTGCCTCGGTAAAATGCCAAACAACTTGGCGCGGCTTTTAAAGGTATTCAATTGCCTCGGTAAAATGCCAAACAACTTGGCGCGGCTTTAAATAACGGCCTCGGTAAACTAATAGCCAACGGATGTGGCACGGCCAAAATATATCACGGTAAACTTATTACTCAGTATATATCCAAACGTCTGGCCAGTAGCTAAGAAGTATACTGGGTGATAAGTAGACTCAAAAAGTTAGTCAAATTGAGAGTTTACTTAATAAAATTATTCTTCTAATGATTTCGTAAGTTCACAACCCATTTCAGGTGACACAAGTCTTAAATTATCATGCGAGACATACAAATCATTTCCAGTATTATGAACCTTGACAGTGTATCTGTCATTTTCATGAATCTCGGTGATAACGCAGGGACCTTTGTACTTGCTGTCGAGTTTGGTAATATTTCTTGGATTTTGTTTGATTAAAACGATGTCACCAACTTTAAATAGAATTACCTTTGCTTTATTTTTGTCGTATTGTTCTTTTTGCATTACTGCGCGCTGATCGAGTCTTAGTTTAGCTGCGTGCCTACAAGCGTCTAGGTCCCAGCGTTCAATATCACTCATGAGAGCAGAAATAGCAGGAGGTGATCGATTGCAACCAAGTAAGAGCTGAAATGGAGTCTGCCCTGTACTTTTGCTAAAAGAGCAATTAATTGCAAGTTGTACCTCACCAACAGCATCCTTCCAACTTTTCTTGGCAGTATTCTCGACAACCGTGAAACAGTCAGTCAGAACTTTCATCAGTCGTTCGACTTGACCATTTGCGCGACTTACACCACTGGCTATAAAATGCAGTTCAATAGACCAATGCTCACAAAAAATTCGTAATTCTTTCCCGGTGTATGATGCCGCTTGATCACAAATAATTCTTTTGGGTGTACCAAAGTTAAAAATAAGGTCTTTTAAACAGTTTACAGTAGCAGCTGCCGTGAGATTTGTTACGGGTCTTATTAGACAATATTTTGTAAATGCGTCAATGAATACGACAGCGTATTGTTTTTTAAGTTTGTTTCCGCTTAATTTTCCCGTAGTATCCATGTGGACTGTATGAAACGGTACAGGGGTTTTATCAATGGGGTGTAAGGAGATTTGACGGGAGCCCGATTGACCTTTATTTACTTTGCAAATTAGACAATTTTCAACATATTTACGGACATTTCTGGACATGTTCGGAAACCAAAATAATTCGCGTATCTTAGCTAGTGTTTTTTCCCAACCTAAATGTTTGAGTGAGTCGTGATAAATTTGGATTAGATACCATCTATAACTCTTTGGAACAAACAAGGATTTTTTCGTTTTACTGTCATTAGTAGTATAAATACGGTAAAGCAACCCGTTCTGAATTTCGTAACTAGAAGCTATACTTTTGTCAATCGTATCATGTTGGATGGATTCAATTATTGCTTTGGTTTCTGAATCATTACTTTGTTCAACTTCTAACCACTCACTATAGTTCGAAACATTGTTAATAGAAACTGGATTTCTACTGAAAAAATCTGCATGAGGTATGCGCTCACCTTTATGATACTCGATTTCGAAGTCGAATGACTGCAAGTACGCCCACCACCGATGAACACGAGGAAGCAGTTCCTTTTTATTACGGGATGCTTTTAGCGAATTGCAGTCCGTTACGAGCTTGAAACTTCTACCAAATAGATAGTGTCTGAAATGTTTTATCGCCTTGACTACTGCCAAAGTTTCGAGCTCGTACGAGTGATATCTGGTCTCGGCATCGGTGGTGCGCATACTGAAGTATTCGACGACCTTTAGTTGAGCGTCATGTTTCTGGAATAACACTGCGCCAAACCCAGTAGAACTGGCATCAGTATGAAGCTCTATAGGCTTAGCTGGATCAAACAGTGACAGAGTAGGTTCAGAAGAAAGATACTGAATAATTTTTTGCCTTGCAGCATCATGTTCTGAAGTCCAATTCCACTTGGTGTCTGCTTTGGTAAGGTTGTACAGAGGGCACATTGTTTGTGAGAAATTAGGGATAAACTTTCTAAAATATCCAGCCAATCCGCAAAACTGGCGAACATGTTTCACTGTTGTAGGTATAGGGGAACTGATAAGGGCTTTTATTTTACCAGGACTAGGTCTTACTGAACCATTTGTAATGATTCGACCTAGGTATTCAATTTCAGTCTCAAGAAATTTACATTTCTTGATATTTAGGGAAAATCCGGCCTTTTTAAGAGAATCAAGAACCTTTTCCAAGATTTCGAGACTCTCTTCAATGGTATTGGAATAAATAATCACATCGTCCATGTAAATGAGAACAGAAACGTCAACATATGGTTTCAGAGCTGCATTGATGGCACGCTGGAAGACGGATGGGGCATTGCACAAGCCAAAAGGCATACGTAGAAACTCGTACTGCCCATCGGGCGTAACAAAGGCGGTTTTTTCAATCGAATCTGGGGTTATAGGGATTTGGTGGAATCCTGCGGCCATGTCAAGTACGGTAAAATATTTCGCGTTAACTAGTTTGCTAATATGATCGTCGATGAGTGGAAGAGGATAGTTATCACGGACAGTATTACTGTTTAACTCCCGGAAGTCTACGCATAACCGATGGTTACCGTCTTTTTTACGAACAAGTAAAATGGGACTTGAGAATGGGGAGTTACTATCACGGATGATACCATTATCTTTTAAATCTTGTATGATTTTTTTTACGTTTTCACGTTCAACAGGGGCGAGGCGATACGGCCGCCTTTGAACAGTTTTGTCAGGATTTTTAAGTCGAATAGATAATTCGCCAGTGTTAACCTGAGAAACAGCATTACCAGAAGTGAAAAGAGCGCAATTGTTTTCCAGTAATGAAAGCAATCGCTGTTTCGCCGAAGAATCTACGCTGGTTTGAATGTGAGACGCTAAATCAATTTTCTCAACAAGATTAATTTCGTAATTACTTCTGGAGATTTTCGTTTCAGATTTAGAAAAGGTAACTTGTATGCCCGGGATGTCAAAAAAGTTTTCGCCTAGTAGGATATCGTATTGGACGTAATTTTCGGGTACTAGCACAAACTCAAGCTCTAAATTCAAGCCATTAATGCACAATAAACTAGTCTTTTTACGGGAAGAGCAGAATGTATTTTCTCCTACACCACGTAACAAGGTAGTCTCAAATGAGGTCCTGCCACCAATCGAATTTCCAACACTTTCTCGCATCAAAGAGCATTCAGCTCCGCTGTCTACGAGACACACAAAGTCACGATTATCAATTTGAATTGTGATACAACGGTTATTGCTCACTATTAAAGAACTAATAGATTTAGTTTTCGTATTCTGGCGTTTGAAACAGTTTTCAAACTTGTGGCCAGGTTTATGGCAAAAACTACAGGTAGGTAGTTGTCGTGGAATTTCTCTTGGTGGCATGTCCCTTTTTTGAGGTTGAGTCTGAGGATTAGCCGTGGTAGCGGTAGAACACGAGGGGGTAGAAGCTGTATTGCTATTATTACTTAACACAGTTCGACAGTCCCTTTGCAAATGTCCTAACTTAAAGCATCTTTGACATCGCCTTAGTTTAAAGTCCGTGAAGTGATATTTTGATTTTTTAGAGGGTATATTGTGATCGGCATCATACATTGGACGTTTACGTTTATAGGCGTTAAGGCTTTGTATCAGCTGAGGTAAGGTTTTGGGTGTAAGTCGTAACAAATCAGATCTAATGCGAAAGTCCGACATACCTGATATCACGGCCTCGACTAAGTGCTGTTCGGTCACCGTAATGCCGACTGCCTTTTTCGCAAGCTCCCATTTACGTGTAGCATATTCCGCCAAACTGCTTGCCTTGTCGCTAGTATACTCCATAAAGGCAGTCAAATCGTCGTAGAATCTGGTCTCGTCTGCAAACGTTTGAATAAGGTTATTTTTTAAATCTTCCCAATTTGTTATGGTTGTATAGTTGCGCCGAGCCCATTCGGCGGCACGACTTTTTAAATGTTTTCTAGCTAAATTAAGAGTCTCGCGCTCATTAAGCTGGTATTCAGATTTAAGTTCCTCTACATGCCGACACCAGACATCAATAGTGTCCGTGCGGTCGTCTGGGTCAAAAGATGGCAGGTAAATGTGTTCAAGATTCTTAGGTCGTGGAGAAGGCTGAACTGTGGTAGCGGCAGGCCGCGTAGAAAACGTGTTGGAAGCAGTTTGAAGAAATGCTGTCATCATGTCCTGCATCATGGTCTTCATAAAATCAAGAGGAACGTGGTTACCGGTTAATGTGCTTGGTCCATCGTGACTTGAATTAGGAGGGATACCCTGATCCGTCCTTGCACCTGGCGTGGCACCTGCGTCGTCACCCGGTCGTTGTGGCAGGTAGTGCTGCCCAAGGGGCGGGGAATCAGGTGGCTCAGGAATCCTGGCCGGGTCTTCGGACGGGTGCGTGTCTTTGGGCATTGCAAACAGCAACGTCCCTTTATTCTGAAACTGACGATTAATGTGTTGTACTATAACGAAATAATAATTACCATCCCACTTCTGATGTGGGAGATGGAATGGAAAAACAGCTAGCAATTTCAACAAAATGTATTCATTCTTTCTTAATGTTAATATACACAATATTTAAGAACTTTATACATATAATTCCAAGTATTTTTATTCATAGCTTTATGCATTATGACCCAGAAGTTACTAAGCAATTGTAGGCTTAAGCTATTATTAATTATAAAACAATAAACATGGAATTAATAACAGGCTTAGGAATTAAATCGGAATTAATATTACCTGACGATTAAGGAAGCGCTCAGAGTACTTCACTCGATCAGAGCTGGAAGTCAACTGACTGTTGCCATGGGGCGAGCTGGTATTTATACTACTGCACAAACAAGTGACGTCATTCAACAGAATCAGCTAAGGGCAAAACAACAGGTGTCAGGTGTCATGGAGTGTACAGTCAGGTATTTATGAATAAAAAAATACCCTACTCTCCCACATATATATATTTTAAAAAGCGTGGGACCGAGTATGCTGCCCTGTGGGACGCCGAAGGAGATCGGAAGTCGGCCGCTGACAGATTCTCCAATCCTAACATATTGTTGTCTATTTGTCAGATAGTTTGAGAACCACGCTAGAGTAATTCCCCGAATACCCAGCGCTTCCAGTTTCCTCAAGAGGATGTCCACGGAGACCGTGTCGAAGGCCTTTGCGAGGTCCAAGAACACTCCCAGACAGCACCTACCAGCGTCGACATGGCCCGATATTATGTTAGTGAGGAGTAGCGCAGCATCCTCAGTTGATTTTCCCTCCCTAAACCCAAACTGACGCTGCGAGATCAAAGAATTGCTCTCTAAGTACTTAGTCAGTCTGTTATTTACTAATTTCTCAAGAATTTTGGAAAACACACTAAGGAGAGAGATGGGTCTGTAGTTATTGGGACAATCCTTAGGCCCACTTTTGTAAATGGGTGATACAACAGCCAGTTTCCAACACTCAGGGAAGCATCCTCCTTCTAGACTGAGATTACAAATGTATGTCAGAGGAACAATAATCGCATGTCTAATCTCTTTAATAAGAGGTGGATTACAATTGTCACTTCCAGGCGCACTATCAGATCTTAGATTTTTGATAATTGTGTCGACCTCAAAGGTATCAGTTGGTTGAAAAAAGAAGGAGTTCAAAGCAGTACGGGTAGGAATATATTTGGTCGACAGAGATGCCTGCGTTTCAGAGAGCCTGGATAAGATAGTGTCAGCGAGCTTCTGACCCGCCCGCGGTTGAAAAATGCCTGTTGCAATTGTCCAGAGATTCCTGTACTGAGCGTTCAATGTTTTTGAGTTCATCGGGATCATTTTGCTTTTTGGGTGATTGGCAGATAGTTTTTATGGTGTTCCACAGTTTCTTCGGTTTGCCTTTGCAGTTATTTATTTGATTTCGCTGATACTCGGATTTAAGATTATACAGTAGGTTGTCACAAAAATTTCGATACCGCGTGTATACGTTGTGTAACACCTGGTCATTAGGCGAAGATCGTGTTTTCATATGAAGTTTGTCCCTATGTTTCATGCATCTAATCAGACCAGGGGTTACCCAGGGTTTAAGATTGAACTTTGAGCGACTGGTTTTAACTCTTTCCGTGTGGTTTTGAATCGCCGTTTGTATTATATTATTAAAGTTCTCAGTTGCGATATTAACATCACTGTTGCTGGTAACTGAGTTCCAATCAGCCGACGTCAAGTCCTTCGCCACGCCAGAATAGTCAATCTTTGTCCTCCACTTACTTTTACAGCTAACTTTAGGATAAGAGCATTGCAAACCGCCCAGAGCAATGTCGTGATCCGTAATTGAACACTTACAAACCACGCCTACTGCATCAACACTAGTTTTTATGAAGATGTGATCCAAGCAAGAATCCTTCCTAGTTGGCGTGGTGATCGCAGGGAGCAATCCATGCGCAGACATTAAACACAGATACTCAGACTGTTGGTTATTTGAACTGCCAATAATGTCGATGTTTATGTCGCCAGCAACTACTATTTGTTTAAAACATGTTCCCCTGAGAGCCGAGTCCAACGATCCCAAAAACCTGTCGATACTTGCAAAAGAAGGAGACCTGTAGATGCCAAAAATTTGTGTGTGATCGCTAATATTTATCGCAAGGCAATTCGCGTCATCAATAGGAGGTTCACTATACGTCGCCGACAGAGAGTCCTTGACGTAAGCAACCACTCCGCCACTTTTGTTTATTATTTTTGAAGTATGGAACATGTTGTAACCCGCAAGTTGGTCTATTACTGAACCCTCTACCAGCCAACATTCAGTTAAGATGATAACATCGAAGTCAATATTCAGTCGTTTTAGTGTTATTGCGAAAGAGTCGAAATTACGTTGTAGACTTCTTATGTTAAGGGTAGCAACTTTAAGGCTATATTTGGGTGTCAAAAAATCCTTACAATATTCTAAGGAATCGAGTGTGTGACAATCTATAACCATGGATTTATCTATCTCTTCTGCTAGGTCATGTGATGCCATTTTTGTTGGATAAGTAATAAATGATCTTATTGACATACCAGTAGGTCACCGCTCTCGAAGAATCCATCTGAGTAGCTCTGCTCGTTGTAATTGAAGTGTGTATGGTATAGTGTACTTGTAGTGAGTGGGTAAATGTTTCCAGGTTTGGGCAATATCTATAACACATAACGATATACATATTTATGACTAATGACAAAAAAATGCAATGAAGGTTATTAAACTGGATGGTGGTATAATTATGACTAATGATCCTGAAGCTCCTCAGCGACTTCACTGGAAACCACGCCGAAGCACCGGGCGAGGTCTGCGGGGCACCGCAAGGGGATCGCGGAGGTGCCCTCTTGCTTCCTAATGAATATTGATCCATTTCGGACCCAACAGTATTTAAAGCCCGCCTTGCTTGAACGTGCTCTAGCGTCTCGAAATAACAGTCGGTTAGCTTTTGTAAGACGCTCATTGAAAAATAATTTCCGTGCGGGGCCAGCTATTTCAATATCAGACGAGGTCAAATTACGTCTGGCCTTGGCGGCCTTAAGGAGTTCATCTCGCTTGGTGCGTCGCAGTAGACGAAGAACTAGGGGCCGTGGAGTTTCTGCTGCAGACGAACCCAAGGCCTTACGGCGTGGGCCTACTCTTGTGACGAAGTCAATGTCCTCCGATTTTAGGTTTAAACCTATTTTAATCGCAGTATGTAGAATGATATGCTCTGCATTTTCGCCAGGCAGCTCATTGACACCCAGAATTTCGATTTCATTTTGGACCGATGCTTGTGCCTGGCTATTTAGTTGCTCCTCGAGTTGAGTTATTTGTGACTTTAGAAAAACATTTTCCTGTTCCTTCTCTTCCAGTGCTTTAATTTTTGCGTCGGATTTCATTAATCTCGTCTCTAAATCATCCATGCGGGAGGTGCACCTTGTAATGCAGTCAGTTAGGCTTTTTAGATGTTCTTTTACTTCCCACATGTCCTCGCGCAATAACTTAATTTGAGTCGCAAGTCCAGCAACGGGGTCCAAATCAGTCCCAGCGACAGCGACACTCGCTAGCGTGGTGCTCGTCGACGCAATGTTTTGTTTGTTTTGTGGGCGTAATGTCACATTAGTGGCTAGATCATCTGCCGCAGAATACGGCCGCGCAGGTGAGTTTAAATTGCCATTTTTTGGCTCTTTACATAGACAGCCTGGGCATACCCATGTGTTATTATCGCAGTCCTGCCTTTTGCGGCCATCCTTAATGTTCGCGCAAGCATAGTGGTAGCATTCATTGCAATTTGATTTTGAGCAGGTTATGGACTGTGTTTTTATTACAGGTTTGCGGCACGCCGCGCATACCACTGCCATTGTCACCGGTCCACACACAAGTTAAGGTATTTAATCAGAATTACGAGTGCTCCTCGTAGCCAATCACCAACCTCGGTAGGCGCAGCACTAGCAACTTATGCGGCGCGCTACGACAATTCGTAGCACAGGGCTCGTAGCACACACACCCACTCGCAGCACTGAACTCGGTTATTGTAGGTGAATTTCGCGGCGAGCGGCTACGCTCTTGGTGGTCCAGTGGTTCAGGCGGCCAGCAAAAACTCACGTACGGAGCATCCAGCAGGTCGCGCGTTCAAATCCCGCTACTCACAAACCGATCGTGGAGAATCGGCAATCTTCGGAGGTCTCGCTTGCAGGTATGTAACTTTGAAAAAACAGCTGTCTTCCTCTAGTCACGCCCAGTGGGAGGAGCAATTCCATAAGGCGACCGCCAGTGCGACAAGGAATTGAAATTACACAGTAGCACCAATCACAATTAAGTTCCACCAATTATTTAAAATAAACTGCAACACGTCCGCTTCCAATCGAGGCAACAGCCGAACGTCATTTTCACGGCTTAAATAAACTTATGAGGTGGAAAGAATATCGCAATAAATAAATATGTCTTGCAAAGGATCAATTTTTTTTTTTAGTAACTAATCAATTAATGCAATTTAGTTTGTTTGATAACAATCTTTGGAGTCATGTCCACACATTTATTTCAAGTAATGACGCCCATTTGTCTGATCTCTGGTTATAGCATGATGAAAGTAATAATTAATTATAAGAGAGCTAATGCGTTGCCAACCCTGAGGACCACGATGGAAAGCCTCTATGCTTGTAATTCTACCGGTATTCTCCAACAATGCGAACACTGCTGCTTGGTGGCAGGTTAAAAGATAAGATGGTGGTAGCCGATCCGAACAGACCCTGCATAAGGTTTGACGAAACACATATATTGACTGTCCATCAATGGCATTTTTATCTGTATGGTAAAAAAATCTAATATCCCCAAAATGTAAGGATTTTTTCATTCCTGGTAATAAACTCACACAGTAGTTTTGCCTCGTCCATTTAAAAACGTCAATTTCAAGAACAAAAGCAAAAAGAGCATAGCTTCTATTGCATTTTATTTATAAATTAATTTAATCTTTACTGCACAAAAAAACACAAACGGCAGACTTAATGCTTCTTAGATTTTTATTTTAACCAATGTGGATATTATTATATCGTAATATTATTGACGTTATAATATTCACTGACGTTTACAACATATTTATAATAACAAGACAGATCTTGAAAAACAATTCAGTAAATAGAATAATGGAAGTAAAGTGTTTCATAACTGTAAATATGAACTTAATTATTATTTAAACGTAAAAAACAATAGAGTTCTAGATACCGCACCCCGCTATAAGAAAACCGAGTATACCGCTATAAATTCCCAATCACCATAAAAAAATACTATCCTTACATAAATAAAATAAAACTTACCATAATAGTTTCCAAAATTGCTACCAGCATCACACATAAAGTAAAACTTTATGTTCTCACTGATATTGCTAGAGAAATGTTTCGTTAAACTTTTTCGAGCTATTTACAAGATTAACTTTCTACTGTTCAACCGCAGTAACAGCTAAATAAACAAACAGTAAAGACACACCAAATAATCCTCAAAATATTTCAGTCGATATGGGAAGATAGTAAGGGGTTGCTCTTCTGTTGTTTTCTCATCTGTGCCTGCGCGCTCTGTCGCCGCGTAGCCCTCAGTCGCGCTACGTCAACCGCTACGGGTGCTACGAAGTAGCGCCTACGAATGTGTCCATTCGTAACGACACTACTTTTTGCTCTAGCGATTAAACTAAAAAGTGTGTGTTTTTAGTTTTAGTTCTTAAAGTTATTAGTGTAGTAAATTTAGTGTTAGTGAGTGAGTGTTATAATGTTACTTGACCGCAACTGGCCGCGAATACGCGCACGATGACCTTTACATTTCCCAGGTTTGTTGTTTTTTTAATTAAGGTTAAAGTAACGGCTTTGGCTTTACAAAGTCCGGAGCCTGAAAGGTTCTGCGTCTGTTTAAGAATTTTAAAAGAGTTTTAAGTGTGTGTCCTAAGGCTTAACTTAGGATTAGCTTAAATTGTATGTTTTTAATTAAATTTAATGAGTGCATAATTACCATTAAATAAATTCTTGATAATTTTGTGTTATTTGACATTTTTAATTAACCACATGATAATAGTTGAATTGAATACCTATACTGTAAATAAAAGAATAAAAAAATAGCATCACAGTGGTTAAAAAGAATTAACTTATAAATCAATTACTTTTTCGCAAAGTGTTACTCTGTCATCATTTCAGGTATAAAGTATAAATATTATATTAAAATAACTTATATAAATCAGTTGAATCATACGTACTTAGTGTATATTATATATTAAGTACCATTACCATACTATAAATGAATTAACAAATAAAGGCAATACAATATCTTAAAATAAAAACAAAACCCAATTCGAAAGTATTTTTAACAACATGATATTTTATGAAATTGAGTTCAAATATATTAAACAACTTAAGGGTAATAATGATAACGAAAAAAAAACACATTTTACAGTCTAATTAGAAATAAATTGATATAAAATATTTACTTGCATAAAATACAGGCAAAAATACCTTACGAGTAAAATGAACAGCATCATGTTTAATAAGCTATTACTAAAGTAAATCTGAGTTAGTAGCAAAAAAAAAAAGTCACAATTATTCAATCGACATAATATTTACACAATTCGTCATTTGTACAAAAAATAAAACTAATTATATTTAAATAAAATAAAACTAAGCTACTCAAATATTAAAGAATATAAATAATAATCCCAACTGTAAAAATAACACCCCTCTAGCAAGTCCGCTCGCGGCATGCTCCCTATGACACTGGCTGCATTGCCTCTCTGGATAGCTAGCCCAATCCTTTGGGAGAGGTAAGCACCAGCTCTAGGATCTCGGAAGTGTCTATGAGCCGGGATGACAGGGCCTTAATGAAGCTTTTCATATCAGCTGACCAAGGTCCCGCTGTCTCCACTGCAAGCGCCACAAATTCGTAGTCTTACTAATTATGAATATTTGCGGCGCTTGAAGGTTTAGGCCTGACGATGCTAAATTACAATTTTGTTTTTTATAATATTCTCCCGTAAGTAAATAGCATTAGAGGCATACCAACTCACTCCTCAGGATTGGTAACACAATTGCAGTCTTAAGATTGTAGTTTTGAGATTGCGAAGGTCTATGAGTTCTTGATCTCAATTACCATCGGGTAGCTCGTGAGCTCATTTGCCTTGCCCTTGCCATAAAAAGCTTAAGGATTGAA
Organism: Acleris sparsana; assembly: GCA_923062465.1. Lineage (NCBI taxonomy): Eukaryota > Metazoa > Arthropoda > Insecta > Lepidoptera > Tortricidae > Acleris > Acleris sparsana. The sequence continues at coordinate 2,659,449 of OV281302.1, read as the reverse complement.
TCATATTATTTTCTTACTTTCCTCAATCACCCAAAGGTTAGCTGGAAGATATATTAAAGGGATAAGTTTGCCATTGTACATTAATAATCTGGAAATATTTTAACTGAATGTCTGTTTTTTGTACAATAAAGTTTTTACACACATACATACATAAAAAACATACATATACACACGTACACCCACGCACATATACACTCTCTTTCGGGTTCACTCACAATATAAGCGAAATTGGAAGATGTGATGTAGTAATGTAAGTCAATACACGAAGGTTGCTTGCAAATTTCTTACATAATTCTAGAAATAAAAAGGGCATACGTTGACTTAACTCGATATAAAAAAGGTTTATATACGTAAATGGCGAATAGTACACTTAAACCCTATTTACTAAATCTTTAGAAGGCATATATTTTTACTAGAATCCCAGAACTATGTTCAACACATTTTTTTAACCTCTAAAAAAGAGGGCTATAGGTTTTACTTGTGAGTGTCTGTCTATGCCATCGTAACTGCCAAACTAGTTTAATTGAGATGATTTTAGGATAGGTTTACGTTTACGTGTTAAAAGTGTTTAGAGATATCAGCTCTGATAAAGATGTTACCATTATATCGTTTTTGTAATCTCTTTACAGACATACATTAAACCACGTCACGTTATTCAAGACGTTAAGGCTACAAGAGGTCACAATGGGACGGACACACAAACATACCCACATGCATAATTAACATACCCTTCTTCCGGGTCATACATAGATAAACATACATACCATCACGCCTTCATCCCAAAGTGGGGCAGAGCTATATAATTACCACCAACTCTAACAACTTGTTGTTAATTCTATAACCACCTTTTGCACAAACAGGCTAAGATGTTTACCAGTGTATATTAGTGACAGGTTGCAAGCCCATCGCCTAACAATACTACAAGCCTTTAATCCCTTAGTCGCCTCTTATGACTTCCACAGGAAGGCATGGAGTGACAATATTCTAAGCCGGCAACCGTTAAGGCTACAAGCGGTCTCAATGGGACGGACATACACACATACCCACATACATAATTAACATACCCTTCTTCTGGGTCAGTCGGGTACAATAAGAAATCACCCTTGCTTGAAAAAAAAACAGCTTCATGCTAGTTACTAAAAAAACTCATTGTGATTAACAGACAGACACGGGGATAATTAATCATAAATATCATAATAGTACCTAGTTTAACAAAAGAACCCAGAAAGTGGAACCATAATTTTGCCATTAATAAAACCTTACTTTCCAGTCTGTTTTTAAAAGTTAAAAAGTGACGATTAGGTTAGACTTTGACGTTTCATTATCATGATAAATTAATTAGGCAGCTTTTAAAATTTTAAAAGTTTTCTTCAATCACGCAAGTCTAACATTTTAAGGCACTTAATAAAATTAATTCAGGTAAAAAGTGACCATTAATTCAAAACCCTCATCACATTTTAAAGAAAACTTTCTTCGATTTTATCTTTTATCTTTTTTTATCAAATGTTAATTAAGTGGATAAGTTTAGACTGTCATATTACTTTTTGAGTTCGCTTCTTCGCTAAAATAATCTAAAAAGTCTTTCGTAAACAGTCTTACAGTCTTAGTCGTATTGGTAAGAAAACATTAAATACGAAAATTACTTAACTACACTTCGAATGGTAATGGGTCATCACTCATCAATCGCTTCATTCATACAAGGACGCAAGAGAGTGGTATTAAAAAAGATAACTTTTGAATTTTAGTTCTTGACAGTGTGCACTTTTTAAATATGAGCGGTGTATAAAAATGTTCAGGAATAAAATAAACAACGGTAACATTACAATTACGTCACGAATATTTGTCATGCATGTGTGTTGTACACTGCTCTTATATGCCAATAAGTAGTATCTCAAATTCAATACAAGAAGCAGATTCAATCCTGACCCATTAGTATAATGATTGCAGAATGTGGAATGTGCGGCGAAGTTGCTGAGACAATGAAACACCTATTGTGTGAATATGATGCCCTCGCTGGAGTAAGAATGAAAATCCTCAGTTGTGGATACCCAGAACCGAACGATTTTAAGGCACTGCCATTGCACTCCATTATCCGCTTTTTGGAAGGGATGGAGGCTGCATTGGATTAAGTGCTAAAAGAGGGGTAGTTACACAAAAGATCCCACAGGGTCGAAGTGTATCCGTAAGGACTCCACCAAAAAGATAAGATAAGATAATATGATTGCACTTGGAGTTTTGTCTATGATACCATTTGTCTCATAGCAGTATCCTTAATTTTTGTGGCGTAATGAAAAACTTTTTCACAACTTGTTTTTTAAACTAAGTAATTAACATCAAAAGTGATACGTAAGTAGATACATTACTATTGACAGAAAACGTATGCGAATTTGACTGTTATTATTTTTATGTGAAAATAACGAAGTATAACAATTAATAACATTTTTCACTAGGGTGAAAGATATTTTTGAAACTTGCTTTTAGCTTCACTAGTTTTGTCAGTAAAATGGAATTGTGTCGGTTTTCAAATAAATCACCGGGCAGTTATTGATATCGGCTTTTTTATTGGAATATGATACAAATTGGAATACTACACTGGCCTGACACATGACACTTTGTCAAGTCATATTCTGTTGAAACATCGGTGAAGTTTTATACCAATCCAATTATAAATATCCCCTTAGACTATTTTTATGAATCCCTTTGAATCACCCAACCTTATTTGATTGAATGTATCATTATCATCGAATTTAATTTCATCGAAAGGTAATTTCTGCTGAAGCGTTATTGTTTTTAGGGTATCTTTAGCATTGGTTACATAGGTTATGTTGGGGTAGACCGGTGACCACCAAAAAATATAAGTCCTGCTCGTAAGTCCTGTCGATGAAGTAGAAAAAGAATTTTCATTTAAACAAATTTACAATTATTTGTTTGATAAGTTACTTTACAATTTTTTGTATCATAAATGGCTATCAGTAGACGATCTCGTAATTAAATAGGCATAGATTAATCATAATTAATTTTGCGGGTGGGAGGACCTTGTGCAGCGTCCGTCCGGATCGCTACCACCGTCTTATCCATTAACCTACCGCCAAACAGCAGTGTTCGCATTGTTGTGTTCCGGTTTGGGGATAAGACAGACGGTGTAATGACTAGCTAGCATAGAGGCATTCCATCTTAGTCCTCAGGGTTGGCAACGCATTTACAGTCTTAGGCTTGCAGTCTTGTGAATGCGAATGTCTATGGGTCACAGTTTCCACTAACCATCAGGTGGCCTGTGTACTCATTTGCCTTCTCTGTGCCATAAAAATAAATAAAAAATAAATAAACTAAGATCATTATATATAAAAAATACAGATAAAAAAACTACACACGAATAATTTGTTCTTATAAGGAATCGAACCCAGGACCAGTAATTCTAAGGCAGGCCCACTAACAACTACTTAAACCTAACACACAACACAAAGGCGGTTGGGTTTTCTGAGCTTTCTTTTTATTGGACTTGTTAACAGCTATCAAAGTAATATGAGAAAAGAACAGCCAAGTGCGAGTGGGTCTCGCACATGAAGGGTTCCGTACCACATCTCAATTTAAAATCAAGCAAAAAAAAAACAAGGTTTTGTCTAGCTATTACAGTTTACAAACAGACGGACAAACAGACAAAAGCGGAAATAGCGGAGGTTAAGTAATAAGGTCCAGTTAACATCCTTTTTGGTACGGAATCCTAAAAAGTAAACTAACATCATACAAAATATTGGTTCTTTTGCGCAAAAGATGTAAAACTTAGGTTATAAAAAGTAACGGTCTTATTTACGTGCGTTTTTAAAAAGATCCGGGTTACTTTTGTTTTGGTGAAATATGCTCAAGAAAATTGTATCGTTTCCCGACCGTTTCATTTGCGAACTCATTTTGTTTTCTGTAACCGTAAATATTTCAGGATTTTATAAAAACTAACCTAACCTATAGGGTTCTACGCGATAGTACTGAAATAAATCCTGATATATTTACAAAAACATATTTCGGCCAAACGGCTCCCGAAAATTCCTCATATGTTGTAACAACAAAAGGAATTAATCTGTACATTTAAGGCGTTATAATGTTTAACTTTACATAAAAACACATAAAACGAGAAACGGACCAAGTTAAAGTTTCAGAACGTCGTAAAGAACTAAATATTTAAAACCTGTCAAAACAACTTAAAGTTTGAGTGGCGCTGACTTGAAAAACAACTTACGAAGGACAGTGGAGGCTCAGTACCTTTTAGGCACGGAACCCTAAAAAGTAAACTAACATCATAAAAAAATATTGTTGCTTTTGCGCAACAGATGTAAAACATTTTCTAGTAACAAAAGGTTAGGTCTTAGGTTATAAAAAATAACGGCTCTATTTACGAAAGTATTTGAAAATTTCTTATTAAATTTGCTGTCATAACAAAAAGTATAAATATTTAGATCCTGACATACAACTTTTTTGAAATAGAAATAGAACTGTTTATTTGCTAATCAGTATTCAGCCGACATTAAAATCGACATGCAAGATATTAGATTAGACAGAATAATTGACATGTTGGTCACAATAATTTTAAATAACGTTAGGTTTTTTGTTTTTGTTTGTACATTAAAGGTATTTTAATGTTATAGGTACTTTACATAGGTATGACATACATATAAAATGAGAGCCGAACCCAGTTGAAGTTTCATAACCTCGTAAAGAACATAAAATTTCAAAACCTGTCAAAACAATTTAAAGTTTGACTGACGCCGAGTTGACAAACAACTTACGGAAATTTAGATTAACGAGAGTAAGAGGAAGTTGGTTTAAAACCAACAAAACACCTGTAATGGCTTTAAAGTGTAGAAAGACTTTAATTTTTAAAATTCACAAATAATGTTGTCATAGAATTTTTATGTTTATGGTTGGCGAAATCAAATTTGATTGTATCTCTATTTTACATTGTATTAACTCATTCTACTTCCATATGGTAATCATATGGTTGAAATTAAATTAAATGTTGACAGTTATGACCTGTGTGGATACTCACTTTTTAGACCTACCCTTTCGTAGCGTATACGAGTATTAAATATGGTTTTATAAGCATAATAAATCTTGCCACCGTTGATCTCATCATCATCATCAGCCCGGGGGCGTCCACTGCTGGACAAAGGCCTCCCCCAAAGAGCGCCACAAGTCACGGTCTTGAGCCGCTCGCATCCAGCGGCTCCCCGCGATCCTAACCAGGTCGTCAGACCACCGGGTGGGAGGCCGTCCAACACTCCGTCCACCGGTGCGGGACCGCCACTCGAGAACTTTTCTAAAACCGTTCACCGTTCGTTTTCACCGTTGATCTAAAAGCGAATGAATACAGAGATTTTATAACTTCAACAATACTATGACGATAACGCAGCATGATAGTCTATACCAAAGTAGAATGGGGCTCTATTATTATCCATAAAACTTTATTGTTTTTGAGATGGTATCGTGTTATCAACGTTACGATAGCTCTTATTTTCAAGATAGTGATGACGGCTGAGTTAAAAATCGACCAAGTGCGAGTCGGACTCGTGCACGAAGGGTTCCGTTCCATTATCTATAAAAAAAATATTATTTCATTTTAGTTGAATTATTTATTTCTAAAATATTCTGTAATTCAAGCGTCTACCTGTTGCCATTATTAATACCAAGCAAAAAACGGCAAAACATCACGTTTGCTGTATGGTAGCCACACTTAAGTATTCATTTTAATCTGTTTTTATAATTTGTTGTCATAGCAGCAACAGAAATACATCAACTGTGAAAATTTCAACCGTTAAGCTGTCACGGTTCATGAGATACAGCCTGGTGACTGACAGACGAACAGTGGACTCTTAGTAATAGGGTCTCGTTTTTACTCTTTGGGTCATCATCATGTCATCATCATCACTGCTGGGTACGGAACCGTAAAAATGATACGGTAGCATGTCAAAAGCGATATGGTTTTACCGACTAGAACAGAGCCCTCGCTGCGATTTCTATCTTTCCGTATATAAAATCTTTCACTACATGTTATCTAAGTGATGGTGAAAATCGCACCAAATTCCGTTGCGTGGTTTCTGAGGAATTAACGTACATACATACAGACCGAAAGACAGTTAGACGCGGAAAGCTTTTTTTGTAATAAGTATGGAAAAATGTAAAGAATATGAAGAAAAAAAAAATACTTTTAGGATATTGTATTTTGTATTCAATTTGAAAAATAATCCACTTCAGTAATTTTTAATAAGCGTCTTATAAGTTTGAGATTATCCTATTATAGCAGGAAAATAATCGCTTTAGCGTGGATTTAGGGTTTTCTGTTTGAAATCATTCCAAGAAAAAATAAAATTAATGGGTATTAAAGAAGAATAGGATAAGTTCGCCTTTGTACTTTGTTTTTATATTGTTTTATTTTTAACAATTATTTTACACCGATTACCGTTATTCCTTCGGGAACTTTTAAGTTTTCCAGGACCTAAGCTATACGACGTGTGCTAAGTTCCATCCCAATCCGTTCAGCGGTTGAAGTGTGATTGAGTAACAAATAACCAAACATCCAAAATATTTGATTTATATTGATAAGACTAGAGGACGCCCGCGACTTTGTACACGTAGAATTCGTTTCCCACTACTCCTTAAAAAATATCTTAGTGCTCATGATGTCATGATCATGAAAGAAACCCCTGTACCAAATTTTAAGTTTGTAGGTACAGTAGTTTCGGCTGTACGTTAATATAAGTCAGTGAGTTAGGTTTGCCTTTTATATATAGATATTAGTAAGATAGCATTGTTTTTCTAGTCATTTTATCTATATTATCCACCAGAAACCATTTTTTTAAGACGAGGTTTATGCCTTTTCGGTGCTCTAACTCTCATCATCATCATGTCAGCCGAAAGACGTCCACTGTTGGACATAGGCCTCCCCCAAGGCTCTCCACTTAGACCGGACTTGTCCTTTTCGCATTCACCGCGCTCCGAGCTCGTCATTCCATCCTGTTGGAGGCCTACCTACAGCTCATCTCCTGGTCCGCGGACGCCACTCCAGATCCTTCTGACCCCATAGGCCATCAGCCCCGCCCACTGCCACTTAAGTTTAGTTATTCTTCATGCTATGTCGGTGCCCTTAGTTCTACTGCGGATATCATCATTTCTGATTCTATCACGCAGAGAAACCCCGAACATAGCCCTCTAAGTGTCTTTGAGCTTCCTTATGAGGCCCATTGTTAGCGCTCACGTCTCAGATCCGTAAGTCATCACCGGCAACACACACTGGTCAAAGAGTTTTGATTTCAAACACTGCGGTAATTTGGAAGAAAAGGTGCTGCGAAGCTTCCCAAACGCTGCCCAGCCGAGTAGGATTTGACGAGTGACCTCTTTCTCATAGTTGGACCTACCTAACTGGACCGTTTGTCCCAGGTAAATAAAGTCGTCAACAACTTCGAGCACAGAGCCTCCGACTATCACGGGAGTTGGCGCGACATGGACATTAGACATGACTTTCGTATTGTTCATGTTCATTCTCAAACCAACTCGGTCGGAAGCTCTACTGAGGTCAGCGAGCATTGTACTGAAGTCCTCCAAGGTCTCAGCCATGACTACGATATCGTCAGCGAATCGAAGTATTTTCTACCATCAGATATAAAATAAAGTCTGAACAAAGTAGACAGGTTTTTAGAAAGTTTTAGTATTTTTTGCCAATTATCCCAGATACTAACAGACATAGACGTTATTACTATAAGAACAAAACCTTTTTAAGTTTAATCTCTTTCTTTCATTCAAAGAAAAACCTAGCTATGAGTTGATTTAACTAAGTCTAGTATAATAGGATGCAATGCAACATTACGTTAACTAGATTTTTAAGAAGCTTTTACGTTATCATCCTTTTTTATGTTTAAATCCAAGTAAAACATAATTAAATACAGTTTGAGACTATATTTAAATAAGTTTGTAATATAGAACGATTTTTTGAAAAGGTTGTTTTCAATGAATTTTTTGATATCAGAATAGAGTATCCATGTATTTGATAAATAATGTTACAATATTATGTTATAATCTGCCTCGAGTACGTAAGTTAACAAAATAAGTCTCGACTTACATTTAATTATTGCATGATAATAATTTTTATTTTAGGGTGGTAGGACCCTGTGCAGGGTCCGCCCGGATCGCTACCACCATCTTATCCATTAACCTACCGCCAAACAGCAGTGTTCGCAGTGTTGTGTTCCGGTTTGGGGATAAGACAGCCGGTGTAATGACTAGCATAGAGGCATTCCATCTTAGTCCTCAGGGTCGGCAACGCATTTGCAGTCTTATGCTAATGTCTATGGGTCACAGTTTCCACTTACCATCAGGTGGCCTGTGTGCTCGGCTGCCTTCTCTATGCAATAAAAAAAAAAAAAAAACTTTTGACTCATTAATAATTATAATTAAATACTATAGAACACAATTTCACACAATTCGAGTTAGTCTCGATAAAAAGGTTAAGGTTGTACCATAAGACTAAAAATACGTTTTAAGTTCCGGTTATGACCGGCATAGCGGCGTTGTTCAGGGCCACTAACAGTAACTATTTTATGACGTTAGTTGCTTTGTCACGGATATCAGGAGGCGTCGCCAAAATATCTATATCATCCTGATTGCTCATTTTTATGGTTTAAATTCAACAAATCTTTTATCTTTTTTTTATTGAAAAGATTCCTGGCAATTATCATAGTTTTTTTTTAATTCAGAGATAAACTAGAGTAGGCTCCAACAATCATATTGTTCGATAACTTACTTCCGCGCGACCTTTGTTTTATTTGTATGCAATTTGACAATTTCGAACTAAACGTCATCTCTACTGATATTAGAATAGAGGTCAAATCAAATTTCTTTGTTTTTCAGAGATGTTCGAAATATAAATGAAATAATATTATGGAAATCGATGTTATTATTTAGCAATAATAACATTTTTACAGATAAGAAATTGGTTATTAATGTGCGGTTCTTGAACGCATCATGGAGAGTTTATGATATTTGAATAGATAAAAGAATATAGATTGCTATTCTACCCTTTCTTACAAATGAATAGGTACTCTCTTTTATCAACCGATGTATTGTCGTGAGTTTTGTTAGTTTTTCATCAAGTAAAAAGGCTACGGGTGAGCATTGTTTACGATGCCACATCGATCGAGGCTATAAAAACGTCGTTGGATGATCAAAAGCGGAACTTACTGCGGTTCATCGATCTAGGAACAATTATTAATAAACGAGGAGTAGCCATGCTCTGTCTTTATCTATCATAGACACATTTGAATTCGGCAGATAAGGACAAAGCATGACTTAGCTACCTCCTACTAAAACCCAAATATGAAAGTGTGTTTGTTCGTTGCGTTTTCACGGTTTAACGCCTAATCAACGTGAAATTTGGTACAGAGATAGTTTAGCTAGACGGAACCAGCATTTTTCTTATATTCCGAATTTGTTCATTTATTTAAAGGTGGCATAATAAACAAAGTTTGTACAAATAGCGGACTTAAGGCAAATGGTAATATGGCGATTTCCAAGTAATAACATGTACCTATTCCTGTAGTCCTGAGACGCAGGCATAATCTATATCTATACCATATACTGAACTATTACAAAGCTAACCTGCGAATTTTGTGAGTTTGTATCTATATCACTGGTAATCTCCGGAACCACGGATCCTATTTGAAAATTTATTTCATCATTTGAAAGGTACATTATTCCGAATGTACACAGGCTGTTAATTATTAGTTTTAATAGGATCAAAGCGGTTACAGTAGTAATTATAAATGAATAATTATGATGACACAAAGCTCCGGTCTATTCCAGCCATGGCCAAAATATTTTTGGTCAAACATATAATTTCCCAAATAGTTTTTCCTTAAAAAAAAAAACAACTACAGCTACAAAAACACAAAAGTCAGAATGAGATACAAACAAGAAACAGGAGACAGAAGAGTTAAAATATTAATAAAAGTAATGAAATAAAATAGAACGATAAATTAGTAATTTATTGTTCTCTGAAATACTACACAGGCTCTATCAATTTACAGTATTAACATTTATCATCATTTTGTGATATCAAAATAAACAATTTTCTACTAATAATTTTAAAAATGGACGTTATTAATTACTAAAATATAAACTTAATAAAGGAAAAGGGTGCCATGTCTCGTTAATGAAAAGACAAATTAACGCAAAAGTATAACCTAACAAAGGTATTTATTTGGTTGAAAAAACAGTGTTATTATTTGGATTATAATAGGATACTATCAAAAAGAAACCTTTAACAGGCCATTAAATAATAATATCGAAGTTTTACTTCTTGTTATGAACAATAACGTTTGTTTTGTTAAATGTCGTATTGTTTTTATTGTTTTTTGTTCGCCTGTTGGTTTAGGACCTTTTTTTTGACGAGCACGTGTCTTTTAGTGGATATAGAATTAACCAAATTTCAGCTTCATAGTTTGGAATAGAATCTTCGGATCTTGTTTTTTTTTCGCTTTAGCTTATGTCATGTTGACTGATGGATAATGTCATTGAGCATGTCCGCCATTTTTACTTAACATGAAAAGAGGTATCGATAGAGATATCGAAACGTTAACAACATTTAAAACAATGAAAATATGAATACATTTCATATGTTTTTGTTTCATTAGTGGTAAATAGAAAATTATTATCAAGTGCAACTAAACTAAATCTGCTTATCCGCCATTTTATTATTTATTTATTTTATTTTATTTTTATTTTATTTATTTGGAACACAAACAGTTATTTACATAGATCTTATTCGATCAAAGAATAGTTCATTGACAAACAGTGTTCACAGTTGGAATAAACAATATAAAATAATCAGGCCTCTCAACTAGTCAAGTATCAAAGAAGAGGAAGAGAGATACATAGAAAGAAAGCGCACATATGCAAAATGCGCCAACTTGACTGAGAAAGACAACCTGTTAATAAAATGTTGATTTGTACAGGGCACATTTAAAACTAACAAAATAAATATTAAATATTTCAATATTATTAAAATAACGATTATAAGAGCTCGAGAAATAAACGAATTGTTTGCATAATTCGTTTTATAAAGGGGTACGTGAAATAACTTAGCTGTCTTTGCTCCGTAACTCAATAACATGGTTGAATCCGATTCTCCTAGATTTCCCCTGAGCCTAGGTGAACAACGCCAATATGCAATAACGACATTTTACTGATATGTTGCGACTGTAAACAGGTGTCGAGTATATATATATAATAGACGTGTTCCAACTGGAAAGTAATCCAATATACAATCATCTGAGAAAGTTCTTAACTTTTTATATAGAACTTATAAAAAACCGACCAAATGTGAGTCGGACTCCCTCAAGAAGAGTTCCGTACCATTATCTATAAAAAAATACGTTTGTTGTATGGGAGCCTTAAATATTAATTTTATTTTCATTTCATTATTTATTTTTAGAGTGAATATTTCAGTAATGTTCTGTAAATCATAAATCATAAAATCTTTATTGTGTATGGAAATTGGGTATTATACATGGGTTGTTACACACATTTAACTATTAGTATCACCAAGTTCTATCTTTACAGATGTATACACAATTCACTTACTCATATTAACAAATAACCAAAATAATTATAGTACTTAATCCTAATAATTCTAGAAAATTAAATATTAAATAAAATTTACATTAAGTCAATTTTAGTCAGTGACTAATAATAATAATTAAAATCGAGTCAGGTTTATATTCCATATATTCTTTTACACTGTAGAAACATTTTTTTACGAGTCACATTTTAAGTTGATTTTTAAACCTATTTACTACTTTATTTGACTTAAAACTATCGGGCAAATTATTGAAAATGCTAATACACATAGAGTACCAATTTTTGTTGTTAGTTTTAGTTATGCGTGAATATTTCAAGCGTCTACCTGGTTGCCGTTATTACATCGAGGAAAAAACGGCAAATAAATCCATCCGTCACTTTCATACTTATAGTTTCAAAGAGTGACGGATGTATTATCCACATTTTGTCACAAGATAAATGCAGCCTTAGACCCGATATTATAGTATTATTTTAACTTGGCCGCCATTACTGTCAAGTAAATAAGAGCTATCAAAACGTAGACAATACGATAACAGGTCAAAAACTATATTGTTTTTACCGTGTTGAATAAGGCCCATTTAACCTTTGGGTAAAGCAGAGATTGTAGATTGAAGTCTCATAATGCCTAATGACTGAAATACCTGAACCCTAATAAAACTAAAATTCGTAACATCTTTATCCCAAAACGCCTGAAATACCAAATTACATTGAGCTTAAGTAAATCCCATAACACTTGAATTTGAAACAAGTTGATCCTGTTACTACTTATTTATTTGACACTTTGAAACACACATTTACCCTTTGAGTTATCTGGAATTAAGGACGTCGGTTGTTATAAAACCTACTTGACGACCTTTATGCTGGGCCGATTCCAGGCTTTAAAAACCATAATCATCTTTGACGTGTAACCGTATTGTCAACATGATAGCTCTTATTTACTTGACCAAATTCAAATTTGAAATTTAAAATATTTATTCAGTAAATTGGCCACATGTGGGCTCTTTTACACGTCGGTAACATAGAGTGAATCTACTAGCGCTTCGGACAAGACCATCATTGCGTAGAAGAAGCGCCGCAAGAAACTCCAGCAGGTCATTGTTTCCAACAATAGTATACAATAATACTTAAAAGTAACATTACAAGGTAATAAAGTGATAAATAATTATTTTAAAACTAACACCAATAAAATCATTACAAATAGAAGCTCAATATGACTAGGAGAACAACATGACGAGGTCTCTACGTCAGGAACGATAATCACAATAACTAACTGAAAAAATGCTGAGAGGGATCCTATTCAACATATTGTTATTGTCTTCTTTCTCCTTTAATTTTTTCCATTGTTTTTCTTATGTGTGTTGAATAAATATTTTCTATTCTATTCTATTCTATTCTAAAAACAAGTCCTTGCAAGCGTGAACAGACCGGACCCCACAGACAGCACCCGTTCACGAGATGACGCGTATCTCAGCCACTGCCTCCCTCAACCATGTGTTCGGGAAGGTGGCAGTAATTAGCGGTCAAGTTTAAAACAATACCGTAGCTGTTTAAAGACTATAATTATAGTTTTTGACCTGTCATAGTATTTTCAACGTTTTGATAGCTCTTATGAGTGCGCTTCAATTAGTTTAAAAACATTTTGTATAATTTCATTTAACTAATCACAAAAAGCATAAAAACCAATTGTATAATTTCATCTGGCACACGATGGATTAACATAACACTCATTTACTTCAATTTCTTCTAACTAGGTTAACTTAACCGGGTTTAGGTTAGGTTAACCATAGGTTAGGTTAAGCTAACCTAACCTAACCTAGGTTAGGTTAGAACACTGTGACCACATTAATAGTAATGAAAGCCATAGGTTTTTTTTTTTAAATTCTGAATATCATAGTTTTTTAATTTATTATACTATTACATCGTTGGTTTATTATAGAGATCGAAATTATGCGATTCGTGTTATGTAAAATGAATATTGGATTATTTGTTTTTATACTAAACTTTACACACCCGGCTCTTATTCACTTAACAGTAATGGCGTAACAGATCCAAAATAATACCGTAACAGATCAAATACGATATGCTTTTTACGTCCTACAATAGAAGCCCTGATGGAATTAACAACAATAGTACATTATTGTAGAGGTTAGAAAGTAAGCAATAGATGGAGGAGTTAGTTAGCTACGCGTCGGCCCTCGAAAGTACGAGTCCATCTATTGCACTTTCGGCAGAGGCTTAACACAGTGCTTTTCACGACTACTGCGAGGAAATAAAAAAAAAATCTTATAAAACTTTATTTCAGATAATTAAAAGCAGACATATATATGGCTGTATGGAATCTGATTTCTTTGCCTATCCGTGAAGGGATGAATATTATTAAAAAAATAAAACGACTTCTCACTGGCCAATTTAATTTCATATGCAGCACAAAGTGTGTTCTGATTGGTCGAATTAGTGATCAGCGGACCGATGTTATTGGTCAATGGAACAGACCAACAATGTTAACATAGTTGGTATGTTTAAATTCATAGTACGCCTGCTCATTCAATGTACAACTATCGATTGTTTTGGGGACCAAGAACAGACCATCTTTCGCCACATTTCCGAGCAGTGGCGTGAAAAAGTTATTAACTACATGTTAAGATACAGGGTGTAACCAATTAGCTATATAATTAATGTTTTGAATTCTAATTCCAATTAGAACTTGACACATTTGATTAGGTTTCGCCTTGTGGCTTGGCGTCGCTTGGTTGAATGCATACTGCTCTGGGCATTGTTTCGTCAAAGGCTCGAACGACAAAAGGGCTATCGATGCAAACAAACGTCATTTAGTGCCTGCATTCGATAGTGGTATAGCTGAATCGTCGTTATTTTCGTTATGGCGTTGGCTTATTTTTTCCGCAACCCTATGACATAATGTACTTAATGTTTTAGGGTTCAGTAGTCAATAAGGAACCCTTATAGTTTCGATATGTCCGTTTTAACGCGGTTTAACTCAGAAACTTTGTACTGCAAAGCTGTAATTAAGCATAGGTATACGTTTAAATTACGCCAATTAAGTTGCTAAATATGACAAAAATTGCTTGTAAAGCAAAGGTACATATTGCCAAAATTATAAAACATTCCAAAAGTCACAGAGAATTTGAAGCAGTATTCATATAAACAGAGCTTCCATTGGCCATTTAACTCGAAGTGCTGTTAAGTACTTTAAATAAACTAGTTGCAACAACAACTCTGAAATGAAGGTCCACATTGCATCCCAAATTAACATTACCTCCAACAACAATGTGTGCATCGTCAGAAATGCATTACCAGCACTAACGACGCGGTATGCAGCCATAGTCGCGCGCGATGCATAGAGCTGGCGTTATTTTAGACAAGATTTTAATAATCACATTACATTATTATGAACACATTAAATGTAAGATGCTTATTAGTTCTGCTGTTTGAAATTAAGTATCGACTGTATTCCTTAATGGAGCTTTGTTTAAAATACAATTTGAATAACTTAACTTTTAATTGTCGACACGCTGGCCTAGTTGGTAGTGACCCTGCCTCCGAAGCTAGCGGTCCTGGGTTCAAATCCCGGTAAGTGCAGATGTTTGTGTGATGAGCG
Source organism: Acleris sparsana (assembly GCA_923062465.1). NCBI lineage: Eukaryota > Metazoa > Arthropoda > Insecta > Lepidoptera > Tortricidae > Acleris > Acleris sparsana. The sequence goes on along the minus strand of OV281302.1, from coordinate 2,644,214 downwards.
CGAATATTTGTTCCTGAGTCATGGATGTTTTCTATGTATTTAAGTATATATTTCTCTATATAAGTATTTATATCGTTGTCTAGTAACCATAGTACAAGCCTAGAGCCTAGTTTGGGACTAGGTCAATTGGTGTGACATTGTCCCCTGATATTTATTTATTTAATTGTATACGTGCTTATTTTTTGATTAAGTTTCGTTTTATTGTCAACGGCCGAGTGCGCAGCCCTGAGCTCACGGCGCAGCTGTCTTATAACACACCAACTTTCCGCTCGCGTCCCACTAAACGACGCGTCCTGTTTCATGTCCCCATTGCTGACACTAAATATGCCCTGAACTCACCACGCTTGGTTAATACATGTCTTAAAATATTTATTCATTTATGGACCCATTTTAGTTGTCAAAATATTCCTTTAAAACAGCAGTAATTAAATGTTGCACTTCATAAATTATTTTAAGTGACTAGGCACAGACGCAAACACATACACACACGCGCACGCACACGCAAACGCACTGCGCACACGCACATTGACTTTGACTTTGATACATACAAGTTTGGTTTCTTGCATTTTCTTTTGAAATACTGTTCATTGTTAGTTTACTGAAGTTTGTTCTATTACGTGACTGTGGTTTGCGTGAGCACAGTGAGCTCTTTTTACTTTTTAATCGCATCAGTTTGGTTAAATATGTTATCTGATTATTTGGTGTTATCGGTGTCATACTTTTTGTATTAATGTGCTGTTGATGTCCTTAATAAATAAATAAAAAAATTAACGTACTTTTATGCCTATTTTTTTCTTGTTAAATATTTTTTCCCAATTAAGTAGGTATACTTGTGAGATGTGATATTTGACGTCTCCGCAAGACAAATAATTTTGATTTCATGAAATAGGCGATAATAGGTTAGGTTAGGTTAGGTGTTAATTTGAATTGATACTTTGTTGTTGAATGAATTAAAAATAAGATAAAGATCTTGCTTGTGAATATGAATATCAACTTGTCAAATTGAAACCTAAAACTTATGGGCATCCTGTTTTTCGGTTAGTACCGAATTGTATATATACTAAATAAATGAGGAATTATGTGGCATAAATTATTTAATAAGAAATGGAGGACTAGGAGGTAAATTTTACAATAAAACTCCAACAAATAATGTAACAATTTGTACAGTCAACTTCAACAATAATACATCCATTGATTTACCTACTCAATCCCATTAAAAAAGGGTGCAAAAATTTAAATATAGTCTTAAATAATAAGTAAGGAATAGGTTTCGTTGAAGATTTACATTTTGTAAAAGGAACAAAAAAACGTATTCCAAATATTATAAGTTACTTTCACACCCAAATCAAAATACAATGATTTTTTCGACACGCAATAAATTATATGTTTTGTCAGTTAAATGACTAGGTAAATAAATTTGTAAAGAGTTTGAACAGCAAAACTAAAATAAAAAACTAAAAAACAAATCAAAATGTAAATTGGTTTTTATGCGTTTTCAATTATTTTACTTTTTAAGAGCGTATTGTGAGCATACGAAATAGGCCCTATTTCATATGCTCACAATACGCTCTTAAAAAATAAAAATTTCTTTAAAATAAAACAAAATTAAAACCATAAACTAATGCGTTTACGAGACACAAAAACCCGGATTAAACAACTCATTGTAATTTATTTTATCTACACACATATATCATAAGTCCTCTATTATGCGTTCAAAACCTATAGGCAATCACCAGCATTACCTGTGGTGGTAGGTGACAGCGATGACAGCTGTAACGTTATTATGAAATTACGTTATCGAATATTGTAAAGTAATGAGGTTCAAATTTGGAACATCTTATAAAAATTAACACAATTTAAATAGGCCAAAATTCTAGTATCAATTGAAACGTCATCTTGTTGTATTTTTAATACAATATGACATGAGAAAACATTCTTATTCATAATACTGACACAGCACGAGTTTGTTTGGCCACCATTTTTGTCGTAAGCCGTCACTTTAATATATGCAAGTGTACATAATTAAGCCTTCAAACACTCGTGTGATCTTATTATTATTATGTATCAGTTGTATAACCTACTATTACTCAAATTGTTTTCAAGTAAAAGTGGTAGTCCTAAATTTACCGATCTAAATTATAAACACAGAATGTATTTCAAAACTCTTCCAAATACGAAACCTCTTAAATAATATGCATGCGTTAAAACTCTAAAATCAATGCACCCTTTTTTCAGTTCGGGGTAATTCTCCAAAGTTGTGCCGCGCTCGTCAAATATTTAGAACCATGAATAATATAGCAGACGGCGCAAGTAATTGACGACAGCAAGAGCAAAAACGGCTTGCGTGGGAAGTACGTTTCGAATTTTTAGAGGCTGACTCAGAGGGTTACGTAACCTCTACTGTATTTTTTTTATTGCTAGGAGAAGGCACACGAGCATTTACACCACTTAATTGTAAGTGGGATCTAAATAAAATTAAAAAAAATCATGGAACAATGTCATTCATATTGACTAGACCCAAACTAAGCTCTAGGCTTGTACTATGGGTACTAGACAACGATATAAATACTTATATAGAGAAATATAAAAACGATAAATATTTTAATTCTAAAGAATGCAATTCTTAAACTTCCAATGCGTTGCCTACCCTGAGGACTAAGATGGAATGCCTCTAGGCTGGTTATTTCACCGGTTGTCCTATCCCCACACCGAAACACAACAATGCGAATGAACTGTTGCGGTGGGTTAACACGTTCACTGTCCTCATACAAAACAATCGGTATGGGAATGTGACCTCATAGTGGAAGCACGGACTCCTGAAAAAAACGTTCATGATCCCACATTGGTGGCACCCGGACAGGGAACGTGTTAATGGAGAAGATAGAGCCTACACCAAGGTCCTACCATGACCTAAATAATGATTTTATTCCTATGAAACATATATATGAAACTGGTAATATGCGTAATCCATACCTTTGAAATTGAAACTGGCCGGCACTTGCAACGATCCAACAGGAAATGGTTGTGTTGTTCTGGTGTTGTCACACAAAAAGTTTATTAGTATTTTTAAGGGTTTTAAGCTTAAAACAAAATATTAATTTATTATATTTTTATTTATTCATCTATGTATAAAATTGTCGCTAGTGTTTGTAATGTTACCTGTTACCTGTTTACTGTTACCCGTTTTTATGTCTAATTTAGGTTAGTTTTAAGTCAGGGTCCCTCTGAAAATCAGCGCCGCAGTTTAACTTTGGCACAATGCTGAGAGGGATCCTATTCAACATATTATTATTGTCTTCCTTTCTCCTTTAATTTTTTCCATTGTTTTCTTATGTGTGTTGAATAAATATTTTCTATTCTATTCTATTCTATTCTCTTCTATGTAAGTACAATTTACAACAATTGTATCGCTTTTACAATTTGGCCATACCGCTCTTGAATAAATCTTCAAAAAAATAAACTGCAGTATTTACTGCTTTGAGGATTTATTTAAATCATAAAGACTTCAATAGACTTAGTTAACTGAAAAAAGAAACCATTTCCCTTCGAATATAATAACGAAGCCTTTTAATTAAGAATTCCATAAAAAATATTCCCCCTTAATAGCCTGTTTGTGTTTTTAATGGGCGAAATTAACGATTCGCTTACAAATTTGAGATATTTGAGGATTTGTGATTTAAATAATCGTTTACTTTAGGCACAATGGGAATTCTTTTTTTTTAATGGCATCGAGAAATTTGAGAAGAAAAAATAAGCGCTCAGGCTACCTGATGATAAATGGGATGTAAAAAGATTTTAGAACCATAAGAGACTCGCATTCAAGGCACCGAATACTTTGCCCACCCTGAGGACTAAGATGGAATGCCTTTTTGCTAGTAATTACACCGGTTGTTTTATCCCCACAGAAAATTTTAAAACCTTACAATGTAATCAACAATGTTAAGTGGTCGGTCAAATGGTCCCTATCATATTGTTACCAGCATCTTGTCCTGCCTGCCACTACGCAGCAATGTTGTGTAACATTTACAATTTTCTACTTACGCGTCTACACAAACTAGGTTTTTAATTCCTACAAAATCTAAGGTCTGTTTTTAACACAGGTTCATTGTAGAGTACCCCAACAATAAAGGTTAAGTACTTTAGTGCGTTGTCATAGTAAACTCTAAACAGAACATCATAATGAAACACAATGACAATAACAATGACAATGACAAGGTTCTAAGTATGTTCAACATTTCTATTTGGTGACTGTACATCAGTTTACACCTTAGTTAATGGTAAAGTAAATTGTAATTAGCTATAAAAATGGTCCAATAATTTTTTATTGTTGGTCAATTTTTAAGTGGCAGTGGGCGGGGCAAATTGCTCGTAGAACTGATGGCCGTTGGAGCGGAAAGGTTCTAGAGTGGCGACCGCGAACCGGGAGACGAAGTGTTGGCAGACCTTCCACAAGGTGGACTGACGATCTGATAAAGGCCGCGGGAAACCGCTGGATGACAGCAGCAGAGGACCGATCGTTGTGGAAAACCTTGGGGAAGGCCTTTGTCCAGCAGTGGACGTCTTGCGGCTGATAATGATGATGATGATGATGGTCAATTTCGATATGTGATATTTGTCTGCAATTTTGCAAAAACGCAAGTGTCCCATTTAGTGACCACCTTCGTAAATATCAGCAGACAGTCTCACACAAATTGACTTAGTCTTAAACTAAGCCCTAGGTTTGAACTATGAATAGGTATTGAAGTGTATCAAACATAAAAGTAATATAATTGCCCTACCGAGAATCGAACCCGGAACCGCTAGCTCCGTAGGCACAATCAATTGCTCGAAATCCTAGCACGTAACTACACTGTGTTCTTACATATTATAAATTATAATGTACACATGAGTAATTCGCTTATCGTTGGTCCCTAAAGTTTGGTGCTTGAACTAAATTTGTCAAACAATACATAGATCTAAATTACAGGATGTTCCAAATCATTTAATTGTTTTCAAGTTGTTAAGTTTATTTTATTGAAAAGGGCATCGAAATTGTATGTTATGTTTACAGATTACATTACATTAATGATAATAATTACAAATATTTTTGAAGTCCCAGGTAGGTAAACGCTACCAAAGAATACCCCCTGGCATTATTGTGCCATTTTTATTAATTTTTCTGCAGTAAAAGTTAAGTTAAGTTAAAATAATAAATATCTAAACTATTTAATACAACTATAAATACGGACTTTACATTTAAAAGTTAAAGTTAAAACTAAACTTATTTAAAATAAAACTAAGCTACTCAAATATTAAAAATTAAACATAAATAGAACAAAATATATAAAAAGAACACCCCCTCTAGCAGGTCCGCTCGCGGCATGGTCCCTAAGACACTGGCTGCATTACCTCTCTGGATGGCTAGCCCAATCCTTTGGGAAAGGTAAGCGCCAGCTCTAGGGTCTCCGGAGGTGTCGATGAGCCGGGATGACAGGGCCTTAATAAAACTTTTCATGTCAGCTGACCAAGGTCCCATTGTTTCCACCGCAAGCGCCACAAATTCGTAATTATTTAATAATGATGAATATTTGCGGCGCTTGTTGGTTTGGGCCTGTTCAGCTGCTGCACCGGCCCGATTACGGGTTGACTGGATGTGAGAAAGGGCGAATGTATCAACACACGTCGCGTCCCACACCAGTGCCCTACCTAGTTTCCACGGCACCAACGTAGCTCCGTCTGGTCGCTTGCCATCGTCTCTATGCAAACCTGCTGGTTCCAGGACAGCAGGCACAGAGACAGTGGCAAGCGAACGACGGATCAGATCATTAATTGTGCCGTGGCGGTACAAACGGCCAGCACTTCTAAAACATGAAAGGCCATGTCGTCCCAGCTCACTCACTTCCTTCCCGCACGTACAAGTATGAGGTTCACAGATTCTGGCTCCAAGCCGTAAGCTTATTGCAATTCGCAAGCAGCTTGGGTCCAAGACTGTGCCTATATTACGGGAAGGAAGAGCGTGGAGCCAGTGGCCTGATTCGCCTGCTGAGACAGCGAGGAGACGGGCGCGATCTAAATCGTCCGGACTATTTTGTACAAGAGATGCATGAATTGATTCGAGGCGAGGTGTATCCCATGCTCTTTGGATATGCCTCTTGACTGGCATATCCACTCCGGGACAAGACTCACACCAAGCATCCCTGGCCTCCACCAGGTTCGCCATCTCAACGTCAAGTATCTGTGGGAGATTTAAAATAATACTGACGAGAGACAACGAACCATAAGCGGAGGACAGGAAAGCCGGCAGTGCCACGCTAGAAGAGCATCGAATACCAAGTCCACCGAAACGAATTGGGAGAACCGCTTGAGTCCAAGACCTTAAATTAAAATGAATGTTTAATAATTTAGACAGAGTTGATTGAAGGGTAATATCTATAGAAGCCATGATGTCTGGAAATTTCCAAATTGGACAACTCCGTAATAAATACATGAACTTTGGAGTGAAAAGACAAAAACGAATAATAAAAAGCGCCATGTGGGGATTTATTTCGTACAAAAGGTCAGAAGTATTTTCAAAAAGATTTAATTTGCAATTTATAATGGGATTGATTGCTTCGTCAAAAATCGGTGAACCTAAAAGTGTTAAAGATGAATTTGAATGGACCGAAATGTTGGGTGAAGCTGCGTTAAAATTAGTGACGATATCAATTTTTTTTTCTAAAGAAATGTGATCTGGCACATACATTTCGCACTTAGTAAAGTTTAATGAGAGGCCTATAATAGAAAATTTAGTGATGATCGTATGCAGGTCTTGTAGTACAGTTGACGCGTCCCCACCAAGGGAACCGTCATCAAGGTACCACAGATTGAATTTGGAATTTAGATCTGAAATAATTGGATGAATGACTAAACTAAAAATTACAGGCCCGAGTGGGTCTCCCTGTTGGCAACCCATGCATGAAGATAATAATATGATTTTGTCACCGAATAGTAATTTTGATGGTGCCCCATAGCATTGCCACAAATAGCCGTATAATTCTGGAACTTCTTTTTTGACAGCAGCTAGAAGGGCACCACGATCTACCGAATATAAATATCTTAATAACTTTCAATGCTCAGATAATGTAATCACCATTAAAGATAAAAACAGATATTAACTTGCCTTGTTAGATGATATGTATTTTTTGCAACAAAGTTTTGTGATAATGATGGTGAGTAGAAATTATAAGGTGAATAAAGATCTTATTATAATTATAAATAATAATGTTAAAATAAATTATTTGGTTTGATGCTCGCAAATCTTTTTTGTTTAAAGCCGTTATATTATGAAGTAAAATAAGTAAATAGAATATCATTATTAATTTTGTCATTCGCTTAATAAATAACATTAGCAAAGACAAGTCATTAATACCGTGCTCTAAATATACCTTAATATGAACTGTACATAACCTCATTACTGGCCCTTGCAAACTCCTGGAAGTGAATGCGAACATCCCTAATTGTGTTACGACCCTCTATTACTTAACTTGAAGTACAAGCTTGAGTAATTTATTCATCCTGTAGCTTACCGTGTTATTGAAATACAGACATTAAACTTACGTAACTTGAACTTTCTTGTTAATTATTGTGATTATGTTTTTGTTTTTCCTAAGACGCACGGTCCTAGAACGTCATCAAATTATGTTTAGTTCATAGGATTATCTATATATTTTTATTATAATATCTGTTCACAACACAATTTGAACATACTAATGGGGAATGCGGAATGGGGGTGCTAAGAATTTCTGGCAATGTTCAGACTACTACCACCCTTCGGAAGATCGCGGGAAGCCGAAGGATGCGAGTAGCACAATACAGGGTGTCGTGGAGATCCTTGATGAAGGCCTATGTTTAGCAGTAGACGTCTTTCGGCTGATATAATAATGATGATGATGAATGGCAGAAATAAAATTACAAATATTCTTACTGCCCTTTAAACCTAAAACGCAGTATGAGTGTAGGCACTTCGTACATAGAAATGACTTTTTCTTTTGAAAGACACCGTAGCATTTAAGTATATCAATGTTATCTATATATATATAAAAATGAATTGCTGTTCGTTAGTCTCACTAAAACTCGAGAACGGCTGAACCGATTTGGCTGATTCCTTTTTGGTTGTATTCGTTATTCTCAGGGCAAGGTTTGTATGAAAGAACGTCGGAAATTTGCAGCGGGCGAAGCCGCTGGCGGGTCACTAGTATACAATACATTATGTAACTTCGGTTAAATTATAAGACTCAACAACATTTCCACTTACTCAGTCGATTGCCACTTAAAACTTGGTGATTAGATTATCATATTAATAGCATTATGAAAGACAAGCGACAGCTAACACCGAATAACTTCTGAAAGACACTTAATGTAATACTGCAAGTACTCGTATATGTAAATCACTTTAGGAATGCTGATGTTACCCGACTATACATAAAGGAGGATAGGTAGGTTTTGTGGTGTGTAGTAGGGAGCGTGCCACTTGATCGTTTTTTTTTGTCGAATGTATTTCCCGATAATTATTTGTATTTATTTTTATTTCCGGTATACCTATATATCAATTACGAAGGTTAAAACTGTAATTTTACTGAAAAAAAAACCAGTCAAGTGCGAGTCGGACTCGCGCAACGAGGGTTCCGCACTTGACAAGGTTAATTCCGCCGTTCCTTGTAAAAAGACCCTGTTTTTTTGTGATTAAAATTAAAATGTACAGATTCCAGATTTTTCCCTATACTTGTAGTAAAAGACTGTGTTACTTGCCAAATTTCATAGTTCTAGATCACCGAGAACTACCCTATACATTTGAATTCCCTCGAGAGTGCCGAAATACACGATTTTTGCGACATAAACGGCCGTATCTTTTTTTTAAGTATTATTTTTTCACAGTTTCATGGGACTGCAAAACCGGAGTATTTAGTTTCAATTTTAACTCGATACCTCCACGCGTTCCCGAGATAAAGGGTCTTGACAGACAGACGGACAACAAAGTGATCCTATAAGGATTCCGGTTTTTTCCTTTTGAGGCACAAAACCCTAAAAACAACTGCGGCGGGAAATAGCCTTTCGGCAAATGAAAATTTGGGACATGATACGTTTGATCAAAAGTATTAGGTACGCCTGGATTTTAAAGTGCGGTATATCTTTACTCATAGTCCGGTATGCTTCCAAGGAGTGTTATAAAGTACTGATCCTGCAATACCGCGTAAGTAACAAATTTAATAAGATGCAAAATGCACCTTACTGACTTACTAGCTAAGGTTTGTTTTACACCTTATTTAATTTGGTAGGTATTGCAGTATCACCAACGATATGCTATATAAGAACGTTCACAGTGCTAATACTGCAGGTGGGTTAGGTTTCTAAAGCTTGGATTTATTTAGAATTTTATTATGTAGTGAAAACAGAACGATTCAACAACTATTGTTATAGTATAGATTGAATTTCAATTGCAACTGTACTTTTTTTTTACATCCATGTTTGATTCTGTACAATATGTTCATAAACGATAAATCGCCTATATTAAGAAACCTGTATCTGAGGTTGTATTTTAACGTTAACATTAAAGTATTTCATGTCATTATAATATCGGTGACCGATACTTTAATGTGAACATTACAGAGAAACCTACAGGTAACTCACATAGTTTTTGTAGAAAGCTTATTATATGCATGTAGATAGAATTATGTATACGACTATACACATAATGAGGCATTAAAATACTCATCGTGTTATCTTATTATGAAACTCGCCTTTCGGCTCGTTTCATAAAACCACGCTCCTGTATTAAAGCTCTGTGTATTAATTAATGCTTCTCATTATGCACTAGTCACATAAACAACTATTAAAATTCCATATTGTGGGACCTTCCGTATCGCTACCACTATTTTACCCATTAACCTGCAACGGAGCAGTATTATTCGCATTGTTGTTTAGTTGTGGAGACTAAAACTCCTACAGACTAACCCGTGTGCTTGAAAATACTCTGTCCTTATGTGTCATCATGGGTAACCCATCAATTCCATGATGTTTTCAGAATATCTTAAACGATGAAGATGTAGGTTAGATTAGACTTATGACTACCAAACAAAAAAACTCAGGTGAGAAATGATTTTAGATGAAAAGAAAATTCTGCGTTATGTTACGTTCGTTGAAAGCAGTTGAGGCATTATGACATTTGAGTTTGACAGAAAGGGACGAAGAATACTTTAACTAAAATAAGTTTATAGTATTGCTTATGACCTGATTGCGATTTAATAGCTATTATTTAATTTTCACTGTTGCAAGTTTCTTTAGCACGTTTTCTCAGTATCTACTGAGCTGAGCGCGCAGTCTGCTGAGCGAATTCCACATGCACCATGGTAATGAATGTCCCAGTTGGAGCCTCTCATCAAGTTAGCTTAATGTAATATAAAATTCAATTAGAAAGCAATGTGCAAAATCAGCTCTCGGCATCTGTCATTCCGAAACCATTCGATTTTGAGGCATTCAAAAAATGATCCTACTCTTTTCTCAAAGGCTGGCAGCGATGTTAATGGTTCGCGGTGTTAATCGTTCGCGGTGACTCGTTTGCTCGTATCTTCTTAAATTTAAAAAATGATAAATACGACTATTTTTTTGTAGAATACGAAGTCATTTTGATTATTTACTTCACCTGTACAAGCTTATTATGTCATGTCAATACAAAAACCTCATTCGGAACGAATATTAGTCAGACGCTTACGAGTATACACGTAATAATCGCTAGACGTGATCCTGACGGGCTGTATTACTGTTGCACTCAGTGGTTGATGATGATTGACTATTCTTGACAGCCGACGACGGTGGGTTTGAAACGTCGCTGTTGACTCTTGAGACGTTGACATATTAACACTAGTTTACTAGAATTAACTGATTTGAATCCACCTTTAAATAGTTACAAATTATTATTTTTTTCTTTGCCCGCGGTGACTTCAACAGCTACTACCGCGGGGATATTATGGCGTTTCCACAATGAAGTGATTTTGCCAGTGTCAAGTATATATAAGTATAAATCAATATAGCAATACAATACAATCCACTCTTCTCTAGTAAGATTGGAGGCAACGTTGTACGGTGATATGTAGGACTGAGGTGAAGATAGTTTTAACCTATGTACCACTGCGAGTCCACTTGAAACGAGAAGTAAGATGCCAGGATACACGAAATAAGTCCAAGTCTTCTATTACTGTGCAACACAAAGGCATAAAAAGGACAAATCACTAACAGAAAAGAACTTTGAACACCTAAATACACAAAAATACAAAACTGAAACAAATTACACATCCGCCATCTTTTAACGTTGCAAGTGGCTCACTACTCTTTTTTTTTTAACCTTAACCTTAACCTAAAAGCAATGACAGCTCTAAACTCTGTACATAAACTAGATTCACTTAGTCTATGGTAATTAAGACAGCGACAGTCACCACAAGGTATTGAGACATTACACAATGACATTGACACTTACCAAACCGCCTAAATAAAAAGTCTCTCAAGCATATCCATTCCCGCTTCACCATTTTTATTCGTTATTCAATTTACGAACACCTCTGTTCCAGGAAAACCAACTGATCTTGAATTTAAACACGTATACTAAAGGACTAAAGTGGATTACAATGCGTAGGCATACAAATTCCATCTGCGAACGGAACACAAAGGGCCAAATTTGAATTGTGTTCCGTTTTCCGAATTCTTTGTAAACACTTGAACCGGCTAATGAGTAGCTGGCAACATTCTTTTATAAAGGTTACATTGTTTTCCAACAACGCTACAGAGTTTACGTATGACATGCTTCCCTAAATTACTTTGTTTGAAAAAGTTTGGCACCGGCTCAGTGTTTTCAGAGCGTGTTTATTTTGTCGTGTTGAGTTGAGTTAGTTACCGCTCGGCAAAGGTTTAGGTCTATTACTGTGTAAAGCCCCTGGCATTTTTTTTCTGTTTGCCTTATGATAACACTGGGGCTTCACAGTTGGAAAGTAAATAATAGGGTTTTATTATTCAGAGGGTCTTTACATGAATAGCTCTAGGGGGATTCACGTGTAGGTTATGTATTTCATTTTTTATATTGTCTTTGAGCAGGATTAAGGTTTTATACATAACATTTATTTATAACAGACAAAAATGCATGGCCTACACCCGAAACTTAGTCAATAATAATTTGTTCAAATGCAAAAGCTTTACCCTGTTTTTTCTTGTCTAGGGGACACCGTTGATGCAGGAAAACATATCGAAACTTTTATGTGGTCATCTTGCACCATCTCATATACACATATAATATAAGTAGTTGATTCTATTTTATTTTATTCTTTTCTATCTTTCTCTCCCGTAAGATTTTTGTCATGTTTTTCTGCTGAACTACTGTTATTTGATATTATATTTAATTTAATACTTGTAGCTTTATATACTCGTAATGCTAGACTAATTGTAAGTTGTACCATTGTAATATGAAATATGTTTAAAAAATGACTGACTGCTGAGTTTCTTGCGGCGTTTCTTCTCAGCAGTGGTCTCCTCTTGGGAAGCGCTGGTAGTATCTTGACGTGTAAAAGTGCCCGAGCAGCCTACTTACTGAATAAATTTATTTTATCTTTTATCTTAATAAAATAAATAATAATAAATATCAGGGGACTATCATACCAATTGCCCCAGTCAAACTAAGCTATAGGCTTGTAAAAGGGGTACTAGGCAACGAGAAACTACGTAGAAAACATCCATGACTCAGGAACAAAATATTCGCGCTCATCACACAAATATCTGCTCTTACCGGGATTTGAACCCAGGACCGCTGGCTTCGTGGGCAGGTTCACTACCAACTAGGCCAACGCGTCGTTAAACTATTTCTAATTGTTGAAATGTAGATAGGAGTTCTGTATTACGGTTGATAAATAGTGACAATCGTTTAGAACCTTGTATAGGGTCCGTCAGGATTGCGACAACCATCTCAAACAGAATTTGTTAAAAAACAAAACAACCACTTCAAATTATTTGAATACTGAAGACGCCGGTGACTTCTTTCGCGAAGAATTAGTTTTTTTTTTTTATGGCATAGGGAACGCTGACTAGCACACAGGCCACCTGATGGTTAGTGGAAACTGTGACCCATAGACATTCGCATTCACAAGACTGCAAGCCTAAGACTGCAAATGCGCTGCCAACCCTGAGGACTAAGATGGAATGCCTCTACGCTAGTCATTACACCGGCTGTCTTATCCCCAAACCGGAACACAACAATGCGAACACTGCTGTTTGGCGGTAGGTTAATGTATAAGATGGTGGTAGCGATCCGGACGGACCCCGCACAAGGTCCTACCACCCGCAGTTTCCCGCTACTCCCCCTATTTTAACCCCTTAGGTGATGAATATCCAAAAGTTCTTCGTGCACCTCTAGGATATCCATCGAATAGGGTTTGAAAGGATTCAAGCCTGCAATTTTGGCTGTGGATTGATTTGATCGATCAACCAGTCCGTATCTTCTTTAAACATTTGTCACACTCTTTAATGCGTAACGTAAGAAATAATATACTCAAAACTTATTTAATCCCAAGTCAAGCAAAGTTTCAAGCACCGGTATACATAAATAAACACTACAGTCATAATTCAGTGCTCAGCCTTGAATCCAGAAAGTAAATGAACTAAGCCAGAAAACATTAAACGCGTCTGCCTTTGACTGAGAGCTCAATCATTTCCAGAACATTATGCTGAGCCTAAATTTCCAAAAGCCGGAGCCTAAATTTATTCCAGTTATTGCGTGCGTTGTGTTGAAATTTGTGGTAAACGTGTTCGGATTTCATTAAGAACCAAAGATTGTTTTTGTAAAACTCTACTTACGAGGTAAATCAAATGACAGCGCAGTGTCTGTTGCCACCTGATGACTCCACTATCAGAGCAGATCTTAGAAGTCACCTACTGCATTGTTTTCCAGTTTAACTGTGTTTTTCAAACTACTCCATGCCAATAAGGCAAAGGGGATTGGTTTCAAATTAACTGGCAACAATTCAACTATGGAGATCCTAGTGAAAAAGGGTATAAGCAGGGCCCGTACTTTTCATGCCGTTGACGCAAAAATGACGTCACGCTACATAGAGTATGATCCCAAATGCTTTTATTGTCATTATTTACCATTAGTCGTCAATCATTTAATCATGTAAAAATAAGATGAGTAATCTATTGACACGTAGAAAATAAATACCTACTTCATACTTAAAACGTAAATGAAAGTATTTGGTTGAGAAGGACAGTGGCAAAAATCATCGAGACTTAACATTATCATTGAAAAATATACTGATTTTATGTAGTAATAAAAAATAATTTGCTTGAATAGTCATAAACACAATTATGGTATTGACATAAAATAAAATTGTCACAGTTTGGCATTTTTTAGTTACGAGTGGTCAAAAAAAATATGATGCTGGCGTGATCTGAAAAGGCTGAATCGTGAATTAACGGCTTCTTATTTCACATTTTTTTATTTATACCATTTAATACATACCACCTAAACATTTGCCAAATAAAAACAGAGCACCCTGTGTGTAAAATTTCGTCATTTTGACGTCATCGGCGTCAAAAGTACGACCCCTGGGTGTAAGTCTTCTGAAGATCAAGTGAAAAAGGGTTTAAGTCTGGTATACTTCGTTAATTACGAGTTAAGACGACTGTACCTTTTTTCATTAGGACCCCAGGGTGTGATGTGATATTCTCCTAGACGTATCCGTCAACGGTGAACCCAACTAATGCCGGAGGTGTGAGCAAAGGTGTCTAGCAAACCCAAATTTGGATCCGTTGCAAAGCATACAATACAACTGACCTGATGAATTGTGTGTGTAGGTATAAAAATAACTCACGGTTTTTACATTCTAAATTGAAAGAATAGGTCATTTTAAGAGACCAATTTTATTAATTTTGTATATGACCCAATAGTTTGGTTTTAATATCTATTTTTATTTAGCATACATTTTATAGACGACATGATTATTTTAAATTTGTGTTAGCATTTTCTAATAAATTACAACAATCAAATGATATCTAATGATAAAAAGCGATTGTAATAGTGTATTAAAACATACTATTTCAAGCGGTTTTCGCTTAACCCGTTAGATACACCTACGAGGGCTTCAAGCCGAAAACGAAAGTCAAACAAAGGTTATAATTATATAGTTATGTCGAAATATCCGAAATAAATAAATATTTTGAAAACTTAAAAATGCAGAACGGCTTTAAAACCCTATTCCTCGAAATGGTTTTCGAATAAGAGTAATTGCAAAAATATGAACAATCCCAATTAAACCGTTTTATTTCGAGATCGTGAGCCCTAGCAAAGGTGCAAACGCTACTAACGCTTCTATTCTATTGCTCAAAATGTATGGGATGACAGTTGACCGCCGTGGTTTTTGTAACGCCCCGTGCGTCACGATAAATGACGTTAGTTGCGGGTGGTAGGACCTTGTCCGGGGTCCGTCCGGATCGCTACCACCATCTTATCCATTAACCTACCGCCAAACAGCAGTGTTCGCATTGTTGTGTTCCGGTTTGAGGATAAGACAGCCGGTGTAATGACTAGCATAGAGGCATTCCGTCTTAGTCCTCAGGGTTGGCAGCGCATTTGCAGTCTTAGGCTTGCAGTTTTGTGAATGCGAATGTCTATGGGTCACAGTTTCCACTTACCATCAGGTGGCCTGTGTGCTCGTCAGCCTTCCCTAAGCCATAAAAAAAAAAAAAAAAATAGTAGCGTTTGCAACATGGTTAGGCCCCTTTAACTATTAACATACTAGCAAAAACTCATAAAGCTACCACTTTAGTGCCACTTCTCCAAGTGTTTTTCTCGACCAGATCAATAGCCATGTCCAATAAACTTGGCTAATCCCTGAAATTGATTCAGCCCCTTGTTTCGGTCCTCGCAGAAACTTCAGCGGTTCTCGTTAGTCTAATGTGCAGAGTGAGTGAGCAAATGTTTGCCTTAACCCATCGCCGCGTCATCGCGGGCCGCAAGGGCGCACAAAATGACGAGTAACTGATAGTCATTTCGGACTGGCTTTTTACTAAGCCTTTTCAACACTGTAAAACCATGTGTTATTGTGTTATGGTACGAATTTATGTGTAGTCTCAATTTTTTCGTCGCGATTTGGGATGAAAATATCCGTTTGGTTACAAGTAACTCTCGACGTAATTTTATCACAATCAATGTAATTAGTTTAAGTAAGTAGGGAAGTGATTTGTGGCGGAACTGTATTGAGTCAAAATATAATGTGGTTGAACGATGCGATAGTGAAATGGGTAATTGAACATGTTGATGAAATAAATAAATAAATATAGAGCGTTGACTAACGCATGCGAGCGCAAAATCGCGCGACTGATTTTTGTTACTCTAATGTGCAAAGTTTACCTTTACCCATAAGGACGTATCATAAGCTAACGTCAGAATCATGCCTTTAGAAATTACTACAATGCAAAAGGCAATGTGACGGCAGCAACAGCGGCAACAAACGGTAACAAACAAATAGATGCCTCTCACCGCCACCGTAGTGCTGTTAACGAGAACCCGAAGTCGTAGGACTTCAACAAAACCTATGCCATTGCTTAAACAATGTTGTTTGCGATTATTTTCTAAATAACAATAATTGATCGGGGGATGCGAGTGTAAAGGATATAGCTAAAGATGCTACATAGCGCTGTCCCTTACTGAGAGCATCAACTGAACTGCATAGCTATGTCTTCTTATCTTAATAGCGGGATCCTTACGGATACACTTCAACCCTATCGGATCTTAACCTATGTCCTTTTTTCTTTTCTTTAATTTGCTTGATCTAGTCGTTAGTTTTGAAATCTGGAAATTCATTAGGTATATTTTACACAGCATAATTAAGCAAAAAGGTTCTAAATATAGTTAGCTTTTTGAGACGTCATGGTTCAAAGATACACGATGCCTCAGGGCTCTATCATAGGTCCTTACTTTTTACATCCCATATCATAATCAGGGTCTCTATTCAACACGGCAAAACAATATTGCTTTTGACATGTAATTATATTGTTTTTACTCCGCCACCATTACTAACATAAGGACAACAGGCCAGAGACAATAGTGATTTTACGCCTATTATAGAGGCCCTGGTTGTTTACAATATCTGTATTAAATATACCACAATATTTTAGTGTTTTCTGACCATATAAACTGTGTGTAGTTAATATAAAATGCCGTTTCGGAGGCTGGATTGTTTGAATGGTTAAACGTATAATTTCTGGTAGAAGTGTGTTGAACAACTATCAAAGTAGGGCCTCAACTTTTGGCCCCTACTGAAAGGCCAATGAGTTTCGGCTTCACAGATCTTCTTACGGATGAGCCCTTTCGGATACACTTGAACCTTTTAGGATCTATTGTGCTATCACTCACTTATACGCTTTGCTGTTTGAATGTGCAGGTTTCCTCACAATGATTTTCGTCCGCGTAGGAGCATCAGGTTATTTATAGAGCGGATTTTACGAAGTGTCCCGATCTACTAAGCGATCTGTTAGAAGATCGTGTCATCTCAAAACAAACACTTAATTTAGAAAAAAATCCCGACAGAAATGATAACTTAAACTTATCTAAGTTAAACTATCTAATATTGATTATTTTAACTGACTGCCAACTTACACACACTAACAAACCTAAAAGGTGGTACACTATTGTAAGAGGTCATATATAGACGTCTCTTTTTAACCTAGGCCATTTGTAACAGGTGCAAAGAGTACTATTCTATAAGCTGTGTTTATACTCCCTCTATGCTTTCTACCTCTATACTGGCGCCGTAACACGTTACGTAACGAACCGGTTTACCCTCCCATAAGAAAGTATCACTTCAAAAATTGGTATCGTGGGAGTTTCAACTCGGTACTTTACGATCACGATCCGACATCCAAGCCATGCCATTTTTGGCCATATTGGCGCTCTTAAATAAAATCTTAATTTTTATCTAAAGCGTAGCACAGATTAAAAAGTGGATTTTATTCAAAGAAACCGTCCCTTTAGATTTAAAAATAATGAAAGACCAATTTAATATAAAATAAATAGATAAATAAAAAATAAAGTAAATCTAGATTCCCTACATAAGTTAACACTGCCCAACAAGCTTAACGTGGTAGAATAAAAAAAAGTAAACGCCCTTTAAACTTTCCAATGTCCATAAAGTTAGTCTACATTTCTTTAATCACCAATTGTAATCACCTAACCACAATAAAAATATAACGTATCAAGTTCCTTCGAGCTGCTAAAATTTTAAACCTAATGCTGTCTATAGAAGTTCAAATTCCTTTACCGCGGTGGAACTCTCAGTGTAATTGCGAAGTACAGTGCAAGCGGTTTCATTGTGGTACTTTCTAAGTTTTGCGATCTTTTGTCGGACGCTGTTTGGTCTTGTTTTAGTGCTACGGAGTTTATTTAATGTCGTTTGTTGATTTTGTGTAGGATCCTTGTTTCTTTTATTTTGAATGCTGTACATTGTTGTTTCATAGTTCTTTTTACAAGTTTTTAATTAACTTTCATTTAATATTAATCTTATAAGGAAAATTACTATCAACATTTGTTTTTTGAAAAAAAGCTGAAATTCCGAATTTAAATTACCTAAGTAATTGTAAGAATGTAATTATTTAGCTGATCTGACGATGAAATAGGATCTCCTCTGTATACGTATTTAACACAGACCCACTAAGTTTGGACGTAAGTTTTTTTTAAAGCATGAAGGCTAACGAGCACACTGTCCACTGGTAAGTGGAATCTATGACCTATAAACATTTGCATTCTCAATACTACAATCTTCAGACTGAAAAACTAGGATTGCAAATGCGTTGCAATCCCTGAGGACTAAGATGGAATGTCTTTACGAGGTAACCTAACAACAATGCGAATACTGCCAGCCAGCCAGGGAGCCAGGTTCCGTCAACAGCGCCTGATGAATGGCGTTCGTCCACCGCGCACTTCACCGGGCACTTTCTGCCTCGTACAGTGAAACTGTGGAACGACCTCCCTTTGGTGGTATTTCCCAACAGTTATGACATGAGTGCCTTCATGAAAAGAGCTTACGTCACTAACAACTCTTCTTGAGTTGCTGGTGTTTTTGGGCGGTGGTGATTACTTCCTAACCTACATGCTTGTTGACTCTCACTCTTATAAACAAAAACTTCTGACCCGGGCGGAACTGGCACGAAGTCCTAATGAAACGAAAAATTGAATTTAATTTAACATTATGAAGACTGTGCAAAACAAAGTATCTACAGTCGGTAACATAAACTTACCTAAAAATATAAAAAAATATTACAAAACCTGCTTTTTGATAATATTTTACCCTTTTCAATTGATTGCAAAGTACAGTAAGAGACATTCGCGGTCGTCCACCTAAAAAAATGTTGGCTTGTTCGTTGCAGCTAGCTACTCCTACAGCGCTCAGGCCGTTACGCGTCGTATGCGCAAACGAATATCACCCTAGTGGTGGTTGACCGGGAATGCCCCTGACTGTACAGTGCAATCAGTCTCTTTGTGGTACTCTGTAAGTTCGCAGCCTCTTGTTAGACGTTGTTTGTTCTTGTTTTAGTGCTCCAGAATTTATTATACCATTTGTTGACTTTCGTGTGGGATCCTTGTTTCTTTAATTGCAATTGCAGGGCATTGCTATGTTTAATAAATAATAGTTATTGTTCATTAACCTTTATTTTAATTGAAACACGTTTTGATATAAATTGATTTTAACGCTGAAACATGTAACAAAACAAACCAAAGGCAATTTTTATGCAGAATATAAGTACTCTTCTCAAGGGATAGCTGGAAGAGATCCCTCAAAGGAATAAGTTCACCTTTTTAAATATTTTTGTATGATTTGTATTGTCTTCTTTTTTGCTTTGTACAATAAAGTGTTTACATACATACATAAGTATAGTTAACCAAGATTCACACGTTTATTAACACGTTTGTCCCAAAACGAGACATTCCGAGACATTCCGAGACATTCCGAGACATTGTAATTCGCCAAGCTACAAAGTGACAGCATCGATTTTAAACATTTCACTTAATGAACATTTTTACTTACCTATATTTAATAATTAAAATAATATCAAAACAACGTTACTAATGAATAGCCCTTCAAATTCTTAATAAGCATCGTAACCCTAATAACCTACGAACTCAACCTCCAACTGGCTTAATAACCGAAACACCAAAATTATTCGCCCCCATTCGAACTTCGCACTTTAAAAACCAACTAATGTTACGAGCCTTTCAACTCCATAAAAGCCTCCCTAATTTACTATTTCCGTTTCCGGCACTAATCCTTCCGGTGGTAGAGTCCATATTTTTCTTCGAATGGAGTTAACGTTTCGGTGAAACGTGGGAACGCCGAAAACAATCTGATGAACACAATCTCGGTCGTTTGGTTAAAGAAATTATGGCTCGTTAAATTAACAGTTAACGCCATAATACTGGTAAAAATAAGGTTTTATTCCAAGCTGTTTATTTCATGCGTAGACAGATTTGACAGGACACGGAAAAATAATACGAATAAAAGAGAAGCATTTATAAGGAAAGATATAATTAAGAAGACAGACGGACATTTCTATCTCACTCCACGTCTACGTTTTTTAAAAGGCCGGTTTAGTTTGGCTCCTACGCTGGTGCCAATCAAATTGATTTGTGTTAATGTATTTTATTGTAGTTTTCGTAGACATCTGTGGTCTGACTTCAGGAGGTCACATCTTCTTCTTCCGAAAGTCACATTGCTGCAGTGCTCGAAAATATGAAACATAACCTTTTACAGGTAATAATTTCTCATAATAAACCTGAAATATAAATATATTCGAGAGAAAGGAAAAGTAACAGATCTAGTTTTTCATAATAATTATCTACATACAGACAAACATAAAATCACGCCTGTTTCCCATAGGGGCAGGCAGAGACCACTTCGTTCCACCTGCTACGATCCTGTCAAATCTCTTTCGCTTCTTCCTCCTTCAAACATCGAGTCATGCACGCACGTCGGTTTCGGGTACTTAAGAATCGGCCCTTTTCCAGTATTTCTCCTATTTGATTCGAAAAAGTACCCCTAGGGTGACCCCTTCCGACCCTTCCACTCTTTCGCTCTGTATCTCTTTCGTCAATCTTCTTTCATCCATCCTTTCCAAATGACCGAACCATCGAAGCATGCCCTTTTCAATCTTAGTCACTACATCTTCTTTTAGTCCACATTTCTCTCTGACTTTTTATTCCACATATAAGGTTTAGGTAATTAGTGTTATGCGGTTTGAATACAAAACTGTTTTTTTTATAATAACTACAACGCATTCAAAAATTAACAATGGGCCTCATAAGGAAGCTCAAAGTCACTCAGAGGGCTATGGAGAGGGCTATGCTCGGGGTTTCTCCGCGTGATAGAATCAGAAATGATGATATCCGCAGTAGAACTAAGGTTACCGACATAGTCCGAAGAATAGCTAAACTGAAGTGGCACATTGCTCGCAGGACTGATGGCCGATGGGGTCAGAAGGTTCTGGACCAGAAGACGAGCTGTAGGTAGGCCTCCAACAAGATGGAGTGACGACCTCGTCAGGATCGCGGGACCACGGTGGATGCGAAAAGCACAAATCAGTCTGAGTGGAAAGCCTTGGGGGAGGCCTATGTCCAGCAGTGGACGTCTTTCGGCTGACATGATGATGATGATGATGATTCAAAAATTGTGGAAATTGGACTTGAATTAGCGTTAAAAAAAAATACCGGCCGAAGGTAATTTGTATGTTTGTTTTTAACAGCTAAGCGATAATAATAAGCGTCTCTAAAACATACTTATAAGTATAAACAACGATGGCCAGTCTCAACAAAATCCTAACTGAACACGTTTTAAATAAATGAATCGTCTATTTTCTTACTTAGCTCGCTAGCGCGAAATTAGTTTTCCCGCGGGTGAAAAAGTATCCTCGGTTAATTTGTACACTTGCAAGTAGAATACCACGTATATTATTAAATTAGAACAGTAATCTGCTATGCTGCGAGCGTCAGACTTTTGAATTTATAATAACAGTAGATAATATCGGAGACTTTGAACCCGAAGGAGTGAAAGCAAAACAGAATAACTATTACATAGATAATAACCTAATGGTGATCCTTTCTTTCAGAGCTAATATCTCTTAAACAGCTTAACCGTTTTTATTGAAATCTATTTCAAAAGTACCGCTAAAAAACCAGCTTTCAAGTAAAATAAGCTGCATCTAAATCGGTTTACTCGTTTAGGAGCTAAGATGCCACAGACAGATACACAGATACACATCAAACTTGTTTTTGCGCGAGGGGTCAAAAACGAAAAACGTTAGCGTATAGAGATTACATTAACGTTCCAAGGGTGTTATTCTCTTAGAATGTGCCTTGTACGCTCTGACGGGACTACTTAAATTAGCCGGTTTATATAAGCTACGCCGCGTTCACTCGGTCACTCGTTCGACCGACCGAACGCCTTTTTTAAAAGAATAACACCACGGTTTTCAACAATGCTGACTATGCAGTTCTGAGTCAAGGTAATAAGAAAGTATTTTTGTTGATACTACACAAGTGCACATTTAATAATTCCCAGTCGACTTGGGAGTTGGGAATCTCGTGGAATAATATTAGATTGTTATTTAAGATTGCTCTCGACTCCACACAAGTGCATAAACTATTTTCTAAATTTTGTTTTCTGTAAGTTTTTGGATTTCTGTTCTAAATTCTTATTCATAGTAAAGTTTTTTATCATTATAAAATTATAAAACTGCTATATTGCTACTACATTGATATTTTGCAAAGGACTACGTTGTTCAAAACAACATATCACAAATACGAGGGCAGAGTGAGAAGTCTGGTAAAAATCATACTAAAGGTATTTTTTTCACAAATTAATTAATATCAATTTGTAATGCAGCCTTTTTGGAGGTAAATCGTATATTTTCAGCCAGTTCGCACGGATAGTTTTTTTTTGACAGCTATGAAAAAGAAAAAAAAACTTTGGTGTTTGCAAAGATGGAGAAAAGTGAGTTTCGTGTTCTGATTAAACATTATTTTTTGCGAAAAAAAACCATCACGGATACAAAAAAAAAACTAGACAAGTATTATGGGAGCTCTGCTCCATCCATTAAAATGATTCACAAGTGGTTTACGGATTTTCGTTGTGGCCGTACAAGCACTGCTGACGCCGACCGACCCGGACGCCCAGTTGAGGTCACTACACCAGAGATGATCACCAAAATCCATGACATCGTATTGAACGACCGAAGAGTAAAGGTCCGTGAGATAGCTGATATTGTAAGCATTTCAGACGAACGGGTTCGTAATATCCTCCACACTTATTTGGATATGAAGAAGCTCTCCGCCCGTTGGGTGCCGCGATTGCTCACAGTGGATCAAAAACGCACTAGGGTGGCCCTGTCGGAGGCATGTTTGGCGAAATTTAGGTATAATGAAAAGGACTTCTTGCGTCGTTTCATAACTGTTGACGAAACCTGGATTCATCATCATACACCCGAAACCAAGGAGCAGTCAAAACAATGGATTGCTTCAGGTGAACCTGCACCAAAGAAGGCCAAAGCAGTTTTATCGGCAAATAAAGTTATGGCTACTGTCTTCTGGGATGCTCGTGGTGTAATATATGTTGATTACCTTCAGAAAGGTAAAACAATTAACGGCGAATATTATGCCAACTTGTTACAGCGATTTCATGAAGTTTTAATGGAAAAACGACCCCATTTGGCGAAAAAGAAAATCATTTTTCACCAAGACAACGCACGGGTCCACACTTGTGCAGTTGCTATGGCTAAAATCCACGAGTTGCGTTACGAATTGCTCCCGCATCCGCCTTATTCTCCGGATTTGGCCCCCTGCGACTATTTTCTTTTCCCAAACTTAAAGAAATGGCTTGGTGGGAAAAGATTTGGTTCCAACGAAGAAATCATCGCAGAAACCAGTGCGTATTTTGAAGGGTTGGAGAAATCGTACTATACGGAGGGAATCGAAAAGTTAGAAAAGCGATGGACCAAGTGTATTGAGTTACATGGGGACTACGTTGAAAAATAAATATTTACTTGGACCAAAAAAATAAAAAAATGTTTAAATTTTTCCAGACTTTTCACTCTGCCCTCGTATATGGATTTTTTTGATCCTTAGACATTGTTGATGTGTGTAATTAATAGAAAAACTTACAGCTTTTTTGGTTGACAGCAATAACATACACCAAATTTTGGCTTCAATTTTTTTTTGTGGAAGAAATCTAACTATACCTCCTGTATCAAAATCGGCTAAGTAGTCTGTGAGGCAAGACAATTTGCTTAACGCTAACGAAAATTATTTCAGAATAAAATCTAAATGTATGGAATTGACGCGTCCGTCTGACAGCTTACATCGATCCTTTACATTTTTGATAACTATAACGAATACCGAATGCATCTATCTAGAGCCTCTGATATTTTTCTCTTACATACACCGTATACAGACTAATGACTTCGAATATTAGGTCATTAGGTACGTGAAAGCGATTCGTTAAAGAAATATGTTCGCCTTTGTACGTACCTTTTGTGTTTCTGCCTATTTTATTCTTTGTTAATACTTACGTAATATTATAAGTCAGGCCAAAAACCTTTAAAAACAAAAGAATAATTTTGGGGACCTATTGAAAAAGGGTATAAGTCGACTTAACTTGTTTTACAAAAAGGTATATACATAAACGGAGTATACTAGACTTGAGCCCTTTTTCACTTGATATTCAGGAGACCTTTCACTGGGTCCCCGGAATTATCAAATTATCTCTATCTAAAATTTCCCAAGCACCAACCATAACATTCCGATGACTTGCGCCTTCCCATTTTACGTCGAATTTTCGGCGAAACTTCCGCCGACACTACCGCCATCATTTACTAACGGCTTCGTTAAATTCGGCGACTGACGGGTGACTCGCTCAATCCCTGTTTGCGTCGAAACTGCTGTTAAGCGTTTCCTTTTTAGGTTAGCGATTTGTTTTGACGGTGTGGTGTGCCTCAGGGCGTCATTTGTTTTTTATTTGTTTGGTTCTTAGGCTTAGGCACTTGTCCCGACGCGTCTCTCTCTCTGTGTCTCTTTTATAGACACGGGATAGTATATTTTGTTTCGACGAACTAGTGAAGTGAGCTCTCGCCGGCGGTGTAAACAGCCAGCGATCAATTATATGTCCATTTTCAAATTCAAATGTTTTATTGCGTTTTACGTGGTAGGTACATGGGGTCTTAAAGTACTTAAGTCTAGCGTCAACGTAAACCCCGCAGGGGCACAGCAATGGTAGTAGAACATGCGCCATTTTATAATTTAGGTAGGTAGGGGTCGTAACTACCTTTTATTGGGTTTACCCTCTAATTGGTGACACTCATTTCATAATTATAATGTTTTACTACGCCAAATTTTCATTTCATCGACAGGTATTTACACGTGTAGGACTTATAATGTTTTGGGGGTCACAGATCCAACTTTTTTTTTCACGCTGGGGAAATGCGTTTACGCATACCACCCAGGTTCAGGGGGACCTGGGATGGTTATGTGTGACTAACCAACTGGCAGCGGTAAGCCATCTGCGTCCTTCGGGGAGTTGCCACGCGACCAAGAACAAGCGCATTCGGCTGACACAGATCCAACCTAATATGACCTACGTAAACCATGCTTAAGATAACCTAAAAACGATAAGGTTCTAGCAGAAACAAGCTTTCGATGAAATAGAATTAAGGGGTTTCTCTGCGTGATAGAATCAGAAATGATGATATCCGCGGTAGAACTAAGGTTACCGACAACCCGAAGAATAGCTAAACTGCAGTGGCAGTGGGCGGGGCACATTGCTCGCAGGGCTGATGGCCGGTGGGGTCAGAAGGTTCTGGAGTGGCGTCCGAAGCCCGGGGGACGAGCTGTAGGTAGGCCGCCATCAAGATGGAGTGACGACCTCGTCAGGAATCGCGGGACCGCGGTGGATGCGAAAAGCACAAGACCGGTCTGAGTGGAAAGCGTCGGGGGAGGCCTATGTCCAGCAGTGGACGTCTTTCGGCTGACATGATGATGATGCAGATGAAATGAGTGTCAGCGATAAAAAGAGATCCCCTTTTACTGGCACAGGCTGTTTATTTTTTGTTTGTTACTTGAGCGAAATAATAATCGATAGCTAATCGTTTCCTCGCAGGCAGTAGAACAAGTGCCTTATGTAAGGCGATTGCTACAAGTACCAGTTTTACCACTATTTCTCAATCACTCGAAGGTTAACTGAAACAGCTACCTTAAAGGGATAGTTTCTCATTTTGACTATCAGCCTATCGGAACCCTGACCCACCATACAACTGTGTCACAGTGACGTTATGATTCAAGTCGTAAGAAGTGCCAATCAAATTGTTTTTCAACACACTTGCTCAAAACGACCTTTTTATTCCACCGATTTTTGGCTCATAAACCTAGATATTAAACACGCGTGCTTTTTCAGTATATTACGCACAAGTGCCTTTGGTTTATTAACCCAAACAATTTACATTTGTAGCCTAGTACCAAGTTGTAAGTACGAAGAAGAAGCGATATAATTTAGTCGGGTTATACCTTTTTTTTTTCTTAGCAACAAACAGTTTTTATGCGGCAAATAACATTATCTACATATTTATTTCTATAAATTGGTGAAATCAGCTTTATTACTAAAAAACAACTCAATTTCATTAAAATCATTTATTTTTTCTGTAATTTGTATTTTAAACATGAATTATTACATTTTAAATTTGGCTGTTGGCCAATCTCGTTCGCGCCTTAGCCTTGCGCGCGCATCGGTATCGCGGCAAGAAAAAAAAACAACGCGCCAGCCGCCATTTTTCGTAAATAATTGACGGCTGTGACGAAGATAGTTTGGATTAATTATTGTGAAGTTTAATATTAACAAAAATGTCTTCTTTAAGTAAAGAAAATGAAGTCTTGTTTTTTTTCGCAAGTGTGTTGAAAAACGTCGTATGTAACACGTGTGCCTGTGACCATAATATACGCGGCTTTCTTGTGGCGCACTCGCTTATCGCTCGTGCGCACACAATAGCGCCTTGTATACAATGGTCAACTTAGCACACTTGTATCATAATGTACTATTATGTCACTGTGACAACGTTCTATTGTGGGTCACGGTTGTGGGCTGATAGTACATCCCTGTTATATTTTTGTTTGTACAATAAAGTAATACACTCGCGGACTAATAAAACGGGTCAGAGTGCGTTTTTCATACTAAAGAGGTTATTTCGAAGCCTTGGTTCCTCGCCAGGGAATGCTTTTAGTGAAATGTGATGACGAATACCTCGAGCATCGATACAGGACTTCCAAAGTGCCTAGGATACCCAACTGAATGAATCTGCGGTTAACGCCGGAATAGTGCATGTTCAGGAAAATATCTAAAATGACAATAAAATGTAAGGAAATCCAAGTGCTGACCCAAACACTCCCGCTGTGATGTTAACTGATTGTGCGATCAGTTAGGTATCTTAAGAACATTTGACCTCCTCTATTGAACCTCGCAGTATCCACCATTAAAACTCACTCAAAACAACCCCTGGCGATTAACCAAGGCTTCGAAATAGCCTCGTTTGTATGAAAAACGTACTCTGACCCGTATTATTTGTCCGCGAGTGTACATACATTTGGAATGTATTCTCACTGTTGTATTTATTTTTGTTATGACAGTTTAAACAGCGGCAGCATGTATTTATGTGTGTTACAGTGAGACAACCGTTAGTGTAGTGATGGTAGGATACTGGGCAAAGTCCGTGCGCTCGCTACCACCATCTTATACTTTAACTACTGCCAAGCAGCATTCTCATTGTTGTTTTTCGGTGTAGCGATAAAACAACCGATAGAGGCCTCAGGGTGATGCATATATTATTATAATCAATACCATCTGACTTGTCTTATTTAGGAAACACTATTATGACGGAAACAGTAATGGACAAGGACATTTTACAGAAGATATGCGCTATTCATTTGTTTTGCACCAATCAATTTACGACCGTATTAAATTCGAATTAAGAGTGATGAGTCCATTGCTGGTGCCTGACAGCTAGAAGTGTACATCATTGACGCCTTCACCCTATCCTCAAAATGCTCCTTTTTGCCTAGGGTGATGGGCAATTTTGTATGGACCCCGTCCCCCCCCCTCCAACAGTAACGGGCTGCAGGTCTATATGTTCATTAGGACCTAATAAAAGACAAAATACTTATCTTCGTAGCAAAATCAATGGGATTTTTTTAATGAAAACAAAGGGCCAGGCAAGGCAAATCATCTACATACGTGTTCATTTTCAAACAAATTCCATAGTTCCATACGATAAGATTATGATTTTTCAAGAAAACCCCATACATATGGTGATCGTCGCCATAGAAAAAATACATCATATTGCCAAGATCTATAAACTGGCACATGTTTCATCACTGTTGGTGGGTGGGGACATTTTTACCCATCGTCCTCTACAATTTCCTCATAAAATAACAATCCATGATGTAATATCGGGTAAATAATGTGCAAAATGTGGCCTCTAATTAGTTTATTTACTAGTAAACGGCCGTTTAAGCCAACAACTTCATTTTGAGGTTATCAATTATATATAGTTTACGGTCTTTGGATTATAGTATTGAATGCAAATGTCTATGGGTCACAAATTCCACTTGCCATCAGGTTGCCTGTGTATTGGTTCGCCTTAGAATTAGGTACCTTAAAATTAGGAAAAATATAGCAAAGACGTTCATAGGCAGACTTCAAATAGAAAAACCATTTTGTATTTTAAAAATTATAGCTTCACTGCCACACAAAGTCAACGTAGATAAAAGAAATAGAGGACATGAATTAATCTTGTAAAAGCATGCAAACCACATGGCCTCTTCGATCTTCATTTCAAATTTATTTCTTTTTCTGAAAAATAGAAAATATTTTATTTCAGTTATGAAATTCTACTAAAATTCATGCTTATGCATCGTTATGCTTATGTTCTAGGTGGTAAAAACCGTATCGCATTTCACCAGAGCCTCTATTAAACACGGTAAAAAACATATCGTGTTTGACCTGTTGTATTGTCAAAGTTTTGATAGCTCTTATTTCCTTGACAGTAAAGGCGGCTGACGTCAAAACAATACCACAACAGGTCAAATACGATATGGTTTTCACCGCCGGGAATACAGGCACTGGTTGGTCGCAAATAAGGGCTATCAAAGCATTGACATTACAATAACAGAAAGGACTTCAAAGTGGAAGTATTGTATTCATTTTGTACGCAGACAAGCCTTCGGTTTTCAAAATGAAAACGATAGCGAGAGCGTCAGGCAATATCCCCCCTAAAGTCGCCGTCAATAGAACTTGCGAACAATGTAAAAAAATTAGTACTGTTTGACACATAACCTCAAATATTCACCAAGCATGTTTGTATTAAAAATAACGTATAATGAATAGTTATTTCACCGTAAACTTGATATGAAAATAATGATCTAGTGTATAAATCGTTACAAAGACCTCACTTGATCTTTTAAAGTATGTGATTATGAAGTAATCATGGTGAATCGGTTTGTTTGGCTTTGTTTACATGGACGATGTGGTTTTTACAACACTAAAAAGTAAATTGTTTCTCGCCGACATCTTGTATAGAACATGCTAATTCCTCAGATGAATGACTCGACGCTTCAGTATTCATTCATTTCTTCCCTCAGCTGTAACCTCATAAATTTTCATGTTTTCAGAACTCATATTTTATGTGCAGATTCGCTTCGTATTTCCAATTCATTGTGAGCTTGTATTTTTTTTTGGCACACTGAATTTTTAAACGGATTGTTAGTGCTTGCTTTTTTTATCGAACTTTCTATGTAATAAGAACGAGATGTGGAAATATGTTGCGTATTATTTAATTCGGATTGTTTAATCTTTGAGCCTTTTTTACGTTAGTCATTAACAATAATTTATTTAAGACGTAAAACGTAACGTAACTATCATATTTCTTCTATATCTCAATCATTATTGTCCACGTCAGGGCCCATATTCTTGGTACATCATTTTTTCCCTTGGCATTTGTACTCTTTTCGATTCGGCTGGTATCTTTAAAAAAAAATTTTTTCGGGGTAGGTTTTGTTGCCTTTTTTATTTTTTAAACATGTCAACAGCTTTATGGTATGGCCCTTGTTTGTTTAGCCTTTAAAATTGACTGAGACTGTATAAATTACAGTTATGTTCTACGCCAAAGTGAATTGTAACCTAATTTGTTATTGCGCATTTAATTAATCGTCAACCGGCGGCAGAGTGAATTCAATGGATCAAACGCAGCGCTGGCGCCATGTTAATCGTAGACTAAGAGCTAGTTAATAGATTATCCTACTGTCCTATCCTACTCCTACTAATATATTAAGTGTGTGTGTGTGCGTGTGTTTGTTTGTTACTTATTCACGCTGCAACGGCTGGACGGATTTGGATATAATTTGAAATGGAGACAGCATAATTATACCCTGGTGTTATATGCAAACTAGCTTCTGCCCGCGACTTCGTCCGCGTACAGTAATTTTTCCATCCC
The DNA here is from genome assembly GCA_923062465.1 of Acleris sparsana. Lineage (NCBI taxonomy): Eukaryota > Metazoa > Arthropoda > Insecta > Lepidoptera > Tortricidae > Acleris > Acleris sparsana. The sequence continues at coordinate 2,613,650 of OV281302.1, read as the reverse complement.
ATGAGAACACTGATTTATTTCGGGATTGAAGGTAGCCTGGATTAACATCCAGTGTATAAGCAAACTCTATTTTAAATTATATCCAACCAAACTCTCGTTTTATCGAAAAAGTAACCCCAAAATCGTTAAACCCCAAAAGCTATATACCAATTTTCACGTTTCTAATTTCAAAAATGTCGAAACTCATACTTTATTGCGTGTTTATGAATGAGGGTGTCTGTATAAGTGACACGGTTGTTCTATGCCAAAGTGTAATTATAACCTAATTTGTTGTTACGCATTAAATTGATTGTCGACAGGCTGAGTGGATTAAATAGATCAAACGCAGAGCCGCCGCCATCTTGATCGTAGACTAAGAGCTAGTTACGACTATTTCATAATAATATTAAATATGAAAGAACAATGTACTTAATTAAAAGGCCGTCTGTGGCCTAGTAGCTAAGTTAGGTTGTTAACTCGTGAGCTTAAGGTACCGTAAACTGGGGGTACTTTGATTTACGGGGTAACATTGCCCACCCCAAAAACTGTCTTTAATATTTAATTATTCTATTAAATGTTTCATCAGGACTAAGCTACTAATACAGTTATATAATTACTTCAACAATTCAAGAAGATAACAACTAAACAGTTATCGTTTTAAGGTCAGGCAATGTTACCCCGTAAATCAAAGTACCCCCAGTTTACCGGTACTGAGTTCAAACCTCAAAAGTTATGCACCAAAGAGTGTTTCTCACAATAAACGGAAAAATGTGAGAAACCCTCCACATACGATTACTTGAGTGTCTAATAGGGGAAGGGTGATGGAACCAGTAACGGGCAAGCCACCAATGATGGACACTTGATTCTTATTTTACAGCAGATAAGGGTTGTTCATTTGTTTTGCAACAATCAATTTAGGACCGTATGAAATTTGAATTAAGAGTGAAATGTCCATTACTGGTGCCTAGATATCAATCAGCTAAAAGCTTCCTTATGAGGCCCATTGTTAGCGCCCACGTCTCAGATCGGTAAGTCACTCAGAGGGCTATGGAGAGGGCTATGCTCGGGGTTTTTTTGCGTGATACAATCAGAAATGATGATATCCGCAGTAGAACTAAGTTTACCGACATAGCCCGAAGAATAGCTATACTGAAGTGGCAGTGGGCGGGGCACATTGCTCGCAGGACTGATGGCCGATGGGGTCAGAAGGTTCTGGAGTGGCGTCCGCGGACCGAAAGACGAGCTGTAGGTAGGCCTCCAACAAGATATAGTGACAACCTCGTCAGGATCGCGGGACCGCGGTGGATGCAAAAATCACAAGACTGGTCTGAGTGGAAAGCCTTAGGGGAGGCCTATGTCCAGCAGTGGACGTCTTTCGGCTGACTTGATGATGATGATGATCAGCTAAAACTATCCATCATTGGTGCCGTCACCCTAGTCGCAAAATATCTTTTAGGGTCGAAATGTATCCATCATCATTATCATCATTTCAGCCCGTAGTCCTCCAATGGTGAACATGGGCCCTCCGCCTTTGATTTCCAGCGAGAACGATCCAATGCGAACTGCATCCACCAACTTTCTGCCACCTTTATTAGGTCATATTATGTACATCCGAAGTAGTACCTATCCGAAAAGTCTTAATTACATAGCTTCACTAGTATAAGGATATGATAGTTGTTATGTAACTATGTATGTTGGTATGTTTTGTAACTAGACAATATAAGAAAGCTAGTATTGTAAGTATTGTAAGTTAATTTGACAATTTGGTTAAGCAGAGTAATTGCAGTGCCCTTACAGGGTTTATGTTGATCCATGTAATAGTATTTAAGATCTTTGTAACTACAACATAAGGCAATAAAATATATGACTATGACTATAGCAAAGTGTTATAATCAGGGGTCGTACTTTTGATGCCGATGACGTCAAAATGACGAAATTTTACACACAGGGTGCTCTGCTTTTATTTGGCAGGTGTTTGGGCATGTATGCATTAACTGGTACAAATAAAAAACGTTAAATAAGAAGCTATAAAATGATTACTAAAAATGGCAAATTGAGACATTTTTTGAATGTCAATCCCATAATTGTATTTATGACTATTCAGTAAAAAAAAATTTTATTACAAAATAATTACAGTTTTTTTAAAATGATAATGTTGCTCGATGTTTTTTGCCACTGTCCTTCTCAATCAAATAGTTTCATTTACGTTTTAGGTATGAAGCAGGTATTTATGTTTAAGCCTCAATACCCCTCAACTTATTTTTACATAATTGAATAATTGACGACTAATGGTTAATAATTACAATAAAACCATTTGGTACTCTATGTAGCGTGACGTCATTTTTGCGTCAACGGCATGAAAATTACGGGCCCTAGTTATAATTGAAAAAGCCATTAACCGTCCTAATCCAAAAAAAAACAGCTCAATAACTTCATTATTGCTAATCTTAAGCTGGTACACAATGTTTATTCAACTCGTTAATTCGACCTCATTTTTCAGCCCTCGTGTCACAATCTATGATGTATAAGTATTCTATAGGCGAGCATAATTTATGCATCGCACGCAAATTCACGAGCGTGACTTGCACGGTGTCGGCTGTAATTGCTTTATTAAAGCCGTGGGAATGATTTAACTACTTGACATTAGACAAATATTTTTACAACATTACCATCTACAATTTGGACTCGATCGTTCACTGACAGTTCTCAAATTAAAAAAAAACATTGCATACCAATTTATTTTTAAAAAGTGAAAAGTGCCATAATGAATTAAGGGCACAAGTCTGAGAATGAGATTACTTAAGAACCTACGTCAAACGTGATTTATACATCTTGAAACTGAAGCTTGCTTGCGGTATTTCCTACGTTTTTAAGTGTTGATGATGTAAAATTAATGTGTGTAAACTGTTTTTTGCTACGATATGTATAATTTAAAGAAAAGCATATGACGAGAAAAACATTTTTTCCAAGCAGAAACATGAGTACATACGATAATGCATTTTCTAGGTTAGTATGGCATGATCATTTTAATACTTGAGGATAGTTTCTTTCCACCACAGCGATTTATAGTACATTGTTGTAGAGGTTAGAAAGTAAGCAATAGACGGACGAGTTAGTTCGAGGGCCGACGTGCAGCGGAGGCCCACGAAAGTACGAGTCCATCTATTGCACTTTCGGCCGAGGCTTAACACAGTGCTTTTCACGACTACTGCGAGGAAATAAAAAAAAAATCTTATAAGGCGTTTTTTAAACTGACGACTCTCACCGTGACAAAAACTTTATTTCAGATAATTAAAAGCAGACATATATGGGTGTATGGAATCTGATTCCTTTGCCTATCCGTGAAGGGATGAATATTATTAAAAAAATAAAACGACTTCTCATTGGCCAATTTAATTTCATATGCAGCACAAAGTGTGTTCTGATTGGTCGAATTAGTGATCAGCGGACCGATGTTATTGGTCAATGGAACAGACCAACAATGTTAACATAGTTGGTCTGTTTAAATTCATAGTAGGCCTGTTCATTCAATGTACAACTATCGATTGTTTTGGGGACCAAGAACAGACCATCTTTCGCCACATTTCCGAGCAGTGGCGTGAAAAAATCATATCTTCTTCCCTATTTGACGTTTTCAAAAGTAAAGTACTCCTAAGTAGAATATTATGAAACTAATATAACTATCCATAAAACAGTGATAGTTATCTTTTACGAATATTGTTTGTTCTTTATTGAAACTTTCCGCTATTATTTATTTCATAGTACAGATAATAAAGCCTTAAAAAATACATTGTAGGTGTAGGTATTACATAATATGTATCACAAGTATCAAAACTATTTTTAGCACTATATGTCAGGGGTTCATTCTCATCTTTTATTTGCCAGACTCTATATCAATACTTAATACCAACTTTTTCATCTGTATCTGGAATAGCCTGTGCTTGATGTGAGTGATGGTTTTTTCACGTGAAGTTTCTGTTCGTATGCAATTAAAAAAAAAAAATCGAGTGATGAAAAGTTTACTCCAATAAATTTTTTCATGCGATGTTTGAAAAAAGAACTATATTAGCCATGGCAGGAACAGCAATTGCGGGCTTCGTATTTTTAAACCAATACTCGGCCCTCAATTGCTATTTCCTTACAGTGGTCTCCTCGTGGGAAGCGCGATAGACTCGGACATGTAAAAGTGCCTACAGGGCCTACTTATGATGATTTTCATTTTCATAGGCAATAATGTGCTATTGCAAAATGGCAATGACGCCACCACAGCCTACTTAGAGATTTTACGGCGGTATTACACTAACGGCGCTGATTAAAATTGATATTCTTTATACTTTATTGTTCGAAGTATAAAACAAGTGACGAAACCTTAACAAAGAGCATCACATTTCTCGACTGTATCATTTCTAATCTTTGTTTTTCATTTCAGGTAACGAAAGCTGCGATGACAGATCTTGGTTTTTTATCCCAAAGCGCAGAACCAAAATTAGAACATGTATGTATTTTTTCGCCATGTGAGCTACAATCAGGTGTTTTAATGATACAGTAACAAATTTATCTGTGACATTATTAAATAATAAAACTTTTTGTCACGTCCATCGCACTACTCCCATTATACTGTCCGATAATGGGACTACTAGGACTTTGTCATCCCATCAGTCTTATGGTACAAGTGGCACTAATATAATTTTGTTCCAAAAGTCCCAAAGTTCAAAATTTCTGGAATAAAGAAAAATTAAACACAGAGACGAAACGGTCAAAGAAAAAGATACTATATACGATGATGGTAATAATGGGACATTTGGGATAAAAAAATAATATAATTGTTCCTGCCATTTGTCTCATGGGACTACCTGGGACGAAATTGTCTCAGTTGTCTCACAATGGGACCACTTAATGGGGCTAGTGGGATTGAGGGTACCATTCCATGGTGGGTCAGGGTTTTATATATCCATTAGGTTACCAAATTGTCGCCTTCTACACTCTCAGATTTATAAATAAGGCCTGACAGCAGCAAGTTAGTTCCCGCGGCAAAAGACATTGCGCCCTCGTTCGTTGTTATACCGGGTTTAAATAACTGATGCCTCATCGATCCGTCTGTACGCAGGTGGAAGCGCTATTTTTGTTCTTATGACGTACCTGTAAACACTTGGTATTGTACTCTTGGTTTATCAAATAATTCTGATGTATGTTATGTTTTAAATTACAAATACCGGATTCTCGTAGAAGTTACAATGTGTAGTGGTGGTAGGACCTTGTGCAAAGTCCGTTCTGATCGCTTCCACTATCTTATCCTTTAGCCTGCCTACAAGGAGCAGTGTTTGCGTTGCTAGGTTCCGGTATGGGGATAAGACAACCGAAACACTAGCAGAGAGGCAGTCCATCCTGATCCTCAGGGTCAGCAACGCATTTGCGTTGTTAAGATTGCTCTCTTAAGATTGAAGTCTTGTAAGAAGGCTTTATGAATTTTTTTGACGGTTACAAGTGAAGATAGTATAAGTGTATATTAAAAAATAGTTGTCTAGTTTGTTTTTGCGGCATTTTATCTTAATGGTGGTCTTCATAGGGGATATCAAACACTAAGGAAACGCAAGGTAGAATCAGTTTTTAATTGTCTTGTATAAATGCCTATTAAAAAACAGTAGTTTATGCAACAGTTGTATAAGAGATGTCAAAAAAGACAAGTGGCTTGTGTTTCGATGTGAATTTGACTTAGTTATACACCGTTGCAATAATACTTTTTCTACGACTAGGTTTCAAATAAAATGCAATATTACATTAAACGCGATATTTACTCGACAATAATATAGGTACCTAACTTTTTTTTTTAAATTGTATGGCCTGGGTTCTGGCCCTTTAAGCCATAAGTACCTAACTAATACCATCTTATATGAACGAAGCACAGAACAACAAAAGAGCTTGAAACATGAAAAGACCAAAATAAATGTGTCTATGGTTAACTTCTTTTTAAATTGACGTTTACTTGCCATGTTTGTAATTGAAAAAAGTTTTCCTTAAGTTGGCAGTGATACACATAATGTCAATTTTAAAACAGATACTTTGAATTCTTTGATTTAATATGTGGGTAAAAAAATATTTTGCTGTAGTTTGTGTTTACCGCTTAATACTTGATCCTAGATTTAATAAGCTTTGGCAGCTAGGCGTGTCATTATGGCTCAAAAAAGAACAAGTTTAGTGCTGTTGTAGGGCATAGACTAGATGGACTTTTCTACGGATTATTCTGCGGACACATTATGCATGTTCTTATATTAGTGTTCGTGAAATAAATGAAAGATAAAAGTACAGGATTAGAAAAATATAATAATTTTATCATAAAACACAAACCACAGGACAATAATAGGAAACTAAAATTACTTACTAAATGTTTTTCTATCCATTTTTGCAGTTTTCATGAATTTAGGGCATTTTTTTGAATGTTATGTAATAAACAGTTTTTTCCAAGTATAATAAATAAGCAAGAATTATAAAACGTATTCTAACACGCTTTAAAATACGCCCTATCAGCTGATAGTAGCTACACCCACGCCACATGGCAAGTGGGTGATTTAATATTTATACGGAGATCCTTTTACGCCCGCTATAGCGAAGTATAATTTAATTTTACATCCTAAGGTTAGCATAAGCCGGTTTACCTATTTACTTTGCAGTTTCAGCTTCATGTATTTTAAATTTTAGTTTCAAGGTAACTAGGCTGCAGGGGGAGCTAAAGGAGTGGTGTAATTTTCAAATGGAATTTCATGCTTTTATTTACATGTTTCGCAACAGTAAGTGTTTGAAGCATAGTTCAATTCAAAATTATCCTAAATTAGTGGCGGCTCTAAATTTTTATTTACATCTGACTACTTGTACATTGACGACACTTTAGCCTATTTAGTGACCCTGCCTACGAAGCTAGTGGACCCGGGCTAAAATCCCGGTAAGAGCTGATATTTATGTGATGAGCTCTACTACTTGTTTCTGAGTTTTGGTTGTTTTCCTTGTATTTATGTATGTATTTTACTATATTAGTATATTTCCTCGTTGTCTAGTATCCATAGTATATAGTCATATAGTCATATAGTCATTTATTCATAATATTTACAGAATATTACACGTCACAATCATTACAAAAATATTTCATTTAAAGTCAAGGTACAATAATGGGTATTAATGATTAAATAATATATATATTATTGATATTTATCCGGTACATTAATACTATGACATATTACTAGTAAAATCGAAGAATTCTGATATTTCATAGAATGCGTTACTAATAAGAATTTTTTCAATGCGTTTTTAAAGGAATTTTCGTTTGTCAATTTTTTGATGCCGTCAGGTAAGGCGTTGTAAATTTTTGGGCCGATTACGTGGGTAGTCTTGGTAGACTTAGCCAGTTTACAGGTCACCGTCTTGAGTTTTCCGGCGTGATTATTTCTTAAACCTATGCGTGGGCCTAGAGCCTAGAGCTTATTTTGGGACTAGGTCAATTTGTGTAAAATTGACCCCTGATATTTATTTATAAGGAGGCCCAGGAGGCTTACCTCCTTCCCCTTAAAACGGTAAAGTTTTTGACACGAGATCAATATTATATAATATTATTACAGGGTTAAAATAATTTGTAAAACTGTTATAATTTTGGTCTCGGCATGGCCTCCTGAGTCTCCCCTCTGGAGCCGTCATTGTCTTAACTGAAGTTCTATTAACATAATTTAATAAACTACAAACGTAAGTCAATAAATTGAAGCTTTCCCGTAACACCAGAATATCTAAAAGCATCCAATTTCCAGGCAAATTCCACGCCAGCTAGTTTAACGAGAACCTGTCCTTTCATGTTTTTGTCACTCTTAGTGCCTGCTACTAATCAAAGGAAAGAGAACTATAGGAAATGCCGTATCCGTCGCGTCACAGAAAATTGGGACAGAGTAAAATGCCTAACAAAAGAATAGGACAGAGCTGTTGTTGCCAGCGCAAAAACGTTGGATTTAACAGAATACCACGTTATTTAGACCTTTGGAATCAAAGTAAAAGCACAGACTTAGAGACCAAGATACATTGGTTGCTGTACTACAGAACCAACGTGTTAAGATCTCTGATTTTGAAAGACTTGGTAGATTTTTAGAGGTCGGAGTACAATGGTGGTGGTGAGTTTAGCGCATTAGAAAATGAAAAATGTGTACTCGAATTAAATTATAAGACTTATCGGATTCATGAAAAAAAATTGGAGTTAGCCTTATTTTTTTTTATCAATCGTAACAAATTAAGAATAAATTTACTGTTTACGTTAGCTACAAACTAAAATGTGTTTATTAAAATATAGTTTTCATTAAAGTACGACCACTTTGTTGAACAGATAAGTTGTTACCAGATATGTAAGAAATTTAATGGTCATAAGGAAATTATTGATTCGGAACAAAACGCATGCGCATGCCACAGTAAGTTTAGATGAGATTTGAGAATTTCAGCTTTTTTTACAACATACACGTATTTTAGTAAGGCCTTTTTGATCCGTCTTCCGCCATTACTGTGAAATTAAATATTTGGAAAAATATAAGTATGAATGAGTCCTTTAGTGGTCTTAATTCACCTTTTTTTGGAGCTGATTATTTTTTTAAATTTTCACATTTTTGAATTATTTATCTAGCATTTTCATGTTGATCTTACCAGGTCGCTCTTTTCAGTATAAAATTGATCACTAATTTTGTAGTTTTGTTTTATAAAATACGAATTTGTTGTTCAACCTATCACTGCTTTACCAGTCCCTACGTCTCCTTACAACAATGTCAATATTAACATTACAATTTGAGTATATCGAACAGAATCTAAAAATTTCTTCTTTTTCATGATTTACATAATATTATTATTACAAAAACTTTCACGCTAAGGGAAGTTTTCTAAAACATGAAATAAAATTTTGCTCCATTTCGTAAATCAAGTACACCTTACACTGTAGTGTTTTTTTTTAAATACCTATTTAATGCTATGATTTTTTAATTTCCAAGATAATAATATTTTAAAATACCCTGGCGAGAAACAAGTCATTTTTATCACAATTTTTTTTTTTAAACTCCGTCGTGGGAATGGTACATGGATGACAGATGTCAATAGTGACGCCCTACCGCTTGAATAAAACAAAGTTTATCAAGCTGGTTGGTAATGTCAAAGGATTTCAATTTTCTGTGTGTTGCTGGCCTTATGAATACGTAATAGCATCGAGAAAGGCCGCAGCTGTGTTCAATTATTTATTTATTGCTGCTTAATAATACAAAAACCGGGCAAGAGCATGTCGGAACATGTTCAGTGCAGGGTTCTGAAGCCTACACACACTACGTTACTATCAACACAAAAACAGTACCACCTTTGATCGTCGATAGTAATTTTATAGACTAAAAATATAAAAAAATAAGGGACAATTTCACACCAATTGACTAAGCTCAAGGTTTGTATTATGGGTACTAGACAACGATCTGTAAATACATATATAGAGAAATAAATATTTAAATAAATAGAAAATATCCAAGACAGAGAGTGTGCAGGGTTACTACCAACTCAGCTAGCTCAGCTCAGTTTTTAGGTTATCTTAAGCGTAAGTTAGGTTAGATTAGGTGTAAATAAATGCCTTTCGATGAAATGAAACTTCGGCGAAGTAAAATATTCTATGAAATGAGTGTCGGCTAAAGGGTTAACCCACAAAAAAGTAGCTCAAAAATAAACTCTTTTTTTTTTTTTAATAGTTATTGGGTGCTGTATTAGATGATTTTAGTAGATATATAAAGTTGAGTCACTTGTTTCTCAGGAACCAATCGAGTCTGATTAGTTGCGAAAATTATAAACCGTTGTGATAACAATGATATTTACAAATGTTTTTTTTAAGAGGTATCCAATGATCAAGGGGCGGAATTTTCATAGGAAAAATCAAACGTCAGAAGGGATTGACTATTATGTTTTATCGAGTTTTATTCCGGACTAAGACAAAATTCGCAATTATGCCGATTTAATAGCAAAAAAACCAAGACGGCGTTATTGAGTATGTACTAGAAATATGCTCCTGTTAATTCAACTGAGGGAGAACGCTCTTTCTCATCGTATAAAAGGATCCACAATTAAAACAGGACCGGTTTAAATGATGACACTGTAGAGAAAACAGTGACGATTCTTTATTACAAATATAGATTTCGATTCAGAATTTTGAATGAAGGTGAGTCTATCAGTTATTTAAGTTTAACATTTCCGATTTGGTTATATATTTAAATCATAACAAAATAAAACCAGTTACTGTTTTATTCATGTATAATTTGGTTAACCTTCATACACACGTTTTTTTTGGGTAGCTTATAGAGTGTCCCACTGTAAGGCAAAGGCTTTCCACATAGGTCTAATTTCATTACCGGTAAACTGGGGGTACTTTGATTTACGGGTTAACATTGCCCGACCTTAAAACGATAACTGTTTTAGTTGTTATCTTCTTAAATTGTTGAAGTTATTATATAACTGTATGAGTAGCTTAGTCCTGATGAAACATTTAATAGAATAATTAAATATTAAAGATAGTTTTTGGGGTGGGCAATGTTACCCCGTAAATCAAAGTACCCCCAGTTTACGGTACCGAAAACATGTCGTGCTAAGTGACAATTAATCATCGATAGTCGATAAAACACATTGACGTTTGATTTTTGCTAACAAAATTCCGCCCCTTGCCAATGATACCAAACTCGATCATTTATTTCACAACTTTGTCGCTGTAATTTAAATGTATGACTATGTCAAATTACAACTTTGTAGTACCAAGAGTATCTGAGCAAAACCGCGGACAGAACAGACGGACATCGCGAAACTATTATGGGATCCATGTTGTTTACGGAACCGTAAAAACAACACATGCTTTACCTATTTATTTGCCGATAAATAATACACTATAATTTTATTAATAACTTTCTCAGAAAGGCTACGGCATCACTTCGCGCTATTAAAGTTTATTAAAGGTACTATTATTGATTTAGTATCATTAACACTTGGTAAAAGTTATGCGGAAAAATATCGAAAGGACTAGAAGAATCGTATAAAAGAAAAGAGGAATTTGATTGCAATGCAATGCAATCAGTAGCTACCTTTGAAAAGCATTTCAATAATTATGTATTATCTTCTCAATTATCTGGATCATAAGCAGTTATACACATACGCACATGCACACGCAAGTACACTCAAACGCACACACATACAGACACACATACACCCACACACACTCAGACTTACACACATACACACACAGATATATAAGATGTCTTTTTTTTTGTTATTGTATACTTAACTTGATCTCTCTAAAATATTCACAAAATAGTAGCGTATTTCACATTGTGTTTTTATTTTTTATTTTAACGCATTCTACCGCCATATCTACTCTCTGGTCTCACTGAAAACCAGCGCCTCTGAATGTATCAACAACATTCAGAGGCATAAAGCTGAGTGGATACCATTTTGGCCGTATTAAAAAATAAATGTATTTAGGTGAAGACATTTTGCTTGTAAACTGTTTTTTTTTTATTTCAATGTCTGAAAATAGTATAGTAGATAATTAATAATTAATTACTAAGACTTCTAAAGACCGTCAGCACTTCACGCTGTTAGTATTGATTCGATGTAAGGGTGGGCACACATAATGTTCTTTTGTCCGTACCGTACCTCAGTTCCGTTCCATTCGGTATCTCAACGGTCTTTGTACTCACGTGCGGCAATCACGACTGGCTATACACCGTATCGTATCCCTTATTAACGGGTAAAACAACTGACTCGCGATGGTTCGGAGCGTAGGTACATGTATTGGTATCGAAACACCACACCGTACCAAATGACGTCACACTAGCATTTTTGGATTGAAACTGAGGTACTGTGGTGATGGGTTGGACTTATATAAACACTGATACTGTTAAACTAATTTGATTTATATCTTTTGTTAATATTAGCGAATACAATCGATGTGCCTTGCCTTGTGGCTTGGTCACGAGTACTGAAAAATTATATAAAACAATGGTTTGCTGATCTATGGAGCTATTTTGTCTTAAATTTAATATCCTACAAAAATTGCAGTGCAATAAGGTCTATTTTACATACTAAAATCTTATTGTACTACAGTACCGACTGTGGGCTGAATTTTCATTACATAGAAAACTATTTTTCTGCAGAGCCCTTGTTGATTTCATTTTGTCGTGTGATGGTCACAAGGGGTTACCTTTGTTTCGTCAAAAAAAAATTGGTCAAAAATTTCCCAAATTTTCATTTGCCAAACCGCTGTGTTTTCTGTAACCGTAAATATTTCATGATTTTATAAAAACTAACCTACCCTAACCTATATGGTTCTAAACGATGGTACTGAAATAAATTATGATAAAAATATATAACATTAGTTTGGCAAATGAAAAATTTGGGAAATGATACATTTGACCAAAAATATTTTGACGAAACGGCAGACTCCACAAGTCTTATCTAACGTAACCTAAGTAAATCATAATATTTAAGATAACCTGAAATCAACACAGGTTCAGCAGAAAATAACCACAACTCTTAACAACTTGTTGTTAATTCTGTAACCACATTTTGCACAAACAGGCCAAGATGTTTACCAGTGTATATTAGTGACAGGTTGCAAGCCCATCGCCTAACAATACTACAAGCCTTTAATCCGTTAGTCGCCTCTTACGACTTCCACAGGAAGGCATGGAGAGGCACTATTCTAGGCCGGCAACCACACATCATAGTTTCATAGTTTTCTAAGAAATGAAAATTCTGTGAAGCGATAGTGTCTATGAAATATTTGAGTATAAAAGAAGGTGCACACCACAAGAGCATTATGTAGACCCTTCTTTATTAATAGGTAGTAATAAGCATGAGCTTGTACCTATCTATTTATCGAGTATTATTTAACCTATCTAGTGTTAATGTAGTGTCTTTGAGAAAAATTGTAGGTTGATCGGAATGAGCGCCCTGAGTCCATATTTGTAAAAAAATGATAGCACGTTCACATTATCGTTGAATTTTGCTTGATCAAATAAATTATTTAAAAAACAAGAAAAAAACCGCTTTAAAAAATGCAAAAAAAATTTTTTTTTAAATGTTACGCATCTAATATGTCACAATATTTTAAACAAAAGCCGACATCGGTTGGACTGACCTATTAGCCTAAACTGTCATTTTAAAATAAGGTTTTTTTGCTTTGAAAGCGGTTTTTAGTGATCATAATAAGTTGTTATGTATTCCCACTTCTTAGTTGATACGAAACTTTGTAATATTTCAAGCTTGCCGCAAGCAAGGCCGCGGGAAATTCATACTCATATTAAAATAATTAAATGTTCTTCGTTATAGTTGCTCAACTATCTTATTCGAAATATCTTTTCCCCACCCTTGAAATAGGTACCGTTGAGGAGTTCCGCTGGCCATCCAAGGTCTTCATCATCAGTTCCACTTTACCAAATGATACATTCTCAATGCAAATGCGTGTTATTATATTTGAGTTGTTCGCTCAATTCCTCACGGATCAACTCATGAGATTCAGATTTGGTGACAATGGGACCACCTCGGAAGCATACTCTGTAAAACCAAAAAACATATTTTGACATCGGTCCATAATTGACAGAGACATCGGTAAACATACATTTAAAAAAAGATACATACAGTGTGGAACGTATAACCTACTTTTATGAAGTAGGTCAAAAAGTACGATACGATGAAAACGAGATTTTAGTTTAGGAGCTCGAACCAGGGGTATACTCGTATTCCATAAAAGTATGGTCCACGTTTAAGCTAGAGTATCTAATCGTGTAAAATACGGGTACAGTCAGTCAAGAAAGTTGTCTACCAGTTTTGACAAAAGTTTCTGTGAAACTTGTCACTGTCATAATATTACTGCAAGGGAAAATCGAACTTGTTGTATCATGATGTGCAAATGAACTTCAACCGTAGGGTAGTAGCCCACATTTTTGGCTGACTGTACCTATTATTTTATCGTAACACCGTAATAATATAATTCTTGCTATATAACGAGGAAATGCTGCCAGCATCTGTGGTACTTTGCCACGGGGGCCCTCACTTTTCTAGTTTTTATTTAGTTTTAATTGATTTGTATTTAGTTTAATTATAGTTTAGTTATATTATTAGTTTATAAGATGTATGTTTTATGTGATATTCAATAAAAATTCTGAAAACATCATAGTTTCAACAATAAATAATGTTCGATGAATTGAAATTCGATGGTTACCGTAAATCACGCTTCATTTACCGCATTATTTTGATCATTTTCTGAGAAACAAAGGAAACAGGGCACCCGAGACGACGACGCATAGGAATGGGTAAAATGGCGATGACCTAAATACGGATCAAAAAGAAATGAAACAGTGAAAACGAAAACAAAATTCGATTGTCAACGTAAATTATATCTTATCTTTAAATAGTATAAGACTATGTCGCTTCCCGCCGCCTACCTTACATCTTCTAGACTACGCAACACATTTGAATGCAGTTTTCATCAATAGATTGAGTGATTAATGATGAAGGTTTTTATGTATAAAACGTTCTGAATTATATACGTATGTTATAGAAAACTCACGTTAACCTAAGCGAAGCGAGCGGCACTAGATTTCATGGTTTAGTGTGACCCATTACACCTATATTGTAACCAGACCTAATTTAGGTCTCCTACAAAAATAAAACACGGTTCTAGGTGTGGCTTTTGACCAGTGTATGACAGGCACTAAATAATGGTCGCTTATCTCTTAATTTAAAATAAAATAACTGTTTAAAAATAAATGTTTAAATTTTTTAATGACCAAATTGGACGGTCAGTGTCCATTATTGGTCGAATAAATTATGTGAGCCTATTCCTGGAAATTGATTTTCCCCAAATGAACATACATTGTAAATGGCTATTTTTTTTTTCATCATTGGTATTAACAACAGAATATTTGGTAAAATTTCTTCGGTTATATATTCGATAAATTAAATGCGAATATTTCCTCACCATGATTTAAAAGTATACATACACATACATACATACATACCGTCACACCATCATCCCAGAGTGAGGTAGGCAGAGCTACAGAATTACTAACAACTCTAACAACTTTTTGTTAATTCTACAACCACATTTTGCACATACAGGCTAAGATGTTTACCAGTGTATATTAGTGACAGGTTGCAAGCCCAACTAAAATACTAAAAGTATAAGTAATATGTATTTACAAAAAAATACATATAGACTTTATATATTGTTTTCAAATGCCCATATTTTTGTTCTCCGGTGAGCTTGGTTTTTGCGGCCATAGTAGCCATAGTTTTAACGAAATACATTTTTAATAATTATATAGCTTTCAACTTTGTTTGGGGCACACCCAATTTCCATACAAAAGTGCCCATGATCCTTCAGGTAACTTATTACCAATAAACAATTTACTTTTTGTAATAAAGTAATTTCTCGGTAAAAATTTGGCACCAAAATGTTCTCATATACGAAATGAGATATGACAGGAATAAACGGAATGACTTTGATGTCCCTGGAATGAGCGTAACGCAAATGACACCGGCGATTTTTCATACAGGACAGTCTGGACATTTACGTAGATGACCCAATTTTATGGGGAAATTATACTGATGAATATTTAGGGGTTTGTTTTACTACAATCTATTTAACCAGGTGTAAGGGGAGCTCGAGTTGTGTGTGTAAAGGTATTTTATTGAAACTTATGAACATTTCAATACTGGGGTTATTATGATATAGCTATGCAGTTCAGTTTACATTGAGAGAAAAGGATAGAGCTATATAACTTCTAATAGCTCTGTTATTTACGCTAGCCGTAAACTGCATAACCAAGTCATAATAACATATGTTTGACCTTTGACAAATGACCAAATTACGTGACAAAATTCGATATTTCGACAAATGAACTAAATATCTTGAGTTTTTTCTGTAATGTTACAAATGTGTATTACATTAATAAATAAGCAGTTACTGAGCTTTTATTTGTAATTAGTCTTATATTATGATCAATTATTATAACCCTAAGTAATGTCAATAATATGCATTTTGTTTTATCTTGTTTGGGCAGTTAGATCAAAAGTTACACCGTCACAAGTAAGTCTACTACCCAACCTTATTAAAAAGTTAAAAATAATGTTTTACCAATAGCTAAAATTTCATCCCTTTCAATACACTTTATCGAGTACCACCCTGTATAATAGCAATCATACATGGCTTACCGGTTAACAGGTTTAGCGGGAACGAGGTCGGTAATTTACCGGGTTTAAAATTTGGCCGGTAATTGTATTCTAAAGTCTGGTACCTGAGGATAACCGGCTCAACCACTGTGACGTCAAGCCACATATCACGACATCGGCAGCCAATGGGATCCCACGCATATCACGACATACGCGACCTGCAGCCAATAAAGAGCGGCGCTACGCCCCCACTGGAACGCTTGACGACCAACGGGCTTTTTGAAAGTCACTCACTCACCTCTTGCTCGCTTTACCATCGTGACATAAAGTCGCACAGCTTTTTTTTTATATAAATTATAAGCGCACTTATTTTATTTAAGCTTTTGTAAAGTTCCATTTAAGCTATTGATTATACGCTAATTTGAACAGTCTCAGCTTTCGTTACTTTCCACCTGCCATCCGCATCTTCAAGACTATCCTAGAGCCTAACCCGTGTCTAGACGCACAGACATAAAATTGGTTGCGGCGAATTGGTTGCGGTCATCATCATCATCATCATCATGTCAGCCGAAAGACGTCCACTGCTGGACATAGGCCTCCCCCAAGGCTTTCCACTCAGACCGGTCTTGTGCTTTTCGCATCCACCGCGGTCCCGCGATCCTGACGAGGTCGTCACTCCATCTTGTTGGAGGCCTACCTACAGCTCGTCTTCCGGTCCGCGGACGCCACTCCAGAACCTTCTGACTCCATCGGCCATCAGTCCTGCGAGCAATGTGCCCAATGTGTGTGTGTGTGTGTGTGTGTGTGAATTGGTTGCGGTGTTCGAATCTAATTTACTCGAATATATACATATAGCGCTGTGAATGAAAACGAACACATGCAACATGATTTTAAGAATATACTAAAGCCCAAAGACATCTGCAAGCAATCTTACGGTGACAATCTCAATATTGTAAATACGTTGCCAACCATTTCACCGTCTCCTTACCTCCGCACTGGAACACCACAGTGCAAACACTACAGTTTGGCGGCAGGTTAAAGGGTAAGATGGGCGTAGTGATCTGCACGAACTTTACTCTACTCACGGTCGTTTTGCCAGTAGATTGTAAAAAAGTTGTATTTGAAATCTATTTAATAAAAACTGTGTCCCATTTTTTTAATATCCTTAACATAATCCAAGCCTGAGAATCTCATTAATTTTCATGCTTTGTAAATATTGATATATCACTCGCAATACTAGTTTTCATTCGAGCCAAGTCTCTGGGGTTTATCCCTAGGAATAACTAACATGTTACTGAATAATTAATTAAAATAAAATTTTGTATAGATACCGAATATGAGATAGTATTGACTAGGATATTACTCGTAATTAACATTTAAGTTTAAAATAAATTTTTTTTTTTGCTGCCGACTGTCCTTTTTTTTACAATATCCTTATCTGCTCATCATGACCAAACTATTGAGACCTGACATGGTATGTCTACGTTAAGAATAGCGGAGATCCTGTCGCCACCTTCCGACTCCATCTTCAAATCACCTTTTAGATACCATAATATTGCATTGTCATCGGGTTTACATTTCCGTTAACGGGAAGTGGGTCAAATTAAACATGCAAGATTAGACCCGTACATACATACATATGTACATACATACATACATAGCAAGTTAAAAAAGAGCTTGTAAAATGGGTGTTTCTAGAATCGTTTATTGCTGTCTTTCTTCCACCGCCATGTTTTAACGGCCACCTATTCCAATATTGGCAAAATCATTGCGTCGTGCGTTCTTTCATGGCCGGTTTTATTTTTAGATTAGAATAATGTGTTCCTGTTTTCCACCGCCATGTGTTTCTTAAAAGTGGGACAGCTAGTGGTAGAATAAATAAAAGTCTAATAAGTAAGTGGCCAGCAATATAATAGACATGTAAGTACTTGTTTTCTCGAGAGTGTTCTGTAGGTATATTCCGAAAATGGTTTTTTCCAAGTGGCGATTAATACCATTCGCATATTTTACCACTTTATTTTATCTCAATAGCTACTTTTCCCGGAGGGCTTTCTAACCATTGGCATATTTTCCCAATATATTTAATTTCCCCTTCTTCCCCACTGCTCTAACAACTCAACTGACCAATGTTTTTTATATCAAAATTAAATTTAACAGAATCGACGGAGCTCTTATTTCTGGGTGATTTTGGTCCTCCGGGCCTGCTGCAAAACTAACATAACCTAAACCTACCTCATATTTATGATAGTAAAGCATTGGAGAAGAAACACACACGCTTTCTCATACTTACTGCTTACATTTCAATATTTTTTCCAGTTTTTACATTAATAATTTGAATCCTACATGTTTCCTTAAAGTGAAATTAAATCTTAAATTAGGAGTGGATTAGTGTTAAATAAAGATAAAAAAATATAAAAGTCATTTATTCAGTAAGTAGGCCGCACGGGCACTTTTACACGTCAAGAAATTACCAACCCATGTTTGTTGGCCATTATTGTCTATAATCATGCTCTATTTTCTTCTAATTTAGGAAACTATGCTATTATAATGTTTTTTCTATATAACAACTTAATTTATTTCCAAAGAATAATTGCAACATGATGAAAACCGACGAGGTAGTCAAAATCCTATTAAGATATGGCGTATTAAAATTAACCTATATTCGCTTGTTTTGCAGAATTAAGCTTCACGTATCGCCTTTGATCACGTCCTACACGAGTAATTAGCTGCCTTCTCCGTAGAAGGCCCGTGCCTAGTGTGGTTGCCTCTACCGCGCGTGACAAAATGTGAATAAGGCGTCACTCTCGTACTTATAGAATTGTCAGAAAGTGACGGATATTTTATTCACATATTAGGCCCCCTGCTTTTTTCATTACGAGTACACAGGTCTGATGGTAAGTGGAAACTGTGACCCATAGACATTCCATTCACAATACTACAAGCCTAAGACTGCAAATGCGTCGCCAACCCTGAGGACTAAGACGGAATACCTCAAAGCTAGTCATATCACTGTCTTATCCCCAAACTGAAACACAACAATGCGAACACTGCAATTTAGCTCCAGGTTAATGGATAAGATGGTGGTAGCGACCCGGACGGACCCTGCTCAAGGTTCTACCACCTGCAATGCAGCTGGTAGGATGAATAATATTAGCCCAGGACCGAGGAGAATGGCGTGATACAGGATAATTGGATGGATGGATGGTAGCTGTTTAAATACGAGTGTTTGAGCTAACGATATAAAAGTATTCTCACTTTATGAGTAAAATAATAACATTTGATACATTATTAACGACATGTTACTCGTAGAGTAGTTGGTAGTGACCCTGCCTACCAAGGTAGCGAACCTGGGTTCAAAACCTAGTAAGGCAGACATTTTTGTGACGAGCGCGAGTAGTTCTTGAGTCTTGGACGTTTTCTGTGTACTTTTACGACGCGCTGGCCTAGTTGGTAGTGACCCTGCCTACAAAGCTAGCGGTCCTGGGTTCAAATCTCGGTAA
Organism: Acleris sparsana; assembly: GCA_923062465.1. Classification (NCBI taxonomy): domain Eukaryota; kingdom Metazoa; phylum Arthropoda; class Insecta; order Lepidoptera; family Tortricidae; genus Acleris; species Acleris sparsana. Next base: position 2,593,971 of record OV281302.1, on the reverse strand, counting down.
GGGCAGATATTTGTGTGATGAGCATGAATATTTGTTTCTGAGTCATGGATATTTTCTATGTTTTTAAGTATATATTTCTCTATATAAGTATTTATATCGTTGTCTAGTACCCATAGTACAAGCCTAGAGCTTAGTTTGGGACTAGGTCAATTGGTGTGATGTTGTCCCGAGATATATATTTATGTGATTTATTTTTACTTCTCTATATAAGCAAGTTTATCGTGGCCTAGTTCCTATAGTTCAAACCTAGAGCTTAGTTATAGATATTTATTTATTTATTCAGATTTCGCGCTCGGTAATAAGCCAGTGAGCACTCCACATGCCCTACAAAGCCACTCAAAAGCCTAATATTCAGCAATCGTGGCAGATAAGAGCAATACACGCCGAATCTTGCCATCAACGTTAGTCATTTGCTGTCATTCCGTATTTTCGAGGCAGGTAATGACAGAGTAACGATGACGAATAGCTCGGTATGCCATTCAGCGGTACATTTGCAGAGTCATGGCAGATAAGCGAATGGAATGACGGTCGAGGTTGCGAGTTGTAAGATGTAGCGATGTATATAAGAAGTGAGAGTGTGAGACTGGAGGGTCCTGTAATAATAAACTATCGTGCAATGAAGCTAAGACCCAGTTATTCCTTTGTGAACATTTAGATTTCTACAGAAGAAAAGTAAATTATGTGTTCATTCAGGGTATAAGCTGAAGCGTGAAAGAATAACAAACTTTTATTGGATAATCCGTTATACTCTGTCGACGAATATATGCAACTGCAGTGTTCGCATTGTTGTGTTCCGGTTTGGGGATAAGACAGCCGGTGTAATGACTAGCATAGAGGCATTCCATCTTAGTCCTCTGGGTTGGCAACGCATTTGCAGTCTTATGCTAATGTCTATGGGTCACAGTTTCCACTTACCATCAGGTGGCCTGTGTGCTCGGATGCCTTCTCTAAGCAATAAAAAAAAAAAAAAAATTAAATTATTATTGATATTTGACCTTTATTAGTTTTGTGTATTGACATCGGAAACTGACCATTTATTACTTGTTTATCATTGTTGTTTTTGATTATTTGAGTGTTATTATATTATTGTATTATTTTAATATTATTTTATCATTTTGTATTAATGTTTTGTTGACGATATCAATGTAATTTCGTATTTTTTGACATGCAATGCAATCTATATTGTAACATTACATTGATAAATAAATAAACTAAACTAAACTAAACTAAACTAAACTAAACTAACATAATAATCGCTAGGCGTGATCCTGACGGGCTGTATTACTGCTGTCGGTGGATGATGATTGACATTTTGACCTTCCCCAACAGCCGAAGCAGTGGGTTCGAAGCGTCGTTTAGAGGCTCCTGGTGTTGTTGAAGTATGATGATGAAGTGTGAACACTGACTTGAGATTATCACATCGATTTAATCTTTTTAACTAAATACAAGTTAGCTAGCACAAAAGCGCTTCCGCACGCGGCCCTTTGACTTGAAGCAAGTTATGATACAATTTACATATAATTAATAGACAATGTAAATCAACAGACATTACTTATCTTTGACTATAGGTACGGCAGGAAACAAGGCTCTAAATACTGATACAGTATGCAATGATCAAATAAATAATAACATGATAATTTTCGATTGACACTCGCATTTTTAATATTGGTAGGATGTGATACGACCACATACTTATATTCTAGTAAACGTAAAGCTTTACATTATTACCTATACTATCAAGGAAAGGTTCCCAAATGTCCGGCTAACGGCTAAAATAACAGACAGGTATTTTTTTTAAGCGGCTCATACTCAACCTGTTTGGAGAAATTGACCTCCAAAGTACTGAAAAGTGACTAAACCCTCTAACTTATATAGACTTTTTTTAAATTCAAGTTTCATAGTGGTTTATTATAAATATTTAAGAAGATGAAACAATAATGAGCACGTTTTTTATTATATCAGCTAAAACTAGTATTTTAAAAAAACCATAGAAAGTGTATCTTCGACGATCTTTGAAGGGTTTTTTTAAATATCTTTATATTAGTTAGAGGGTTTAGTCACTTTTCAGTACTTTGGAGGTCAATTTCTACCAATATATTGAGTTTGGGCCGCTAAAAAAAATACGTGTCTGTTATTTTAAACTACTCTCTAACATATATAAGAATCAACAAAATCGGAACCGGATAGTTGGGTGCCTTTCCTTGTAAGTTTGTTTGGTAGGCTAGTAATATATATTATGAAGATAAACACAAAACTGCTAAAGAATTTGCGAACTTTCTTTTTAAACAGTCGGTACTTAAACTGATTGACTTTCAGTGCCGAAACTACTTGTTCCGGCAGTTTCTTCCATGGTTCCACAACTATATTTTGTGCAATAAACAGTTCACATACATACAAACAATCTAAGCAACTATACCTTGTCTATTTAACAGAGTTAATACTAGATAACAGAGAATGCACGTAATTGGTCAGCGATCAGGACGATGCACAGGCACAAGGTAGGTTTACATGCCTGTCAAAGTTTAGTCAACATCTGTCGCTCGTACGGTGCGGACGCTTTCAAGTGCTTATCTTTGGTTACAAATTTTTACCTGGCTCGTTTATTGGACTGTTTCCCGTTTAACCTGTGACTCGGCTTGTTTTTTGAACTGTTTCCTATTAAACCTGTGACTCGGCTTGTTTACTCGGCACTGCAGGGCACATATTTAAATATTATTATCTACTACTTTAAATTACATAATTAGGATTTATAGATGAATTAACATAACATGACAATGTGATGTTATCAGTAAGTTAATAATTTGAGGTGCCTCTAACTACAAACAAAAATAACGAGAAATATTACGAATATTTTAACAACAGGCGGCATGTAAGCCGAGCCCTCCATTGACGTGCGTTTGTTGACGCCCACTGGCAGTTTCTTATCCCTTTCATTTTCATACAAAAGTGCAACAGAGACAACGCTTTGTTAACTCTGTTAAATAGACAGGGTATAGTTGATTTTAACATTGCCAATATTGGCGCATATCAATACATCACAGTTTTGTTGACAATATTATTGGAAAACTGTCTATCAAAGATGGATTATAGATGAATTTTCGTTGACTTGTTTACAGATTGATTGAGCGATGTTTGCGGGTGGTAGGACCTTGTGCGGGGTCCGTCCGGATCGCTACCACCATCTTATCCATTAACCTACCGACAAACAGCAGTGTTCGCATTGTTGTGTTCCGGTTCGGGGATAAGACAGCCGCTAGCCGGTGTAATGACTAGCATAGAGGCATTCCATCTTAGTCCTCAGGGTTGGCAGCGCATTTGCAGTCTTAGACTTGCGAATGCGAATGTCTATGGGTCACAGTTTCCACTTACCATCAGGTGGCCTTTGTGCTCGTCAGCCTTCCCTATGCCATAAAAAAAATAAAAAATATATATATTCCAAAAATAATAGTTTATGACTTGTACCACGGGCTGGAAAAAATAACGACGTAGTAAGGATGAATGCAAATGTCTATAGAAATGGGAATGTAATTGTGAACCATTGTTAAGTTTTATTCTAGAAACTCAGCAGAGGATTAGAATTCCTCGATTCTGAATAGGAATGCATTGAGAGCATGTTCTTTGAAAGGTAGGAGTTGTAACTGTTGGCAGATTAACCAACCTTCCATGCGTTTTTAGGGTTCCTTAGTAAACAAGGAACCCTTATAGTTTCACCAAGTCTGGTCTGTACGTCTGCCCGTCTGTACAAAGCTGTAATTTTGGCATACTAAAATGTTAAAAATAATTAGTTTGCCATTTAAGTATAATTTAGTTTACGAAATATAAGGCACAGGTACCGAACTGGGTATTCCAAGAAAAACCGTTATTATTTAACGGTTTTTAGTAGGTTTTGAAGACGGTTCTTTGGTAAAAAATATTATTAATTCTTATTTATATCTATATTATAAAGGATTAATACTTACTTTCTTCTTTTGAAGTGGTTTAAAATGTATTCATAAAGAACGTACGTGACACGTGTACCTGTATCAATCAAGCTTCAAATTTTTCCTATGACCAGAGCATGCGATTATACAAATTGTTCCTTTTTTGGTAAATAAGGGTGACATGAGACGTTTCTTTTTTCATGTTTTTTAATGAAATTTTGAAAGTAGCACAACTACTGAAATAAAATTTCCCAAATTACTTTTTATATACATTTCGTAGTCCAGGCCTTGTAAGTTTTATTAAAAGCGATATGTGATCCATCGTGATCGAAATGCTCTCAATTTACCTGCACTTTAATCACGAGTGAGAGTTGCCTCAGAGCTGGCGTGGCAGGCAGTAAAACGTCAGTTGCAGTCAACCGCTTATGCACTCCGTTTGATGCACTGTTCAGATTAGTCGTCGATTTATTCAGAGTCGTGGCAGATAGTATGCCACCACCACTGATTTTGCATTGGTTGTTTTTTTTTTTATTTGGAACAATAGGTCAGAGACATTTTAATCAATAAATGTACACTTATTTATTTACTAGAGGTACAGTGTTGTGGTTTAAAAAAGTTTTCTCCACCTCTCAAGTATCAATCTATATACCTGTAATAAAATTTAAAATTTCTTTATAGTTTTCTGAGATATAGGTAGCCAAAAAATTTTGGTTTGCATATAATGTGTACACAGTATCTTTCCTACCCAGTCAAAACTAAAACCTCCAATATTATGGTGCGGGATAAGAGAAGAGAGGTCTACTGTTACTGGCTTGCTTAGTTTACGGCAACGGATAAGTAGAGTGCAAGTAAAGTATTCGTTTTCTATGTATTCATTGTATTTTTAAAACAAAATAGCTATGTACAAGGTCGACTTATGTCAAAGACTTTTATGTATGTTTTTTCTATGTAAGTATGTCGATTATTGCCTAGTACTCATACAACAAACTTTTGAGCTCAATTTAAGTCGTTCCTTAGTGTTTATCATACACAAGTTTGAAAAAAGAAAGAGTTAATTATTGATTCTAAAATTTAATAAAAAACACAAGTACAGAAGAACAAATTATAAAACAAAAACATAAACAAAAAATATCTGATCTCGAAACTAGCGCCAGACGAAGCAAAATAGGTCCTGCTCAGTGTGTACAGTCAGCTGCAGAGAAGTTTGTATGCAGGGTAGGTTAATTTTCTCTGCAGCTGACTGTACCTGGTTTTTAAGCCAGAGCTGGTATTTCTTACACACAACTAGCAATACAAAAAAAAACAAAAAAAAAAACAAAAAAAACTACATTTATTTTTTTATTTTATTTTTGTGGCAATGAGAAGTCACGCGAGCACTCAGGCCACCTCTTGGGAAGTGGGATGTGAGACCCAAAGACATTTGAAATTTCAAGACTACAATCTCAAAATACTAGACGCCAACTAAAAGTTGTGTTTAAAGCTTAATATTTCATAAACGGATCACTTAATCAAAAAAATGTTGCTACAAACCCACAATATTTTTAAAAGACCTATCCAACGACACCCCACACTAAGGGGTAGACGAGAAAAAAAAATACAGCCCCACGTTAGGAGCTGGGGAGGTATACTAAAAATATTTTCAATACACATAATGAATGTACTATCGAACCAACGGAACCCTGACCCACCATGGAACCTTGTCACAATGATTGACGTACGATTGTCGTATAGCTTCGTATGACAGTCCTAACGTCAATCACTGTGACAAGGTTCTATGGTGGGTCAGGGTTCCGTTGGTTCGATAGTACATACCAATTTACAGCTTTCTGGTACTAAGGGTCTCTGAGCTAGGCTGCGGACGGATGGACGGACGGACGAATGGACGAACGGACGAGGCGAAACTATAAGGGTTCCTCGTTTGCTACGGAACCAAACAATATTTTTGACCAACAAATCCTAAAACATCGAACCATCTGAACAAGTCCAATTCCAATTTGTGTGACATTATTTCCTGATAATTTATTATTTTTGACTATTAATTATCTTTGACGTGTTAAACTTCAACACCGCTAGGTTGCAAAATGTATTGCATAACTATTAATTACTTAGAGTAATTCATACAACGTAACGGAATATATATTACTCTAAGGCACACCATTCATATAACCGATACTCGTAATTAATCAAAGTTAACGTATAGGTAATTAATATCTCACGGCAAATTATTAATGTGTCAAAGGCGATACGTAACGTAAATTATACGTAACTGTGCACATGATTCTATTCTTTAGTGAAGGCTAAATAATATAATAATTAAGTTTGGCAATCGAAGTCCTCAGGATTGGCAACGCATTTGGGGTCTTAAGATTGTAGTCTTGAGAATGTAAATATGTTTATGGGTCACAGATCCCACTCACTAGAATTACTTAGTTTGGCGAGCTCATGTAGACCTATGTTATAATGCCAGCGTCAAGCCACGAGAAATAATTTACGTCCAATTTCATTATTGAGTAAGAGGGTTCTATTGTACCTAAAAAACTAAAAAGACTTAAAATCATTGTATCCTCAAAAATACAATCTGAAACGATTGATTGGGAAACTTTGACACTTCAGGCCTATAGCAAACAACACCTTATTAGACCTGTAATCCTTTCATTATAGTTGCGTTATGCATAAGGGTGAATATCCATCAGAGCTACTAGCAAGATAGCGGAGCGGTACGCGAGGAAAAATCCACCAATCGGATTACGTAATCTTCCTAGCCTCGCTTAGCGCAGATCTCGTATTGGTGTTTTTTCTCCTCGCACAGCTCTGGTAACGAATTAAGTTAATAGGTTACAGCGACAAGGTTCTTAGTTGACATTTGAAGGACGTTTAAGCAATCGTACGTTTACTCGGAGCTTTGGTGAATGGAATATTATTCTTGTTTAAGTGAATGGGAGACGTGGCGTGGGCAGGTTAATCGAGAGATACGCGGGAGGAACTGAGTAAAATTAGAAACTCATCTAGATTATGACGCAAACTCATGGATTACTTAACTTATTTGACAGAGCGTCTAGGATAACTCAACTAAATTATTCAGATAGCGCAACAACCACCATAATAAAGTTTATGTAGACTGTTACAAGATGGAAAAAAATATTGAAGTACTCATGTCAAACTATGCTAAAACAGGGCTTTCACGGACGCTGCAACAGATGAAGTGTATACAACTGGATGGGCGTAATATTTTGACCACATTCACGGAGCACACTGATTAGAAAATGGCAGCCAGAGAACGCAATCACGACGACGCTATTTGGCTTGGCGCGGAGGCGTGGCGTGTTCCAACGTTGAATTTCGACATTCATAATCATTCCATTTGGATTGCGCGTTGGCGAGTCGTGCTGGTTTTCCATCCATTTGGAAATCCAACGGACCGCGCCAAGTATTTTCAAATGCTACATTTTTGACATTCACGGATCGGTTTTGGCGCGGGGCGCTGCTCTATATGGCTTGTTTCGTTTGCCTAGCTTAAGTATGCCCGCGACTTCATACGCGTACATTAGTTTCCCGCTACGGCCTCTATTTTAATATCATAGGGGATGAATTTCCAAAAATCCTTCCAAATGGTATTTAAGAAATATTCCCTCTAAATTTCAATCCCTAGGTCTAGCGATTTTGGTTTTTTTTTTTTTTTTTTATGGCATAGGGGAGGCTGACGAGCACACAGGCCACCTGATGGTAAGTGGAAACTGTGACCCATAGACATTCGCATTCACAAGACTGCAAGCCTAAGACTGCAAATGCGCTGCCAACCCTGAGGACTAAGATGGAATGCCTCTATGCAGCTGTGCCTAGATCAATCAGTCAGCCTGTCAGTTTCTTCTACAGGTGCCCCAGATCTTCACGTGAAATATAAAATAAATTAATACATACGAATAAGAAAGCTTTCACTGGTCCAGAGTGTAGTTATAACTTTTTAATCTGTTAATTCGTTCAATTAGTGTATGTAGGTTTTAATGTTTCTGGCGAAGAACGTTAGCTTGCGGTACCTTTGCCTCTCTTAGCTAAAAAGTCTTAATTCATTGTTCCAAAACTTGATATCCAATTCTTAATAACTTAGCAGTTGGGATTGTTCGTATTTTTACGATTAATCTAATTCGAAATCAATTTCGAGAGTTAGGGTTTCTAAGCCGTTCTGCATTATTGAATTTTTGAATTTTTTATCTTTTTCGGATATTTCGACAAAAGTTTAACCTTAGTTTCACTAACGTTTTCGGCTTGAAGCCCGTATCTTACGGGCTAGGTGAAAACCGCTTGAAAAAGTATGTTTTAATACACTATTACAATCACTTTTAATCATTAGAATATCATTAATAGTTGCAATTTATTAGAAAATGCCATACCAAATTTAAAATAATCATATTATCTATAAAATGTCTGCTAAATAAATAAAAATATTAAATAAAAACTATTAGGTCAAATACAAAATTAATTATTTTGGTATGTTAAAATTACCACCTTTTTTTTCGACTTGGAATTTAAAAACCGTGAGTTATTTTTGTGGTATATCCCAATTAGTTTGGTTTTCAAGATAAGCAACGCAGTGACACAGTCTCAGGCAAGCCAATATATATGTTATGGGTGCCAGACGACTTAACTTTAGTAGCGAAATTACCGTATATAATTGTCTTTTTAAATAGATTTATATCCTTTTGATTGAATCTCACTTTTCATCATTTCCCCGCGACATATTATTATAATACTTAAAGTGTACACTATGAATAAAAAGACAACGCATTTACTATTCTAGGTAGCATATTAATAACGTCCAAAACACCATTTCTCACTTTCATATTCACTTGTGCTTCTACAGCAAAATACGTTCAGTATTCAGGTTGAATGGCTCTACAACTGATCGTTTGCCCGTCCCAACGCCTGTAGGCGTCCATAACAAAAGGCAACATGTGTATGTGAAGTCCGTACATTCACAGCTTTTTGCTTTTGTGGCAATGTTCCTGTCGTTCGCACTTTGTTTTTGTTCGTCAGGTAATATGGAACGTATTGTCGACTCGTTGACAATGTAAGAAGGGTGTGTTTTTGAACGTATTTGGAATCTGTTTTGAAGTAATTCGTAAAGATTTTTGTTGCGAGTGAATGGAAGTTAGTTTAGTAGGAAAATTAAATTAGTTTGTAGAAAAATATAGCATACTAGCTTTTACCGCAACTGTTCTCGAAGTATTCCACGGGTACAGTATTTTTTTTCGGTTTTTTTATGGCTTAAAGAAGGCAAAGTCGAACACAAAAGCCACATGATGGTAATTGGGATCTGTGACCCATAGACATTTGCATTCTGAAGACCAAGACCTGATCCTTAGGGCTGTATTTATAAACTCATATTTACCGTGAGGCCCGTCACAAGATACGTCAAAATAAATGCCAAATCATAGAACACTGTCATTTTTGACGCATCTCGAGACGAGCATTAGAGTTGAGATCAGTTTATTAATACAGGCCTTAAATGAGTTTCCAACCCTGAGGACTTCTTAGTCATAATGGAATGAGTGGAATGCCTGTATGCTAGTAATTTCACCAAAATCAAATCAATCAAAATATTTATTCTGTAAATTGGCCTTCTTTTACACCTTGGTAGTATAGAGTTTACGATGAAGATGTCAAAGATCGAAAAGGGTATGCTACGATGGTTTGGTTATTTTGAAGATATGGATGAAAGAAGTTACGAAAGAGCTATGGTGAGTGAAAATGATTGGCATGTCGGTATGGACGCCCTAGATTCACAGATTCACATACAGTGATCATCACTTCCCCGCAGTGATGGTCTCCTATTGAGAAGAGCTGGTAGATTTTTATTCCGCATTATTTATTCCGCAAACGTTTATCCTAACCTTAATTTATCACTTCTTGTAAATGCGTAAATGTACAATTCCAACCAGATAAGCATCTGTGCCCAGTATTCCTTTATCAGAGCCTGGCATCATACTATCACATCAGGGATCAGGATGAGAAAACCGGATCCCAATTCAAGGAAATTTCGCCTCGGGTTATATTCGTACTGAAACAGTTGAAGACATAAATCAAGTCGTACAGTAGGCAAGAAATTATAATGTTCGTAGCTTTTGAATTTAGAAAAAAACAAAGTACTTCGACTGTGCAATAAAACGTCGATAAAATGGAGTGGATTTGGACAAGACCCTCGCTGTAAAGAAAAAGTACCTACCGCAAGAAACTTGAGCCGAAGGTGTTTACAAACGTAGTAACATTTAATAAATTAAATAAAATTGATTGATTCATTCATTTATTTAATAATGCAACAAACAATTAATAAAACCATCATAAAAAACATAAATTTATTGACAATGACTGTGCAGTTTGCACCTATTGCTACCGTATTGTCAACGTTATAATAGCTCCTTTTTACTTGACAGTAATGGTGACCGACGTAAAAACAATACGTGTATGGACAAAGTAGAACAAACGCCTGCTGTATCTTGTCCCACTGTAACCGCTGACATCCTAGCTTGATTAATTCCTACAAAAACAGCACGAACAGCGGATCCTCCCCATCTGCTAATTCATCAGATCGATCGAGAATTCCGTTTTTGTTTATCACGATTCTATTAGTTTCCTTTCTTCATGAATGGAACTAATGCTCTTGCATGTAAAAGTTTGAGTCATCTAACTGGGGGTAGAGTTTTTCTTATCTGGACTTGTTTTTGGAATGGCATTAGGCTGGAGTACTGAAAAATGTTGAGTGGGTAGACTTCCAAAAAGGTGGAAGACGACGTGGCTAAGATAGCGGGAAACCGATGGATGCAAGCGGCGCACGGTCTTTATCAATAGAGAAACGGAATATGGAATATTATAAATAGAGAAACGGGAAAATCAAAAACTCGTGATAATCAAGTCACCCTGAACACAGGTGACCATCAAATCACGTCAAATAAAGACGTTGCATTAGAATTCGAAGATAATTTTTCCAACATAGCAATTAATACTACGAAATGTCTTAAATCATCCGCGGTTGAAGCTAAATCATTACTTTGCACTAATGTCAGTAAATGTAATATAAACTTTGAATTCAGCCCTGTAAATTCAGATTCAATAGTAAAGATATTTTAAATCGCTTAGTTTAAAAAAGACTGAAGATTTGTGGGGCACATCAGTTAAACTGCTATTTCATATCATAGATGTAATTGCACCCCATCTAGCATTAATTTACAATAATTGCATATCAGAGGGGATCTTTCCAGATCTCATGAAATATAGTAAAGTCATACCTCTTTTTAAATCAGGCGAGATGAGTGATATAACGAACTTCCGTCCCATTTCCATACTGCCAGTTTTAAGTAAAGTCTTTGAGAAACTAATGCTGAAGGATATATTAAGTCACTTTAACAGAAATAAACTACTTAACAATAACCAGTTTGGCTTTACCAGAGGTCGATCAACAATTGATGTGGCATCTGTACTTATTAAATATATATAAAAGTTTAGTTTAGTTTAGTTTAGTTTATTTATTTATCAATTTAATGTTACAATATAGATTGCATTGCATGTCAAAAAATACGAAATTACATTGATATCGTCAACAAAACATGAATACAAAATGATAAAAAAATATTAAAATAATACAATAATATAATAACACTCAAATAATCAAAAACAACAATAATAAACAAGTAATAAATGGTCAGTTTCCGATGTCAATACACCGATATAACAGTTGGGCTAAATATATTTATATATAATAGCTGGTCTTCGCAGCAAGCCTATGGCCTACGTCCAGCAATAACATGAACGTCTTTCGGCTTCAATGGTGATGATGATGATAATGAGTCTGGCAACATCTTTCGGAGAACCTCTGGTGCAAGGAAATTTTAGAGTGAAGACCACGTCTTACGAATCGTAGCCACTCACGTGCTTTGTGTATCCAAAGTTGCCAGTAATTATTTGCTTATAAATATGGTCGATCAAATTTGCACGAGCAATCTAGTGGGTAGTGTAGGTGGCAAGGTGGCGAGATGATCTATTCAGGGGGGCGGGAAGCGACTGGATGGTTGTTTGGGAGAGGCCTAAATATGTCCTGAGCAGTAAACAGCTGTGGTCTGAGATGGTGATGATAATGAGAGTTTTCGTTTGGAAAAAGTATTATCTAAATAAATGTTTTTTAGACTTCCTGAGGATCAGAAATTAAAAATTTGAAAAAAAAAAATGTTCATAATGCAGTTTCCTCTGCAAGTGAGCCTCACACCAAGTCTAAAAGCATTTTGAAATGAAAAGACGATTGTTGACAAAAGGCTCTAAAGTAGCATACATTCCATAACTATCAGAAAGCCGAAATCTAGACATTAAGTCTAAATCCAGTCTAACACTGGGACAGGATGCCACCGCATCCGGAAACTTGGGCTGACTTAGTCTAATACGCCTTTGCTAAGTTACGCCACGATCATAACCAAGTCAAACAAAGTTATGGCACTTAGTTTAATACCCATGATATTGCAGTAAGTCATATTGCATAATGCAAAACTTACTTTCCAAATTGATTTTAATGTGATACAAAATGTGAAACAAGTCGACGTGTTTGTTTATTCTCCCAGCTGAATCTATTGCACAGATTTATTATAAAATAAACAATTTTACCTAGTAAAAAATATATTTAAAAACCATCAAGGTGAAGGTTGTGGTTGATTTTTGGCGTTAGCTGCAAGAATTGCACCAGCGGCAGGGTAAGATAAAAGATAAAAAAAGTCAAAAGATGTTTATTCAGTAAGTGGGCCGCACGTGCACTTTTACATTTCAAAAATCTACCAACGCTTAGCAAGAGACCACTGCTGAGAAGAAACGCCGCAAGAAACTCAACAGTCAGTCATATTTTTAAATACTACTTATGATATTAAACAATTATAAAGCTTAACCTAGCATTATATAAAACAAATGAATCTAACATAAAATAAAAAAATAAATATATTCAAGCGTAGCGTAATAAAAAGAACAAAAAGAAAAAACTGATGACAGTGCAAGACAACCACATACAAAGTTTCCATACATTCTCCTACGGAAACCGTGTCCCCTATACAATATACAATATTTACATATTTTTATGACTAATTTATTATTCAGTTATTTAGGTGTTTAGCTTAGTTTAGGCCAAGCATTTTTATCTGTTAGGTAGTCCTCGACCATAAGTAAGCTTTAGACGTCAACGACTTTTTCTAGTAAGTTTTAAGTACTGGATATGGTAACTTTAAGCTTCAGGTAAATTTATTATAGAAATGAATGCATTGACCTACAAATGATTTATAAACCTTACGGACACGAAATTTTTTAAGGCCTCATTTGATACAAGGTACCTAATGCAGTTATGTCTACACCAGTTTTAGCATGTGTCCAGGCCAGCACTCACACTGCCTCTCGATATCTCAGAGTATAGACGAAAAATGAAAACAGGATTAATGCTTTTCAAATGAGAGCTCTGAAAAGTATTAAAGTTATGATGGTATATATCAAAAAAATAATGCTCAGATGGTTTGATAATTTAGAAATAATGAATGAAACAAGAGTTACGAAAAAGGTATGGCGAGCGATAGCGGAGATGTCAGTAGGGGATGCCCTAGACTAGATCACACTGATCAGATTCGCGATGCGATGTACTAAATAAGGGATGTAAAAATTAAAAGCACTCGAAACTGACATAAACGTGCATGAGTTTGATGTAGAGTGGTGTAGAATTTGATGACTGTAGAGGAAGCGAAAGTTGTATTGTTTAGACTAACCTAATGTACAGATGTAGTGCATAATTGTGTTTCTTCGTATTTTCACGGAAGCGTACGAGTGTGTCAAGCTATTTCAGTCGGTCACAGTACAAAAAGTACTGAGGTTAACTGACGTAGCATGACACGTTTGTACGTTTCCGTGAAAAGACTAAGGAACACAATTAAGCACTCCATCTGTACCTACCTTAACTACTCGTAAATATAGACGTTTATTAAATTTACAACATCAATTTTATGCGTTTTAAACAAATTTCAACATTATGTTTGTTACTCATCTGCCATTACTGTCAAGTAAATAAGTCATTAAAACGATGACACTTCAGCAAGTCAAAAGAAATATTGTTTTTCCGACTAAAATAGAGCCACTACTGAAACAAATACTTCAATTAATACCTTTTTAGTGGCAGGTGAGAGGAAGGACGAACCAATTTATCTTCCATTTGACCCTCCATTTCGCAGGTCTTAAATGGGTCTCAAGTGTTTGATGAGTGAGGTCAACCTAGACTCTTTTATTATAACGTTGAAGTTATTTGTGTTATGACTGGCTTCTGTGGAAAGGTGAACTAAAATGATTGTTACTGGTTATTTTCTTTTACATAAGTAAAATAAGACGCAGTAATTCAAGTTGCCCGATAGAGCGGCATCGTGCATTGTAGACAAAACTCTTTAAATAAAGATACAAAAAAACTTAAACGCTTTTACAACGAAGTACAATCAACCAATTTGAATCATAGGCCACTATGGATCTACACTCAGGAGCGAAAATACCGGGTCAGAGTGCGTTTTTTATACAAACGGGAATATTTCGAAGCATTGGGTCCTCGCCAGGGGTTGTTTTGAGTGAGGTTTAATGGTGGATACTCCGAGGTTGAAAAGAGGAGGTCAAAAGTTCTTAAGATACCTAACTGATCGCACAATCAGTTAACACAACAACGGGAGAGTTTGGGTCAGTACTTGGATTTCCTTACATTTTACGGCCATTTTAGATGTTTTTCTGAACATGCACAATTCCGGCGTTAACCGCAGATTCATTCAGTTGGGTATCCTATGCACTCTGGGAGTTCTGTATCGATGCTCGAGGTATTCATCATCAGATTTCACTAAAAGCATTCCCTGGCGAGGAACCAAGGCGTTGAAATAGCCTCTTCAGTATGAAAAACGCCCTCTGACCCGGTCTTTTTGCTCCTGAGTGTATTTCATAGTGACGTAATGATTCAAATCGTTACAAAAAAATTACAACTGTATCAAAACGTCACTTAAAATTGTTTCAAAGTGGCCTATGAATCAAATTCGTTGACTTTACCTAGTATTATATGAGTCTGTCCACTGTTGTCAAAATTAATTAAAAATTACTTTTAAGGAAATAGGCTCAAGGCCGAGACTACAAGGTTTTGACATATTTTCGTATTTTCAACGTTACGACTGGACTTATTTACTTGACAGTAATGGCGACCGAGTTAAAAACAACACCAATATCCTTGTCACACATGCTGTGAATGAAGAAGATAGGCACACTGAGAGCATTGTCAGGAAAGGCGATGACAAATCTGGCACTCGGTCAAATAACATAAAAAAAATTAGGGACAATTAAAATCATCCCCCTACCTACTGTTAAAAAATGATGGTCTTTTTTAAGACACCCTGTATATTATATTATAGACATAAATGAATTTCATAGTTTCAGATGCATTGTAAAATATCTTCACTATGGTAACCGAAAAACGACATCGTTAATACTTGATCTCTCAGCGAGAACGCTTTTACAATTTGGCTGGATAGGTTACGAGATCTTTAAAACGTTATGACGTTTCATTTTATCTGTAAGGGTTATTACAGGTCAAACTATTTGTTGGCATGTCTAGACTAGTCAGTGATATAATGAATTTCTTGGATTATATGCTATAAAATGGTAGACAACAAGTAACTTGACTTCGTGTTTTTTTAATGTAAATTTTATTAGAAACTCTCGTAGCTAGATACTGAGTTAAGAAACAGTAATAAGGTGTTACCGAGAATAAAAGAGACACAGCGAAGGGATTTTATTGTGAAGAACGATGAAAACCGGTCATTTTGTGTGGAATTTCCATAGAAGTTTTCATAGCTCCTGAGTGTACACGGTAAAACCTTAGTAGGTACTTTTGAGGTACCTATTATCGTATTTGTGAACATTTTTATAGCTCTTAATTACTCGTACTTAACAGTTATGGCGGCCAAGTAAAAAACAGTAACACGTTCAAACTAAAATAAATAAATAATAATAAATATCAGGGGGCAATGTCACACCAATTGACCTAGTCCCAAACTAAGCTCTAGGCTTGTGCTATAGGTACTAGACAACGATATAAATACTTATATAGAGAAATAAATACTTAAATACAAAGAAAACTTCCAAGACTCAGGAACACATATTCGCGCTCATCACACAAATATCCGGGATACCGGGATTTGAACCCAGGACCGCTAGCTTCGGAAGCAGGGTCACTACCAACTAGGCCAGCGCGTCTCGGAAATTGTTTTACATACTACTCCAAAAACAGACCATTGGTATACCTAGCGGTTACTTGGTATCGGATTTTGCTGTTTAATGCTCTTCACGGCTTATCACATTCGCCAGACATAGGTATATACTCACACGTTTTGCAAAGAAACACATACACACGCATGCACACATAGTTACACATATATAACACCTAAATCCACGCACAGGCATCCAAACGCATGACAGTATGTATACACATAATTAACTATTTTCTTGTCCTTTTTGGCTTGTTGTTGCTCTGTCGTTGCTCGGGGTTGTGGCAGAATACAAGTGTTTTGCTCTGATGAGCAAAGTTATGCGCTGAGCCATTACCCTTTTGATCTGCTGCAGCGCACACATTCTTTTGGCAATTCTTTGTGTAATGTTAGTGTCACTCTGCTTTTTTTTTTATTTATTTATAATTTTTGTCAATTATAATGTGTGTTTTGTAGTACGCAAATAAACGTTTTATCTGTCTATCTATGTATATCAAAGGCAATATGATTTTTCCCAGTAGAATATTTTTCACAAAACGATAACACTTCAAAAGCAATATTGGTTTACTGAGAAAAATACAGGCCCAGTATTAAAATGACAAAACCAAACGTATTTCGTTCTGTAACCTTAATATTACATTATTTGAACAGCCATGTTATTTCTTCATCAATAAAGCTCAAATAGGCCAAATATCAGAACGGAATAATGTTGGCTTTGTGAATTTCTTATGTTCCACATATCAATTACAGAAAGCGGGAAATTTGTTCAAGTAGCCAAATGAAATCTACTATTTACTTTATCGTATCTCAGTAAAAGGTAAAATCGGAAAAGCGACTTGGTTCCTCTTAGAATAAGTGT
This sequence comes from Acleris sparsana, assembly GCA_923062465.1. Classification (NCBI taxonomy): domain Eukaryota; kingdom Metazoa; phylum Arthropoda; class Insecta; order Lepidoptera; family Tortricidae; genus Acleris; species Acleris sparsana. Next base: position 2,576,902 of record OV281302.1, on the reverse strand, counting down.
GGTTTTTGATAGGGCTTTAGTTCTTCCTGCTGCATGAGTAGCATATTGAATTTCAGAGACGTATATCAAGGGAATGGATATTTGCTTAACGTCAAAATGTCGTCGGAAAATGTTGAGTAATTTGTTTTTTTTGAAAATAAAGGGAAGGAAATGGGACGAAAATATACATTAAATCATTGTTGCAATAAGCTTGTTCTGTTTAGATTTTACATTTTTTAATAGTATGGATGGACGAGAGACGGAAAGCGTAAGCATAATTATGAATAGGGTCCCTTTGAGCTCCCGTTGGGTACGAAACCCAAGAAAACCTCCTCTTTTTTTTCAAGTCGGTCAAAAATGGACGCACACCTTTGGATGTTACCGAAAAATTCAAAGCCACTTGCAATCGTCATCCAGATTGTATTTTAGTGGTGATAGGACCTTGTGCAGGGTCCGTATACATCGTTATCACCATAATCCCTTCAATTTACCACCGAGCAGCATCGCTTGTATTATTTTGTCAGGGTGGGGATAAAACAATCGGTGAAATTACTAGCATAAAAGCATTCTATCTTAGTCTTAAAGGATGGTAACGCGTTTGCAGTCTGAGAGTATGAATATCTATGGGCCTCGGACCGGTCCTTGTGGCACACCTAAGGCCTTTGTCCAGCAGTGGATGTTCTTCGGCTGAAGTGATGTGGGGTATCAGATCCAACTTACGAATACCACAGCTGACCTGTATGGTCCTTCGTCTTGATTTTGTTAAAAAAAACCGGTCAAATGCGAGTCGAACTCGCGTATTGAGGGTTCCGATTTCAATGGAATTTCGAGTCGAATCAGCAAAATTTTATCAATTTTATGTTATAGGGTAAAGTCACCTGTGGTCAGCCAGAGACCAACAGTTGACCTTATGTGAGTGCGAATATTGGGAAAGATATATTTCGTTCTCTTCCCACTCATACAAAGTATAGGCGGAGGCCGACTAGAGTATCTGGCTGACCACTAGTGACTTTACCCTACCATTTATACGATACAGCAAAAATAAAAAAGCGTTGAAAAAATATTGTTACAGGGGACACCTATTATTATTTCACTTTCCGCATTTATTTTTATTTGCTAATATAATAATAATAATAATAATAATCTTTATTTCAGAGTACCAGGACTCCATAGTTTTTGTTAGTTACATCCTAACAGCTATATTAGTTACAAACATAAAACAACATTAAATTATATAAAACAACTACAATCATACTTAGTCTAGATCACGTGCTACCCCTTTAATCTGCTCAACCCAGTGCTTGAATATAGAGCAGTCATATTTTTGAGCAATGACGCTTAGAATGCCGTTGGTGCTTTTCCTGATTCGTCCCAACAGAGATGCAATCCTCTTTCTTAGAATTGCTGGGAACCCATCGGTTCGGGCTTCGCAGAACATACCAGAGGCACTGCATCTCCTGGACAAGCCCAACAGCATTCTAAACGCATTGTTGTATTGAACTTTCAGAGCGCTGATTGCTCGTTTCGTATAACGCACCCACAGGCTGCTCGAGTAAAAGCTCTGACAATATGCTCTGAATAGAGTTATTTTAACTTCAGTAGAGCACCGAGCGAACCTGCGGGCCAGCATATTTCCACGAACCGCCAGCGCCCTGCGCTCCCTCTCAATGTCCTGGTCATCATTTAGGTCGTTGGTAATAATGTGACCAAGATACTTGCACCTTTCCACAGCTCTGAGAGGCACACCATTCAGTACAATAGGGGGCACATGGTAGGGCTTGGTATTTCCCGCCTTAAATACCATTACCTCACTTTTCTCCACATTATACACAAGTCCATGGGAATCGGCATACGTCTCACACCTACTCAGCAGCTGCTCAAGCGCGCTGACAGCCGGCGCCAGCAGCACCATGTCATCGGCATAACTGATGTTATTGACACTTACGCCATCTACGTAACATCCTGCATGCATGCTGCTAAGGCCGGCTATCAGCTCGTCCATATATAAATTGAACAGCTTAGGAGACGTTATCCCACCCTGCCGTACCCCACACTCCAGCTTATATTCAGCTGATAACCCATCGGCCCACCTCACCTGGTTCGACTGATTTAAATACCAGTACTCAAACATTTTGATACACTCAGTTGGTATGCCCGCTTCGCTCAATTTACGCCATAGAATGCTATAATTAACGCGGTCAAAGGCCTTAGATAAATCGAGGAAACAGGCATATATTGGTGTTTTTCTTGCAGTGTAATACCCGACAGTATGCTTTAAACACAGGATTGCACTCTCTGTAGATAGCCCAGTCCTAAATCCAAACTGGGCATCGTGCAATTTCAAGTGCTTTTCAAGGAGTAAATTAAGCATACTGTCAAGTATCTTGGCAGTCGTCGTGGCAAGCGAGATGGGTCGATAGTTACTCCTATCCGAGAGGTCACCCGTCCTATTCTTCACTATAGGAACAACAATAGTTTTCATTAACGGTGCTGGTAGGTACGAATGACACAGGCAAAGATTCAAGATTCAATTCTAATACATCCGCCGTAATAAGACATTCAAACAAAAAAACAACCCGCTCTCTATTACGGTTAAAAAAAAAAAACTGCTATTTAAAAATATTACGGACGGATGGTCCGTCCTACAGCGTAGGCATGTTAATACATTTGTACATATGTCCTTACACATATTATTTGCATGCAAAGGTCAAAGTGTGTTAGCGATACTGAACAACCATTATACTTCAATTTGTACTCCCAGCGTTATCCCAATGGCGGTTTCCCAAAACTTTCACTCCAATATGATTATTATACGCTATAAACAAGAATGTACGTATAAAACAGCAATCAAATAGCGATTGGTCGGTTCGGTCAAATGACTGGAGTGGGCGGAATGAGGGTCCATTGACTGACGGCTCAGGGTTGGCACAGTTCACTAAATTACAACACAGGGGAGATACGTAGGGTTGCAAATGACACGTTAATTACAGAAATATATCACAAATTCACCTAGGTCCAGTTAGTTTTAGGCTTATGTAATTGACACTGCCACAAAATTAATTATTTCCCTAACGTCAAATAGTAGCATTATCGACTCGAACAAGCAAATTCCGTGTTTTCTGTCATTATTTTGATTAATTTTATCTGCTACGTTTTAAAAAAAATAGTTTTATTAGCAAAAAGGTAAGTCTTTTTCATTGTGACCAATGTAGAAAGTGGCACATGACTAGGCAATTTACCTCCATGCTGCCAATATTCGCGGCCATATTTTTTATAACGTTACAATGGGAATAATTATAATGTTTAGATTTAGACTCAGTTAATAATAACGTGTTTTATTTTGTTTCAGGTAAATCATCACCCCAGTTTGTTGCCTACTTGGTAGTTGGTCTGTATCTAAGTTTTATTATAAATGTTCCAAAAGTACAAGAATGATTTTTAATGGTTCTTCTCAAGTTAAAACAGTTTTATTTTTACGATTTTGTTATCATGGCGTATTTAACAAAAGTTTCACCGTGAAATTTCAAGTGTATCTATATTTTTTGTCTTTGTTTATATTAAATAGTAGCAGTAAGCTTGTAAAATTATGTGATTACATGTTTTATTACTATGAATTCATTATTTTAATCTTTAGAGCACAGAAACATGTAAAAATAGAAACATGTATACATAATAATCAAAGGCATTCTCTATTAGTCGACCAAATAAGTAATCAGATACTTGACTTGATTGATCTCTATTTGATTTTATTTGATTTGTTTCACTATCTGACTATGATTCTTCAACATTGACGACGCCATGGCCTAGTTGATAGTAACTAATATTTAAAAAAAATACCAAAGGAAATGTATCTTCGATGGTATTTTTTATTAAATATGAGTTTTTGCCGATATAACAAAACACGTGCTCATTATTTTTTCATCTTCTTAAACATTTATAATCAAACCACTATGAAACTTGCAATAAAAATAAAAACTCGATATAAATTAGAGGGTTTAGTCACTTTTCAATACTTTGGAGGTCAATTTCTCCCAATAGGTTGAATTAGGGCCGCTAAAAAAAATTCGTGTCTGTTATTTTAAACTACTCTCTAACATATATAAAAATCAACAAAATCGGAGCCGGACAGTTGGGTACCTTTCCTTGTGAGTCATGGGTGTTATATACCTATATTTAAGCTGATGATGCAAAGTTAAAAAACGTTCATTATGGTTTTTATTTTCGAATGAACGAGTTAGATCCTTGTATAATTTATTTCACCGTTTTGCTAAGTAAGGGGAAAAAATACGAAAAAGCAATATAAAACCCGATTAAAAATGTCATTTTCCAGCTGGGTCGAATAATCCGAAGGTAAAGCCCTTTATCCAACATTGAGAGACTCTATATGAGTTAGCTAACATTTCGTAATTGTTGGTCAAAAACATGATTAGATTTTGTCTTCGTTAGGCCATTTTTCTATTATATTCCGTATTATGAACAGCGGACAGTTCAGTTAGCAGCGGACAGAGCTATATGACCGCTATAAATCCACGAATCCACGTCCAGTCCCTAAATTTTCTTTAAAAAAACAATTAATTTCCTATCTTTCCATTCTCTAAAACGTTATTTGTATTCCTTTTGCGTATTTCCAGAACTCCGATATCGCTGAATATTGTCGTTGACTTGGGACTACATCAAAATACAAGCTGCTTCGGCGCGTATTTTTTTTTAGAATTCGCCCAAACGTCAGAGATCCATCCACGCCCTTTATGTAGACATTATACTCGTACGTAAACGTTATAAAGCGGCCTTGTTCAAGGTTACCCAAGGACCTTTTTAAGCAGGCCGTGTAAAATTATTTCACGGCGGCCGCGTCGACACAGCTAGTGTCTTTGAAGCGTTACTAAATACTATTGCACGCCTTAAACTCAACATCTTATTCAAATAATACGAAGGATATTGGTATTAAATTGGTGAATCTCTTTTAAACCAGAAAAAATAAAATCAAAGTGTGTTTCCGAAGTTCTACGGTGAACTCGTTCGTTTATCAACATTGCCGAAAACAGAAGCTAGTCCGACCTCTTGAAATAATGGCTTGGATTGAATGTTACTACACCACTATTTTTACTTTTCCCATTTATATTAATAAAAGACCAGCCAAGAGTTTTATCGGACCATGCTCTGTGTAGGAATCCAAAGCCGTTACGTACGCAAAGAACTATCTCAAAAAACAACATGCAGGGACTAATTTTCTGTTGAAAGTTATTTGGTGCACTAAACAGCACTAAAGTGTTTACACCTCGTACTAGAAATGTCTTTCTAGTACGAGGTATAAGTTCTTTAGTCGCCTGTATCTCAGGAACTAATAATAACCCCTACAGAAGTCTTGGCGAGAAGCCTCGACCCGAGAATTGAGAAGGTTCTCGTTCCCTTTGAAGCGGGCAAAAAATCGACCACAAACGGAGAACACACGACCCCGAGAACGAGAAAGCGAGAACCATATCACATTCACGTGCTTCGGATATTCTCGGGGCTTCTTGGCGTGAGTCTTTAGGGCCTGTAGAGTCTATTTAGTCGTGATAGTTTTCCTATTTAGTTCCTAATTAATATGTGCTTCATCATGTCAGCCGAAAGACGTCCACTGCTGGACATAGGCCTCCCCCAAGGCTTTCCACTCAGACCGGTCTTGTGCTATTCGCATCCACCGCGGTCCCACGATCCTGACGAGGTCGTCACTCCATCTTGTTGGAGGCCTACCTACAGCTCGTCTTCCGGTCCGCGGACGCCACTCCAGAACCTTCTGACCCCATCGGCCATCAGTCCTGCGAGCAATGTGCCCCGCCCACTGCCACTTCAGTTTAGCTAGAATATGTGCTTACATTTCAGATATTTTTTAGATTTTTATGACGTTTGACCTCAATATTTCTTAACACGTCCCGCAACTCTAAAAATTGATTGAACATTATAATTATTGGCCGAGAGCTCTTGTTGTTTTTTCATTCGCATTTTTGGGACCTTGTTGTAATATAATACACTAATACTTTACCAACCTTTTGCCAATTTATGGTGTGAAAATAATCCCTTCCCGTAACTGGCCTGGCAGCCCTTTGGAACACTTATGTAAGATACTCGTGGGCGCTAATGACAGCGGGTCCGTTATGTGGCCCTCAGGGCGATATCGTCCGGAATAGCGCAAAAATAATTTGGTGTCTGGTACCTAATCAAAATGGTAAGGCTTATGTAACTTTTATGAGACGAGAGTTAGGAATATCTAAGTAAATAACGCGAGAGTTTTGTTTTGTATTATAGTCATTCAAATTAGGAATTAAACAACTCTTTTTGCTATGCATAATTCGACGTTCTCTTGCAAGATTTACTTACCTACTTCTAGCATTTTGGTAGCCCAAAGAAGAAACCTTTGCCAAGCAATAGGACTCAATAATTCTCACTAGATAATCCTCATAGTTATCGATATTTCTCTACATAGATAGTTTATCAAACAAAGTCTGTCTGAATATACGCTAACTCCTAAACCACGCAACCCTGTAATGAATGTGTTACAAAAAACTCAAAAACCGAAACAAAGCGAAGGCAGATCACTAATCCTATTAATATTTATGCATGCGAAAACATCTGTAATTGTTACTCCTTTCCACAGCAACGGCTCGACGAATTTAGATGACATTCGAAACGGAGATGAAATTTGGAGCTTATACCGTGGATTAACTATTTGACATTGCTATTACTAATCTCAAAAACTGTCTCATTTTTCTATGCCAAACGCGTCTCGATAGAACGAAAGAAACAACCAAACACATATTCACATTTATAATACTAGATATGAGATTCAGACCCATATTGAGTTGAGAAGTGACTTGGACGCTTATATCTACAAGATTGGCCGAATATTCTATGGATGTATAGAGAGGCCTTTGCCCAGCAGTGTGACACAATAATAGGCTAATATAATAAAAAAGGGAGGCAAACGAGCATGCGTCACTTGATGGGAGGTAATCACGACTGCTCATGAACGCTGGCAACTCCAGAAGTGTTATCGGTCCGTTGCCAGCCTTTTAGGGAAATGAAAGCACTTATTTTGAAGGCTCCAATGTCATAACTGCTCGAAAACACTGCAGAAGGGAGTTGGTTTTACAATTCGGTTAGACCAGTAGGTTCGTTTTACACTTTAACCCTCTTGGTCATAAAAGCTATAGGCGACTTATCCTTATTTGCCATTGTGATAGTGAAAAGCAAAGGACATATTCAAAACATCAATTAAGATAATTAAGTAAACAGGGTTTCTATTCTACTCATCATCATCATCATTATCAGCCGCAAGACGTCCACTGCTGGACAAAGGCCTTCCCCAAGGTTTTCCACAACGATCGGTCCTTTGCTGCTGTCATCCAGCGGTTTCCCGCGACCTTTATCAGATCGTCAGTCCACCTTGTGGAAGGTCTGCCAACACTTCGTCTCCCGGTTCGCGGTCGCCACTCTAGAACCTTTCCGCTCCAACGGCCATCAGATCTACGAGCAATGTGCCCCGCCCACTGCCACTTAAGGTTTGCAATCCGGTGAGCTATATCGGTTACTTTAGTTCTCCTGCGAATCTCCTCATTCCTGATTCGACTCGGTAAAACCATATTGCCTTCAACATGTTAACGTATTGTTATTAACTCGGCCGCCATTACTGTCAAGTAAATAATAGCTATCGTAACTTTGACGTTTATAATACGTTAACGTATCGAAAGCAATTATGGTTATATATCGAAAACTGAGTGAATTAATAACTATATGACCCCGTTTTTGGTCGGAAAATATCATTTTTATCAGTTGTAGCCCCAATCTTATACTAATACACGAACGACATGTGTGTATATATTTTTAATCACGTGCTCGAAAATGTCTCTAACGATTTCTTTCAGTCAGATGGAACCGGACGGGTCGAACTCCTTCAGGTACAATAAGTTAATTGAGAAAACAGACAGACGCATATGAACTTAGCTGATAAAATACGTCGATTATCATACACTATGAGTCTATCTTACGAAAGAAGAAGTGCTTGACATGGTTGAAGAGAAAAGGAAACCGTTGGAAATAGAATTAGGAAGATGCTAGGATACTACGACACGACGAATACATTAAAACCATAGTGGAAGGGAAAGTTGAATAGAAACGGAAGAGACGGAGGTCAAGGAGAAAGTTCATGGATCAGATAAAAGAAAAAGAAGACGTCGAGTCGTATCAGGCCCTAAAAGAAAAGGCTCTAGGGAGAGAATCATGGCAATTGCTGCACCGACAAGAGCCTAGCTCTTTAAAAACAAAGAAAGAGTCTATTTCTACCTAGATTTCTACTCATAATACATCTAGCTTTAACAATAAAAACCTCTGCCAAGACTCAAGAATAGCACCATAAATTCGTTTTCCTCCATGGTTTCAAAATCCTCATGCAACTTTATATCCCGGTAGTATTACATTTCATTATGTTCCCGCCTCGTTAGCGAAAATCCTTTTAAGGGAATTGAGGTCTACAAAAAAGTATAAGTGGATTTCGGAGCAGAAATAAATCTAAAATATGGAAGAATATGTTACCGCATTTTCTCGTAGGGTAATGTCATAGCAGTATTTTACTTCGGTATAGGTTATGCTACATGTTTTAAAGGTTTTAAAATATATACATATATATTTTTGGGAAAAGGGTTTATTTTTACACCATTCCCCAAATCGTATGGTTTTTGGGTGTAAATTTATTTATGGCCGCGACTCCGTCTGCGTAGATGTTGTTTTCCCGCTTTGCAATGACTGTCCAGCTATTCCACATGTATCGATAGAAAGATATAAAGACAAACGTTTATTTAGAACAAGACACAGTAAATGTAAGCGGACCCGGAGGTCACTGATTTTGACATAAAAAGTTGCTGGTAGTTATCATTATTTTCGTAAATATAATAAAAATAACAATGACGGGGGTTGAAACGCCCAAATATTCACCCAAAAATACTTTAACAACAAAAAGAACATGCGAGAGCTCAGCAAGATACTGCAACTTATGGTCACCGTGCTAATTTTTAGCTGCACCAACGTAAGCGCGTTAGAGGCCTCTTAAATTAACTTTCTGCTCTAAAAATTACTGTCCACCAAGTGCGAGTGCCTGTGCGAGTCGGGCTCGCGCACCGAGGGTTCCGTGTTTAAGATGACATTGTTGGAATACGCAAAAGAAAATACTCATTTGGTTAAGAACTTTTTTTTCCATGCAAGGACCTTATTGCATATTTTGACTAACCTATTTTAATACAGATTTTTAAAGTTTTTTGATATTTTTTCCAAAACTGTAAAATTTGACAACTTAATTTAATTTTTTGCGTACAATGTAAATAATTTTGGGGGACGGAACCGTAGTTTTTTGTAAACTTTGGCTATAAATCCACTAAAACGTCACGTTAAAAAATAGTTTTGAAATAGATTGCAGACAGATGTGGGCAAGCGAGTTATACAACTATACCAAATTTCAAGTTAACAGCTTCTAGTTTCAGAGAAAAACGGCTGTGACAGACAGACAGAAGACACTGAAGTCTCGCCATAAGGGTTACTTTTTTACCATTCTGGTACGGAACCCTGAAAACGAAACACGGTTTAAGTCGCCATAACCCCAGGTCAAACCGGCAATAAAATTTATGGCATTGAAAATTGGAATCCCGTGTTAATGGCCTGTTTGCCGACCATACGGACGAAATTAATTTTTATTGCCTTAAAACAATTGACGTAATTCAAGATTTATTTGGTCTCGTTTAGGAAATCAGGAGCTTAATTAGATATTGAACTTAGAATTAATGACTAATTCTTTACTGTATAAAAACAAAAAGTATAGGGAATAATATATTTTTATGTTAAGAAAAGGTATAAAAGTTTATTGAGTCCATATTGGCTCATATGAAAATTTGTAGTCCGAATGTATTGTTACTCATAAAGTGTCGCAATTCATAATGTGTTTTTTATGCGGTTTTTATTTCAGGGTTTTTATGAAACAAACCTAACCCAACCTAACCTGATTTACCAGCTAGATATTACAAAAATCCTTAAATAACAACCGTTTCAGTAAAAAAACACTTTATGACTTGCAATGATTATGACTAACAATACATTCGGACTACAATTTTTATATGAAACAAAGTGCTCCCAAGTTTAAATGCTTCCTTTTAAAATTACTATACTTATAATAAAAATCGAAAAACAAGTTCTTTTTAATTCTGTCGAAAAGCCACGATAGTGGAACAGGTTTTTTTTATCAGAAAGGCTTTGTCACGAGCTATCTTTTTGTGCTACACCCAAGTCGCACTTTTGAGATTTAGGGGGGAAAAATAATAACCGAAAACTGAAAAAATATTCCATAATAAAAAATGAAAAACATGCGCACAAAGGTGTTTTATCAAACTATTTTTATCTACAACTATCTTGTATCTTTATATCCCTTGTATTAATTACATCAAATACTGCTCTCGTCATTATTCTTTGTGTTCATCTAGATTCAAGACACCTTAAAATAACTCAATAAAAAGTGATAAAAAACAAAAGTCCAACATCGCAACGCTTTTACAAAAAAATAACCATTTCACATTTCAGACTAAAATGTCCATCATTATAAACTGCTTCGACGTCGACGTGTTTTTTTCCGTTCTCGTAACAAGGACTTCCAAAAAACTTTTGTTTTACAACCAACAATCCATCACAGGCATTCGTCCTTCCTTATTACGAGAAGGAATCGGAGGGAAATCTTAGGAATTTATGAACTATGGAGGGCATGTTTGGAGGACGCTGCTCTCGTAAATTTTATGAGCACGTCATTTTCCTTCCTCAATATATAAATATAGTTGATATTTTGAATAGGTAACCAAGCAGCACTTGTGTTCCAGTGTTTGGATGACAACTGGTGAAATTATTAACATTGAACCATTCCATCTTATTCGTCAGGTTTAGCATCGCATATGCGGTCTTGGAATTGCAGTTTTAAGATTAAAGTCTTGTGAATGCAAATGTTTCCATAAGGTGGCCTGTGTACTCGCTTGCCTTCTACTTACTTTTTTTTTAATTTCCTCATTTCTGTCACCGCTTGCCCTATATCCTCCTTTCGGCTTGTCGTTGATTTTTGAGACACCCTGTATACACATAATGAGCATAATGAGCATGCTTAGAACCTTGTTTATTGCGGTTTTTATAATAATTGCCATGCTCATCGTTTGATACTTAGTTTTAAGTTTATTATGACAAAGCACTAAGTACTTAACATTTTCGTTCAGAGAGGAGGTATTGTTACGACGACACGCTGGCCTAGTTGGTAGTGACCCTGCCTACGAAGCTAGCGGTCCTGGGTTCAAATCCCGGTAAGTGCAAATGTTTGTGTGATGAGCGCGATTATTTGTTCCTGAGTCATGGATGTTTTCTATGTATTTAAGTATATATTTCTCTATATAAGTATTTATATCGTTGTCTAGTACCCATAGTACAAGCCTAGAGCTTAGTTTGGGACCAGATCAATTGGTGTAACATTGTCCCCTGATATTTATTATTTTATTATTATTTATTATTGTAAATTACGTCGTCCATTTAATAAGAAACTGTAAGAAATCAGTTCATTTATTTGTTTCTTAAGAGCCATGCTCCAATAATTACTAAACAAAACAAAAAATAAGAAGATAAAATCCCAGAAATCCACTTACCGAAACTGGTATTCTTTCAAATATTAAAATGAATATCTACAGTGTTCAAAACTTGGCAAATCAATTCATAAATAACAACGCTACCCCGGAAAACCCGGCAGTCGAAATTACTAAGAGTTCTAACTGGGCCTGGGGCACCCTCGTCATAAATTTGGGACTCGTCCAACATTTTGGAGATAATTTTTCAAGGCGAACATGCAAAAAGTCAGACAAGGCCGAATCTGCTTAATGAGCGCGAGTCGTTTATCATAAAATATTTAGAACAAGGAATTGTTTAAAGTTAATCATCTGAGCTTCAAACACAGCGTAACCACAGAAGTCAGGGGTTTAGTTGAGCAGCGTAAGGGTGTAGAGGCAAATAAACACCAATAGTAACTACTAGTAGTAGACTAGTTGTACCTATGACATTTATTGTAGTTCTGCCTTACCTTATAATACTCAACCAGCACACAGGCCACTTGATGGTAAGTGGAAACTGTGACCCATAGACATTCGCATTCACAAGACTGCAAGCCTAAAACTACAAATGCGTTGCCAACCCTGAGATGACTAAGATGGAATGCCCCCATGCTAGTCTTTCACCGGCTGTCTTATCCCCAAACCGGAACACAACAATGTGAACACTGCTTTTTGGCGGTAGATTAAAATAGTAGGATATGTCTTTATGTAACAGTAAACTATTAGGTTACTGTCTCCCGCATGTCAGATGACAGAGTGGCAAGGCGCATCTTTTACTCAGAACTGCAGGATAGCAAGCGGAAACGAGGCGGCCAATTCCTGCGGTACAAAGATGTGCTTAAGCGACACATGAAGCGGTGTGACATCGACCCGTCACAGTGGGAGGCAATGGCAGCAGACCGACCGTCTTGGAGGTATACAGTGAGCATTAAGGTGTCCGAGTTTGAAACGAAGTGACGTGAGGAGCTCGATTCAAAGCGAGACGAACTCAAGGCCCGAACACCTGCGGCCATGCAGTACAATTATGTCGGAGGGGTGCTGACTTGCAGTGAATGTGGTCGAACTTTTAATGCAAAGATCGGCTTTGCTAGTCATCACAGAGCTCACGAACGACGCTCTAAATAGTCGGATCCTAGTCGCTGTGGCCGAAATCGGTCTGGATCGATATATAGGTTACTGCTAAACACTTAAAGTAGCCAATTGCCATAGTATAACACCCTGTAATTGTGTCGAAGGGTAAAAGTCAAGCCAACGTAATTAGTTACTTGTCAACGTCAAAAGCCTATATATATATATTTTATCTCTATTAGGATTCCTAATCGTCCTTTGTCCTAATGCATCAGTTTTCCGAATTTTCGTTTACCCTAAAGCCATTTCCTCCTGAATTTTAAAGCTACTATTGTAAAAATTCAACTTTAACCTAACCTAACCACAGGTATTTTTGGAAAGCTTAAATTTGTCTGACTCAGCTGAAACCCATGCTACCGACAGCGGGGCAGGGCTCAAGCTACCGGTGGGAGCTCAATCTACAAGGGCTGCGGAGCGAGGAACCTCCTCACAATGCTAGCCGTGTCGAGGAGTACTGCCTTTTGTATCTGGCCTTTGATCCAGTCATCTAGCGAGAGTCTGTCCAGGTCACACATATATCGGGACAATTATCGTCGAATCAACATCTCACATAGCGGTCACCTTGTGAGCCAAATCTAGGTACTTGCTGAGCTTGTCCTTCTCGGCCTTCACGAGGTTCTCGTCATGGTGACGTCAATGAGCACTGCCCGGCATTGAGATCGATCATTCTGTCAAATGCAAGATTGCTTTACCGATTAGAATAGATCCTCTAGTGACCAGCTGGCTCACTTGCCTTCTTTATCATAAAAAACGTCGTATCATCAACCTTTTCCACCGAACCTTGAACCTATGCAATAAATCAAAACTTTTGGGCCAGATTGTCCAACGAAATCAATTTAACAAGTAACTTTATGCCCATTTATTTTGCCATCCTCGAATCTTGCCAACACGTAATAACGAAAATGAACTTAACGCAAAAAGTCTTTGGTCGTTTTCCCGATGGTAGGAAAATAAATATACGACTTTGGGAAAGTTAGTGCTCAAGAAAGTTTCGCCCAGCCTTTTATCCAAACAACTAGACCTAATGTCGAATGAGAGAGGCGTTCCTTAGGGCATGGGTAAACTGACCGAAAGTAGCCTTGAGTTTATTTTGTGGTATTCACGTTATCACTTATGCTCTGTATTGGATGAATGAGTAGTGAATATTTATACTTAATCTTTAAATCTTTTCCGTGCGGCCTAATTACTGAATAAACATCTTTTATCTTTTTTTTTTTTAAACAGTACAAATATATATATTTATTTTTGCTTTCTTTAGCGCTTAGAAGAGTTCCCTCCAAAAAGTAGGTTTATAGAGGATTCTGTTCAATCTTACCTGTGACCGTCATGATTTATAAATTTATAATCAAACAAGAATAGATAGAATAGAAGATTTTTACCAAGATTTTGAGAACGTTGGTCGCCTAGTGGCTTAGTAGGTCGACATGAGATCGTAAGGTATCGAGTTCTAGCCCCCACGTTCACCATGTACCAATGAGTTTTCTAACTGCAAGTAAAGGTACATTACCAGATACTCTTGCGGTAAAGAAAAAAAGGAGCGTGAGGAAACCTGATCATTAGAAAAGCTGAGGTAATAATTTTCATGAGAATGGATTGTCTGCTCTCTTGTGTTGTCCTCAATGCCTCAGTTGTCTTCGTTTCTATTCTTCTTGCGATGACTCCCTGCATTACGGTTGCACATATCAGAATTATCGTCTTCAGGTCGATACTGTTGGTCTTAGTCTGCTCTGGTTAGTTCATATAATCTCTCGTTTCCTATTGCTCCACTATGTCCCGGTTTTGGTGCTCAGGGGGATCAGGTCATCTCTGCATCTTACACTAGTGAGGATTTGAGCTTGGGGTTTTCTAGTGATTTAAGTGCTAAGTACTTGGCTAAATGAGTATATTATTACATTGATTCCTGTTTAAATTATACATGCTTATACACTGCAATAGCTCTTAGAAGGTACTTCGGGTTTGTACTTGTTTCACACTCGGTCTAATACGATCTTATTAAGAGCGAGTGAGAGAAAAGTACGAAGCCGAAGCATCTTCTAAGTGCTCAGACTGTATTTCTAATTACATTCTCGCCAAACTGTTACTCATTTTGTTGGCGATTGAGAGTGGACCTACTTCCTATCCTCAAGAGTCTGAACACACTTTATGATTAAGATTAAGGTTGTATCCGTTCATATAATAACTAAATACCTTCTTAGATAAGGATTTAATACTCTCAAAAGGCTTGTTAACTTTGCGAAATAATAATAATTTATTTACAGCTTGTTTGTAAGTTTAAACAAATAATGGGTTTCGTTACTAGATAAATAGGCGTACAATTTAGTAAACTTAATAATTAATAACCTCTTTACAGTATAGTTTTAGTTATATCTTAATATTTGCCTCAGGACAGTTTATTATTTATTATTAAAATTAATTTATAGCGTTGTTGTATTTATATTTGAAGATATAGGCACTCTTGCCATAGATGAGATGACGGTAGCATAGAGGCATTCCAAAATAGTCCTGAGGGTAGGCAACGCATTTGCAGTCCTATGATTTTAATCCTGGGACTGCTGTCTTGAGAACGTAAATGTTAATGGTGCTCAGATCACACTTACCATTAGAAGCTTTCTTCGGTAACACTCAAAAACTCCTAAATATTTTATTCCGAATATTAATTGGCCGAATTTTTATTTTTCGGAATGATATGTCATGCTGGAGCTATTTTAGATTAAATCCATAATGCAATTGTTATACCTAAGTTAGGTTAGAGTTGATTTATGAGCGATGTTAAAAAATATGTCTTCTATCAAAACGTTTTATTCTTAATTATGAAAATTCGGATTTTGATCCGGAATTATGACTCTTCGGAGTTATATAATTGCTCGCTAACAATAATTGCTTTTGACTTGGAGTTTCTCGCGGCGCTTCTTCTCCGCAATGATGGTCTTGTCCGAAGCGCTAGTAAATTCACTCTATATTACCGACGTGTAAAAGAGCCCACATGTGGCCAATTTACTGAATATTTATTTTGAATATTGATTTTTTATAATTTTTTATTAATATTTGTTTTAGAACCTCAGGTGGTCTGTCTGCCCGTCGGCCTTATCCTCACCGTAGCAAACCAAGAAAAAACTAAAATAACTACATAAATACGAAGTTTTCCGACATAAACGTTAAAAATAAGGAAAACCCGCCTTCTAAAATGCAAGAAATAACTTCTTATAAAATGGTAGGTAGGTCAGTCCAACTGCATTTGGCTTTTGGTTTTAAATATTGGGACGCCGACTTCAGTTTGAAGGCGGGTTTTTGTTTTTTTAAACATTTATTTTATTTTATACTTTTTAGTGATCCTATTTATGCTGTTTAGTAGTCCCACTTCTCAATTAATGAGAAACTATAGAACATTTCAAGCTCACCGCAGGCAACGCCGCGGAAATTTCATGGACATATGATCCCTCATAGTCGCTCAAATATGTTAATCGAGATATCTTATCGCCACCCTTCAAATAGGTACCTACCGTTAAGGAGTTCCGGTGGCCATCTGTGGTCTTCATCATCAGTTTCACTTCACCATATAGTATTTTTCAAAAGCAAATGCACGAGTTACAGTGAAAAATACTGAAATCGGTATTGGTCTGCCTATAATATTTGAGGAGTTCCCTTGATTTCTTCAAGATTCCATCATCAGATCCTGTCGTGTTGACAATGGGACCATTTTGAAAGTATACCCATTCAACCAACGAAAATAAATTTACAAATAGCTCCAGTGGTCTCCGAGTAATCGGGGAAAATACATTTAACAAAAAAAGATCCCGATGAATTGAGACCCTTCGCCTTTTTTTGAAGTCGGTTAAAATATGATATCGTTTAGTTATTCACTATATTTGTAAATGTTTGTTGATAAATCTCACAGCAATACCAAACTAGTAAGGGAGTAGTCTCCTGTGTCCACAATCCTCCTAACTCGATTCCCGTCTCCGTTGACCAAGCAATCAAATTAAGTGAGTTCTCTAACTAATATACAAACTGGTTAGACTTCTCTCTTGGACCTTTATTATTTAACAAAACTTGCTTTATTTATTTTACACTTGATCTGAACCTCCAACTGACATTGCCTTACCGCAACCTATTTCGCTATGATATGGTAGACTTTATTTACTTTTGACAGAGAAAGAACTACCATATAACTTATAAGGTGGTGCCCGAACCTCTACTCTCTAGCGAGGTGTAACTGTTACTCCAGCAGTTACAGTAACTGTTACTCCAGCTGTTACAGTAACTGTTCCTCCAGCAGTTACAGTAACTGTTACTCCAGCAGCTACAGTAACTGTTACTCCAGCAGCTACAGTAACTGTTACTCCAGCAGCTACATTAACTGTTACTCCAGCAGCTACAGTAACTGTTACTCCAGCAGTTACAGTAGCTGTTACTCCAGCAGTTACAGTAACTGTACTCCAGCAGCTACAGTAACTGTTACTCCAGCTGTAACAGTAACTGTTACTCCAGCTGTTACAGTTACTGTTACTCCAGCATTTGCAGTAACTGTTACTCCAGCAGTTGCAGTAACTGTTACTCCAGCAGTTGCAGTAACGCGCTTTTAGTGCAGAATATGCTCGCAAGCCGCGTACGCATCACGATTTTACGTGCAACAGTTACGGTTACGGTTCACTAGTGAGTGCCCGCAGGGCTTGGGAACGGTTCAAAAAATACTGATCAATTATGGTTCTTAACCAGGAGCGTTATGACTTATGACCGCTGGGATTAGCCCGGCATTTTTGGTTTTTTATTGAGTTAGATGGCGTGGCGGCTATGTTGTTTTAAAATGATAAGGCCGGCTTGGCTTCAAGCCGCGCAAGTGAAAATGTAACTAAAGAGCTAGCTTATAGGGAAGGAAAGACGAGAAAACGATGGCGGTTTTGGGCATTGCGAACAAATCAGCGAGCAAAATTAACCGATATATCGAGCAGGAACAGTTATATTTTGCCCTTAGGTCAGAACCAAAACTAGTAACAATTTTTTCAAGCGAATTCTAAATGAATGAAAATGCGTTTCTGACGAGCTAGTTAAAAAAATTAAACAGGTTTCCCAGCCCTGAGTTGGTTGGATAAAGACTGATCTAACGATACCTTGCATTTCGAAATCTGTGTACCTGATATGTCTACAGGATGTCTCAAAAAACAGACATGGATACATTTGGCCTTCTTGAGCAGTGGTAAAAAGCCAATCGCCATGCGTGATCAATCAGATGGACAATAAAAATCGAACTGTCAAACGTAACCCCTTAGAAACTGAGAATTAGAACGCGTATTGAGATTGAGTCGATAGCATTGAATGAGTGAAGGCTTAAAGATCGAAGCAATAGATCAAACGGCGGGCCTATAACACCGTATCTGCCCCAGCCTGGCACTGTTTCGTCACATTTTTATGGTTTTCTGTAAATCAAACGCGTTCAGGCATCGATACAATCCAACAACACCAATAACACTCTTATATCTAAAATATAGGGTGTGTTTTCCTGTGGTTCTTGTTTTCGTGAGCATGCCAACACGTTATGCGAGTTATTTTGATATTTTTATTTTATTCCGTATGGGGACATAAAGTGATGCTGTAATCAATTTATGGGTTTAGGTCAAGATCGCAAGGCTTTTAGGGGAATGTTTTTACTTGACAAGTAGCCAATTTTCTGCTTTTATTCGTAACACTATAATTTTATTTGTTTGCGAATAACTCAGTGTTGCATTATGCAATCGCTTTGATTATTTCAAATTAAAACACGATGTAGATAAAATATGCTAAAACGTGTAAAAGGAAAGGGAAAATATTGTAGAATTCTTTTTCGCTCACATAATAACACTTGTTATAAATAAAGCCAATACAGAGAGCAAAATTACCTTGTCTAGACATACAAAATTTTGTGCAGAGAGAGACTAGGTATATTAGCGTATAATACGCGAAGGACTTAATTTCATTTGGCGCGGGAAGGAAAATAGAACGTCAAAAATGTAGTAGGTACTTCAAGTACTTTAATAAAATCAAATACGAACTTTACAACAATAGCCAAAACCCAGCAAAGTAACTTTCATAAATTATACAGCAGACCCTTTATCATACGTGAGTCATTGTGCTGCGTAAATACAGCATGATCCGAAACCGCGTGTATTTATAAAAATATATTTTAAATAAACCTTCAGGGAGAGTTATGTTATAGCGGTTGAATAATTTCAGTACTATTTACGCTAAGTTTCAAGATTACTTTGGGATAAAATATTTTCTTTATAAGCTTACTATTATCAAAAATCCAGTACATTATTGTTGTTTACAACATTATTAATTTATAAAATAAATGATCCTATAAATAGCTTATTTTCGCGATGTAAGTTCTTAATTACTTTATCATCAATCACAGTTGTTTCTTAAAGCAACTGCCACCCCCGTTACCCCGATGGAGTCATTTTTCAACCCTGTTTCTAATTCTAATCTTATAGTCGAGGGTCTTTGGTATTTACGTACTATAAAAATGTTTTTTTTGTAAACATCATTTTAAGAAAGTTAAAAAATATATATGATAAGTTACTCAGAAGCTAGTTATTAAAATACACATATTAATAACAAACAAATTTTTTTTAAATGATTAAAGGCCATAAACAAAATTTTACTGAAAATGACATTAAATATTTGGCTAATTAATTTTATCACCCTATTTAGGTCATGCTTGCCATCTTAAGAGTTAAAAGCCTTATATTATGAAATTTATGAGACATCTAGCGCGTTAAAGAGCTAATTTAACGCCTTTAGAGGATATAAAGCTATGATAGCAACTAAAATAAGGCAGCAACGTAGTTTAAGGACTATGTTAACATCCTGACAAAACTTATTTTGTAGCAGCACCTATTTTCTAGCTTCTACGCTAAACTGTGACATGTGACATTAAAAAATAATTCTAAATATTTACGTAAGTCCAAAACAACTGGCATAATATATCAAGAAAAAAATGCGCCTTAGCACAACGAGTAAAATGCCAACAGTTCTATAAAATCTCCCGGCGGCAAGTACTATCGTTAGGCGCCTAACTGATTGCGTCTACCATTTCGTTCACAACTTATTGCACTAAACTCGGGCAAGCTGTCAGAAGCACTCTTGCATGTGCACTTACATTATGCAAGTAGCTCTCACGAAAAATAGGCTTGAAATATACAATGTCACCAGTTACATGTCGTTCTTTGCCCGTGTAGCAAAAAATACTGTCTACTTGTGTTTTTTTGAGAGAAAATGTATTATAAAATTGTTCATTTACATTTTGTAATGAAGACTTTTTGCTTTTTTAAACACCCTCTATTTACCATTTAGCTGGTTAGACCCTGTATGTTAACTAAACCCTTGATTTGAAAGCACGTAAACGCATTTAATTTGTAACGTTGTTTCAGCTCCGCAGTAGATCTGTGTAATCTTTGATAAACCATGGGCCTTGGCTATAATCGTTTGTAGGGTTATCAACCGTGTATCAAAATTTAAATATATTATTGCTAAGCATTTGTTTACATTACAATTCCAGTCTTAGTTATTATCGGTCAAAAAGTAATATTTTGTATGAGTTAGTAAAGATTAGTTGCAAAAACCTAACAACATGTGGTTGCCACGAAGTAAAACATCGTCAGGAAATCTGCACGTGCGAATAAGTGAGAGTGTAAGAGGAGTAATTGCGCAATTGATTATTAAACGTCGAAGGGAAATAAGGCATTTTGACAAGATAAAGGTAGGTTTGATTAGTTATTTCATTATGACGTGCAAACTGACAAGTCAAATAACACAATTCCGCTTTAAATTGTACTAAGAATATATTAATTCTTCATGTCCTCTTATTTAACAAATACAATCAAGGATAAATTAATTAAACATTCCCGTTTGTTAATGAAGTTGTATCAGACAATGGGCTATAATTTTTGGGATGTGCCAACCCTAAGCGAGATACAGGATGATTAGAATGTCAACCGCCCCGCGTTTGGAATCCAGATTGTTCGCGTAAAGCGTTACGCAATCTGTTTATTAGGCCGTTACACAATAGGAGTACGAGATTAGTTTTATCCCATGTCATTATGGTTAAATCCTTAATTACTTGATATTAGATTAGAGATTAATAATGCCACTCCTACCTATTACAATATAATAATGAGATTAATAATTGCTAGTTGTGGTCATGATCATACACCGGATTGACAGGGGCAAAAAAGCACCAGTGCTAGTGATTGATTAAATATCGACTAAGTTTATCGACAACTTTTTTCGTGACATAATATAGATCATACATTTCTTGCAAAAGTTAGTCTACCTTTAACTTCTATATCTGAATGATCAGCTTTCCATGAAGATAAACGATCTATATTCTTTCTAGGCATTAGTAACCGACTTAAAAACGAAAAGGTTCTCAATTCGTCGGAATGCTAAAGAACATTTTTGTACTGAATGACTTTGTTATTCAATGTAATTTGAATGGTTGTCAAAAGTGACTCGAGTCTAGAGTCAATCTCAGATACTGATTGTTAGTTGCGATAAGTATATATAAAAGAGGGTTGCACATAATTAAAAGGTGTTCAAACTTGGTCATTACTTGGATAATGAAGATTAAAAATTTATTTTTATTGATGTCGATAACCTTAGTCGACATTTGATGAATCACTAGCACTGGTACATTTTTGCCCTATCAATCCGGTGTATGGTCATGATCCTTTGACCTTCTGAACTTCTTCAAGAGCCATTCGTTCGGGTTCGAAAGTGCGGGTGCGTTTTGAGGCCCCTGAGGTGGTTGAAGGATGAAATATGAACACTGACTTGAGATTATCACTGGCCCTTCGAAATGAAGCAAGCTTTGATATCAATTGATAGATTATAGACAATGTAAATCAATAGACATTACGTATATATGATTATAAGTTCGGCAACAGACGAGGCTGTAAATATTAAGACGGTACGCAATTACAATTAATAAAAACATGTTAACTTTCGATTAACAATATAAGCTATTTATGCAATTGTAAGTTATTTTCTTAGGAGCTTGGCATTATTTTGAATATACACAGTTTGCCACCAGTCTAGGAAAATTAGAAGAGTTATTTTATTACGTCATAATTGTACTCTCATCCTGACAAGCTTTTCTTCGAACTCAATAACGGACGTCACAGATGCAACAGACAGGGTGATTAGTAGATAAATAAAGTGGGTTTGGAACCGTCGATACGTTAAGAAGAAATTTATATTTTTCTAAATAATATACTTGAAGACCTTGCGTTCGCCCTCAGCGTTATTTACTATTACGAAAGATTACTAAGGCTGGGTTTTATAAAGATCCGTTAGATCAAATTTCGGTCAGGAATGTCAAAACTTGTATGAAGTTACTAAAATTTGGTCTGACATATTTACTAACGGATCTTTATAAAACCGGCCATAAGTCTACCTAACTAACGATAAAGTTAACTTTGATTTTACCACACATAAGATTCACTTGGAACTAATCAAAAAATGACGATTTTTAACCAACTTCTTATAGTTATCTAATTCTGATGACAATATAATAAACAGTGATCGTACTTTTTGTAGCATTTTTGGTGCGATGACGTCAAATGGGACACGACAGCGACCTAGGGATGTCGGCGTGTATAAAATTATGTAATATTATTTGGTCTTTGAAAATAATTTCCAAATCTACGTAATCTTTTAATAAAGCATGTGAATAACCAGAATTATTATTAGATTTCTCAATATGCGTTCGGGTTTTCATTTACCTCGTCCCAACATGTTTCGATCGTGTCATTTTTTTAGCACAATAGGAACAAAATATTGAAGAACCTTTCCTTAATAAAAAAAACTATGCTCACTTAACAGTTTCTCCATTGTGTTCAATCAGTTCATAATTATTGCTTATTTTCACACACAAAATCAACGCAACTGTTCTTAGCACTTGACGGGACGTCAGTGAAGAAACAAAATGAGTTCTATATTCATGCACTGCCATTATATTATACTGTCTATGCTAATATATAGTTAGTATATACTACTGACAACCCTAGCACTGCACCGAAAATGCTACAAAAAGTACGATCACTGACAATAACCTAGCACTACTGAGCTGGTAGGATGATGCAGACAGAAGGCCATAGGAACTCTTGAATGGGTCACAGCAGATTCTGGTTTGGACTCATCTCACTTGTATTTTATCAGTGTAAAAGTACAGTCGAAACTAAAACTAAAAAAACTTTTTAAACCTTCAATATTTATCGCAATGCGAGAATTTTGCGCGTAATAACTTTGGACGGATGGTAATCCTTACGTCGTATTTTTCAAATCTAATACCAGATCTCGATCGAAATACCGCAATAAATATTGTACGTGTATTCACGTTTGAACGTTATTTGTTATCAAACTTTTATTCCCGACTGAAATTTCTGTTGTCTGCATCGGAATGCAACAGTGCATGCAAATTGCGACTCAATTGGTTGACGTGGCGGACGAAAATTTGATTATAATCCAACTGCAGCTGCGAACAGAGCTCGACATTGCTACTGACTCAAACGGAAACTAGTTTACATTTTCAGTAGCGGACTTTTTAAATACTGTTTAAAATGAAACTAATGTGATATCTGTCAGCTATTTAATCTGCTCAATGTTTTGTTAGCGTCTACGACTATTTGTGTAAAATTTTGTTTACTCTATTTTATTTCTAGCAATTTTTACACCGCACATTGCAAATAAAACAAAAAACAAACACCCTATACCTATGGGTATTTTTTCAGTTAACATCTTCTAACGTAACCTGAACGTCAGTCACGTTTAATAAAGCAGTAACAGACTTTATATTAATGAGAATAAAATTAATAAAATCACCTTCCGCAGGTGCGCAGGTGCTTCCAAAGCCGAGTGCTCAATGTGCAACGACGTGAGCAATCTCCCCCGACATGTTTAAAGAGCGTTACGGCGGTGTGCCCACGGCCTTAGGTATTTAGATGTGTATCTCGTGGATGGGATATGGTAATGCCTACCGCGATTATATAGCGGGTGTTTTATTATGGGCTCAAAGATTATAATATTATTTAACGATTTAATTTGGTTTTAATTGGTGGATAGCGTGCTTTGAAGTGATATACGGCAAATATAAAATAGATCAAAAAGCGATTTAATGGCGATCCTTACTTTCAGTGCTAAACTGCTAATATCTCTTAAGCAGGACATTCACGACCGCTCCAAGAAGCTGAATAGAGCAGCGCCGCGTGATCGATCCGTGAATATCAAAACTGTAGCGTTTACTTTTAAACGCCAGGTCGCGTCAGGTGAAAGCACCTGACGCGACCTGGCGGGGCCTGGCTGGTCCATTTGGAAATCCGTTGGATTTCCAAATGGACGAAAAGCCAGCGCGACGCTGAAAACGAGATGTTGAAATTCAACGTTGGAACACGCTGCGCCGACGCGTCAAGCAGTTTTTAGCAGTTGCATGTGGGTTCTGAGATAAATTCGAAACTTTTATGTGGTCATCTTGCACCATCTCATATATACATAAGTAGTTGATTCTATTTTACTTATTTTCTTTTCTCTCTATCTGTCCCGTAAGATTTGCATGTTTTCCTGCTGAACTACACATGTTATTTGATATTATATTTAATTTAATACTTATAGCTTTATATAATGCTAGACTAAGTAGTACCATTGTTATATGAAATATGAAATATGTTAAAAAAATGACTGACTGCTGAGTTTCTTGCGGCGTTTCTTCTCAGCAGTGGTTTCCTCTTGGGAAGCGCTGGTAGATTCTTGACGTGTAAAAGTGCCCGAGCGGCCTACTTACAAATAAATTTATTTTATCTTTTTATCTTTTTTAATTCTTAGTACCTAGTGGAAACTGATAATAAAACACCAGATTTTAAATGCGGTGTAAACTAACGCCATCTGTTGGCAGCATTTCGGTAAACACTAATTATTTACAAAAATCAATAACCAATATTCAGCAGCGTAGTTACCTATGTGTTACAAACGGCAGCCTGTTGTTTAACATATTATTTAGTTTTTAGAAACGTAAGCTTTTTCAGAAATCTTAAATATCTAACGTGTAGCCTAGGTTAGGTTAGGTTAGGTTAGCAGCAACCTTTAAAAACCGACTGCATTTTTACATGGTCTTCGATATACCTAAATGTTAATAATTGACATTTTGAAATGGTTGATTATTCAATTTTAATAGTTTAGGTATCCTATGCCATCCGCGATGGTGAAACGATTCTAACGATACCACACACATCTAAATCGGTTTAGGCGTTTAGAAGTTCTGGTGGATAAAAGAATCGTATATACATACAAACATAAACCCTGAAAACATTACACTTTTTTGGGCAGTGGAGTAATAAATAGAATATAGTAGAATAGAAAACAATAGAATAATTTATTGGCTTTTAAATAGAAAACGAAAATCCAAAGTTATGACTTGCGATAAATATTAACACCATAATGACTAAAAAAATTACACAAAATGGACCCTTAACAACACGGTTCATATTTTTTCCGTTCGCATAAGTAAGCTAAAGTGTTCAAAGTAACGTCAAGTTAACCAGCAAAGCATGAACTGTACGTTAAAGGAGTTTAATGACAACAAAGGTTCAAAACACGATTGTTCCAATACTTCTGTTCCAATTTTCTGCCTCACAGACCCTTTAGATGTTCCACACGTGTATACTTAAGCGTTTTCGAGGGACAGAATGATGTTCGGGAAAATATAACAGGAGACAGGGTATTCATATCTAAGATCAAGACTTGATCTTACAAGGAAAGGTACCCGAATGTCCGGCTGCGATTTTGTTGATTTGATATATGTAAGAGAGTAGTTTGAAATAACAGACACGTATTTTTGACCTCCGAAATTGACCTCCAAAGTATTGAAAAGTGACTAAACCCTCCAACTTATATGGAGATATTTTTTTTAAATATTCAAGTTTCATAGTGGTTTGATTATAAATGTTTAAGAAGATGAAAAAATAATCAGCACGTGTTTTGTTATATCGGCTAAAACTCATATATAATAAGAAATACCCTTCAAAGATCATCGAAGATACACTTTCTTTCGTATTTTTTTTAAATATTAGTTTTAGCCGATATAACAAAACACGTGCTCATTATTTGTTCATCTTCTTAAACATTTATAATCAAATGTAGATGGGATGGACGTTTTTTAGAAAGATCGTTTTTAGTCAAGGAGAAAAATTATGAAACGTTAAGTTTTCCGTTGCGTTACGAAAATTAGCTATACTGCTATAAGACAAATGGTTGTATCTAGGGTTTGCAATATCCGCCCAGTTTTTTAATATTCGGATAATTTAATACTTAATATTTATTATCCGAGTATTCGGATATTTGAATAATTTCGGATAATTTTGGTATTTTATAAAATAAAAACAAAATTAGCGTATTTAAAGGCGTGTAATGCATAAAATCAACAAGTCAAGTAACAAAAACCCTGTAAATTAAAAATACAACATGCTTTTATAATCATTATATGAGTTGTCCTTATCGCACCACGTAATTTGTAATTTTTATAAAACAATAAAATTGCAAATCACATTTTTTTAAATACCACGCGTGACGCGACGCGAAACAAGAACAGACAACCTACCTTCGTACGTTATAGATACAGAACAGAACAGACTGACTGACTGACTGAGCGAATGGGTTCGTTGTTCGGTCGGTTCAGAGCAGGTAGGTAATACCAATAATTATTTTAGTGACAGGTAGAAAATCCGCCTTATCTGCAAGTGTTTTCGTTGCTCATTTAAATACCTAAAAATAGTAACATTAGTAACAATTTGTGTCTGCTAGATTTAATCAATATACCTATTGTGTAGGTAATTTATTAAAGTTGGTATTCAGGTACTTATTTAATAAAATATAATGCTTAATATAGAACATTTGTCTAAACACCTTATTTGGGCAATACAGATGGACATAAAACGTCATAAGTCATTAGTGTTTTTTCTCGTATTTTTTTTGAAATTTTCCTGCTTGATGATTTTATTAGTGTTTTCAAAATATCCGTTTATTCGGATAATTCGCGGTTTAGTATTCGGATAATTTTGAATATTATTTTCGGCGGATATTCGGGTAATTGAATATTCGGATTATTCGGATTGCAAACCCTAGTTGTATCTCAGACAAAATTCCTATAGCAATTGCAAGCATATTACTAACGAGTGAGGAATGAATATGCCTTATTTATTGAATTTGAGATACTGCTAATTGGCGTAGAGGTTAGTATAAATATAAATGTACGACTAATTTTCGTAACTCAGCGGAAAGTTAACGTTTCTTAACTTTAGTACTTAACTAAGTCCAATCTTTCTACGAAACGCCCAGAAAAACTAGGTCGGTAAGTTTTTCTTTCCAAGAAAATAGTTCTTGTCAAAAAAGTTTTTTTAAAGGGGTTATAAACGAACCACAAGTAAGCCACAGATTAGTTTTAATAAATGTATTGCACAGATAATAGGGCCATAGGGTAAAGTAACCAGTGGTCAGCCAGACACCTGTAGTCGGCCTCTGCCTATACTTTGTATGAGTGGGAAGAGTACGAAAGATATATTTCCCACTCTTCGCACTCATATAAGGTCGACTACTGGTGTCTGGCCGACCACTGGTGACTTTACCCTATGTCTTTCATGGTTAACTTACACTGTCGCCCGTATTTTTAAAGATTTGTTGTTTTGATTATATATTTTTTTCTTTTATGTTATTCGTTTTCAACGGCGGCGGTCTGCGGTCTCAACGGAAGATCAGCGCTGGCTTAACAGCCCGCACCTGCTGAGTTGGGACCGTTTCAAAACAACTGTCCGACTTTGTGAAGCTTTATTTATGTATTTTTACATTATACATATATATTTCCATAAATACCTGTTTGCATAGCCTATGGTCCCTTACAATAATATAACCAAGAATGCACCTAGTGCTCGAATGTGCCGTTTATATGATAATTTAGATATAGATTTAGACATATTAAATATATAATTAACCAAGTTGAAGAACTGTTTGAAAAACAGATATTCCTAACTCTTATGTACCTACTTACCTAGTTTATTATTGTATTTCATATGATGTTCTATTTTCTATATAAATTATTAATCAGTATATTAATTTAGCTTAAACTTGCCTATTAAAAATGTTGTGTACAATTATTATAGTTGTGTAAGCAATGTAATAATGATCGATTGTAATGTTGTTATACCATGTTTTTACCTACATTATGTTATTGTGCCTATTTAAATAAATAAATAAATAAATAATACGTATTGTTGGGAAAAGCAATATCAGTAAGCTACAGATGTAGTGCATAATTGTTTCCCATCGTATTTTCACGAAAACGTACGAGTGTGTCTTGCTATTTCAGTCGGTCACAGTACAAAAAGTACTGAGGTTGACTGAATTAGCATGACAAATACGAAAATTTCCGAGAAAATACGATAGAAAACAATTATGCACTACATCTGTAAGTGATTTTGTTTATCTTGTCGGTTGTAGTGTGTAGTCCTGTCAGTCAGTATGGCGCGGTCACAGTACAGTTTATGGCCTTTAAGGGTGTTGATTTCTTGCATAGGGCTGGGTGTATATTTGTATCATGGTGTTTTACACGAATATTATGTATGAAATAACACGATTTTTCAACTTTCAAATCGTAATAATATATGTTAAAAAGTTACTAAGGTGATTTATAAACTATTTATCTACACACATTATAACACCCGTGTGATCTCATTATGAAACTCACATTTGGCTCGTTTCATAAAACCACACTCATCATTACGTTTCAATTACATAAACTCATATTACAAATTACACTTTAACCCACACCCGGCAGCGTATTTGTTTAAAATGCGATTCATATTTTACGGTTCCGAGTACGCTTCATCGCTCTATATAAAGTCAACCGTTGACTAAGCTTGGAGTTATTAATATTAACTCCACACCATGACAATGCAATACCCAACATGTTTATGCAAAACAATATTCACATAAGCCAGTCAATAAGTGTGAAAGCTGGCGTACAAGGAAAAACAAAATGAACAAATCTAGGGTAATCCGATAGATTAATACATTTCTATGCCAATATATTCGGATCGATGAGTGCCAGATCCTATATTATCATAATAATATTGGCTATTGGTAAACCAAAGGCTAAGTGGACCGTTGGATATCGAAGAGGTTGAATGCTAAAACATTTTTACATAGTGGATAAAGCTACAAAATGTAACCTAGTGAATGAAAATACCTACAATTAAGTATGATTTTTTCAATACCTAGTTAATTTTAGATGTAATTTTCTTTCAGTGTAATTCAAATATCTCAATTATTTTTTTCACCGCGCCTTGGTTTTGTGTTGTTAGTGACCCTGTTTACGAAGTCTTGGGTTCAAATCCCGGTGAGAACGGATATTTTTGTGATGACCGCGAATATTTGTGTGATGAGCGCGAATATTAGTGTGATGAGCGCGAATATTTGGTTCTTGAGTCATGGATGGTTTTTTATGTGTATATTTTTATATTATCAGTATTTAAATATTTATATCGTTGTCTAGTATCCATACTACAAGCTTACAGCTTAGTTTGGGACTCGGTGAATTAGTGTAACATACTCTGATATTTATTTAACAAAAGAAAATAATATGGCTACCTTAACTAACATACATGTCTCTCTAACGATTTACAAAGCCATGGCTTCTACTTATGTCTAACTGATGAAAACTCAGGCTTAAAACGTGTAAATGCTGTACTTCAAGTGTCTTACTTCATGTCTTATGCAATATAAATAAGCAACCGAATCCGATTGTTTGTTTTGCAGTTATTTTACCGTCAAAAGGAAGCAAACAAACAATCTACCAAAATGTATCTTTACAACTCTATTTTGAGGAGGCGTTTATTCAAAAACAAAACATTTCCTCAATAAAGCCGTAAGATCGATACAGGCTAAGAAAGGTCGTTAATAATAAATAATTTCCCAGCAGGGCATCAACAGAAGTGATCATTCGCGACGGGGGAAATCAGCCGGAATAAATATACAAGCGACACGAGTTGAATTGCCAAATCTTACGTTATTTTTGGGGAAAACAGGTAGCAAAAATGTGGTTAAACCGTATAAGACTTTTTAAACGATTTTGATGCGTTAAAAAATCGCACAATCCAATAATGTCACTCAAATCCTCCCATAAAAATATTTCCGTATTTAGCGTTTGTTTAAAATTAATCATAGCCTTGTATGGTAACCATATCGCATTTGTCTTGTAATCGTATTATTCGTGTTTTTTTAGTGTTCACTACCAACTAGGCGAACATGTCGTTAAAATGTATCAAATGTTATTATTTTACTCATAAAGTGAGAATACTATTATATCGTTAGCTCACATACTCGTAGTTAAACAGCTACCCATCCATCCAATTATCCTGTATCACGCCATTCTCCTAGGTCCTGGGCTAATATTATCCATCCTACCAGCTGCATCATTACTGATTTCTGGTGTGGGGATAAGACAACCGGTGAAATTACTAGCATAGGCCTCTTTGCTAGTAATACCATCTCAGTCCTCAGGGTTGGCAACGCATTCGAGGTCTTAGGATTGCAGTCTTGAGATTTCAAATGTCTACGGGTCTCAGATCCCACTTACCATCAGGTGGCCTGAGAGCTCGCGTGCCTTCTCGTTGCCATAAAAAAATAGTACATTGTTGTAGAGGTTAGAAAAAAAGCAATAAACGGACGAGTTAGTTCGAGGGCCGACGCGTAGCGGAGGCCCTCGAAAATACGAGTCCATCTATTGCACTTCCGGCCGAGGCTTAACACAGTGCTTTTCACGACTACTGCGAGGAAATAAAAAAAAACTTTATTTCAGATAATTAAAAGCAGACATAATTATATCGCTGTATGGAATCTGATTCCTTTGCCTATCCGTGAAGGGATGAATATTATTAAAAAATAAAACGACTTCTCATTGGCCAATTTAATTTCATATGCAGCACAAAGTGTGTTCTGATTGGTCGAATTAGTGATCAGCGGACCGATGTTATTGGTCAATGGAACAGACCAACAATGTTAACATAGTTGGTCTGTTTAAATTCATAGTAGGCGTGCTCATTCAATGTACAACTATCGATTGTTTTGGGGACCAAGAACAGACCATCTTTCGCCACGTTTCCGAGCAGTGGCGTGAAAAAAAGATTTTAACTCAGCCGCTATACTGTCAAGTAAATAAGACCTATCCTAACGTTGACAATAAGTTAACACGTCAAAGGCAATATGGTTTTACGCAGTAGTATTCTACTGCCGCTGTCAGTTTTCGTCTTAAAACGTAAACGATAAACTGTTCATTATTCCGACATAATTTGTAAAACTGCCTCACTTTAAAACCCCAATCAATCCTTGTCCGTTTAAAGTGTACCAAAATTAGTAGACTCGTCGTTCAACTACTACCAAGAACAAGGACTAAGGGAAACGACGAAGATAAACGAATCAGACTCGGGTAGTACCGGATTTGTATCAAGCCCTATTAACGCCAGCCTAGCCCAATTTGTACGGGATCCCGGCTCCTCCGGTAGCCGCCGGAAACAATTACTCTTAATTGAGGACTCCATTGAGAATTTGATGAAATAGGCCGGCGTTTGATTAAAATGATGGAAGGTTAAGTTATTTTGGAGCTTTATTTTTATCAAAGACCGTTAAGACTTGGAATTTGGTGCTTTAATGATGAGTTTTATATATTTTACGAAACCAGCAAATATATGTTTAACGGTTTAACAGTGTATAAGACAACCGGTGAAATTCCATCGTATTTCTCAGGGTTGGCAACAAAATTGCGGTTATAAGTTTGTAGTCTTGAGACTGAAAATGTCTATGGGTCACAGATCCCACTTGCCATCAGGTTCCCTAACAAAAAAAATGTGAAGAGAAAGGCAAAAAGTTGTGTCATAAGTTTGACCGCTGCGCTGTGGGTGTGTGTGTTCATACGTGTGTGGCACAGTAGCTCTTAAGCGGGTGGTAGGACCATGTGTAGGGTCCGTCCGGATCGCTACCACCATCTTATCCATTAACCTACCGCCAAACAGCAGTGTTAGCATTGTTGTGTTTCGGTTTGGGGATAAGACAGCCGGTGTAATGACGAGCATAGAGGCATTACATGTTAGAGCTCAAGGTTGGCAACGCATATGCAGTCTTAGGCTCGCAGTCTTGTGAATGCGAATGTCTATGGGACACAGTTTCCACTTACCATCAGGTGGCCTGTGTGCTTATTTGCCTTCTCTATGCCATAAAAAAAAGGTGTCCCGATTTGGATACGTACATATATTTTCATTAAATGAAGAAAATAAACAATAGGTGAGTAAATATGTGATCAACATCGTTTACCACAGATTAAATGTACAGTGATTCTTAGGTTTCATGTAAATCTTTTGGGCTGTTTAAGTATTGTCACTGTAAAAAGGGGGTTACCTTTATATCGGTTGTTTTTTATCTATGTAATAGTTATCAACTGAGAACATTGTCATTTCCGACGTTCCAAATCCAAACCCCGTGCCTCCCGACATTTCTGCGAGCGAACACGATCCTCAACATTTCCCAGGATGACAGTTGCGGCGGCAAGCCGAGATTACCCCCTAAATCAGACATAAATTCCCCATTTCGTGTACTTTCCCCCGGTGGGTTGCCAGATCTCACCGTGAAATACCCATTTCAATGTAGCAAATCTATTTTGGTACGTGCGTTGCGGGCTGATTAGTGGCGGGAGACGTGAGATGTGTTTTAGGGGTTTTAGTTTTAATATGTTGGAAAAAGATGGCAACATCAGTTGTGTTATGTTATTTATAATGTGTTTTTTTCCCATTATTAGGCATTTAAATGAGTAAGTAACGCTTAGGCTTTGGAATTTTTTGATAAAAATTAAGTATGTACGCCAATTTATTAATTTGTAATTTTATAATTTTACAACATTATTAACATTTTGGCCTTATCTAAAAAAACATAAAAATAATGAGGTACCTAATTTAAAAAAAGAACGCCTTAACCAACATTACGCGTAAAAAGCCAATATATTTTAAACTCCAACGAAGGCTTGTAATGTGAAACGTAACGGCCATTATTAGGAAACAAGATAATGTTGAGTCCATTTTGTTTGAAATCATAAAACTTGGCGCTGGATATGTTGAAGCGGCTTTTTAGTCTGTAGCTTCTCTAAAAAGGTTTTAATTTCCTGTTGGGTTCATCCGAAATGGTGCACAAAGTGAATCCAAACTTAATTAGTATTTCGTCGGCTTAGTGCAAGAAGTCATTAACTAACAAAAAGTCAAGTCGGAGAAAAACGGGCTCAAAGTTTTGACACAGTCAAATTACCATAATTGTAGTAGGTTCGGTTCTAGATTTAAAAATTAAACATCAATGGTTAGCTAAATGTATTTACTATTAAATCCAATTAAAAACTTTGTACAATAAAGTCAAATAATTTTTTTAAAAGCCTAAATATGTAGTTAGTGACTTTTGGTCTTTCTCGCTCTTAAGGGAACTTACAATTAGTTATTTTTTATTTTCATTACAAATAAATCGGGTAACATAGTTTTCTATAACAAAATTGGTTTAATCAGTCGTAATTATTAACTTAGAAGCATTATAAATATTACTTATTAATCAACGACGAATAAACAGATTTATTTAATTCTACTTCACAGATTATAAAGTCTGCAAGACCACAAAAATAACACGAAATTCTCGTAATGACGTTATTTTTAACTTCAAACTAAAATAATAATGAAATATTCATTGTTGATAGACGAACTTAATATTATAATAATTCCAGACAACAGCAAGCACCATTAGTATAGGTAAAACGTGAAAACTTCTAAAAATTTAAATAAAGACCTCAGCTTTTGATTGAACTAATACAGTAGGTACGAAAAAGAGTAAAAAAAAACCCTTGACGTCCATCTTTTTTACTCTACGTCTTCTGAGTTAGAAGTCATTTCTTCAAGGACATAATCACGACACTCTTTGGCTGGCAAGTTCCGGTACCAGTGGTGAAGTTCCGCGAGTATTATTTTTTCATTGCACATTTTTAGCAAACCGTAAACTGTTCTACTTCCTTAATATTCGTTAGAAGGACTGGCGGCGTATCTTTCTGTGCTTGAATGTGTCTAATAGGTGACTCTAAGCCATTTTTAATATCCGACAAAGACTGTAGTTTCAAATCAGCATTCTGATTGTCACCCATTAAGATCAAAAGTAAAATACATTTTAAACAGGGTGGCCGGTGGCAGATTTTTTATATTTTCAAAAAGTCATTTTTATAATTAAAAAAAATGGGTTTTGACATTTGGCGGGATTACACGGTTCAATATTGCGAATTTTATTTTCATCTTGTTTCAATGGTCAGAACGCCGCCGTCATTCTTATGCAGTTGAAGCGTTTGCACGCTATAAATAATTTCGTTAAGAGACGGGCCGAGAGTAAAATTTATTCGGTCATGGGTGCAAAGGTTCCGAGAAACTTCTTCGGCACATAATATACCGAGATCAAGCCCCAGCACACAAGGACGCCGGAACACATATTGAGTGTGCAACGGAGTTTACAGGAAAATCCACGACTTTCAGTGCGGAAGAGAGCAGCTCACTTTAAGACTCCTAAAGTTCTCAGTGCATGAAATATTGAAAAAATAATTAAAGTTTCATCTCTATAGGATTCAACTGGTTCAAGAAATTAATGAAAGTGATTTAACCAAACACAAAGTTTTTTGTGACACAATGTTGCACAGATTTCGTACCATAAATTGCATTTTTCGTAGTGACAAGGCCCATTTTCACATGAGTACTCATGTCAACAAGCATGTAGTAAAGCAAAATTGTCGCTACTGGGGCCCGCGATCGTCTAATCCACGGTTAAAACACCAAAGACCTTTGCATTGTCTAACAGTTACTGTTTGGTCTACCTCATCCTTGAATAGAATTATTGGGGGTTATTTTTTTGAAAATGCCTAGCAGTAAAATGTAAATAGGTAGTGAAAACTATAGGAAAATGATAGCTGATTAATTTTTGCCTAAATTGCTTGTACATCCGTCCTATTCATCACACGCCTGGCTTCAGCAGCATGGTGCTATACCACACATGGCCACAGTGTCGATGAACGTGCTTCGCGAACATTTCCCTCGAAAATTGATAAACCGCTTTGGAGAAATCCGTGGCCGCTGAGATTGCCCGGTTTGACCCCTATGGATTTGTTTCGATGGGGTATCTCAAAACCAGAGGTTTTAATAACAACCCACGGTCTAAATATAGGTGATTTCCAAAAAAATATTGCTATTGAAATCAACAACATTACGCAGAATATGCTGCGAGTGGTACAAAACGCGAGGCTCCGTTTTGATGAATGTGCACGTGTAGGGGGACGACATTTAGAGGACATATTTTTTAAGTAATTAAATCCGCATTTGTGATCTTTATTATGAGATATAAATAAACACTAATCGCCTCAGGTGATGGTCAAAAAAAAACCTAGGTACCTATACAAAATCTCGCCCATCGTGTAAAATCAGTCTTTTGCAAATGAAATACTTAACTAAGTACTTACTTACCTACACTATAACTGAACAGCATAAGCAATTTGAACGTATCTTATTATAATTTAATGACAATAGGTACAAACGCTCTTCATTCGCTTTATTTAGAATCTTTTCTAGCATCAAAGATCCTCGTCCTGCCTTAATGTTAATATTATTTCGCTTCATTTTGTAAGAAGTCACTACCATCTCGCATAACGTCCATCCCTGGTCGCAGCTGAACGGTATGACTTCGATCGCGATGACCGAACGAGTGGCGGGTTACCGCGAGAGCAAGACGTACTCGTAGGTAGGCATAAAAGAGTTGAAATATGAACTTATCAGAGCAAGAATAATTTCACTAAAGGTGTTCAAATTGAAACAACTTATTTGTCAAAAGTCATTAACCATAATTTAATCACTTGAATTACGTATCTTTGGACACAACTAAAATCGATAACTATCATTGATTACTTTAAAAAATCATTCGGGCTGCCATTAATGCTGTTTCCTATTTTTTTTAAACTGTATAATGTACTTTAGTTATTTTATACTTAAGTAAAAATAGTAATATGCATCCAAATGCTTATTTTGTTAAAAATCATTAAAGCGTTATAATAACATTTTTTTTCGTTTTACTGTTTGCTAAAAGTAACTATATGCATTTATAATGAATTCTAGCTCAAATACTTTCAGAGCGATATTCATATTATTTTATTTTTTAAAGTTAATAAGTAACATTAGTGAATATTCAAACGTAATAACGTCGGCTTAGTGCAAGAAGTCATTAAAGGCATAAAGTTACTAAGTACAGGTACAAACACAGGCGGATTCGCCACGACTTACTCTTTCTAACGCACTGACCCATTTCTTTTTACGTTAAGTAATTTCGATGTTACAGCAATGACATTAAGTCATTAATTTCAATTTTTGCTTTATTGATTTGACGGAAATGGTTTATGACCATTAGTTACTTTAATCAAAACATCTTTTTTTATTTTTACACATTTTATTACGTTTGAATATTCACTAATGTTACTTATTAACTTTAAAAAATAAAATAATATGAATATCGCTCTGAAAGTATTTGAGCTAGAATTCATTATATGCATATAGTTACTTTTAGCAAACAGTAAAACGAAAAAAAAAGTTATTATAACGCTTTAATGATTTTTAACAAAATAAGCATTTGGATGCATATTACTATTTTTACTTAAGTATAAAATAACTAAAGTACATTATACAGTTTAAAAAAAATAGGAAACAGCATTAATGGCAGCCAGAATGATTTTTTAAAGTAATCAATGATAGTTATCGATTTTAGTTGTGTCCAAAGATACGTAATTCAAGTGATTAAATTATGGTTAATGACTTTTGACAAATAAGTTGTTTCAATTTGAACACCTTTAGTGAAATTATTCTTGCTCTGATAAGTTCATATTTCAACTCTTTTATGCCTACCTACGAGTACGTCTTGCTCTCGCGGTAACCCGCCACTCGTTCGGTCATCGCGATCGAAGTCATACCGTTCAGCTGCGACCAGGGATGGACGTTATGCGAGATGGTAGTGACTTCTTACAAAATGAAGCGAAATAATATTAACATTAAGGCAGGACGAGGATCTTTGATGCTAGAAAAGATTCTAAATAAAGCGAATGAAGAGCGTCTGTACCTATTGTCATTAAATTATAATAAGATACGTTCAAATTGCTTATGCTGTTAAGTTATAGTGTAGGTAAGTAAGTACTTAGTTAAGTATTTCATTTGCAAAAGACTGATTTTACACGATGGGCGAGATTTTGTATAGGTACCTAGGTTTTGTTTTGACCATCACCTGAGGCGATTAGTGTTTATTTATATCTCATAATAAAGATCACAAATGCGGATTTAATTACTTAAAAAATATGTCCTCTAAATGTTGTCCCCCTACACGTGCACATTCATCAAAACGGAGCCTCGCGTTTTGTACCACTCGTCACTAATGTTGTTGATTTCGATAGCAATCTTTTTTTGGAAATCACCTATATTTAGACCGTGGGTTGTTATTAAAAGCTCTGGTTTTAGATACCCCCATCGAAACAAATCCATAGGGGTCAAACCGGGCAATCTCAGCGGCCACGGATTTCTCCAAAGCGGTTTATCAATTTTCGAGGGAAATGTTCGCGAAGCACGTTCATCGACACTGTGGCCATGTGTGGTGTAGCACCATGCTGCTGAAGCCAGGCGTGTGATGAATAGGACGGATGTACAAGCAATTTAGGCAAAAATTAATCAGCTATCATTTTCCTATAGTTTTCACTACCTGTTTACATTTTACTGCTAGGCATTTTCAAAAAAATAACCCCCAATAATTCTATTCAAGGATGAGGTAGACCAAACAGTAACTGTTAGACAATGCAAAGGTCTTTGGTGTTTTAACCGTGGATTAGACGATCGCGGGCCCCAGTAGCGACCATTTTGCTTTACTACATGCTTGTTGACATGAGTACTCATGTGAAAATGGGCCTTGTCACTACGAAAAATGCAATTTATGGTACGAAATCTGTGCAACATTGTGTCACAAAAAACTTTGTGTTTGGTTAAATCACTTTCATTAATTTCTTGAACCAGTTGAATCCTATAGAGATGAAACTTCAATTATTTTTTCAACATTTCATGCACTGAGAACTTTAGGAGTCTTAAAGAGAGCTGCTCTCTTCCGCACTGAAAGTCGTGGATTTTCCTGTAAACTCCGTTGCACACTCAATATGTGTTCCGGCGTCCGTGTGTGCTGGGGCCTGATCTCGGTATATTATGTGCCGAAGAAGTTTCTCGGAACCTTTGCACCCATGACCGAATAAATTTTACACTCGGCCCGCCTCTTTACGAAATTATATAGCGTGCAAACGCTTCAACTGCATAAGAATGACGGCGTTCTGACCATTGAAATAAGATGAAAATAAAATTCGCAATATTGAACCGTGTAATCCCGCCAAATGTCAAAACCCATTTTTTTTAATTATAAAAATGACTTTTTGAAAATATAAAAAATCTGGCACCGGCCACCCTGTGTAAAATGTATTTTACTTTTGATCTTAATGGGTGACAATCAGAATGCTGATTTGAAACTACAGTCTTTGTCGGATATTAAAAATGGCTTAGAGTCACCTATTAGACACATTCAAGCACAGAAAGATACGCCGCCAGTCCTTCTAACGAATATTAAGGAAGTAGAACAGTTTACGGTTTGCTAAAAATGTGCAATGAAAAAATAATACTCGCGGAACTTCACCACTGGTACCGGAACTTGCCAGCCAAAGAGTGTCGTGATTATGTCCCTGAAGAAATGTCTTCTAACTCAGAAGACGTAAAATAAAAACGATGGACGTCAAGGGTTTTTTTTTACTCTTTTTCGTACCTACTGTATTAGTTTAATCAAAAGCTGATGTCTTTATTTAAATTTTTAGAAGTTTTCACGTTTTACCTATACTAATGGTGCTTGCTGTTGTCTGGAATTATTATAATATTAAGTTCGTCTATCAACAATGAATATTTCATTATTATTTTAGTTTGAAGTTAAAAATAACGTCATTACGAGAATTTTGTGTTATTTTTGTGGTCTTGCAGACTTTATAATCTGTGAAGTATAATTAAATAAATCTGTTTATTCGTCGTTGATTAATAAGTAATATTTATAATGCTTCTAAGTTAATAATTACGACTGATTAAACCAATTTTGTTATAGAAAACTATGTTTCCCGATTTATTTGTAATGAAAATAAAAAATAACTAATTGTAAGTTCCCTTAAGAGCGAGAAAGACCAAAAGTCACTAACTACATATTTAGGCTTTTAAAAAAGTTATTTGACTTTATTGTACAAAGTTTTTAATTGGATTTAATAGTAAATACATTTAGCTAACCATTGATGTTTAATTTTTAAATCTAGAACCGAACCTATTACAATTATGGTCATTTGACTGTGTCAAAACTTTGAGCCCGTTTTTCTCCGACTTGACTTTTTGTTAGTTAATGACTTCTTGCACTAAGCCGACGATAAAATGTGTAAAAATAAAAAAAGATGTTTTGATTAAAGTAACTAATGGTCATAAACCATTTCCGTCAAATCAATAAAGCAAAAATTGAAATTAATGACTTAATGTCATTGCTGTAACATCGAAATTACTTAACGTAAAAAGAAATGGGTCAGTGCGTTAGAAAGAGTAAGTCGTGGCGAATCCGCCTGTGTTTGTACCTGTACTTAGTAACTTTATGCCTTTAATGACTTCTTGCACTAAGCCGACGATTTATTTTAATTTTAAAAAGCTTGTTTATGATAGTAAAGTTTTTAACATAATCAACTGTTGTTGAGTTGAGGACAATGCTTAGAGTTTAATAATGTGTGTTGACAGTTCAATTATTTTGTTTTAAATGGTTTGTAAGGCGTAATAAAAACCAAATAATTTATGTGTTTGCTTTGCTGCTTTTAAAAAAAAATCATAATAAAATGGCTAAGAAATGTCCATTTTCCACTTACTAAAGTCGCCTGTCAGCGCCAAATATTTCAATGTATAATGTCTTATCCCTCAGCCTAAATTCCTTTTAAATACAACCCAAATTCAATTTTTTCCACAAAAGCTTCTAACGGACCTGCATAAGGCGTTTTTCATACCTTAATCTCGTCGTATTCGGAATGTTTAGAAAACCGTCTTATCGCTGAGATTCTTTGTTGAAAAACGCCTTTGCACGCAGCCGCCATATTTTTTAGATAACGACAGTTTTGGGCACGTTTACAACCTAACCTGAATGGTTTTTAAGAAGGAAATTATAAGGCGTTTTTCGTATTATTTCAACGTTATGCCGGAGAATCATTTTTAGCTTTCCGTCGTTAGAATTTCGATGTTTTGTTGCTTGGTTATAAGTTACCCTTTGTTCAGATTTCTTGTGCTAAATTTAGTTTAGCCTCTTGAAGCGTCGGATCTAACATACACTACAAATGGGTAAACTTTAACCCTGTAAGATCTATCATATAATTACCGCTCTAACACACTCTATACTTAGAAAACATTCATGACTTAGGTACACATATTTTCCATCACGTGGAATCAACCTCCCAGGACATGGCCCAGGGCCAGGACATTCTGGCTTCTAAAGTAGGGTCACTACCAGGTAGGCTTTACAACCTATTTATGTATTATTAAATAAAAAAATATTTAATAATAATGATTATTTTATACTAATAATAAAATAGTACGAAAAAAACGTACGTACGTAGTAGTATTCACGAAAAAAATATGTTAAGAAACAAGCATGTTAATTGTGTCACTATTTTGTAAATAAAATAAAATATAATTAGAATACTAGTAGTATAATTGTTCTTTCAAAATATACCTTAAGGAGACTGCAAGTCTAACATTTAGTAAGTTTTAATCGTGTTTGTTTCTAAATAAATAAATAAATTTTCTCTAATTACCATTGTCAAATCAAGTAATGTTCAATACTTCGTTTTCCGGGTGGATCGGTGACGTCATAATATTCTGATGGAACCACGCTCCATCGATTTGTCAACGACTCCTCTATGAATAGCAAATTATACCACCCCCTATACGATTGGAATTTTAAATATCCATCCGGACTTACAATGAGTTACTTTTGGATTTTATGGAATGGGGAATTTAATTAAAGCATTCATTTCCGTATTTTGACAGTTATAGCTAATTGATCAGTGCAGAACGCCATCAATGATTCAAAATAAAATACTTGAGTCTTGCACAAATCTTCATAAACATTTTTAATTGACATCACAAAAATCAGCATGCTAACTCACGGACAAATTAGCCTGTTATTTTAAAGATCTAAGCGTACATACAGAATAGACCGCGGGAGCCGAATTTGTTTTATATTACGTAAAGAAATATAACCAATGGTTAATTCAAAACGAGTGGAGCTCTTTTTAGTTATGGTCTACTTTTTAACTAATAAAAAAAAACATTTATGTGAAATATATTTTGAATTAACCATTAGATATAATTGAATACGAGTAAAATTATAGATTAAATAGGCATTGCATTTTTTTAATAAGATGAGGGACTCACCTATCGAATTTGGCCGGATTACTCACTAACAACCTAGCGATTCTCCCTCCACGCCCTTGATGACGAGGGCCGCAGGCTGTGCTTGCGCATTCAACTATGCTCGGCCTCATTTACATCCGTCTTAACCTGTTTCCACTTGACCTGTTCTTACGCTAAAGGTGCCGACTGACTTGTAACATTTCGGTGTAGTAATCCCACTCACGGTGCTTATCTAATATAATGCTATATACCACGAATGTTACACCTCAGTTATTTAAACCTCGTAGAAATAGAGATATTGTCAACGTTTTGCTAGCCCTGAATGTACTTGACAGTAATGACGGCCAAGTCAAAAGAAATACGATAACATTTCAAAGGTAATTATGTTTTTACCCAGTAAAACAGAGGCCCAGGTCCAAAATATCATTCAATAGTTTCATCTGTCGGTGTGTTAGGCCAGAAGACCAATTTAGTGTCATATCAAGAAGTAACCCAGCTGTGCGAAAAGTGAAAATTACTTTAAAGACAAAGCATTGCTGCTAAGTTTTATGATATTCCCGTTTAAAAATTACCTGCACCCGCCTTTAAAAGTCTCATAAATATACAAAGTATTTTTTCTACGTCGTCCGCATAAACGATGTGGACAAATGACATATCCTTTTCTGAGATAAAAAGTAAATCATTCAAATCTGTAAGTGATTCCAAATTGAACGTTGCATTAAGGCTGCATTTTCACCTGAGCTAAGGACTTGAAACTGACCAATTCAAGGCAGCGAAAAGGACAGAGATATAAAAGTTCTACAGCTCTATCCTTTTTTCACTAGCTGGAACTTGTCAACTCGTAAGAGTTGTTAGTTATGTGCCAGCTGATAGAATAGGTTAGGTTAGTTTATTCTGTTTTATGCTTTACACATTATGACATATTTTGACGGCCTTCGCCAATAAGGTTTTTTTTTAGATTCGCTTTTACGGCAAATAACTGAGCAATATCAAACAATAGTTGATATTTTATAAACACTTAAAGAATAAATAGAAGCCTTTAGCTACGAAGCTTATCCTATTTGCAAAGGTATATACTTCCAGCATCTAACAATGTTTATGGCAAAAAGACGTGGGAGTACCTTCGCCCGCTAACATTAAATAGTAAACCCTCCTGTGAGTGTGATAAGAATCGCAACAATCCTCAAATTTGTAAATGTGTTATGCCAAGTTCTGTGTAAAACAAATATTTGACAACAAAAAAAAAAAAACTATTTCGATTTATTTAGAAACGGGATTGTGATCAGTATTAGACTTTACAAGGTTATAGGATATTAAACTTTGTTGGTTACGCCACTGGACACTCAGCGTAACCTTAAATAAGTAGACCAAGAAAAAATTAGCTGCCCATCCCGGAGAAACTAGAATGCTTTATAAATATACCTACAAGTTTATCCGGGATTGGCGCGCCATGGTTGGAAAAAGCCATTGTTTTCCGTAAAGTTACACACTCATACTCATACGTAATTCAACTCATGTCATATAATATAACCTATAAATTGTGTATACATAACATAAAACCATCCGATTTCAAGATCATACTTTAGACCCACCATCTTATCCATTAACCTGCCGCAAAATAGCAGTGTTCGCATTGTTGTGTTCCGGTTTTCGCATAAGACATCCGGTGTAATCACTAGCATAGAGGCATTCCATCTTAGTCCTCAGGGTTGGCAACGCATTTGCAGTCTTAGGGTTGCAGTCTTGTGAATGAGAATGTCTATGGGTCACAGTTTCTATTTACCATCAGGTGGCCTGTGCACTCGTTTGCTTTCTCTTTGCCATAAAAAAAGATCATTTGAAAACAATAGTAATAGAGCGCCGCCCTTCTGGACATCTTATTACACGACAGCCCAAAAAAGCAAGTGTAATAAAGATAAAAGATAAAAGTCATTTATTCAGTAAGTAGGCCGCACGGGCATTTTTACACGTCAAGAATTTACCAGCGCTTCCCTAGAGGAGACCCCTGCTGAGAAGAAATGCCGCAAGAAACTCAGCAGGCAGTCATTTGTTAAACATATTTCCTATTACAATAGTACTGCTTAGTCTAAGTATTTATTATATAAAGCTATAAATATCAAATTAAATATAATATCAAATAACATGCGTAGTTCAGCAGGAAAACATGTTAAAAATCTTGGGAGAGAGATATATAGGGCGTAAAACGAAAAAAAAAACACCTACTTGTGCATATAAAACGGTGCAAGACGACCAAATAAAAGTTTCGATATGTTTTCCTACATAGACGGTGTCCCCTAGACAAGATAAAGTATTTTTGCATTTGAACAAATTATTATTGACTAAGTTTCGGGTTTAGGCCATGCATTTTAGTCTGTTAGATAATCCTCGACCCTATAATACGCTTTAGACATTAACGACTTTTTCAAGTAATTTTTAAGTGCTGGAAAGGGTAACTTTAAAATTACGTCAGGAATTAATGCATTGACCAATAAATGATTACTTTACTTATTGATACTTTACGGACACGGAATTTCCGAATAGTTAATTTATTTTTGTTTCCAGTATTTAAATTATGTA
This sequence comes from Acleris sparsana, assembly GCA_923062465.1. Lineage (NCBI taxonomy): Eukaryota > Metazoa > Arthropoda > Insecta > Lepidoptera > Tortricidae > Acleris > Acleris sparsana. The sequence goes on along the minus strand of OV281302.1, from coordinate 2,532,960 downwards.
TATCTTTTAATGTTTTCATTGTTCATTACATCTATGTATGTATGTACGATTCTTTATTCCACCATAATTTATAAACGCCTGAACCGATTTAGATGTGTGTGGTATCGTTAGAATCCTTTCATTATCACAGGTGACATGGGATACCTAAACTTTTAAAATTGTAATAATAACAATAGCAAAATGTCAATACAGTCGGGTTTTCAAGGCTTGCTTTTCATTTAGTTGTTTACCTACTTGACAGTAATTTCGGCCGGGTTAAAAATAACACCATTACAGGTCAAAGACGATAAATCGGTTTTACGAATACAGCCTGCCATTTATACAGCGTGATTGTAACCTTCATAAAGTTCCCTCGTCACACTTTAGCTCATCCCCGAAAATACGAACGCGGTATTTCCACATTCCGTTCTACGCGTGGTTTCTGCGGGTGATAAACCCCCCTTCCCCCCCACGTTCCGAATAATGAGTGGGACGTCAAACTATTATGTAAAACCAGGATTTGAAGGGTTAACATTGACTTGGCTCGGTGGGGGAAACTAGGCTAAATACATTCTCCTTTGGAAAGTGAAAGGGTTAATCTGCAACGAAAAACCAATAGGATTTAAATCTTTTCGTATGTTAAAACGTATTATATGTCATATTATTTTTAACATTTATACGATCTATTGTTTGAAGGTGTTTTTATAATGTTTAGTGAGAAATCACTTGAACATCCTTCCCATTGTCTTTCCAGTTTTGTCAAATGACGTTACAATTTCGAGATAGCTTTCCTACAAAACTTAACAAAATGTTTGAAAAAACTTGCATGGTACTTTTATAGGCAAACATTAATGTAGCCTATAGTCTCCGTTGCCTTTATTGTGTAATAATAGTTATTTATGTGACTGGAGCATAATGAGAGTCATTAAGACACGAGTGTTTTAATGCCTAATTATGCGTACAGTTGCATACAAAACTTTATCTACATGCACATCATAAGTTTTCTACAAAATGTACAAATGTTGGCCTACATGTTCATAACTTTATATTCTGTTCTTCGGAACTATACGAAAGTTCGAAACAAATGACTAACATTTAATTTAGGCATAATGCACCTATGAATATCAAAAAGCATTACCTACCAGCATTATTCGATAATCACAACCAAATGTGAATCCTTATTTTTAAAACGATGTTCGAAATTTGAATGTGTACTGTAATTTAAAAATAAAGGTCATATTTGCTTATCGTTTCTGAACATATTATAGGGAAGTTATGCCATGGATGTAGATGACACTGCTTTTAGCGTTGGTAATCTCGAGATTAAAAACGTCCTTGGAGCTCTTTGCCGCCTTACCATTAGAGAGCGTACCTACACGTGCCAAATTGCCTCATTGCCATAAAGGATTTAGGTCAGCTAGCATTACGGGCGTTTAGCCTTGAAAAATATTTTTTGAAATAACAGCTGGTACTGCAATATTTTCAAAGCAGATCAAATCTCCAGTTACACTCCGTACAGCACCCTTTACCCTACTGCCGAAGGGGGAGGATAATGTGATTATCAGCCTATGTACCTATCTATGTATGTTTCTGTACAGTCAGCGTCATATTTCGTCAGTTCGTTACACGCCCTAGTTACTACGGTAATAATGACGTGTAACGAACTATTTGGCTACTTTGGATGCTACCAACTATATGACGCTGACTGTACGATGCTGTAGAAACTAAACGCGTAGGCCGATTTGGAAGATTTGTATGTCAATCGATTTGTCTTCTACGATATATGACGGTAATCAACATTCAATATGGCGGCGACCTAACGCCTTGACTTTTATGAAGAAAAATAAGTCTAAGAACCATGATAGGTGGTATCATTGAATAGGTATTTAAAGGTCATATTTATTTTTCTTTCATCATTTGTTAATATTGTAGGTAAATCTCCAATAACTGGCCACTTTTCAATAACTGGCCACCTCACACTAAAATGAACTTTATTTACCTAGAACAGAATTCAATTTAGTATAACGTGGCCAGTTATTGAGGGGTGGCCAGTAATTAACACTTTATACTAAAATACATTCTATTCTAGGTAAATAAAGTTCATTTTTAGTGTGAGGTGGCCAGTTATTGAAAAGTGGCCAGTTATTGGCGATTTACCCTATAATACAATTTATAACGATTTGAAGTTAGTTTGCAACGCTTGGGTTTATAAAGGTTGCATTTTGTGACACTTGTATCATATAGCAACTGTTCTTTTATAACATAATGACACCGCAAGCCCGACCCATTCAGCTGCTGAAGCGTGCGTGCACAGAATAACAACTGCGTGAATCCAGGATAATTTGCTTCAGACGTACGAGTTCCTGTACCTACTCTCTCCGAGTAATCAACCTGGATAATAATATCGTATCAGAAGTGGGATACTGATTTTATGAATGTCGGAAGTCTGATTTGTTCCGTGTTTGTACAATAATGATTTGATTGTTTGATTACTTTAATGTTTATTGCATTTCACAATGATACTTTTATTGTTTTCTTTTGTATAAGTTGTAGATACAGATATAATTTAAAGGAGGTTGGGTTAACTAACTTAATACAGTCATAAAAACAGCTTATTAGAGGCTCATGTTTAGCACATCAAATTTAGGAGAATGGATTGTAATCCTTAATAAAAGGTACAAAAAGATAAGTAAACAACTTGACATTAGTAATTTCTTTGTCGATGTACCTACCTCAAAAACATGGGACGGTATTTTAGGAAACGTGATTAATCTTGTTTTTTTTGTGTTTGAGTTAAAATAACGACCAAAAAGTATTTTCTATGCTGGCAGTGCTTCTTTTTAAAGCAAAGTCAATTTTTCGTATCTAGATTTGGGGAAATACTAGTTACAAACTGCACTCACTAGTAATGAAATTATTTTCATTAGACGGGCTGAGAGGTAAAATGTTTAAAAAATCCAAGGAGGAAAAGCTTAAGCACGTCACGAGATATCGAAGAGCTTACAGTTTCTGCGTTCAAAGTATTAGTTATTGCATTTCAGTAGGAGATCTTTAGCACCTACAAGGTCTTAGGGATAATTTTGTTGATTTAGTTTAGTTTTGTAATGTTCTTACTGTCTGTGACTTAGATATCAACGCACAGCCGAAACTACTGTACCTAGAAACTTGAAATTTGGTACAGGGGTTCCTTTCATGATGTTAGTGAGCACTAAGAAAGGATTTTTGGAAATTCACCCCCAAGGGGTTACAATAGGGGCAGTAGTGGGAAACTAATACTACGCGTACGAATTCTCGGGCTTCGTCTAGTCTATTATATATATAAAATGCAAACCTGACTCACTGATTTATATATCAACGCACAGCTGTAACTACATACTATACCTAGAAACTTGAAATTTGGCTAAGGGGTTCTTTTCATCATGTAAGTGAGCAGAGGGTTAAAATATCCATAGAAGTCGCGGGCATCCTCTGTATTGGTATATTGGTGACACGTCTTCCTCAATCGATTGTAGTGATTCTGATTTAAAATATATTTAAAGCGATTTTTAATCTGTCTACTTTACCCATCACTAGTAAAGTCATCTAACTATAGACTTGTTATTGTCTATAGTTAGATGACTACGGCGCTTTGTTTACATTATTCACAAGTTCAATTGATGGCGACTATAGTGTTTCTTTGGTTCAATCAAACAAAAACATTCCCGGAAGCATACGGGATGTTAAATAGTTCTGATGTAATCAAAATAGTGTTCCACTCCACCAAACTTGCACATTCCGAGTTCCAGGCCAACCACATTTCAATTATCACTAAAGATCCAAACCAAAGTGTGCTCCATAAAGTTTCCAATTTCAAACTTATATTTAAACTCTCTTTAGTTTCCCAGAAATTCACGGAGCAAATTAAATTTTCATCTTGCTTTCTATATTCAGTATAATGCCAGAGTTACTGATTTTAGTATAAACTGGGTACGATGAAGGAGTTTGGGGCGTTCAAGCTGTTATTTAGATTCGTGTTTGAAACTAAATATCCTTTAGCAGGTAAATTATCTTGCTGTAATTAGAGATAATTATTTACAAGAATCCTGTTTTGTAATTATTGTGTACCTAAGTGTTTGAGGAATGGAATACCTAATTGTTTAATAAATATGCAAATTATTATTGTAGGATTAACCAAACTTAAGACCGGACTGAAGTAAAGTTCTATCCTTATTATTCAAGTATTTAGTCTAAAGCTTTCCTACCATCCAACGAAATCATTTTAGATAGGTAGACGCAAAAAGGGATGTAATGAGCTGAACATGCATAAATGGTATCTTAGTCCTCAGGGTTGGCCATGCATTTGCAGTCTCAGGATTGCAGTCTTGTGAATGCGAACGTCTATGGGTCACAGTTTCCACTTACCTGTGGCCTGTGTGCTCGTTTGCCTTCTCTATGCCATAAAAAAACCGTGTTTTCTGATGAACACATGATGTTCTCAGGACATCTAAACTATTCCTTATCGATAATTTCTACTACACATAAAACGATTATTTCAACGATAGTTTCTAAATCCTACTCTACTCCCCTGAAAACTACTTAGCTCCGTTATAAGAAGTGCAATAACATATATCTTTAGTTTAATATAAAGAGAAAAATATTTTAAGTACCTAGACATAAATATACGTGTTGCTGCGCCCTTGTACCTATCCTGCTTATTCCACCTTGAATTGTATGTGATACGCAATCATTGAATTTGAATTTGAATTTGAATCTTAAACATTAGTGACGTAGGTTAGGTTTGGCTAGACTTCTAACTACCTACTAAAAAAAACCCAGAGAAATCCCTTTCGCTGACATGAAAATTCTATGTAATGATACGTTCGTTGAATAGGTTCTAACAGGCGACCACTGCTGAGAAGAAACGCCGCACTAAACTAAATAGTCAGACATTTTTTAATTGTTGCTTATGGAAATGATAATATTTTATCTAGCATTATATAAAAAAATTATTAAAAACTCAGAATAACAAGAGTAAATAAATATATTTATAGTTACCTATGACAACGCAAGACAAACTTAATAAACTTTCTATACGTTCTTTACAAGCATGTCCCCTACAAGTTACTATGTTAACATGTTTTAATGACGAAAGTTATAATTGAAGTACAATTGAACTATGCTATTTGTGCTGGATTGATTAAGACGCAGTTTTTATTAAAAGAAAGTAACTTTAATCGAGAAGTTTGAGATATGTCATTATATCGAGGGTTTTTATCCATTTTTTCTTTCTTCTTCATAACTTAAGAGCTATGCTCTTGTCAGTGAAGTGCCCACCATTCCTTATTCCATGTCCAAGTCCATTATTCCACAGAGCCTGAAGACAAAAGTCTTCAATCACACACGACACTTACGATATGGCTGGTTCACAAATTTAAAACCGCTCAGCGAGCTATGGAGAGGGCTACGTTGAGAGTTTCTCTGAAGGATCGGATCCGGAATGAGGTGATCAGACAGAGAACTAAGGTTATCGACGTAGCCCATCGAATTAGCAGCTTGAAGTGGTTATGGGCGGGTCATTTGTGCGGGATCTTTTTTTTTTTTTTTTTCATTTATTATGCCAAGGATACACATTGAAAATATTAAGAATAGTTTCGCCAAACTGCAAAGCAGTTTGTTGGCGAAGACAGCACTCTTTTTTACATTTTACCATTTATATTATTATTCGTAAGCACTAAATTATAATAACTAAATTATACCAACTCGCGTTAAGTGACCCACTGCCTCTCAACGTCCCAATAGGCATTTACTCTTTGTGACCATTGGTTGGTGAAAATTCGACATTAACTACTTTCACTTTCTTTAAGGAAGGTATCCATCATGCACGCCTTCACTTTAGATTTAAATATATTTTTAGTTTCACATTCGTTATCTGATATGATTCTATTGTAAATGCGCGGTATCAGGTACCCTCTTGTCCTTTGTCTCTCTCTCTTTGTCCTTTATCTGATCAACGTTGACATGATTTTATGACTCAGTTATAATTGAACGTATTTGGGATGGATCGATCGATACAGTTTTTAAAAGATAGTTAATTTAATCGTCAAGTTTAAGATATGGCAGTCTTTATATCAGTTTTTATCAATTTCTTCTTTCTTCTTCATAACTTAAGATACTCTTGTCGGCGGAGTATCCGCCATTCTTCTCTATTAGTTGCTAGGTTCTTGACACCTTGATACGATCCGACCTTAACTTTCTATTTCAATTCCTCATAGTAACTTCGTCTTGGTCGTCCTCTGCCTCTTTTGCCTTCTATCCATTTAATCGTTATAAATTAACTGCCGCACTTAAATTGAATGCTTGATTAAAGTTGCTCCTGTCACTTTCTTTGATATAGCATTCAATTTAACTGACGTAAATTGACGTCTCTGATTGCGGCAGTTAATGTCTAAAAATCCGTGCAGACTCAATATTTCATTACTTGGTGACACGAGAGTGCCCCCGATAAGTTGTTATTTCACAAATTGGCAATCAAGTATTTCCATAAAAGAGAACAATCTTAGTCACACAATAGAAGCACTAACTCATCATCAAAACAAATAGTCATTCGAAAACCTATTTGTTCTCAAACCCATATTTTTTGCTCTAAAATATCTTAAGTCACAAATGTTTCCTTAACATATTGAGCTTTATTTTTAAAATGTCTGAGTTCCTTTTCTGTTGTCAAGTTTGTGTAGCATACGAGTTTTAGAAATACGACTCGATTATTTTGGATTCTTTTATAAACGACTGGATTGCGTGATCATCTTACGTTAAACAAGCCTTTTTACGAGTTTACTATCTAAAGAAAAAATATACCCATGTATCTAGCAACTGCTTTTGCATTTGGATCTTTATTTGTATCGAAACAGGCATGAATCTTTTATGACTGATTAATAAAGATACACCGCCTACATTCGAGAAGATTTATAGTTTATGTGAGAAAAACGATGGCTGCGGTTTCGCATGTCAACTGAAGGAAGTTAGGAAACATGAGCCTTTAGTTAATGCTAAATAGTTTATGTTTAAAAAGCTAAAAAAATATTTTTTTAGGCATTCGCGTTCGATGCGTCGCCCAACGGGACCTAATATGCCTGCGCTGTCCATCCGTTCTAACTTTAAACTATATAGCGGGTTATTTTTTTAGAATATGTCTTATTACGGCGGATACTAACAAATATAAAAAAAAGTTAAATAATAATCAGGGTCCCTTTGTAAAACAAACAGGCGTCATGTTTGGTATGATTATGGTACAAACCCTGACGTAAAACCACAAAAAATGGTCAAGTGTGGGTTAGGCCAGCGCTGATTTGATCTGAAATCGAATTCAAATTAGAATATAATAATATCAACTGGGTGGTACGGAATCCGCGGTGCGCGAGTCCGACTCGCTTTTGACTAGTTTTTTATTATTTCAATAAATATCAGGAACTACGGCGCCGAAAACTGCCAAGAAGCTGCAAACATGGGTATCATTGTCACTATCAATTTTCTCGGTAACGCATTACCACGGCACTTTGCTTGGCGGGCTTGGCCACCCTTCTATCAGGAAAATGTAAGTGATATTTGTCTTAAGAGATGCTTTTATGGCAAGTATTTGATAAAGGATCACTTCTCTACCATGACGTCAGCGGCGTTCTTCCTTATAACGTTATTGTTTTTTTGAAAGACAATAATTATGGTTTTTTTTAGCTACACAACATATAATCACAAATACATAAGGCTATCTGATGGTAAGTGGAAACTGTGACCTATAGACATTCGCATTCACAAAACTGCAAGCCTAAGATTGCAAATGCGTTGCCAACCCTAAGGACCAAGATGGAACGCCGCTATGCTCGTCATTACACCGGCTGTCTTATCCCCAAATCGGAACACAACAATGCGATCACTACTGGTTGGCGGTAGGCTAATGGATAAGATGGTGGTAGCGATCCGGACGGACCCGGAACCCTTCATAATTACCCATTTAGCCGGTTTTTAATACTAGCTACAGTTATTAAGGAATATGAGATGCCATCGTTTGAAAAATGGTAATATGATATTGAATCATAATAATTAAAATCACGAACATTTAACAATTTCTAAAGTATAATACTCGTAATAACGACTTACGTTGCTAGAGTAAACCATCCAGATAATTTATTATTTACAACAGAGCACGTATAATATAATTACAGACAGAATCTTCGTTTACTAAAGGAGTAATGCTAGCATAATTGAACGACGCAATTCGACTTTATATGAAAGTTAAATTTTGAGTGAAGATTTAAAAGCAAGCAGTTATTTAGGATCTGCGTAATATTAAATATAATGCGGAAAGTTTTTTGGTTTTTTATTAAAGGGTTCAAAGACGGGGCGAGGGTTAAGATGTTTTGAGATAATCATTATGGGATCGTATCATAATATAAAAAGTTCAAAATACATAATACCCATACATAATAAACTGCATAATGCTAAAGATAATAAACGTGTTTTTATTAGGTTAAGTAGGTTAGTTTACATAGTTATTATAATTCCCTGAAATACTGGAAAAGGGCCGAATCTTTACCCGAAACCGACGTGCGTGCATGACTCGATGTATAAATGTGGAAGAAGCAAAAGACATTTGTCAGGATCGTAGCAGGTGGAAAGAAGTCGTCTCTGCCTACCCCTCTGGGAAACAGGCGTGATTTTATGTATGTATGTATGTATAATTCCCTTTTTTGTTATATCAATTTTAACATGTTTAAGTAAAAGTATCTAAATTAGTGCCAAATTGTATATAGTTATACTCGTAAGTTTTTATTGCTACTCCCTGGTAGGGTCAATGTTTTGTACTGGTTATTTAAGAACTAACATCTTGTAAATACCATGGTTGCAAGGAATAAATTAATATGAATATGAATAATGATCATATTGGTTTTATTTCTGAAATTCTAATATTATCTTGATTTTTTAAAAGGCCATTGTATAGAATCAATTAGGTTATGTTTGCTTGGTTTTATAATAATCTTGAAAAGATCACGGTTACAAAAAAAAACAAATTATATATGATGACCATCTTATATTATTTTGTGACCCAATGTTTATTTTGAACTTTTATGTAAATAATTATTATAACTGCTCAATATAGAATATTATATAAACTAGGGAAAACTAGCTTCGCTTGGGTTTATATAAAAAAAAAAGTGTTTAGAAGACTCGAAATATACAGAATTAACATAATATTAATAATATATTACACAAAATATATAAATTCGAACGCTTAATATTATGTCAATTTTATATATTTTATCAGTTTTTAGAATTCTGTCAAAATAAATAGAAAGTCATACCTAATAAGCTTTCGACCCGATCGTTGGGCAGCTTAAGTCAATCATATTTTTTTTTTATAACGATGCATCTTGTCTAGGGCCACTGCATTGTTTTCTTTAGTCTTGTATCACTGTCATTATGTAAGAGAAAGACAAAATACAAATACAGACCCTCTTCTTGTTCTACAAACTCTTAATTTACCCTTTTCCAATATCAAAAGAAACTCAGTAACTGCTGAATGAAGCACCAATTTGGATTTCAATCTCGGACATTATCACATTTTGTACCTTCTGAGCAATTTGCATTTCAATACGGAATTCCGAGATTTCAAAAGAAATGGGTTTTAAATGTTACCACTGTTTTTTTTCCATTTTTGCTTTCTGCGCATCATTAGCGGAATTAGTGGTAATAGCATAGTAGCCAACTCAATCTTCTTCTCAGCATTATAAGCGTCCACTGCTGAAAATATTGACCTAGTCCCAAACTAAGCTCTAGGCTTGTACTATGGGTACTAGACAACGATATAAATACATAGAAAACATCCATGACTCAGGAACTAATATTCCGCCCTTACCGGGATTTGAACCCAGGACCGCTAGCTTCGTAAGCAGGGTCACTACCACCTACTGCCCTCCTAATAAGCAGTATCCCAAATTTAACAGCCAAAGCAGTTTTAATTCTATTCATTTAGTAATATGGTTGATATTGCTACGGGAGTTTTATCTGACATACTGCATTTTAGCTTAGGACGTCAGCCTAGGCCAGCGCGTCTATATTCCTCTTCCGTGTATTTCCAAGAGGTCCTAGATGCAGCGATTCTGTACCCTTACCATGAGGTACAATTACCGTACTCGCTGGCTAGTTGAACGCTCTGTCCCTCGCATTCTATAAAAATACTGCAAGGTCTGCGAGTGACAGACATATCGTCCGACCATCTGGCTGGTGTTCTTCCTCAGACAAACCCTAACCTCTATATTGTGTTCTAATTTTATAAATACAGGGCTCAATATCGGATCTGCGGCCGACCAATTGAGTCTCTATTCTACTGGGTAAATATTACCTTTGAGATTTCATTTTATTGTTTTTAATCCGGTCGCCTTTACTGTCAAGTAAATAGGAGCTATCGTAACGTTGACAATACAGAAACATGACAGAAATTATGGTTTTACCAAGTAGATTAGATGGAGAAGAATCATTTAGATATTTTTCTACGGAATCACATAATCCCTTTTCCTTTTTCAAAGTATTTGTTCTCTTTTTAAAGATTAATGTCGCGTAAAACAAAAGGTTCAACGTTTCCACTAATACAATAGTTAAAAATAAAAAAGTAGTTTAAAATAAAGTTCTCGACGTCGTCAGTGAAAAGTCGCCCGACATTTTTTTATTTCCGCGGTACTGAGCTGGCTTCGTCGTTATTTATTGTTCTTATTTGTTACAAGGATTTTAAGTTAAACTTAACAATGTTACATTACATTTCTTAAAATGTTGCCACAAGTAAAAACACTCTACACTGGTAAGCATCTTAGCCTAAACGTGCAAAAGGTGGTTACAGAATTAGCAATTTTTTTTTTGAGTTGTTTGTAATTCTGTAGCTCTGCCTCCCTCTGGGAATAAGGGCGCGAGTTTATGTATGTATGAGTAAGTATTTAAACCGGGCAAGTGCCATTTTGAGCTCACGTGGAGAAGGTTCCGTATGTTTTGAGAAACCTATATTACTTTAAATTCTATAGACTTCTTATAGTATGCTAAGTAGTACTCGTTATCTATTTTTTTTTACTTGTTTCTTAACAAAATAATTCACTACTTAATCTGAGACTCGATTCTACTGGGCAAAACAATATTGCCTTTGACATGAGACGGTCGTCACGGAGACTGTCAAGAGTCGTAAAAATAATTGTTTTTTATTATTATATATCTTGTCACCATCCGTGCTGTCACCGAGCGGTCCTAGCGGTAGACCAGCGCTGGCTTAACAGCCCGCACATGCTGAGTTGGGACCGTTTCACCACAAAGGTCCAACTTTGTGAAGCTGGTTTTTTTTTCTTTTGGTATCTTTTCTTTATTTGTTGTGTTTTTTTTATCGTATTGTTTTCTAACTCGGCGGCCATTGTAAAACCACTATAATCTTCACATGATGTAGAATTTTGTCGTGTAAAACCTACGATTTATTCCCATGTAATTTTTATCTCGTCACTTGACGCTGTTATTATGACAGGATTCCATAATAGTGGCATAACAATTAAAGTCCTTGACTGTACCTACGTTGCCTTAAACTGCAATTTCGTTGTATTGGTTTTTTGTACCTTTTAGCTGTAGTTGTCTTAAGTATGGTCGTTTTTTGTTGTTAATGTTGATTTACGACAATTTTAATGACATATTATATAGAAAAAGTTTCTCTATGGTGGGAACAGTACACCACTAATGTGCTGTGTGTGTTGACAATACGATGTGTGTAGGTATGTGTGCATAATTGCTTCGAATAACAAGTTTTGAGCTAAATCCTCGATTACAGCTTGTATAATAATCAAGGGACTAAAATATTAATAAAAGACACAGTCGTTAACGACATTTAACAAATACAGGGCCATAAATCCTCTATACAAATACCTCCTGGGAGATTACAAAAAACCAATGTAACAGGAGCCCTCGTTTCGCCTTAATTTCTCACTGGCTCGTAGCTAATTGATCCTGACAGGGCTCAGACCAATTTGGTTGGTTATATTTCTAGTTGCCATGGGAAATTAGCCAAGCAATTACTTGGGAAGTATTGTGCGGGATAGATTTCATCTGGGATAAAACGAGGGATATTCTTGTTTTGGGAATGAATGTCGCGGTTTGGGGGTTTATAGGGCTAGCCGAATACATAGTGTTGTGGGCAGTGGGGAATGAGAAGTGTGATTATTAGAGTTAGGACTTTTGGTGGCAAATCGTGGTTCCAGAATCCATGGAGTCGCTATTTCCTAATTATTATAATACATAACACTTTGATTTTGACCTTCAGTATTTTAATATTTCAAAATTCATTTATTCGTTATTCGGCCGCACCAATTTAAATTAATTTTGGTATTGAGGATATCTCTGATGTGAAAGCACAAACAAGCAAATATTAATAAGTATGAAATAACCGAACTAAATATGTATTTAGTTCATTTTTGAATATGATAATACCGAAGGTCAAAATCAATGTGTTATGTATTATAAAAATTAGGAAATATCGACTCCATGGATTCTAGAATCACGAAATGCCACCAAAATCCTAACCCTAGTGATTATGTTAGCCCTGGGAAAGGTCAGGTCAATCAGTTGCTCAAACGCTAATGCAATTAAATATCGCCTATCACATACTGTCACTTTTAGGCTTGTGTCGGTTAAGAACTAAGAACCAATAAGAATAAATTCCCGCCTCGGACCGAAAGGCAATTGTTGAACGTATAAGCGAAACAGAGCGAACGAGTAAAGAGCAAACGGCACGGCGCTCGATGTGAACGAGACAAATAGTACCTATTTCAAAGCGTGTCCTGCTCACATCTCAAAACTTGCTCCGGACCTAAAGGATCTAAAGGAACTAAAATACTGAACCAGTTCCTTTGACTGAGAGATCAGAGCGCTCCGTTTAAAGTCCCAGTGGGCGCATCTCTAGTCAGTTTCTACCTTGACAAATTATCGTTACATAGTGTGGTCCTATTGAGACTATTTGAGACATTAATGCTTATTGACATTTGTGTAACTAACCTCATTGCTAAACTACTTGACGCTATAAATTAAAAAATATCGAAGTGATTTTCACGTTTACGGACGCCAATACACTCAGGAGCAAAAAAAACGGGTCAGAGTGCGTTTTTCATACTAAAGAGGCTATTTCAAAGCCTTGGTTCGTCGCCAGGGAATGCTTTTAGTGAAATCTGATGATGAATACTCCGAGCATCGATACAGGACTTCCAGAGTACTAAGGATACCCAACTGAATGAATAGGCGGTTAACGCCGGAATTGTGCATGTTCAGAAAAACATCTAAAATGGGAATAAAATGTAAGGAAATCCAAGTGCTGACCCAAACTCTCCCGCTGTGGTGTTAACTGATTGTGCGATCAGTTAGGTATCTTAAGTACTTTTGACCTCCTCTATTGAACCTCGCAGTATCCACCATTAAACCTCACTCAAAACAACCCCTGGCGAGGAACCAAGGCTTCGAAATAGTCTCGTTGGTATGCAAAACGCACTCTGACCCAGTATTTTGGCTCCTGAGTACCTATAGTTTAGATAAGTTTACCTGCGTAGTAATCCTGGTTTATTAACCCCCGATTCGAAAAGAGAGGCGTTATAAGTTTGATGTTGTGTAATTGTGTATATGTCTGTGGCATCGTAACTCCTAAATGGATGAACCGATTTTGGTTGAGATTTTTTTGTCAGTAAGGTTTCATGAAAATCGCTTGGGCTGATTTAGGGTTATCAGCTCTGAAAGAAGGGATCACCATTATATCAGGGGTTTTTATCTATCTAATAGTTAGGTATGTTTAGTGGTGTATCCAAGACTAAGTAACTTTTGACAAGCAATAAATCGAAACGCGGACAGAGTCGGTAGCTTCAAGTTAAAATTTGTCATTTTCCACTTACATATATAGGTAGTATAATGAATGAGTAAAATAAACACTAAAAGTAAAGATTTTTTTTTTTTTTTATGATGAATGGGGCATGTTTACTTATTTTACCGTCTAAATGAAAACTGCAGTAAAGGAGTCTAAGTCAAAGTCCATAAGTCCATTTTTTTAAATTTTTTATTCTGTTTCCTTGGTGTTGCCAACTTTACCAGGCTATAAATTTTATGGTCGTGTGGGACGAATAAATTATTGTATTTGATCCTTGATGTTTTTCTTTTAGCGTTGTTTTGTGTGTCACTTTCCGTTTTTTCACCAAGCGGTCCCAACGGAAGACCAGTGCTGGCTTTACGGCTAGCGAATGCTTGGGACCGTTTCGCAACAATTTATCTGTGTCTTGATCTTTTTGTAATGCGAATAAATGTCTACCTATTTATCTTCATCTTATCTTATAATATGCGCCGTATGCATATAGGTACCTAACTACATTCATGTAGCTTACCGAGGTGTTTTTAAAAATTAAAAACATTGAAATACGTTAAGGCTCAACTCTAACGATAACGATGTTCGAAAACTGACAAAATGGAATTGACATAGGCGGTCGACGCGACCGTCTGACAGATTACGTTAATCCTATACACGTAGGTTAACGATAACGAACGCCGAATGCATTTTTCATTTTTCCAATGGCCTTCTATAAGGTTTTATTTCAACGGCTAAATGAAATCTCTCTGTAACACCTCGCAGAATTTACGGATGTTCAAGACGGTACAAGATCTGTCACTGTCACGTATATTACATACCTTGTAATCCTACTCTAATCCTTATGATACCAGCAGGTGTGTTTGTTTCTTCATTTTGTTTTCTACTATTTCATTTCAATACTGAGATATCCTAACAGAGCCAGTAAACCATACGGTTATTGCCCGCGACCAGTGATTACCCTCACTACATTTTTTAAAGACTGCAATCACAAAAAAAAACTTCACATAAGTACGTGTAACTAGCAGTAACAAAGCTATGTTTCTACGTAAACAAATATTTTTATCCGTGATTGCAGTCTCTAAAAAATGTAGTGGGTAATCACTGGACGCGGGAAATAACAGTATGGTATATAGTTTTTACATAGAACGGAAACAGAAGATAAACTGTTATCCAAAAAAAAAAGTATACATTTTCAAAGTTTAAATTAATAATAAATAAAATAATAAATATCAGGCACAATGTCACACCAATTGACCTGGTCATAAACTAAGCTCTAGGCTTGTACTATGGGTACTAGACAACGATATAAATACATAGAGAAATATATACTTAAATACATAGAAAACATCCATGACAGAAACAAATAATCGCGCTCACCAGGACCGCTAGCATCGTAGCAGCACTACCAACTAGGCCAGCGCGTCGTCAAATTAAAATGCAAGTTGTTTTTACCAAAATATATTATAATCAAATAAAGAGACATAGAAAATGCATAAGTATTTTGAGTTGTTTGTTCATCAAGTACCACTTTAAAAATGGTGGTTACAAATTTAATATTTTTGATTAATAAAAACGGTAAAAATATCCTTTAAAATCGCTATGGTGATCATAGTAAATGATATTGAAGCTCTATCTATTTTAACTGTAATATAAAACAGCACGTTTCTTCGTTACAGATTATGAAGCTGGCGGGGCGCGGATTCCCCCGGGCGCCATGTTGGGTGCTGCCGTGCTCCTGCTCTCCCAGATAGTCGTATGTCAGTTCACTACAGGTAATATCAGTAACTATGACGTAGATAAAAACGTCTAATATGATGGCGACACCTTCACAGCTGATATATCTCTTAAACAGAACAAAATGACTTCCATAAAATGTAACTAAAACCATCCTAGATTTTTTTACAAAAAGCCGCGTGTATCCGTTTACACAAAGTAAATGGCGGACTTGATTCCTCGAGGCATTCTCTACCAGTCAACCATTTAACCAAATAGAGACAAGTAGAGGTTGGTGGGAAATTTCATGAAACGTTAAATTAAGAAATGACTTATGTCATATTCATAAACAAACATTATATCCAACGTATATCCGTTTCAGAGTTAT
Organism: Acleris sparsana; assembly: GCA_923062465.1. Taxonomy (NCBI): domain Eukaryota; kingdom Metazoa; phylum Arthropoda; class Insecta; order Lepidoptera; family Tortricidae; genus Acleris; species Acleris sparsana. The sequence continues at coordinate 2,516,989 of OV281302.1, read as the reverse complement.
GATACCACAGAATATAGTCAACCGACTGCTTTAGAGTGTGTCATGCCCGGTTCCTATATTCAAGAAACGAATCGATTTCCTTACGCCTCGTTAAAATATGACACATTTTGTACGTAGCAAATGTCATAACGCTACGGCGACATAGGAAAACGATTCTTGAATATAGAAACCGGGCATCAACGGCGTCTTTTCGTGCGATAATCGCTGTAGTAGGTATTTGCATGAATTGTGATACAAAACTAATTTATACCAACGTCTGGTTACGTAGTGTGGGCTGCTGTGTGAATTCCATCTTATAGCCCATCTTGCATTAGGAGTGGGTCTAGAATGATTCAGATTCAGATTCAGATTCAGATTTTGCTACTCAATATAACACAGTATATATAACATTACATGTCAAATTATATGCAGTTACATTGAGATCGTCAGAAATATAATTAAATTATAATAGTAAAAATAGTAAAAGTCAACACAAAAAAAAGTACATTACAAAATAGATTAAATAGGATAAAATAAAATAAAATAATAATAATTAAAATTCAAACTAATTTACAAGTCAAGTTCCATATACTCATTTACCGAATAGAATGGCTTATCCAACAAAAGATTTTTAAGCCGGCGCCTAAACATTTCGTCAGATGGTTCGCGTTTAAGTTCGGCGGGTAGACGCTCGTAGTTGGTGGGAGTGGTGGGACCGATGACGCGCGGGTTCTTACCTGCAAGTGCCATGCGACGAGGAACGGTTCTCAAACGCCCTGTGTGGCGGAGTTGTTCGCCGACGACGTGTACTGTTGCAAATGAAGAAATATTTGATCGGACAAACATAATAATATCGAATATGTAAAGTGAGGATGGATCTCTATTTTCATTTGTTTTAGCTAACCTTCCTTCTATATCTTTATCATGGGATAAAGTGTTAAATAATGAAATAGAAGCTCAGCACGGGGATTGTTCTCTACAGAAGAAATAACAACCGGTTTATGTAGGTACATCTATCAGCAGAACACTCGTCTCATGATGACAGGGGTTTGGAGTTCTACAATATTTGTTAGCATTTGGACACAAACTTACTCGGGAACCTATCATTTTATCGAATTTTGCTTCATCGTTTACATCAAACGCTATTTAAATAGCTTTCTGATCATTAATTACGTAGGTTAGGTTAGGTTAGCTTTGTGACTACCAAAGAAAAACAACATATACGGCGAGAAATGCCTTTCTATGAAATGAAAATTCGAATACGATTTTTGAAAGGTGATTCCATAAAATAATAATATAGGTACCCAACGTACTTGGGCGCTTTTTTTAATTTTTATGTAATAGATAAAGCAAACGAGCACACAGGGCACCTGATGTTAAGTGGAAACTGTGACCCATAGACATTCGCATTCACAAGACTGCAAGCCTAAGACTGCAAATGCGTTGCCAACCCTGAGGACTAAGATGGAATGCCTCTATGCTAGTCATTACACCGGCTGTCTTATCCCCGAACCGGAACACAACAATGCGAACACTGCTGTTTGGCGTTTGGGTAGCGATCCGGACGGACCCTGCACAAGGTCCTACCACCCGCAATTGGAATGCAATTGGCAACATGATCCGAAAACTGCTACTTTAAGTAATGGTTGCTAGTTCAGAATATTTTTACGAAACCTCCCAACCTGTGTCTATTCACTTTTAGCTCAAAGGATCCCAGTAATAAAGTCTGATCTGATCAACCGAGCCCAATATTTTAGTAGTCAGTCATGTTTGCTCAATTGCGATAAATTCTAAGAAATATTGCGTTGCTCCAGACAATTACTTGAATAGCGCCGCTTCCGAGAATATACAGACTCAGTTTTGTGGTTGAACCCGAACTAGCCCTTCTATTTTTATATAAACGGTTGCTAAATTCCCGGAGTCTATTTTTACGCGGTGTTCCGGTCTTAATGGGAAATGCGGATAGAGATATTTTTAAATACTCTCTTAGATTTTGACTCGATTGCTTGCCAGTCAGCGCATCCAATTATAACACTAAGAATAACTGCAGCTCTGACTGAATATCCTTTTCCATTTCTATTCCATCCATTTTACTCAAATTACACTGATTAATTACAGTTTTAATATAAAAAAGAGCATTCTTTGAATTGTTGCAGAAGTTATAAATAGTAGATTATACACCGAGGGGACAAAGCACTGTTTTATGTCACGGGCACGATATTGAATCCTGAGCAAACGAGGGACCCCAGATTTAACACCCGAGCGTGCGGGAACGATAAACGGAGTCCTGGGTGCAGCGAGGGATGCTGGCCCAAGTCGAAAACAGCTTTATCCCAAAGGAGAATAATCTACTTCTCTCACCTTTTGCGAGACAATAAAAAGCAAGGGTAATAAGAAACCACGTCCAATCTCAAATCTCTTTCGCTTTCGTCACTCGACATTTTTATTCAAACTATAATCTTTCAACTTCAACCTCCTGCTAATACTGCAGCGTTTTGCAACACTCGCGGCTTTTATTTTATTTTCTTTGTTTTGCGTATATGGCTTGTAGTGGCTACTTCGATTTTCACATAAGGTTTCTATGGAACAACTTTTTATTAACTTTAAAAGAAAAAGTCGTAATTATACCGGGGAATTTTATCTATTTAAAAATTGCTCTGTTTATATGAAGAAAAAGCCACTCGCACCCTCATTTATTAAAGATATCACCTTGTTAACGAGTACGTCTTCTAATTAGATTAATTTGTATGAATCCGCACCAGACAAGGGACTGTTGACTAAAAGAAGGGCCTTGCGCGAAGATTTTAAATGTATAGAAAACATCCAAGATTGTGAAACAAACATTTACTTTCACCACAAAACATCTATCGGAATTTGAACTCAGGACCGCTACCTTCGTAAGCAGGGTCAGTACTAACTAGGCCAACGCGTTGTTTTTTACCAACCACCAATGTACCAATACCAGTGTGGTATACTGTAAACATATAACTACTTTAATCACAGTAAGTAGGTCTAGATTTCACTAAAATCGGTTAGGCCGTTTCAGAGATGACTACTATTATGACATGGCTATGCAGTTCATTTCATGGCGAGAGTAAAGGAGAGAGCCTTAGCAGTTATATATCTCTGCCCTTTTCTCTCAGCGTAAACTAAACTGCAAAGCTAGGTCATAATAAACCGCCAGTTCTGAAATAAAATTGCCGTTATACCAGGGGACATTCAATTTAACAAAACCAAACGTATGAGGAAAATTCCACTCGCGCCTGTTGTTAGGCGGGGCATTAACTAAATAAAGATATCACCTTGTCTACGTCTTCTAATTAGATAAATTTGTATGAATCCTCACCAAACAAGGCACTGTTGACTGACAGAAGGGCGTTGAGCGAACATCCGCAAATTACCGAATGCTGTGTAAGCAGCCCGGGGCGAAATTGACCGATGATGAGGAAAAGGATGGAATTAGATGTGATAAGAAAGGGGTCAGATGTTGTGATATTACTTTTCTAACAGCATCAATAAAAGCTGATTCATGTAACAAACAGTAGAAAAAAACCTTTTTGAAAAGCTATAAAAATTACCAAGGTGTAGGCCAACAAACAATTGTTGTTATTTCTTTTTAGCAAAACAGAATTGAACATGGAGTTCATATGGCCAACGTGTTCCATGACGTTATACGGCGTATCGGATGTCTCTGTCTAATCGCTGCTGTCTTATTAACAATTTAATTTTTTAATTTTAATTTCACTTTTGGTGGTCTCCTTGATGATATTTTGTTGAGAAATGCGATTTAAAAAATCCATGCATTTTCCCTATTGCCAAATGTGTAAGCAACCCGTGGCGAAATTGACTGATGATGAGAATAAGGATGGGATTAGATGAGATGAGGAAGTGGTCAGATGTTGTGATGATTTAGATAGGACTAGATGCTCGTAAGGTGCAAGACTGCGGATTGGTTGCCTTATTTTGAGTTGAGTCGGACTTGCGCACCGAGGCCTTTTACTTGAATTTTGATTTCCTATGCAATAACGTTCATTTTGAATAACTTAAATTTCAATACAGATTTTAAGGTTTCTATAACACTTTGACAACTTCATTGTATTTTGTCCCGTTATCTTTAAGTCAGGATTTTTTCAGATTATTCGGTTCACAAACTTCGAAATAAGGGAGGCAGTCATTTTTGTAAATTTTTAGCTATAAATCAAAAAGTACACAAAAGAAGATAATTAAAATGACGTGTACCTACATTGTGCCCTTTCATTATGACACCCTATTATAACTAGGTGCACTTGCATTCCCCAGGCAAGTCTAAATAAAGTGAAGCAATTTTCCTAATTTTTCCATTTTAAGTCAATTGGAACAGATTTTCGATGATTATTCCTCCGTGGTATGTCCGATTTTTTCTAAACCATATATGGCTAGATGTTGCATTACGGGCTAAATTTGATCCTGATATCTCTTTTAGTTGCGGACAAACGAAAATCCGAACCGGGGAAGCTTCTCTCCTATTAATCATCATCTCTTTCATTTTTTCAATCCCCCACTCTATAGGTAGACACATTTAGTAAAAAAATGCGAGTGAATGGGATATTTCAGAGCAAATTTGCTGTGACAGACAGACAGCGAGTGATTCTATATGTGTTCCGTCTTTTCCTTTTGAGGTACGCTGTTATACGAATGAATCATTTTACCTTTATTGTGGACATAAAAATATCTTAGTCTCATTTTAACCCAGATTTATGAAAAATATTTCCCGTCTTCTATCTATTTTTATTAAACAAATGCATTTCTCCAACAGACAACCCATCACCAGAAACATCTGAAGACCCGACAATGCCGTCAATCTACACCCTGAGCACGGCTCCCTCACCAGCTCCAATAATGCTTCGTCTCGGGAACTCCACAATAGACAGCACCAAATCCTTTAAAGTGCCGCAGCCGGCGCCACAGCCCACTTCCCAGCCAATCACAGATAGACCAGTGATTGGAAAGATCTTGGTCCCACACGTGGTGTCTGCTGCTAGAAACACATATTTCGACCATGACAGGAGATATGGGCCTACGTTTGAAGATGTGCCAGTTGGGAATGTGACAAAGATAACTGTACAGTTAGGAGAAGATGCTCATTTGAATTGTAGGATTAGTTTACTTCAGGATAAAACGGTGAGTAGACTATATTTAGTTCATTTTAGAAGTAAAATCATGATTCATTATTCTTATTCTTCTGCAGCATTTATCATTTAAGTGAATATTTGTTCCATTCGGCGTTCTCATTTCCATTCCCTTTTTTGTGCGTTTCCAACATTAAAATGAAAATAATTTAAAAACTCCAGAACCGCAGAACTGAGGTTTTGTCGTCTTTTTCACATTTTATTTCTGGAAAGGAAAGAAAGATGAAGGAAGGTTTTCTGGAAGGTTCTGGAGTGGCGTCCGAGGACCGGAAGATGAGCTGTACGTAGGCCTCCAACAAGGTGGAGTGACGACCTCGTAAGGATCGCGGGAGCGCGGTGGATGCGAAAAGCACAAGACCGGTCTGAGTGGAGAGCCTTAGGCTGACATGATAGATTTTATTTAACTTATCCTAATTTTTACCCACTTTGTACTTCTGATAAACAACCTGTAAAATTACTAGCATAGCTTTCATCCTAAACTTCAGGGTTGAAAACCCACATAGCAAGTAGTTAAGTAAACTCGTCATTGCACCAAAATAAATTCTCCTCATGTGGCCTGTGAGCTCGTTTTTATTCACTGCGTCATCAATGTCGTCATACTCGTAAAATAAAAATCGCATCCGCCTTCAAAAACAACATGAGAACATTCTCAGTCCAATCCAAGCCTATATTGGATACATAATATCGCTAATATTTTTTCTACGATCTGATGAAGTACGAAATCTGATTGGTTTTTCAACACTAACAGCAGCCGAGTTAGAAGCGATACGATTACATGTCAAAAGCAATATGATTGAACGGAGTAGAAAAGGGCCCCTGTATGAATGTAAATGACATGCTAATCTAATCATTTAAATTTATACGCAAACTGAGCCCTTCTAAGTTCAAATTTGAACAGTGTATAAACCATTTGTCAATGTAACTATGCGCGTTGGAACAACTCAAACATGCCCAACTGTTGTCTTGGTAGTTCTCAAATGGAATTAGCAAAATAAACGGTTCAAACTGTGTCAATGTTATCGCTATACTTATATCAATATAGCCTTATAAACAGTTACAACCTGCCAAGTTTTGGACAAAGAAAGGGAAGGACACTAAAAAAACCTATGAGTTTATTTTATTTTTAAAAATACACTGTGCTACGATACTTACATATTTGCATAAAAACTTTTGGCATAATATCACTTAACTACGTTCAAAAAGCATAATTAATCGTTTAGCATAAACACAAATTGTACAATGTTATGAGAAATATATGTTAGTTCCTTCATAATAGATTAGGTCAGATTAGAGCTGTGGCCAAATTAGAATAGAAAAAGACGTTAGAATTGTTTAATTTAAGTATATTTTTACCCTTAGATTTTTTTTTGACTTTATATCAACCGTTTGAGTATAATACAGTAAGAATCTTCACAATATCACCCACAGTATCACTAGTTACAGTCGTTACTAAATCCTCATGCGACATGATATATATTTCGTAAATACTAACTCCACTAACGTTTCATCATTAAATTCGAATCTAAAATCTCAAGACGGCGTTAAACTTATTTACACGATTTCGTGTTTTGCCCAACTCCAACGACTTCGAGAAACTCGCGAAATTAGAGAGTTTAGACAAAAGCAAGTTACGGCTCGGCTGTAAGAACTCTAAAATTGTCCAACAAGTCAAATCTGCGCGAAAACTTAACAGTTACAATTGCCAAAGTTACGGCTAAGTTAGTTTATGTCAGGATTTTGACCTTTTAATGATCATATATATACCTACTCGTTTAAGTTTTCGGATTATTAACGTAAGTTTTGTGAATGAAGGCTAAAATAATTCGATCTCAATGTATTGAAACGTACATATACGTGTCACATAGTGTCGGATGTCTCATCCACATTTTGTCACGTGATAAACGCAGCCATATTAGGCCCCCTGATAAAACGAAAAGGGGTATTATAAGTTTAACATGTACGTATCCGTGTATCTGTGTGTCTGTGTATGCCATCGCAGCTCTAAAACGGATGTACTGATGCGATTTTAATTAAAAGATAGTAAGTTTAATCTAAATCGGCTCTGAAAAAAGAGTTACTATTGTTTTTAAGACTCCGCTGTCCGTCTGTCCGTTTGTCTGTCTGTGTCTCATGAAACGTGATATATAGACAGTTGAAGTTTTCACAGAAGATGTATTTCAGTTGCCGCTATAAGAACAAATAATACAAACATAATAAATTAAATATTTAATGGGGGCTCCCATACAACAAACGTGTTTTTTGCGTTGTTTTTATGTCGTATAGTTTATTTTAATAGTTATAATTTGGCTGCTAGGATTACTAGCGTTTTATGAACGTTTTTTTCCTTAAAAATGGCTCTTCCTTGTAACTATCCAGTTTTAATCATATGTGTTTTATATGAAGTCCTATCTTCGAGTGCAATTCACGCATGAACAAGCAATTCACCGTGACAGCATACTGCTATACTGAGATGTAGCTACAGCCAGCATACCTGAGGCATAGATAATATTATACTGGTGCCTTAGGATTTACATGTCCGCCCATGTGTCCTGTTGAGTCAAGTGTGTAATGTGCATTACGCATACACATTTGAGCATGACTGACTGCTGAGTTTCTTGCGGCGTTTCTTCTCAGCAGTGGTCTCCTCTTGGGAAGCGCTGGTAGATTCTTGAAGTGTAAAAGTGCCCGTGCTTACTGAATATTTTTTTTTTTGGTACTTGAGATCGCCTACGTCCAGCATGAGACTGATATACGCCGATAATGATGATGATCAGCCGATTTTAAAAAAACTGTTTTAAAGAAAAAAATTGCTAAATACATAAAATAGAACACCCTCAATTTGTATTGTTTGTGTTGGCAAAACTGTATGGAACCCAGCCCAACCACCAATAGAATTATAACGTATGTAAAGTAAAATCGGTCAAGCGTGAGTCGGATATACGGAAAATAGCATTGCAACGCATGCGGGACACAGTTAGTGTAGTAATAAACGTTGTGTGTGTGAGAGTATTTGTAGGCCGGTAACTCTCTTCCCCGGGGTTTTTAGAAACTGAAGTTTATGTAACTAGCTTTCACGTGGTAAACATGAGATTTGTATTGGTTATATGGACCAATTTGCCCATCATTCTTTACTGCAGCTCCAAGACTAGGTACTAGCTTATATGTACACATCAAAGACAAAATAGTTTTTACCTTGTAAAACCTCGGCCCAGGTAAAGGTTCGTACTCAGGTACCGGTAAATATCCTATGTAAACATTACATCACTAGGTATTTGGCCCATCGGGACTTAGTTAAACATTCGGTTTTAATCAAGCAAAGTAATTAAGTTTCTCATCAAGCCCTATTCTATTTCTCTGTGGAAACTACCAATACCTACATGTATTTTGGGTTTGTGTCAAACGCGTGAGTTAAATATTTATTGTATCTAACCTTGTGTGTGTACAATTTATATTTTATGTCAAAGAGAAGGTAGAAGAACACACAAACCACAAAGGAACGCCATTTCTATTGCATAGAACCAATAGAAAGAAAGAAAAAGAAAAAGAAAGAAAAATACATTTATTCACTACAGACACAACACACAGAAAAATAAATAATTGAAAACAGAAAGAATAATAAACAAGTAGTGAGTGTGTCTTCGCGGCAGTGAATCGGACACTGGCTCAGCATAATGCTGAGGTGTTAAACACCTGCAGCGCTGATTTTCAGCCAGCTCCAATACATTTACATATAATAGTACAATACATTTAAATCAATAAAATTCTATTCTATTGTGTCTGTATGAATTAAGGGTAAATATCTTGCAATTATGTACTACGGGTGCTTCTATACAAACCCGTAGCGTATTTAATATTGTATTTATTTGCAATACCAGTTTGTCGTAAAGTACAAAGTTAAACATAAATATAATTAAAAACTGTATACACGTCAAAATGTTCGTTGTTTTGTGGACATGGCAATGCCGCGCGTGGGAGAATTTATTTTTTGTAGTAAATATTAAATAATGGCGGATAAACGATAAAGATAAAAGATGTTTATTCAGTAAGTAGGCCGCACGGGCACTTTTACACGTCTCAATATACCAGCGCTTCGCAAGAGACCACTGCTGAGAAGAAACGCCGCAAGAAACTCAACAGTCAGTCGTTTTTATAAATACTACGATATTAAACAATTATTAAGTTTAAAGGATGGATGAAAGAAGATTGACGAAAGAGATATACAGAGCGAAAGTGAGTGGAAGGGTCGGAAGAGGCCGCCCTAGGCGTACTTTTTCGAATCAAATCGGAGAAATACTGGAAAAGGGCCGAATCTTAAGTACCCGAAACCGACGTGCGTGCATGACTCGATGTATGAATGTGGAAGAAGCGAAAGACATTTGTCAGGATCGTAGCAGGTGGAAAGAAGTCGTCTCTGCCTACCCCTCTGGGAAACAGGCGTGATTTTATGTATGTATGTATGTTTAAAGTTTAACCTAGCATTATATAAAACAATGAAACTAACATAAAAAAGAAAAACAAATATATTCAAGCGTAGCTTGAGCAGGAAAATGTGTCAAAACTCAGATACCTGAGCTTTTACAAGGCAAGGCAGGTTATGAGGGATTGCAGTAAGAGTATTGTAATTTTATGAAAAGTTACTATTTATTCTATTTTTGCTAATAAATCAGCCCCTCGAAATCACAAATATTGTACACAATTGTAAAAGACAAAGATATTTCTCCTTGATGAGCTAGAATTCAGTTGATATTTAGACAATACAGCTTTTGTTTCAACCTCTTTGATAACAAAGCGACCTTTTAATTACTGAGAAATTATATTTTTAACTTGGAAATGTCATGATAATTTAAAATGTTTGCCAGAGTAAAATAGTTGCAAAACTATTCAGAGCATTTAATGAGATAGCTGATTTTACTTTCAGGCCTTTTAATACCATCCATCCAACCAGAATTAAATAAAAATAAATAAATTAGTACCTATAACTACCTGAAACGGACGTAGGGTAAAGTAACCAGTGGTCGGCCAGAAACCTGTAGTCGGTCTCTGCCTATACTTTGTATGGGTGGGAGGAGTACCAAAGATATATTTCCCACTTTTCGCACTCATATAAGGCCAACTACTGATCTCTGGCTGACCACTGGTGACTTTACCCTACGTGCATGCATGACTCGATATCTATGAATGTGGAAGAAGCGAAAGAGATTTGTCAGGATCGTAGTAGGTGGAAAAAAGTGGTATATGCCTACCCCTCTGGGAAACAGGCGTGATTTTATGTATGTATGTAAATAAATATTAGGGGACAATCTCACACAAATTGATTGATTGAGTCACTTTTAAGTATTTTGGAGGTCAATTTCTCCCAACAGGTTGAGTTCGAACCGCTAAAAAAAAAAAATGTGTCTGTTATTTTAAACTACTCTCTAACATACGAGTAGGTATATCAAAATCAACAAAATCGGAGCCAGACAGTTGGGTACCTTTCCTTGTTAGTGTTGCCAGCATTTCGCCTTTATTATGGTTATCCTAAGTTTTATCAAGAATCTACCCGAGGGCTGAACTAGTTCACAATTCTCTAATGACGATAAAAGCATTCATTGTTCCAACCTCTCGCTCCTTTGTTACGGCGATTACGCAAATCACCCCATTGTATAAGAATTATTAACGTTTTGGGAACTTAGGAATTGTGGTAATTTCTTAAATTTTCTGTTTTGTTCTAGATTATTTAATGTTCATGTTAATCGTTCCATCTTTAACTAGATAATTGGTGTTCATAATGAGTCTTTGTAAGTAAAAATATATTAAGATATCTTTATTTCCGATTTTTTTTAATCTGTTGTAACGTGTTCAAACTTGAGGACGTACGCTACTTCGTACGCATAGCATAAGTTTTCCGCTACTCCCCCTATCTTAACCCCTTAGGGGTTATTTGAAAAATAATTTCTTAGTACTCACTTACATTATAAAAGGAACCCCTGTACCAAATTTCAAGTTTCTAGGTACAGTAGTATCGGCTGTGCGTTGATATCTAAATCAGTGAGTCAGGTTTACCTTATATATATAAACAACTACAAAACATGTTTGCATCAATATAGATTGTTGTTGGGTAAACATAATTATGCCGTATATAATTGAACACTAAAAATACACTTGCGGTGTCAACTGGCTGACCACGAAGTTCCAGAAATATGATACCAAGACAGGTAGAATTCCTGCTTTTAATAAGTAAACAGATCCAACTCTCATTACAAATGAACCTCATGGCAGAGCTTCAACCACTCAGGCTTGTATTAAAAAACTGATCTCAACTCTAATGCTCGTCTCAAGATGCGTCAAAAACGACAGTGTTCTATGGTTTGGCGTTTACTTTGACGTAACTTGCGACGGGCCTCACAGTCAAGATGAGTTTATTGATACGGCCCTCAATCCCCAGGGTATCACCAGTGTTAATTAGCTCATACTCTATAATCTCCTTTGCCTCTAAAGTCATTTGTGCGTATGAAGAGTGTGTGGCCACTATCTCGTCGTTTAATCTGCCACTAAGCTCTAGTTTATGCGTTAATGTTTCGGTGTGGGTGTAAGATAACCTTTTAATTGATTCGCTTAAAGGTATGTCGTCTTAGTCCTCGGGGTGGAACCGTTTGAACAGCCTAAAAATTGCATGTCTATGAGCTTCACTTTTTAACTGCTCGTCTGCCTTCTTCAAGCCATTAACAATCTTGCATGATCAAACACACAGTCAGTAATGGAAGCGATTTATATTATATGCATACATCATCAGTATTAAGTAAAGCGTGTTTGTTCCCCTTACGCCCAGACTACCTATATTTAATGAACGGTTGTCAAGGATCATAAATGGATCGACATAATGGAACGGCTTTTAAGGATGGAAAAAATATACACTAGCTATATCTCGATTGCGTGTACGGGTTACTTTTTATATAAATTCGTCTTTGCATGCTCACGCGACAAACATAGATGGGTTAGTAGTACTGGAATCACTAGGTCGCAAAATTACCACATCGCTGGAAGCTTTATCTCAAAAAATCTAAATCGCAAAGTGAACACATTTTATTTATGTCATTGCGGGGCTCTTATTCCTGGGTAGTTTGCCCTTCGGGCAGAAGTTATCCAGCTAACCTAACCTATCTATTACACGAATGAAGTGGTCATTTTGCAACGCTGACATTTTATAATGTAGACTTAAAGCGTTGTAGTCGTTTTGCGGCAGCAACGGTAGATTGACGCTATACACTACAACTGCCCGTGACGCGTTGACGGCTGCCGCCGACAGGTGACGGTGGCTGCCGCCGGCGTGTTGCCGTTGCCGCCGACAGGTGGCGACTGCTGCAGTAACCTCTGCCGTTGCTAAAATGCCACTCATCTGTAAGAAGCTTAGGCCAGACTCAAAGACCATCAATCTATCTATATACCTATATAAAAGGCAAACCTGACTGCCTTAGATATCAACGCACAGCCGAAACTACTGTACCTAGAAACTTAAAATGAGATACTGCGGTTCCTTTCATGATGTGAGCACTAAGAAAGGACTCTTGGAAATTCACCCCTAAGGGGTTAAAATAGGGGGAGTACTAGGAAACTAATTCTATGCGTATGAAGTCGCGGGCGTCCTCTAGTCCGTATAGTCAATTGCAATTGTGTCTTCACAAAACTTTTGTCTCCAGGTATCATGGGTCCGACGTAAAGGCAGAGACGAGATGCCAGAACTCCTAACAGTCGGCGCAGTTACGTACGCTGCCGACGACCGGGTGTCCGTCGCGCGGCGGTACCCTGGGAACTGGAAGCTCCTCATCAGGGAGGTCAAGCCTGCAGATGAGGGCGTCTACGAGTGCCAGATATCCACGCACCCGCCTAGAGTCAGCAGGACTTTTTTACATGTTAACAGTGAGTCATTTTTACCCGACTGCGCGACGTATGTTTATACGTATATGTTTGTTCCTTTGTGACGCTCTAGAAATTAAACGCGTAAACCGACTGTCATGAATCTCATATCAATCGATTTGTCTGAATCTTGTGAGTTATACTAAAGATAGGACAATAATCGAAAATCAATATGGCGGCAACCAGATACCATATTGTAGAAAAGAAAAAAAAGAAGGTTGACGAATTATACCAAGTGCGATATCGTTGAATAGGTATTTAAAAAAAAACATCTTTAGGTTTCTTTTATCCATTTTTCGTTGGTTAGATTTAAGTTGGTTAGCAACAGTCGGGTTTTTGTTAAGCTTACTTTTTAGGGTTCCGTAGCCAAATGGCAAAAAACGGAACCCTTATAGATTCGTCATGTCTGTCCGTCCGTCTGTCCGTCCGTATGTCACAGCCACTTTATTCCGTAACTATAAGAGCTATACTATGGAAACTTTGTAAGTAGATGTATTCGGTGAACCGCATTAAGATTTTCATACAAAAATAGAAAAAAAACAATAAATGTTTGGGGTTCCCCATACTTAGAACTGAAACTCAATTATTATTTTTCATCAAACCCATACGTGTCCCCCCCCCCCCCCGTAACTTCTAAAATAAGGGAATGATAAATGTAAAAATAATATATGATGTACATTACCATGCAAACTTCCACCGAAAATTGGTTTGAACGAGATCTAATAATTAGTTCTTTTTTAATACGTTATAAATCGTAAACCGCATTTTACCTTTCATTCAATCAACTCCAATATAATAAAGAATAAAGAAAAACATTTATTTAGATGTATAGTGGTACGGAACCCTACGTGCGCGAGTCCGACTCGCACTTGGCCGGTTTTTGTTATTTATTATTGATTGTGTGAAGAATTTGAATAAAAAAAAAATGGAATACAGTTCCCATAATTACACATAACTAACACACTAATTATATATCTCCTTGTCTTATATATAAAAATCTATGACCGTTCGTTAGTCTCGCAAAAACTCGAGAATGGTTCAATCGACTTGAATACAATGTCACTGGATAGGTACCTACAGCCGGAGATAAGTTGCATGTACCGTTAATCAAATAGGTTTCTAGGTTACTATGGAACTTTGTCAAAGTGAAGCAGTAAGTAATTTTGACATTTTTGCTTTAGAGAAAATAACTTTTGTTTAGGTTTAACCTTGAGGACTTTGGTCTAAATTAAATAATCGAACCCCATGAAAAAGATATCATCAGATTAAATAGATATTTAATTCCAAATCAAAAACACCCAAAACTGACGTACGTGCATGATGAGAATGATGAATGTAGAGGAAGCGAAAGTTGTTCGTTTAGACCGGTGCACCTGGCGTTCCGCAGTCTCTGCCTAACCCATTGGGAGACAGGCGTGAAGCTGATTAATGCCAAAGGTATATTTCATAAGCTAAGTAGGGTAAAGTCACCAGTGGTCAGCCAGAGACCTATAGTCGGCCTCTGCCTATGCTTTGTATGAGTGGGAAGAGTACGAAAGCTATATTTTCCACTCTTTGCACTCATATAAGGTCGACTACTGTTCTCCGGCTGACCACTGGTGACTTTACCCTATTTGAATTGCATATAAAACACATACGTCAATGTCCAAAGAACCATCAAGTCAGTAATAAATATAAAGCTTTCTTTAGTCCCGAAAAAAGCTCTAACAATGATTGACGTAAGGCTTAAGTAAGAAATAAAATAATGCGAAACAAGGATACAGCATTCGAGTCATGTGCCTCTCGAATTTACGATTCTCACTCGCAGAATACCAAAAACGGTACTAAAATTGTTTTAAGCAAAGACCAAATGAGGCTGGCTAAGCGGGATTTCTCTCTGAGTTTTTATTACCTACAATATCCAATAATAAAAAACTCAAAGGCACATAAACGAAATATCATGTCAGGTTGTTATGCTGTATGAATTTTTATTGTTCTATCAAAAAATACCAGGTGCGTAATCTGTCAAAAAAGGTTAAAAAAAGAAAATGTTTATTCAGTGAGTAGGCAATTTGAACGTCAAAAAATCTACCAGTTGTTCCCAAGAAAAGAAACCCCGCAAGAAACTCAGCAGTTATTCATTTTTTTAAACAGTGCTTATGTGAATGAGAATACTTAACTAGCATTATATAAAACAATGAATATATAATAAATATACTGCGTAATTGAGCAGGAAAAAGTGTTGTTTTTAATAGCTCTGAATAGAAACACACTTTGTTTTATTTAACAGTCTGTGATGTCTCACTGCTGGGCAAAGCCCATGTGATGTTCATACAGCTCTAACTTGGTAAGACTCCCACCGTTCTTGATCTCTCGCCTGGACATCGTCGCCTAGGTCTGCTGCGACGCCGGAGTCTATTCTGTAGGACCCATTTTGTACACACTTTACCCTTCAATTCCTCCGGCATAACACAGACATGCCCAGCCTATTCTGGGCTTGGCAGCAGCTTAGGCTACATCAGCTATTTTTATGTCTTTTGAAATGTAGTTTTGTTCCGCTTAATTTAACAATGTTCAATTGTCCATCACAGTGAATTTACGTTCAAAAATAAAACTCAAAATCAATGTTCAAAAAACCCACGACGTCTAAAACGTTGATGACAAAGGATAAAATAATTTAAAAAAAACCCGACTTGAAGAATGCATGTAATGTTGGATAATAAACGTAAAAAGCGTTTATAAGTAGAGTTGATCTCTCGCGGAGTCGGTCATATAAAAAATAGAGTACCTATTCGTTTTCATAGCCCTTCCGTATGACCTATTTGGTTCACTACCTATGAACTTAATAAAAACCCAAGAATATCCGTCCGCGGCTACCGTTTCCGTACCGTCGTGCTTAAAAAGGGTTTGATTCACGACCTTATTTACTGTTTATAAATTATTCCTTTTTACTAAGCTCACTGTAAACTTTTGAGGTCAGTTTTCAGAATATTTGTCAGACTTGCCGATGTTCTCTGAGAAAATTTAGAGACAGTAAACTTGTTCCTTTTTCAAACTTGAGTATGAAAAATCGTCACTACCTGCCGCACTCAGTGACGTCAATTAAATTTAATGCTTGATGGCAGTTGCTGCTGTCACTTTCTTTGCTATAGCAATAGAATGAGACGTCACTAAACAAGCATTACATTTAATTGACGTCTCTGAGTGTGGCGGTAACGAACGACTTAACCGACATTAAGATTGCATCGAGCGTCCAGTGGCGCCCTCATTCCTAGCGTTGTGTTATCTTGTAAACTAAAGTATTGTCTTGAATTCAAAGTGTTTTATTTATTTTACAAATAAAAACACAATTTATAGGGTTGTTTTGACAATTGACCTATGAGCGAGTAAATTAACGGAAAAATATCGCCACCATTTTCCGTTAAGTTGACCACACAAAGGTTGTTTTTGCCATAATATGCTATACATTACACACAAAAGATTACGTTATGCTTAAAATATTATGCTTTATGGTCTAAGATCCGAATAGGAGACGATTTGCACCGGGCTGTTCATTCGATGGGAAGTATTTTATATGCTAAATAATATGTGGCGAATAGGCAGGCTGAAAATTTTCAGTCCAGTACTTATATCATTTTTTTTAAATTAAAAATTAACTTTTTATTAAAACTGCATATGCTTGTTTAATAGACAAATTACATACTAATCGAAAGTATGAAGCCTATAGAATATGTAAACGTTAGGTTTAGTGCAAATTATCAGTACCGACTTTCCTGTTTATATACTACACTACCCAATAGTTAGACAGGAAAAAAATAGTCAACCTAACGTTTGCGTATTCTATAAGCTTCATACTTTCAATTGGTACCTATGTAATTTTTTGAATTTTTTAATACAAAATTGATTTTTAATTAATACTGGAGTGATTTTTTTCAGCCAACCTATTTGCCTTAATATATATTACTTAGCATATTAAATTTGATATAAAATACTTTTCATCGAATAAACAGCCCGGTGCAAATGGTCTCCTATTCGAATCTCCCACTGTTACGTTTCTATTTCACAGAAAGTGACAAAGTATACTTTAACTAAAATTGGTGTAGGTTATCTATCTCAACTTTAAAAAACTTTTGTCCGCTGTTTGGTTTGTCCGAAAACCATTTTTTTCTGAAACCGTTTAACTTTCTTGGATTGTTATAAAACTAACCAAATCTACAGGTTCTGTAGATAACGTATGCGGAATGAAATCTGGACAAAGTTTGAACCTCTGTTTAAAATATTAAATTCCTTAAGTCCAAGTTGATTTGTATTTTGTTTACCAAGTCATCTGTTAATAACTACGATGAAATTAATGGACGTAGAACTTTTTCACAATAATTATGGCAAATCGAGAATAATGCGTCGCAAAACTGTTTGCAATTTCTTCGATACACACAAGGTACACACAAAAGGTTGAGAGTCGAAGCACAGCTTATAGTATTTTAGCGTCCTACTCAGAAAAACAAATACAAGAAAGCCCGGTTCTGGAAGACTACCCAGTTTGAAAATGACATTACAGACCTCGGAAGACAATTCAAATACGACGGCAAATTTATTGAAAAGTATCTTAATGACATCAGTATTGAATAACAGCCAAGAAAAGACTGTGTATAAAAATCAAAAAATTAAAAAAAAAAACTGGCTACGCAATTTGGTCAAAAATACATTTTACGCTAAAAACGACGTCTTGTGCGTAATGGACGACGAATCATATTTCACATTAGACGCAAATTAATGGCAAGGGAATTATTATTTTAAAAACACCAATGGTCCAACTAAAGAATACGTGAAACATTTGGAGCATACGAAGGTTCCCAAAAAAGTTTTACTGCGACTTGCGATCAGCCCCCGCAGTATGTCTACAGTTGTTCTTAATCTGGCTTAGCCGTTTATGCTGACCGATACATGGAGCGATGTTTGCCAACTGTGCTGGATTTTATAAAATTGGAACATAGAGGAGCTAATATGGTGTTTTGGCCAGCTTTAGCTTCGAGTTACTAGTCATAAAAAAGTTAAGTGAAATGGTCGAGCTAAAACTCCCGTACGTAAGCAAATTATCGTAACGCAATCGGAGATTTTTTGGGCAAATCTAAAACGGCAAGTCTACTAGAATATTTTTCGCCGAATAAATGTACAAGGTTTTATTGGAGAGACTAAATTAGAATCAAATACAATGCTGACATTCGTGTTAACGTCAGCCATGGACAAAGTTCCACGGAACTGGCGCAAAGGACTAAATTATTTTTTGCATTAAACATTGTTAATAATACTATTATTTATTACAAACATTTTTAACAGAACGGATTTTTTATTACTTTAATTATGGTTTTGAATTTTGTTCAGATTTCATTTCGCATACGTTATATCTT
Organism: Acleris sparsana; assembly: GCA_923062465.1. NCBI lineage: Eukaryota > Metazoa > Arthropoda > Insecta > Lepidoptera > Tortricidae > Acleris > Acleris sparsana. The sequence goes on along the minus strand of OV281302.1, from coordinate 2,498,559 downwards.
TAAAACATTTTGAAAAGTCAATGAACAAAGCGTTTGTCTGCATAAAAACATAAATATACTTTTTATAATTATTTGTTTAGGGAGAACACAATCCAACGTTTATAAATCCAAGTGATGCAATTATTTGACGAATACAATCCAAAGTAAATCGTGAAACAAAGCCTTTGTCTTCATAATACCATTTTAAACAAGCAAATAATGGTTGGATAATTTCATGTTTTAAATACGTAGCACGGCTGAATAGACTGCAAAACCGTTTTGCTGGTAATACTGAAATAACAAATTTACAGTATTATTATAGAGCGAGAGCAGGCCACGGGAAAGGGTTGCCTTTTAAAGAGCAGTATAACTTCTCTAATCAGGATGCCATGCAATCTATTTATTATTGTTTGTTTTGGGAGCCTGACAGCTGTTTATTGGTGGGACTCATCACGGTACAGGCTTATGTCCTAGTACTTTCTGCAATTCTAGTTCTTTTTAGTCAATGAACCGATGGTCAGGTCCACGGTTCGTAACAGATATTCGTTACATAGCCGAAAGTTGCTGCTACAGACTACAGTGTAGCACTCTAAGCTTTGCTGGCAGCTGACAGTGAATTTTCATGACGACACACTGGCCTAGTTGGTAGTGACCCTGCCTACGAAGCTAGCGGTCCTGGGTTCAAATCCCGGTAAGTGCAGATGTTTGTGTGATGAGCGCGAATATTTGTTCCTGAGTCATGGATGTTTTCTATGTATTTAAGTATATATTTCTCTATATAAGTACTTATATCGTTGTCTAGTAACCATAGTACAAGCCTAGAGCTTAGTTTGGGACTATGTCAATTGGTGTGACATTGTCCCCTGATATTTATTTATTATTTATTATTATTAAGTGAAGTCTTTTAAGAGGGTCGTGAAGCAGAAAAATCTTATAAAAAATGCGATAATGTTTCTCTCGCCTAAAACTGGTCAAATTGTTACGATTTTTGAATATTATTATGTTGTAGTCGTGCTTTTTCCCTTCCCGATTTTTGTTACTTGGTAAGAAATAACAAAATAACAAATGTTGGCTATGCTCGGGGTTTCTCTGCGTGATAGAATCAGAAATGATGATATCCGCAGTCGCAGTAGAACTAAGGTTACCGACATAGCCCTAAGAATAGCTAAACTGAAGTGGCAGTGGGCGGGGCACATTGCTCGCAGGACTGATGGCCGATGGGGTCAGAAGGTTCTGGAGTGGCGTCCGCGGACCGGAAGACGAGCTGTAGGTAGGCCTCCAACAAAACGGAGTGACGACCTCGTCAGGATCGCGGGACCGCGGTGGATGCGAAAAGCACAAGACCGGTCTGAGTGGAAAGCCTTGGGGGAGGCCTATGTCCAGCAGTGGACGTCTTTCGGCTGACATGATGATGAAGAAATAAATAAAAGAGGCGGAAACGTACAAACATACTTTTTCATAGCAACTACATTTTCAAAAATTGTGGGAATCGGGCTCAATTTAGGGGTTGAAAATCGTTACCGCCAGGAGTTTCTGTATGTTTTGTCAGCTACGCAATTTATTGTCAACCTTCTGTCTAAAACATTGAGAAGAAACCTGCACGAGTATGTTAGTGAGGTAAATGCACATATTATAAGATCCCGAAAAGGCCCACCTATGTCAAATAAGACGAACATTAAAAATGATAGGTACACCTGAATTTCATGCAGAGAAATTACCGTTCCGGGTCGGCTTATCTCGGCTTAAAACGGCTTATTTAATCACGAAAAGTAATGATGAAATCTCACTGCTAATCCCGTCTGGGAAGGATAAAAAACAATGCAGACAATGTCTCAAAATACTACTTACTTATAACGAACGAAACGTCTCAATCATAGACATACATTTAATTACAGAACAACCGCAGATAATTTTCAATATAAACCTTCCGGGAACTACACGAGCATGATTCGATTGGACGAACCGCTTGGCTGGTTGGTTTATCGTATTAACGTTGATAAGTTAAGCCCAATTAAAATAGAATGAACAAATTTATAGTTGGTCATTTGATCAATAGGTACCTACAAGTTCGTAAAAAAGCAGGCTTTAAAACCCGACTGTAGGTTTTATTTTACCTGCTAACTGGACTCTTATGAACTCGAGTATTTTTGGTAAATAAATGTGTAGATTAGATGAGAGAAGCTGAAGATCAGGAGCAGCGATGTGCATTGCGAGAGGCCTTTATACAGTCATCATCATCATCATCATCATGTCAGCCGAAAGACGTCCACTGCTGGACATAGGCCTCCCCCAAGGCTTTCCACTCAGACCGGTCTTGTGCTTTTCGCATCCACGGCGGTCGAGCTGACGAGGTCGTCACTCCATCTTGTTGGAGCCCTACTTACAGCTCGTCTTCCGGTCCGCGGACGCCACTCCAGAACCTTCTGACCCCATCGGCCATCAGTCCTGCGAGCAATGTGCCCCGCCCACTGCCACACAGCTGCTTTATACAGTAGTGGACTAATACGAGCTGATAATGATGATGAAAAAAAACGTGTTATTTTTGAGGCAACACTGAGTCTAGGCATTCCATCTTAGTCCTCAGGGTTAGCAACGCATTTGGAGTCTTAAGATTGAAGTCTTATAAATTCAAATGGGTATCAGATCCCACTTAGCATCAGATGATCTGTCTGCTTGTGTGCCTTCTCCTTGTCATAAAAAAAGTTTATAAGTTATCCGAAAAATCGGAAAGTTCCTAATAAAATAACGATAAGCGATAACGAATTCTACACGTACGGAATTGGTGTCACAATCTAGCAGCAGATAAAGTGGAAATCAAGAATCTGTCTAGCCAAATTCTCTGATTAAATCTTCAATGGTTTCCAGTATTATGATGACAAGCCTTTTTAGGATCTGACAGAGGAAATCCTAATTTATTCGATTAAGCATCTAACGAACTTGCGCTTGACTAGCTCGGGTTATCGAGTTACTATAATCAAATTTGTCTCGGTAATTTTATTATCTGTATAATATGAATTGATAAATAAGGATCTTATTTTTTATGAGCAGGGCCCGTTCTTTTCATGCCGTTGACGCAAAAATGACGTCACGCAACATAGAGTTGATTCCAAATGGTTTTATTGTAATTATTAACCATTAGTCGTCGATCATTTAATCATGTAAAAATAAGTTAAGTAATCTATTGACGTGTAGCAAAATAAATACGTACTTCATACCTAAAACGTAAATGAAACTATTTGATTGAGGACAGTGGCAAAAATCATCGAGTAATATTATGTTTTAAAAAAGCCGTTCTTATGTTGTAATAAAAATTAATATGATTAAAATAGTCATATATATACAATTACGGCATTAACATTCATAAAAGAATATTGTATCAATTTTCCATTTTTAGTAATCATAATGAGTAATAAAAAAAATTGCGATTAAGCTGTACATAACTTTAATCATTGTACCGCTTCTTATTTTTCATTTTATTTATTTGTACCAGTTAATACATGCCTAAACACCTGCCAAATGAAAACAGCATCCTGTGTGTAAAATTTCGTCATTTTGACGTCATCGGCATCAAAAGTATGAGTTATGAGCAACCATATTTCTCGAGTTTATAACTTATTAAACGTTGCCGTCATCGTACTTGTTTCATATTATAAGCATTTGCATTAAAACCATGTTATATCTGTGGCACACTACGCATTTGTAAGTAAATTTAAATAAATATCTGAGAACATTATCACGCAAATTGACGTAGTCCCAAACTAAGAAACCAATTAAAACCTTAAGGTTCAGAGTCCGACTCGCACTTCATTATATTACTATACCAGTCTAACCGTTACCTATTTCCTCAGCTCCTCAAGTATGGGTGGTGGATGAAGCTGGCGCCCCCCTTCTGGAGAAATTCTACGAGGCGGAGTCAACCCTGGCGCTGGTCTGCCGGGCCAGGCATGTGGAGAGTCCAACGGTGCTGACGTGGCTGCATGAGGGAAGAGCCTTGAATGCTGATACCACTAGAGGGGGGATCAGGTAACGTGATAATTTAAATTTACTTTCAAAATATTTCTATCCATCCGGATAGCTACCACCATGTTATCCTTTAAACTACCGCCAAGCAGCAGTGTTTGCATTGCTGTGTTTCGGTATGGGGATACAACTGATGAAATGACTAGCATAGAGGCATTCCATCTTAGTCCTCGGGGTTGACAGTGTTAGGATTATAGATTTAAGAAAGCTTTAATGTCTATGGACCCAAGATTCCATTTACCATCAGGCGGTCTGTGTGCTCGTTGCAGAAGCCGGGTCTAATAAGGCCCGTAAACATTTTCGCTAGTTTAGAGCTTCTCTTTTAGAGACGGAGGCTCTATTATTTCCGTGATCAAAAAGCCTGAAGAGGGTTTAAAACGTTATCCAAAAAGGTACTCTTATTGTCATGTCTAAATATTCACAAAAGCTTCAGGATTTATGTCAAATCAAACTCCAATAAAAGAATGAAAAGGTCAGCATCAACTTTGTTTTAGAATTTCGATCTCTGAATTCTGATATTGGCTGCAAGTTTATTTTCACCAATATCAGTTACCCACGTGACCTCCGGGTATTGGGAAAATAACGCCTAACAATGTTCTCCCAGAGGGAATTTTTTCATTCACTTTCCGTACTTTGTTTACTTTGGAATTTGATAAATATTTACTTAGGCCAATTTTTTATCGACAGTGTAAATTTAAAATGACCGTCAGTATTTATAATACCTACTGACGTCAATTTAACTTTGTAATGATTTGTATCCGTAGTAGTAACAAAATGTAACCACGTTTTGAATATTGAATATTAATATGAAAACTACCCTAGGACTCATAGGCGTAATGCCCTGTTAAATACAACATTCGTTGACTTGCGTTTAAGCAACCAAAAATCAGGACACGCATAATTATGTAATTTACACGCAATTATAGGTCAAGTGAGGCTGAAAAAGTAATTTAATAGAATAACGCCGTAAGCTTTTTGTTACCTTTACAACAAAAACGTTTTCAGGCTTGAAAATTGCCCCCCACAGGAAACTAGCGTATTCGTATATCACTAAGAACCTCCATCTCGCTCTATAAACTACAGTTAATGCGACAGGAGATAGATTGGCTTACTGCCAACTTTTTGCCCAAGGATTATAACAGATATTTTTCAATATTCGGAACATTTAATGGACCACGAGATGACAGGACGGCAGAACTGGAAAGAAATTAACTAGAGTGATTTCTTTACCGCAGTGCGGTTTTCCCGGTCACAAAATTTACTTACTTTACTGATTAACAAAATAGTCCAAGAGATGTTTAGTAATATTTAAATTCAAAATGGCCGACCTTGATGAAAGGTAAACGGAATGGGTTGCGGCTAAACCTAGTTATGTTTTTTTTAAGTTTATCATCAGATTCAATAACTAGGACTTCATGAAACTTGGGACGCCGTACTTATGGCTCGGTGACCTTCCTCGCCCGTGTGTCACTTCTAAAGGTAAACACGGGCGAAAAAGGTTGTCGAGCTTAAAGTACGAGTACTTACTCGCCCGTCTACCCGGGGCTTAAAGACTAATATACCGAACACACGTATAAATCTAGATAAAGAATATGACATTTTTGTATATGAATAAATTATTTTTGTCTTCCTTGCCCGCATTATTTTTTCACTCTATGATTTTATGGCTTTATTTTACCAAAAATATCGCCAAATAGACATACTTATTTACCTTCCCTAAGGATTGCCTCTAATTTTGTGATACTACCGGCGTCCCTATTGCCTTACGCACTCGCAATCGCAGTCGGCTTCAAAGTGGAACAATTGCTTTCATTTTGTATGCCGACTCGCCTTCAGACTGTCAAACTGAAAACGGTTGCGATTTCTATCGTTATCAGCACTAGCAACGCATTTACACCCTTGTAATTCCAAACATGGTGGTGATGGTCTGTGTGCTCGTTTCCCTTTTACGCCAAAAAAAAATAAAAAATATCTTTTTAACAGTGTGAAGACCGAACAAGTACCAGGGGGAGCAGACAGCTTGCTCCGGCTGGCCAGAGTCAACAGCAGCGACGCGGGCAACTACACATGCGCCGTGCGGGGGGCGCGTGCACACACCGTGTCCGTACACGTGCTCAATGGTACGTACCAACAAAGCGGTACCTACATGACAGTATTTACACAACATTTGGGAAACATGATGCAAACGCCATCAAATGAGAACGGACTTGTTTTGTAGATTTATACTTAATGTACCAACAAAGCGGTAAGTACATGATAATATTTACCTAGCTAATGAGTCGGAAATGACGCGGTGAACTATGCAAAAGCCATGCAAAGGGTGCAAAGTCGGTTTATGTCCTCAATTATACGTATCAACAAAGTGGTACATGATTACTGTATGCGTGCTCAATTAGGTACCAACAAAGCGGTACAATAGAACAAACGCTCCATATTAACACTGTTATAGATGCAAAACGAACTTCCTATTATAATCTTGATATTCGGTACCTTAACAACGTTTCTATACTCTGTTAATCCCAGATTTTATAGCTCAAGTACATTATGTTGGCTATGAGGTTTGTAAAATTTAGATAATTAATGTGGTTACCTAATTCAGTTATAGGTTAATTTCAAACTTTCCGATTCTGTTTTTGATATTAATCTCTTAACTTCCATAATAACATTATACGCTCGAACACTGTCAAACTTTGAATTACTGCATTATACGCTGTAAAACAAAACGTACATTATAACTTCCTAATGAGTTAACATAGGAATAATTTATTATTGTATTAACTTTGTTCATGCAAAACGAATTATTATGCTACAAAGGCAGTTTTAAATTTCTGTATAAAATTGTATCTAGTTGCAATGGCAGCTATTTCAACTTAAATTAATTTAATATTATACTAGTGGAACACGTGTTTTGTGATAAATACGTTGTTTAACACTTACTTAAATCAATTGAACAGGCTTAAACTTTATATATGTCTAAACCGTTATTAATAAAAAACCGTTTGTTCAGCGGACTAAATGCCAAATGGATTTCAAGCCCTTTCGAACTAAAATGTCGAAGTACATTGACATAAGTAGTTCCATTACGCGATGGTATATTTTTTTAATAAATCTATTTAATGTATAAACGCCAAACGTTCGTTTTACTGCCGTTCCCAATGATTTATGAATCTACAGTGTTAACAAAGATATACCTATGTATACCTATAGTGATCCTTCATCGTTAGAAACTATACTATCTATCTACCGTCAACATTGCATAACGACGTGTGCTATAACGATAACGCCTATATTCTAAATACTGCAATACTTTTTCATCGTACGAAACAAGCAACATTTTTGGACAGCAAGAAGAAACAATGTCGTTTTATAAACACAAATCTAGTTGGCAAAGTTACCACAGGGTACTGCATTCTTTGCCACAATTTGTTTTGATCTTTTTTGTTGATTAAATCATTTGAATATTCCATTTCCAATGGTATTGAAATATTTTTTGATATAGTTATGTAACTACAAGTCAACTTGAAACAGTTAGTAATATTTGTCTGTAGAAAATGCATCTTGAATTTTGGATAGAATAGAACTGTTTCTTTATTCATTCTCAAAAGTAACAATTAGTTACATGCGAACGCAAAATGAAAGACTCCTTCATCTGAAGTATGTCAAAAAAAGTGAATTAATATTGGGATAGCGTTAAATAATTTCACTTCAATAGTCACTAATATCCGTTCCTAATATTCTGCGGATAAATAAATAGGTTTCATCGCGACAAAATTTCAAAATCCCCTAATCTTTACTTGGCCTAAATCTCTAATTGACTTATTCCTCACAATGCCTAAATTTAAAATTATTTACCTCATTCTACCAGTCCCAAAACGCAACTCAGCTGAATCTTAGAATGACTTTAATCCAAAACATCTGAAAAGCGAAATGTCTGTCTCGCAATGCCAAATAATAAAATTAATGTCAGGACAGTGAGGGTAATAAACGTGTTAAAAATTCAGGTGACTTGGGATTACCTCATTTTAGATTTAGCGCGTTTTGTTGACATATTAGGAATTCGGTACAATACAGGTACTTAGTTCCATATTTCAGTATTGATACCAAATCGTTTTCGGGATTTATGTGGTAACCGAGTAGTATTGTTAAAAAAAACAATGCGCCTTATTCGCTACTGACAGTTTGAACTGACTGTATAGACAGATAAAAAAATTAAAAGTGAGGAGCGGAAAGAGGCGGGCATTCGAATAAACTGTCAAGTGAAAAAACGTTGTGATATGTACAGATGTAGTGCATAATTGTTTTCCTTCGTATTTTCACGGAAACGTACGAACGCGTCTTGCTATTTCAGTCGGTCACAGTACAAAAAGTACTGAGGTTGACTGAAGTAGCATGACACCTTCGTACGTTTCCGTGAAAATACGAAGGAAAGCAATTATGCACTACACCTGTATATGAGTATTTAAATAAAATGTAAACATAAGATTTATATATTACTTAACTACTTGAAAGACGAAAACAATGATTGGAAGTTTATTTTAACAGTATTATGAAATTAAGTACCTTGTTATGAAACCTACGCGGATGAATTAGGTTATTATAAATTAAAATTTGAGTAATTAAATCACCATGGTAAAGTAATTTCATTTTCATTTGAAATATTTGTGCGGTTTGAATATTGGGAACGGGCTAAAATTTGTTTTTAAATGAACATATAAATTATAAACAAAATTATATATTTTTACGTAGGTATGTAAACTTTTTATTGCACATAAATACAAAATACACTTATTCATATTTAACTGTACAGAGGCAAACTTATCCCTAGGGATTTTGCTATCGAATTTGCGTCTCAAAAAATAAATTACGTTGTGACACCTGAAATTAGAATATTCTCAAGTGGCAACAACCACTCTAAGACCGTTTTAAGATTAAAATTGGAACATGTTGCCGATTTCACTCCGACTCTCGACTCATTTCTTTTTTTTTGCCATACAATATTTTTAAAAGATTTATACAAACCCAAACCGTTATCCATATCAATAAACTCAATTTTCTATAAGCATTATTTTCTATAACAACCTTTTCGTAACAATATTCTAGCACTACCTTATTTGTTCCAGAAGAAAGCCTAGCCGAGCTCCACGCCGGGGCAGCGCTTCACCCTCTCACCATAACAACCATAACGTTAGCGTTAATAACGATAACGGTCATCACCAACGATATATCGTTAACACCTGCGTTATTTATCGCAGCACTAGTTTTTACGGCCGCGGCCAAAATAAGAGAAAACTTCATAGTTTTACCTACGTGATAAAAAATATGTTTGTAAATAAAATAAGAGATTATTAAAGAAAACATAAATTAATGGTTACGGGGAAATAAAATTTCATTATTATATTTTTGTTTTATTATACCTTTTACCTTACTCTAGCTTAATATAACTATAATGCTCGACCAATAAGAAATCAATTATGACATCTGTCAAAAAATTAAACCTTAAAACGAGACTTGGAGTTCGGTTTACGCTCACAGAAAAGGACAGAGCTATATAACTGCTATAGCTTTGTCCCTTACGCTCGCCGTGAAATGAACTGCATAGCTATGTCATAATAACCCCATGTAATTAAAAACTGCAAGGTTTCTGGCAATGCACCAGTGAAAGGAATAGAGATTTAGGAGTCATATAAGTCTCTTTTACTGCCTGAAACCTGTCAGGCTCCGACAGTTCTTAATACGAGTCTGGATTACAATCCTGCCATAATACCACAGAAGGCAGATAACTAATCGAAGTCAAAGCATTCTATAATCTATTGGTAACCACATACAATTTATAACGCTTATAAGGACATAGAGTCGACGTCAAAGATATGTTTACACTTCTGCACCTTATTCCATTGAAATAACTATTCCATTCGCAATCGCAATCGACTTTCATTTTGAAAGCAAACTCGCCTTCAGGCTGTCAAAGTGAAAACGATTGCGATTGCGTTAGGCAATAAGCCTACAGTTTACAGAGGCAATGTTTTCTCATTCAATTTAATGTGCGTACCATACTTATTTTACACCTCAGTGCATCTTAAATTCGCAGGTATTTCTGAATAAAGACTGATAAAAAATCGATTTTGCTGCGAGCGTAGACTTTTTTAGACAAAAGTAATAGAACCTAGTGACTCCTCTTTGAAATTATCAGTGACATACAGTATCGACATTTAGATAGTCGATAAAATAAACATTCACGCTCTTCTCAAATGTAATGACACTGGATAACGGGGTCTATAATATTATTATAATATTATTTTTCTCAAAAATGACAGGAAAAGTTGACATTACTATCTATATATTGGGATGCGAAGTACATAGTTTACTGACAGATCTCAAATTAAAAAAAAAAAACATTGCGTGCTCGCTACACAAGCACGCAATGTTGCATACAAATTTCATTACCATCTAGTAACTAACTTTTTAAAAAGTGAAAACGGCCATAATAAAATGAGGGCACAAGTCTTATTACATCCAAATTTTGTTCGGAATATAACTTTTTTATCTGTATCTCGAATAGCTTGAGTAGTTTTAAAAAAAAAGCTTGCGTTTCTCCTTGTCATAAACAAAAGACGGTGAAGAGTAACTGCGAGAACAGTAAAAAAACCACGTGGATTAATTTATACCATTATTATTTTTACCTTTAGCTGATAATGATCTCACTGCTGGGGGAAAGTTGTATGAGCAACAGGAGACGTGTTTTCAAATTGAACTGTATACCTCGCTGCGCTCGCTTTCTTGGGATTCCAAATCGACACTGGCAGCAAAAAACTCGTGTCAACAAATGATAAAAATATTCGTTATAATTTGAAAACTACTACTGAACTGAAGTGTAAAGAAAAAAGTGTAAATATGTGGGAACAGGATAGATGTGCAGATAATTATACTTTTCTTCCTTCGGTGGCTTATGACCAGAGCCCGGATAACATAATTTTATCAATATCGATACTTGTACGTAGTTTTTAAACAATTTGCGATGCCCTAGTAGGGTCCATGTATGTACTTTTATTTTTTAAGACCACCTTGTAATACCATGGTTATGCAAATAAATGAATATGAATATGAATATGAATATGTGTAATATACTAAAAAACGTGATCAAATAATATAACATACCTATACAACATAAAAAACATACATAGTTTGTATGAAGTTATATAGCATCATATTCAATTTCTTCGTCGTAATCCACGTTAGTACACACAGCAGCACATGGCGTTTTATTCGTGTAATGGTGATAGGAGTAGATAATCATTAGTTTTTCAACATTCTCTGGGAGCAAAAAGATTCGTTTATCACTATAACGCCATTTACATATACTAAATGTACGTTCAACTTCACTTGACGTCAAGGGAGCAAATTTATAAAATTCATTGTAATTGGTATAATTTTCAGTTTGAGTACCATTTTCAGATATATCTCGTAAACTTTCATATTCAGGATTTCGTTCGAGCACAGCTTTTATAAATAATGCTCGATATCGATAAAATAACTATTCTATCACTAGCCAGATTACGATAGTGTTTTGTTTTGCTATGAAAAATCCGGGCTCTGCTTATGACTAATAATATATTTGTGATACTGTGTTGGTGTCTAGTGGTAACAGGAACTCTGCTGTAAGATTTTTTTAGGCCATGGAGAAGCAAAGATACAGTCTACCGGATGGTAAGTAGGCGACATTTCGTCGTTGTGAAACGGCGTCGTATGAAAACCTTAAATACGGAACCCTCGGTGCGCGAACTCCGACTCGCAATTGACCGGTACTTTTTTATTTTATGCAACTTAATTCACATTTACATAACTGTTCAAAAATATTACCTTTCTTTTCGGCAGTTGAATAAATACGTAAAATTAATAAAAACCAACTGGGTTTCACAAGTTTACCATTTACAAACTAGCATATCATAAACTTTTTAATGATGCATTCTGTACGAGAGCTTTAATTAAAATACATTAAATTTGAAGCACCAGTTGCGTTAACGTGAGAATCGTGAGATATTGCATATGTGTTTTTTTTTACTTAATTAAGTGGTCTTTGATGTAATTAAGTCCTCATTTTTATTTCTGTTTTATGAGTGGTACCTAAATATGTTTTTCTGTATACTCGACTCACTTTTGTACAGGCGAGTACATAAATATGTGTACAATTTAGAACCTTGTCCATTTAATGTCATGTCATAAACTGCTATACATGAATTATCATAGCGAAAAAGTGACAAGGTAATAAAGAGTAGTCATATTTGTGAACTCGACTGTACTGTATCGTGTTAATAATTTTAACAATCTTGTTTAACATTGCTCACGTGGTTGTAAAGCGACATAGTTCAAAAATGTGTATCTACGGTAGGAGAACGTATAGGTTTTTTTTAACCACCTAAGGCCCGCCATGCATACGACAATCAATCAATGCAGGCATGAATGAACCATCTATCCGTTAACCTACCGCCAAACAGCAGTATTTGCATTGTTGTGTTCCGGTTTGGGGATAAGACAGCCGGTGTAATGACTAGCATAGAGGCATTCCATCTTAGTCCTCAGGGTTGGCAACGCATTTGCAGTTTTAGGCTTGCAGTCTTGTGAATGTGAATGTCTAATGGGTCGCAGTTTCCACTTACCATCAGGTGGCCTGTGTGCTCGTTTGCCTTCTCTACGCCATAAAAAAAGGTCATAAAAACGAAAGAAATTCCATTTTACTTCCTATTTTGCACTAGATATTTATTTTGTACAATTTTTACATAATATTAGTTTTTAATACAATTTTCAATAAAAGTAACCTCAGGAGGTTAATGTGCTTGTCTCACACTGTTATAGGTAAGTATAGATTACTTTATTTATTTTATTTTGTACCTAGCTCTTGTGAAATTTCTGAGTTTTGACCAATTTTCACGCACAACTGCGCTTGTTTTTTTTTGTCTCATTTTTTTTTTATATATTCCGTTTATACTATGTTAGGTTAAGTATTAACTATACATATGAAATCCTTTTTCCTGAATGACTGACTGACTGACGGATCAACGTACAGCCTAAACCGCAGAACGTAGAGACCTGAAACTTATCCGATAAGAAAGGGTTTTCCAAAATTCTACCCCTAAGGGGCAATGGGAACAAGGGGGCAAAGCTTGTATGGGACAACGTGATTCCTTGGTCCAATCTACTTCATTTTTTGCATAAACATTGGTTAACAGAATTGATGGAAGAAGTGTTTCGTATTTTATTGAAATTTATCCCCTAAGGGGGTGGAAAAGGGGTAGAAAGTTATTTTGGGGGTGATTTGCTTCGAAGTTGATATCAATACTCCTTAGTTTTTTTTTTTTAATAAATATAAGGGGACGATGTCACACCAATTGACCTAGTCCCAAACTAAGCTCTAGGCTTGTACTATGGTTACTAGACAACGATATAAATACTTATATAGAGAAATATATACTTAAATACATAGAAAACATCCATGACTCAGGAACAAATATTCGCGCCCGTCACACAAACATCTGCACTTACCGGGATTTGAACCCAGGACCGCTAGCTTCGTAGGCAGGGTCACTACCAACTAGGCCAGCGTGTCGTAGTGCTTTTGATTTACATTACATTTTATTCTAACACAGTCATGTTTATAAACTCAAACCGATTTTATTCAAAAAAGGTTTAACTCACATAAAAGCTTGGTGCAATACAAATACCAAACCGCTGAGTGTAAAGATTCCAGATTTGGTACATAGGTTCTTTATGAGGTCTAGGAGTGTAGTCAGAAAGGATGTCCACCAACCACCAACGGGAAGAAGTAGGGGAGTAGCGGGAAACGAATCACACGCGTACGAAGTCGTGGGCGTCCTCTAGTCATTGTTTATTATCACAAGCAATAATTAAAAATCGTCTGACTGTTGAGTTTCTTTTATATTATTATATTTATTTATTAATCACAAAAAATACAGTATGTAACTTATAAATAATGTCCCGCAAAAGCGCTTGCACGGTTTGACTGCGGAATCAGTAAGTTGAGTCTCTACAGCTTAACTATAAAAATGCACGAGTAATATTAAATATAGACTTAAATACTAACTAATTGAAACTGACTGACTTAAGTACTAACTATGGACAAAGGAATTTGAATAACTTACGTTTAAATTTAACTTTGTTGGTTTCGGATCTTATATCCGCTGGCAAGCTATTAAGTATGTAAGGTAATCGTTTCATAAGGCATCTGTCACCATAGTAGTTAGTGACTCTCGGCACAACATACTTGCCAGCAGCTACAGATCGAGTGCCAAAAGAGTTGACCAAGAGCGACAGATTGCCTTGAGCGCCATGATTGGCTACCGCTAACAGACTAGAAGTTTTAAAAATCTAATTTGCAACTTCTTTTCTCAAAATTGCAGTGGTCTCCTCTTGGGAAGCGCTGATAAATAGATTTTGGACATGTAAAAGTGCCCGTGCGCTATTTACTAAATAAACATGTTTTATATTTACGTTTTCCAACCGTATTATCTTAAACACGGAACCCTCGGTGCGTGAGTCCGACTCGCACTTGACCGGCTTTTGTTTCTTTTGGTATTGACGCTGTACATGTTGATTAAATCGCTGACCCTTAAGTTGAGTCATACATATCATTTTATCATTCACATTCGTACAAGGAGAACAGACAGACAGCCTGACAGAATAACCTGATGTATACAACAATAGAGTTCCGTTTGGACCCTTTGGGTACGGAACCCGAAAAACGTACCCTACTTAACACTTCAAATGCGAGGCCCATGTCTCTAACAGCTTGACTGCTCAAACGTTGGTGATATAAAGCCATTATGGAGTTCCGCACCAGGGTTTCTGGTGAAATAGTTCCCAAAATATATTGTTACAATATTTTACATTTTATCATATCAACAAAATTGTTATAATTAAACTAAGTAATATCTTAGTACGGTGCCTAGACGTGGTCTCTCTCTCTAACCGTTGGCCTCTTGAATAGGCTCAGAGTCACTCAGCGTGCCATGGAAAGAGCTATGCTTGGTGTCTCGCTACGAGATCGAATCAGGAACGAGGAGATACGTAGACGAACTAAAGTAACCGACATAGCCAATCGGGTTAGCAGGCTGAAGTGGCAATGGGCAGGCCACATTGCTCGAAGGACTGATGGCCGCTGGGGCAGTAGAGTTCTCGAATGGAGACCACGTACCGGCAAGCGCAGCGTAGGGCGACCCCCCGCGAGATGGACGGACGATTTGGTCAAATCCGCGGGGACCCGCTGGATGCAGGCCGCTTCCAACCGGGCGAGGTGGAAATCTTTGGGAGAGGCCTATGTTCAGCAGTGGACGACCTATGGCTGAAATGATGATGATGATGATGATGAAGTAATATCTTTTCGATGTAATGAAAATTCTGCGTAATGTAATGATGTTTCGACAAAATAATACATACCTACCCATGGTATCCACATAGATATGTGTGGTACCAATTACTGAAAGTTCGACGATGATTTTCAATGGAATCCGGCTTAACAGCGTCTTACCACAACCCCAGTAAAACATACACAACACTCAAAACTTTGCATGCCATACAATCCTCTTAAAATGAAGTCACGATCTCGAAATCAAAGCGAAGCGGCGAATTATCGTGTTATCTCGCTCATTTGTATTCAGTTCACCTACACAGGTGACAAACACCAACCGGGTCACTGTTGAGCAAATTTACATAGACCGCGACTATATTTTATTGCTCTTGAGTTAAGAACGCGGTGTGCTCAAATTATAGTGAGTGCCAGCCAGTACTATGTCCACATGGATTTGACTCTTTATGTAGTTCTACGTACCGAATGTTTGAAACGTACCGTGTCAACCTTCGTGGTTTTATAGAAAATGGACGCTGTTTGGAGTCATTGGTGGTGATGATAACGTCGTGTCGTGACTTGAGCGTGCTATGTTTAAATTTGCAAAGAGTAATTAATTGGCTGTTGGAGCAAACCAAAATAATAAACGGAATAATAAACACCCAAACATACAAATAAAAGAAATATAGAAATATAAATAAATACATAGGTATAAAGAGTTTTTGTATGGCAATGAGAAGGCACGCGAGCACTCAGGCCACCTGATGGCAAGTGGGATCTGATACCCAAAGACATTTGAAATCTCAAGACTGCAATCTCAAAACTACAATCCTAAAGTTGCGTTGCCAACCCTGAGGACTGAGGAAGATGGTGGTAGCGATCCGGACGGACCCTGCACAAGGTGCAGGTCAAGGTCAAGGTTTGCGGGTGGTAGGACCTTGTGCAGGGTCCGTTCGGATCGCTACCACCATCTTATCCATTAACCTACCGCCAAACAGCAGTGTTCGCATTGTTGTGTTCCGGTTTGGGGATAAGACAGCCGGTGTAATGACTAGCATAGAGACATTCCATCTTAGTCCTGAAGGTTGGCAACGCATTTGCACTTGCAGGTCACAGTTTCCACTTACCTGACGACTTTTCCAGTTGCGACATAAAAAAAAATAAAAAAAATAAGGTCCTTCCACCACTACAATATTCATAAAACAGATCGTGAAAACAAATACTACGAGTATGTCATAAAACGATCTCGACGTAACATCACAAAAGGCAAGAATCTCGGAAAACGTCAGAGAAATATATTGAAAAATTGTCTGCCATATAACACAAAGCAATTTCAACGAGAGAGCAAAGATCAACTGGATACTGCAGTTAGAACTTACATTATTATACTTGGTATCGCCGGAAGGTTCTGGAAAACTTTCAGGATTGCCAGGCGTGTTTTGTTTTATAGTTGGCACTTGAATAAAGTCTTCACGAATTCTTTATTTTTAGGTTTTATATTTTTATCTTTTAATATTATATAAAGTAAAAATAGGTTAATAATTTTGCCTGTCCATTATTTCATTGCATAAAGGGGCCGGCAGGGACTGGATGCATAAAGCATTAGACCGGGCTCTGCGGCGTTCCTTGGGAGAGGCCTATGTCCAGCGGCTATGTATGAGACGTGGGCGCTAACAATGGGTCTTATAAGGAAGCTCAAAGTCACTCAGAGGGCTATGGAGAGGGCTAAGGAGAGGGCTATGCTCGGGGCTTCTCTGCGTGATAGAATCAGAAATTATGATATTATTATCCTCAGTAGAATTAAGGTTACCGACATAGCCTGAAGAACAGCTAAACATAAGTGGCAGTGGGCGGGGCACATTGCTCGCAGGACTGATGGCCGATGGGGGCAGAAGGTTCTGGAGTGGCGTCCGCGGACCGGGAGACGAGCTGTAGGTAGGCCTCCAACAAGATGGAGTGACGACCTCGTAAGGATCGCGGGAGCGCGGTGGATGCGTAAAGCACAAGACAGGTCTGAGTGGACGTCTTCCGGCAGACATGATGATGATGATGATATTCCAAACTGGTAAAAACCGGACTACGTTCAAGGGAAGAGAAACGCAATGACAAATGTTCAGCTCAACAATCGTCTTAAATACTTACTATACAGAGTCTAGTTTTATTTATCTAAGAGCCTTAACTCTACAACAACTTACGGGAACAACACACAATGCTGCGATACTATTCCGTAGTTTATTTACCAGAAGAAACTACTTCGCGTGCAAGTAGGGAGTACTAAGCGTAACTGATTTAAAGATCTGGGGGGTTATTATTACGTAGCTATGCAGTTCAGTTTACGCTCAGGGAAAGGGATAGCGCTATGTAGCATCTATAGCTCTTTCCTTTACACTCGCCGTAAAATGAACTGCAATAGCTATGTCATAATAAACCCCTAGTATTTCAAACAGACTGTTATTCTCTATAATAACTGGGATTTTTAACCGTCGACGTAAAAAGTGGAGGGAGTGGGGGGTGTATCTGTCTGTGACATTGTAGCTCGTAAACGGGTGGACCCATTTTGATGCGGTTTTTAATTTAAAAAAGGTTATTTAGCGGTGGTTTTTGGAGTTTCATGAAAATCGGTTCGGCCGTTTTTTATATCGGGGGTTTTTATCTATAGTCAAGAGCAATGTAAACGGGTCACTTTTTATGGAGTTTTCATAGAAAGTGACCCGCTATCATTGCTCTTGAGTCTAGTTATTTCAACGAACTCTATGTTTTATATTTACTCAACTTTTGATACTTCTAGTAACTTTAAAGATCCAAGCAATCAGGCGAAACAACGTGAGACTACACAAGCCAAGCCAAGTAAAATAAAATAATGTCACCAATTACACAATGGTATTGGTATTTGAAGTTCCATTCCCGGTATGGGCAAATATTTTTGTGAGAGCGCGAGTGTTTGTTCCTGAGTCTCGGATGTTTACTACGAGTATGTATTTAAGTTAAGGGGGGACTATGTCAATTTGAAGTTAAAAAACAATGAACTTAAACTGTAAACTTTTTTTATGGCATACGAGTAGAGAAGGCAAACGAGTGGTTCTCTATCGTTTGACCGAATTTCATGTGCAATAATTTTATTTGGCCAAATTTCATATTCATTTTATATGCCATAACGAATCATGTGCCATAATGATCATTTGGTATATTTTCACTTGACATAATTGTTAGGTGCCTTAACGATACGTATGCCTTACTTTTCATTTTCCCTATTTAAAAGTTTTTTTTTTTACAACAACTGTACGTAAATGTATGTACGTGTATTTGTATGAAAAGGTTTCTACACTCAGGAGCAAAAAAAACGGGTCAAAGTGCGTTTTTCATACTAAAGAGGCTATTTCGAAGCCTTGGTTGCTCGCCAGGGAATGCTTTTAGTGAAATCTGTTGATGAATACCTCGAGCATCGATACAGGACTTCCAGAGTGCCTAGGATACCCAACTGAATGAATCTGCGGTTAACGCCGGAATTGTGCATGTTCAGAAAAAACATCTAAAATGGCAATAAAATGTAAGGAAATCCAAGTGCTGACCCAAACTCTCCCGTTGTGGTGTTAACTAATTGTGCGATCAGTTAGGTATCTTAAGAACTTTTGACCTCCTCTATTGAACCTCGCAGTATCCACCATTAAAACTCACTCAAAACAACCCCTGGCGAGCAACCAAGGCTTCGAAATACTCTCGTTTGTATGAAAAACGCACTCTGACCCGGTATTTTTGCTCCTGAGTGTAGTATAACGGAACCCTAAAAGCCACAACAAGCGCCTATAACTTAGACCGTTTATATGAATCCGCTGTGTGCTTTACAGTAAATTTAGGGCTTATACCGCTCGAGGCAGACTGGGGCTCCGTCGACATAAATTGGCTTTATAGTGATGGCGATTTAGACTAGTTTAGGATTATGTCAAGATGTATACTCGTACTACCTTTTGCCCGCGACTCCGTCCGCGTAGCCATAACGCAACATCTTTAAGTTGAGTTTGATACTAAAAAAATCTATATAACATTGACAATAACGTTTCTTTCCCCTTAATCCTGCACTAAGGAGCAAAAATACCGGGTCAGAGTGCGTTTTTCTTACAAACGAGACTTTTTTTTTTTTTTTATGACCTAGAGAAGGCAAACGAGCACACAGGCCACCTGATGGTAAGCGGAAACTGTGACCCATAGACATTCGCACTCACAAGACTACAAGAATAAGACTGCAAATGCGTTGCCAACCCTGAGGACTAAGATGGAATGCCTCTATGCTAGTCATTACACCGGCTGTCTTATCCCCAAACCGGGACACAACAGTGCGAACACTGCTGTTTGGCGGTAGGTTAATGGATAAGATGGTGGTAGCGATCCGGACGGACTCTGCACAGAGTCCTACCACCCGCAAAATACTCCTATTTCGAACTATACTAGACTATTTCGAAGCCTTGGTTGCTCGCCAGGGGTTTTGAGTGAGTTTTAATGGTGGATACTGCGAGGTTCAATAGAGGAGGTCAAAAGTTCTTAAAATACCTAACTGATCGCACAATCAGTTAACACCACAGCGGGAGAGTTTGGGTCAGCACTTGGATTTCCTTACATTTTATTGCCATTTTAGATGTTTTTCTGAACATGCTCAATTCCGGCGTTAACCGCAGATTAATTCAGTTGGGTATCCTAGGCACTCTGGGAATCCTGTATCATCGGGGTATTCATCATCAGATTTCGCTAAAAGCATTCTCTGGCGAGGAACCAAGGCTTCGAAATAGCCTCTTTAGTATGAAAAACGCACTCTGACCCGTTATTTTTGCTCCTGAGTGTAGTCCGATTTTTTCTATTTTTGATTATTTTGTAGGTATTATTAAAAATGAGGTCAGTACGTTTCACTTTACAAGAACGTACTTCTAGAAAAGAAGAAATTACAACAGACAAACTTAGATATTCATAACAACGACGACATATTCAAATATCGTAGAAATATGATTTGATTTATGGGCTGAGAAACGGTTTCGTACGGAGCTAAATTTGAATGGAAAGTTCTTGACATCTTCGCAATTTCAGCATAGCTTTACAATCCTCTTAAGAACTGTAAAAGTTTCCGCGATAAAAACTATCTTTTGTCCGTTTCCGGGCTACAAACTATCTGTATTGCGCGATAGCGGCATGCCTTTCGTGATACTTTGCGACTGCACTAGCTCTCGGCTCAAAAATGTTAAGACAACTCGTCAATGAATTACAAACATGCGGTTTTTTTTGTATCGTAAAAACGGTATAAAATATAGTTCGTTCGTTGAAATAGTGTGCATTACAAATTGCAATCCTTTGAAGTCGCCGACACCGCTTCCGCATCAAAGCATGCAAACTATATGAACGAACGAAATATACAAGCGTCAGCAATCATTACAGTATGAACGCTGAAGAAAAGCAACTAATACTAAAAAAAAATAAGTGCGAGTTGGACTTGCACTGTTTTAATTCGAAATCGAATTCAAATCGAAATATATAACAATACCCACAGTGCGGGGGTGCGGTACCCTCGGTGCGCGAGTTGAGCTCGCACTTGATAGGTTTTTAATAGAATAACAACTCTGGGGAGTTATTATGACATAGCTATGCAGTTGGGTGTCCCTTGGAATCCTTAACAACGTTTGTCCTAACACTTCGTTTGTCCAAATATTCATTTGCCCTAAACTGGTTTTCAGATGGATGAGTCAGGCTATTTTTGAAGTTTTCCAATTATATCTGCTATCTGTAACAACATTAAAAAATATATAAGCGGAAAAGGCTTTAGGATAAACGAAAATTCGGACAATTATGCATTACGACAAATTACTATTAGGTATTGTAAAGGGAACCTATGCAGTTCATTTTCCGGTGAGTGTAAAGGACAGAGCTAAAGCAGTTATACAGCACTGTCCTTTTCTCTCAGCGTAAACTGAACTGCATAGCCATGTCATAATAACCCCCGCTATCCATGACCTGATACTATCGGATAGCCTGTGTGCTCGTTTTCCTATTCTAAGCTACAAAATAGTCCGCCCGCATATTCTGTGAACCTCGCTGGATACGTTGAAAAATTGGTTGGCGAGTTGTTTCAAAGAATATCGCAACAGTTTCCGAACGAATTGAAGCCAACGCGGCTCCCCTTTCACAATTACGGAGGGCACTTGACAATCCACTGTAACCGGAGCTGACCGGATCGGACCGGATGCTAGGATCAAGGACAAGGCAACATTCAAATGCAAGTTCAAAATATATATACAGTAAATTGGCAACATGAGGGCTCTTTTACACGTCGGTAGTATAGAGTGAATCTACAAGCGTTTTGGACAAGACCATCATTGCGGAGAAGAAGAGACGCAAGAAACTCCAGCAGAAGGTCATTATTTCAAACGTAAAATACAATAATACTTACTTATTACATATTAATTATTAAAACTTGCTCAAATAAACATAAAACTAAAAATAATGACTAGGAGAACAGCACGATGAAGTCTTGACTTCAAAAGACATAACTGGAATAATTAACTGATCAACAAGTCCTTGCAAACGTGAACAGACCGGACCCCACAGACAGCACCCGTTCACGAATATGACGCGCGTAAGCGGTCCGGAAAACGGGGAAATGCACTTGGAAAATGATTCGTTTAGCTGTTTCCTCTTTGATCGTCCAGTGTCGAAACGATCATAACATTTGCTTTGACGTCAAACTCATACGACGGATAAATGAATACGGATAACTTGTGGTATGGGGGACATTTGCAACGTCAAAAGATGGCGGATGTGTAATTTGTTTTAGTTTTTATTTTTGTGTATTTAGGTGTTCAAAGTTCTTTTTTGTTAGTGATTTGTACTTTTAATGCCTTTGTGTTGCTCAGTGATAGAAGACTTGGACTTATTTCGTGTATCCTGGCATCTTAATTTCTCGTTTCAAGTGGACTCGCAGTGGTACAGAGCTTAAAACTATCTTGGCCTCCGTCCTACACATCGCCGTACAACGTTGACCCCAATCTTCCTAGAGAAGATTGGATTGTGTTTTATTGCAATATTGATTTATACTTATATATACTTGACACTGGCGAAATCACTTCATTGTGAAAACGCCATATTCCCGCGGTAGTAGCTGTTCGAGTCGCCGTGGGGCAAAGAAAAAAAAACTTGTGGTACGGGAAAATATTTCTTTTCCCAGAAACTTCACAAACCCAAGTATTTATCTTTGTTTGTATTCTTTAATAAGGCAAGGAATACCTAAACACTCATACAGAATTGGCTACCCATTTTTTGCACCCAAAAAATCTTACAAAAGTTTTTTAGCAGTTTTCGGACTTCATGCTGGATTATTCCGGATCTTGTTAACATCCTCCATACACTTTAACCTGACGCAAAGCAGCAGTGAAAGTCGTATTAATGTGATTCCGAATGGGGATAAGATAATCGGAAAAAACATGTAGTTTTGAAACAGCATTTTTTTGTCTTTGGACCTTAAAGCTATCATTAGTAACCTTGGTATTTTATGATCCTTCACGGTATATATTTCAAGGGTGACGAGAAGATATTTCGATTAAGATGGTTGAGCGACTATGACGATGTATATTTAGGTTTAAATAATATGGGGCTCGGACAAGTCATCGCAAAACAATCGCAAGACGGCAATAGAACAAGATCAATAGAATCGCATTATTACAATATTATTTAATTATATTTTTCAATGACATTTATTACTGCAACCACCATACATGTGTGAAGGTATTTCCATTAACATTTTTTTTAATGCTGATGGTTGCATTCCACATACGCAACCATTAACTTCTGCATTGTCTAGAACAAACCGATGACAGATATGCGACTAAAAAGGTCAAATCTTAAATTATAAATTACGATAATAATATTTCAGCTTTAGATAATAATAAATAATAATCTTAAGTCGCGACTCTATAATAGTCTTGTCCCATGTCCATATCAATTTCTGCGATGACTTGTCTATGAAATGTTCTATAGTTTCTTATTAATTGAGAAGTGGGACATAACAGCATAATTATGATCACTAAAGTGTATAAAATTAAATAAGTGTTAAAAAAAAAACACTTTCAAAAATAACTTGTTTTAAAAAGGTGGGTAATAAATAGGTCAGTTTAACTAAAGTTGGCGTCCTACAATATTTTTAACCAAACACAGACTTCAGTTGGACTTATTACCTACCATTGTAAAATAAATTATGTTTTGCTTTTTGAAGGCCGCCTAGAAGAAAAATGGAGGCCCTTTCAAATGCCATTTTAAATCAACATTAAAACCAAAAAATCAATCGTACCTTGAATATATCATGAGTATTGCAAGAATTCATGACAGATAGCAAGACTTAAAACTCATGTCAACTCCACAGTGCTTCTGTTTGGCACAACCACCCAAAACACGATTATTCAGTAAACACACTGATTTAGCCCAGTACTGTACTCAGAACGAAAACACGACTAAATCCTCGAGGTAACATCGAAAATTTCAACTCTATACATAACGCAAAGAGACAGAAATCGAACAGTCACCTTCCGGATTTAGCCGAGTTTTAGTCACTTGGTAGAAATTCCAGGCCCGTGACATGAATAGGATGATTAGTGCTGACAATTTTGCTGGTTTCACGTGCATTTCCGAGACGGGATGAATTAGCATTGAGGGCGGTAGTGGGGACATGCTAAAAGCCATGCTGTTCGACTTGCGTAAGTGAGACCGATAGTGGGTTTACAAATTACTGTTTACACGCCTCATGCTCTTAAAGCTCTTGTTTATGCTAGGCTTATATGGACTTTTTAATGCACTTGTGCATAAAATATGATATGATTGGCGTTACAGTATGTTTAACTCACTTGTGCATTAAAATGGTAATTTATATAAGAGTAAGGACCATTATGGGTGTTTTAACAGCAAGACACAATAATACTACGAAGAAAATATTTTTATATATGTACTTGTTGAAAAAAAAAAATGTTATATAATAATAATGTTAAATAATATAATGGTACCTAAGGTTAATAAGAATACAAAAATAAAATGAAATTACAAAAAGCACTTTACTTTTTTTTTAAAGAAAACAGTACGGAGAACTGGCTCTGTTCTTGTCTTGTCAAATTTTTAATTGTGTTTTTTCACAATCGAAGCGAAAGGTTAAATAAACTGCAAATGTGTCTGATAAATGTCTCGTTTCATTACATTGATGAACAATATACTATTCAGTGCAGATTCCCAATGCACAGTTGCATTCGCTATTTTGTATCCTTTATTTAATTAACTTCACCCTTTGCATCTAAATGTTCGTCAAGAAACCATTCGTTTTGTGAAGCAAGATACTTTATTTGACAAGAAAAGATGCTTGCAAAACAACGCTTTCTAAAAATGATGTCAATTTACATGCCACATTTTTTAATCATGTATTTGCGAACATCTCTACCATTCGTTAAAGTGTTACGCCCGATTTCAAAATTATTTCAAGGAAAAACAGAATTTGCAATTCGTCATAATCTTTTTTTTTTACAGTTGGTGCCCGTACCACACTTTCTTTTTAAGAGAATTGTTTAAAAATCTGATTAAAATTGACTTAACAGTTTTCGAATATCTTAACACCAAACCCAATGTTTTATAAAGGTTATAAAAATACTTATCTATATATGGTTCTGGTTTCAATGCAAGTTAGTCCGGTGTCCTAAAATAACTTCGCTAATTTAAATATCATAATAATCCGTATATTTCCAAGCCAATGGAATGTGGCGTGCAGCACGCAACTTTAAAGCCCATTGAAGTGGCAAGGTAAAATTAAAACTACTTAAAGATCTATTACAAAATTCCTAACGCCTTACTACCAATAAAAATCACTTCGTGCAACGTAACATTATCATAGATCTTTAATAAAGGAAGTAAGGAAGATAAGAAGTCTAAAAATAAAAACCTGCCAGCTGCGAGTCGGAAACGAAGGGTTCGTACGATTCTTGTTGTCTTTCCTTTTAATTATTGATTTAATTTGATTTTTATTAGATAATCTGTGAAAATACACACGTGAAGTTTTGAATTGTCTACCAGTTACGGTTCATGAGATACAAGATAGAACCTGTTGAATGACAGACAAACGAACAATGGAAGCTTATTATGGCCACCGTTTGAATACGAAACGCTATAAAAACGTCTGAGGACTAAGTTAAGGCTATATAAATACTGATCTTGACTGAGATGCGTCTAAAGACTCGTTAGTAAACGTCACTCCATAGAAAGCTGTCATTCCTGACGTAGGTATCTCGAGACGTGGATTTAGTTTATTAAAGTGGCTTTAAAACTCAGTTAAGGACAACACTATTTGACATTACATTAGATTTGAAACACGCGGTGACTCACGCAAAGGCAGCTGAGAGCACGTTTGAAGTCCCAACTGTATAGGCCTCCCTGTCATAAATACATTTAAAAAAAATTGTTTTTAATATGTCTATAACGCTATACAACAGTTTACCTCATGACCTAAAGTTATCATCGGGAAATATTTTTAAATCCAAATTGACAGAATGACTTTTGCAAAAATGTTTTTATGATATAAATGAATTTATGAATTATAGCGACCTAAATAGTTACTAAAGAAATATGACTATTTTACTTCTAATGATTAATGATTGTGTTATTAATGAATATTATTTTTTATTGAATTATATTTTGTATGATTAGATTTATATAACCTTAGGTTTAGACTAACTTTTAATATTTGCACGCATGTATTGCAGACTGGACGCAATAGATTTTTAATGATTGAACATCTGCTTTATGTAATAGGGTAAATCTCCAATAACTGGCCACCCTCCCATAACTGGCCACCTCATACTAAAAATGAACTCTGTTACCTACAAACAGAATTCAATTTAGTATAACGTGGCCAGTTATTGAAGGGTGGCCAGTAATTAACACCTTATACTAAAATGCATTCTATTCTAGGTAAATAAAGTTCATTTTTAGTGTGACGTGGCCAGTTATTGGAAATTTACCCTACTGTGTTCTGGCAAATAAATATGATTTGATATGATTTGATAAATATCAGATTGTCTCACGCCATTCGACCTACTCCCAAACTAAGCTTGTACTATGGGTACTAAACAACCGATATAAATAAGTTAATAGAGAAATTAAGGTCAGAAGGTTCTGGAGTGGCGTCCGCGGACCGGAAGACGAGCTGTAGGTAGGCCTCCAACAAGATGGAGTGACGACCTCGTCAGGATCGCGGGACCGCGGTGGATGCGAAAAGCACAAGACCGGTCTGAGTGGAGAGCCTCGGGGGAGGCCTATGTCCAGCAGTGGACGTCTTTCGGCTGACATGATGAGAGAAATTAACACTTAAATACATTGAAAACATCGAAGACTAAGAAACAAATACCTGAGCATCGTAGGCCACTAACAACTAGGCCAACGCGTCGTCAAATCCAAGTATGTCCATTATTTAGTCTTTATCAATATTGGGTACATCCATTTACGCTTATGGCATTTTATTCGGGCATTTAATTAATAATATTAATCACTATGTTTGATCATTGTTGATTGCACTGATAAAATGTTCATTAAAACTAGGTCGAGTAATTTGGTAATTGAACGGCGTATTTCATATAGCAATTTCGTTTCACGTAAATTACTGTTGCCGCTTTGATTTTAATCGTTAATAATGTTTTTTAACCGACTTCAAAAAAAGGAGGAGGTTATACGTTCCACTGTATGTATTTTTTTTTTTTTTTTGTGTATGTTCACCGATTACTCCGTCAATTGTGGTCCGATTTTGAAAATTCTTTTTTGATTTGATAGGGTATACTTCCGAGGTGGTCCCATTGCCACCAAATCGGAATCTGATGAGGGGATCAGTGAGGAATTGAGAGAACTCCTCAAATATTGTAGGCATACATAAAGCGATTTTAGTATTTTTAGTAACAAGTCTAGCATTTGCATTCAGAAAGTATCACTTGGTGAAGTGGACCTGATGATGAAGACCACAGATGGCCACCGGAACTCCTCAACGGTACCTATTTCAAGGGTGGCGATAACGATAAGATATGTCGATTAAGATAGTTGAGCGACTACAACGAAGAATATTTACTTGTTGCAATATGACTGTAACTTTCCAGTGGCGTTGCTTGCGGCGAGCTTGAAATTTTCTATAGTTTCTCATTTATTGAAAAGTGGAACTACATAACAGCATAAATAGGATCACTAAAAAGTAT
Source organism: Acleris sparsana (assembly GCA_923062465.1). Taxonomy (NCBI): domain Eukaryota; kingdom Metazoa; phylum Arthropoda; class Insecta; order Lepidoptera; family Tortricidae; genus Acleris; species Acleris sparsana. The sequence continues at coordinate 2,470,965 of OV281302.1, read as the reverse complement.
TAAATAAAATAAATGTTTAAAAAAACAAAAAACCGCCTTCAAAAATGCAAAAAATAACTTCTTATAAAATGATAGGTACCTATAGGTAGGTCAGTCCAACTGAAGTCGGCGTCCCACAATATTTTAAAACAAAAGCCGAATACAGTTGGACTGACCTACCTATAGGTACCTATCATTTTATAAGAAGTTATTTTTTGCATTTTTGAAGGCGGTTTTTTGTTTTTTTCTTTAGAGAAAAGAAAAGCGATACGTCTTGATAAAACTTTATTGACTTATGAAACAATGAGAAATTAGACACGAAACAAATGTTTCATGAAAACTAGCTTTACAAATACTTTTTCTGTCTCTCTGGCATTTCATGATATTTTTTTATTTGAGTACATCACGAAGGAGTTCAATAAACTGCTTAAGGCTGAGACACACCGAGGGCTCGGCGACAGCGAAACGCGAGTTCAGGGGGCCTAATATGGCTGCGGTCGCGTGACAAAATGTTGATAAAACATCCGTCACTTTCTTATATAATTACGAGTACGACGGATACTCTATCCACATGTTGTCACGTGATAAACGCAACAATACTAGGACCGCAGCGGGCATATTATAGTTGTGTTTATCAATGTAGATAAAACATCTGTCACTCTCTGACGAGAATGTAAGTACGGGGGCGACGGATGATTTATCCAAAGCGATAAAGGAAACCATACTACGCGGGAGATCGCGTAGTATGGTCGCGCCAAGCCGGCGTCACGGTCGTGCTGGGCACAATAGAGGTAGTTTTATTTTATAGGTTTCCTCATGCGATAGAGATGGCAAACGGACAGACAGGCCATCTGATTGTGTGAGATCTGAGAATTTCGTCGGCAATACTGCAATACCGCGTAACTAACAAACGCAATACCCTACTAACTTACTTGCTGGCACCTTGTACTTTGCACCTTTTTCTAAACTTAATACGTTGTCTTGCCAGTAAAATACAATCGCTTGCATTGCGCGTTGAAGTCTTCTGAAATAATAACGGACTCTGCGTCGTTGCTCTCAATCACTGCACTGATCTCACCCAAGCACTGGTTATATTCTACCAAGTTATCTACACGGTCAGTCGGCATATATAAGCATACGACAATCACTGCCCGATCTACCAAGTCAATTCTAATCGCTGGAATACGCACACTACGGCATGGCATTACGCTCACACGCGTGAAAACACTATTATGCCAGAATATTTTCAACCCTCCGTATGGTCTGACTCGTAACACACCTGTAGATCAATCCACCGCCGACTTCCCAGTGTAGCTCAAAATCTGGACTGATGCTGCCCAGAAACGGTATATCGTGAGGTAGCAGCCAAGTCTCTTGAAAGGTGATAATGTCCGCAGATTAAGCAATTGATCTAATTGATTTGCAATTTAATGATATAATCTTATTGCCCATTATTTATGTATTCGTCCATCTCCCTCTTTCCACTGAAGTTCATAAATCGCCTGAAAGGGATGCCCTCCTGTCATAAACTATCATCCAGGAATATTTTTAACTTCAGATACGGTAGTAAGCACTTAAAACAGAAGGAGAACATTCTCAGTTTTTCAAGCTTAATCGTCAATTATATCTTCTTCAGCAGTTTTTTTATATGTAGCCAGTGTGTCTCAACCTTAGATCATTACCTTCAAGCTTGGCTGCGTGTATTCTATCTCTTTTATTTTTGGTTATCTACTGACATATGTGATCGAAACAATTTTTCGCTCCGCTGAAGCATTTCTGCTACAATTGCGTGAAATAAAAAGCTATTGATGTTTTGGTAATGCACGCATTTTATCGATTGTTAAATGGAACAGCCATAGCAATGTTATTATCTTTATACAGATGTAAGCTTCCGGATGTAGGTACTTTACGTATTTTATAATCAACTTTTTAAGTAACCACACAAAGTTTTTCTCTCCATACTAGGTGCCTAAGGCCCGTATTAATAAAGTGATCTCAACTAATCGTCTCGAGATGAGTCAAAAATGACAGTGTTCTATTGTTTGGCGTTTACTTTGACGTATCTCTTGACGGGCCTCACAGCCAAGATGAGTTTATTAATACGGCCCTCAATCTGTTGGTCCCAGTGTTTGTTTTTCACTAACCGAAAAAAACAACACTAGTACATTAAAACAAAGTCTACTGTCAAGTATTTAAGACTTGGGCTTCATAGAGACCTCAAGCTTTAAAAACTCGGGCCTATTTAAGACTCAAGCTCCCGAACCTCAAAGGTCTGGGTCAAGCGTTAAGAGCGCACACATTCAGCACTCTAGCACAGTATATAATATAGAGCTAATGCAGTGAAGAAGCTTTACTTTTCGAGATAAATTAAACACCTACTCGTTAGAGAGGCCAAACCCTATATATTCCAGATAAGGCTTATTACTGTTTAAATTTGACATTTGCCCATACAAAATCTGTCATATTTTAATCCGAAGTAAGTCTATCTATCCGCGGTTTGAATATAGGGTTTGGTCATAAATGAGCCTAAGGGTTAATATAACCCTTACAATTCCTTCAAATTTTTGTAAAATTGGAAAAAGTTGTATTTTATTACGAGTACAACCCAGCTATAGTTAGTGCAAAAAGGATATATCTGGGGCCCTAACATGGCTGCGTTTATCGCGTGACAAAGTGCGGGTGGTAGGACCTTGTGCGTACCTACCGTCGAACAGCAGTGTTCGCATTGTTGTGTTCCGGTTTGGGGATAAGACAGCCGGTGTAATGACTAGCATAGAGGCATTCCATCTTGGTCCTCAGGGTTGGCAACGCATTTGCAGTTTTGCGAATGCGAATGTCTATGGGTCACAGTTTCCACTTACCATCAGGTGGTCTGTGTGCTCGTTTGCCTTCTCTATACCGTAAATAAAATAAATAATAAATAAATAATAATAAGTTTAGATAAGGCATCCGTCACCTTCTGACACTTAAATAAGTACGAGAGTGACGGATGCTTTATCCTCATTTGACACGCGATATAGACACAGCCATACTAGGTCTACTGGTGTGGTCTGCGACAAGAAATCCGTTGATAGAATGGGAAAAGTGGCCGCCATGTTGAACTTTTAAGTTATTCGACTGATTGCTTTCAAATTCGATATCTGGAGATCTGCGTAGTTTCCGACAACGAATCCGTTGACAGAATAAGAAAAAAGTATCCGCCATCTTGAACTTTTTAGTTGTTCCACTGCACTGATTGGATTCAATATCGAGTCGCTGGACTCACGCTCGATAGTTTACTAACGCTCGACACGACTCGGGGCTCGGGAGTCTTCGAATTCACCGAGTCGTTTATTAAGTGAGTCGAGTCTACTAAATGAGGACTCCTGAACTCGAGTCTTTTACAGCACTATCTACAGCTGGCCTGTGATCATTTTTTGTCGAGTTGTCGAATCATCATAAAATAGAATCTGTTGTCCGTGCCATTTGTTTCTCATCAATTGTGGAAAAATTGAGGAGAGTTTTTTCCATGAATTGTTGGTTTTTCATAAAATATATGTAAATAAAGAAAAATCATCGTCATCATTAAAAGTTGTGAAAATCCTTAGAGGATTATATGCGGACCTAATCTCCAGATCTTATCTTTCTTATGACAAAAACTCTTACGACCAAGATTAGGCTGCGTTTCCACCAGAGATGTGCGAGGATGCGTTGCGAGGGATGTGTTTGTCATTAACCAATAGAAACGCTTCATTTACCTATCCTCGCTTAGCTTAGCTCTGGTTTAATAAATAGTCATTTTAAAACGTCAATCGCGATTAAATAGGTTAATCTTAATCGTTAATCGATTTAATGCTGCCCATCAGTGCTCTATATACGTATATATATATCAAATATGTCATAGATTGAACTAATTTGTTAAAAGCCAATTAAAAGCCTTTAAGACTTATAAACGCTCCGATCTTTATTGACTTAAACCTTCAAAGCTCAGGAGGCTTTAAAGCTTGAGGCCTAAAGACTCGAGGTTTCTGTGGTCGTAAGTAGCAACACGAACTTTTTAGTTTGAGGCTTGTGCGCTCGAGGCTGTAAGGTTCGAGGCTTCTAGACTCAGCAGTTGCAACTCGAGTCTTGTAGTTTACGACTCGAAGCTTAAATTCATAACACCAAATAAATCGCATTCGCTTCTATCAGTGCTGCCAACTGTAAAACAAAACGCCCGTGTTCGAGGACTGGTTCAATTTAATTAATACACACTCAAATATGCAGCAAAATGATTAATTAAAACTGAACTGACCCAGTTTACATACAAGGGCCTAAATGACGTGTTGAACAAGTGAAACAATGTTCGCATTATCATTAAGCGGTAGTAAAACTAACTACGCAACTTCCTCTACCATTATTACGTATTTTGCCCGAGGTTTGAACGTTCTGACCAGTGGTGATAGTCTCTGAGGCAACAGTGTTCAATAGACCAGCCTATTTCGACCCTAGAGTTTGCAGTTTATGTTTGAAACTGGAGATCAGCTAGGATGGCAGCTATAGATGTGTTAGCTAGTATGTTATGAACTCTGATTTTAACAGTTTATATTAGCTTAGGGTTCAAAGTATAATAGACAATTGATGCGTTTGAAAGCTATCTGTGAAAAAAATAACGGCTGTTCGAAATCTTTTATCGTATCCCAATATAACTTTGCTAATTGTTCAACCATGTTCATAGCCTTTTCGTAGTTTGTATTATTTGTTAGTTGTTTTAGAAATAACGACTACTTAGAATTTTCTTTCAAAAAAGGTACATATTGAACTTTCATCAAATTTCAGTTTTTTTTTTTTTTACTTTTTCTGACTAATATTTACCTAGAAACATAGCAGTGTGCTAAGCCAAATAGTATATAATACATATTTATATAAAGACTAGCGGACGCCCGCGACTTCGTACGAGTACAATTAGTTTCCCAGTACTCCCCCTTTTTTCCCGTTGGGGGTCGATTTTCGGAAAATCCTTTCTTAGTGCTCACTTACATCATGAAAGGAACACCTGTACCAAATTTCAAGTTTCTAGGTACAGTAGTTTCGGCTGTGCGTTGATATGTCAGTCAGTCAGTCAGTCAGTCAGTCAGTTTCTCCTTTTATATATTAATAAGATACACAGACATGCAGACACACACTCAGACATACAATTACAAAGACACACGGTGCAAAGATACATAGACACACGGATACTCCAAACTTATAACACCCCTCTTTTTACATCGGGCGTTACCACCATTATTATTGAACACCATGTTGCACCATATAAAAAGCATTTTAAAATAATCCCAAGTCCGTTTTATTCCATCGTATCTGCGCACCCCAGGTGCGGCCAGTAACTCAATGCGAACGTTATTTGTACATACGCCAGATTATGGATGAGTTACACGGATAAATCGACGATAAAATGTGATGTTGATGCGCGTAATTCGGTTGATATCATGATAAATGAGAGGTATTTATCTTTGATGTATTTTTATGAAAGTATTGTACAACGATGGACCAGGAGGTCACAAACAATTAAATATACAGAAAAATAGTAAAATCAAAACCAAATATTAATACTACAACAAATTACAGTATTCTAGGTACCTGTCATCAGGAATGGTGAGCACCATTTCCACTAAAACTGGTTTTTAAGTTTTTAACCAATTAAAAATAAACTAATTCGTATCTCAGGTGCCATCGTTTATGTGTTATAAAAAGTTTACATACATACATACCATAGGGCTGGCTCTTTCCTCGGCCAACCGCAAGTAATAGCTATCCAACGAGGAAATGCAGCCAGCATTATGGGCACCATTCCCGACGAGGCCGCGAGGATTCAATTCTGATAGAATGTCTTTAAACAAGGTTTTCGTTCTTAGTTCTTTGATATTGGTTTGACATTTTATATTTCGAACGATCCCAACTAAACTAAGCTTAGACGTCAACAGGCACAACGTTGGAAAATGTTAAAAATTAAATGTTTTTATTGGATCAAATTAATAACTTTCAGTATACTAAGGTTAACTCTTTATTGCACAAACGAACGAAATAACTTATATAAAGAATTAGGCAAAAATGTAGCAGGGATGTATATTGTATAATAAATGAATTTTTGGGAAAAGTATTTCATAATTAAATATATGTATATCCAATACAATTTAAAAAAAAACAAAATATTTATTCAGTAAATAGGCCACATGAGAGCTCTTTTACACGTCGGTAATATATAGTGAATCTACCAGCGCTTCGGACAAGACCATCATTGCGGAGAAGAAGCGCCGCAAGAAACTCCAGCAGAATAATACATACAAGTACAAGGTAAGTAGGTACAAGTTACAAGGTAATAAAGTAATAAATAATTATTTTAAAACTAACACCAATAAAATCATTACAAATGTAAGCTCAATATGACTAGGAGAACAACATGACGAGGTCTCTACGTCAGGAACGATAATCGAAATAACTAACTGAAAAACAGGTCCTTGCAAGCATGAACAGACCGGACCCCACAGACAGCGCCCGTTCACGAGTATGACGCGTATCTCAGCCATCGCCTCCCTCAACCATGTGTTCGGGAAAGTGGAGACCCGATCAGCGACGCCGCCGTAAGCAAAGACCTTTGAGCGAGCAGGACATGCTCATGTTGCCGGACAACCAACATAAAAGTAATACTGTGTGAAACAGCTGTCCGGCGAGAAACATCACAGTGTGTTCTCGTTTAAAAGCGTCGTGTACACATAAGAACTAGTAAAGGTAAAACAAAAAATAAAAATATTAAACATGAAATGCAGTGCTTGAATACACATTTTGCTTAAAGACCATCTTGGTCACTAATGAAGTCATTAACAGACCTACCCAACAAGCAGCGTTTGATGTGAGGCTTACATTTATTGAATGGCATATTGACGATATCAGATGGTATCTTGTTGTAAAAACGTATACAGTTCCCCGCAAACGAAGTGCTTACCTTACGGCGCGCTGGCCTAGTTGGTAGTGACCCTGCTTCCGAAGCTAGCAGTCCTGGGTTCAAGTCCCGGTAAGGGCAGATATTTGTGTGATGAGCGCGAATATTTGTTCCTGAGTCATGGGTGTTTTCTATGTATTTAAGTATATATTTCTCTATATAAGTATTTATATCGTTGTCTAGTACCCATAGTACAAGCCTAGAGCTTAGTTTGGGACTAGGTCAATTGGTGTGACATTGTCCCCAGATGTCCCCAGATATTTTACGGAGACCGTGACCTGGAAGAGCGAGCTATTTCTCTTTCTAGTATTTAAATTATGAACGTCGCGGTCATGCCTCATGAATGTGTTTGCGTACATACATGATATTCTCAAAGATATATTGAGACGCGACTGTAAAAATATTTATTTATTTAAATTTATCCCTAAGCGAAACACGAGACCCCGATTGATAAATAGCACGTACAGGCCGCTTCTGTAGTACAAAGATTATTTGGATGTCAGCCGCTTTCCCGCACAGCAGAATTCCATAGCTCATAACACTATGGAAATAACTATAGTACACCTACACAAGTCTCGACTTCTCGACATCAGTAAGTTGTCGAATAGATAGAACGATACATTGGGAATGAGACAGCAATGCGCAGGACATTCCAGACCCGTGTGCCAAGGACGTCGCCATTGTGAACGGAGGGAGCAAGGCGTAGAACATTGCAGAAACGAATAGTCTCGTTCGTCCTCGGCGGCGGAGCAAACTACATCGATGTTTTCGGAAGATCCGGTGGATTGAAGGCGTTCTGGAATAATGTGGGAACTATAAAAGGCGGACCGCGGTTATGGGAACAGTCAGTCTTTACTTGGAAAGCGAACAGTGCGATCAAGAGCGACCCGAGCGATCTAAGTCTAAGGGCCGTATTAATAAACTCATCTTGACTGTGAGGCCCGTCACAAGATACGTCAAAGTAAACGTCAAACCATAGAACACTGTCATTTTTGACGCATCTCGAGACGAGCGTTATAGTTGAGATCAGTTTATTAATACGGGCCTAAGTCTACGAAGTATTTGTGTGATAATTGTTTTGTAACGGTTTAAGTGAGTGCGTTATTAAAGTCTACTTTTGATTTTCGGTGTATTTGTGCATTTCTATCAGTTACCTACCCCACGTACGTAACAACACGATAGCATACAGTAATGGACAGTTTTAAATAAATCCAAAAACAGCATGTAGATAATTAACTTATTTCGGCTAAAATAATGATTAAAATTATATCTTACGCTCAAAAAAAGCTTAAATTATAAAATAATTAATATTACTGTTCCTGTTAAACCTACTGTTCTTTTATATTCATAATTTTATATAAAATCTTGAAGTTAAATATCGAACGGCCTTGAACTTCTTCAGTTTTCAAAATATCGTATGAACCTTAATATTTATTCTACGCTTTGAAACATTTTTATTTCCATGCAACGACAACATAAAACGAAGCGTACGATTCAAAGAATAACAAAATATGAGACGCTTTGTAGACAGGTCAAACTACGTGAGTATAATTGAGTCGCTTAACTCCAAACTCGGATACGTCCTTGAAATTTGGTATACGAATTTAAAACTTAACTTGGTTAAAAAAGACGCAAATTCCGTTGTGTTTTTGAATGGACTTATCTGAGTTCGTAGTTAAGCGAATCAATTTTAATAGTAACAACTAGCTATTTAATGGATAACAAACCCCGATATAATGGCGACGGTGTTATGTTTCGGAGCTGATAATTATCAGTCTGTTGAAACACACAACCGTTTTTTCATAAAACTTCGCGTAGAACCATTCCAATTAAACGAAGCATAATTTAAAAAACAGGCGTCTGTCAACAAGTGTACTTACTGAATAAACATCTTTTATATTTTTTATCTATATCTTTAAATGCCACAGCCAGACATACATAGAAACAGTTTTTTTAAAGGCTAGCGTAATTGGTTTGGTTCTTAGCTGAGTTTTATGTTAATTGGTTAGGCCGATCAAGAAATATTAGCTCTCAAATAAGGGATTGCCATTACATCGAAGGTTTATGTAAAGTACATAGGTAACTGTTGATGTTATTACGAGTTAACTCGCCTTGTATCAATTTCATAAGAGTCACAGAAATGTGTCCATTGTCCACTCTGTTAACCTTCTGTTAATCTTTACAACATTAGCATAAGGCAGTTAGTTACACGGCATGCTTTGAGCATAGTGCGCATATAACTGCATATTCTGCATAGTTCATGGCTATCCGCCGAAACTACTGGGAAACCGAATATCGACCGAGAGCTGATACTACCTATACGTTCTTGAAAGAGAGATAGTCACGCATTTAAAATTGATGTACCGATTGAAATATGAACAATTCAGAAAATTGTCTGCTCCCGATACCAAATATTATTATATATCATAGAAATAAGAAATAGCATGTCGGACCATGCTCAGTGTAGGGTTCCGAAGCCGTTTCTACAAGCACAAAAATAAGAAATGGAAAAGTGTACCAGAAAAAGAACATTTATTCATGGCACTTACGTCCCTTTGTTGACATCCGTCGTGATTTTTTTCATATTTTGAGGTTTAAAAGATAAAAGGCACAATTTATGCAACTTTCGGAGAGATTATTTCCAAAAATATTCATTAGTTCAAAAAAACTGCTTAAGGACATAAAGGTGATTTTAAAAGAACTGTCAAAATATGTGCCACACGATGACTCATGCTGAGTTAGTGTTTATAATCTTACTTCCGAAAGGATATTAGTTTTAGCTAATGCACAGGACCATATAGAAATAGTTATTTTTTCAAATCACTTTGGTTGACATACAAACAATGGCCTTTCAGATTATGAGACATTAAAAACACATTTCCTTCGTTCCATTCATACGGATATCCACCCATCTTTACGAAGCAAATCAAGTCCGTAAAGCCACTTCCCGTTTCGCACGTAGCGTTATGACAAGTTTGACAAATGGCTTTCGCTGCGTTGACTTCGGGTGACAGGGGAAATCCCGCGGAAAACTCGCGTCTTCATCGTCCAAGAAGGAAAGATTTAATCTGACTAGACAAATCGCTTTTGTATTACTTACTTTATTTTGCCTTGGGGGAGGCCTATGTCCAGCAGTGGACGTCTTTCAGCTGACGTGATGATGATGATGATGATGATGACTTTATTTTGAATAGAGCGGTTTTGTCATGGAGATTTTACTAAACGCACCTAAAGTTGTAGCATTACATGTCATTGTATATAAAATGGGGTGAATAGAAATACAGCCTAAAATAAAGCATATTCTCCTAATTAAAAGACTGAGATTTTAATGTATTTTTCCAAAAGACTTGTCAATGTAATACTTGTTGTTATTATTATTATGTTCACCCCGCGATTATCTATTCACCCCATTTTACGGTACGCTAACTAGCGTAGAAACGCTATACAGTGTGTGGCCCAAAACCGGGGCGAAAAAATTAAATGGGGATTCTTTAGAACATTTCAATTAACTATCACAAGAATCTAATATTACAAAGTCTATAATTTTGGAGAAAACAGCCTACAAATTTAAAAATCGTAGGTAATGTATTTTCCCGTCGCGATATCGTCGCTTGGTCACTTGGTACGCGGTATGTCTGAGTACAGGGTGCCATTGACAACACGCGGTAGATTTAGCGGTGTTTGCATTACATTGAATTTGCAATTAAGTTTGTTAGAAAAAAACTGAAAGTTATGTTTTGATTTTAATTAGGTAAGACCATTATAATGTAATTACCGGTGATCTATAGAGCCCCTGTTTTTAATATTATCCCCGGTTTTGGGCCACACACTGTATATAAAAAATAGAACACATTCGTTTTTAAATTTTAAACCAATCGCGTCACAGCTAGATGGCTAGATACAAAAAGTCACGTGATCTACCAGTGACGCGATTGGTTTAAAAGCGAAACGAATAGAAACGCTAGTTAGCTTAGTCCATCTATGCAAGGGCCTGTCTGCTTAGATCTTTGAAACAACGCAACGGATTTAAATGCGTTTTCATATGGACGGTTTTTGTGTATAATAAATTCTGGATTATGTACGGCTGCTACAATAAACCTACACGAAGCTTCATTGGTACGAATACACTGCTGCTACTTGGCAAATAAGTGCTGGGGTAAGACAACAAGTAAAATGACTGAGGGACTCCCTCTAAGTCCTCAGGGTTGGCCACGCATTGCAGTCTTGATATGTTAAATACTGCAATACAACTTAAGTAACAAATTCGATAAGTTGCTAAATGTACCTTACTGATTAACTAAGGTTCATTTTGCACCTAATACATTTGTTAATTACGCGATATGGCAATATCACCGACAAAATGTCTATGGATCTCAGATCTCCATCACCACCATTAGATGGTGAGGCCTATTCCTTGCCATCATCATCATCATCATTATCAGCCGCAAGACGTCCACTGCTGGACAAAGGCCTTCCCCAAGGTTTTCCACAACGATCGGTCCTCTGCTGCTGTCATCCAGCGGTTTCCCGCGACCTTTATCAGATCGTCAGTCCACCTTGTGGAAGGTCTGCCAACACTTCGTCTCCCGGTTCGCGGTCGCCACTCTAGAACCTTTCCGCTCCAACGGCCATCAGTTCTACGAGCAATGTGCCCCGCCCACTGCCACTTAAGGTTTGCAATCCGGTGAGCTATATCGGTTACTTTAGTTCTCCTGCGAATCTCCTCATTCCTGATTCGATCTCGCAAGGAGACACCCAGCATAGCTCTTTCCATCGCCCTTTGAGTGACCTTGAGCCTTCTTATGAGGCCCATTGTAAGCGACCATGTCTCGGATCCATACGACATCACTGGCAACACACACTGATCAAAGACTTTTGTCTTGAGGCACTGTGGTATTTGGGACGAGAAGATAGTGCGTAGCTTACAGAACGCTGCCCATCCGAGTTGGATTCGACGATTGACCTCTTTTTCGAAGTTGGACTTACCTAACTGGATTTTTTGTCCTAGGTATACATAGTCGTCAACAACTTCGAGAGTAGAGTCACCAACTTTGACAGGAGTGGGTACGACATGGACATTTGACATGATTTTCGTCTTGTCCATGTTCATTTTAAGACCCACTTGTTGAGAGACTCTACTGAGGCCATCGAGCATTGTACCAAGGTCCTCCAGGGTCTCAGCCATGATGACAATATCGTCGGCGAATCGAAGGTGAGTGATGTATTCGCCATTTATGCTGATGCCAAAACCACCCCAGTCCAGAAGCTTGAAAGCGTCTTCCAATGCAGCAGTAAACAGTTTCGGAGATATTACATCTCCCTGTCTTACTCCTCGCTGCAATTGGATAGGCTTCGAGTTCCGGTCCTGAAGGCGAACTGACATAGTGGCGTTTCTATACAAACACTTTAACACCTCGATGTACCGATAGTCGATTTGGCACCGCTGAAGAGACTGCAGCACAGCCCATGTTTCGATCGAATCGAAGGCCTTCTCATAGTCCACAAACGCTAAGCATAGTGGCTGATTATACTCCTCGGTCTTCTGTATAACCTGCCGCAGCGTGTGGATGTGGTCTATGGTGCTAAAGCCTTTTCGGAAACCGGCTTGTTCGGTAGGCTGAAAGTCGTCAAACCTGCGAGCGAGACGATTCGTAATGACTCTAGAGAACAGCTTATAAACATGACTCAGGAGCGTGATGGGTCTATAATTCTTCAGCTGGGTATTATCACCCTTTTTGAAGAAAACTTGAACCCTGCGGTTTTCACACGAAAACATGAGTATTCTCAAATAAACAGGGTGGAAAAAACGAATACTACATGAATATTTTTAGAAGCTTTTTTAAGTCTATTTTCAATCAGTTCCCTACAATGGAATGGGCTGAAATTTGGAATAGGTACATGTGTAAACTCGATGACAATGCAATATTATGGTACCATCGAGCTGAGCTGATGACGGAGTCGGAAGGTGGCGACGTGATATTTGCTGTACTTACTTAATACCTATGTACCTATATCGGAATCCGGAATAATGGTTTTTTTCGCAAAATGTATCATATGTCATAAAATCGTTTGGCCTAAAATGGTTTTTACAATCATCATCATCATCATGTCAGCCGAAAGACGTCCATTGCTGGACATAGGCCTCCCCCAAGGCTTTCCACTCAGACCGGTCTTGTGCTTTTCGCATCCACCGCGGTACCGCGATCCTGACGAGGTCGTCACTCCATCTTGTTGGAGGCCTACCTACAGCTCGTCTTTCGCTCCGCGGACGCCACTCCAGAACCTTCTGACCCCATCGGCCATCAGTCATGCGAGCAATGTGCCCCGCCCACTGCCACTTCAGTTTAGCTATTCTTAGGGCTATGTCGGTAACCTTAGTTCTACTGCGGATATCATCATTTCTGATTCTATCACGCAGAGAAACCCCAAGCATAGCCCTCTCCATAGCCCTCTGAGTGACTTTGAGCAATAGAAAGGGTGATATTTTTATTATTATAAAAAACTTACCTAACGCAAGCTGACCTAATCTACACAATAGACGTTTATTAAATTCTGCAATGTCAGCCTAAAAGGGTGTTATGCGAAATGATACATTATGCGAAACAAAAATATGCGTTTGTAATGACGCCCATGTACCCGCCGAGTTGAGGTCGTTAGTTTCGTCTAGATAAGCAGATGATGTCTGGGGCCCGTTTCTCAAACCGTATTAGTCTAATAATATTAGTGTTTTGTCTCGTAAATAACACTACAAAATGAGACAAAACACTAATATTATTAGACTAATACTTTTTGAGAAACGGGCCCCTGGGCGGAAAAATTAGAGTCTGCAACAAAAACTTGTCTCAAAAGTGATTTATTTGACAGAAACTTTTTAGACTAAGTGGAGTTGGTTTTTTATTCAAAAATAATACTTATAAATAACCAAACCAAAGAAAGTAACTTTAGGGTAATTATCCCAACCACATTTTTGAGCGGCGGACGTGATAATTGGGGTTTTAAGTACATGTATTTTAAAACTATTTATTTTATAAATAATCTTTTGAATTTGAATACTCAAAGTACTATATTGACCCAAGGAAAAAAAAAATATTGACTTATTATATTTAACGTAATACAAAAATATTTTACTTGTCGAATATACTGAATTACCGTGATACAAAGTTTTATTAAGCCTCAACTTTAAAGCTTCTGTTTTAAATTTATACAAGCATTAATATTTCTCTGTGTTTCTGTCGTTTAATGTTATTTTTATCATTAAGTCTTAATTAAGTACATTGCATGCTGTAATTTTAACTTAGTATTTCTTGTGTTCATAGTGAGATACATTCAGGGAAGCATCTGTATTTACAAATTATATTACACTCTATGTATGTTTCTGTGTTATCTCCCAAATAAATAAATAAATAAATAAATAAACTAGAACGTTAAGTTTAAGTTAAGTTTGTGTATGACTAAAAGATTCGTTTTAAATTAAATTAAATAGTTTTATTTCTAATTTTGGCGGTACAATTTCGGTGGCTTTTCCGAAACACCAAAATTATGAAAATTGCTGGACTCCACCAAAATTATTTAAACAACTAATAATCATTATTTATTATCTTAAGACATATACGATTTTGATTTTAAAAAACGACAAGGAAGGTTCCCCAACGATTATATTAACCTAACGATTAGCTCGACATGTTTTTGTTGATCGGGAGTTTTTCTTAGAATATTAATTTGGTGGATAATGTAAATTTTGGTGGTAAATAATAAGTAAAATCGTTATATCTTAAAAACCACTTGGTAAAATAAAGGGCCATTTTAACACTGTTTTTATTATGACTAATGACGTCCCTTAAACGTGTTATTTTGAACCCTACTACCAAAATAAAATATACCACCAAAATTAGGATTATTTGAAGCTTGTTGAAATTCACCCTTTAATATCTTACGGATATTACCATTATTTTTGTACCATAGACGGAAGAGGTCAATGACATTATCATCGTCTATGTAAACTTTGTTTTGCACATACTCGTCAACAATTACAAGACATATTTGCCTCGATATAGTTAACGATAATGAGAATAATGACAGGTTGAATTATTCATTCGAAAATAGTATTTATTTATTATAGGTATTGCGTTTATACAGGGTGTCCCAGAACTTTGAAAGTTAAAACTATAGTTATGGACAGACATAGGAGTTATGTGGCATGAATTAAATTGTCCTAGGGACTTCCGAACGATATTAATTTATCGATAAATTGTACTTTCTTATGGCAGTTATGACTATGAGATAACGTTCACAAATAAGCCAAATTTTTACTTATTAAAATTGTTATTTTTTTTAAACCCCCAAAAAGTATGACTATGAATTACTGAAATTAAATATTACCTATCACCAGGTAGTAATCACCATTTTAGTTATTTTTTTATTTTATGCGGTGAATTTAACAAATGCCTACTATGAAATGCCATTTTGAAATAAGTACTTATTTCAATCAGTTATCGATAAATTTAATATCGGAAGGAAATCCCTACTTACAGACGTTTTTGTCACAAAAACTCTCATGTCTGCTTATGGACCGGTTATAACAGGGCTATATTTATGTGTTAGAATTTTCACACAGCGTGTTCATTTATAAAATATTTAATGTCGCGTTACATTGTGTAAATTAAAACTATACGCACATAATTTTTTCCGTTGATTTAGTATACTTAATTTGCTTTCGAGAATTGCGTAGTAATTTTTTTAGGATGAAATATTTATGTAAATATGATAAGGTGACATTTAATTTTAATATTGAGTAAAATATTATGAATAAATGAGTATATGAGTATATGAGTAACCATAACCACTTTGATATTAACAAAGTCGCAGCTTCGTTATTAAGTATGTATTTTCAAAACAAATTCTATAATTCAAATAACTTCAAGTCCCCCGGGCTTTTTTAACTTTTCAATTCTTTCGCAAGCTTTAAACTTATATATTGAATTTCTCTTTTATCTTGTTATTTCTCTAGAGTGAAAAATGTAAAATTCAATCATTTTACAAGTCTTCAGGGCGTTATTTTTATAGCTGTATGTATCTTATTAAGATACTTAGTATTAAATTTCAATTGAAAGCTTTTTGTTCCTAATGGGTTATGATTTATGGAATTCGAGATTGAGATTGAGTTTTCTTTTATAACTTTATTTAATTCATGTTTATAAAGACGCATACCAGTTTTGTATTACATCAACAGTAGGTAAATCCAAATTTAAATTTGAGTATTGAATATTTTTAAATGTTCCGTCATAAAATATTGGAGAAAATCGAACACTTTGAATAATAACCTATTACGTGGGGCATACTGAAAGTTTCTGTAACTGGCCACGTACAATAAATAAATTAAAAAAGCAATTACAGAATTTGAAAATGGAACTCTCTAGGAACAACTTTTCAATTTACTAGACTGTCATTTGTTTTTTTCAATTTGGCGGGGTTCAGAGAGTTGTGTGTCACTATTATAATGAAACTAACTCTTGAAAATTTTCGCTCAATGTTTTTTTACGATTTTCGCTGCGGCTTAAGGCAACAAGACAGTTGCCAGAGATTTCTACTGGCGTTTAATGATAAAGCCCCGTCTCGTAGCTCTGTGTATTCGTGGTTCGGAGAATTTAGACGAAGACTAGGTCATCTCCATGACGTTGTACGCGGCCGGCGACTGCGGTTACTGAAACTAATGTCGATACCGTACGACAACTAATTGAGACAGACACAAAAATTACCTGTCAGCAAATTTAAACTGTATTAGGCGTAGGAATGAGTCAAGCGCAAAACATTTTGCATGAGCAACTGAAGGTTCGGAAGCTTTGCACTCGATGGATACCGCATGATTTAACGGAAGACCAGAAACGACTGCGTGTAGAGTGGTGCCGAAAAATTATACATAAGTTTAATGGAGGAGAGTCTATAATATTGTAACAGGTGACGAAACCTGGGTGTATTGTTTCAAACCGAAAGATAAAAACAGTTAGCAGAATGAGTCTTTCCTTTTAAAGAATTACCAACAAAAGTTAAGAAAAGTTGGAGCACTGGCAAAAAAATGATTTCGTCTTTCTTCGGAAAAACTGGACATTATATAACAGTGTCGCTTGAAAATCAAGGAACAGTCACTGCAGATTGGTATGTAAACAATTCCTTACGCAGTGTCTTAGCAAAAGTTTGTGAAAAGCGTCCTCGCAGTCATGTCATCCTTCACCACCATAACGCGTCCGCATATTCCGCTAAGAGAACGAATGCGTAGTTGAAGGCTTCACATGTGGGACTGATGACGCATCCGCCGTACAGTCCGGAGCTCGCACCTTGCGACTTCTTTTTATTCCCAAGAATAAAACATAAACTTAAAGGTTTACGATTCTCAAACCCAGAAGCGGCGGTGTATGCATTTCAAGAAGGTGTTGAAGAGGTCTGTAGGCGACACGACTTATTTTATACCTTTTTATTATCTTTTATAGTTTCTTTAGCTTTAGTAAGTAAATCACGAATCCTTTTCATTTATTGGAGGCATTGTGAGAAAACCTGCACATTAAGTAAGAAATAACTTAGTATGTTTCTATAAATAAATAATTGTTTAATGTTAGTTTTAAGTACCTAAAGAAGTGCATAGCAACGCCATCTCTTAATTCCTTTGTCTATTATCTCGTTAATAAATCTAAGAGGGCGCTCGTGGACGAAATCTCTTCCTAACTATAACCTAAAAAATACCAGTTTCTCAAGTTCCATTTTGTTCGATGACACGCGGACGCGAGCGCTTTGTATTTAAGTGTTTAAATTTATGTTGGTGTTTCATTTTCGGCGTCCATACGTTACAATAAGCTGGTCTTCGAAACGGATTACAATAATAAGTGACACAATTAATGTTTAACACGCCTCCGAAGATGGTATTAACTCGGCAACGGTACCGCGAATTAGCTGGCCAAGTAGTTACCAAGTCCGAGCCAGAGCTAACCAGCATGAAGTTTGAGATATTACCGCCAGCAGCTGTCCAGCCCTTAAATATTAAACCGCAAAGTGAGTCACAGTGTCAAGCATTGCCTCCGCCTTCCTCCGTCGGCACGAATAAATCTAAAAGGTCGACGGCATCCTCGTTGGCCGAGGCTACGGTGGCCCACATCGCGGCGCCTGACGATACCGCGTCGGCGCCCGAAGGGAACGTCATGCTGAAAGTAGTTAGTGTCAAAGTGCGCGGACCCGCAGGTGAAGTACAAACTTATGCATTACTTGACGACGCAGCGTCAGTCTCAATTATAGACTGCGACTTAGCCGATGAACTTGGTTTAAACTGCGAGAGTTCCAGTGCGATTAAGTTTATAGATGCGTTCGGTCTCGAAGTGTATCAATCAGATGCTCCGAAAGTGCGTTGCGACATAGCTGGACAAAACAATAAATTTTATGACATCAGTTTACGTAAAGTTTCAAAATTAAATTTACCGGCACAAAACTTATCAGTTATTAACAAAATTTCATGTAACAGATTGTCTAAAGTAAAAGAACTTGTTTGTAAACAACGTATTGTGCCGCGCCTGCTAATCGGCGAGGATAATTATTTTGTTATAGCTCCACTTGAAGTGATTCATGGTGGAAGAAATGCACCGTATGCAACTCGCTGTCGCCTGGGATGGTCCATACACGGCTACTGTGGTCGCGCTCACTACTCCGCATCGCACGTAAGTCACCCTATTTGCCATCTCACTTACTCTAATGATGGGATCGACAGTACTACATCATACGATACCAATGCATTAAATGACCTAATTAAGCAGACATTTAATCTAGAGTCCATAGGAATATCAACCTTAAGTCGCGAAAATACGGCACATTCACGTGCTTTGCAAATTCTTGACGAAACCGCACGTCAAGTTGGTAATCGCTGGGAGGTGGGCATACCTTTTAAAACTGATAAGTTCACCATGCCTAGCACGTATAACTATGCACTGTCTCGGATGCAATCGTTATTATATAAGTTCGAGAAAGACAATGTTTACGCTAATAGGTACCAACAAGAAATTAATAAGTTAATAACTGAGGGATATGCGCGTGAGTTGCAGGATAATGAACCCTCAGCCGACCACATATGGTACATCCCGCACTTTGGGGTGCAAAACCCAAACAAACCTGGTAAGTTGCGACTAGTGTTCGACGCTGCGGCTCGGGTCAATAACAAGTGCCTGAACGACTTCGTGCTCACGGGGCCCGACCTGTACAACTCGCTGATGGGCATCATGTTGCGGTTTCGCGAGAACGAATTCGTTATTATAGGCGACATAAAAGATATGTTTTTGCGTATTCAAATTCGCCCCGAGGATCAGCATGTTTTCAGATTTTTATGGCAAGCATCTGCCGATGCTCCACTTCAAACGTACGTCATGCAAAGTTTAATTTTTGGCGCGACATGTTCTCCATTCATAGCGCAACATATAAAAAACAAAAATGCAATGAAATATGAGGACCAGTATCCCGAAGCTGTTCACGTTATAACTAATTCTCATTATATGGATGACTGTTATTATTCCACAAAAAGTGAACAGAATGCCATAAAATTAGTTAACGAAATAACTTATATACATAGTCGAGGCGGCTTCGAGATACGTGGTTGGTCTAGCAACAGTAAACATGTACTGCAGGCCATCCCCGACGAGGCGCTCGCGCAGTCAGCTGTTCGTTTTAAAGACGGAGCTATGAACACGACTGAGCGCACACTAGGATTGATGTGGCATACCGCTGATGACACATTTAGTATAAAAGTATCTTTTAATCGAATTCCGGTTGAGATATTAAACGGTAGCATAGCACCAACGAAAGCGCAAATGCTGAGTATAATTATGTCTGTTTATGACATTCACGGATTCTTATCCCCATTTACTATAAAAAGTAAAATTTTATTTCAAGATGTACATCGAAGTGGTGTCGATTGGAAATGCCGCATCCGCCCAGAAGAACATACTCGGTGGAGTGAGTGGCTCGCCGAGCTGAGTCAGCTGGAGTCGCTGCGCATCCCGCGCTGGTGCCTGCGCGCCGGCGCCTGGGCGCCGTGCTACGCGCCGCCGGCCGGCCTATCGTCCGGCAGCGAGGTTGTAGACACTCAACTACATATATTTAACGATGCCTCGATCAAGGCGTACTCCACGGTTTTGTATTGGCGGTTTACCCGTGCAGACGGCTGCGTTCTTGTTTGCATGATAGCCAGTAAAAGTCGTGTGACTCCTTTGCGCCCGGTATCGATTCCGAGGCTTGAACTACAAGGAGCCCTGCTCGGTGCCCGTCTGGCTCAAACAATAGGCATCGAGCAAAAAGACGTAAAAATAAGTAAACGCTTTTTCTGGACTGACTCCAGTACCGTCCTTCAATGGATACGAAGTGACCCACGAAGTTACAAAACATTTGTCGCACATAGACTAGGCGAGATCGACGAGCTCACTAATGTTCACGAGTGGCGATACGTTCCATCTGCTCTGAACATAGCCGACGTAGCCACGAAAACTGATTCTCCGCCATTAAAGTACAGCGATACATGGTTTCAGGGCCCTGCGTTCTTACGAAAGCCCGAGGACTGCTGGCCCAAGGACCTGAAGAACGCGAAGGTGGTCGATGAGGCAACCTGCGAAGTAAGAAACGTTAATTTAGTAACTACAGTAAATAAGTTCTTACCTGTGCCCGATGAAGAACGTTTTTCCTCGTGGATCAGACTTATACGGACCGCTGCAAGAGTTTGTTATTTCATTAAAAAATGTAAACAACTCCGTAAACATAGAATGAATAAATCAGAGCCTAAAACAGTTTACTTGGATAAAGAATTAATGATGATTGCTGAAAAACACATTATTAAAAAATCACAAACTGATTCGTTCGCTGCGGAAATATCGTGTTTAACTCACGGAAAACCGTTACCGTCAAACAGTCGTCTCATAAAGCTAACACCGTACCTCGATTGTGATTCAATTCTTCGTGTAGGTGGTCGCGTAGATAAAGTCGCTGGTGTTAACCTGACTGCGACACGACCTGCCATACTGGATGGTAGACATAAAACCACACGTCTGTTAGTCGAGTACTATCATAGACGCGCCATGCACGTAGCCAATGAGCATGTTGTCAACGAGCTGAGGCAATTGTACTGGATTGTCAAGCTGCGCCCGACCGTGCGCGGTGTCGCGGCGCGCTGCCTGTTCTGTCGCTATCGCCGCGCGGCGCCGCAGCCGCAGCGCATGGGCGATCTTCCTTCGGCGCGTTTGCAGTATAATCGACGTCCATTCTCTTATTGCGGAGTCGATTTCTTTGGCCCGATGGAAACTACAATAGGGCGAGGCAGACAAAAGAGATATGGCATGCTATTTACATGCCTAACTGTCCGTGCAATCCATATCGAATTAACAGAAACGCTTAGTACAGATTCAACAATAATGGCCCTTAAACGCATGTCAGCCCGTCGAGGTACACCTAGTGTTATATACTCCGATAATGGCACTAACCTACGAGGAGCAGACACTGAACTGAAAAAGAGCCTAGAGGACTTGAATTTAAATAAATTACGTGATGACGGGTCAGTGAGGGGAATTGAGTGGCGTTTTATTCCACCCGGCGCCCCGGAGATGGGAGGCGCCTGGGAAAGGATGATTCGCACAGTAAAAGCGGCTTTAAAAATCATTTTAAAAGAACGCGCTCCGCACCCGGAAACACTATCTACGCTTCTGGCTGAAGTCGAAGCATTAGTTAACAGCCGCCCCATAACGCACGTTTCAACGGACCCTAGTTACCCAGAGGCTCTGACGCCAAACCATTTTTTAATTGGTAGTTCATCGACCGGAGCTTCCTTTGGTAAGTACGAAGACATCGACCTTTGTCTTAGAAAAAGGTGGCGTGTCGCCCAGCGGCTTGCTGACATGTTCTGGGCTCGGTGGACAAAAGAATACTTACCGACACTCTTACCTAGGCAAAAATGGACCAAAGAGGCTAGGTCTTTAAAAATAGGG
Source organism: Acleris sparsana (assembly GCA_923062465.1). Taxonomy (NCBI): domain Eukaryota; kingdom Metazoa; phylum Arthropoda; class Insecta; order Lepidoptera; family Tortricidae; genus Acleris; species Acleris sparsana. The sequence goes on along the minus strand of OV281302.1, from coordinate 2,449,032 downwards.
GACTACGTAGTACTGGTCGATCCCAATTTAGAGCGCGGTTCCTGGCGACACGGGGTGGTGAGCGCGGCGCACCCTGGCCGCGACGGCCGCGTCCGTGTGGTGGATGTGCGCACGCGTCTGGGGCCGCTGCGTCGGCCGGTCACACGCGTCGCCTTACTGTCCCCAGTAGACGGTTAATAGTGCTGTCTCAGCACTAGGGGGCGGGATTGTAGGCGACACGACTTATTTTATACCTTTTTATTATCTTTTATAGTTTCTTTAGCTTTAGTAAGTAAATCACGAATCCTTTTGATTTATTGAAGGCATTGTGAGAAAACCTGCACATTAAGTAAGAAATAACTTAGTATGTTTCTATAAATAAATAATTGTTTAATGTTAGTTTTAAGTACCTAAAGAAGTGCATAGCAACGCCATCTCTTAATTCCTTTGTCTATTATCTCGTTAATAAATCTAAGAGGGCGCTCGTGGACGAAATCTCTTCCTAACTATAACCTAAAAAATACCAGTTTCTCAAGTTCCATTTTGTTCGATGACACGCGGACGCGAGCGCTTTGTATTTAAGTGTTTAAATTTATGTTGGTGTTTCATTTTCGGCGTCCATACGTTACAAGGTCCCTACTGAAGATTGGACACACTGCTTCAAAAAATGGTTTTAACGAATGAAAAAATGTGTAAATAGTGAGGGAATATACTTTGAAAAACAATAAATTAATCATAAACATCTTATCTAGTCTTATTTATCAGAATCTAGAGACTTTCAGTATGACCTAAGTAAGTAATCGCCAATTTCTCAAAACCGATGTGCATACGTCCTTTTCAATTAGAACGGTAGTTAAGACCCGGGTAATTTCTCTACATAATGTACTATAGAATAAAACACAGTCCCGCCGTCTGACCCTTTGTATTATGAGTTGGATCTTTCAAACTCATCATTCTCCTGCCCTTGTCTCACACTAAGTGGGGTGGCACAACATGTCTTCTTCCAGTCTCCTCTATCTGCTGTTACCTCAGTAATCACACCTTTCATAGACATCATTCTCCATCCACACCTAAGATCTTTCAAACTAAGCAACGGATTTAAATACGGTTTCATCAATAGACAGAAGTGATTCAAGAAAAAAGTTTTTATGTGATAAATTGTAGTTTATGTATGGGCGTTACCACGGTGTTACAGGAAACTTACGTTACAGGTGCGACCCCACCGCTGCGTAAAATACGGTGTCGTTGCGTAAACAAAAGATGGGGTATTAGTAAGAACATGGCGCCATTTTTGACGCACTGTTAATCAGCGGTGTGGCAACCAGGTGAGACGAACGGAGTGGAGCTGTGCCAATATTAACTAATAGAATCTAAGCTAACGTGCGCGAGGTGCGCTCGACGTGACCGCGCGCGCCTTCTATTGGTTAATATTGGCACAGCTCCGCTGGTCTCCACCTCTGTGGAGCCGCACTCGCGGGTCCTTAGTTTTTTTATGTGAAAAAGGAGGCAGGTGATCAAGCGAGTCAGCTGATGCTAAGTGATCATCGCTAGACCCATAAACAGCTCAATAAATTCAGTGAAAACCTAGTTTTTGACCTCTAATGTTTGTGTATATCTATCTGTGGTATCGGTTGAACAGATTTGGATTCGGTTTTTATTATTTGAAAGCAGGTTTTCAAACGGTGGTTAGCTAGGTCACATCAAAAACGTTTGGACCGTTTATAAGATATCGGCTCAGAAAGAAGGGCTCACCATTATATCTTTTTTATCTATCTTATACACTCAGGAGCCATGAAACTGGGTCACTCTCTATGCTAATTCAATACAACGTGACCCGTTTTAATTGCTCTTGACTATAGTTATTCAACCTTGTGTATGAAAAATCCTTACTAAGGAATATGTTAATCGTCATCAACTGACTCTGGGAGCTTACCATGATGGTATTTATCGATGTGTCGTCACTTTCTAACCTGTACGTATGTGCGAGAGTGACGGATGCTTTATCCACCGCGATTAAGGCGACTATAATACGGACCCCCGGGCCTAGTACCTATGGTTGCGTTTGTCGTGTGACAAAATGAGGATAAACAAATCTTCACTCTTGCACTTATAAACGTGTCTGAAAGTGACGCATGTTTTATCCACATATTGTCACGCGTTAAACGCAGGTAACGCAGCCATATTAGGCCCCCTGATTGCGTTCATAAGACGTTAAATCGTCTGTCAGTTTTAGTAATTAGTTACTACATTGTTCTAGCTCCTTACTAAATAAGTCTTAAATATTAAATTTGTAATACAAAATGGCGCGACCCCAATATTGGTGGTATTAAAAGCACAATGAACTTTGTAAGCCTTCAAGGACAAACTGAGACTAACTTTGTCCATATCGTTATTTGAATAAATACGTCTCAAATTCCACAGAATGCTGTAAAGGTCTTAGTTATAAATATACTTGTTTTTACCACTACCAATTTGATTAGAAATGCATAACTATGTACGTTAACGCGGTGAAGCTTATATAAACCGACTAGCTTAAGTGGTCCCGTCAGAAAGACACAAAACACATTTCAGCGCGTGCATTCGTATTACGCAGCAGGGCTTCTGTCGAACCATCTAACTTTTAAGGCCGCCTAATTAAGAATGCATGCCGTAAAATGTGTTTTGTACGCTCTGACGCGAGCGAGCGGCGACCTATTTAAACTCGCCGGTTTATATTAAGCTGCGCCGCCTTCACTCTTTCACTCGTTCGACCAACCAAAAGCCATTTTTTAGAGTAAAAAAGAGTCTTAGTTAAATAAAGGTTAATTCATACCTGAAACAAAATATCATTAAAAAGAACATCCAACAGCAGTCTAATTAGGCCAGACTTTTCTTTTATGTTTTTTTCGAGTTCCAAACATATTCACAAAACAATAACGCTGATTTTTCCAATTTTGCTATTCGGGAATTCCTGGAATAGAGATGGGTCGCCCTAATTGCGGGGATGTTATAATGATAGTGAATTTGATACTGTTCCGTCACTAATTGATGTAAGAGTTGAGTGCCCGTTTCCTTCAATTTCATAGTAAATTTACTACTAATGGAGTCATTAATGAAGGCTGAGTATTGGGCTCAGTATATTATTAGTACAAATTATTATAATTATCACAGAGTTTAGCAAAAAATATTTGTTAACAAGTAATTATACATATACGAAAATAAACTATAACAAAACTAGTCCATTACATATTTTTTTAATGGTTTTGTATGGCAAACGAGCTCACAGGCCACCTGATGGTCAGTGGAAACTGACCCATAGACATTCGCATTCACAAGACTGAAAGCCTAAGACTGCAAATCCGTTGCCAATCCTGAGGAATAAGATGGAATGCCTCTATGCTAGTTATTACACCGGCTGTCTTATCTCCAAACTGGAACACAACAATGCGAACACTGCTGTTTGGCGGTAGGTAATGGATAAGATGGTGGTAGCGATCCGGACGGACCCTGGACAAGGTCCTACCACCCGCAATATATTTATAATAAATACCCGAACCACTAAAAGAAGAAACTTATAATATCCAGTGATCGCAGATTTTCCAGCAAAACCGGGGCAATGACGTCACAATTACATACGACAGTGACCTAGAGTTGTCAAGGTCTAGAATATGATTGACGTTTAAAATAATGTATATCATGTTGTCGTTGAAAATGAAACAGTAAACTTTTTACTTAATCAGTTAACCATTAAATTATAAATAAATTAACCCTTCATTTAATTACGCATATTGGGCTTTACATAGAATATTTTTTGTATTTTCGATTTGTTTACTCTTTAATGCGCACCTCAAAAAAATATTCAAACAATACAAAAAATAAAACTTGAAAGTAGAGGTAGATAACTTGTTTTTTATTGTGAAATTGTTATTTAATTACCAACCATATCAACATTATTACTTAATTCTAAATGGCTTTGACTTTATTTGTTTCCTGGTTGAAACAATTTATTATTTGCCACTACTGTCAACCCTAGCACGGCACCAAAAATGCTGGAAATTAACGATTACGGATAATAACACAATAAACTTAAACATCTACTGAATAATAAACGTTATTACTAGTGATCGTTATCAACGTGCACTTTTCGTAGCAAACGGTATATTTGGCAGAACAAACACACACACACACACACACACACACACACACACACACACACACACACACACACACACACACACACACACACACACACACACACACACACACACACACACACACACACACACACACACACACACACACACACACACACACACACACACACACACACACACACACACACACACACACACACACACACACACACACACACGCCACACACTTGAATATTCACTTGTGTTCTTAATTATAAAATAAATTCAACATTATAGCCAAGTCAATTATCTGGCTTGATAAAAACTAGTAAAGTTGAGATTACATCCCACGGGCAAAGAAGTTTATTTTAAACTAAAAAAAATCCCTTGGAGTAGGTACTGTAAAAGTCGTGATAGAACGCAAAGAGGTGGATAATATGCAGGAGGCGTCAATAAAAATTACGTGCACTATTTTAAAGACTTAATTTACCTTCCTGTGACTTCTGTTAACGTAGAAAGGTTATTTATTAATTTAAAATGTTTTTTTTTTCTAATCAACGTGAACGACAGCCAAATCTGTTGAACAAAGTTTAGTCGTTTATTCAGTATAATTTGGATAAGTGATTATAAATATGTTAATAAATGTCATAATTTGTGAAATATAATGTTTAAATTACTTGTGTATTTGTTTTTTTGTCGACCATACTTTGCTACCAATACCTAGTGATCGTTGCATCACTAGTTATTACTCAAATGTAGGTAGAGTGAGTCCAAATTCAAATTCAAATTCAAATTCGTTTATTGCATGTCATATTACAGGTGATATAGATGGAATTACATGTCATGGAAGGTATACATATGACAAGGGCGTAGCAACTTAGGACAGTAGGGCTAGTACCTAATTATTAGAATAAAATATTAACTACGAATATTGCACATATCAATAATTCTTACATAACTTGTTTTTAATTATATTACTTATACATTATAAATAATTATACTTGCTTTCATTTATCTCTAAATTCGGTATTTAAAAATTCACTAAGACTATAGAAGCAGTTATCAATTAAAAATATTTTTAACTTACTTATAAATACCGGGAATTTATTTTCACTTTTGATGGAATTTGGTCCAGGGCAAGCTTGGGAACGGTACAAAAAATGCCGGTTATATATGGTTCTTAACCAGGTTTTTCGTAAACACTCGCTCGGAGCAGAATAACCGATCCACGAGCGTTATGACTTATGGCGGCTGGGATTAACCTGGCATTTTTGGTTTTTGATTGAGTTAGATGGCGTGGCGGCTATGGTGTTTTAAAATGATAATTTCAAGCTGAGCAAGTGAAAATGTAACTAAGGAGCTAGCTATTAGAGTAGGAAAGACGAGACGAAATACTATTGATTCTGTTCAACAGGAATCAAAATGACAATACTCTACTTGACATGCATGGAGTTTCTGACGAGCTGGTTAAAAAAAACAGGTTTCCGAGCTTGAGTGATAATACTGCAGTGCCTGTCAGGGTTCATAATGAACTGTTGAACTAATATAGCTATTAATTAACCGATTCCTCTGTAACGTTATTTTATTTTATTTATTTGGGGTATCAACAGGAATACATTTTACAAAAACAAATTAAACGTAATACAAAACAGTAAGCCCATAAAAGATGTCCACCAAAATACAGTTAAGTGAAACATAACCAACAATTTTAACAACTTGTATAACTCATATTACTTAGGTATAGAAAAATACAATACCAACAAAACTTTGCATAAGGAAGGATATATTGAGTACAAAGAGAGTAGGTATGCTTGCATGCATGTGCGTATGAGTGTGCGGTTGTGTGTGTGTGATTCATACATACATGCATTAAATCGCGCCTGTTTCCCAGAGGGGAGGTAGAGACCACTTATTTCCACCTGCGAAAGAAGCGAAACAGATTTGTCAGGTACGATCCTGACAAATCACTCTGACTTCCACATTCTTATATCCAGTCATGCACGCACGGTTTCGGGTACTTCAGATCCGGTTTTCTCCGATTTGATTCGAAAAAGTAAGCCTAGGGCGGCCCCTTCCAAGTTTCCAACCCTTCCACTCACTGTCGCTCTGTACATCTCTTTTGTCAATCCATCCATCCTTTCATTCATCCATGCATTCCAAATGACCGAGCATTATGACATTAAAATAAATTACTGATTACTGAAATACTTACCCCTTTCTAAGTGCCTCGTACTTCGCCACTTGGCGTGGAAAACCCGTAAATACACCAATTAGAGTCAACTGGCCAATTAGTCCCGTCTCCGGCGATCGACTTTACTAGCCCTCGGAGGCTTCGCGGCTATCGACAATTTTATAGCAAAGTATAGGTTTAGATGGACTTTGTTTTTTTTAAATGTCATCTTGATTTATAGCAAAGGGCATAGGTTAGGTTTGTATCAAGAAAACAGTATTTTATTATGTCCTTATAATGGTGAAGAGGACTGCTATATACACGTTAATATATAAAATATAATGGTCTCCTTGCCAAAAAAAACTTGGATAGTACCGGACGCGTCCGTTGCTTTTAAAGTTTTTTTGCGATGCGACTCTTTGGTTTTCCGTGCGCTGTACTGCTTATAGTCAAAAAAATCGTTTTACAATGTCACTGTGACACCGTTCTTATACTGGCTCAGGGCTCCATTGCGCTGACAGTAAATGTTATCCTATCGTATTTTCCAAGCCCTGATTGCTTGTCTATGGGTCTAAGATCTCACTAACCATCAGGCGGCGTGTGCTGGTTTGTGTTCTCCTTGCCACGAAAGACTTACATAGTACAAGACGCGCCCGTTGTTTTTTTTTTTGCGGTTGACTCTTTAGTTTTCCGTGCGATGTACATTTTATCCTATTTTGTAGGGTTTATCATTTAGGTTTTTCTTTATCTCGCAAGGACTGCGGGCGACGTCAAAGCGAGCTCATAATGAGGGTCGCTGGGTCCGTCCATGTAGTTTATTTTCAGCCTCAGTTTTGGAGTTCCTTAAAGATAGATATCTCAAGGGAATGTGGTGTAACGTATAAACGTTACGTAACCTAGGTTACAATTATAAAATAACATAAAAGGTTATTTAAAATTCTATTTGTATTCTTAATAACAAATTAAAAACTTTATTTGCAACACTTACCTAAAAACAAAACAAAATAATAATCTATATTAAACTAGGTTGATTGTACATCGCTACTTGTTACTGGTATCCGCGGCGCACTGTACTCTTACTCTTAAATAAATATTGTTAATATAGTTTTTATATGGTTTCATTTCGTTACTCAAAACGTTAAAACGTAGCAGTGGATGTAATTTCGTTCAGATTTTTTTTTTGGTTTAATCTGCCCTCGACTTCGTCCGCGTGGATTTTGATTATGGTTATTACTTCGAGAACTATTTATTTTTCGGGGATGTTAAGTAGCCTCTGTGTTAATACAGGGTATAAGCTATCTCCATTTCGAGTTTCATCAAATCCATCCAGCCATTGCAGCGTAAAATAATAAAGAACTAACACACACACACACACACACACACACACACTTTCGCATTTATAATTTTAGTAGGATAAGTGTCCAGTAACTCCAGTCCAGTGTGCCAAGGTGCTCACAGCCTACCAGACAGTAAATGAGCTCAGAGACAGTTAAAGTAAAAAAAAAAAATATGGATACAAATATTGTTTATGGCATATTTATGACTCTATTTCACAGCTTCTACACCAGCTGATTCATGTAACAAACAGTGGAAAATAATATTTTTTGAATAGCCACAAACATAACTAAAATATAAGCCACGAAAGATTTGGTTCCTATCACTTTCCGGCAAATCAGAATTTAATATGGAGTTTGCAGTTCAAAATGCTTGTATAATCCGTATTTCTTGGCCGATTTAAATTTTAAGTTCGCTTTTGGTGATCTCTTTTGCGGTAAGAATTATCATATTTTATTGAGAAATGCTGTTTAAAAAATCCATCCATATGTATTTAGCGACGCGCTGGCCTAGTTGGTAGTGACCCTGCCTACGAAGCTAGCGGTCCTGGGTACAAATCCCGGTAAGTGCAGATGTTTGTGTGATGAGCGCGAATATTTGTTCCTGAGTCATGGATGTTTTCTTTGTATTTAAGTATATATTTCTCTGTATAAGTATTTATATCGTTGTCTAGTACCCATAGTACAAGCCTAGAGCTTAGTTTGGGACTAGGTCAATTGGTGTGACATTGTCCCCTGATATTTATTATTTATTTATTATTATTTAGTAAAATCTGGTTCAACACCAAAATAAGTAGTGTTTTCTGTGACATAATATGTAGTTCTCCACGTTTATGGCATGTGGGTTTATGGTTCCTTTTCCACATAAAAAAAAGAACTTGGTAGGTACAGGGGTGTTATTCTCAAATCGACCATCAGAACGCTGTTTTTAAAAGAATAACACCCCAGTTCACAATACGGCCCCAAATCTATACTTTAAAAAAAGGCCAAGAAATACGACTTCAGAATATTATAATATTTGTTACTTTAGGTTGTTTATTAAAATATAGCGGTTTTAGTTTATAACTTCCGTCTCAATTCGGTAATAACTAATTAGCCGATAATTAGTCTGTCAGAAAAATATATAGGTTTATTTAGTACACATTTATACATATTTATAAAAAGTAGAACTTACTTAAAAAAAAAAAAAAACCAAATTCTGTCAGACTGGGAGCATTAGGTATGCCATGGCGCTGGCTGGGTATTTCTTTCTATTAAAGCACTCTTACTACTACCATTTTAGTTCTTTTTTTACCTTTTTTTAATGGCAAGGAAAAGGCACTCGAGCCACCTGATGAGGTAAGTGAGATCTGAAACCCAAGAATTTTAAAATTCTCAAGACTGCAATTTTCAGACTTCAAATGCGTTTCCAAGCATGAGGACCAAGATGAAGTGCCTCTGCTAGTAATTTCACCGGTTGTTTCATCCACACGCCGGAACACAGCAATGTGAACACTGCTGCTTGGCAGTGGGCTAATGCATAAGACGTTGGTAGCGATCCAGACGGATCCTGCTCAGGGTTAGTGCGTGTATTTTGATTTTGGTCGTAGTTTTCGTTGGCAAAGTGGTAGATATGAAGTAACCAGATCTATTCGTGGTTTCAATATTGGAATCAGACCAAATACAGCTTTACGAGTAGATCAAATAGATTTTTATTAACGGATTGAAATACAAAGTTATGAAAAAAGTATTAAAATATTTTACCTGCATTCTTACTAAGTGGTTTTCAAGCAAAAACGTTCCAAGCAAACTTGCAAAGCGTCTCAAGTAAATGCGACACAGTTTTCTGAAGCGGTTTTCTTTGTATTTTGTCGTAGAAACTGGTTGTACCGTCGTAAAAACTGCATTATTTAGAAACACGAGTTTTGCAGAAGTTTCTTTATATAAATTGTTGTAATTTTTAACATGTTTTGTTACCTTTTTTAGGGTTCCGTATACAAAAGGTACTGGGACCCTGTTGTTAAGCCTTTGCTGTCTGTCTGTCTGTGAGCCAGTTATAATATCACATACCGAAATAAATAGACAGTTGGGGAACACTAATGCCACTATAACAAAGCGCTGGCCTAGTTGCTAGTGACCCTGCCTACGTTGCAAGCGGTCTTGGGTTCAAATCCCGGAAAGTGCAGATGTTTGTGTGATGAGCGCGAATATTTGTTCCTGAGTCATGGTTGTTTTCTTTGTATTTAAGTGTATATTTCTCTATAGCCCAGAGCTTAGTTTGGGACTAAGTCTATTGGTGTGACATTGTCCCCTGATATTTATTTAATTATTATTTGTTTAAATACTTAAAAGAAACGTTTTTTTTTCGGCGTTTTGGCTTGCCCTTGACAATGTCTCTACCAATCACTTGAACCGTTAATAATCGGTACCGTAAAACGGGGTGAGTAGGAATTAAGGGGTGAACGCAACCCTAAATGAAGCACATGTTGCTAATTATCAAACTGAAATTATTTCCAATAGACGTAACGCTATTGTCCATTTAATTCTCGTTCTTATTTGTATCAAGTTATGACTTATTTTAGTCCCTTAATCCCTACTGACCCCGTTTTATGATATTTTTTTTTTGATTTTTTAAGAAAGGTGGCCCCACACGAATGAAGCACGGCACTCGTAGTATGCGAGCTCGACTCGCACTCGACCAGTTTTCTATAATATGACTCGGATTTTTTTAGCCTTACTTATAACTTTTAACGTCAAGCATCATAATTAATAAACGCTAAACAAAAAAACCTTTGAATAAAAAAACTGCCGACATATTTTTTTATTTTTTTATTGTTTCATTTGAGCTACTATCTTCACAGGTTCACCCTAATACAGTGCCTTAAATTAACATAATCAATCCCATAATTTTTAAATTATAAATAATACATAAGACATTAAACAGACAATAAATACAAAGTTACATTTAAAAATTGATTATAATGACAAAAAAAAATCCGTCGAAGTCGGCAACCTGATTCAGCGTATGGATGATGCGGCTGAGAGGTGGTGGGTTCTGCCGCTCGGCTCCTCTAGCAGCCGCTCAGCGTACTTGTCTGGAACGCTCAGCCTCAGTTGCTGCCAATATACCCAGGTTGCAGCATGTTACCGCGGAGAATCCTGACCACATAGCATGCGAATGCCAAATCCCTACGCGTTTGTAATTTATTGTAGCCTACCATGCCTAATACGAACAACGAATATATACCCGTACGTATATATCCTTTTGTGCTTAAGAATCTTCAGGTTGTCTGGAGTAGACCAATGAGCGATTGTGCTGTTTCCCTGTAATGTAAATTGTAATTTTCAATCTGCGACGCGAGCACTGGATGGCTACCACCAAAGATAAAATTCGCAACTTCGTGTGCCCATGTCACTCCTCAATCAAGACTAAAGCGAGAGAAAGTGCTGGAACTAACTCCACTTATTTCTGACTCCACTGTTCTCGATTCTGTCATCACCATCAGCACTTTAATGCGATTTGTTTTAGACTCGATGGAGATATCGTGCGTGCAATACCGAGGAGGCGATAGATGGCAGTGATATTTGCATCTAAAGAGTCTCTATACATACACAAAATCACGCCCTGATTCCCAGGGGGGTAGGCTGAGACCACTACTTTCCACCTGCTTCGATCCCGACTAATCTCTTTCGCTTCTTCCACATTCATACCAGCATGGATTTCAATTATATACATGAACATCGGTTTCGGGTACTTAAAAGGATTGTGAACCTAAAAAAACCATATAAAATGCGAAAACGTTTCTCTCCCGATTTTTAATATTTTCAAATACTCAATTCTCAATACATTTATTGCATTCCACATTAATTTTACAGATGTTGTAATCATAGGTATACATGTACATGATGATATGTATGTGGACCCTGTTCGGCACAGCAACAATAGCAGAAAAAACAGAGAAGAGGGCTTATTTTTATAATAGTATTATAATGTGTTATTTACTAAGTTTAATTGCACTTTCATTAATTATTTTATAGATATCATGAAAAACTATGTCCGTACGTTTTCCTTTCCAAGAAATTATTTCTTAGAATAAAACAAATATCAAAAACAAAAAAAAGAAACGTACAGGCTTAGGTATTTATAATGGTTCTCTATCGTTTGCCCGAATTTCATTTGCTATAATCGTATCACTTGCCATAGTATTTATTTGCTATAAAGGCATTTTTTCTGAAACCGTGAAGTACTCAGAATTGTTAAAAACCCAACCTAACCTAACCTTTTGGGATCTATATGATGGCATGTTAAAATTACCTAAAAGGTTTACAGTTTCAGAATAAATGCCTTTATAGCAAATAAATATTATGGCAAGTGATACGATTATAGCAAATGAAATTCGGGCAAACGATAGAATACGATTTACGTATAATAACTACAATATTTAAAAATCGGGAAAATCGGACTTGTTTTAGGGGGTGAGAATCGTCCCCCGGAGCTTTGTATGGATTTTTTTTGATAGCTACGCGATTTTAGCGGCACTTCTCCGATTTTATTCGAAAAAGTACGGTTTACGTGAATTTTCTGCAATAACCGTATATAAACTAGGAGTTATTATTCATAAAAACCTTCCGTAAAATATCCAAATGATAAAAAGACAGACAGGGACGGAAAGCGACTTTGTCTAAACTATCTACAATCGATAATAACAGAGGCCAAGATACTTCAATATCTTCCGTTGTTTCACTTCACATCCCTCACACAATATTCAATTACAACGATGTTATATTCATCAAGTCCTATCTAAATATAAACAATTTACTGAACTTCTTAAACCTAAGCTATTTTCCGAGCAAATAATACAGCAGTACTGAATCGAGATGGCTTGGCGCCGCAAATTACATGCAAACAGAACGAAGCCATGCAATTTACTGCATAAAACCGTTTTACGACCACAGAAATACATCTATTTGAATCGGAGATTTGACGTGTTGTTGAGTTCTAAATTGTTTGGAGTACTGCGGAATTAGGCACACAAGGTTTCGTATCTAACGCGTGCTAATTTCTAATTACTAAGCATAATAATATGCCAGTCCAGGACCTGGCTTAGTTCTGTAGAGAAGTTCACGTATGGATAATTATTAGGTGTGAGTAAGTGTGTATGTGCGGAAAGGTTCTGGAGTGGCAACCGCGAACCGGGAGACGAAGTGTTGGCAGACCTTCCACGAGGTGGACTGACGATCTGATAAAGGTCGCGGGAAACCGCTGGATGACAGCAGCAGAGGACCGATCGTTGTGGAAAACCTTGGGGAAGGCCTTTGTCCAGCAGTGGACGTCTTGCGGCTGATAATGATGATGATGATGAAGTATGTAAGACTGTGGACATCCGTCGTGTTCCAATTTCCAGCTATGACGTCATTAAAGGTGGCGGCCGCTCGATCTCTGAATTGGTTATATAAATAAATAAATAAATATTAGAGGACAATATCACACCATTTGACCTAGTCCCAAACGAAGTCTAAAACTCAGACACAAAAAAAAAAAAAAAATCCATGACAGAGTTTTACATGTCAACAGTTCAAAGTGTATTTCTATTATATTCTATTAAAACACAATTATTCTACACTAATTTCTATAAATAATGAATTAAAACACAAAGTATGTCAATATGTTGGGCAGTGAGTCGTCCGTCCTGCATGAGTAATCTACGCATAAATTTACCTACGCTTAAAAAAGGTGCACCTACTGTGCAAAAATACTGTGATATTATAAACTATTTATAATTATTATGTAATGAAGTAAACCTTTTTCCTGAAAAAAATATACCTTGCCGAGTTTCTTACGCCGGTTCTTCTCGGGGCAAAGGTTTTATTTTTCGAACCGGTGGTAATGCTTTTTGACATTCATAGGTGCATTATATTATGCCTAAATTGAAGAATAAAGAACTTTGACTTTGACTTTGAATATTATGAAATCAATTGTTTGGGCAGCGAACCAGTAACTAGTCAGTTTAGACGTTGAGAAAGTCGTCAATAGTATAATATGCGTCTGATACTAGTTTAGCCTTTAATTTTCGTGCTCATTAGACAAATATTTGCCCAGACCCGGGACCGCTAGCTTCGTAAACAGGGTCACTAGTCTCTGCACTCACTACCAACTAGGCGGACGCGTTAATTTATATCTTTGCATGAAACTTAATGCAGTTTGTTGTTACTATTTTTAATATTTCCTATCTGCTAGGGAAACATGTTCAGACCATCTTAAAAAGATTTTTTACAGATTTAAACTAATCCCATACTACACTTGCAGAAGAAGCAACGGATGCTGAATGATTAATTATAGAAACACAGACAGTACTGATAGAGGACTTCTACGGGGTGCAATGGGCAAAAGCTACTCAAATATGAAATGAACAAAGTTTAGGTAATGTTGAATTCTCATTATAAAGTATGTCTGCTGATTTTATACATACTAATATTTATTCTATTCGTAATATTACATAGAGTTCACTTCCACGAACCATACTCATCTATTACATAATCTACTATATAAAAGTGAAAAATCAGAACGGGATAAAAAAACAAACGAAGAACCGAGATGGCGCCTTACAAATTTTAAGAACTTTGTTGACACGTTTCTGGAAAACAGCTCACGTAACCTAAGAATAGATTATTGAAATCTATTCTCTAGACATGAGAAAAGAACTTAATATTTACAGTTTCGCTTTGTATTTTTTCTACAATCACGTAATGAAATCTCGATGACATTGAAATTTGAACCGTCTGCCATTGTTCGAAATGTTTCGGCTAACGTTCGGATTGGTCTCGCTTAATACCCTACGTTTAAGTAGACTCATTTGGTCTCTCATAGTACCTTAAGACCTGCTTAGACTGTAAAACCACGGTTAGTGCGTCTCTTTTGCACAAGTGCAATACGTGCTATAAAAGTTCCGATCTGCTATTGAAGGACTGCATGCAGGATAAATTGGTTCGTCTGGGACAGGTTTTACAGCTTCCGCAGTCCTACGAGAGTATTATGTTCTCTGTGGAAGGAACAGTGTCTCTTCTCTGTGGCTTTTTAAATAAAAGTAGATGAAAATACACGTTATATAGTAAATATTTTTTAGTATGAGGTGGCCAGTAATGGAACTGTAGCCACAGAGTACAAGAGGTTTTAATTATTGAGTTTCATGTTGACATTATAGTTAATGTATGTGAAAATATAAACTCTTTTTATTTCATTGTGACAAATATATACACATAGGTAATTCATACACGCGGGTGGAGCCGCGGGCACGTCTAGTGAATTATAAATCTTTCGTTAGATACACATACAAAGTGTGTTTTAATCAAGCCTCCTTATTCATAAACACGCAATAGCTATAGTGTGCTTGTAATATGCTCTGTCCTTATCTGTCATTATGGACTTTGAAAGAGGGGGATTACGAATACTCTAACTAAAATATGTTTATGAATGTACAGATAAGACATACAGTTTCGTAAGCATTATTTTAGTAAACATCAATAAATCGAGACAATGCCACAGAAATTGACCTAGTCACAAACTAAGCTACAGCTAAGCAGTAAGTTACGAGTACAGTTGTAAAAGATGAATAAACATACACGCTTACTTAAATACATGAGACCGAAGAGCTGGCAGCTTCCTCGCTCAGCGAATTAGTTTAGCTATTCAAAGACGAAACGCTGCCAGCATCTTCGGTACAGAACAATGCCACAGGGATCATTCTTAGATTTATACCCTTTACTTATAAACGTGGAATAACCGTAGGGTAGCTAAACCAAGCATGTCCTTATCTGTCAAATTCAAATATCACAATGACAGATATGGACAAAGCATGGTTTAACTACCCCACGGTTATTCCACGATTTTAGGTTTAGTAAGGGTATTAATGTTTTATTTAGTTTTCAGCTATTGTTTCATACATCATAGGTAATATAGGTAATTATTTTGTATGTCGTTTGTCAAATAAATCTTTTAAATACACGGTAAATAGCCATGGTATAGTCAGAAACAAAATACTCGTGCACATACGACGCGCTAGCCTAGTTTGTAGTGAGCCTGCCTACGAAGCTAGCGGTCCTGGGTTCAAATCCCGGTAAGGGCAGATATTAGTGTGATGAGCGCGAATATTTGTTCCTGAGTCATGGATGTTTTCTATGTATTTAATTTTAGTACTCATAGTGCAAGCCTAGAGCTTAGTGTGGGACTAGGTAAATTTAGGAATCCCCTGGTATTTATTTATATATTTCTTTTACATCATAAATCTGGAATAAAAACGAACCATAGTCGGGAACCAAATTCGGGACCGCTGCGTAGTCAGTGTCACTAACAACTAACCGCGTCGACAAAACTAAAGTACTTTATTTTTAATAATATAACGGCATATTTAAAAAAAAGTTTTGTAGTTATGTTTTATTTTACTTAAGCATGACTTAATTGTCATGAACCGACTGCGGACCAATAGCCATTATTCCTAGTTAAAAAGATCAAATACATTTTTCCTATCAACGAAAAAAACGAGAATATAAAACCAAGCTATCCGTTGTCACATAGGATATTTGCTAAACAAAATGTGTAGCCAATATGCAATATACGCCATCACGGCTCGACATGGCCGTAAAGCCGGATACGCAAGGTATATACGTTCGGATACGCTCGGGTATCGTGAGATACGCTTTGGTTTATCCGGAGACGCCTTTTGGCGCGTTTCCATTGCTGAGATCAAACGGATATAGATCTTGTTGAGATTGCGACCAAATTTTTAAGATAGACGCTGTAGAGTATGGAAGTTCTGGAGTGAGTTATAAGTTTTAATATTAAAACATTACCAAAGCCCTTACACGATAAGTTATTAAATACATTTGAATAGAAAAAGTGCATGCCAAAAAGAAAAGTCATCAAATTTAGAACATTTGATATTATGGAATACATTATAAATCAAGAATATACTACAATATATTGCGGGTGGTAGGACCTTGTGCAGGGTCCGTCCGGATCGCTACCACCATCTTATCCATAATCTACCGCCAGACAGCAGTATTCGCACCGTTGATGCAGGAAAACATATCGAAACTTTTATGTGGTCATCTTGCACCATCTCATATACACATATATAAGTAGGTAGTTGTAGTTATTTTATTTTATTCTTTTCTATCTTTCTCTCCAGTAAGATTTTTGGCATGTTTTCCTGCTGAACTACTGTTATTTGATATTATATTTAATTTAATACTTGTAGCTTTATATAATGCTAGATTAAGTTGTACATACCATTGTAATATGAAATATGAAATAAGTTTAAAAAATGACTGACTGCTGAGTTTCTTGCGGCGTTTCTTCTCAGCAGTGGTCTCCTCTTGGGAAGCGCTGGTAGTATCTTGACGTGTAAAAGTGCCCGAGCGGCCTACTTACTGAATAAATTTCTTTTATCTTTGTGTTCCGGTTTGGGGATAAGACAGCCGGTGTAATGACTAGCATAGAGGCATTCCATCATAGTCCTCAGGGTTGGCAACGCATTTGCAGTCTTAGGCTTGCAGTCTTGTGAATGCGAATGTCTATGGGTCACAGTTTCCACTTACCATCAGCTGGCCTGTGTGCTCGTTTGCCTTCTCTATGCCATAAATAAATAAGAATATAAATAGATAAAAAAACGTATCTAATGGCAATGGTGTTCTCGCCTTTTGTTTTTGTTTTCTTCTTTTGTTCTTCTTCAAAGCGTTTACGAAGAACGGCGTAAACAATGACATTCTCGTGCGTAGCGATAAATCACATGGTCAACTGTCATCCCATACGTTTTGAGTGATAGAAAAGAAAAACTTTAGTAGTGATTTCGTCTTGAGTAGGGGCTTTTATATTTCTTAAACGGCACAAATTGATGTTCATGAATGATAGCTTTCTAAGGGAAAACTAATCCATATCGGTACGTCCATTAGGCCTACGATGATACAGACAGACATAGATACAGACACGCGCACATACACATACATACTTTAAACTCATTACAACCCTCTTTTTGTGTCGGGGATACTGAATTAGTAAATCACTGTATAAGAAAATACCGTAAAAAAGATCACCAAAACATACCGTCACGCCTTCATCCCAGAATGGGGTAGGCAGAGCTACAGAATTACCAACAGCTCTAAAAACTCACACTCACTCACTTGCCGTGTTGTTGCCGGGTTAGAATAGTGCCACTCCATGTCTTCCTGTTGAAGTCGTAAGAGGCGACTAAGGGTATAGGTATAGGTATAGGTTATGGCGGGCTCTTTTCCGCAACTCGACGACTTAAAAACTGCGCCTATTTTGCGTGAGGGGTTGGTGGTATTACTCCTGCCAACCCAGTTCTACCAGGAAGCCTAGCAGACCCTTGACGTTGCCGACGGCGTCTGGTAGCGAGCTCGGTGTTCCGAGATGACGTGCCCGGTATGTTGCCACCCCCGGGCATTCCATGATGACGTGGGCTGCGGTTTCCTCCGCCGCCATGCATGCTCTGCACAGGGGGCTGTCTGTAACACCTAAGTTGAACAAGTGTTTGTTAAATAAGGCATGGCCGGTTATGGCTCCAGTTAGCAGTAGGAGTTGGGCCCTTTTGAGCAGTCGTAACTTACGCGACAATCCGGGATTGACTGTCGGAAGAGCTTCCTTGCTTTGCCTGCAGGGACTAAGGGTATAAAGGCTTGTAGTATTGTTAGGCGATGGGCTTGCAACCTGTCACTAATATACATTGGTAAACATCTTAGCCTGTTTTTGCAAAATGTGGTTATAAAATCACCCAAAGTGAAATTAAAATTAAAATCGGACACGACATACGGATGATACAAGCATTTAAAACTGCTTATTACACAGCGATTATATGCACTGTGACGTCGTGTGACAGGTCGGCCATGTCAAATTCTGTTTTGCTAGAAAGAGATACGAACAAATCTTTGTTGGTTATATCTTGGTGATTTTTATAGCTATTAAAAAAATGTTTTTCACAACTGTTTGTTGCTTGAATCAGCTTTTATTGAAGCTGTAAAGCTGTTACAATAGAAATAAACAAAATATGGACATGAGACATGAAATATTCGGTGTGTTTAGATGTTCCGAGAAAGCACAAATCAAATACAAACCGTATATATTTCCTTACTGGACAGCGCAGTGCAAACGCGACTCAACTCGAGACAATGTGGCGACACAGCTCACTATACACTATACATGTATCGTATTTGGCATGCTTTGGTTTAAGTATTAGTGATATGATGCCGCGTCTCACATGGAGTGCTTGCCTACAAGAATCTTACAAGATTGAAATTGCTGTTTTTTAGAAGGTAAATTGATAAATAAATAAATAAATAAATAAATATCAGGGGACAATGTCACACCAATTGACCCAGTCCCAAACTAAGCTCGAGGCTTGTACTATGGGTACTAGACAACGATATAAATACTTATATAGAGAAATGTATACTTAAATACATAGAAAACATCCATGACTCAGAAACAAATATTCGCGCTCATCACACAAATATCTGCCCTTACCGGGATTTGAACCCAGGACCGCTAGCTTCGTAGGCAAGGTCACTACCAACTAGGCCAGCGCGTCGTCAATGTCGTGATGTTTTGGTAAAGTCTATTACGATTTCAGAGGGCGGTTGTAACGGAAAGGTCTATTTCATATTTGTGTACACATTTCCTATCGCACTAGTCTAAATTATTTTTAAAAAAAGTAACGGGATTTGAAAGTTGAGTTGTTTTTGGAATTGTTCAATTGCTTTCTAGTATTATGTAAGTAGTTTACACGTATAGCATAGTATGTTTGTACAGCGTTCCGTGACTCACTGCCGGTACTGGCTGAAAATCAGCGCTGTAGGTGTCTAAAATCTCAGCATTTTGCTGAGCCAGTGTCCGTTTCACCGCCGCGAGGACACACTGCGTGCTATGTCTGTTACTTTCACTGTTCTTCTTAACTTCTTTAATCATTTGTGTAATGGATGTCATATGGTTGGTGAATAAATGTATTTCTTCTTCTTCTTCTTCTTCTTCTCATTAATTCGATTACCTAAGTATGTTTTACTTTTATAATTTAGGTAGTTTTCTTTATGTAATTGTTTTTTTAATTTGAATATGTGCATAATGTCACTTATTGCACATTTACTACTTTTCACAGTAGTAATTTAGGCTACATTGTAATAATATATGGCACTATCTATGAAAAGTAAATTATCAACGATGCTCCGATATAAATACAACGTCGCGTGACGCAGTGCGGCGTAAGCGCCATCGATAATAACTAATAAGGTCCCTTTTCATAGATAATGCCACAATGTGTGTAACTGTTTGTTGGCCCTAATAAAGAGAAAAAAAATGTATACGCTCTGATAGAAATTTAAGGTCAAAATTTGAAATATCTTTGCATTTATATTAGTAAATTAAACGTTAAATAATTGGCACAATTCAATCTTCACAAATGAAAACTCAACTTTAAAAATATAGATATTTTTAAATAGGTACTTTTTGAATCTCTTTCGCTGAGTCCGTCTGCATAAATTCATTTATCGCTGTCCCCTCGGAAACCGGCCAATTTACTGGGACAAAAAATGGCTTTTGACTTCGCAGACTTTGAACTATCTCTATGCAAATAACTTCAATCTGGAGCTCCGTCATGAATTTTAAATAACGACAGAATACACTAACTGACATACAAACGAATTTCGAAGTTAACGCAAGAAACAAAAGTAGTACCAACGCTTAATGTATATATTCAAAATATTTAACAAATAAACAAAACAACAATGTTTTCGACTAAAGTATACATTTCATAGGTATTGATTTGACGACGTAGTGACTCTGCCTACGAAGCTAGCGGTCTGTGGTTAAATTCCCGGTAAGGGAAAAAATATCTTTAGTTCAAATTGTATTGTCATGTACATTCAGAATCAGGTGTTACAAGGTATAAGGTCAGTCCATGACGCCTGTAAGGGCACACAAATCCTTTATAACTTAAATCTATTGTAAATGTAGGTAAGTTCTATTAACAGGTCCGAGCAACTAATTTTAATTTTAAATTTAAACATTTCACAGTAAATACAACCAATATGAGAAAGAATGTCATTTCACCCAATTTCGTTCCATAATTTAAAAAAACGGCACAATCAAAAATATAAGAGAAATCACACATTTATCTAAAATTTATCATTTAAGTAGTCTTCGGTTGAGTAATAACATTTTTCGACCGAGAATTTAAAAAGTTTATTTGTGTGATGAGCGTGAGTATATTTGTTCCTGAGTCTTGGATGTTCTCTTTGTATTTATTTATCTGTAGAAGTGTTTATCGTTGTCTAGTACCTTGTACGGGTGACTCTCAAAATTCAATTTTCGCCAAATGACAATATAGTTCCAACGTCTGGATCGTGTAATGTCTTTATTGCTATTGAACACATACATAGTGTAATGTGTGTATATTATACACACATTACACACACACACACATACACACACACACACACACACACACACACACTCGCACACCCGCGCACCCGCGCACCCGCGCACCCGCGCACCCGCGCACCCGCGCACCCGCGCACCCGCGCACCCGCGCACACCCACATACACGGTGAGACAGGACATATTTTATTAATGCTAAGTAGGTACCTATCATTTATGTTGATTTTTTGGAAGAGCGAGGCGTCTAAAGGGAGGCCTCAGCTGGCTAAGTGAAAATAACGCTATTTTTTTTATTCTTTTTTTTATATAGACATGAACGCTAAATGTATCTTTAGCAAAACGTCTGGATCTTAGAATGTTACAATTTAAAATACCATAGTAGCGAAAAGTCTAGCTTAGAATGTCTTTATCATTTAATATACCTACAAGCTAATGGCCCGGTAGCAAAACGTTTGTATCTCAAAATATCTTAATTACTAAATAGACATGAACGCCAAATAGCCCGTTAGCAAAACGTCTGGATCTTAAAATGGCGTGTTTATATGACATTTGATAATTAAAATCAACTAATTTTACTTTCGACGAATTATGTATTGCCACTAACTCGTTCTGTGGTCCTGAAAGTTAACCAAAACTGAATTAACGACGAATTAAGTATTCTAATTATAATGGACTATTTTCATTTCCAGACGTTTTCCTAACAACTCCTTCTATGTTAATGTCAAACAACTAATTTTACTCTCGGTTAATTAGGTATTCTAATCACATGGACTATTTATATTTAAAACGTGGCTACTTGCACATTTCAATTCTGTGACGTGCTGCTAAATTGACACTTTGCTGACTGAGTATTTTACTGTTATGTCATCTAGCTGAAATGGTCTTTGGCGAAAAGGGAATTTAGAGAGTAACTCCCTTGTTCTTATACATAGTTTGGGATTATGTTCATTTGTGTCAGATTGTCTACAGTTTTTTTTTATGACCACTGTTTACTACCAATATTTTATGACAAACCTAGTGTTCATTAACTTTGTTGTTTTACAGTGTCCTCTGACTGTAACTTTATAAGATCGTCATATCTCGTACAAGAAGTGATATACACTCAGGAGCAAAAATACCGGGTCAGAGTGCGTTTTTCATACTAAAGAGGCTATTTCGAAGCCTTGGTTCCTCGCCAGGGAATGCTTTTAGTGAAATCTGATGATGAATACCTCAAGCATCGATAAAGGACTTCCCAATACCCAACTGAATAAATCTGCGGTTAACGCCGGAATTGTGCATGTTCAGAAAAACATCTAAAATGGCAATAAAATGTAAGGAAATCCAAGTGCTGACCCAAACTCTCGCGCTGTTTTGTTAACTGATTGTGCGATCAGTTAGGTATCTTAACAAATTTTGACCTCCTTTTTTGAACCTTGGAGTATCCACCATTAAACCTCACTCAAAACAACCCCTGGCGAGGAACCAAGGCTTCGAAATAGTCTAGTTTGTATGAAAAACGCCCTCTTACCCGGTATTTTTGCTCCTGTGTCCTGGTCAAATAAGTGAATTCTACTCACTTATTTGACCCAAAACTAGTAAGCTAAGTACTCTTCTTCTCTTCTATCTTACGCTTTAACCTACTGCCAAGCAGCAGTGTTCGTATTATGTTCCGGTGTGGGGGCGCTCTAAGGGTTGGCAACGCAATTGCGGTCTTAGGGTTGCAGTTTAGATTGTAGTCTTGAGAATGCAAATATATTGATATTAACTGCAATATAAATATTGATATAAACTGATAAAAATATTGATATAAAATATTGATATAAACTGCAATATAAATACTACGATCTACGACAGTCTACAATGGGTCACAGATCCCACTTACCATCAGGTGGCATGTGTGTTCGTTTGCCAGCTCAATGCCATAAAAAACTTGTTAAGTACACGCAGTAGCAATGAAAACGAGTCACTTTCTATGAAAACTCTATAGAAAGTGACCCGTTTTAATTGCTCTTGACTATATATTTAAGCAGCATTGAATGCAGAAAACAATATCCTATCTCGCAAAACTTTCTCCCAAAACCCTGCATACAAAGGTGCAAGTTAAATACCTAAAAGAACTATTCAGCTTTTCCATCAATGTATTCAAATTACTTGCCGCTTTCATTCCAGATTGCTCCATTTGTAACGGAATGGGAATAAACTAGATGGGAAACAAAAAATATGCAGAACGTTCAGCAATTGGACAGTAATTTTCTCAGTGTTGACTACTTATGTATATTTAACCGACTGTCCATGGAGGAGGGTAATGATTTTACCTGAATCTTGCTCCAGACAGAATACTAACGATGGTCTACTAATGGAAGGATGTGATGCACCTATCAGAGAAAGACAACGAGAAAAATAAGCTCCGGTACGGGGACGGGTATTCATGCCAAAGACTTCAACAGTAGTATAAGTATGGGCAACTACGCAACGGTCTTCCAGGCGGAGTTGTATGCGATAAGCCTGCTCGCAAGAGAATATTAATAGGACTCTACAGGAGAGAACTATCTATATTCTAAGCGGCAGCCAAGCGGCACTTAAGGCGCTAACGGCGTCTAAAGTAGACTCGAAACTAGTCTACAATGGAATCCAAGCCTTAAACAGGCTTGATACACACAATAAATTGAAACTGATGTGGATTCCAGGACTGGCAAGAGAAGGGTCCCAGGGCGCATATACCGGGCAGTATACAAGCAGCCCTGAACAACAACGCCCTAGAAAACCACCAAAAAGAGCGGAAAACTACGGTAGGCTTAGGCATGCAAAGCTCTTCATAGAAAGAGTTGATCAGAGCTGGACCAAGAAACTTTGGAAACTCGGCAGAAGACAACTTCGATACATTATCGGAGTGTTTACCGGGCACTTCGGGGTTAAATATCTCCTAGCATAGATGGGCCTTTATGACAACACAGATTGTAGAATGTGCGGCGAAGAGGCTGAGACAATGAAACACTTATTGTGTGAATGTGATGCCCTCGCTGGAGTAAGAATGAAAATCCTCGGTTGTGGCTACCCAGAACCGAACGATTTCAAGGCACTGCCATTGTACTTCACTATCCGCTTTTTGGAAGGGGTGGAGGCTGCATTGGATTAAGCGCTAAAAGAGGGGTAGTTACACAAAAGATCCCACAGGGTCGAAGTGTATCCGTAAGGACCCCACCAAAAAGATAAAATAAGATAACATGACCTGAATGTAGATATGTGCGGTTCTTTGCTCATTCGTAGGAGCTCAAGGAATGATCCGATTGTTCGGCATTCAGAACATGTACTTATAGTGTCTTACTTCTCAACAGAGATGGCAGCACCAGTAATCGCAATCGTTTCTTCAATCGTTTGTTTCCCTCAGTTTTTTTTCTTAATAAATGGCTTTTACTCTTAGTATTTCGCTAATGTTGAGTTTTATACAATCACCATCCGGGAAGACAATTTATTCGGTTAGTGTTTTCTCTGGTAGACTTTCCAGACCCGATATAATATTGCAAGTTTAACTATAAACAAGTAGCACTGCAGAGCGAATCTGTGCCGCTCGAAGAGTTTATCTAAAGTATTTTAATAAACTGGTACCTACCACTAATGCGCTGTCGCTGTATAGTTGTCCGAGTTTGTTCAGGCACAGAATCAATTACATTATTGACTAAAATATTTTATTATTGACTACCTATTCCTTGTAAAAACTAGTATTAAAATATGTATATTTGTACTAGTATTTTGTTTACTGTTCATCTTTTTTTAAGGGTTCCGTACCTCAAAAGGAAAAAAACGGAACCCTTATAGGATCACTTTGTTATCCGTATCTCTTTCAAGACCTTTTATATTGGGAGCGCGTGGAGGTATCGAAACTTTGTGTTTTCTCTGTAAAGTCCTTTTCTTAGAGTTAAAAATGCTGTGTAAAAATGTTGATGTACTCTCTTCTTCCAACATTCACAAATAAAAACTAAATTATCCGTCCCGCTCGTGGCCAAACATCTTTCTTTATTAGGTGGATTAAAAAGTATTTGTCGGTAATAGGGAATATCAGGAGTTTTCGGTGTACTGCCTTTTTGCCGAATTATGTTTCGTCAAATTTCATTTGGCAATCAACTTTTCGCCGAAGTTTTATTTGGCAAATCAATCCTTGGCATGATTTTACTTCGTAATTTTTTTATTTCGCTACATTTTTATATTCCAAAATTTTATGTGGTAAAT
Source organism: Acleris sparsana (assembly GCA_923062465.1). Taxonomy (NCBI): domain Eukaryota; kingdom Metazoa; phylum Arthropoda; class Insecta; order Lepidoptera; family Tortricidae; genus Acleris; species Acleris sparsana. Next base: position 2,423,808 of record OV281302.1, on the reverse strand, counting down.
AATTGTGTAGCAAATGATTTGCTAAGGCAAATAACTTATTGTCAAATTTTATGTGGTAATAGCAGCTGCGTACTTTTTTGCGTAAGGTTGAGCTTGAACTTGTCAAACAAATATAAATTGGATTAAAAACGAAACTGCTCCCAGAGATAGGTAGGTTAGGGTTTTTTTTTTATGACCCTAAAAACGAAACTGCTCCCATAGATAGGTAGGTTAGGGTTATTTTTTTATGACCCTAAAAACGAAACTGCTCAAAGAGATAGAGGTAGGTTAGGGTTAATATTTTTTTACCCCTAAAACGAAACTGCTCCCAGAAATTTCATAATGCCATTCCATATGTTGCTAAATTAAGGTTGCATTTTCATAATTTGATGAAAGAAAGAAAGAAAGAAAGAAAATAATTTTATTTCTGCAAAATGATACATTTTTCTTAAATTTAAAACTGAAGCTTAAGGTAACTTAGCAAATAAGCATGCATTATGTTATTTTTAATGTAACAATTTGCGAAAACTGAACCCACTCAGCATGGTGATGAGAAATTTATAAAATATATTTATATTCTCTATTATCTATCAATCACATTTCTTTTAAAAAATACACTGTTCATTAGAAAATGGGTAGGTATAAGCTGGTTTACCTCTATATGTTAATTATGTTATACCGACGCGTTTAAATGTGTCAACCGTGTCCCCGGAAGGAATCCCTATTCAGAAGAGATGTCAGGAAAATGAAGATGTAGGTATACCCTACCCTTTTCTTTCCTGTTCATTTTGAGATTACTGCATAAATACCTAGTGTTTTACCAATTGGAAACATATTTAACGTTTAGAAAAGTTTGCAACGAATTGAGAACTTTATTTTTTTATGGCATAGAGAAGGCAAATGAGCACACAGATCACTTGATGGTAAGTGGAAACTGTGACCCATAGACATTCGCATTCACAAGTTTGCAATCCTAAGACTGCAAAAGCGTTGCCAACCCTGAGGACTAAGATGGAATGCCTGTATGCTGATCATTACACCGGCTGTCTTATCGCCAAACCGGAACACAACAACGCGAACACTGCTGTTTAGCTGTAAGTAGGTAGGTAAAAACAACAATTAAGAGCATGTCGGGATATGCTGTGTACGGTTCCGTAGCCGTTACTTCTTACAAATAACCAATCTCCATCCATCTCCAAAAATCATCAATTTTAACACCGGTTTCATGCGCCAAAAGAATCCTTATTGCATAGCTTATTGGAAACCCACTTGTAATAATCACATAATTGTTTCATTATTAAAAATAATTCTAGTTCCCGTCTTATATTTATGTTTTTTTAGTCATAATTCCATCTATTTTCATCGCGACTGAATGCTATGACCCAGGCTAAAAAAACATAAATTCATATAAAATTTGATCGTAGTCTGACAACGTTTACCTCTAAATATTTTTTTTTTATTACTACTACTTATTACTCCCTATGAAAATTCTTAGTTTTGACACATTTTCTTGCACAAGCTACGCTTGAATGTTTTTTATTTTTATTTTTATTTTATGTTAAATTCATTGTTTTATTTGATGCTAGGTTAAGCTTTATAATTGTATAATATCATAAGTTTAAAAAAACGACTGACTGTTGAGTTTCTTGCGGCGTTTCTTCTCAGCAGTGGTCTCTTGCGAAGCGCTGGTAGAATTAGGTTACTGAATAAATATCTTTTATCTTTTTTTTTTTTATCCTTCCTTATCGACATTTTTACTATTTTTTATGAATACGAACGTGTGTTTGTTTATTTGTGAATCGAGAGGACATCTTTATATTAGTATACCTCAAGTGAATGGCTTGAGCATATGGTACAATTTATCGAAACCCCTTTTTACGAACGTATTATCAATTTATCATGCGGAATAAACATTTCAATGAAAGGAGTTTCTTGCCGCATGAGTTTTTTTATGGTTTCGAAATCCTGAAGATATCGTGATTACAGCAGGAATAGAATTCGGAATTTACCACTAAAGGTCATAATACACACGTTGTAATGTTCGACTTTGTGAGCTGCAGGCTTATTATCTTAAATAACGTCATACTTCGACAAAGCCCAACCAGGATCGAGATACCCACGGATGTGTAATTTACATGTGCTAACGGGTCAACCAGTGTTTGTTCGTCAACAAGCTCGCCGAAGAGCTATCCACGAGAATAAGTTGGTTATGTCGAGGCGTCGACGAGCTATGAATAACTTCGGACGGTAAACTCTGCCTCGGAGAAGCGCGCCTTGCCTTACAATGTCTGGAATGGATATTGCTTTGACGTTCAACGTAGTTTGGATCTTTGGATCAATGCAAATTGAACTTGGAATAGCCTGTATATACTAGATTATACTGGATATTCATAGAATTATAATTAAACAGTGGGTTAAACGAAATAGCTACAAAAATTCTTGTTGCAAGTACCAACATAGAGGCAATAGAGGAGTTATTACTAGCATGGAAGCATTATACCTTGGTCGTCAGGGTTGCCAACGTTGCAGGGTTGCAGTCTTATTTTGTATGTCATAGGCACACAGGCAGAATTTGTGACTTATACTACTATACTACAATCCTAATACCGCAAATGTTTATGTTGGGTGGTAGGACCTTGTGCGGGGTCCGTCCGGATCGCTACCACCATCTTATCCATTAACCTACCGCCAAGCAGCAGTGTTCGCATTGTTGTGTTCCGGCTTGGGGATAAGACAGCCGGTGTAATGACTAGCATAGAGGCATTCCATCTTAGTCCTCAGGGTTGGCAGCGCATTTGCAGTCTTAGGCTTGCAGTCTTGTGAATGCAAATGTCAATGGGTCACAGTTTCCACTTACCACCAGGTGGCCTGTGTGCTCGTCAGCCTTCCCTATGCCATAAAAAAAAAACCCTGATGACAAAGATGGAATGCCTCTGTGTTAGTAATTTTACCGATAGTCTTATCCCCACACCGGGACACAATGCAAACAACGTTGCTAGGCGGTAGGCTAAAGGTATGATGGTGGTTGAATAAGGTCCTACCACCACAAAAAATAATTAAGACTATTTCACAAAAAGTAGTTGAAACGTACATCGTCAAACCCATAAACCTCTAGACAACTATGTCATCCATAATATCGTCCGTTCACTTTCACGATCTCTTTCTGATTCGTATTGATAGGAAAGTAGTCTTTATAAACGTTGGAACATTATTTTTCTATTATTTTTCTGACTATTCGATCAAATAAGACGTTGTGAAAGTAAAGGGAAGGGAAGGGACGAAATTTCCACAGCGTTGAAACCGCATCCAATTGCAATGCTCAGTTGGAATTCATAGGAAATCCTAATATCTCTTGCAACATCTCATCTAGATTCAAAATATTTAGCCTTTATAAAGCAAATGCTTTGGTTCTAATTTATTTGGGAGATGAAGCCTGAGCGTGGCTCATTAGCTTGTAAAGCAGGCAGCTCAGAAATGTTCGGTTGATGATAACGGAGTCGAAATAAGTTAGAATATGGTGACTTTTGGAAAGGAAATGGAAGAATATTTTCAAGCGAATTGAAATGAAAAAGGTTTAATTTCGCTAATTAAAATATGGGCTCCATTCCACTTCCAACCTATTGCTTTGTCTACGATACTTTGTTTTTGACGTGTTTCCCTATTGTCAAGATTTTGATACGTGTTATTTACTTGACAATAATGACAGCTGAGTTAAAAATAATACAAACACAAAGAGAAAAAAAAGAGTACATAAAATGTATTTCACTGCAACTACGGCTACAACAAAACAACAACTTCGCTATGCCCTTAGCATTGCTAATGATCATGGTTAGGACTTTTGGCATTTCGTGCTTCTAGAATCCATGGAGTCGGTATTTCCTAATTATTATAAAGATACCACCTTGATTTTTATTTCAAAATGAACTCCATGTAACGCTTTCACAGCGGAGATATCATCTGTACCAAAATTAATTTAAACTGGTTTAACGATTTAACGAATAATTCTGGAATATGACAATACTGAAGGTCAAAATCAAGGTGGCATTTATATTTATAATAATTAAGAAATAGTGACTCCATGGATTCTAGAACCACGATATGCCACCAAAAGTCCTAATCCTACTGATGATTATGGGTGCTGCTTACCATTAGGTGGCCTGTCTGCTAATTTGTCTTTTACAGCTTTAAAAGAAACACGTCAAAGACGATATGATTTTACCAAATTGAACAGAGGCCCGGCAACCTTTAATGCAAAATTTATAAACAGCTATCTAGCACACTGAAATAGAGCCCCAAATTCCGTAAAATAAACTTTGAAGTTTGAATTTGGCAACATCTGCTACTTTATCAATGAATATAAATTACAAGATTCAAAATCTTCTGAATTTCGCTGCCAAGAAACTGATTTAATATTTTGCCGGCCTAAAGTATCTCTTGTTTGTATATTTGTTGTGATAACCAAAATAAATCTAATTAATTTTATTGTGTTTCTTTATACAAGAGGGCATTTGTTTAATTATAATTGTGGAATTGTTTTTTTGTGTAGAAGTATCAAACACAAGATTTATTCGGAACAATATTGGATGGATTTATTTGATTAGATGGTACACCCATTATGTCATGCCAGTGATTATAAATAATGAGCTAATAATTTAACGACATCATTTTCTATCAGATACGTTCGTATTTATCTTACTTTCTCAGTTACTATAAATAGACAAATACCTACATACGAAGAGGAGGAAAAGTTCTGCGGGTGGTAGGACCTTGTGCAGGGTCCGTCCGGATCGCTACCACCATCTTATCCATTAACCTACCGCCAAACAGCAGTGTTCGCATTGCTGTGTTCCGGTTTGGGGATAAGACAGCCGGTGTAATGACTAGCATAGAGGCATTCCATCTTAGACGTCAGGGTTGGCAACGCATTTGCAGTCCTAGGCTTGCAGTCTTGTGAATGCGAATGTCTATGGGTCACAGTTTCCACTTACCATCAGGTGGCCTGTGTGCTGGTTTGCCATCTCTATGACATAAAAAAAAGAAGTAAATACAAACTCATTCGACAAAGCACAAGAACCTATTCAAACACTAAACTCCTTCCTTGGTCAATCAAAGTAAACCCCAACTCTTTGGTCATATTTCTCTAACGCCTCAATCTCATTTTAAATCGATCACTGCTTCTTAATCCATCAAATCATTTTCCTTCAAACCTTTGTCCTTTCAACAGTAATAAATGAATTCGTTTCACAAATCAATTTACTACACAAGTCCGTCCCGCATGAGCCCAAGCAAACATAGATTTTGAGGCAACCGCTAACTCCATCGCATTGTCGGACCCTTTTTTATCAGTCCTTATTTACCCAAGATTACGCCTTGCGGGACTCCGTTTGTTCACCTGTGTCTTTGTAGACAGTCTCTTGTTTATTTTGGAATGCAATTGGGAGTCTATAAAAGTTCCAATTCATTTGAGTGTTGTGAATGGAATTTCGGGAAAACGACTGGATTTCATTTTATTTGGAGATTAGTGGTGAAAAGTATATATTTAGAGATTTACTGAGTTTTGTTGAGGATTTCTTTTTGCAATCAATGATTTAATATTGTTTCGATGCGCTTTGGTGTAACTGTGCTTGGCGTACCTTATTCCCATATAATAAAATACAAGAAAAATACAATAAAAATATATATTATTGAGAGCTTTACAATAATGCTTTTTCGATGTTTGAAGTTATGCCTTATCTTTTCAGAACACCATCAGAGCACATTACTTATTGACTTATAAATGGACTTATAATTAAAGTTAGCTTAGATTAATATACAAGCTAAAACCTATTTGCTACAAGATTCTGTAAGAATAATTAATCAAAAAATCGATTTGTTATCAGGGCGTGCTCGACCCATAATTGTAAGTACAACCATACCGACATATTCCATGATACTTATAACAACTATGTTAACGCTATAAGAAAAACCGTGTGATAGGCTTAAGTACATATTTTCATGTTTTTTCAATTTTTAATTACTTCGTTTTGCACCTTGCGTTGGACACAAATCGCAGGTGTGACTGACTTTGTGAATCTGATTCCAAATGTGTATGTGTACATTAGTGAAAACTTTGTTGGCTAGTGAGCTACCCATTTTTGTCATAACTTTATGTACTATTGTATGCTGTTTGTTTTCCTTAATACGGAAAAAAAAAAAAAAAAACAGATGATCACATCTTTCCAAAAAACACTATTTGTTAAGGGCAGCAAACAAACAGATTTAAGGTTATAATGTACGTTTTCATCGTCCTAGAGTCATTGAGCCTATAGAAAGTCTAAAAACCAATTTTAAATCAGTTTTGAACCTACATACGAACGCAGCAAACACCAACTGTTTTCAATTTCGCACTACAGCAATAATAAACCAGCAACCAAAAACAAACATCAGCATAAACACATCCATATGTATTCAATAGTTTTCCGCAAATAAATGTGTAGAACCTACTGCCTTTCTAAGTAAAAAGCACAACTGTCATATAAATGATATTGTATAAGCGACCTTATGAGAAACTCTAGAGGGTTTCATATATTTCGACGATTAGGTTTGAGATATGGCATTTCTTAGGTACTAGTGCAGAATTCCCCATGGTTCACCAGGGAATCACACTGGGTTTCAACTGTTTCCTCCCTAGTGATGAAGGGACGTCCTTACTTTGTTAGGGTAACTACAAGACAAGTTTGAACCTGATTGATTCTTGGCTTTGCAAATACTTTGGCGGAATTTATTTGTTAGGTTTATTGAAGCCTTGCAAGGATGTGATCTGGGCTTCTTCTTTTTAAACCCGTCGTAAACAGAGTAGTGTTATAAGTTTGATATGTATATATTTGTATCAGTGTCTGTCCATGACACCAAAGCTCTCACACAGACGGACCGAATGAATACGTTTTTTTTAATAGATTTCTTGGGTTTCGTGAACATCCATTGATGACTTTTAGATGACGCCATTATACTCGTATTGAAAGTTTTTATCCATCCAATTAGTCATTGGTCTGTTTGTTAAGATACTTATTTTATTTATTTTATTGCATTCCATAATGTCATGTAATAAATTTATCATAATAAATGATGTATAAAATAGCAACAACTTGCACTACGGGCCCTGTTGGGCACAACAATGTTGTTGTGTTTAAGTGTTGTGGTTGAGCGCGCCGTATCAGTACATGCTATTTAACTTTTGGAAGAGGGAATCGTCTAGCAAACCATGTAATGCCTACGCATTTGAAAAGTTAAATAAATTTCCTATAGCAACTCTGAGCACACGTTGTAATTGCCAACATGCGAGAACAAAATAAAAATGACGACCCGACTAATACAATCGAGGGATTCCCCGTAAAACGTAAACGAAAAGGGTTGCCAATTTGGGAGTTTTAATTCCCTAATTTTTTATATAAAAAAAGAAATAATGTTACGTAACGTGTTGTAAGAAAGACCCCCTCCCGCCCCTGTAACGCATCGTAACGTTTTACGAGACCCCCCCCCCCCGCCCCCCCAAATTGCGTTACGTAATACTTGAACGCTCCCTATTCTAAACAAAAGAGTGTGACTTGAAAATTTTCAAATTTAGAATTCAAATTCTGTGTCCGATTTTTGTGAAATAATTAGCATAGATACGAGCTTTCCACCATTGTTTTCGGATCGCAGCCTAAAGAGGAAAGGAGTTAACCTTCAAAAAACGAAGTTCAAGATTTACGTGTATTATCAGTGACATTTATAAATTGACCCCGCACCGTAAAACAGACCTTCCTTATATTCACAGCACCGTTTACAGTGTTAAAAAACACTTGTAAATAATATAAATTATTGTCCGTATTGTTCCAATGCCAGCCATGTTTAACTTTTAGGCTTTCAGTACCCCGTTTCAAAGTTATTCAATCAAATCGAGAACTTTCGCAAAAATGTGTTTCGCAAACTACGCTATCAGGCAACATGGTGCTAGGAATATATTTTCTGTATTTGCAAATACATTTTTCTTGCTATTTCTGACCAGAAGGGCAATCGCGATCGTTTTCATTTTGAAAATAATATAAATAAATATCAGGGGACAATGTCACACCAATTGACCTAGTCCCAAACTAAGCTCTAGGCTTGTGCTATGGGAATTAGACAACGATATAAATACTTATATAGAAGAATAAATAATTAAATACATAGAAAACAACCAAGACTCAGGAACAAGTATTTAGTTATTAGTATTTGCATTATATAATCCTGCTTTTTCTTGTCTAGGGGACACCGTTGATGCAGGAAAACATATCGAAACTTTTATGTGGCCATCTTGCGCCATCTTATATACATATAAGTAGTTGATTCTATTTTTTCCTTTTTTCTTTTTCTCTATGTCTCCCGTAAGATTTTGGGCATGTTTTCCTGCTGAACTACGCATGTTATTTGATATGATATAATTTAATATTTTTACCTTTATATAATGCTAGACTAAGTAGTACCATTGATTGTATTATGAAATATGTTTAAAAAATGACCGACTGTTGAATTTCTTGCGGCGTTTCTTCTCATCAGTTGTCTCCTCTTGGGAAGCGCTGGTAGATTCTTGACGTGTAAAACGCGGCACTCTTCTTTTATCTTTTATTATGCATAGGACTGTCAATACGAGCGGTTTCGTACTAGCTCATAGCATGTGCAGTGCAATAATCAGAAGGTACGATCTGACTCTGCAGCGGGAGTGGTGCAATAACGGTTTAACGGCTTGCCCACTATTCTGCGCTGAGATTCTACATGGTAAAAACTTATTGGTTTTGATGTGCTTCCGTATTGTTAGCGTTTTGATAGCTGTTATTTAATTAACAGTGATGGCGGCTCTTTGTGGTAGATCAAGGTCAGTATAGGAGACCATTTGCAACGTCAAAAGATGGCGGATGTGTAATTTGTTTCAGTTTTGTATTTTTGTGTATTTAGGTGTTCAAAGTTCTTTTACGAGTATGTTAGTGATTTGTACTTTTTATGCCTTTGTGTTGCCCAGTGATAGAAGACTTATTTCGTGTATCTAGCATCTTAATTCTCGTTTCAAGTGGACTCGCAGTGGTACAGAGGATAAAACTATCTTGACCTCTGTCCTACACATCACCGTACAACGTTGCCCCCAATCTTCCTAGAGAAGCTTGGATTGTGTTTTGCTATATGGATTTATACTCATATATGTATACTTGACTCTCGCGAGATCACCATTGTGGAAACGCCATATCCCCGCGGTAGTAGCTGTAGAAGTTGCCGCGGGGCAAAGAAAAGAAAACAAGGTCAGTTTAAAACAATACGATAAGACCTGAAAGGCAATATGGTTTTACTGAGTGGAATAGAGGCCCTGAGCGATGGTAGTCAGCGGCGATGAGCTGCAAGTACAAACAAACAAACGCATCCATACTAATATTAGAAATGTGAATGTAACTTTAGAGGTATGGTGAGCGAGAATAAGTGAAAATGTCCCTCTCGACGCACACACAGTGACCAGATTCGCGATGGACTGAGTAAGGGCCAAATAAATAGGACCAGTAACTGACGTACGTGCATGAAGAGGGTGCTCAGTGTAGAACTGAGTTCCATAGTCTCTGCCTACCACATTGGGAGACAGTGAAGGTATGGACAGTGTGTGAGCACTTAGAAGATGCTTCGGTTTTGTACTTATCTCTCACTCGCTCTTAACAAGATCGTATAAGAGCGAAGCAGCAAGTAAAAACCCGAAGCACCTTCTAAGAGCAATCGCTTTGTAAGTGTATGACAGTAACTTTACACATTAGTTTATTAGAAAACACAAGCATAAAATGTCCTTTACTCTCCTGAAACTAATATACGTCCACAAATAACCACAATAGATGTCTCTAGACTCATGGCTGACCACCGGTCGTTAGAAGTGGCTGCAAGTGTAACCTCTAATCGCAGGCACTGTTAAGCCAAGCATGGCCAAGTGTGTAATGACTAACGCTTGGTCTACATTTGCGGAGTGTTCCTGACGTGTAAAGCCGCAAACACACTGGCAGCTAAAGCGGCACGGTGTGGCGTGTTCCTATTAACAAGGCTAGCAAAAAGTAGGCATTAAAAAACCGGACTGTTTCTAACTAATAATAATTTTAACTCTTTATGAATCCTAAATGATAATTCAAACTGTAAACTAATGAAAGAAAATGAAAAAATATTACTAAATTTTCAACGATACCCACGTGTCTGTGGAATAACAAGTCTGTATGCTTTGTTTATTACTATCTTGCAAATATCAAAAAAAAAATTAAATCAAGTAATCAATTCATCATCATCATCATGTCAGCCAAAAGACGTCCACTGCTGGACATAGGCCTCCCCCAAGGCTTTCCACTCAGACCGGTCTTGTGCTTTTCGCATCCACCGCGGTCCCGCGATCCTGACGAGGTCGTCACTCCGTCTTGTAGTAATCAATTAATGTAATTTAATTTGTTTAGTTAATATCTTTGGAGTTATGTCCACATTATTGCGAGTAATGACACCCATTTGTTCGATCTCTGGGAATGATATAAATGATTGAGTATGAGTATAAGTATGAAGTGAGTTTTAATATATGAATTTCAACTCTATAGCTCGCTTTATTCTTACCGTCTCTGGTACTTTAGTCTCCCGCGGCGACTTCAACAGCTACTACCGCGGGGATATGGCGTTTCCACAATGAAGTGAGTTCGCCAGTGTCAAGTATATACAAGTATAAATCAATATAGCAATAAAATACAATCCAATATTCTCTAGGAAGATTGGGGGCATCGTTGTACGGTGATATGTAGGACAGAGGCCAAGATAGTTCTAACTTCTGTACCACTGCGAGTGCACTTGAAACGAGAAGTAAGATGCCAGATACACGAAATAAGTCCAAGTCTTCTGTCACTGTGCAACACAAAGGCATAAAAAGTACAAATCACTAACAGAAAAGAACTTTGAACACCTAAATAGACAAAAATACAAAACTAAAACAAATTACACATCTGCCATCTTTTGACGTTGCAAATGGCCTCCGTTATTAAACATATTTTGCACTGTGCCTATTGAAATGACAGCATCGAAGCGGGTATCTTAGGGCCGTATTAATAAACTCATCTTGACTGTGAGGCCCGTCACAAGATACGTCAAAGTAAACGCCAAACCATATAACACAGTCATTTTTGACGCATCTCGAGCCGAGCGTTAGAGTTGAGATCAGTTTTTTTTTTTTTATGGCATAGGGGAGGCTGATGAGCACACAGGCCACCTTAACACAGTTAAACAGTTACACACAGTAACAGTTAGTTTACAGTTTATTAATACGGGTCTTAGAGCCGTGCGACTATAGTTGTACTTTTTTTTTTGCATTTCTTGGTCTCTGTCAATGTTCGTTTGTTTGTTAGTATGTGTAGTTCAAAGATTGTAAGTGAATTTTGAACTACTTCCCGTTATGGGGTACCTATTATTATTTCAGAAACACCTTTCCACGAACCACATTAGGCAGATTTTTTATTTCATCGAGAGGCGTTTATAGCCGCATGAGTTCTTTTTCTGACCTTGGTTTTTTTTTCTGTTTCTTTTGTACTTTATTGTATTTTGTGCAAATATTTTTTTAATAAATAAGTAAATAATCTTTTCTCAAACATGCTCGGAAAAAACGGTTTTCCGATTGAAAGACAAGGACGGAAAGAGCCTCATTTTACTCCTAGGAGTAAAAAAACCATATGAAAACACTTTCCGTCCATGTCTATATTTTTCTTAAAAATGCTGTCAATTTGCATACAAAATCAAAAGGACCAAGACAAAAATTCCAAACAGCCAAGGTAATTGCTCGCTTTTTTAGCACAGTGCGTGTGTTTCTTTTTGAATTTGCATTCCAATTTCTATGGTTAGTATTTAAAAACAATTGACAGTCGGTAACATTCGTTCATTCTGCATAATTAAATTACTTGCTTTTTAAAAATGTATTTGTATTATTTCCTCACATGTCTGAGAAAAGCATTATGTATGCCTCGGCGGAAACGAGGATTTCCTGACTCGTATTTTAGCAGGCCTCGCTATTGCTCGGCCTGCTAACCACCTCGTCAGGAACACCCTTACTTTCCGCGCCTAGGCAACAATGTACTATAGTTATCCTGAAAACCTCTTGGTTTTATCAGAGCATAGCGTTTGATGTAATTACACGATTAGATGACGCGAAATTCAATAATATGATGGCGTAACCGTTATTGGAATGGGCTAAAATTTTGAAATACAAATACGACTTTTTTATTTATAAAGAACGATGCCAAAGACAGCCGGAATAAGCCAAGATCTTCTTTAGTTACGTAATACGTTTTCCTTGCAAAACATATTATTTCAGATCTTAAATTTCTTAGTGAATCTTGTCTGGCAAATTTCCGTTCAACATGAAAAACTTTTAAATCACCAAAGTATGTTTGTTTGAGATGAATCTTTAAAAACTGTCTTCAAACACTTGAAGTGGGCTCCTGGAAGGTTTTTATACGGCTTTTGCACTATTCTACGATTCCGTACAAATTTATCTTTAGCAAATGGTTGATAGAATAGAATAACTTTATTCCAGGCAACAATGCCCATATTTACAAATACCTTTCAGACTAACATACATAATAATACATACCTTAAAATTAACATATTTACTAAGACTCTTTCTCGTCAGCTCGCCGGCAACTACGAAATAACTCAAATAATTCCTGCCTTAAAAAGGTCGACAGATCTTTGGTCGGTACTCTTACTACAAAGGACAACATTAACTTTGTGGCGAGGCTTCAACCACTCGACCCTCACGGTAACTCCGGTCTTAACTTCCACATACTCTGCGAGCTTCTTCGCCTCCATAGAGTACGTAATTTCCTAACCATTTCAAAGAAAATCTGCTTGAAGATGTCATTGTCATTAGAGACGCTAAGTCCTTTGGAATTGATTGGAAGCTCAACCTTATCGCTGTAGAATGTCAGATTGACTTTGTAACTAAGGTGGGTCATAATTTTAATTCTTTGACTGTACCTTATGTAATCGATACCTAAATTCACAAATCATCGATGGTACTACAAAAACGCATAACTTACAAATTTTATAAGGAGCAAAATGCACCTTACAGACTTGATAAGTAAGGTGCATTTTTCTCCTTATTAAATCTTTTAGTTACGAGGAAGCATTACATATAAAAACCCTGAACACTAACCAAAGTACTACATTTGTTTCTCGAATTGCGCTTTAAACAAAGCGAGAACTCCAAACTTTCAAAAACGGAACACCAGTTTTTAAAACCGTTTATTCTGCATTCAATTTTCCGGACGTTTTTATGAATTTGCTTCTACACCACCGGATAAAAAATGACTTCTACACAGACGGAGTCACTTGCAATACAATAAAAACAAAAACATTACGTAAATACACAAATGGTTCTTTGCCTTTTGGCAATAACATGTTTGGCCGAATGTATCGTTTCCCAACCGTTTCATTTGCTAACCCGCTTCATTTCTGTAAATGTAAATATTTAATATTTTTTAATAAAACTAACCTAACCTAACCTATAGGGTTAGACACAATGGTACCGAAAAATAACCTGAAATATTTACAGTTACAGAAAAAAAAGTGGGTTGGCAAATGAAACAGTTGGGAACTAAACATTTGGCCAAAGCACGGAATACCTACACCTTTATATAGCCGAGAAAAACCTTAGAAACTAAGGCTTAATTTCCTCCTACGCTGGCATCGGTCGCCGACGTCGGTCGCGTACGACAAAGAAAAATCCCGCAGTGCGAAACCGACCACTGTGTTGAACAGTATCTGCGTGCGTACAGCCTACCGGTCAGCGCACGACGGTCGTGAACGGCGTCAGTGCACCGGCGTACGCGTTGCCGACGAGCGACACCGACGCGTGCCACCATCGGCGCGTAGCAATATGCCGCGGACGTCAGCGGCGCTATGTGGTGTTCCATAGAACATGGTGTATATTCGTCCGCTCGACCGACATTAGTGTAGGACGAAACAAAGACACACCAAAGTACTGTTCCATGAATTGCGCTTTGAACAGAGCGAGAACGCCAAAGTTTCAAAAACGGAACTAGAGTTTTTTAAACTGTGTAATGTGCGCAAAATTTTCCGGACATTTTTATTAATTTGCTTCTACAGCGTTCTTCTGGTGATTAATTAAATACGTTATTATTACACCATCCGGTTTCCTTAATTGCTGTACTTTTAAAAAAATACTAAAGCTTTTTACATTATTACGATACTTTTGTTAATTTAAAGAAAATATACATTCGGGGCGTATTTTGTGACCTCAATATTTTAGATTTCCTTATACTCGTAAATACTTAATAGATTTTTTTTGAATGTTATCTTTTAATGAGATGTCACGCGAGCACTCAGGCCACCTGATAGTAAGTAGGATCTGAGACCCATAGACATTTGAAATCTCAAGACTACAATCTCAAAATTGCAATCCTAAGACCTCAAATGCGTTGCCAACCCTGAGGACTAAGATGGAATGCCTCTATGCTAGTAATTTCACCGGTTGTCTTATCCCCACACCGGAACACAGCAAAGCAAACACGAGGTCCTACCACCACTGTGTAAAGGCTAAGGCCTTAGGCTAAGGCTTAAGGTCCGCACTAATTGATTGGCTTAATTTACGTTTTAATGATTGAGTAATGCCAATTCCTACCTAAATAATGAATTCGTTAGTATAAAATTGAGTTGTTAAGTAGTTTATAAATTAAAGCATGCTACACACCTTTGCTGGGATAGTAAACAAACCACTTTTTTAATCTTTACATACTAATTCAAGTAAAACCAAGTCACTTCCCGGTGTCTGTACCTACGCATAGATGTTTCGAACTAAGCCACGGGTTTTTAATCAATACATAGAACGATTCAAGAGGAAGGTTTGTATATACATATATTCAATTCTGGTCTATGTACGGGTGAAACAGAAAAGCCACATAAGCCAAAGCGAAGCGAGGGCATCATTAGTCAAATATTAAAACTGAGAAAATATATATTGACGGTCACTTGACACTCACAAACGTGTTTAGTCAGACCAAGCTTACAACAAATAACAAGAATTCTACGCATTATCTCTTACGCCCGTGTGGTTCCCGGGTTATAATAGTGCCACTCCATGTCTTCCCGTGAAGTCGTTAGAGGCGACTAAGGGAATATAGGCTTGTAGTACTGTTAGGCGATGGGCTTGATGAACCTGTCACTAATGCCTGGTAAACATCTTAGAGTAATTGTGCAAAACGTGGTTACAGAATTACAAAAAAATATATAAGTTGTTAGTAATTCTGTGGCTCTGCCTACCCCACTCTGGGAATGAATGCGTGATTTCGCTTGGTCTATGCAAAAGGTCTGAGACTTTTATAATTCCAAAGAAAAATTACTTTATTCGTCACAAACAACAACTAAGAACAATACGCACAAGAAGACTGTAGTCATGAAATTGTCTCAAATCCGTTCAGCAGTTGCAGCCTTCATGCTTCTCGCAATTATAATATAAGTAGACGTAGAATATGTAACCTGTGAGACTTTTACACATTTCTCCACAACTAGCTTCTGCCCGCGACTTCGTCCGCGTAAATTCGACCGTTATTCCCTTGCGAGCTTTTAAATTTTCCGTTATCAAAAGTAGCCTTAGCGTTAATCCTGGGTATAAGCTATGTCCATTTCAATTCTCTTCAAAATCCGTCCAGCCGTTGCTGCGTGAAGGAGTAACAACACACACTTTCACAATTATAATATTAGTTTGATAATTACTATGACTTAGCCTTTGGGAACTTTCCACATCTATCCACAATTTGTCATTAACATTGTCGCAGAGTAACATAACGCAGAGAATAGCATTTGTTCCTAAGCGCTTTGCGTTTACATAACCGAATTAAAAAAACATTCATCGCGATCTCCCACAGTGCCAAGTTGGCACGGACTCGCATCTATCTCGGGGAAATCGCGATTCAGCTGGAACTATGGAAAGTGCCTGAATAACACGTGCTTTTAAGCATACTTTGAATGTGGGTCGGTTTCGTATTCGTAAGTAGAAAGTAGAAAACTACCGCATGGTTCAGGCATTTGTGTTCGTGTCCTTTACATTTCAAATTGAAGAGGTTTTAGGACTTGACAGAAGCGCGTGGAGCTAAAAGCTGATTCATGTGACAAACAATAGAGTTTTTTAATAGCTATACAGATAACCAAGATATAAATAAGCAAAAATTTGTTCCCTACTCTTTCTAGCAAAACAGAATTTACATGCCGTCACATGAGGTATCTCTCTGTCTAATCGCTGTCTACAAAGCAGTTTAAATTTTGATTTCATTTTTACTTTTGGTGATCTCTTTTATAGTATGTTCATATTTTGCATATTCCTTGTTATCCTCGCATGTGCTATCTATCTTCTTTAATATTTACATAACATGGTGACTAAAACTAGAAATTTCCAAATACACCTTGTTAAATCAAGGAGTGACACTTTAATAGAAATAGAAATAGAAAATAGAAACTTATACTTCATGTGACGATTCAAACATGACGGTAAAGTCCCTCATTCACTGTCAGTGCAAAATATTATCCCGGCCCGACCTGGCACTATTACAATCAGTAACACGATACTGCTTTTGACACTTAAAATAATCTTTGAATTAAAAAGGGCTAAAGCCGGATTGCAAACCTTAAGTGGCAGTGGGCGGGGCACATTGCTCGTAGAACTGATGGCCGTTGGAGCGGAAAGGTTCTAGAGTGGCGACCGCGAACCGGGAGACGAACTGTTGGCAGACTTTCCACAAGGTGGACTGACGATCTGATTAAGGGCGCGGGAAACCGCTGGATGACAGCAGCAGAGGACCGATCGTTGTGGAAAACCTTGGGGAAGGCCTTTGTCCAGCAGTGGACGTCTTGCGGCTGATAATGATGATGAAAGCCTGACAACAATTAGCCGGCTAATGAAGTGTCCGTACCGGCTGGGCGGAAATCGTCCGTTGAAGACAGCTGCTATGTAATGTTCAAGATCACGTCTAAACTCCAGGCTTTCGTGACTCCTAGCTGTTATATATTCGTATGAAAGACACACACTGTACACATTAAAACATTAACATGTCTACATAGAATAAAGATAAATTAAGGAATACATACTACACGCAAATCACTTGGAACTTTTGAGTGTAGAGGTAAAAGCAAAACACAAAAAAAGGACAATTAACGCACACAGGTCACAGGTATTCGTCAATTTAAAATTTATCGGCATTCGAATTCGCAATATCGAACCAATGTAGCAATACAGTTATCAGAACTTTGCTTCTATAAAAACTTCTTCGCGCGAATACGCAAAAAGAAAAGGCCGTTTTTATTCCCTATACTACAAGAGTATCAATCATACAACTAAGTTGACGAAAACATATCGCTCCGACGAAGTTGGAGCCGTTATCGCCGCTAATGCCGTGGGCACGACTCGAAGGTGCTGGAACCAGGGCTTACAATGCTCCAGACAGTTTACAAGAGTTGCAACGTCTATTTTCGAATTTAAACGGCTATTATTTTATGGCATAGAGAAGGCAAACGAGCACACAGGCCACCTGATGGTAAGTGGAAACTGTGACCCACAGACATTCGCATTCACAGGACTGCAATCTACACTGCAAATGCGTTTCCAACCCTGAGGACTAAGGTGGAATGCCTCTAATCCTCTTTGCTAGTCATTACACCGGCTGTCTTATACCCAAACTGGAACACAACAATGCGAACACTGCTGTTTGGCGGTAGAGTAATGGATAAGATGGTGGTGTATAAATAAATGAAAAAATATCAAGAGGGCTAATGTCACACAACGACCTAGCCCCAAACTTGCACTACGAGTATGAGTACCTACTAAGAATCGATAAACTTACCTACTTATAAATAATAATAAAAAAAAATTTTATTTCGGACCATTACTATATACATATTTCAGTCAGTCAGTGACAATATTTCTTGAAATTAAATTAGTGGTTAAATTAGTAGAAATTAACTAGTAAGTAAAAAATAGAGATATAATTTGAACGTAAATAGAGATTCAAACTGTGCAGGAACCAAGGATAACAATGCTTCAGCTTTACAAGTCTTAACACGTTTACTTTAGGATTAGTGTTGTTTTTGAAAACGACATTTGTAAAACCAGAATACTTTTACTTAGCAAGTTTTTTAGATGTTAAATTAACTACGGTTGTTCTGACGGTGTTTTTATTAAGTGAATTAGACCAGCAATTAACTTAACATGATCATAAGTGTCAGTAAAGTCAAAAATAAAATCCATGTTTTCGTGTTTCATAAAAATATTTTCAGGCAAAGACGGCTCCAGACACTTTTGTTTTGGCATAGAGAAGGCAAACACACCTCACGGTAATTAGGTCTCAGATCCATAGATATTTACATTTCCAAGACACAATGTTAAAATTGCATATATTACGCGTTGCCATCCCTGAGGGCTAAGACAAAATGCCTGAATAAATAAAGCCTAGTAATTTCTCCGGTTGTCTTATCCCCACACCGGAGCAGAACAGTGTGAATAATATGCTTGGTAGTAGATTAAAGAATAATATGGTGGTAACGATCTAAACGAGCCCCACAAACTCCTACCAACACTTGAGGCGTAAGTCTCAACTTATGACCTTAAGATACTAAGTTGAAACCCCAGCAGACGCCATCAATATTATTTCTAACAGTTTTTCTTTCCTCGGACTAAAACTTATAATTAATAGCTTCTGCTTGCGACTTCGTCCGAGTAGATTTCGATTACCATAACTCTCTTGGGATCCTTAAAATTTTCTTGGATAAAAAGTAGGCTGTGCGGTAATCCAGTGTATAAGCTATCTCCAAATCCGTCCAGCCGTTGCAGCGTGAAATACTAACAAACTAACACACATACACTAACAAACTTTCGCATATATAATATTAGAACGATAAAAAAAGATAAAAGATAAAAGATAAAAGAAATTTATTCAGTAAGTAGGCCGCTCGGGCACTTTTACACGTCAAGATACTACCAGCGCTTCCCAAGAGGAGACCACTGCTGAGAAGAAACGCCGCAAGAAACTCAGCAGTCAGTCATTTTTTAAACTTATTTCATATTTCATATTACAATGGTTCAACTTAGTCTAGCATTATATTAGTTTTTCTTACCTCGGAATGAAACTTATAATTAATTATTCATAACTTTCTCCAATTGATATCCACACTCAGCCACACCACTTTTCTCTTACTTGAAACTGTTTAGCACCTTCAAGTGACGCCGCTGTTCTGCTCTATCTAGCACCTGAAGTTTTATTGAGAGGAATCGTCGCCGGAGGCTGAGGCGACAGATAGTAACCCACTTAACGTGGAAGCGTTAAGTTTGCGGATCTTTGCCTTGTCCGTTAACGAACTTTGATGAATGGAATGATTAAGTTAACGGCCATTGTTTTAACCTCTGCCCTATGACAGCTAAACCACGCTTTGTCCTTATCTGTCATTGTGACATTTGAATTTGACAGATAAGGACAGCATGGTTTAGCTACCCGACGGTCATACCACTTTTTTTTTTATGGCATAGACGGGGCAAATGAGCACACGGCCACCTGATGGTAAGTGGAAACTGTGACCCATAGACATTCGCATTCACAAGACTGCAAGCCTAAGACTGCAAATGCGCTGCCAACCCTGAGGACTAAGATGGAATGCCTCTAGTCATTAAACCGGCTGTCTTATCCCCAAACCGGAACACAACAATGCGAACACTGCTGTTTGGCGGTAGGTTAATGGAAAAGATGGCGGTAGCGATCCGGACGGACCCTGCACAAGGTTCTACCATCCACAATATATTTTAGTATATTCTAGATTTATAATGTTTATAAGTAAGGGTATTAACCTTTAAATGACGATTTAGTTTTACGATGGGGACGGCTACTAGATTAATAAGTCGTATTAACGGTAAAAAACTCAGACACTTTATTGCTTCAAATAGTCATAAAAATTGTGGTGGTAGGCCCTTGTGCAGGGTCCGTCTGGATTGCTACCACCGTCTTGTCCTTTAATATACACTAAGCAGCAGTCTTGGAGTTTTGAGATTCTGGCCTTGGGATTTCAAATGTCTATGGGTCTCAGATCTCATTTTCTGTCAGGTGGCCTGTATGCTCATGTGCCCTCTGATTGCCATGGTAATATATATATATGTGTGACACTAAATATGACCCGCTCTCGCTTCGCTTCAGTTTATGTTAGTTTTACCCGCGTACATAAATAAACCAGAATTTATACATTATAATCTTATCTTTGAAAAAATATGCAACTTTAGGTGAAAACCGAAACAAAATGCGTTGCGTGGTTTAGGAAGAATTGGCAAATATACAGACCAAGAGACAGACAGACGTAGAAAGCGACTTTGAAGATGTAGGAAGCAAACAAGCACACAGACAATCTTGGCATCTATTCTACGATGAAAAGGAATATCGTTTTTGACCAGTTGTTATCGTATTGTCCACGTTTTGATAGCTCTTATTTACATGACAGTAATGGCGACCGAGTCAAAAACAATACCATAACACGTCAAAAGCCATATATAAAAAAAGGAGACTTACCGCCTGTTTCATAATCGACAAGTAAAGCGTATTTGACAAATAAATTTAGCCCTTTCTCTTTCTTACACTTGAAAATAGACAAGGATAGAGCCAACTTTAAATGGCAGATAAACTTACTTGTCGATTGTGAAACAGGCCCTTAGTAGTCCCAAACTAAGCTCTAGGCTTGTACTATTGGTACCAGACAAAGATATAAATCAAAAACAAATTACACATCCGCCATCTTTTGACGTTTGCAAATGGCCTTCAATGGAGACCCTAATGGTTAGTAGGATCGGAAACCTAAGTAACAGACAACAATAACTTTTTACTAAAAAGGCATTGTTATCAAGCTTGTTCCTTTTCCAGCCAGTGTTTCAAAAATGCGAAAGATAAAAGTATAAACCTCTTGTTAACGTAAGAAAGATAGGTCTGCAGTTGCCCTTTAGATTTATTGCGTGGTTTCTAGCTGACCCCGCTTTATATGCCATGAGAAGATAAGTTGGTCTATGAGATTCAGCCAAACTGCCACAAACTACGTATCGTGTATAATTGGAGTAAGTAAGACGTGTCGCGGGCATTCAATGTGTAATTTTCACAATATTTTGATAAAGTGAAATATTATCGTGTTCTTAGAAACCCGACTGAAGCTATGACTCGTGGAGCACTATAAGACTAGAAGCTACGAGGGAACCGATGAACATACTAACATACATAGACTGTTGAAATCGTAACCCTTGGTTTTGCATTACCGTAGTCAGGTATTAATAAAGGTACAAACAGACACTCAAATTACAAAAAGCTTTCAACTGACATACAACATATCTAAGTTTCGGGTCATTAACCCGTAATGTGGGCATTAGTCTCCGCTATCACGGCGTTGCACTCGCCAGTCGGATAGTGGTCATATACGAGTTATACAACAGCTGCCGAGTCGGATAGTGGTCATATAAGAGTTGTACAACGGCTGTTGAGTTAGATAGTGGTCATATGAGGGTTATTGTGTGTGAGAGAGGATAAAACTCTAACATGTCCATTTACCATGATCTAAGTATTATGCCATATAAGTTCACACGAGTATTAATTTCTGAGCGTTGGATGATTTGTATATTTTCAAGTATTTATTTCTCTTTACAAGTATTTATATCGATTTCTGATTATTACCTATATTAAAAGCCTAGAACTTATTTTAAAACTAGGTCAATTTGTGTGTTAATGATCTCTGATATTTAATTATAATTTTACATAGGGAGCCTTAAAAAGGCTGACTGGTAAACAATTTACAATGAAAGCTATAATTCAGCTGCTAAAAAATTAGGCATCTTTTCATTCTTGTATAAATGTGGCCATTAATTACATTTTTTGCAACACTCAGGTTCATGCCTAGCAAAATCAGCACAAAAGGCTTTGTTTGAAATATTTTGTTGTTTTTTTCGTTTCAGAACGGACATTTTAATAAGAAGCCTTGTTGTAAACCCTTTTCAATCTAGGGTTAGCTTAGAAACCTTTTTTACGTACCTACCTACTGAAAACACGCCCTTTCTACTTTGTCTGAAGAGTATTGTTTACGACCTTTACATCTTTGTTCCCTCATTTGCTTATATTCCCTAATTTTACAAAGCAAGAGGGACAAAATACAATTTATTTTATAAGATAACCTATCGCAACCTCGTTTTTTGACCGAAGTTCATTAGACCGAAAACGTCTCACTTTTTAACGATTTTCCGATGGCACGCTTCTTCAATTGTTTATTTCACTGTTTGTCATTAAGTATACATATCTTTACTCCGAGCAACTTTTCTCCTTGTAGTCACTTGTCCTATGTATTGTATTTTATTTCATAGCCTATTTTTCACTTCATCAATGCTACATATAGATTTCGCTAAGGTACGTCAAATATACATTTCAGCCCAAAAAATATTAATTATAATTAGTTTGTAGCAAGATGAATTAGGACAGAACCCATTCGGATAGGTTAGGTTAGCCTTGGCCTTTGAGGTTTTTTTTTCTGTCCAGAACATAGTCGATTTAATAATTGGTACCAAGCCGTTACATTGGGCAAAGGATACTAAGGAAAAATCAGAAATGGGATATAGATAAATTGACAAACCGTTACATTGAACAACTGTTTGTACGCCGAAACCGTAATAAGGAGGAGGAGATCATTTGTCAAAACAGTAAAAATCAAAAAAGTAATGACTAAATAAAAATGCTCGAACTGATCTATCGGATAAACGTAAAAATATCCAAACCATAATTGTCGAATAATATTTGTCAATCCAAAATTCGGACAATCATTTTTCAGAGTTCAGATAGGTAACCTTTACATTATAAAGTACACTCAGGAGCAGAAATAACGTGTCAGAGTGCGTTTTTCATACTAAAGAGGCTATTTCGAAGCCTTGGTTCCTCGCCAGGGAATGCTTTTAGTGAAATCTGATGATGAATACCCCGAGCATCGATACAGGATTTCCAGAGTGCCTAGGATACCCAACTGAAATAATCTGCGGCTAACGCCGGAATTGTAGATGTTCAGAAAAACATCTAAAATGGCAGTAAAATGTAAGGAAATCCAAGTGCTGACCCAAACTCTCCCGCTGTGGTGTTAACTGGTTGTGCGATCAGTTAGGTATCTTAAGAACTTTTGACCTCCTCTATTGAACCTCGCAGTATCCACCATTAAACCTCACTCAAAACAACCCTTGGCGAGGAACCAAGGCTTCGAAATAGTCTCGTTTGTATGAAAAACGTACTCTGACCTGGTATTTTTGCTCACTTAAACATATACACACATCGATAGGAAATGTTATTGTTTAGCCTATATCGGATATTATAGTCCCTTCTGTGACAGCTTATCGGTTAAAGTAAGGGCCTCTCAAGCAGGAAGCCGTTGGTACCGGGTTCGAATTTTAGCTTGCAGCTTATAGTTGTGAATAGTTTTTTTTTACTTATATAAGCGTGAAATATTATTACTTGCCTTGCTATACTTTATAATATATAAACTTTTTATTTATTATAGGGTTTGTACAACGTTTTGTGAGCCACTGCCGTAGATGAAATCAAGCGCAGTAGGTACCTCTAGGTGTCTGACACCTCAGCATTTTGCTGAGCCTGTGCCCGTTTTACTACCGCGAGGACACACATTATGTGCTGTTTCTGTTACCTTTATTGTATTTTATCATTTGAATACTTGTGTGTTATGCTGGTTATTGAATAAAGGTATTTCTTCTTTATTTACTTGTTCTTATTTTTCATCATATTATAGGTTTGTTTTTGATGCATTTTTAAAGATGTATAGCTAAAGATATCCGTCAAAGTTGTGTGCTGATTCACTTGACACTACCTCCTACTGTGACATGTTGAGGTAGCTGGATGAATATGTATCAAAATGCTTGCATCTATGGGCATCGGTTGACCACGTTCGCCTACCGTCCCGAATGAATAAAAACATCATCTAGACATTTTGCGTAAGTAGTACCGTTGAAATTGCTACCATCATCTCAGAGCACCCAAAACGTTTTCTTCTTCTTTTTTCAACCTACAACCACCCACTGCTGAGTGAAGGTCTCCTTCAAAACGCGCTATGCGCCCTCTGTTCTGAGCCACTGCCATCCACCTCGTCCCTGCGGCCTTGGTGATGTCGTCCGCCCAACGTGCCCTTTGTCGGCCATCGTTTCTGTGTCCAGTTTGAGGACGCCACTCTGATACCAAACTTCAACTTCATAGTCTTCTAAATAACAACTAAGGTTTGGGGATAAGACAGCCGGTGTAATGACTAGCATAGAGGCATTACCTCTTAGTCTTCAGGGTTGGCAACGCAGTCTTTAGATTGTAGTCTTGAGAACACAAGTGTCTATGAGTCGCGAATCCTACTAACCATCAGGTGGCCTGGGACTCTATTCTTTAAAGTAAAACCATTGTAAAGGGCATTGGCACCCTTTTGAACTGGAACCAAAATTATTTCATGCAGACCTGACAAGCCCGCAGTTAAGTATGTTAAGTAATGTAAACAACTATAAAACCTCTTCTAAAAAAAACATGTCGGCATGTTGTTTCACTCAAGCGCCATCTTGTTATTTTAGAGCGTCAACAAACAGTACAGAAACAATTGAATTAACCATCCTTTGTTATCTCAACCAGTTCACTGCCGGGTAGACAATTAATTGTCTTTTTGTTTACTTAGCTGAATAGATTGCCTAGTAATAGTTATGGGATACTTTGTAATGAATTTCAGTACAACATGAACCCATTTTATTTGCTACTAATACCCTATTCGACCAATTTGATACTCTTTTTGCTGGAAATGAAGAATTGCTAGACTTAAGTGGCACTGGTGCTATTCCAGGTGAATATTGTCAAATGGTGTAACGATATATCTGAAGAACCTGTAGTGTATATTAATGCACTGATCGAGGAACTCAGCAACACGCGTGTCAGCTGTCATATTGGTGGTGTATGCGTAAATAACATAAGCTATGCAGACGACATGGTGCTGCTGATTCCATCGCCCTGTGGTCTCATCAAACTGATTCAGATGTGTGTATTGTATGCTGATAAACATGGTGTCAAAAAGTGAATTCATTTTTTTTAAAGCCGGTACGAAGTGTCCTTCCTACGTGCCTCCCATACGCCTAAACGGAAAACAGCGTAAAAGAGTAACACACTTCAAATATTTAGGGCATATTGTCACGGATCCGTTACGAGATGACCATATTGAAAGGAAAGAATGGCGCTGGCGGTCAGAGCAAACATGTTGGCCAACAGGTTCCGACGATGTACAGCGCAAGTCAAGATAACACTGTTTAGAGCGTACTGTAGGTTGCTTTATACCTGTATCCTGTGGGCAAACTACACACAGCGGGTTATTAGCGCCCTTCGAGTTCAGTATAATAACGCGTTTAAGGTTGTTGCGGCTGCCGCGCGCATGCGGACGCGCTCGTCGACGGTTTCCAGGCCGTGCTGCGCGCCTGCTCCAACAGCATCCTGCGCGTCATAGCGGACAGACCGGACAGTCGATATATGCAGCACTGAGCAGGCCTACACAGCATATTATGTACTTACTAGCTCATTTCTACTAATGTAAACACTAATTTAATTTTAAGAAATATTATCACTAAGTGACCGAAATAAATGATTTTTATATTTAATTTTATTCCTATATCTTTATCTATGCCCGACCAGATCTGTTCATCAGTTCTGACGAGATTGAGTATCAAACAACCAAACTTTGATGTTCATAATATTGGTGAGATGCTTTTAAATGGTTTTTTGTTCCATGATCAATGTCTTAATCGATCGAATTATAAATTAGTACAAAAACCGGGCAAGAGCATGTCGGAGCATGCCCAGTGTAGGGTTCCGAAGCCGTTACTACCAACAAATTAGACCTCGCGATAAACGTTACTATGCCGTTGGAAAACTGTTATCCCCATACATCGACAATTCGACATAGGTCGCGGTCAGTTTACGAAAGTTTTCGGTAGCTATAAACATTTAAACCGTTTGTAACTCAAGAACCAATGAAGTCTATTTAGCCGTGATAGTTTTCCTATAAAATTCATTATATGTGCTTTCATTTAAGATATTTTTTAGATTTTTAGTATTTGTAGGTTTGGCTGTGGGGGGGGAACACTAGACTCTAACGAAAGTTAGCGCTTTAAAGCTTAATATTTCATAAACGGATCCCTTAATCGAAAAAATGTTTAAAAGACCTATCCAAAATATGGGGTAGACGAGAAAAAAAAATCCCCACAAAACAACATTTATTTTTCCGCTTTTTTGGCGTGACATTCATGCCAAATTACAGCTTTCTAGTACTAAGGGTCTCTCAGCTAGCCCGACTTCCTAGTTTGGCTACGGAACCCTAGATTAAATAATAATAAATGACTTTACTCGCCTAAAAATCTTCCTATTTTAAGATTTAAAGTAAGTAAGCATGTTACTGGGCGGGGCACATTGCTCGCAGGACCGATGGCCGATGGGGTCAGAAGGTTCTGGAGTGGCGTCCGCGGACCGGAAGACGAGCTATAGGTAGGCCTCCAACAAGATGGAGCTCACTCGATGGACCTCGTCAGGATCGCGGGACCGCGGTGGATGCGAAAAGCACAATACCGGTCTGAGTGGAAAGCCTTGGGGGAGGCCTATGTCCAGCAGTGGACGTCTTTCGGCTGACATGATGACGATGATGAAGCATGTTACAATAGGATTTTATCGAAATAAACAGTTTTTTGTTGTAACGGAGTCCGATCACGGACATAGATAATTTTTTTACAAGTAATTAGTATTTGGCCGAACTCATGTAAACTCAAGTTCATAAGCTGGTCCTTTAATAGGATTATAAAATGACGATTAAATACAATTTTAGCCCCATTTAATAACGATCCTCTCACTCGTCTCATATTATATTCACACCATATTCTGATTAATTTATGACAAAGTGAAATTAAATAATATATTTACAGTGTAATAAAATCAGAAATCCAAATCCTTTAGCAACAAATCCGAGAAAATTCACGGTACATAATTGAGAATTACGAGAAGCAACGTAGTTTAAGTTTATGATAATCTTGTGTACGTTCTTGTACAAGATTCAAATTCCACGTAAAACAATTACCCATCCCTATTCGCGTCTCAAGCCACGCATAACGTAACTTACACAAAAATCCACTGAATATTCGCGTACATTTTCCGTGTAACCGAAAAACAACGTACGAGTAACACACTCAAGCATTTGCTTGAAACAAGACAATTTGGAGTTCCGTATTAAGCGTAATATACACTTTGCTAGTTCAGATAGCGGTCAGCTACCTGCCTCTTTCCTTTCATACTCGGATGACAATAGCTCTTCTCGTCTTGATTGAATTCACGAGGATGAGAGTCACGTCTTAACGACGTGCTAGTTGTTAGGTTTCAGTGTATATCCCATGGACATATTTCGATGCCGTTTAATAAAATCTGAGGAGAAGTAGGTCATACGAATATAAGCAGTTTTTCAATTTTGACATAACTTCCTTTAGTATAAAAATATCGCTTAAATTGACCCTGCTAGTAGACAGACAAATTTTATCTAACTTTTTTTCTATGAAATTTCTTAGTTTTGACACATTTTCCTGCTCAAGCTACGCTTGAATATATTTTATTTTTAATTTTATGTTAAATTCATTGTTTTATATAATGCTAGGTTAAGCTTTATAATTGTATAATATCATAAGTAGTATTTAAAAAAAACGACTGACTGTTGAGTTTCTTGCGGCGTTTCTTCTCAGCAGTGGTCTCTTGCGAAGCGCTGGTAGATTTTTGACGTAAAAGTGCCCGTGCGGCCTACTTACTGAATAAACATCATTTATCTTTTATCTTTTTATGACTTGCATTCGACTAATAAACTTCTTTATCACTTTTTGACTCTATTTACAGCGAATTAAGGTCTCAAAGTAGTAAAGGAGTGTCTAGCCTACATAATATGAAGGGGAAAGAAGTCATAATTATGGCACAAGGTCGGTCGGTATCTGCGGGTAAAGTTGAGGTACCTAGAGTTTATACTTACTTTGGTGATAGAATATTAAGGAAACGTGTGCCATATGTGTTAAATAGTTTGCCCAAGGATATCCGGCAGGAGCCAAATATTCGTAAATTAAAGAGGCAAGTAAAAAAAAATTGAGTCACTTCCATAATAGGCCATTTTTAATGTGCCATAAATTGTTTTAATTATAATATTATGATAAGTATGATAGTTTAATAATATGCATAGCTATGCTTCCCAGAATATAATATATATATATATATATATATATATATATATATATATATATATATATATATATAATAAATATAGTAGAATAAATATAAAATAATTAATGAAAGTGCGATTAAATTTAGTAAATAGCATATTATAATACTATTATAAATATAAGCCCTCTCCTCTGTTTTTTGTGCTATTGTTGCTGTGCCCAACAGGGTCCACATACATATCATCATGTACATGTATACCTATGATTACAAATCTGTAAAATTAATGTGGAATGCAATAAATGTATTGAGTATTGAGTATTGAGGCATACTGTAAGGCATACTGTAAGATATATGTAAAAAAATATTTATTTACCGACACAATCCTGCAGTCAAACTGTTCTAACAGCGTTTTGCCTTTAATATATGTATTGTACCATGTTGTTTATATGTAATAAATAAATAAATAATAAATAATAATAGAATCACCTTAGTAATTTTTTGAGATACCATAATCTAAAAATTAAGAACCGTGTAATTAGTAGATAATTTTCGTGTAGAGGTTTACCAAGTGTCAAGTAGGTTAATACTTCGTTTCATACACTACAACTTGACGCTAAAATCTCATTTTAAAAAAAGAGACTAGACCATGTTGTTTCCGTGTTCTCGTCATAAAATACTACCTTTACATAGTATATTTCAAAGTCGCTTCACGCCGTCAGTCTGTATACGTATGCTTAGATCTTTTAAACGTCATAACGTATTTTAATGTTTTCATCAATGAATACAGGTAGGCTCCGAAACTACTGAACCGATTAAAAAAAAAAAGTCAAAAACCCTACATTATCACTAGAGTTAGGACTTTTGGTGGCAAATCGTGGTTCCAGAATTCATGGAGTCGCTATTTCCTAATTATTATAATACATAACGCTATGATTTTGACCTTCAGTATTTTAATATTTCAAAATTCATTTATTCGTTATTCGGCTGCACCAATTTCAATTAATTTTGGTTTTGAGGATATCCCTGTTGTGAAAGCGTTACAAACAAGCAAATATTAATAGGTATGAAATAACCGAACTAAATAATATTAAGTATTTAGTTCATTTTTGAATAATATATGATAATACTGAAGGTCAAAATCAATGTGTTATGTATTATAATATTTATAATAATTAGGAAATATCGACTCCATGGATTCTAGAACCACGAAATGCCACCAAAATCCTAACCCTAATTATCACTGATGAATATAGGCATTTTATTTTTCTGCTCGGACGAAGCCGCGGGCAACAGCTAGAGTATAATAAATTCCTGTTTATGTTCGGAAGTTACAGAAAACTCATAAAAACCCAAGCAAAGCAAGGTAAGTCGATAAGTAAAGTATAAAAAAACAACTCGCCCCGTGTAAAGTACCCATAACACAGCTCCGGATAATACTCGCCAGACATTCTTTCTTGGCTGTTTTTGCGTGCGCAATCACGACTTGTTCAGACAAGCCCTCACTTAGCTACAGTCGTAACGTTAAGCTTTTTTGAAGCCAGTACAGAAACAAACGAATGTCAGTGTACATAGTCTCTATTCTACTCGATAAAATCATATTGCTTTTGACGTGTTATCGTATTGTCAACGTTACGGTAGCTCTTACTTACTTGACAGTATTGGCGGCCATGTTAAAAACCATACGATGACATACAAATCTATATAAATCAAAATGACTGACACGCATTTATAACTTAAGTAAGACTAGCTATTGTCCTCGACTACGTCCGCGTAGAAGTAGTGTAGCGCTATTCCCTCAGGAACTGTCCGACTGAACTCTGGATAAAGTCCCCTATATCGACGACGACGCGCTGGCCTAGTTGGTAGTGACCCTGCCTACGAAGCTAGCGGTCCTGGGTTCAAATCCCGGTAAGGGCAGATATTTGTGTGATGAGCAAGAATATTTGTTTCTGAGTCATGGATGTTTTCTATGTATTTAAGTATATATTTCTCTATATAAGTATTTATATCGTTGTCTAGTACCCATAGTACAAGCCTAGAGCTTAGTTTGGGACTAGGTCAATTGGTGTGACATTGTCCCCTGATATTTATTTATTTATTATTTATCCTTCCCCTATGCCAAGTTTAGTTAAAAACGGTCAGCGGTTATCTTGTAAAAGCTTAACAAACCAATAGCGTAACTTTTGCATTTATAACATTTGTATCAAAGACATTGTTACCACACAAATCAAACGCGATTAATAAACTGATCTCAACTCTAATGCTCGTCTCGAGATGCGTCAAAAATGACAGTGTTCTGTGGTTTGGCGTTTACTTTGACGTATCTTGTGACGGGCCTCACAGTCAAGATGAGTTTATTAACACAGCCCTAAGTGAGCTCACGTTCAACTCGATCTACTTATGTCATATGTCAAAATGTCAAATACACTCGCTCTAAAAAAAGAAACGGAAAGTGATAATTAGACCACAGACTTTGCAATGACGT
Organism: Acleris sparsana; assembly: GCA_923062465.1. Lineage (NCBI taxonomy): Eukaryota > Metazoa > Arthropoda > Insecta > Lepidoptera > Tortricidae > Acleris > Acleris sparsana. The sequence goes on along the minus strand of OV281302.1, from coordinate 2,393,040 downwards.
CACAATAGGGTAGTTTGCGGAGTTAATGGGACAGTGTTAAAATTACCTAGTCAATTGACCAACATCAAAGATAAGATAAAACAGATAAAACAAATTTATTCAGTAAGTAGGCCGCTCGGGTTTTTTACACGTCAAGATACTACCAGCGCTTCCCAAGAGGAGACCACTGCTGAGAAGAAACGCCGCAAGAAACTCAGCAGTCAGTCATTTTTTAAACATATTTCATATTACATATTACAACGGTACAACTTAGTCTAGCATTATATAAAGCTACAAGTATTAAATTAAATATAATATCAAATAACAGTAATTCTTATTATCTTACATTACGACATTAATTATTAGGCTTTGGTTTAAATGCCAGTTATACCGTGCAAATGTATGCTTTGAAGTTATATACCGATAGATAATGTTGATCAATTGAGTAGGTCATTTTTATCCCGAACCGAATAACCGAATAAATTGTAATAAAACTGTTTATTAGAATTGATTCGGATAAAAACCGTTAGTTTTTCGTATTAATTAACACTGTTCCATTTACTCCCCAAACTACCCTGTTTTAACGTTATTCCGACCAAAGTCCGGGGTCTATTGATAATGTTAACTCGATTAACGTCATCGAACTGTATTCGATTTTTTGTGGTAAAATATAAGGCGCCTAATCCAAGAAAGTCACTGTCACACTGCATGGAACCCTATATCTAATGAATAATAAATGGTGTTTAGGCCCTTATTGTTTTCAACAGACAGTACTACTCCCTTCCGCCTGTATATGCAACCTCTCGTCCAGTAAAATAAGCAACACTCCGACTAATCCCTACATTTTCCCAACGTCTCCTCCAGAGGGCCCTCCGGCAGGTGAGAAGAGCCTAGAGGGTGCTTCAAGTAAGAGTGCTGGGAACCGCTTGAAGAACTCGAAGCTTAAGCCGTATACTTACTTGTATTCGCAAGGTTTTAACGTTTAAAATTACTCTATAGGTCCATCTTGGCTCTCCTAAACAACGGGTCAAGTGCGAGTCGGACTCGCGCAGCGAGGGTTTTGTACCGCCGCCCAGTAGGTTTATAATACTTTGATTTGAATTCAATTTAAAATCGAATCAGCGGCGCGAGCCCAAGTTAAATACAATTTAAAAAAAAAGGGTCAAGATTCCCTTTTTTTAATTGTATTTTAGGTAAAAAAAAAGCTGGAAAAAATCACTCACGCACACACGCACGTACACACACATACACATACACACACATACACACAAACAAACACACACACACGCACGCACACACACAGACGCACATATGCACACACGCACACACGAACACGCACACACGCAGACACAGATACAGACACAGTAATAACGCAGATGTATAGATACTCAAATATTTATTAGAGCTTATTAGTTACTCATACTGATCCAAATCAAAATTCGTATAAGAGGTGCCACACGGGCGTTTCCGGTGCGTTGCGCCATGGCCGCTGCGTTCTATCTGCGTTCATTCTACATGTAAATAAAAACGACATGCCACAGCATTGAAATACATGCGTCGCTATATGTTAAAATCACGTGTGGCATGGCTGTTACTCTAACAAAAAGAAAATACCCACATACTCGTATTTAAGTATGTAGTACTAGTTCAAGCCTAGAGCTTATACCTACGTTAGTTTGGTACTAGGTAAATTTTCCTAACACTGTTATATTAGTTGTTCACTTTAATATAACCTCGAACTTTTCCAACTACCAACCGCAGCACATCGCAAAATCCATTTCTTACTCGCAAACAATTTAACATTAGCCAGAAAACCTTTTATGTTACTCTTAATTTGCCCTTTCAATATAAAAGAAAACATCGTCTTTACAACCTTAACGATCGGAAACCCCGCCTTTTCCTCGTCACAGGGAATAATACCAAGTAAAAAACCTGATGAAATACTCGGTAAAACGTAAACTCATGATGTGATGAGTAAGTTAATTCGATTTCTCGTATTGCAATGGCAAAATGTAATAAGTTTTATGTACCTGAATAGACACGTTATTTGAGAATTAGGAAGGGGCTTTTGAATTATTATTTGGGTTTGAGATACAAATGGACGTTATAAAGAACTTTGGTGTTCTTCAGAATAATTAATGACTACAAAGGCGAGAAACATAATTGACGACGCGGTGGCCTAGTTGCTAGTGTCTACGAAGCTAGCGGTCCTGGGTTCAAATCCCGGAGGGCGAATATTTGTGTGATGAGCACGAATATTTGTTGCTGAGTCATGGATGATTTCTATGTATTTAAGTATATATTTCTCTATATAAGTATTTATATCGTTGTCTAGTTAGTAGTTTGGGACTAGGTCAATTGGTGTGACATTGTTCCCTTATATTTATATGTATCTTTAGTAGGTATAATATATGTTATGAAAGAAGAGTTACGAAAGAGGAATGGCAAGCGAGAGCGAGTGGAGATGGCGGTAGGAGACGCCCTAGACTCACACACAGTGATCCGATTCGCTATGTACTGAATAAGGGTCAATTTAAAAGCACCCGAAACCGACGTACGTGCATGAAGAGGGTGGTGAATGTAGAGGAAGCGAAAGTTGTAAGTTTAGACCCGTGCACCTAGCGTTCCATAGTCTCTGCCTATAACATTGGGAGGCGAGAAGGTACGTATGTATGTATGTTTTAAATTTCTTGTATTTTGGGAATAACAACAAATTTTCCTCCAATGATTTTACTTTGAGAACCAAATTTGAAATCATCATATGAAATGTATCAAATATATACATTTACGTGTTTCAAGTATCTTAATATTACGTTTCACGTCATATCCAGGTCTCAGTTCCATTAAAATTCCTTCACAATTTACGAGTTCTTTCAAGAACAATAAGAGGTTAAGTATTCGAAATGAGAGAGTTTTAATGGTCACAAGGTTCATTTATTGTGTTTGATTAAATATAATTGTTTTTACAAACAAAACTGGAAACGACTACATGATGACTTATAAGTCCAAAATTTAACGGTTCATTCTTAACCCCTAACCCACAAAAGGGGGGTTTTACGAATCTTTGTTGCGTCAGACCTAATAAAGACTGAATAAAGTCTGTTGCGGAACTGACGACCTGGGTTCAATTCCCGATAAGGGTAATTATTTGAGTGATAAGCTCGAGTATTTGTTCCTGAGTCGTGGATGTTTTCTTTGTATTTAAGTAGTAGATTGTTCCTCGATATTGATATATTAAATTATTAAGAAAAAATACTCTCTCTTCATTATTGAGGTATGAATGGTTTTGTTATTTACCGAGTACCTTCAATGTTAGAAATTATAGAAAATGAAACCAACATTTTTTTCAGTATATTCCATCTATTTAATCTAATTTACTTATATCATATAGGTAGGTACAATTGAATAGCTTACCCTGCATATTATCGTTTATTAAGAAAACTATAGCAAATATTAAACTTATGTGGTTGTACGTAAACCAAAGTGCGACCGAAGCCAACCTGAAAAAAGTCCTAACTTTGGTTTTTTATTAATTTTATACATCACTTGATCTTCATCATCATTTTGTTTCGACAGATACAACATTTGGATCTCTGACAACGATTGATCTTTAGTTTCCGGAATTAATAAAACAAATAATCCCACAGCACATAAAGATAGAGTTGTCCCCAATAGGTGGTACAACGTGGACGCCCCCACCGTCGCATTGTTTAAGTAGCTGGGATATTTAAACATAGTGTAATACTCAGGAAGATACATAATCACATTGGTGTATATAAAACAAACGCACGCCATTTTCGAGTTGTATTTAAAAGGCATAACCTCAAAACAATAAACGACGCTAAGGGCAAGAAGGCTGCAAATACGAAGTATGTTGAACATAATAAAAACATTAAAAAACGTTTTAGCACATTGACCGTCAGTATTTGCAGTTATTGGGTAACCAGTATAAATGTAATGCCAGATAGCAAAAACATAGCTGAGCAGGAAAGTGGATCCGCAAATTGTAATAAATATTACTTTTCGTTTGACTTTGTACGATATAAGGGCTATTATCGCAAGAACAGTAGCAATGCTCCACGCACTTGATCTTATAGTCATAAAAACCAATTCATACGTAAGGAGGAAAAACGAGCTTGCTATAACATTTAGAAACAACGTGTCGAGCAGGTAGAGAAAAGCAGTAATAGTAATAATGAAGAAAATCCGCCAAAACGAACGAGGGGATGCTCGGCGGTCGCTTTGTTTTTTAAGAAAACTGAACTCGAGGTCATCTCCTCGAAGCCAATATAGAACCTGCTGGCATTCCTCAAACCTGCCTCTTCCAGCCAGCCAGTAAGGTGACTCTGGCCATGCACAACCAGCTAAGAAACACATGACTCCTAATACTATCTGGTACCACCTTTTATACAACGGTTCCATATTCAAAATACTCATGAAATGTAAACTGTATCGGGTTAAATGCCACGCTGCCGCGTTGGCTATCAGGTAAGCGAACCTGTTCTTAGGGCTGCTGTATTCAACAATAGATAAAAAAGTTATTGGTAATGCTCCAGCCCCTACCAACGCTTGAAGAATTATTGCTACATTCGTCCATCCTTCTGAGCGGATTGTTAGTAAAATGGAGGCCAATATTGAAAGCACGGAGAGTGCTATGAACATCGGCTTGCGCCCCTTGAGTTCTGATAGGTATGTCACCAACACGACTCCTGGTATAGGCAAAAACTCCTCGCATCTATCTGAAAACCAACAAAAGTTTATAGATACTCAACTAGATTTTACCACGTGTCGTCTTTTGAGCTCGTTTATCGTTTATCCATCTTCACTCAGGAGCAAAAATACCGAGTCAGAGTGCGTTTTTCATACAAACGAGACTAATTCGAAGCCTTGGATCCTCGCCAGGGGTTGTTTTGAGTGAGGTTTAATGTAGATAGTCCAAGGTTCAATAGAGGAGGTCATAAGTTCTTAAGATACTAACTAATCCCACAATCAGTTTACACCACAGCGGGAGAGTTTGGGTCAACATTTGGATTTCCTTACATGTTATTGCCATTTTAGATGTTTTTCTGAACATGCACAATTCCGGCGTAACCGCAGATTCATTCAGTTGAGTATCCTAGGCACTCTGGAAGTCCTGTATCGAAGCTCGGGGTATACAGCATCAGATTTCACTAAAAGCATTCCCTGGCGAGGAACCAAGGCTTCGAAATAGCCTCTTTAGTATAAAAAACGCACTCTGACCCGGTATTTTTGCTCCTGAGTGTAGGAAAATAATAAATTTCATTTTTCTTATTCTTATTTAAATTATTGTCTTTCACTCCTGTTACGGAGTATTTCGCACATGTCGAATTATTTATAAATACTCCCTAAGACGTGCTAGACTATTTAAGAAATGGGGTTAGCTCCACGTGCTTCTGTCAAATCCAACAGATGTCATTTCCCAAAGCTTTGGCTATCATCCCAACCAAGTCTCATCTCATTAGAGGATTGAGAAGGGCCTCAATATCGCGTGGCTGTCAAAAAACCATACAAATATAGCTCCGGGCGATTACGTTTCGCACCCCCTGAATCAAGTCCGATTTACACGAATTTGGAATACGTTGTAGTTATTATAAGGAACTATACCTTGTCTATTTAACAGAGTTAATACTAGAAAACAGAGAATGCACGTGATTGGTCAGCGATAATAATTAGGATTTATAGATGAATTAACATGGCATTTATTTATTTATTTATTTATTTATTTATTACAATAACAATGTCATGTTATCAGTAAGTTAATTATTTGAGGTGCCTCTAACTACAAACAAAAATAACGAGAAATATTACGAATATTTTAACAACAGGCGGCATGTAAGCCGAGCCCGCCATCGACGTGCGTTTGTTGACGCCTACTGGCAGTTTCTTGTCCCTTTCATTTTCATACAAAAGTGCAACAGAGACAACGCTTTGTTAACTCTGTTAAATAGACAGGGTATAGGTCGGTACGTCCATTTTTTTTATTTATTTCATTTTACTAAATATTTTCTTGGTAAGGAAAACGTACAGACATAGTTTTTCATATCTACAACATATTCAAAAATCGTAAAAATATAACTAACAAGGAAAGGTACCCAACTGTCCGGCTCCGATTTTGTTGATTTTGATATATGTTGATGAGTGGGGACGCCGCCGAGGCAGGCGGGCGGTCGAGTGGCTCTCCATTCATTCCGCCCATTTGATATATGTTAGAGAGTAGTTTAAAATAACACACACGTATTTTTTTTAGCGGCCCAAACTCAACCTGTTGGGAGAAATTGACTGAAATCCAAAGTACTGAAAAGTGACTAAACCCTCCAACTTATATGGAGATATTTTTTTTTAAATATTCAAGTTTCATAGTGGTTTGACTATAAATGTTTAAGAAGATGAAAAAATAATGAGAGAGAGAATTTATAATCAAATCACTATGAAACTTGAATATTTAAAAAAAAAAAAACTCCATATAAGTTGGAGGGTTTAGTCACTTTTCAGTACTTTGGAGGTCAATTTCTCCCAACAGGTTAAGATTGGGCCGCTAAAAAAAAAACGTGTCTGTTATTTTAAACTACTCTCTAACATATATCAATATCAACAAAATCGGAGCCGGACAGTTGGGTACCTTTCCTTGTATGTTTGGGGAGAGATACTTTATCGCATTTTGTATGGAAATCTTTAGCTTCACGTTCTTGACTTAAAGATCGCTAGGCAGAAAGTGTAACAGTCACACATTTTCTGATACTTTGGCATTTTGCCTAACATTTTTAGGCACGCTTTTGCAAGTGAATGATGTATCTAAACATTAAATATCTTGGGTTCTTCCCAAACTTACACATTAACTCCGGTAATCCTTCCTGACTGCGAAATTTTATTTCTACTCTGCTCGCTGTACTTATAAAGAGTAGGCAAATACTCGACGCTATGACAAGAATCTGGAAAAAAATACAATTAAAAAAAAAAAAAGTTTATGAACATGTTCTTTGGAATGTGCGTGCGGAGATGGGCTCCATAATTGGTTAACATCATATTTTAAAAAGTATAAATGTCTTGCGCATAATGTTTTAAATTTCGAAGCAAATTCGGAGCTCCGCTGGGCTATGATTATAACTAACCTAATCCAAGGGGATTCGACCTTAGTGTAAATTGGGGGATCGCCTTCTACACGCAATTTTTATGCATTGCAATACTGGTGTGGGCCCAAAAATAATTATAATCTACCATGATAAGGCTTTAAATTGTATGTGACTTTAAATTATGTTAAAAAAATCATGAAAATTGTAATAATGATAATATAATAAAAAATGACAACAGTTGTTTTGCAAATGGAGAGAAACCCACCAGTGATTGACAGAAGTGTCATAACACAACGCAAAGCTCTATACAATATTGAGAAGACCGGATTCGATCAATTTAATACAATGTCATTCTACGAGTGCACTTTAAATTAATAGAATTACGATCTGGGGAATAACAACACGAGGAATATAAATTGTTTCCGTCCAAAGATAAAACAATTGGCTTAACTGTTTATTCTTACCACACTGTCAAAGAAGCCAGGGAAATATTTTTTAGGTTAGAAGTGGTGATCAACATAATTACGTGTTGCGAACTTTTGCTTAGCAATAAAATGACTTCCTTCCCTAGGGATAACAGTATTACAAGGAAGGATTACAAAAATGCGGTGCGGGTGGTAGGACTCTGTGCAGAGTCCGTCCGGATCGCTACCACCATCTTATCCATTAACCTACCGCCAAACAGCAGTGTTCGCATTGTTGTGTTCCGGTTTGGGGATAAGACAGCCAGTGTAATGACTAGCATAGAGGCATTCCATCTTAGTCCTCAGGGTTGGCAACGCATTTGCAGTCTTAGTCTTGTAGTCTTGTGAATGCGAATGTCTATGGGTCACAGTTTCCGCTTTCCATCAGGTGGCCTGTGTGCTCGTTTGCCTTCTCTATGTCATAAAAAAAAAAAAAAAAAAATAGAAACGTAGAGATACCTACCTCTTTGGAAAAGCAGAACCACGTACAGATACTCTTTCTGACGTGTGTAGTTTCCATGATGTCGGAAGTACGGCACTGGCTGGTAATTAAATGTATTTATATTTTTCATTCAGGTTCATGCATTCGAACACTTTAGCATTTTATACCCCTTCTACAAGGTCGGAACAACCACCCAAAGGTCAAAGGGTTAGTGGTCCTTAATGACCTAATTTAATGAGATAATTAAGTTCAGAAGACAACTTGACTTGGTTGGGTTGGGTGATGGTTCCGACCGTGATAAGGGATAGCTCTGTTGGTCATTATTGATTAAATTTTGATATAGAAACTTCAGTTTTATATTGACCAAGCTGTTGATTTTTCTGTATTTTTTTTATTACTTGTTCATTTTGTAATTAGAAACAATGACTGTCTAGAATCACATCAGCTATGTTTTTCTGTCGTGTCTGAAGCAGTATGTGATTTAGTAAATATTAGTTAAATGTTATTTTTTCTGAAATAAATTTGGCAAAGCAATATTCCGCCAAATGAAATAATGCAAAATTATAATGCGATTGGTTTGCACAAAAAAGGTACAGCGATTAGTTACTCGGGAAAGAATATAAGCGTCAAAACCACATTCTATGGCGTGCATTCTTAATTAGGTCGCTTAACTCGCTCTTAGGACTATGCTGACAAGAAGCTATTTTAAGAGAATAACACTTCGCTGCCCCAATATTACAGGGTTCTATGTTACATTGTCGGGGTACTTCAATTTAGACCTAGTGTCACTGTAACAAGCTTTAAATTTCAAGTTGAACCTTAAAATATTGGGGCAGCGACTTTTGGAAAACGTCACGCTGAGAACAATGAAATCATAGTTAACTCAGGCAATCGATTCATTTTTCAACACCCAAAATTAATAATACCTTACACTATCACAAATGGTGTTATAGAATGCAAATCACGCTGCGCTCCCGCCCCGCTCTGTGAGTGCCAACTGTCATACCAACGCGAGCGATACAGAGTGCGTATCGCGCCGCTTTCCGCTGAGGCGACACGTCAGGTGATAGCACGGCGCGACGCTAGCATGTTGTGTGTCACTACCTGCATACAACTCCTTATCAATTACAACGCTAAGCTTGCGTCGCGTTTCCGTTGCGCATCGATCCGCTGGCAGTTTGACAAAGCCTGAGTACAACAATCACAAATATTTAAAGAGCAATAAAATTTGTACTTTGTAAGTATTTTTTTTTTTAGAATACAATTCTGTGCCTCCTGTGACAAGTGATACAACTCGAAAAACACGATTTTACAGGAAAGCGAAAACAAGTTTTAAAAAAATACTGCTCTTAAATGAATATATTTTTTTAAACATTGCTATTGATTTTTATATCATATAATATCACTTTATTAACTGGTTTTACAAAAATATTGATACTAGTTATAGTTTTTGAGATATTCGAAGAAACGTACTTTATGTATCATTTTACATTTCAGATTGAGCTCCATTTAACTCGTGTAAGATGATACAACTCGAATTGTATTATTTAACACATAAAAGTGTAATCAAGGAGCTCTGGTCATGATTGATACAACTTGTTTTAAAAGCTACTTTTTTCTATTATTTCTAGAGTTAGAGGTTTAACTTATATATAAGTTGTATGGAAATTAATAAGTAATCTTTCTTAAGACGAACGGACATAATAATACGGATATTTAGTGAGTTGTATCACTTTTCACAAAAAAAAACGTAAAATAAACCGTGAGTAATGTTATATTATAGAGTTATTCCTAGGTCTGATTACGAAAAAACTTGTGTCAAATAATACAAGTATTTAAAACAAACGATTGCAACCATGATAACTTTATTTTTTTATATACTATGGAATAAAGGAACTAAACATGAAATTGACGGGTAAATAGAACAACGGTCTATGTGATTTAAGGACGAAATCGTTTTTATTGTATTTTTTATTTCCGAAAGCCGAAAGACGTCCACTGCTGGACATAGGCCTCCCCCAAGGCTCTCCACTCAGACCGGTCTTGTGCTTTTCGCATCCACCGCATTCCCACGATCCTTACAAGGTCGTCACTCCATCTTATTGGAAGCGTACCTACAGCTCGTCTTCCGGTCCGCGGACGCCACTCAAGAACCTTCTGACCCCATCGGCCAGCAGTCCTGTGAGCAATGTGCCCCGTTCGCGCTATATCGGTAACCTTAGTTCTACCTGCGGATATCATCATTCCTGATTCTATCACGCAGATAAACCCCGAGCATAGCCCTCTCCTTAGCCCTCTGAGTGACTTTGAGCTTTCTTATGAGGGCCATTGTTAGCGCCCACGTCTCAGATCCGTAAGTCATCACTGGCAACACACACTGGTTAAAGACTTTTGACTTCAAACACTGCTGTAATTTGGACGAAAAGATGCTGCGACGCTTCCCGAACGCTGCCCAGCCGAGTCGGATTCGACGAGTGACCTCTTTCTCAAAGTTAGACCTACCTAGCTGGACCCTTTGTCCCAGGTAAATATTGTCATCAACAACTTCGAGCGCTGAGCCTCCGACTATCACGGGAAGAAGTGTGGTGGTTTTCTTCTTCAAGAAAGGTGATAAAACCTTGCTGAAGAATTATAGACCCATCTCACTTCTGAGCCATGTTTACAAATTGTTTTCGAGGTTTATCACAAATCGTCTCGCACGCAGGTATGACGATTTCCAGCCTCCCGAACAAGCCGGTTTCCGAAAAGGTTATAGTACCGTAGACCACATACATGCGCTGCGGCAGGTTATACAGAAAACCGAAGAGTATAACCTCCTCCTTTGCCTTGCATTTCTGGACTACGAGAAAGCCTTCGATTCGATCGAGACCTGGGCTGTGCTGCAGTCTCTCCAGCGGTGCCAAGTTGACTAACGATATATCAAAGTGTTGAACTGTCTGTACGAAAACGCCACTATGTCCGTAACGTTCGACTACAGGACCAGAGCACGAAGCCTATTCCTCTGCAGCGGGGAGCCAGACAAGGAGATCTTGTGATCTCTCCGAAGCTGTTCACCGCTGCATTGGAGGACGTTTTTAAGGTTCTGGATTGGAGACTCAAAAAGGATAAAGACATGTAGAGGCTTCCCGCAAGAGGGTTGCCTGTCACCACTCATGGTGTCTCCTACTAGATTCGCTCATTAAAGAAACCAACAGGAGAGGTATACACAAGCAAGCTTACTCATATGACGGGGTACTGCTAGTTTGGGTAATACCCTAAAGGCCGAACCCTATATTCAAAACGAGGACAGATAGGCTATTTGGATATTTTGGATTAAAAATAGACACATTTTGTATAAGCAAATATCAAGCCTTATCTAACTTCCCCTCGCACTTTATACCTCAGCACCCGACCAGAGACAAACCATCTTATTCTGAACCTTAACAAAACTCTGTCACAACAAAGTAATATTATTAGATCTTACTAAATATTAATAAATAAATATTACACTTTATTATGACACGTTTCTTTCTATAGAAAGTATCAATAGATTTGTTTGGATAGTAATTGTATCACTATGCATCAAACTTTACAGGTTCTAAATGTTCGTAATATTCTTACATTTTTGATACAACTGACTTGTGCCATAAGACATAATTGCAAAAATTAGGAAATATTTGGTGACATTTGATATAAATCCAGTTGTATCACTTAACACAAACCAAAAAAAAGCAAATATAGGTTTACTTTTTGGTCGAACTCAATTTGTAACTTACGAAATACGCAAAACTCTGGTGATAAATGATACAACTCAAGTTATATCAAAAAACACGACATTTTAAAGGTAAATTAAAATCGTGATTAATAATACAATTTTAGATATATCACCAGGCACGAAGATTTTTTTTATTTTTTGTTTTTTGGAGTGTTTTAACTAGAGAAATAGCACTAATCACTCAAAATTGGAAAAAAAATGGTTAATTGTATCATTTTACACGAAAGTATCTTGGGAACTAGAAGGCCTAGGAATACGGGAGTTGGAGCAAAAGATGCGTAATTTTTTTTCAAGTTGATTCATGAAAAAAACCGCAAATTGCTACAACTCGAGTTGTATCACTTGTCACAGGAGGCACAGAATTATAATATAATTATTATTTTGATTATTAAATCTCGTTAACATTAGAGCACATAAATGTTATTATTACTATTCTTTACTGCAAGTAACAAGACTCATATATTATTTAATTTCATTTTAAAAAAAACACTAGATACAAATAAATAAATGAAGTACGTATGCCACATAATTTAAAAGGAAATAAAAACAAAATTCTGTTAAGGTTGTCAAGTCAATATAAAATTAGCAAATCAAATTAAGAGGAATGTGAAACTAAAAATCTCCATACAAAATGCGAAAACGTTTGTCCCCTTTATACCTCGTCCGATTTTTGAATATGATGTAGATATCACGAAAAACTATGTATGTACGTTTTCCATTCCAAGAAAATATTACGTAGAAAAAAAGAAAAAACAGAAACGTACTAACCTATGTATTTTTAATAACTACAACAATATATTTAAAAATCGTGAAAATCGGACTTCATTTAGGGGGTGAGAAACGTTATCGTGCGGAGCTAAATTTGTATGGATTTTTTTGACAGCTACACGATTTTAGCCGCGCTTCAGAATCCTCTTAAGTGAATATAAAATTGAATCAAATGAGGGTACCGTTAGAGGAGTCCAATATTAGCACCAACTATCTCACTATGCAGCTCGAAAGGAACGCTGCTCACAAAGACTTAGCGCTCAGGCGCAGGAGACAACTGCACTACATCGATGATAGTGCAATAATGATACCAACAACCTCAATAAGGATCAAATATAAATGAAGTCACGCAAAATTGCACCCTATATGCGTTGGAATCTACGCATTATTGCATAGTGCGATTAGAATCAATTTGCAGGATGCATAGGTACAGTCCACTGCATTTTTTTTTACATTTTTATTTATGGCATAGAGAAGGCAAACTAGCACACAGGCCACCTGATGGTAAGTGGTAACTGTGACCCAATCGCATTCACAAGTCTGCAACCCTAACACTGCAAACGCGTTGCCAACCCTGAGGACTAAGATGGAATGCCTCTATGCTAGTCATTACACCGGCTGTCTTAACCCCAAACCAGAACACAGCAATGCGAACACTGCTGTTTGGCGGTAGGTTAATGGATAAGATGGTGGTAGCGATCCGGACGGACCCTGCACAAGGTCCTACCACCCGCAAATTCAAGTTCTTTAATGCACATAAAGGATCTTTAAGAGCAGATATTTGTCTGATAAGCGAGAGTATTTGTTCCTGTGTCTTTTTATGTATTTCTCTATATAAGTATATTTTTACTTGTCTAATAACCAAAGTACAAGCCTAGAGCTTAGTTTGGGACTAGAGAGGCTAATGCCTAACGCAGTCGCAATCGCAATCGACTTCAAAGCAGGGACCGGAAAACCCGTTCCTTTGCTTAAGCCGTTCGAACGGCTTACCCGTTCATACGGTAAGCCAATCGTTTCGGTAACCTCTTCACCGGCTTACCCAACGATTAGATAGCCCTATTAAGCCGGGATACCCTAACCGTAACCCTTTTGTAACCGCTTACCGAATGTCGTTGGGTTTGATATTTATTTGAATAAGCGCTTACCGTTCGGGTTAGGGTAACCCTTTCGCTCCCTTCCCGCTATAGGTACTCACCTTTGAAGCGCGCGCGCCGCCCGAGTTTAGGTTTCTTTAAACGGTCCAATAATATGTCGTACGTAGTTTGTCAAAGAACTAAATTTGCTTGAAGGTATTTTAAGCGGTAACACATTCGGAGGTTTTGATACTGGTAAGCGGTAAGCCAAATTAACTCGATCGAATGGATTATCCGTTTAATGTGTGAACCGATTAAGCGCTTACCGAAATGTTCGGGTTTATAAAAATCAGCGCTATAAAAACCCTTTAAAAACCCCGGGTTAGGGTAAGCGGGTCCGGTCCCTGCTTCAAAGTGTAACAATTGTTTTCATTTTTATGCAGACAAGCCTTCGATTTTCAAAATGAAAACGATTGTGATTGCGAGTGCGTCAGGCAATAGCCTGTCAGGTCAATTTGTGTGACATTATCCCCCGATAAAGGTTTATTTTATTTTATTCGCAACTCCATTGTTGTTTGGCTTTTCCCTCGGGACCTGTGTAATTAATGAGAATCTGAGATAGGTTGGAAGGAAAAAACAATAAACGCAAATGAGTTTTGTTAGTCAAGTGACATCTGGGTTTTTTTTCAATTCATTCATTCAATTTGAGGAGATGATAATTTTTAATTGAAATTTTCCCTTTTTTTTTGTATTTTATATTGTCTACTTTTTTAGCTGTAGAACATTAGGAGTTCCATTTGGGAAGAAGAATGGATACGAAAATTTAAAGCCCCGAGTTCAAAGGCACCCTGTATATTATAATGTACAGTGTAAGAACAGTAGGGTGCAAGGCCCTTTCTAGCTTCGTTAGCCAGTGACATAAACACAACAACATAGGACACTGTAAACAACACAGCTCCCATTATAACTGACGGCCCAAGAATAAGCAAAAGCGTTTACTACACAATCTATTTACCGCAGTCACGGTACACAGTTACAAACAGTAATCAATGGAAACTTTCATGATACAAATTAAGCGAGAGAATGAGTTATTATTTTACTAAGATATTTTTTTTATATTTACAATACATACTCAAGTGAAAATCAGGTATTACCACGGTGACTACGGCTAGTGGAATTAAGCCGAAACGTCGGGTTAACATGAGTGTGTGTATACAATGTATAAGTATTTTCCTGTCGTTAGTTTTTATCGCGCAATTACCTGTTATTAACTGTAAAGTGTCAGATTTAAGCAAACAAAGGCGATGAAATGGCATTGGGATGGGATGCATAACGATAAAGTAAACGACTTTCGATCGATACGTCCGGCAGCTTAATGCATCTTGTCTAGAGCTAATCACAATATAGCTGCTTAAAGTTCGACCCATATGAAGTTAAGAGTCAACTGAGGTGGCATTCCTATTGCTCTGGTGTTTCAAGTAGGTACCTAAATCTGTTGCAACACGAGACGTTATTTCTTCTTATTGTCGATGGAGCAACAAGTTATTAATGAGAATGCACGCCCTATAATGTTGTATGTACGCTAGTAAGACAACTTAAATTCGCCGACTAATAATAAGTCTGAGAATAATATGACAGATCACCATTAAATTTTGGAGAAATGAGCAGAAGTAGTTCCGTTGTTAGATGGGAAATAGTGAGATCTCTCTTCGAGGCGATCTCGTTAGATCGCGTATACCATGGATTAACTCATGGGCTCATCATCATCATCATCATGTCAGCCGAAAGACGTCCACTGCTGGACATAGGCCTCCCCCAAGGCTTTTCACTCAGACCGGTCTTGTGCTTTTCGCATCCACCGCGGTCGTCACGTCTGCGGACGCCACTCCAGAACCTTCTGACCCCATCGGCCATCAGTCCTGCGGTTTAGCTATTCTTCGGGCTATGTCGGTATCCTTAGTTCTACTGCGGATATCATCATTTCTGATTCTATCACGCAGAGAAACCCCGAGCATAGCCTTCCCCATAGCCCTCTGAGCTTTCTTATGAAGCCCATTGTTCACGTCTCAGTCATGAGCTACATTTTAGGAAAAAAAAATCTGCAGAGAGAATAAAGCTGGCAGAAGCTAGTATTGAATATGGTTTTATTTGATGTTCTACTGTGCTACATATGTCTAATACCTTGAGACCCACAAGTCCGCGACACGTTACGACAATACAAATTACAACCCCAGCACGTATATTGCTGACCCTTGTCACGTTTACGTCACTTTTGACACTGTCTCCGTCGTCGATATGACGACCTTTGTCTCTTACGACGTAACATATTTACCAGTGCTGCTGGTAAACCAATTGGCCATTCAAATTTAGTTGGATTTAAGATGTGGGTAACTGCAATGTTAAAGTTGTAAAACATTTTAGGACAAGCGGTGGGCTGAAGAGTGAAGACGTGAATTAGTTTGAGGGATGGCCGGTGTGCAATTTACAAGACTCATTCTTTACTAAAACTTCAAAAGATATACTGAAGTTTTATACAAAAATGTAGTTTGTCTAATTGATTGCCGTAAATGATCCCTGAATAATTTATTAAAGTAACGTTATTTATACATTGAATATTTTTTATTTTTTGTTTTGTGTTAAATTCATTGTTTTATATAATGCTAGGTTAAGCTTTTTAATTGTATAATATCATAAGTAGTATTTTAAAAAAAACGACTGACTGTTGAGTTTCTTGCGGCGTTTCTTCTCAGCAGTGGTCTCTTGCGAAGCGCTGGTAGATTGTTGACGTGTAAACGTGTGCGGCCTACTTACTGAATAAGCATCTTTTTTTTATCATCATGGAGGCTTATGATATGTGGGTAGATAAAGTAGTGTATGCAACTGTACATAATTAGGCATTATTTACAGTCACATAAACTACTATCACATTCTTTATATTTTTAAATTATGCTCCAAACATGTAAATTATAACAAAACAAACCAGAGTCCGAATCAAAACGACTTAACACACTTACATTTCAACACTTTATAACCAACGTACTCGTAAGACGACTCATTTTGGCTCGGCTCTCAGAACAGTGCACTATGCATCGCTGCACCGAGTAATTGCAACTGCACGTAATATCAGTCCCTGCTTAAAGCTGCAACAGCGGGATAACACGTGTAATTATTGTGGGAGTTTTAAACGGACATGCATCTCGTAACAAAAAACAAACGCTTTTCTGGATGATACGACATCATAAGTTCACACCACATCTGGGGCCTTATTCTACATTGCCTTTACACCTATTGCGTACGCAACGTTATAATAGCTCTTATATTGACGCGTGCCAAAAACAAAATGATACAAATACGTGTAGAAATAAAGTATGTTTTGATACTGGTTAAATGTGTATTTACTTGTAGAACATTAAACGTTTTATTTCAAAACAATGCAAAGCTTCTTTTTATTAGAATACACAATAACAGTAATTAAAAAATGAAGAGAGAGAGAATGGACAAAAATCGGCCTCTAGTAATATATATGTATATATAGATGAGGGCGCCAGCGGACGCTCGGAAAACATAACTATAAAAAAAAAAAAGTGTTGTTATTGCTGGTGACTGTACAGGGCCCCCTTTTATTTTAGCCTATCCTGCCGCTACACCGCAAGGTTAAATAGAATGCAGTTCAATTGAATGCATCACCAATCATTAGAAGTGCGCTAAAAAAAAGTACCTTCTATAGAATGTGTTATGCGTTATTACACCAACTAAGATGTTGGTTGAAACAATAAAGTTTTCGTTTTAAAAAAATAAAAAAATAAACCGTTTTTTTTTTTATGACATAGAGTAGGCAAACGAGCACACAGGCCACCTGATGGTAAGCGGAAACTGTGACCCATAGACATTCGCATTCACAAGACTGCAAGCCTAAGACTGCAAATGCGCTGCCAACCCTGAGGACTAAGATGGAATGCCTCTATGCTAGTCATTACACCGGCTGTCTTATCCCCAAACCGGAACACAACAGTGCGAACACTGATATCCAAATGAATGAATTAATGAATTAATTCATTTCCAAATGAATTAAAAAAATTAAGTCTTAGCTATAATCTTTAATTCTAAGATTGTATTAGCTAAGATTATGTAGTATAAGTAGAATTAAATAACAATAGCTTTACTTAATCAATAATAACTTTGCTTACTTTGGTATCGCATGAGCATCTTTATCTTTCCAGCCACTCATCATAGCCCTCTTTATAATATTTTTAACATATTTTGGCTTATCCATAATTTTTGTCTATGACGTGACTAGAGAAATTATTGTTATTGGTTATAACTACAAATACAGTATTTATTTGTTGTCAACTATCAGTAAATCTCTCTTGGTTGCTTCTCATTTATTTGAGTGTGATATTGTATTTTCTAGTTAACATGAAATTTCATTTGCTTTGTTTTGAAACAGAAAGTTGCTTCGCCAGTACGTGCTGTGGTTTCGACAAGCCGATTAAAAACAGATGTTTGTTAAACAGTTCAAAATGGCCGTTTGTTTTAGCTCCATTGTATTTTTACCTACCAAGGCGTAAAAGGGTAATGATTTTTAGCATAATAATTATGGCATGTTCTATTCCATCTGTTGTTCTGTGTTTATCTGTTCTATTACATGATAAATGATGGTTTTTGAATGTAATAAAGCCGACCCAGAAATTATTGAAGACTTAATAACTATAATCCATGACATAATGAGAGGGTCGATTTTTGAACTGGTGATTATCGACTAATTTTTCCAAGCATCTAGGTTAGCAAATATTCTGATCTTGGCCTAGAATAAATTGTTATTTCATTATATTAATTTATATAAATTAATATAATAAAAATCTTTATTGTTCAAAATATACATTTGTTAACATAGCGGCCATGGAGACTAATGGGGCCATGTGGGCATGTGAAATAAGTATGTTAATAAGTGAAGAAAACAAAAAAAAAAGCAATATTAATATTACTGTTAAGTTACGGCTACTGTTAGTTACATTTTTTTTTTAAAGTTTTATATATTATCTCAAGCAATTTTGTGGTGTGTGTTTCCCTATGGTAGGAACTTATATTTCGAACTAGTTAATAACTAGCCAAAAAAATATCCCAGTCGTACAAGGTTTTCAGTTTCATCATAATTTTTATCACTCAACCAGGTCAAAACCGTATTTTTAAAAGCAAAGTTAGATAATGTTTGATATATATATAATTATCTAAATTAACTTGTGTCAGCACTAACCTTAAATTGTTTCTGTTTAGCCTAATGACAGTCACCCAACGGGCTAAACAGAATAGAGAATGTCTTAAGGCATAAGTCCACCAAGTACTTACTTTGTGTATTGTACAATAAAAGTTTGTATAATAAATAACACTCATTTACAGAGAAGAATAAGAGCCCTTGTACCTATATATCGATCCCACATAATATGAATAGCTACACTATTTAATATTATAAATTCAAATATTGTAACATTTTAATAGTGCACATTCATGTCACCGTGACGACCCTCAATTTGTGGACACGGACGTTTTCACAAAGAACTATAAAAGTATACTTTTTTTATAGATTGATGGATATTTAGGCAATCTACTCTTGATCATATTCTCGAGATTGTCCCAAACAACTGCAATAATAAATATTATTATGTGCATTATGTACTACACGGTAACTTTTAAATTTTCCGGGATTAAATAAACCACGTGTTATTTCAATGTATAAGCTACATTCCGAATTTCTTCCAAATCTGTCCAGCCGTTGCAGCGTGAAGGAGTAACAAACAAACACAAACTTCGCATTTATTATATTAGTAGGATATAGATTTTGAATTAAGCCTTATTATCCCGATCAGGCCTGTTTTTTGACGATGTGTTTAGCTTAGTTGGAGACCCTATATTTTCATTATAAAATATTAAAATATTTTAAACGAACATTCCGTTTCGTAACCGTCATGTTCCCAGCTTTAGAATCATATTAGTTTCTAAAAATACGCCTATAATACTAAGAAATATCCAAAAATACCGCACATTTTTTTGTAGATAGGACGCAACGGCCCAAGCGCTGAAGTCGCCAACAATTGACGGATTAGTTTGATGGATTATCCGGCAGAATTGTGACGTGCATCGATCATCCAGCGTGTCGGTTGGATGGCTCTATCAATTTCTAAAACAAGCATATTTTGGAGGCAATTTGCAACGTCAAAAGATGGCGGATGTGTAGTTTTATTTTTTATTTTTGTGTATTTAGGTGTTCAAAATTCTTTTTTGTTAGTGATTTGTACTTTTAATGCCTTTGTGTTGCACAGTGTTAGAAGACTTGGACTTATTTCGTGTATCCTGGCATCTTACTTCTCGTTTTAAGTGGACTCGCAGTGGTACAGAGGTTAAAACTATCTTGGCCTCTCTGTCCTACATATCACCGTACAACGTTGCCACCAATCTTCATAGAGAAAATTGGATTGTGTTTTATTGCTATATTGATTTATACTTATATATACTTGACACTGGCGAAATCACTTCATTGTGGAAACGCCTTATTCCCGCGGTAGTCCTTGTTCAAGTAGCAGCGGGGCAAAGAACAATAAAAAAAGGCTATTTTGTGACAGTGTGATGTTAACCTAATGCCGAATATATATATTTTCCAAGGCTATGTAATGTTGGAGATTCTTGTTCATCTTCATCTTAGATCTTCAAAAATACATGCCCTTTTTGATTTATTTCATCAAAATTACAAATTTAGTAGTGTGTGCTAATATTAGTAACCTCGGTTAGCCTTATGTGCTTGTTAGCAACGGAATGCAGTCCTGAGATTTATGTCTACGGGTCTTACTTTACACTTACCATCAGTGTTCTTTGTAAGCCGTTATCTGTCTGTCTATCTTGGCTATTTTAAAATGGAAAAGTCACCTGCGTCTTTATCGCCCTGTAAATTTGCTTTGTATAAATAAGATACTAGGGGACAATGTCACACCAATTGACCTAGCCCCAAAATAAGCTCTAGGCTTGTGCTATGGGTACTAGACAAAGATAAACACACTTACATAGATAAATAAATACTTTATCGATAGAAAATCGCGGGTGGTTGGACCTTGTGCAGGGTCCGTCCGGATCGCTACCACCATCTTATCCATTAATCCACCGCCAAACAGCAGTGTTCGCATTGTTGTTCCGGTTTGGGGATAAGACAGCCGGTGTAATGACCAGCATTGAGGCATTCCATCTTACTCCATAGAGTTGGCAACGCATTTGCAGTATAGGGTTGCAGTCTTGTGAATGCGAATGTAAATGGAAAATAAAAATACAAAATAAAATTCAGACTCAGGAATATATAGCTACTGGAGCTCAGCACAAATATTTTCCCTGACCGGGAATTGAACCCAGGACCACTAGCCGTAGACTACCGACAAGGCAAACTGCGTCATCAAATGTCGTAACTCGATTTTTTTAAAACCATGGTACGATGTTGCGGGTGTTTATGGGTCACGATGATCACTTACCATCAGGTGACTCGCTGGCTCGTCTGTTTCACATAAGAAAGCTGTATTGACTATAACCACAGGGCTATAGCCAATCGTGTAAAGCCTGCTTTAGGGTTTCAACTACCAATATTAAAAGATTTTTGGACAACAGCTAATACGTCCCCTTGGCACCGAACCCGCGTCAAACCCTTCTGAAATCCCTTAATTTGGCACGCAACTGGTGGCGATGACTGATCGAGTAATACTCTATGGGATACAGAGATGTCCACACATTACCGGAAAAAATATGTAAATGTAGTATTCAAAAGCTTTATTCTAGGGGTCTTGTCTAAGGGACACCGTGTGTGCAGGAAAACATATCGAAACTTTTATGTGGTCGTATTGCACCATCTTATGTACACATAAGTAGGTGTTTCTTTTTTCTTGCTGTACTAACGCATGTTTATTTATTTATTATTTATTTTATTTCTTCAATAAACCCACATTACAATATTAATTAAAAAAATACTGACTGCTGAATTTCTTGCTGCGTTCCTTCGCGTTGGTCGATTCTTGTCGTGTAAAAGTGCCCGTGCGGCCTACTTACTGAATATATTTAATTTACCTATTTTTTATCTTTTATGTATGTAGTCCTCGTAGAACCTGTTCATAGCTCATTCCTTGGGACCTATCGAATTTCCTGAAATAAAAAACATCCATGTATAAATATGTAATATTTAATTAGTTACTATTTACAAACGATATCCTACTAATACTATATTTTTTTTTAGGTTTGTTACTCTTTCATAGCTAAATGTCTGAACTGATTTTTATAAGATTTGGAATGGAGATAGCGTTAAACCCGGGAAAGGACATATTTTTACATACCTCATATAATTTGTCAGTTCACAAAGGAAGAGCAATTAACAATTTTAACGCCGAGAAAGTCCCGGGGAACATCAGCTAGTTGAATTAATAGTGAGTAAGTAGTAGAATAACTAATTTTTTATGTATATATTTTGGGTTATCTTTGTTTCGTCAAAATATTTTTGGTCAAAAGTATCATTTCCCAACTTTTTATTCGCCAAACTGCTTTGTTTTCTGTAAGCGTAAATATTTCAGGGTTTTATAAAAATTAACCTAACCTATAGGGTTTTACACGATGGTACTAAAACAAATTCTGAAAAAATTATATTACATTGGTTTGGCAAATGAAAAATATGCGAAATGCTAAATTTGACCAAAAATATTTTGACAAAACGGCAGGCTGCCATATATTTTATTCATTTATTTTGTGTATGTTGGGTTTTTTATTCACAACAACACTTTTTAGCGATAATACTGCCTGTTGACTGACATTGTAACTTTTTTATTTACTTTAAATACTGAATGAATGAATCAATGAATAGTATTTATTTTATGTCAAGTCAAATTACAAGAAATTACATTGAAATTGACAAAAATATAAAAATATAAATGGTTTATTCGTGACAAATATTGATTATACTTACAGAATTTTGAACAAAAAACATAATTTGTCACGGAATGGTCACAACTTAGCGTGATGCTGGCAGAGTCAGCGCTGGTCTTCCGATGTGGCCATATTTTGATGAAGACACGGCGCAATGACACCACGATCGCACAGGCAACAACTATTGAAAGATAAAAATAAAAAGACATTTATCCGCAACAAAACAAAACCACATTACATAGATACAAAAAGATCAAGACACAGAGAAATTGTTGCGAAACGGTCCCAACTCAGCATTCGCTAGCCGTAAAGCCAGCACTGGTCTTCCGTTGGAACCGCTTGGTGAAAAAACGGAAAGTGACACATTAAACACAAAACAATGCTAAAAGAAAAACATCAAGGATCAAATACAATCATTTGTTCGAGATTTATGTTGCTTATAGCACAATTTTCAAAAATGCTAGTAAAATTAGAGTTTAAAAGAAACTAAGAAACATAAATCAGATAAAACATGCTACCAAACTACATACTGCGGTCGTGCAGTGCAAACACCGCTTTACATGGTTATATAGGTGCACAAAATTCAGAATGACCAAAACGACAATACAATAGAGATTTCAGAATGATATTGTTGTTTGTGGTGTTCAATAAAGAATATTTGTTTTATATTTTAGTGTTTAAACTCTATTTCCTAACCTACAAGTTTGATTAACCGAAAGCATTTAGTCAGTCTCGTCCTCATTACGAATCCGACTCGTGTTGAGTCTACTTCGCTAGTAGCAACTGCAATTCAGTCTTGTTTCAAACCCACAATTAGGCTAAATACCTCAGACCCAGACTAGGCGGGTATTGTTTTTCTCTGGGCTAAGCTATTCGTTAGTATTAAAATACAGAAGCTAAGTTAAAAATGTTTACTAGAAACACTAAATTATTATTTGGCAATCTGTATCGTTGAACTATCAGCCCAATGTTCATATTATAAAGTAAACGATTATATCATGGATAGGGATGTTTGGCAGTGAGTCGTCCGTCCTGCATGAGTATAATCTACGCATAAATTTACCTACGCTTAAAAAAGGTGCACCTGCTGTGCAAAAATACTGTGATATTGTAAACTATTTATAATTATTATGTAATGATGTAAACCTTTTTCTTGAAAAAAATATACCTTGCCGAGTTTCTTACGCCGGTTCTTCTCGGGGCAAAGGTTTTATTTTTCGAACCGGTGGTAATGCTTTTTGACATTCATAGGTGCATTATATTATGCCTAAATTGAAGAATAAAGAACTTTGACTTTGACTTTGACTTTGACTTAATGGAACACTGACCCACCATGAAACGACTCACATTGACGTTATTAAACAATTGGGTTTGACCAATAAAAATAACTCATGGTTTTTACATTCTAATTCGAAGGAATAGGTCATTTGAAGAGACGAATTTCATTAATTTTGTATTTGACCCAATAATTGTTTTTTTAATATCTTTTATTATTTAGCTGACATTTTATGGACGCCATGATTGTTTTAAACTTGGGTTGGAATTTTCTAATAAATTACAACAATTAAATGATATGTAATCATAAAAAGCGATTGTAATAGTCTTTCAAGCGGTTTTCGCTTAATCCGTAAGATACTCCCAGGAGGGCTTCAAGCCGAAAACGAAAGTCAAACAAAGTTTAAGTATAATTCTGAGGAAACATCCGAAATAAATAAATATTTTGAAAACTTTAAAACCCTGTTCCTCGTAATGGATTTCGAATAAGAGTAATTCTAAAAATATGAACAATCCCAATTTGTTTGGTACCTACTTCTTACGACTTCAATCAAAACGTCACTGTAATACAATTATATGATTGGACAGGATTCCATTGTGCTTATAGTACATATATCATATACCTACATATTCTTATTTCGCAAATATATATTTAAACTTCAAAGTCAAAATCTAGTATGTTCACTCCGTAAGCACCTTGAATGAGTTTCTGAAGGAATCGTTTGGGTTTCAGCTCACACATTATAATATTCACCCGTTTCATTGACTGCTCTGAGGTACACGTGCCAAACGTCCATAAAAAATATGAGAGGACAACCATACCAATTGACTTAGTCCTAAACTAAGCTCTGAATCTGTGGACAAGACTAACTAAAAAAAAAGAATAATAAAAAACAAGGATAGCTAAACTGAAGAGGCAGTGGGCGGGCTGATGTCCGATGGGGTCAGAAGGTTCTAGAGTGGCCTCCGCGGACCGGGAGATGAGCTGTAGGTAGGCCTCCAACAAGATGGAGTGACGACCTCGTAAGGATCGCGGGAGCGCGGTGGATGCGAAAAGCACAAGACCGGTCTGAGTGGAGAGCCTTGGGGGAGGCCTATGTCCAGCAGTGGACGTCTTTCGGCTGACATGATGATGATGATGGACAAGACAACAACAACTACTAGAAACAGAAATGACCAGATCTCGATTAATTCTTATGAACACTGCTAACTAACACGCTCCTTATGTTTTAAAAAAACTAGGTTACCATCACCTTCGCTTCTGTATAGATTCTTCCAAATAAACCTGCACATTTTCATGTAACAATACACTTTCTCGCAAACAACAATGCTTCATCCTCTTAGAACTGAAAGGAAATATCTCTCGCGAAATGAAAAGCATACAAGTGCCTTTAATCCTTTGTTGAGTTACGTTCGGTTCACGATAAGAGGGTAGAGCAGGTTGAGGGGGTCAAAGGCTCTTTTGTATTCTTGAATTGACTCTTTGATACAAATAGGCGCGTGCAATCAAGCATAAAAAATAGGAGGGCGACTCAGTAACTGAAATTTGAATTGGAAATTTTGACGACGCGCTGGGCTGAGCTGCGCAGGGCTTGGTTGTGACCCTGCCTATGGTCCTGGTTTCAAATCCCGGAATGGGCAGATATTTGCGTGATGGGCACGAATATTTGTTCCTGAGTCATGGATGTTTTCTATACCGGGTGTACAATCCAAATGGGTCAGTATGGAGAAGTCGGAAACTATGAGAGATAGCGAGATCTGTTCTTAGGAACCATGACGTCGATTTTAGATTTAATAATAATTACATTCAATTTTTTTTTATTAACTCTCATACATAACCGGGAATCGAACCTGGTCAAAATCAATGTGTGTAAATTCTGCAACTCGCAAGAAGCACAACACTAATGGAATCTTGTTTAAAGTATGAGAGTTAATAAAAAAGTTTGAATGTAATTATTATTAAATCTAAAATCGACGTCATGGTTCCTAAGAACAGATCTCGCTATCTCTCATAGTTTCCGACTTCACCATACTGACCCATTTGGATTGTACACCCGGTATATTTATTTAAGCTAAGGTTTGTTTTGCATCTTATTTAATTTGTTAGCTATGCGGAATTGCAATACCTAGATATAGTGTTTATAAAAAAGTCGAATTTGATATTTATGACTTTGAACAATCTACAAAAGTTTTTTAGGGTTTCGTATCCAAAGAGTGCCAACGGGTTACTAAGGCTCCACTGTCCGTCTGTCTGTCTGTCAGCTATCTGTATCCCATGAACTATAATAGCTAGACAGTTGAAATGTTTACAGTGTTCCTCCACCTTCTAATACCTTGTGCAGGGTCCGTCCGGTTCGCTACCACCATCTTATCCATTAACCCGCCACCAAGCAACAGTATTCGCATTGCTGTGTTGCGATGTTGGGATAAGACAACCGCTGATAATACTAGCATAGAGGCATTTCATCTCAGTCCTCAGGGTTGGCAACGCATTTGAGGTCTTAGGATTGCAGTTTTGGGATTGTAGTCTGGATTTGAAATGTCTATGGGTCTCAGATCTCATTTAACATCCAGGTGGCAGGTAATCGCGTAAATTCATGACCTTTTTCACAGTTTCAATTAAAGATGATTCATTATCACGTAACAGACAGTTGAGAAAAAATCATTTTATGAATAGCTATAAGAATACCTGGTGCAAAGAGCAAAACAGAATTTACAGAGTTTACATCACGTCACAGTGCATATTGGATCTCTCTGTCTAATCGCTGCCTAATGAGCAGATTAAAATGCTTGTATCATCCATATTTCTTGGCCGATTTTAGATTTAATTTCACTTTTACGGTATTTTCATATTTAGTTGAGAAATGCGATTTAAAAATCTATACATTTCCCTATTGTACTAAAAACTCAGTTTATATTAACGTAAAGCACTTGTTACGATGTAATGCTGAATACTGCCGTATGTGTATGACTCTTGTGTTCAGTCACTCGGTGCAAACAGCGCAATGGAAACCAAACATTTACTAAATGGTTTGTTCCGTAACATTTAGTACCAATGTGGTGCCGACTATGCGGATATGACGCAAGATGATTACTACGCTCAATTGAGGTGCGACTTCTATTAATAATCCTAGGAGCTTGTGCATGATCAGACCGGCTGGCCTATTGCCTAACGCACTCGCAGTGGCAACCGACTTCAAAGAGGAACAATTATTTTCATTTTGTAAGCAGAACATAATTCCGAATGCAATGTTTTAACCTAACCTTACCTACCTATAGCAATGTCTTTATTCATTGAATCTAAAATAGCTTCAGCATAGCATAGCTTTCGGTAAAATAATAATGCGGATGAATTAAAATTCTAAGTAAAAAAACTGAATTTTAATTTTTCCGTTGCTACCACCATCTTCATTAAGATATCCTTAAGCAGCAGTATTAGCATTGCTGTTTTTAGGTGTGGGGATAAGTTAACACGTGAAATTACTAGCATTTCATCTAAGTCTTCATGGTTGGCCACACATTTTTAGTTATAGAACTGCATCTTGAGATTGTATTCTCCGTCCGGATCGCTGGCAGCATCTTATTCTTTAACCTACTGCGACTCAGCAGTTTATTGTTGTATTTTGGTATGGGGATAAGATACCTATAATTGTGTTTAGAATGTATTGATTTTGTATCATTATTCATATTTATAATGTACTTTATTACCCTAATTTATAATATAATGTTTTTTGTAAAGATGTGTTCACCTGAAGCCTGTAATATATAGTCTGTAATGTAACTTTATTTAATAATCCTGCTTAACCTTACTACTCAACTCAAATGAGACAACCAAAATTACTACCATAGAGGCATTCCACTTAAATACTCAGGGTTGGCAACGCATTTGTAGTCATTGTATAGCAGTCTTGAGATTGTAGTCTTGAGAATATAAATTCCAATGAATGGATCTCAGATTCCTTTTATCATCAGTTGGCATGTGTACTCCTTGGCCCCCTCTTTCCCATGAAAGAGAATAACAAAAAAGGCTCACCGCATTTTGACGTACAGCTCATAACCACGCGAAATGTACTGAGAGATGCAACCAGAACTAAGTTAGTGGAAACATTCCATCGAAGGCTCTTTGAAGCACTATAATAGTGCTTTAATAGTGTTATGATAGTGATATTATAGTGCTATAAACGGGTCAAGCTCACTAGTAGCACAGCACATAGCACAAGTCCTCTATTTCACTTTGGTTTAACCCATATTGCTTTTACGGCCGCGTTTGCTGTGAAGTGAAAGTAGAATAGAAAACCAAAAGCGTTATATGCTGTAATAACCAGCATAGTTCCACACACTAAAATTTTCAGAAATTTGGGAGTCATATTATCACCGTCTCTTTCCCTGAGGCTCTCATGCTTGACAAAACCATATAGTTTTTGACATGTTATTGTATTGTCAATGTTACAATAGGGCTTATTACTGGCAATGGCAGCCGAGTAAAAAACACAATATTAGAAAAGCCATATAGTTTTACCGAATAGAATAGAGCGTCGAGAAATACGTAGCAAGGCTCCAAAAACGTGATGCAAACGATGCACACAAGCGCAAGAGAACAATTGAACAAACAAAAATTAACAACATAAATCCAAACACCCATAACGTTATCGTAAAAACATAAAAACAGACGCGAACGGAATAAAAACCGCTTTTAAATTCCGTTGCGAATCGCCTGTTTTTGGCAGTTAATTTTATAACACGGCTCTTAGCTTCCTGCATAAAAGCATAAGATTTCACGTTATTTTTGAATTACGATCCCTCTGTAAAATATTTTACCTTCAAAGTGGGTAGTTAGTTAACGCTGATAGTACAGTGGAATACGTTTTTAAGTCCTTTGGATTCAGGTAAAAGTTAGTATAAGCATAGACTCACGTGACAATGACTGTCCTGTTCCCCTGTAGTCACTTGGAAAGCGTTGGATTTTTGATGCATGTGGCGTATAAAAGTAAAAATAAATCCATTTTATTCATTTATTTAGAAACAAACAGTCGTCCATAAACATGAGCAGATACAATTAACAGATAATAGACCTATAGTTTCATAAAATTACAGTTAACACATGGCAATACATTACACAGATCTGACCAGCATTGCAAACAAAGACGATTTTATACGATAATATCACATGAAGAGAACAGATCGATATATAAATAAAATAATTATGATGTTAGTCATAAGGCATTGTATGCTTAAAGGTATCAACTTAAGTAAAGTAACTAATCAACTTAACAGACCTAATTTTAATGTTATAATTCTATAAATAACAAGAGTCTACTCATTTAAATGCATTTTTCAACTGTGTACATGTACAGTTGAAAATATCTTTGTTTTTCATTGTTATTAAATAATTTACAAGCACGCTTAACAAATACATTCCCCGCGTAAAAAGTCATACTGCGAGGAATACTGAAATAGTTATTTTCATAATCGTGTTATAATAGAGAGCTTTTTAGTCGAGTACGAAGCTTGCTGAGTGGCCTAAGTAAGGTACGAGATTAAAAAGCTTGATTATGACACTATTGTGAACAATACTTTTTGTACGAGTTCATTAAAATTAATAATTTAAGTCATTAATACAATCACCACCACATCGACATTTGTATCAAACCAAGGCGTCCGTTATTGTTGCAGTACTGTGCTGTTCTGTTGGCTAAAAACTAGCCAATCACAAACCGTAGTTTTTTTATTTTTTTTATGCCCTGGATACAGAAGCAGGTTTAAATAGATTTTTGACAGATGACGCGACGCTGCTACGTTCCGAAACGCCATAGA
The DNA here is from genome assembly GCA_923062465.1 of Acleris sparsana. Taxonomy (NCBI): domain Eukaryota; kingdom Metazoa; phylum Arthropoda; class Insecta; order Lepidoptera; family Tortricidae; genus Acleris; species Acleris sparsana. The sequence continues at coordinate 2,363,440 of OV281302.1, read as the reverse complement.
TTGCCAATTTTGTATCGGATCAAGTCTCCTTAAACAAGGACACATATTATTGAAATACGACGTTCTATTTTCAAATTTTTCTCAGTTGTCTTGAGCGTATCGAAATGGTTATTTCGGTTGTTTCGGAAGTGTCAACGATGAAAAGAGTGACGTTGCAATATTCTCTATGAAATCTTAATACACAGATTTTAATCGACGAGTACAAAAAGGTGTTTTTTGGGACATTGGCGCTCTCGTCTTCTCGGAACTCTAAAGCTTACTTTTTGTAATAAAGAGGGGGCATTTTCACACAAATTTTGACCTAGTCCCGCCAAGTATCCAAGACTCAGGGACATAGTACTCGCGTTCATCACACAAATTCCTATCCCACGCAGGGAAACGAACACAGAAAAAAAATGGTCGCGTCTAACGAAATTGTGATTCTTGTTGATAACCGTAATGACTCCATACGAGCCTGACAAGACGTTAGAATCTAACGTCTAACGTTCCATACATCAACTAAGCTGTTAGTTGAGTCACTAAAGAACTTGTTGTTGTTACTATCACTATTGTATTCATTATTTTTCAGCTAAGAGAAAATAGTTCTTGATTGGCTCACATTTTTCTGCGTAGGTCCGTGAGCGTTGGCATCTTATTATGACGATTCCATAAGCTTTAAATAAGCAGTCTACGCCACTATCCGGCAACTTATCAATCCTGTACATTTTCGATATCGTTCGCCAAATTAGTCTTGTCTGGGGCAACTGTGGGCCAAGACAAGATGCTTAACGGTAACGTAATCGATTTTCGAAAACTGTCAAAACGTGTGAACTTGACAAAAGCACTCTACGTCACTGTCCGCAGCTTTCGACAATCCTGTACAAGTTCGATATCGTTCGCTGAATTCATCTTGTCCAAGGCAACTGTGGTCCTAGACAAGATGAATTCGGCGAACGTAATCGATTTTCGAAAACAGGCAGCTCACAACGTTCTTGCAATGTATCTTGTCTAGGGCCACTGTTCTGTAATATTTACAGTTACAAAATACACGGCGTGTAAGCCTCTAATTTATGAATTTTCTTCTTAAACCGAAGCTCCAAGTCTTAGCATGTATAATTTCGTTATTAATTCGAGGGCTTGGTAAAAGTTGGAAGTTAAAAGTCGACTCGGGCGTGCTATCTCAACGAGCACATTTTACAAGAAGTGCGGACGGTGATGTGAGAAACGATGCTTATGAGGATACGGCACTTTAAATACACTCAGGAGCAAAAATACCGGGTCAGAGTGCGTTTTACATACAAACGAGACTATTTCGAAGCCTTGGTTCCTCGCCAGGGGTTGTTTCGAGTGAGGTTTAATGGTGGATACTCCGAGGTTCAATAGAGGAGATCAAAAGTTCTTAAGATACCTAACTGATCGCACAATCAGTTAACACCACAGCCGGACAGTTTGGGTCAGCATGTGGATTTCCTTACATTTTATTCCCATTTTAGATGTTTTTCTGAACATGCACAATTCCGGCGTAAACCGCAGATTCATTCAGTTGGGTATCCTAGGCACTCTAGAAGTCCTGTATCGATGCTCGCGGTATTCATCATCAGAATTCACTATAAACATTCCCTAGCGAGGAACCAAGGCTTCGAAATAGCCTGTTTAGTATGAAAAACGCACTCTGACCCGTTATTTTTGCTCCTGAGTGTAATTTATCAATAATTTACAAATAATGTTTATTTAAATAATGAGCAGGATTCGATCGATCTGTTTGGCATTGTTTATTGATTTAGAATTTAAAACTCTGAAACCTTTTAATAAATCACACTGACAAACAAACGAAAATGTGTACTTAGTCTTTGACGAAGTTTAGATTTAGATACTAGCTGTGGAGCCTTCGCTGTTCTTGTTTTGGGACCGCTGGGTGGAAACGCGGAAGGTATGTGTATGGTAACTACGTAACTTTAACGTTACTTACTCGATAGAAGGTAAAGCTCGTTCACAAGGTACCCTTGCCATGAGTTAAAATTACCGTACTCGCTAGTCGAATGCTCTGTACCTCACAGTATATAGTGCCAGGCAGAGAATTCGACTCGCTAGCTAGTACGGTAATTGTAAGTTATTGCAAGAGTACTGGGGTGTTATTCTCTTAAAAACTGCGGCCGGACGGACGAGCGAAATCGCAGCGGCTAGTTTAAGTAGTCCCGTCCGAGCGAACAAACATATCTTAGCGCGTGGATTCTCAATCACGCAGCCTTATACGTTATAAGCCATGCTGCCAAATTGAAAATACACGCGGCAAAATATTTTGTTGGCTCTGACGCGACTAGTTAAACTCGCCGCTTGGACATTCACTCGTTCGTCCGTCCGACCCACGTTGTTGAGAGAATCACACCCCTGGAGGCAAAGTTTTACAATGCAGGCGTATTTCTTGAATGCAGCTTCATAACATATCGATCGGCACTACGAGGCGTTTATGTATAAAGTAGTGTCACATAATATTTCTTAAAGGACGATGACCAACAGAGATGAAACATGTGCCAGTTTATAGATCTTGTCAACATAATGTATTTTTACTATAGCGACGATCACCATATGTGTGGGGTTTTCTTGGAAAATCATAATCGTATCGTATGGAATTTGTTTGAAAATGAACACATATTTGGATGATTTGCCTCGCTTGGCACTTGTATTCAATAAAAAAATTACTACTAAAATAAGTATTTTGTCTTTTTGGGTCCTAATGAACATATAGACATGCATCCCGTTACTGTTGGAGGGTGGGGACGGGGTCCATACAAAATTGCCCAACACCCTTTAAAACTGCATTGTCCACACTATGCGAGCTCTTGGGTTCCCGGCGCGAGGCAAGGTTGCGATATGGGTTGAAGCCTACTCTGTGAACAAAGCTAGAATCCTACATCTTGCGGACAGTTTAGTCAAAAGTAACACTAGTTCTCTTCTCAATTATTTCCCGGTATTTCGTTTTATAATTTTACTCAAAGAAAATTCGTGCGAATATACTTACTTAAATACAAAGCCATTTCAACTTGAGTTTTCATAATTTATTCCATTATAAATAAGACCAACAGTATCAACAGAAGCAGCTCTCACGGCGTATCACGGCTACGTCTCCTCTGTCCTCAGGATGGACTATTATCGTGGGGAAACTCCGTCGATGTAAAGAGAACTTTAAGGCTCCTGAAAAGGTGTATCCGTGCTTTAGACAATGCATGGTATCTTGTCAGCAGTAAACCGCTGTAAAAAAAAAACTTCCGCTCCCATGCTTATATATTAAAAACGTATGTCTCCGGGTCAAGGACAACCCAGACTTTTTCACAGAGCTCTCAATATATAAATTTGCTATACCAGCCTCCTTGCCACACTAATATTTATTAAAAAATAACTGTTGTAATACGTGTATACGCTTGTATAACAATTTGCCAATGGAAATAAAATTAGAAAGTAAGCAATTTTTTTTTTTTCCTAGCCTGTTTTTGTGTCCCACTGCTGGGCGAAGGCCTCCCCTCGTTTTCGCCATTCGTCTCTATCCAGAGCGCACTCCTGCCAATCCCGCGCAAACGACTCAAGGTCATCTTGCCATCTCCTTCTGGGTCTACCTCTGCTACGATATCCATCGCGTGGAAGCCAATGGGTGGTGTTTTTGGCCCATCTCTCATCGTGCATGCGGCAGATATGGCCAGCCCAGTCCCACTTCAACTTTGCGGTCTTTCCCCTAACATCAGCAATACCAGTTCTGGAGCGCAGCATAAGCAAATATTTAAAAAAAAACATTCTTAGTGAAAACAGCTACACTTTATAGAGATAAACATGACGTGTAATAATTTGCACACCCGCATGCGGGTATTCATTTCTTGTAACAACCTGTACCTAATGATTTGATTTGAAATGCTCTGACTGGCAATTAATTTAGAAAATTAATTCCATTGCATTCACAATAGCTTTATATTTAGGCGCCTAAATTACTGCGAAAAATAAATTATAATTATAATTAGCAGGTCCATCCTCGCCGCTTTCCTCGCTCCTCTCGCGATAAGTCCCTCGCAAGTCAACCGCGCGCGTGATTCACACCTGCGCTCCACTCGGGGCGTCAACTACTTCGTAACATGCCTACTCAATTCTTTGTTGGGTTGAAGGAGGTTAAGCGTGAGCTTTAGATGAGCTTGCAGTATTTTTCAATCGTAACTTGTTCAATTTTTTTTTACTATATATTATTATTATTGGGGGGTTGGGACCTTGTGTGCCACTTATGGAAATAAAAATAGAAATATAAACATTTATTCGACGAACAGAAAAATACAAAATAAAATATATAACAGAGAAAAACATCATGAACAAAGGATGGCAACACAGAAATCGAAACAAAGACAATAAAGAAAATAATGTAGGATAATGTTGCCATGGGTGATTCTGTGACGTCGAAATCACGGGTGAGAAATTGAGAATTTGCCTCATTCTCTCTCCGACGTTAATCGATGACAGCTAAAAAAGGTAACAGATCAGTTAACGCACAAAGCATCCCATTCAAATGAATGATGTATGTATTTCTTAGTTGAACTAATTCCATGCCAGCTTTATTCTGTGACTCATTCAATGAGTTCCTACCTTAATGATCTGTGGTCGAAATTGACACCACTCAGCACTATGTCACGGCATAGACCGCGACGCTGGTTTTCAGTGGCGCCAACGTGACACACGAACGAAGAGACAGCATTTAATTAAACAATAAATAGTAGTTGATTATCAAGTAAGATGATAAAAAAATAAATTAAACTAAATTAGAACTATTAAAACGGAGTAAAGTAGGTACAAAAATCGGACATGATAATCCAAACAAAAAAAAAGGGAAGGCAACTGAACACAGATGAAGGAAGAAGAGTGAAAACTTCTCCACTTCGACCATTGCTGGTCTTTTGTGGCAGCCCTTTCTTTAGAGCTCACCGCAAAGGCCCAGACTCGTTAGCTCAGGTGGTCAGAGCGCCGATATGCAATACTTTCTTTTACAATATAACCAAAAACCAGTAACTCATTGATTTCACTTGTATACCCATAGTATAATTTGTTGGTAAATCCAGCAGAAAAACAGAAAATCTATTCCGCTTCAAAAGATACAGCAAAGTTATAACGAAGGCTTACGGGAGTACCTAATGGGATCCCATAATTCAAAGATGAACATTTCAGTCTATCGTTCACGTTTTATATTTACTATTGAAACGGACTTAGATTTTGTTTTCATACATTATTTAACGCATCGTTTGCAATCATATTATTATCTAGCCGCGATTACAATGTGTTTAGAGGTGACCGATTTACCATATACTTACATCAAAGTTCATATGAATTGACAGCTATTCCATCTTCTTCTTTGCCCCTCGGCAACTTCTACAGCTGCTACCGCGGGGATATAGCGTTTCACAATGAAGTGATTTCGCCAGTGTCAAGTATACATAAGTATAAATCAATATAGCAATAAAACACAATCCAATTTGCACCACTGCGAGTCCACTTGAAACGAGAAGTAAGATGCCAGATACACGAAATAAGTCCAAGTTTTCTATTATTGTGCAACACGAAGGCATAAAAACACAAATCACTAGAACTTTGAACACCTAAATACACAAAAATACAAAACTGAAACAGATTACACATCGGCCATCTTTTAACGTTGCAAATGGCCCCCCAACAGCTATTCCAATACCAAACTTATTGCGTTCTTGTAATACCAACGCCCATTAAAAAAAACGTGCATCAACGTGCTATCAAATTTCAGTATAGTCCATTCCACATACTACTAAGGGAAACTAACATTCGGTCCATTCGCTTGGATAGTGCCGCTTCACTCGCACATACTTGTTGTTATTTTAATAACATACGAATGTATTTCGATGTTAACGGCCAAATTCACTTGCGGGTGTTACACCGCATGAGTTGCCTTCTGTTCTCTTTTCTATTGTTTTGAATTTGTATTTATGTGATCTGTGAAATCTTTTAATAACAAATAATATAGACAGTAGCGTAAAATTAATGATTCTTTTCTATTCTATTATAACACCGACTATACGTTTCATTAGTTTCTTTAAGCAGCCTGACAGTCTCGGAACTGCAGCTAGACTGTTAGTCTGTTATTCTGTGGCCCCGGTTAGATTTACGACTGTCGTTGAGGCAGTAACGGTCGCTCTACAACGACTATGGTTGTATTGCAGCGGCATATCAATTAAGGTCGGGATACACTGATCTTTAATGGAGCGAACACTGAGATAAATTTTAGTATGAAAGGGGCAAATTCTGGAGTATAGAAACAGCTACGATAGAGTATCGCATTCTTATCAAAATTGCGTACAACGTGACGTCTTAAGACAAGGTAATAATATACATGTTTGCCACATCCGCAAGAAGAAGATTCGTAGTTAACAAGGAACTCCGTCTATCCATCCGGGTGTCCTTCTGTCCGTAGTTTAACTTAGAGAAAAAAAAAAAAACAAAAACGTTCAGTTGATGGGCGCGAGTATTTGTTTTTTGATGTTTTCTATGTATATAAGTACCAAGTAGTAAGTAAAGGAATGTCTATCGTTGAATAGTACTATGAAGGTTCGCTTCTTGTAGCGTGCTGGCTGCATCTAAGTTATAATGGCCGGCTATTACGTCAGTAGTATTCGATTCAATTTAAAAATATTTTAGTGGTGGTAGGACCTCGCAGGTTCCGTCCGGATTGCTACCACCATCATATCCATGGAGGATAAGACAACCGGTGAAATTACTAGCATAGAGGCATTCCACCTCAGTCCTTAGGGTTGGCAACACATTTTAAGTCTTAGGATTGCAGTTTTGAGATTGTAGTCTGGATTGGTCTATGTCTATGGGTCTCAGATCCCACTTAACATCAGGTGGCCTGAGTGCTCGCGTGCCTTCTCATTGCTATAAAAAAAAGGAATTGCCTTGTTTGTAACAGCCTCAGTCGCTTATGGTTTACCGAGTTTTTGAAGAACATGAAGACGTTTTTCAAAGTTTAAGCATGAAAAAGTACCATAAAGTTACAAAAGCAGTTTGACGTCGATTTGGCGGGGAGGGTTATTTTCAATTAAACTTTGAAATATACATTTATTGAAACAAACGTGTTGTTGTATATTTACATGATTTCACTTCCAAATCTTGAGAGGTTCTGACGTACAAGATCATGACACCCATCCGTTATTTTCAGTACCTAGTTCCTATTTTAAACTAACGCCACGTGTGGTCTTCAACTTCCACAATACCAACCCGTATTGCCAGCCTAGAGCTTATTTTGGGACTAGATCAATTAATAATAGATCAATGTTTGAATATGATAAAAAAGATAAAAGAAATTTATTCAGTAAGTAGGCCGCTGAGACACTTACACGTCAAGAATCCACCAGCGCTTCCCAAGAGGAGACCACTGCTGAGAAGAAACGCCGCAAGAAACTCAGCAGTCAGTCATTTTTTAAACATATTCCATAATTACAATGATACTACTTAGTCTAGCATTATATAAAGCTACAAATATTAAATTAAATATAATATCAAATAAAAATTAAATAAATGTTTCTGCAGCGCCTTTTTTTTTTCAAATAAATATGGTGACTTTGAGTTTGAATTTGTGTAAGACTATCGCCTGATATTTATTCCCTTTTAAAGGCAAGACATCAACGATCTAACTAAGCTAAAGTCAAGCCTCGAAGTTTTACCTCTTGTTTGCTCCACTTATTTATTCTGGCACTCACTTTGATGGCGGGTTTACGTCAGTTTTATAGGAACGATAAGGATTATGTACCAGGATGTGGGGTAAACAATTAAGGGGCCCTGGACTCGATTTTGGAGGTAACTTTGTTTGTAAATGAAGGGACTGGGCGCGGAACGTGTCGTCACAAGGAACTTTGTAAACAAAAGGCTAGGTTGTCCAATTTGCTCGAATTATTACGTTGTAAAAGTGAGAGTTTGAGTTTTTTTTAACTTTGATTATATTACGCTCATTCCCAATTTTCAAACCACGGATAGATTTGGTTACTTTGGACCATGGGCAGAAATGTCCCCCCCCCCCCCCCCCCACCAACAGAAATGAAACATGTCTCATTTAATAGATCTCAGCAACATTATGTATTTTTACTATGGAGACGATCACCAGATGTATGGGGTTTTCTTGGAAAAACATAATCGTATCGTATGGAATTTGTTTGAAAATGAACACATACATATATGGATGATTTGCCTTATTTGGCCCTTGATTTCATTAAAAAAATCCCATTGATTTTGCTACTAAAATAAGTATTTTGTCTTTTTTTGGGTCCTTATAAACATATAGACATGCATCCCGTTACTGTTGGTGGGGGGGACAGTGCCCATACAAATTTGCCCATTGTCCTTTGACTTTTTCAAATTAAAATATGTATGAAATATATTTTATGTTAGCATGTTCATGGTTTGAATATTGTGACTGAGTTATAATATTGGCTGACATCAGCGAAACGTTCGGCAAATAGGATCAGATTTATTCAATCAAACATCAGTTCAAATTGCATTCAAAAGCTATTTGGGATAATTTATTTAAAACGGGATCTGTTCCAGTCAGTAAAACTATATTTCTCTCTCTGTTTTTAAGTTGACCGCCATTACTGTCAAGTACATGATAACATGTCATAAGCAATATGTTTTTAACGAGTAGAATAGATTACCAATTGTTTGTCTGTGGGTGAATACAGAGCTTAAGCCGATGATGTTATCAAAAACAAGATGCTTGTGTACTGTATTTTTTTTTCAGAATAGAGTAATTGATGATTATTTTTATTTGTATTATTAAGGGATATATATCAAATTCACTCCCCTATTTAGCAAGGATTTTACACAACGTAAATCACTAGTCTCTCCACTATCAGAAACTTAACCAGAATTCCTAAAGTACCTGAATAAAATAAGCAAAAAATAGAGAAAAAGCCGTAACAAGGATAAAATAAAATCCTCTTACCCACACTGAGCCCTCGGGGAACCGTGTCCAGCAGTGAAACATTAAACGACTGAGATAGAATTGATCGCACATTGTATTCAAAGCACACAGAAGATAGTTGATAGGCAGTAGGCTACCGGATATTACTTCTAGGTACTGCTAAAAGATACTTTAAATTGTGCCGAGGAGAAACTTCCCCAAGTTCCTTATGAATTCTAAGAATTTTCTTAATTTTTAGTTTTTTATTTTCAACAAGTAAACAACTTATTTTTTTATTTTTTTTCGAGTATTTACTTGGCCGAATTCTCATTATTCCGAAAGCAATGGTATGCTGAAGCTATTTAAGATAATTTAATTGCTATACGTAGGTTAGTTAAGTTCGATTTATAAACGATATTTAAAAAAGTTAAGTTTTCTATCAAAACGTTGCATTCGCAATTATAAAAAGTCAGAAAAAATATTTATTCGGACTTATGACTCTTCAGAATTATGTAGTGTACCGTTTTCAAAAATGTTTTCCGTTAGTATTTGGGAATATCCACAATTTTTTGGGAATGTTCTGCAACTCACCCCTTACCGGTATTTATTAATTTATTTTTAACTTGCATAGTAACAGAAATAAATCTTTGAAAACTCTGCCTTTATAGGATAAATATATTTATAACCTTTCTAGAACAGAAAGATAAAACAAATGGTAATAAAAATTTGATACTAAAATTGTCAAGACCTTTAAGTATTATCAGAAAATTACACTCAGAACCAATGAAAACGGGTTCTGTTATAAATCAATACAAGTGACCCGTTTTGATTGCTCCCGACTATAGCTCATCATTCGACCCTTAGGGAGTTTCTGTTACCTATTGCCGCTCGGGCACTAGGGTTGCCTCGATGCGCGTCGCTGGATACTTAATACGAACGCTGCCAAACGCGGCACCCTGACTAAACCAGCTTGGTGCGACTTGTTGAGTTTGCTTGTATCGACTCTCGGCGCGTACGATCGAGGCACGCACACATGCAAGCCGCGCTCTTGTTTGAAGAACTGCTGTTTATATTATGACGCTGTGCTCGTCGGGACGTCTCTTACAAAGTGAAGTCGATGAATCACCCGTGAAATGCACATATTTTATTCTTTTGTGACCGAAACCGCTTTTGTTGTATTACGGTGATTCCCCGGGGTATAGAGCACACTGGATGGATGTTTCTTGACAGTTGAAGATGTGTAGCGATTTTTTTCAGTCTACGATTGTTAGTTTTGGATATTTTTCATCGCGAAAACAGAATTTGTTGATGTCCTAGTTTGTTCGGAGAAGGATTTGGGATGTTTTTATTGCTGTTTTCTTGTTTAATAAATATCGGTTGTGTCAAAATGAGACGCGTTTTACTTTATGTTTTTTTAAATTACTTTTGCACTTAAGTTCCCGGTTTTTTAATCCTAAATAGTTGTCAGTGCGTGTGTGTTGTATGTTGTTGAGTTGTTGTACGAGTAGGTTTCCTATATACACTCAGGAGCAAAAATACCGGGTCAGAGTGCGTTTTTCATACAAACGAGACTATTTCGAAGCCTTTGTTCCTCGCCAGGGGTTGTTTTGAGTGAGGTTTAATGGTGGATACTGCGAGGTTCAATAGAGGAGGTCAAACGTTCTTAAGATACCTAACTGATCGCACAATCAGTTAACACCACAGCGGGAGAGTTTGGGTCAGCGCTTGGATTTCCTTACATTTTATTGCCATTTTAGATGTTTTTCTGAACATGCTCAATTCCGGCGTTAACCGCAGATTTATTCAGTTGGGTATCCTAGGCACTCTGGAAGTCCGGTATCGATGCTCGAGGTATTCATCATCAGATTTCACTAAAAGCATTCCCTGGCGAGGAACCAAGGCTTCGGAATAGCCTCTTTAGTATGAAAAACGCACTCTGACCCGTTCTTTTTGCTTCTGAGTGTATTTGTAAATAATTATATTATGCAACAACAAGCGTAAATATATCTGACACGTCTTTATTAATAGAGGTATACGATAGATAGATCAGATATTTTTGAGCCCAATGTTTGATAATATATTATTGTTGGTGGCTGTACACACCCTTAGATCGCACGTCTTCCAAAAGAAAATGGATGCCGACATACAATACGAGAAAAATACATACATTAGAGTTTATTCTTTGGATTCAGAGATAAAATATAACGCTCAAGGAAAATGCCATACGCATACTCGTACGTTCATGCTTTAGGGAAGCATTATTAAGTGTAAATTTAGTGTGTATCTAATTTTCAAATAGTTTCTGTTAAAAAGTTATGCTATGTTTGTTGTATGGTTGTTTTTTAACTTTGGATTAGGAAACCGTTAAATCAGTTTTCAAACCATAAAATCATACTTAAAAGTAAATGACATCACACGGTAATAAATAGATAAAATAAATATTAAAAAGAAGGTCTGTTGCATCAACCTTGAGTATGTTTGAGCTTGAAGTATGATCGAGTCACAATCTATACTTTTAATATTATAACTATGTTTATATACTGGGCGTCCCAGAACTCACCACCGCTTAAAAAAATGCCGTTTATCACAAATTAGGTCGCTGAGAAGAAAACATAAATTAAGTAACAGTTGCACGATTTTAAATTCGTGCCAAGTTTTAAAACGTTTTGCAACTTTAGTGTTATTGTTTTTTCGAATGTAAAACAAACAATGCTTGATTCAGTAGAGGACGCGCTGTGCTGGCCTAGTTGGTAGTCTGTCTACAAAGCTAGCGGTCCTGGGTTCAAATCCCGGTAACGGCAGATATTTGTGTGATGAACGCGAATACTTGTTCCTGAGTCATGGAAGTTTTCTATATAATTAAGTATTATATTTATCTATGTAAGTATAATGTAGGTGAAATTGTTCATATTCGAAATGATTGTTTTTCACCAAGCGGTTCCAACGGAAGACCGGTGCTGGCTTTACGGCTAGCGAGTGCCGAGTTGGGACCGTTTCGCAACAATTTTTCTGTGTCTTGATATTTTTGTATCTATGTAATGTGGTTTTGTTTTGTTGCGAATAAATGTCTCTTTATCTTTATATTTTTACAATTACTCTAATTCGAAATCCATTTCGAGGAACAGGGTTTTAAAGCTGTTATGCATTATTAAGTTTTCAAAATATTTATTTATTTCGGATATTTACAAAAACATATTTTAACCTTTGTTTGACTTTCGTTTTCGGCTTGAAGCCCTCGTGGGTGTATCTTACGGGTTAGGCGAAAACTGCTTGAAATAGTATGTTTTAAAACACTATTACAATCGCTTTTTATGATTACATATCATTTAATCGTTGTAATTCATTAGAAAAAGCCAACCCAAAAACAATCATGTCGTCCATAAAGTGTATGCTAAATAAACAGATATTAAAACAAAACTGTTGGGTCAAATACAAAATTAATGAAAATGGTCTATTAAAATGACTTATTCTTTCGAATTAGAATGTAAAAACCGTGAGTTATTTTTATTGGTCTGTCCCAATTACTAATTTTTAAACTTTATGCTTCTTATTTATATCGTTGTCTAGTACCCATAGTACAAGCCTAGAGCTTAGTTTGAGACTAGGTCAATTGGCGTGACCTCATCCCGTTATAAAAAAAAATGTGTCTTAGTTGTTTCCAACAATTAATCGTTTTTATATCATGTTCCTTTTGGCTATTTACAAACATGTTTTGACTTGTCCTCCTTTAAATTCAATTATCAACCGAAAGATAAGTACAGAGAACAATTTAACGTCATTTCAGCCGTTAAACGTCGGAATGAAACAGTCCACAGGACGCTGAAGGCACTCATTTGCGTGATCCGGCGACGTCGGGCGACGAACACTAACGACACTATTGACCGCACTCACAACCACCACAGACTAACAAATATTAGTGGCCACTGTTTATTAGTTTTTACCTACATGTAACGTGTTATCATGTGTTAGAGCCACCTGGACATCCTGGTATAGCTGCTATAAACTGTTTTTTTTTTCAAATTTGCGCATATTGTATGGTCTGTGGTCTTGAATATCCATTACCAAGCTCTGTGGAATATTTTCGGAAATAAATTTAAATGTCATTTTTTATTAACACCTAAAATACCTACATACCTCCTTAACCACATTTGTTGGCCCGAGGATCCATAGCTAAAACGTGTTGAGTATGGTAGAGTAGAGTATTTATTTATTATAAACGGCAAAAAACGATTGCTGATAAGTCTAAGATATGATATTTTCTAGTTTTTTAAGTATTTTAAGTATGTATTTCTATAAAAAAATGTGTTTCTCACCGTTAATAAACATAGAACTTAGTTTATTTCTAGATCAATTTGGAGAATTTCCCTAAAAGTCAAATTTTAATTTAAAAATAAAACCAGAGTCGATGCAAATCGCATTGATAATTGTGATTAATAATAAAAAATTAGTTATGCCGTCAGCCCGTTTACGGGTGACGTATCGTATGTGATACCATATGCGTGAGATTTTTCGGTCACCGGTGAGATTCAGAAATACGGAGACACTATACTAAGTATTATTAAGAACCTGTCTCCATAATAACCCATTATTAGACAATAAAGTGATTTGTATTTTGTATTTGGCTTCTCAAAGGCAATAAAAATCGACTCTCTTGGTAAGTTTTAGTCAATGAATAAAATTCTAAAAATGGACCCTCTTTTAATATACTTAACTTTCTGGACTACCTATTCTTTGATCCATAACGACGCTATTTTCCCCGTGGTAGCTCCCTTAATGTTTTCTCGTGGACCTCTCGAAATTACTTTGTAATAAAGGCCGTTGATGCTCGTGTCTTTCAAAGTCGAAGTCAAAGGCAACTTTGGCTTTGGCCATCGTAAATGAAAGGGTAATCATGAAGTAATAATTAATCATGCTTTCAGGAAAATTAATTTTAAAATGTCTAAGCGGAGTATTAATGGACGTAAACGAGGCAAGATCATCACTTATTGTTGTAGAAGTTTTGTTTATTGATGAAGTGTTTGCAATTTATACTGCGCGAGAGCTGCTTCTTACGATCACAAATAATTTATAAACTTACTGATATCTATAGATGATGTTTGAGATACGAAAATTAAAAAAAATCGCTCTCTCACTGACCTAGACCCACTAAGCTCCAGGCTTGTACTGTGTGTACTCATCATCATCATCATTTCAGCTAAACGAAGTCCACTGCAGGACATAGGCCTCCTCCAAGGGTCACCACAACGACCGGTCACGTGCTACCTGCATCCACCAGGTTCCCGCAACCTTCACGCGGTCGTCGGACCATCTCGTGGGAGGTCTACCCACGCTGCGTCTTCCGACTCCGACACGTGGTCGCCATTCGAGAAGCATGTGCATCGGCCATCAGTTCTACGAGCAATGTTCCCCTAACTTTGCTTGTCTGAGTAACAAAGAGACGGTTTCTTATTGGTTATTTCTTATTTGGTAGCAAATTTTGTTGAGATAGTTTTAAGTTAGGTTTAATCCAAATCAGTGGTTTATTTATTGTCGATCAACTCCTATTATTTACGATTTAATTTCTTAATGCGAACGAAAAAAAATAAATGAAAATAACGATTAAAATTTGCATCTTTATGGATTTCAGGAGGTCACTGTAAGTTGTAGTTTTTAATGTGTTTTTTGTTTGCACTGGAGTCTCATGATTAGAGTCCGATTGGTAATGTCTCACTAAATATTTATTCCAATCAATCAAAAGTGACTTTAGGAGGCTTAAAACATCATAAAATGTATTGTTGTATAACTGGCACCAAACGTCTATAAATATTTATCCCCGTGTAGGGTTTTGACGGAGGGTGCCTGTCCAAAGGGGGCCTTAGGTATAATAGCGGCACCTTTGTTTTTTTCGAAAAGGGCCTACTGCCACTTCAGTTTGGCAATTCGTCGGGCTATGTCGGTGACTGGGAAGATAACGATAAACTTGCAATAGAGAAATACATAATGTGGGCCGAGTATGGTTACGATTATCGCGTGACAAAATGTGGATAAAGCATCCGTCACTCTCGTACTTATATGTGTCAGAAAGTGACGGATGTATTAGGCCCCCTGAAATACATCCATGACTCAGAAGCATATACACGCGCTCATTACACAAATATCTTTCCATACCGGGACCTATAACTGTGATATTGCAGAGTACAAATACATCTCTCTTATCTTACCAAGTTTCACCAAAAGCTTAAGATAATGGAACACCCGCCGGAGTCTGTAATGCCGGGTGGATTCTGGGTAAACTTACTACATCGTCGACCTTGTCCTCACTCTTTGGTCTCGACTTGGGTCAAAGCAATGCCATTAAACGTTTAATAGTAGATTATACACCGAGGGGATAAAGCACTGTTTTATGTCACGGGCGCCATATTGAATCCTGAGGAAATGAGGGAGTCCAGATTTAACTCCCGAGCGCAGCGAGGGTGTTACGAGTAAATTCCTAAGCGAAGAGGGGATTCAAGCTCGCCCATGACGAAAACAGCTTTATTCTTAACTTAAAAAGCAAGGCTACTTACTAGAAAAACGTATTATTTGAACGTTATGTAAATTATTTAAAAAAAACGTACAAATTGCAATTTTTTATATGAATTCAAATCTCATTATTAACCAGAGGGCAGTTTGTTAGCCGATGGCTATAATGGCTTACTTTAGGTGAGCTTTGCATGATATATGTAAAATTGGGCAATTTCAAGCATGTGGTGTGAAAAACCTTCATATCTCACAATAATTATAATCTACATGAATCCTCTTTGTTTTCTTTATTTACTTAGACAATGTGAAACGTTTCTATTCAAATGTTAATTTCATACAGGGGTTCACACAGTCCCGCATAAAACTAAAGGATTCTTCACTAGTTCACGATACACATAGCCAAAAAGGAACACGCGCAAATAATAACAAATTTAAATTGCATATATAATGTGACAACTTGGACCTCTTTTCTATTGACGAGAACAATTTTGCCTGTGATATTATAGACGTTATTGTCCACCAATGTAGAGAGAGGACAATAGACAGATCTCTCTCCAGGGGGATGATATGCCTGGGGACCGAAGTCCATTGAGATGAAGTTGGAAGTTGTATATATGCCAACCGACTGTAGAAACTTCGTTAGCGCGATGTTACTTTAGTTCCGCTGTCTGACACTTGTGGCGCTAGTGGCGCTGGCGAGTCGGTTGTTACAAATTGTCGTTAGATGTTGCTAGGTCGCCACAGCAGCCCCCCTTTGAGACCGGAGGTTGATGGTGATATGATGACGTGCGGTCTGTGCGTTGAATTGTCGCTTGCAAGGGCCAGTGGATGTCTCCAATAGTGCTCTGAGCCGCGTTGGCGAGCGTAGCAGGAGAAGAAGAGTGAGTGGAGTACACAGTGAGTCGTGTACCTGCTTGTGAAGTACTCCTAGTTGGACGCAGTGAGTCGCGTTGTTGTGAGAGTATTGTGCACACTGTAGACACCAGGCATAGAGATGACAGAATGCTACTGGTGCACAGTGCGGGTTGTCTGGCTTGCTGTGAAACTGCGTCATGGTTCTTGAAGGTCGTCCAGGTTGCGTTATTGTCCACTGTCGAGGGTCACCAATGTAGAAGAGAGAGGATAATAGAGAGATCTCTCTCCAAGCGGATGTTATGCCTGGGGACCGAAGTCCATTGGGATGAAGTTGGAAGTTGTATATATGCCAACCGACTGTAGAAACATCGTTAGCGCGATGTTACTTTAGTTCCGCTGACTGACACTTGTGGCGCTAGTGGCGCTGGCGAGTCGGTTGTTACAAATTGTCGTTAGATGTTGTTAGGTCGCCACAATATGACAATAGGATATCTCTTATTTACTTGACAGTAAACGCAGCTGGGTTAAAAGCAATATGATAACATTTTAAAGGCAATATGATTTATCTTGATAACCAATAGGCGGGCGACGGATGTTACATGGTGACGAAAACACAAGATCGATAAGACTTTTATGTATGAAAACATATGCGGGTGGCTCTGTGCAGAGTCCGTCCGGATCGCTACCACCATCTTATCCATTAACCTACCGCCAAACAGTAGTGTTCGCACTGTTGTGTTCCGGTTTGGGGATAAGACAGCCGGTGTAATGACTAGCATTGAGGCATTCCATCTTAGTCCTCAGGGTTGGCAACGCATTTGCAGTCTTAGTCTTGTAGTCTTGTGAATGCGAATGTCTATGGGTCACAGTTTCCGCTTACCATCAGGTGGCCTGTGTGCTCGTATGCCTTCTCTATGTCATAAAAAAAAAAAATGCAATTTTTGTTATAAATCAGTATATATTGTGCATGTTAAGAAAGTACTTAAGTATCACTTCACGAATAAGGCCTCTCTTACGTCTGCAGATGTTGAGAGGTCAACATCAGGTTCTCTATATAAGTCGACCGTGAACTATAAAAGGAATGTACAATAAAGTTCTATAGCTTTTTCGTGATGTTCTTTTTTTTAAACAATTGTAGTCATTTGCATATTACGGATATCGTTCGACATGACGTAATTTGCATCCTTCGTCCGTCCCCCCCCCCTTCCCCACCCCCCACTACAATACTATTTCAAAGTAGGTAGGTATCGTCTTGAAATTGAAGGCTGGTTTTTTGTTGTACAAACGAATACGTTGTCAGCTCACAATTTCAACCATGTGTCAACTACAAATCCCCTAGCATTGGCAGCCAGGTTTACCTTCACAGGACTTAGCTTTGTGAAATACAAAATTCAGAGCTCGCATATTTACCAACTGTGTTATGAAATAACCGGAATAGAATTTAAATGAGAGAAATTGTAGGGGGAGACGCGAGATAAGCACACGTGGGTAAAAAGGACAGGTATATTGTTTAATTTTGAGGTAAATTATGTTGTCTAATTCTGTTTTGGCACAAAGGCATTAAATGCAGGGGGTTATTTTTTCCACGTGCTAAAGCGAACTACGCGAATGTGTTTTAATTATAAATATGAAGTTTGTATGCATTTAACCATATAGAGTTTCCAAAAGGTGAAACTGAGGTCAAGACTCCATTCTACGATCAATCGCCTCTAGCATTTATTTTATTGCTTCTCATATAATATTTTATATTTAGATCGTGCTCTTTATTACATTCGAACAATGGAAAAAAAAAATTGATACACAATTACATTAGAAAAATGACATTCTTTTTTTGAGAATATTTGACAAGAACTGTTATCACTTTTTGAGTTGTTTTCTTTCTATGACCGAGAATATTCAACCAAAGGCAACTTTTAACCAGATAACAGCTAACAGGATGAAAAATAAAATAATTCCGTCTCAAAGTGCTCTCATTATATCAAATGAGTTCTATCTAAAAATGCAAAGGCAATATGTTAAATTATGTTTTCTTTGCCTTTGGCTGTAATCAGGCAACGGACTTTGAAGTTGATTTGAAGGACGGAGAGATGTTTTTAGGAACATTCTGCCGAATATACATACATACTAGCCTGTTTTATTAAGATATTTATGCATAATATACGATTTTTGATATAAAAAGTACTTACTTACTTATTCCGTACACAAAAATCAGTAATATCTACACAGCCATCGCGCCAAATATATGTAGACGTAGACCTTATTCTTAGTAGCATAGGGGCGTACAGATATTTTTGACGCCTTGGGATTTTTTTATTTTTTTTATATATTTATTCCATAAACAGTGTGATACAGTTTTGATTTAACAATTTGCCAAACGAAATTTATTGGCAATTATTGCACTCACTTTTACATTCAGCATGCACCTAACAACTAGTTGCTTGAAACTTATACCTAGTTACATAGGACCGTATTCATAAACTCATCTTGACTGTGAGGCCCGTCACAAGATACGTCAAAGTAAACGCCAAACCATAGAACACTGTCATGACGCATCTCGAGACGAGCATTAGAGTTGAGATCAGTTTTAATACGGGCCTTAGTCATGTGGTACCCACAATAAGCCAGATGTATCCAACCGCATAAAAAACTAATATAATATTATACAGTAAGTGTTACACGAGCAAATATTTAAAGTAAACGAAGGTTATAGCTCTACAAATCATGTAGGTGAAGGAGGAATAACGTAACTCCAATAGGTCTATTGGAGTAAAATCCGAATAGGAGACGTTTTGAACCGGGCGGTTTATTCGATAAAAAGTATTTTATATCAAATTTAATATGCTAAGTAATATATGTTGTTGACGAGTATATTTACCTGGGACAAACGGTCCAGTTAGGTAGGTCCAACTTTGAGAAAGAGGTTACTCGTCGTATCCGACTCGGCTGGGCAGCGTTCGGGAAGCTTCGCAGCACCTTTACGTCCAAATTACCGCAGTGTTTGAAGTCAAAAGTCTTTGACCAGTGTGTGTTGCCGGTGATGACTTACGGATCTGAGACGTGGGCGCTAACAATGGGCCTCATAAGGAAGCTCAAAGTCACTCAGAGGGCTATGGAGAGGGCTATGCTAGGGGTTTCTCTGCGTGATAGAATCAGAAATGATGATATCCGCAGTAGAACTAAGGTTACCGACATAGCCCTAAGAATAGCTAAACTGAAGTGGCAGTGGGCAGGGCACATTGCTCGCAGGACTGATGGCCGATGGGGTCAGAAGGTTCTGGAGTGGCGTCCGCGGACCGGAAGACGAGCTGTAGGTAGGCCTCCAACAAGATGGAGTGACGACCTCGTCAGGACCGCGGGACCGCGGTGGATGTGAAAAGCACAAGACCGGTCTGAGTGGAAAGCCTTGGGGGAGGCCTATGACCAGCAGTGGACGTCTTTCGGCTGACATGATGATGATGATGATGAAGTAATATATGACGAATTCGTAGGCTGACAAATTTTAGTCCAGTATATAATAATAAAAAAAAAACAACAAAAAAAACATTGCAATTGCTTCTTTTTTAGACAAAATACATACCAATCGAAAGCCTATAGAATATGCCAACGTTAGCAAACCTAACATTTACGTATTCTATAAGCTTCATACTTTTGATTAGTATGTAATTTGTCAATTAAACAACCTTTTGCAATTATTATTTTTTAATCATATAAGTACTGGACTGAAAATTTTCAGCCCTCCTATTAGCCACATAATTATTTAGCGTATTAAATTTGATATAAATACTATTCATCAAATAAACAGCCCGGTGCAAATCGTCTCCTATTCGGATGTTAGACCATACATTGAAGGCCACCATACATCGTATTGGCTTTAGACACTGTATATTTATGACTTTGGCTGTACCAAAGACTCCCACCGGTCAAGGCGTTCGACCGTAAATACGAAATAAACCAATGCAATTTCGCATTAATGATATCGGAAACGATAATAATACGGATTGAAATAGTTATTGATCTTTAGTGCGAATTATCTTTTAACCATTTTTCTTGAGTTAAAAATGAATCTTTTTCAAAACAAAACTGTCTTAAGTATCGTTATAAAACAATCCTAGACTAGCGTAAAGCTTCCATAAGAGAACGCATTAAATATCCTGTGGGGCCAGACAAGTTGCCATCGAATACAAACGCTAGCGTTTGGTGATCACCTATCGCTTTGCGTTGTCAAAAATGGAAATACTAGCCAAGTTGCCCTTAGATACCGCCCTTAGATACCGACGTTTATATCGTGATAGTACTCGTGTTGAACTCAACCTGTCAGAACACGTCAAAACTATCACTATTCGATTAGCGCGAGTGATAGTGATCATGATCACATTACAGCGTGTCAGTTGTGACGAGTGATATATCACGTGACTTACGTAAAAAAATTAAGTGACAGGTGATCACCAAACCGTTCGTATTCTATTTTTGAAAAATAACTTCAGAAAATTGGTCCAATAAAACAGTTGGGAAATGAAACTCAGGACTTACGATAAGTTACCCCGTACCCGCGGTAAAAGAGAATAATTAATTTTGTAGAATGATTAACCGTAAGAGTCATTCTGTATTCATACTTTGGTTACCTTGGATACTTCAAGTTGGCAAATTAGCTCACTGTAAGTAAAAACATCGTAAATGATATCATTAAAACTTTGCCAAAGTGACTTCCATTACGTATAATCCGTACCAAATACGCGTAAGAACTTGAGGAGGATTTCCACGTCGAATCAACCCGCCTAATGAGCCGTTACTTTTTAATATTCCGCCTCAATGACGCCATGATGGAAAAATCTGGAAAATTACAATAATTAACTGAAAAAATACGGCCCTTAAGAACAGTTTAAGGAAACGATCCGGAAAGACTTTGAGTTGGGAATCGGCTTTTAATTCTGCTGTGAGATTTTTTCTGGTGTAAGCATTTATTTGTAACTCGAAAGGAATAATTAATTTGGCCTTTCATGCTTTAGAAGTGCCGGCCGTTTGTAACGTCACGGCACAATGAATGATCTGATCCGTCTTCCGCTTGCCGCCTCTGTACCAGCTGTCCTGGAACCAGCAGTTTTCCATAGAGACGATGGCAAGCGACCAGACGGAGCTACATTGGTGCCGTGGAAACTGGGTAGGGCACTGGTGTGGGACGCGACGTGTGTCGACACATTCGCCCTTTCACACGTCCAGTCAACCCGGGCCGGTGCAGCAGCTGAACAGGCTCAAACCATCAAGCCTGCAAATATTCCTCATTATTAAATAATTACGAATTTGTGGCGCTTGCAGTGGACACCATGGGACCTTGGTCAGCTGATAAGAAAAGTTTTATTAAGGCCCTGTCATCCCGGCTCATACACTCCTCCAAAGACCCTAGAACTGGTGCTTACCTCTCCCAAAGGATTGAGCTAGCTATTCAGAGAGGTAATGCAGCCAGTGTCATGGGGACCATGCCGCGAGCGGACCTGCTAGAGGGGGTGTTCTTTTATAGTGATGATTATTATTTATGTCTTTAATATTTGAGTAGCTTAGTTTTATTTTAATTTAAATACGTTTAAATTTAATTTTTAATTATTTTTATTAATTAATAATAAAGATAATATCTGAATTCTATACTATGTTACAGTGTTTATAATGGTGGTAGGGCCTTGTCCAGAGTTCGTCCGGATCGCTACCACCATCTTATCCTTTAACCTGCCGCCAAGAAGCAGTGTTCGTAATGTTGCGTTCCTGTGTGGGGACAAAAGACAGCCAGTGAAATTACTAGTAGAGGCATTCCATCTTAGTTCTCAGAGTTGGCAACGCATTTGCAGTCTAATGATTACAGTCTTGAGATTGTCTTGAGAATTCAAATGTCTTTGGGTCCCAGATCCTACTTCCCATCAGGTGGCCTGTGTGCTCGTGAGCCTTCTCCTTGCCATAAAAAAAAACTCGTAATATCCTCCTAAGGCCCACGAATAATTCAGCATGTAGTCACCCGTAGTCCTACCAGTAGTACTATTGTTTTATAATTATTCAGACCCAAGTACTTAGATAACAAAATGGCGGGTTTTTTATTAAGGCCCACTGGTAGGGCTGTGGTACGCTATTGGGTGATTTTCTATTAAGTCCTACTGGTAGGACCGTGGTACGCTATGGCTAGACAACTGTCGAAGGAGCTGGGTCTGATTGACGAAGTTAATAAGTACTATGGTTAGGACCTTGGGCCTTAGGAGGATATTATTGCTAAGAAGCACTCTTATTTTGAAAACACTTATAATCGTATTAGCTTCACTTGTATGTAATTAATAAACTAATAAACAAGGTAATAATTCATAGAAGACAATTGTATCCCATTTCTAGTCGTCGGATCGACTTGATATTTGGTGTATTGTACTCGTACTTATGCAATTTCGATGAAAATGGGTACAGCAATATGGTATAATCGAGCCACTCAAAATGGGAGCCAATCAACAGAGTTTTTCTCTTAGTTGTCAAAAAATTAATACAATAGTTATTATATGATATTACCAGAGAGCGGAATTTTCATGGCAAAATACAAACGTCAATAGAGTTGGAATGTAAAATTTTATCGACTCTCTAGCTACCGATAAGTTTTATCTTCTTCTATATTACTGACTTTTAACATTAATCTATTTGATTAGCTAGTTGCATCGCCATTAAAAGTAAATCGCATGGCAGTTAACTGGTATTTTTGCCACTAATATTTTTGCACGTAATTCCTATGTAAAATATCGTTAATCCAAAACGAAAAACGATTTACAAATGGATAAAAAAAAACCTTTTCTTACTAAAAACGAAAATAATTCAACAATATACTGGTCATGTAAGGTTCATATTTGTGTGATGAGCGCGAATATTTGTTCCTGAGTCATGGTTGTTTATTATATATTTAAGTATATATTTCTCCATATAAGTATTTATATCGTTGTCTAGTACCCATAGCACAAGCCTAGAGCTTAGTTTGGGACTAGGTCAATTGGTGTGATAATGTCCCCTAATATTTATTGACGCTTCAACCATTAGCCTAATAAAAAAGGTTTACCTTAATCATTAAAGAGATACCTCGCCACTTCAGCTCATCTCGCAAGGCCAACAGATGGCCCGCAGGTTAGCTAAGTGTCGGCCATCTTGCGGGATCCCCCACATATTTCCTGACGTCTTGATTCCACGGAAAAGTGGGAAAACGAGCGTATTTATCTTTTAAGATCGCCATGAGCGGTATAAATAGGATGGTGCGAGTGATTAATGTGGTTACTAACATTTTAGGCACATTTCATTTTTCAGGCTTTTTTTTCCTGGTATTTCTGGGAATATGAATATATATTATGAGGTTAGGCCTGATTATTTTTGTTCCACCGCGATATGCTTTCGTCAGAAATTATTTACCACCATTTGGAATGCCGCAAAAGTAGGTAAAACTACTACACATAGTAGATCAAAAAAACTTGAGTAATTTATTAGGAAAATATCATCAAGCGCTTGATAAATAAGGACATAACGCTCATTGAACATAACTTTTTGATTAATTTCCATACTTTCAATGCTGTCCACTCTCGTGTTTTGTGCAACCATAGTTACCAGTGACAGCTCTTCATTATTACGAGTATCATCGTCCTGCCCTTGTCCAACACTAAGGCCCGTATTAATAAACTGATCTCTACTCTAATGCTCGTCCCGAGATGAGTCAAAAATGACAGTGTTCTATGGTTTGGCGTTTACTTTGACGTATCTTGTGACGGGCCTCAAAGTCAAGATGAGTTTATTAATACGGCCCTTAGTGGGGTCGACACAACATGTCTTCTTCCAGTCTCCTCTATCTGCTGTTAACTCAGTACGCACACCTTTCATAGACATATCATTCTTCACACAGTTCATCCACATCTTTTTGGTCTATCCATCAACATTAATTATCATTACTCTTCATTTCATGCCCATACCACGCCAATGTTACTCCACAACTTTTCCACTATCTGTGCTACTTTCAAGCTTCCTCTAATATGTGACAGCCCTTATTTTGTTTATAAATAAGGTCAATCAAACTTTGCAAATGCAATCAAGTGGTACAGATGTAGTGCATAATTGTTTTCCTTCGTATTTTCACGGAAACGTACGAACGCGTCTTGCTATTTCAGTCGGTCACAGTACAAAAAGTACTGAGGTTGACTGAAGTAGCATGATACGTTCGTACGTTTCCGTGAAAATACGAAGGAAAGCAATTATGCACTACACCTGTACACACTTCAATTAAATGTCAAATCAGTAAAATATGGCCGCAAGCTTTGACCGTTTTTGGACCAGGAAAAGTTACCGTTTTGATCTTAGGCTTATGTCGTATGATGTCAAGCAGTGAATGTTCATGTTTTTTTTTCGGTTAATCGTACTACTTTCTTTACAGTTATACTATAGGCACCCTTTAAAAAATAATGGGGCACTTTTGATTTTGTCTAAATATAGCCTACTGTAAGGAAATCAGATTTCAATTATGATACAAAATTTTAAAAAAACTCATGCAAAAAGATAATATTCATTATTTTACTTAGTTATGATGAAGCATTAAATCATATTTTCTTACAATATATTTAAACTAGAAATAATGGTAAATACTTACCTCTTTTCTTTGCAAGGGCGTTTCCGTTCTACAAGAACATCGACAACGTAACAAATGTTTTTTTAGCTTATTGCAAAACATACAAAAAGCAAGTTTTTTTTTATTCAAACAAAACCTAAAAGGGTGTACTTTTCACCCCCCGTATATGATTCTGTTAAATCGTGCGCGATTATGCAACATTTTTGTAATCATCTCTTTCCTTAAATTAATGTTGACCAACACAATCCTCCAGAAATGATGATCACCACGGTCCCCATCCGGCCAACCCTTCGGCTGGATTGTTTCAGATATTCGTGCAGTGCCTCATTAGGCGTAATGTCACGTTTAATTCACTTAAGCGACCCTATCATTAATAATAAGCTAATGTTGGACTTTAGGAATTTGGGTCCAGCAATTAGCTATCGTCCGTAAAAGGGCTAATGCCACTGTCTTTCTTGCCGAGATATCTTTAAATAATTAAACTTGAACACTTACACCGCCTTGCACAATAGTACATTACTCCAGAGGCCGGGACAAAAGGGGTTGCCGGCCGAAGTTATATAGACGGCCGAGCGAAGCAAGGCCGGATATAGGTCTGAGGCGGGCAACCCCATATTTCCCGCCGAATATGTATAGTGCTTTTCTCAAACATAATTCATTATAATAATTAAAACAAAAATTATCAATGTAAAATAGGTCCTACTAGGAGTGCATAAACATTAAAAGTAACCTACAGTGCTCAGTACGCCCGCCCGCCGGCCCGTTGGTGTCGCGCGCGGGGCTCGCCGCATCGTGCTAACCTCCTAATTACCTCTGCGCTCCTGGTACTTCAAATAAACATGCAAACGCTTTGTTGGATGCACGGCTTAGTAAATTAAAAAAAAACAGCTTTTAGCCTTTTCATAAACACAGCCACCATGGCCAAATTAAAATTTAAAAAAAATTACTTCCCGGCCTAGGCCTTCAATTTCGTATGAAATTCCTTTACAGTTCTCTCGAGTTGTTCCGTCGGAAACGTGACACTTTGAAGCCTAAAATAACTAACATAACGCCGACATTACATAGCATGTTTGAGAAAATGACACTTAACCTTTAGGCCGCAGGTAATTGATTCTCATAACCATAACCAACTCGCTTTGCATCTCGTCGAACGAATTATTAACCGGCGACTTCTTGTTGTCCCGAAGAGTGAAGTGAGTGAGTGAAGTAGAGAAAAAATATATCTACCTGTCATTAGATGTACCTTTTCGACACAAACTTTAGAACGGGAGATAAAGCCACTTGACGTAATAGCCCCGCTGTGACTCGACAACAAAAAATCGCCGGTTAATAATAAAGCTTGGTTTAGCTTTAAACTAGCTTGTGTGACTTTACTCGCTTGATCAAGCATTCGCTTTACGAGAAAAACACCTTTGATGAGGAAAACGTAGCAATGTGGTGCTTCTGTTATGTTTGCTGAGGCGCTAATGGTTTTGTGGTTATAATCAGGAAACGTGCTTCATTATTAACACGTTAGCGTGCCAACGCGGACAGTATCCTTCGCGCGCGAGCTTCGAGGAATGAGGAAACTCAAAAAAAGCTGACGTTAGGATTTAGGGCTGTGATTTAGTCAATATTACTTAAGTATTATAAGCAAGTAAGTCGACATGGCCAACTCTTGTACTGGGAGAGGCAAGTACGATGGCTCAGTCTTATTATTACTAACGGTCGACCGACTCGTGTACTTGCGAGGGGCGACGATGGGGGGGACGCGGGGAAGCGGGCGGCAGAGTCGGCGAGTGCCATCCGTCCGTCCGTCCGCAGCCTAGCTCAGAGACTCTTAGTACTAGAAAGCTGTAATTTGGCATGAATATAAATATTATTATTTTTTGTTTCCCGTCTCCCCCATTTCGATTGAGTGATTCGTTTATCAAATATTAAGCATTAAAGCGCTAATTTTAGCGCGTAGAATCAAGTGTCCCCCCCCCCTACAACCAAAAATACAAATACAAAAAATCAAAAAAATATCTTCAATGAAACCGCATATAATGAATTAAAAAGAAAAACTATCACGACTAAGTAGACATCATTGGTTTTTGAGATACAGGCGATTGAAGTGTTTATTCCAACTAAAATCATCTAAAACGGCACCAAATGGCTTTAAATAGAAAGAAAATTTTGTTATTACTTGTTGTTTTTATGTTTGTAGTACTTAGCGGCTTCGGAACCCTACACTGAGCATGGTCCGACATGCTCAATCTTACCTGGTTTTTACATTAACTTATATGTAATTCGACTAACTTGACTTACAACTCATGTCAGCCGAAATACGTCCACTGCTGGACATAGGCCTCCCCCAAGGCTTTCCACTCAGACCGGTCTTGTGCTTTTCGCATCCACCGCGGTCCCGCGATCCTGACGAGGTCGTCACTCCATCTTGTTGGAGGCCTACCTACAGCTCGTCTTCCGGTCCGTCTACTTACAACTAACTAACTTAATTTGTAGTGGTGGGAGATACCACCATGTTACCCACTAATGATGAAGTCATTCTAACCGATTTTCCTTTTCCAATATGCAGTTTTTACCATTTCCAATACCAAGGCCTTGGTTCCTAAGATAGATGACCTACCTTATTTTTAACCTTTATTTTACCCATTTAGATTGGTCTTCTCAATTAAAAATTGTTTGAAATACCGAGTAGCTACTACAAACATGATGAAGGAATCTTTATTAAAGAATTCTAGTTCGTTCCAGTAAGTTAAAGGAAATGAAGTAGTCGAGATATCGTTTATTATTCTTTGTAGCGACAAAGAAATGGGGACAAATTGGACCGACTGCGACATTTTTTCTGTTACTCATCACATTGTATTTTTAATATATTTACTGAATTTTAATTCAAGATCCGTGAATCGGCGAATATAACGATAGATACCAAATTCTGGTGCAAAAAGAAACAACCTTGGTTTCCATCTCATTAAGAAGATAAATATATTTTCATCACACTTGCTCGTAAATGGTGTTATTCCATGCCTGTATACAGAAGGACAATGGCCTAAATTGTTCCCGCGGGAATTATGGCGAGTTTGTCATCCCTAGGGAGTAATGACTTTCTTTTTAAAATTTGCAACTCTTTCGTACATCATTTCTGACTAAGGAGGTTTAATTTTCAGCCAAAAATTAAATCGGTTTCTAATTTCATCTTTAAAAATTAGCTATAGACTAACTTACATTACACAAAACCTATACGCTTCATTAAACTTCATTATTTTTATACCTATTTCAAGTTTATATCAACATTTATCATTAATTTTAGTAATTATACATTTTTATCAAATTGGCTAAATCTGGCTCGAATCCAGGTCGAAACTAAACGCAGTTATTTTCTGTGGTAGAGGTCACAAAAAAAATATCGTTTCTATTTACGTTCCCGTTCGTCAAAAGTTATTTCTTTATATTTAAAGTGTTTTCTCTTTGTTTTTTTTCCTCGCAAATGTGATGAAAACCATTGTGTGTATCACAGGTAGTAAGGGGATTACTAACTCGAGTCATTAAAAGCCCTCCGCCTTCGGCGTCGGGTTTCTAACACTCTCGTTAGTAATTCCCTTCATACTACCCTTGATGCACAATGTACTATACTTTTAGCGCCGAAAAATCACCCGAACGCGGCCAGTATCTGTCACCATGTTACATTTTTCTTTTGTGCAAATACATATCAAATGATTTTCAGTAAAAGTAAAATGCCGCGCGGAGAGCCACAGTCATCAACGAAGTTTTTTTTCTATGTTAATAAATAAATATTTAAAAGCAAATATTAGGGGACATTATCACACCAATTAGCAATGGATGAAAATTTTAAAAGTGCTTGGATATTTTTATATTGGTAGGAATAACGTTCCTTATTAACAGGAAAAAAATACAGATTTTTAGGTATTGTGTATCATTAATAAATAAATAATTTGTTTAAACTCGACAAATTGGTTTCCTATACGAAAGTATGGTCTAAACTCTGTGGTCCGACACAAAATTAAAAAATAAAATACTGCCATTGTTATACTGTCAACAGTGTCAAAACTACCAAGTCAATGTAAACAATGTAATTCTAACCTCTCCCTGGGCTTATTTATTATATTATTTGCGTTTGGATCTTGTTTGGATGCATCTTGTATTTTACGACTGCCACTGACTTTGAAAATGGCAAACAAAAAAGAGGACGCTTCGGACAGTTTCTACCGATCATGAGGCACCAGCTCTCTTTTAGTTCTTTTCTTATAGTAAAGAATCTCATTCCCGGGTTTTTCACGTCGTTATGAGGACATGTCTGCAGAAAACATGACTTAACTGGTTCTCTGTATTCAGTAGAATCCATGGTAATAAACACGAAACTAATTTAATATGGAAATACAAGTTCCGGTCCTATTTACGTGTGTAGTGATTGTCGTAAAGGCTAATAATATCGTACAATACAATACAAGATGCATCCAAACAAGATTCAAACGCAAATAATATAATAAATAAGCTCAATTCAATTCAATTCTTACAAATAAGCCCAGGGAGAGGTTAGAATTACATTGTTTACATTGACTTGGTAGTTTTGACACTGTTGACAGTATAACAATGGCAGTATTTTCTTTTTTAATTTTGTGTCGGACCACAGAGTTTAGACCATACTTTCGTATAGGAGACCAATTTGTCGAGTTTAAACAAATTATTTATTTATTAATGATACACAATACCTAAAAATCTGTATTTTTTTCCTGTTAATAAGGAACGTTATTCCTACCGATATAAAAATATCCAAGCATTTTTAAAATTTTCATCCATTGCTAATTGACCTAGTGCCAAACTAAGCTCTAGCCTTGCGCTATGGGTATTAGACAACGATATATTATACACTTATATAGAGAAATATGTACATAGAAAACATCCATGACTCAGAAACAAATATTCGCGATCACTCACCACCACCAAGTGGTTTCCAACGGAAGACCAGTGCTGGCTTCACGGCTAGCGAATGCTGAGTTGGGACCGTTTCGCAACTGTTTCTCTGTGTCTTGTTCTTTTTGTATCTATGTAATGTGGTTTTGTATCGTTGCGAATAAATGTCTCTTTATCTTTATCTTTACACAAATATCTGCCCTTACCGGTATATGAACCCAGGACCGCTACCTTCGCACGTCGTCGTCGTTGTTTGTGAAGGTCATTGGAGTTATACTACATACGAGTATACTTAGTTATACTTACTAGATACAGTACAAAGGTTACGATACCACTATATTTCCTCTATGGTTCGGCATTCAAATTATGAAAATGTTTACTGAGCTGTACCAGATGGAAGACAGATCTTAGGGACGCCTCATTTACACAAGCGGCAGCGACGTTTTTTCTACTCACGTAAAAATGTTTTTCTGCAATTTTACAAGCAGATTTCTGTGTATGCGTCAGTTATGACTAGCACTGACTGATTGATATTTGCTTTGTGGACGGAGTGTTGGACGGCCTCCCACCCGGTGGTCTGACGACCTGGTTAGGATCGCGGGGAGCCGCTGGATGCAAGCGGCTCAAGACCGTGACTTGTGGCGCTCTTTGGGGGAGGCCTTTGTCCAGCAGTGGACGCCCCCGGGCTGATGATGATGATGATGATGACTAGCACATTGGAACCTTGAACCCACCAAGAACTGTGAAACAGTAACGTTATGATTTAAGTCGTAAGAAGTGTCAGACAAATTGTTTTATAATATCACTATGACACCGTTGTATGTTGGATCAAGGTTCGAATGGGCTGATTGAAGCATTGTTTGGGCCATTTGCAACGTCAAAAGATGGCGGATGTGCAATTTGTTTTAGTTTTTATTTTTGTTTATTTAGTTGTTCAAAGTTCTTTTTTGTTAGTGATTTGTACTTTTAATGCCTTTGTGTTGCACAGTGATAGAAGACTTGGACTTATTTCATGAATCCTGGCATCTTACTTCTCGTTTCAAGTGGACTCGCAGTGGTACAGAGGTTAAAACTATCTTGGCCTCTGTCCTACATATCACCGTACAACGTTGCTACCAATCTTCGTAGAGAATGGATTGTGACACTGGCGAAATCACTTCATAGTGGAAACGCCATATTCCCGCGGTAGTAGCCGTTCAAGTCGCCGCGGGGCAAAGAAAAAAAAAAGTATTGTTTGTTGGCAACCCTAACAATCCTAAGATGGCGTTGTACTAACTTCCTTAAACAACGTCATGTTAGTGAAGATGACTAAGTAAATAACTAGTAAGCTTCAGTGCGAGTACTGTTTGTTATTCTCTTTGTAAATAGAGTCTGTCTAATGAAAGCTGAACCTGGGAAAAAGCGGCAAATTCAAAAAATCTTGATATGGTATTACCGATCAATGAAGGAATAAACGATATTGATACTTTTATTATTTTATTTATTTTGGTGGGCACAAAGGAAGAGGAAACGCGTACTATATTTTCATATATATTATTACGAGCGCTATATTTTGATGAAAAGCACTTTAGGTAAAATACGATGACAGTGACTGGAGCACATTTGGTTTTTCGAAATATATTTGACATGAAAATATAGTGATCTGCACGTGTAGCACAAGTTGTATTTTCTCGCTTGTCGCTCTGTGCGTCTCTATCGTAACAGACTAGATAGTAAGGGAGATCCGAGCGACAAACAAGTCACGAGCAACTTGTGCTAGTCGTGCTGTTGATAGATTTCATTGATACGAGAGGTTTTCGTCTGTGTCGCACACAGCATAATAAAACAATGATGATGAGGAATATTATATTCAACCTTTTTAATAAAGTAATTAGAGGTAACATTATTCTCATCACCCTTACACCTCTATCTAACGACAATTATATCTTGGAGAAGAAGCGCCGCAAGAAACTCCAGCAGATCATTTTTTCCAATCATAAAATACAATTATTCTTAAAAGTAACATTACAAGGTAGTAAAGTAATTAATAATTATTTCTAACAACACAAACTTAGTCGTTACAAATGTACGCTCAATAACATTGAGTAAATTAAAAATAGTGACTAGGAGAACAACATGACGAGGTCTCTACGTCAGGAACGATAACTAAAATAACTAACTGGAAAACAGGTTCTTGCAAGCGTGAACAGACAGGACCCCACTGACAACACCCGTTCACGAGTATGACGCTGATCTCAGCCATCGCCTCCTCAACCATGTGTTTGAAAAGAATAATTAAAAAGATGTCTCAAGGCATCCGGTAAAACCGATGCTTTCTCTCAACTCTGCCAATAAGCATCTGAGTGTAGGCACTTGTTTTTTTACAATATAAAATTCATTTATTTTATTTCGGATAGCTTGGATGTCAAAGCTATCCAAATTAGACACCGTGGCCTTGTGAGGTCGCTTTTTTCCGGGAGTACTAAAGACACCGTTGTTTAATTTTCCCTCATTACTTATTCTTTTTAAAGATGAAACACTGATATCTGTAAGAAGAAAGAAAGTGTTAAATAAACAGAACACCATTTAGAAATACATTGTGTGGTTGCGCAGTACAGCCCCATTGTACAGTCCGACAGCCCTAAAAACATTTGGGTTTAGGTGAAATGAAATTGCATCGGTGAGGTTCTAATCGCAACGGTTTAAGAACAAGGAAGACTCATATAACCCGAACATCTTTTATATCTGGCCGATCAAAAATGACATTAAATAAATAGATAAGGTACTAAAGTGTACACATATTTATGAAATCGACTGTACAGTGTACATTTGGTTCATAAACAACAAAATGCTGTTTGCTCCGCACACAGAAAATACATATCAAATAATATGTTTATGATATCTTTTAACTAAACACCTCCTTATTGTTTTATTGAAACTATGAGTGTCAGTTACATTAATCATCTGTCTATTAAATTAATTTAATAAAATTGTGAATGCTAAGAGATTCAACATGATATAGGGACAGACAATAGGTACCTACACCTATTATATAGGGAAAGACAATGATAATTTTAGTAATTACCGGTCATTGAAGATACTTCTTCCAAATATTTCGTCTGAGTCTGGCAGGCTAACTCAGTTTCCTCAACCTCTTTCAGCTGCTTTACGTTTTCCAGCACACTTTTGTCAACGTGCACGTCCAGGTTTTCTGAAACGAATTTAATTTCGTTTAATTTCTTAATCTCATTGTATAATAGACAGAAAAAGGTAAATTAAAAACGGAGGATTGCACATAGAGAAATAAGAAGTATCAAAATGAACATGCCGTACTAAAGCCGTACTAACCTATAAATTTGGTCACCGTAACTAAACAATTAATTTTTTGCATCAATAATGCTTTTCTTTCTTCTTGTTTTTCTTTGTACTTCTGTATAATAGTATACAGAATCTCCCGGACACCGCCTCTTATCGTCGACGGCATGATTACTCCGTATTTTTATCAATTTAGATCTCGAATTGACAAGTTTCTAACAACAACAAAGTCCAAACGTCATATTAAATAGTGTTGCCAGACTCGTCAGCCAAGAAAAATCCAGGTTCACCTTTCATTAGACAGACTCTACTTCTGAAGCGAGCTCGACGGCTAACATAACAAGACCCGTTAATATGTATAACTAACGTGTCATTGCATGTCTTTGATTTTGGCTCTTCCCTAGTCGTCAAATATCTGAGCCTAGATCATGGGTACTTACAAGCCTAAAGCCTTAAAGACAGCGTCGGTGGCCGTTGCTGCTCAGCGTTAGTTTAAAGGATAAGATTCAAAGAATATTTTTTATCTGTCTCTTTCTCGCACTCACGAGGCTTATGCTGAGTGTAAGGGATGCGTGTAGTAGCAGCGTTGTCTTGCATCCCTTACGCTCGCCAGAAGCCCCACGAGTGCGAGCGGTAGAATGATTTATTGCCCCGACGCTCAGTTGGTAATGGCTTCAATAGTAGTGATTCGGACGGACCCTGCACAAGGTCATAACACCACTAAAACGAACTAACGTGGCATCATAATCCTTCAAGCCAACGGGTCAACTTATATTTGCCGATCAAAATGAGCAACAGTTTCCAAGATAATAACATAGCAGTATACAAAAGCACTAACATAACTACGCAATCGAAATTTCTAACTAACCCGTAACTTAGTGCTGAAGTTACGAGCTTCGCGCTCTACTTAGCACTTCTGCTTCCGCATGCTGAGCTTTTGACGCAAATCAACTTAATACTAAGAAGCTTTCAAGCTCGCGCAAAGCTTGACACATTTAAATAGGCTTTGAAATGTGAAGCTGTATAAAGAAAAGCTCGTTATACTCAGCAAGAAGAAATTGAAAGTGGACACGTGTTGCTTTTTGAATAAATTTTATCTTACTACTAATGTTATAAATGCAAAAATTTGGATGTTCGTTACTCAATCACGCAGAACAGCTAAACGGATCTGAATGAAATTAAGTTAGTTTAGGCTATTGTTTTTTGGTTTTCTCGTCTGTCGCACTCTAATAGCTAGCTCTTAAGTTGCACTTTCACTTGCTCAGCTTGAAGTCAAGCAGGCCTCACCATTTTAAAACGCCACAGACTATCGTCGCCATCCAAATGAAGGAAAAACGAAAAAAAACAAACCATATTTAATCAAAATCGATTCGATTGGTTTATCCGTAGAAGCGTAAAAAACAGACAAAATTACTTTCACATTTATAATATTACTTAGTACCTAGGAATAGTAAATGCATCACCAACCTTAACTTGTGCTTCTGCAAGGCCTTGTAATTAAATATTAGAGAATACTATAAGGTATTATGTACGCTTTTCGCCTTCAGTCCCAGAGTGGGGTCGGCAGAGCTACAGAATTACTAACCTGTATTTTTTTTTTATGGCATTTTGAAGGCCGACTTCACACAGGCCACCTGATGGTAAGTGGAAACTGTGACCCATAGACATTCGCATTGACAAGACTGCAAGCCTAAGACTGCAAATGCGTTGCCAACAATGAGGTCTGAAATACAACAATGCGAACTCTCGACGAAGATCAGACTACGATGTTTTTACTAGTGTATATTATAGTACTTACTTCATATATTGTAAAATAACAATATAATAATTAAATAAATGACTCAAAACTTGCCCCAAGCGATAGTACAGTGGATAGATCTGATGTTGATGGATTGGACAGACGCAATTGATTGATAATGGTATATTCTCAAAGAAATTGAAAGCTGCATGCGAAGAAATCCCTTTACAAAATTTCATCTTACTCCGTTCATGCGGTGCAGCTCACAAACTTTCGTATTTATATTGGTAGGATTCTTAAACACTCAATTTCTTAAAAATCGACTCGCTTAATTTAAAAACTTCATTTCTCCAGTTGCACAACAAAACCTCATTTTACGAGCACCTGTTTCTGTAGCAACATCTCTAAATCAGTTCAAAACACAAAAGGGCTTATTAGCCACTAACACAGCAGGACTTAACAACCTTATTACAATTATCCCCTCGCCATCAATAGGAGTTCTCACTAACGATCGTTCAAATTTCCAATAAATTTCCCAAATGGTTAAAACTCCATAGCGAAAAACACTCCAAATAAACTCTTATCTAGGTAATTTTAGGTTTGATTTTGACTGCCGATAGCATGAGTTAGGCCGTTTAAAAATCCAGGCCTGCAACCAATCAAGTTGGTACACTGGATGGACAAATTAACAGCTAAACGTGTTCAATATGATCGCCAGTTATTTGTGTCGCGCAGTTTAATGAGGATACTCGAATATTTAGTGATTAGCCTTGTTAATTCAGAAATGGATACTATTCACGTATTTTAATAGTTTATGGCTGGTTTCAATAAAATGAGCTAATGAGTGAAAATTGCAGATTGTAATTCGGGTGTAATTGGAAAATGTGAACACAAAATCTGAGTTGGGCAGTCGGGAGGTTTGGGCACTACCTTACAAATTATATGGTAGTGCCCAAACCTCCCGACTGCATATAGATTACAGGAAACCTCAGGATAAATAGAGTACTGACAGACTATAATAGTATACAGTTATTAAACACCATTTCCAGAAATAATTAGGCTTACTTGAGCGCAAACAACTGTAAAAGGATACGCATACTTACATTGAGATTTTAATAAAAAATACTGACTGACTAAGTGTAATGTTCTTAATGACACGTATCGATCTATATTGAAGTATAATAGAAGCTTACATATAATAACATATTGATGATTAATACGAGTTCCATATAAGAAAGTACGTAGCCTAGTTGGGTACCCAACTAACTTTTGTTTGTGACTAAGGACTTGAAATTTAGGGAGAGAGAGAGAAAATTGATCCCTAACGGGAATAAATAGGGGGAGTAACGCGAAACTAATTCCATATTGCGTTTTCCAATAAATTCAAAACGCTCGAAGCTTAGGACTTGGCTGAGATGCCTTGATTTGAATTTTCAAGACAAAAAACAAGAAAAATTCCCAGTAGGTATGGGCAAGTATTTATTTCTTAAGCTTGGATGCTTGTATGTATTTAAGTATGTAATTATCTATATAAGTATATTCAGACATGCTCTTGCCCTTTTTTAAATACAACACACATTTTAAAGAAACCGGCCAATTTTGGGTTCCGCCCATTACCTTTGTCATTTACAGTAATTAAGAATATCACTAAAAGCACAACAAAACGACGAGACGGTCGCGATTGTGAGCTAAAGGATTATTTTTTATTAAAGTCGGCAGCCACGCAGCTCAAAGGGTGGAAATATGAGAACAAAAGGCCTGAGGCAGCCAATTTACGTGTGGAGTTGAGAAAATATTTACCACAACCAGCCGTGTTCGCACTGTTGTGTTCCGGTGTGGGGAAAGTACAACCGGTGAAAATACTAGCACGGCATTCCATGTTAGTACTTAGGCTTGGCAACGCATTTGAAGTCTTAAGATTGCAGTCTTGAGATTTAATGAATAAGTATGTTAGGGACAATCTCGCACCAATTGACCTTGTCCCAAACTAACTTGGCTATGGATACTAGAATACGAAAAATGGCTATAAAGAGAAATAAATAAATACTACATAGAAAGCATCCACGATTCAGGAACAAATTCAGGAACTCGCGCTCACATAAGTACGAAAATCTTTTGTCCGCTGTTTCGTTTGTCCGAAATTTTCATTTGTCCGACTTATTATATACATTTGACTTATTATTGTGCATTATTCATGACCGGCACGCGCGTCTTGGTGAGCTCGAATCATTGATGTGTTTTTTGCGTGTGATAAAATAAACTTTTTCTACTTTTACATCAATGATAGTTAGTTATATAGATAGTTTGATTCGGAGCTCCTGTCATATGTTTCGAGTTAAGCGTTATGTTCTGAAAAACAATCAGACAAACAATCTAAAATCGCTATATTAGTCATTCGCCTCGTTTTCTAACTGAGCCCCTCGAATCTTAACTTGCTTCATTATGGTGACAGTTGTAGAAATAACTATTTTAGATTAAATTACTTTGGGAAAGTACTCATAATGAATATATATATATTATTATTTTTATGGCATAGAGAAGGCAAACGAGTACACAGGCCACCTTACGAGTATGGTAAGTGGAAACTATGACCCATAGACATTCACAAGACTGCAAGCCTAAGACTGCAAATGCGTTGCCAACCCTGAGGACTAAGATGGAATGCCTCTATGCTAGTCATTACACCGGCTGTCTTATCCCCAAACCGGAACACAACTGTGCGAACACTGCTGTTTGGCGGTTAATGGATAAGATGGTGGTAGCGATCCGGACGGACCCTGCACAAGGTCCTACCCGCATGTATTATTATTTGATATTGTGAATAAATGAGCCATAAAACGTCAGAGAAGTATATTCAGTGACAACAATACTAAAACGATTCTCATTTTCAATGACAGCCAGTAAGGAATCCATTAACAATGAAGTATCGTGCCGATTAAACAAAAAAAGATACAAAAAAGTGGAGAATACTTAATAATTCATTTCTTATCTGAAGGAGTACTTTATTTCAAACAATTTATTCAATACTAGCTTCTGCCTGCGACTTCGTCCGCGTAGATTTCATTTATCGTCATTCGCTTGGGAACTTTTAAATTTTCCGGGATACAAAACAGCCTTGTTAACAGTGTATAAGCTATATCCATTCCAAACATCCAAATCTGTCAGCCGTTGCAGCGTGAACGAGCAACAAACTAACAGACACACACTTTGTCATTTATAATATTAGTAGTAGGTATATGTTTCTAGAAAACCGCCTAAAATCTATTTCCTTACTAAATAACAAGATGCAATATTTCCAACTGTCATCACCACACGAGTTTCTCAATTCAATTTCTGATAGAAATTGGAAGCGGTTCGAAAACGGACTAAGTTGTTAGTGTTAAGGTTTAACTTACGCTGTTTGTAGTATAAGGTCCTATAGGTACAAGTAAAGTCTAAGCCTCTCGTTCGATCATTCCATTGAGATAAGCAGCATCTAGCAAAAACTTGATTAATGATCAAGCCATTTGTCCAGAGTGCGCCCGCGGCTGACCTTTGACGGTTATTCCTTACAGACCGTCGTAATCAGAGTCGACATACAATGATTTATGTTTCACTGTTATATTAAGTGTATTAAAATGTGTTATGGCTTGTTTTAAACTGTTTTTGAACTATAATGTCTGGTAGTTTTGTGTTTAATTTTAATTTATAGTTTTAATGTAATTTCACTTTAGTTTGGCAATGTAAAAAAAAAAACTAAGAGCTATTTATTTATTTACTAGAGGACGATCGCGACTCCGCGCTGAACTAAACATGTTATTTGATATTATATTTAATTTAATATTTGTAGCTTTATATAATGCTAGACTATTTAGTCCATTGTCATTACGAAATATGTTTAAAAAATGACTGACTGCTGAGTTTCTTGCTGCGTTTCTTCTCAGCAGTGGTCTCCTCTTGGGAAGCGCTGGTAAATTCTTGAAGTGTAAAAGTGCCCGAGCGGCCTACTTACTGAATAAATTTATTTTATCTTTTTATCTTTTTATCTTATCTTAACTCCTACTCCCCCTATTTTAACCCCTTAGGGGGTAAATTTCCTAAAATCCTTTCTTAATGCTCACTTACATCGTGAAAGGAACCCCTGTACCAAATTTCAAGTTTCTAGGTACTGTAGTCTCGGCTGTGCGTTGATATCTAAGTCAGTCAGGTTTGCCTTTTATATGTATAGATTTAGCCTTTTTCGCACATAAATGCAAATTTGAGTAAAAAATTAGAAATTAACGCCGAATGGTATTTACTTTTGTTCCGATTTAATTAACAATACTTTGTAGTTTTATTTTTAATTAGGGTTTATTACAACTAACATCATTTTATGACATCAACCAGTAGAGTAAACACAAATGTACCTATTCATTAAATCCGTAGCCTTTCTGTGTATTTATTGAATTCAAGAAATCCTTAATAGGCGAATAGTCAGTTACACATTATCTTCTGCCACCCCTATGAAAAACTGTGCTGTAGTATTCATATTTCTACTGTTCTGTTATTAATAAAACCTAAAATTTTCAGCGCTCATCTTAACGAAAAATCAACCAATATTTTTTCCTCAAATACATTCGAAAAAACAAGCGGTTTATGCGAGTGGTTCAGCCAGAAAATTTGCCCTTGAAAACGTTAACTTTGGGCGTGTCCACAAGTTTAACGGTAACCTAAATCAATGTATGACGTCATACGTTAGACCCCCAACCATTAAAGAGTAACCCACCTACGGGTAGTAAGAAGTAAAATTCCATGTCAGTAAATCGAACATTCTCATTAATATAACGTTCCGAGAACAAACCTTTTTGTAGGAATGACAAAACGTTTTAAACGTGACATAGCAACAATAACAATAACAATAGCGTTACAATTGAGATCTATTAAATACTTGGTGTCTAAGAAAAAGAAAAACGAATGCAAAAATAACTATGATAAATTATATAAAATATGTAAAATACTTCCTGTTCATCTAAGAGCGCAGTACTTAATAGCTATCGATAATTACTATGTTAGTGAATTTAAGGTTTTTAAGCAGAATAAATATAATACAAAGCAAGTTAGATAAAGAAAATATGTTCAAAATTATGCTAATAACAATTACGGTAGGAGAACGAATATGTTTCTGGTTCCTAAAATATATAATGAAATTGATTGGTTAGGAGCGGACACAAAAAGTAGCAAAAACAAAGTAGAAAAATACATTAAAACGAATGTTTTTGGAACGGTTGCCGTAGCCAAACTTTCCATAGTATCCTTTCTTCCTCTTTTCAATAACATTAAAATGTATAATTGTGTACTTACTTAATTGATTTGTAATTTAGGTGCATGCATAGCAAAAAAATATAATTAGAGCGCGATCTCGCCAACATTCTTGTCAGTTTGGCGAGTTAATTTGTAGTGATAACTTGTTATGTTAGCTTTGAAATAATAAACAAAAAAAATACCCCTTTCGGTCATTAGACTTGTAAGTCTTAATTGTTATATCTTCCAACTTGCACTTAATATAGAGCAAAAGCGGGATTTTTACGCTAAAGCAATTTTTAAGTTGTAAAGACAGACAGATGAACAGTGCCGGCATATTATTAGGGACCCGTTAGGCTACTCTTCGAGTAGACAACCGTTAAAAGTAAATATATAAATTAAACCCAATAAGGCATTCTTAACGGACGGTGACACTTACAGAATCCTTTCCTTTGTTTATTTTGTACCAATTTAGGCCATCCCCAAACAAACGAGATGAAACA
The DNA here is from genome assembly GCA_923062465.1 of Acleris sparsana. Taxonomy (NCBI): domain Eukaryota; kingdom Metazoa; phylum Arthropoda; class Insecta; order Lepidoptera; family Tortricidae; genus Acleris; species Acleris sparsana. The sequence continues at coordinate 2,322,836 of OV281302.1, read as the reverse complement.
TAACAGCAAATGGGTGCATTAATTTTTGTGACAGGCGAGAATTGAACATTCCCGCGAATTTATGATGCCCTTTTAACTGAGCGGGAAATATCAACTTACTGCCCGGGAAATAACGAGCCTGAAATATGTTGTTATTCAATGGTAAATACTTATTGTTTTACGCGTCATCTTAGGCTAGATTTTTACTATTGATTACAAATAATGTTAGGAAAATAAATGCATATTACTTGTACGGGATCATGAAAGTAGAATAACAGGTCAAATAACTTACTTTTCATTTTACAATTCTCTGACATTTATTAAAGAAAAAAAAACGAAACAAAATCACACAAAATCACCTGACAATGATAACCATACTTAAATAGACAAATACATACCTACATAAAAACTAAGAAACAGTCAATAATCAGAAACAACCACCAAAGTATATCTACCATTTATTCACAGCCATTTACCTTACCAAGTCAGAAAAATGTGAGTTTATCATAATAGAAAAAGTTACTTCGTGTTCTATTGTTGCTTATTGCATGCACAAACGAGTTTATTCTTTCATAATATTACCTACATTGGAAAGGATATAAACTCCATTTTATAAAACGGACCAGATAAACGACTTTTCCCGTCCTACTTTATTTCCTAAGGGAATTATTACAACAGCGAAGGGGAAGAAAACGTACGTCGTCAGAGAAATTAATTGATAAAGCACCGCAAACTTAACAGCGTCGGTGGGAAAATTTCAAACTAACCCTAATTCATACAGTTTTCCTACAACGTTTAAAAGTTAGCGACGATTTTATCCGCAAAAATAAGTCGGTAATTCAGTAAGGAGTTTCCTTTTGTAATATCATTCGAAATACAGTGTTAAATTATGTGTTTTTATTTTAAAAATTCAACGGTCCATTAGGGTCTGGTGCCCCGGGCGGAGGTTAAATGGGACCCGGTCGGTTACAATTACTGGTAAAGGTAGCATTTTTAATGAAGTCGGTCATTTTTCTAATGATAGGCAATGCCAATTACCGGACTATGGGAATCTCGGACTCTCAGTAACGAAACTACTAGTGATGCGGGTGGATTTTTAAGAATCGAACACTCGATCATTTGAAAATAAACGTTAACGGTATATCTTTTATTTTCCAGTAAATGGTTTTTACAATAATAAGAAAGATGATTTTTAATCTAATGGGTAAAAAAATACACTATACACCGTGTTTTTTTTGATTTACGATAACTTTAAGGGAACGTTCTTTAGGTCAAACAAAGTTAATTTCCCGAAGACAGACAAATGATAAGTCTAACGGTTTTAAAGATATTTAATTTTTAAATTTAATCAGTTAATCACGTTAAACTAGTGTAAAAGGCTATTAATTGATAACAACAATTTTCTTTTAATACTTATGAGTAAAGAGTTTCCAATTGTTAGGTTTGTATACGCGTCAATCTAAAGTGACAATCTTGTACCTGTCAAAGTGTTATCTTTACTTGTGTGTGTATGTCACGCCAACATAGACGTATTTGACACTGATTATTAGTTAACACTAAAGGCCCTTTTAGAATGACCAAAGATAAAAGATTTCATTATTTTGTTATAAACTGAAAAAAAATTGTTTTTTTCAATATTTAAAAATCTAATCTACCAATTAGTTTCTATGGATATACCTAGTAATATGCCGAAGTTATCGTAAATCAAAAAAAACACGGTGTATACACTGTACAATATTAATAATATTAGAATAAATAAAAACTAGTGTAACCTATTATCTACTTAAAACTAGAATTACTAAAAGAATACCCCCTCTAATAAATCTGTTCGCGGCATTGTTCCCATGATGCTGGCTGCGATACCTCTCTGGATAGTTAAACCTATCCTGTGGGAGAGGTAAGCGCCAGCTCTAGGGTCCCCGGAGGCGTCGATAAGCTTGGCAGTCAGGGTCTTTATAAAAAGTTTCATGTCAGCAGACCAAGGTCCCAGAGTCTCCACTGCAAGCGCCGCGAATTCGTAATCATTAATTATTGACGAATATTTGTGACGCTTCAGGGCCTGGGCCTGCTCAGCTGCACCGGCCTGATTCTAAGAGCTGGTTCTAAGACAGCAGGTACAGAGGCGGTGGCAAGCGAACGATGGATCAGATCATTGATGGCACCGTGGCGGAACAAGCGGCCGGCGCTTCTTGAATATATAAGTTCAAGTTCAAGTTCAAGTCTTTATTCGTGACAAAAAATAACACATACAAAAAAAAAAACTAATAAATAAAAAAACACACTTTGTCACGAAACGGACCAGGGCAGGGTCAGCATGTTGCTAGCTTTACAGCCAGCGCTGGTCTTCCGCAGGACCCATTCGGTGAAAGCACGGTGGGCAACAACAACAGATACACAAATGACAAGGACTAAGAAATAATATAACTAAAATACTAAACTACACACATAATAATCAAAAAAATAAATTAGAAGGAAATAATGAACAAAAATACAAACATCGAAAAGTTGCATCCCGCACTACGTGTGTATGGGCCTTTACGGTAACAGTGAACGCAGCCCACACACAACCGTTAACTATACGGTTAAATATACGGTATTTTCTATATTTATTTTCTATTTTCGAGCACTCGCTTCTACAAAACTGCCGACCTAAGCCAATAAGCAGTATCCCAAATTCTATAGCCAAAGCACATTGAACTTTCTAGGGTTAGTAATAAGGTTGATATTGCTACAAGAGTTATATCTGAGATACTACCTATTGGCTAAGGAGGGCAGAAAACCACATGTCAACCACCGCACATTTCAACCGCCGTGATCGTGAGATGTTACTGAAGTATTGAAATCATCTAAGACAGCCCCCAATAACTTTAAATAGAACACTTTGTACTATGTAAAAGTGACACTATAAATGAAATCATAAGAAGTCTCTTGCGTTCTGGTTGATTAGGTCACTTTGACATAGTCCAAAGTGGTATTTGTTTGTAGCAACGATATTGGAATTCTATTCCCTACTCTGAGCATGCTCGGACATGTTCTTGCACGATTTTTAACTTAAAAAGAGAGAAGATAATAATATCGACGGTCCCTCCGATGTCTCAGATAATTACCCAAATAAACCGTTCCGGGGCCAGTCTCTTTGTACTTCACAAAGTAGACAGTCAAAGGCGAAAATTCCAATGATTAAAAACTGTTAGATGTTCACTTAAACAGCTCCTATACAGCATTTAGAGCTTTTGTGAACTTTTATGTTTATAGCTGCTATTTCTTTAACGTTAGCATATTGCCGCGATTAAATTCGTTAATTGGTCGGAAATGAACGTAAAAATATCACACGCTACTCTTTCACTAAAGATGCTACATAATATGATGCTAAGCCCACACAAGAATAAAAAGGGTTAGCTTTATGTGCTTCCGTGCAAAGAACGTGTGATGGAGATAGTTCGCGCACGCCGTGACGGCAGCGTGAAATTAAAATAATTGCCGTTTAATTTAAAAAGAAAATAGTTTAGCAGAATTAAGGAGTTATAAATACTCAACAATTGAATCAAAAATCATCGTGGAAGATCGTAGGGTTTCGAGGATTCAACCAAAAACCTGCGAAAATGGACTCAAATTTGACAAATAAAAGTACAGAGGATTTAGTTTCTAATCGTGTTTTCACGTTTAACAGTCTCAAGAAGATATGATCAAGGTTAATGTATTCAAAGAACGGATACAACTAGGCGTTATATAATATATATATATATATATATATATATATAATGTGTGGCCTCTTAGGCTGCTTTTCCATTGAGGCGGAGACTAGCGGAACTGTGACAATATTTAACCAATAGAATCTAAGCTAACGTGCGCAAGGCACGTTCGACGTGACCGCATGTGCTTTATATTGCGCAGCTCCAGCCTCAGCTTCAGTGGAAACGCAGCCTTAATGACTTTCAAATTTCATCCAAATTCGTCCAGCCGTTGCAGAGAAAATGAGTAACAAACAAACACGCACGCATTTGTAATAATAGTAGCATTTATTATAAATAAACCGGATTCTTTAATTACTATGAAATAGGGTAAAGTCACCAGTGGTCAGCCAGAGACCAGTAGTCGACCTTATATAAGTGCGAAGAGTGGGAAATATATCTTTCGTACTCTTTCCACTTGTACAAAATATAGGCAGAGGTTGACCTTCAGGTCTTTGGCTGACCACTGGTGACTTTACCCTAACCGCTTTTTCTAGTGGGTGACAAAATCGAGCTGTAGTCAATTACGGCCAAACTGAATAATTGGGATACATCAAAAAAGTTACTGCTTCTAACTATGCTCAAGATGCTCCTTTTTCGCCTAAAACCATAAATAAGGCATAAAAGTTGCTTTATTCACCAGAAAGAGGTTTATCCGAAAACAATGCATTTTGAGGTTATAAAAGTGTTTACTAAAAAAGACAAGTAAGATGGAACGGACTTTAGGTAACTTAGCATCTCAGGGCCACTCTACCTCATAACGCTTATCTATTAACTATCCGTTGACGTCAAGAACAAGGCTCTATCTAATATATGCGAGAACTAATCAGAGACAATACGAAACCCGGAATTATTAATAAGTCCGAATCTCGTCAGGACGATTAATTAATCAAGCCTTGATTAATCGTGTCCGTTTTAATCGTCTCTGCGATGTCTGTTCATGTTGCAATCAAGCAGCAGTCGTAGTTTTAGGGTTCCGTAGAGTGACGCGCTGAATACCCAATGTTTAGGCTGCCTATCCACTGGAGCGGAGCGAGAAAAATCCACCAATAGCAGAGCTGCGCTGAGCGAGGCTAGGAAAATATAAGTATTCCTATTGGTGGATCTTTTCCTCGCTCATCACTCCAATGCCTCGCTCCGCTTCAGTGGACAGGCAGCCTTAGAGCAAGCAAGTGACAGAATATTTGTATATTCGCAGTATGAAAATTTTTGTCACTTTTGGAAATAGAGTCGAAGAGCTACAAATATTTTCACACCGCGACTGTAGCTAGGGCATAAGTTTTTTGTTTAACTCGGACGCGAGTCGCGACTCACTGATGTTGGAGATTAAGAGAAGAATACAACTAGGATGGGCCGCTTTTGGCAAGCTGCAGAATGTTATCCAGTTCAAGATACCCCAGTTGCTAAAGACTAAAGTACATAAGGTAAGATAGGGCGAAGTGCGTCAAATATCTCCCAAAAATATATAGGTAGACGCACTTACCCCGTTGACGCACCTGACCCACCTGATCTTAACCATTGCGTGCTACTTGTCATGACATATGCTAAACATGGCCACTCACAGTGCAGATGTTAAACAAGCTCAATATCGCACAAAGGGCCATGGAGCGCATCATGCTGAGAACATCTCTTCGCGGAAAAGTACGAAACGAGATCATTCGCCAACGCACCAGTGTGGCTAGACAAGTTAACGCGTACGTAAACGATTTTCGAAAACTGACTAAATGTATGGAAATGACGTAGGCGCTCGACGCGACCGTCGGAATTGGAGAGGCGTATGCCCATAGGAAAATACGCTGAAGAAGAAAAAAGAGATAGACTGGCCTTTTAGGCAACACAAACTAATGGACTGCTGGTCAATATTGGCCAAAGACTTTTCCATGTATACACAAGACCAGCAATGTAGAGTAAAAATCGTGTCACCGCTGTCGCTACGCCGCAGCTACGCGCATGACGGCTGAAATGACTGCTGACGCGTGAAAAATCCGGTGCGCTTGCTCGCTCTAACATATTATTGGTATGAGTGGCTGAAATGCTTATCTTAAGCATTTGTTTCTAAATCGATGCGGTTGGTAAAATAACTATAATGTTTTATTGACGTAACAAATAAGGTTAAATGTTCAAACTGTTTATAATTACTCTTCATCATTATCATCTGGAACATATGCAGCATATGCCCCCACAAGTTTCCTCCATGTATTCCTGCATGATGTCTCTCTTCTCCACTTCCTACTGCCTGTTGCCACAATGTCGTCATCGATCATCTAGCTTTAGGTCTAACAGATCTTCGGCTGCCTGTTCTAGGGTTCCACTCTGTAACTTTCCGGCTCCAAGGATCGTCCGAACTTCGCATGATACTCTTAATACGGCATTACTTTGCGAGCTGAGCTGTCAAGTGACAAATCTAAGGTGGCGGTTGCGATCTTTTATTTACGACTACTATTCGTAAGAGAAATAAAATGAATCACTTGCCTAAAATAAACTTCAAATTATGTTACCAAAGCGCGTGCGTAAATGGTGATTTTATTGCATTGATTATGAAAATCTTCGGTAGTTCGTCAACCAAAACGGCAAACACCGTATAATACCTTCAAATTTTCAATTTAACTGTTCTAACTCAAAACTTTCCATAGTTCAAATATATCCGACACCGCACGTGGGAATACTTATTAAAATTCACTTGGAATATGAAAAGTTTGCGGTCAAAACCTCCGCACGATACGAGCCTGATTTACAGTTTACAAACTAGAAACATACTGTAGATAAGTTACAGCTCCTCGAGGACGAACTTCCACCTCCTATTGGGTATGTTACGGTAACGTAATGTCCTCGTCGAGAAAATTTGTACGGCTATCGTTATCAGCACCCCGTATCTATTTACTTACTACTTATTAGAATAGAATAGAATTGAAATAGCTTTATTGACAACATTTGACAGAATACATGTAGCACAAAAAGAAAACAAAATATGCAGTAGGTACAACAAAGTTTCGAGTATCAAATATTGTCTGTCAAATAGGGTACAGAGCATGATGACGTGGCGTGGAGAACCACGACCCATGACGCTTTCTTTTAGTGGTCCCTATTTGAATGACTTCACGAAGACCATAACACAAAAGAACAAAACAAAACAAATTCAAATACGCAACCAAAAAATAAAAACAATAGACATTTAACAGGGTAAAGTAGAACTAGGCTTATCACTTCTAGATAACCTTCGAGCGATTGGGAAATATTTATTGGCAACCGAAATAAGTACAACACTAAAAGAAATTTGACGACACGCTGGCCTAGTTGGTAGTGACCCTGCCTACGAAGCTAGCGGTCCTGGGTTCAAATCCCGGTAAGTGCAGATGTTTGTGTGATGAGCGCGAATATTTGTTCCTCTGAGTCATGGATGTTTTCTATGTATTTAAGTATATATTTCTCTATATAAGTATTTATATCGTCGTCTAGTACCCATAGTACAAGCCTAGAGCTTAGTTTGGGACTAGGTCAATTGGTGTGAGATTGTCCCCTGATAAATAAATAAATAAATAAATATATTGTTAATTTACACCAAGTAAGGGCCAGATTGAATAAGAGACCTCGTCTTCCAGACACACAAGCCATCTAATCGTTTGTTTGAAAAAAAAAATCTTATGTCATTCGGCCATGTTGTCGGCTGTTTACTTGACTATCCACCTGTCTGTCTATCTTTCTCTCTGTCTGAGAAAAAGTTGAAAAAACAACGTAGTCTGACTTATGGTTGGATAACTATTAAAAACTCTATGTTTAATAGTTTGTTAAATCCCGCGTCTACACAATAGTTGCTCTACTCTAACCTCTGAAACGTTGGTCAAATATTTCACGCGTGCGTGGCGACCCCAAAGTTTGAATGTCATAAAAAAAACATTAAACTTGGACACAAGTTGTATCGCCGGACAAAGGTCCAGAGGTTCTCAAATTGTTCCCTGTAGGCCACTGTTGAGGTCGGTCGGTGTTATTCGGAAATATTTTTGTGATGTTTTTTTTGTTTTGGCCAAGTTTTGTGTTTTTGAAAAGTGTGGCGTTATTGACAAAGATGTTTCTGGTGGAAAAATAATTTTACAAAAATTGGTAGGCTCGTTGCAATTGAACAAGAGTAGTTTATTTTTTTAATTTTAAAAGTTAATAAAATTCCTTAAATTTTCTCTGAAGTGTGATTTATTTCAATGTCCGTAATACCTAATAAACTTATAAGTGTAATTTAACAAAAAAACTGAAACATATTACTGAAACTGAAGTATTTTACGAGTTAGCTATGGTATTTTTAATTCTTTACACCACCTTTTTATTTACGAGTTATTACACTCAGGAGCAAAAATACCGGGTCAGAGTGTGTTTTTCATACAAACGAGACTATTTCGAAGCCTAGGTTCCTCGCCAGGGGTTGTTTTGAGTGAGGTTTAATGGTGAATACTACGAGGTTCAATAGAGGAGGTCAAAAGTTCTTCAGATACCTAACTGATCGCACAATTACTTAACACCACAGCGGGAGAGTTTGGGTCAGCACTTGGATTTCCTTACATTTTGTTGCCATTTTAGATGTTTTTCTGAACATGCACGATGACGGCGTTAACCGCAGATTCATTCAGTTGGGTATCCTAGGCACTCTGGAAGTCCTGTATCGATGCTCGCGGTATTCATCATCAGATTTCACTAAAAGCATTCCCTAGCGATGAACCAAGGCTTCGAAATAGCCTCTTTAGTATGAAAAACGCACTCTGACCCGTTTTTTTTGTTCCTGAGTGTAGTATGATCGTGATTTTATAATATTAAAATATTTGTTCGTAATAAGACTTCAAAGAGCTCAGTTTATTTTAATTTTGAAATATTAAATACAGAAGGCAGTTAACACTATCTCCATTTACGACTAGTCATCAAACAGAACCCTCTAAATTGCCAAAACGTTAACTGGAAGAGATCCCCCTGGTGGTTTTGTCGAATGTAGGTTCTAAAACATTCCGTTATATGTTTGACTTTGATGAATAATTAAAACGCGCAAAAGCTGAGAGTTTTAGTCCCCATAGAGTAGTATTGAAACATACATATAGGTACGAGTATGCTGTGGTAATAAAGTACTTTTAAAGAGATAAAATCGGTTTTTTATGGGCTTAGAGCTAACCTAAGATCTACTCGGATTCTATTCAGCGAAGCATCGGTCACTCTCTACGTGTCAGAAAGTGACGGATGTTTTATGCACAATTTGTCAAGCGATTGAAAGCCATTTGCAACGTTAAAAGATGGCGGATGTGTAATCTGTTTTAGTATTTTTGTGTATTTAGGTCTTCAAAGTTCTTTTCTGATAGTGATTTGTGTTTTTATGCCTTTGTGTTGCACAGTGATAGAAGACTTGGACTTATTTCGTGTATCTGGCATCTTACTTCTCGTTTCAAGTGGACTCGCAGTGATGCAGAGGTTAAAACTATCTTGACCTCTGTCCTACATATCACCGTACAACGTTGCCCGCAATCTTCCTGGAGAAGATAAGATTGTATTTTATTGCTATATTGATTTAATTATAGGTTTATATACTTGACACTGGCGAAATCACTTCATTGTGGAAACGCCATATCCGGTAGCAGCTGTTGAAGTGGCCGCGGGGCAAAGAATAATAAGTCACGCGATAAACGCAGCCATATTAGGTATTTTATTTAAGCCGTCCGCCATTACTGTCAAGTAAGGGTCTCCAAAGACCTATCGACCTGGAGTCCGAATGACGTCGCTTTCGCTCTTATTGCATGGACATAAAACTTTTTCTTTCGGACTTAAGCCGATTCCGCGTCGAGGTCTGGGGAGACCCTAAATAAGAGCTGTCGTAAAGTTGACAATACGATATTATGTCAAAGACAATGTGGTAGTGCTCTCTTATTAAGATATTTTTGGAACGTTGCTTGATTATAATTTTTGCTTATGATAGTTCAAACCAGCCCGCGTTATTATGCTCACCTTTATCGCAGTGGATAAAGTACACCTCACTCTCGCACTAACATACTGGTCAAAAAGTGACAGATGATTTATGAACGACCATAGGGGTATCCACCAGAGCTATGCGCACGGCGGAACGATGAGCATAGTAATTCAAAAATATGGAAAACTAAGTTTGTCCGTTTCTGTTTTACATTTAAAAAATCCTGACAATACTCTAAATATCTATACTTTTGCAGCAGAGAACACATGTAACCGCATAAAAAGCTACTGTAAGGTTAGATGCCAGTAACCCCATAACCTTCTCGGATTCCAATTGGGTCGGTACAGTTGGCAGCGCTCAAACCGCATTATTGTAACGTTTACGAGTGTTCGAGCACACTCCTCTCTGACATGTCTATGTGTACCTACCCGAACGTGCTAATGGTGGATTCACAATGTAGAAATGCCACCGAATAAATCGCGCCTATTTCTGGTTCAACCAATCATAATGTAGCTCTAAAGATAGATTTCTACCAAACGGCTCGCATCGCATGGTTCGGAAATGACACGTACGGATGCGGCGACAGCCTCTCTATTGAAATTATTATTGTCTGTTTATGACGGAGCCGATCGCACGTCGCAGCATACTTACGGCGACGTACCCGTGTCGCGTAAGACGCCCGCGGTCTAGTTGCTGTTCGTAGCAGGGTAATATAGACTTTAAATACTGTGAACATGATTTAATATAATTTTCATCACACTTGCTCGTAAATGGTGTTATTCCATGCCTGTATACAGAAGGACAATGGCCTAAATTGTTCCCGCGGGAATTATGGCGAGTTTATCATCCCTAGGGAGTAATGACTTTCTTTTTAAAATTTGCAACTCTTTCGTACATCATTTCTGACTAAGGAGGTTTAATTTTCAGCCAAAAATTAAATCGGTTTCTAATTTCATCTTTAAAAATTAGCTATAGACTAACTTACATTACACAAAACCTATACGCTTCATTAAACTTCATTATTTTTATACCTATTTCAAGTTTATATCAACATTTATCATTAATTTTAGTAATTATACATTTTTATCAAATTGGCTAAATCTGGCTCGAATCCAGGTCGAAACTAAACGCAGTTATTAACTGTGGTAGAGGTCACAAAAAAAATATCGTTTCCATTTACGTTCCAGTTCGTCAAAAGTTATTTCTTTATATTTTGCAGAGTTAAATAACTTTTTAATTTTCTCTTTGTTTTTTTTCCTCGCAAATGTGATGAAAACCATTGTGTGTATGTTTCCGTTCCGATCCGTTGCGGGCCGTTTGGTGGAAATAATGCTTAACACGAGCATTTCAATCTAACGCCATGTTTTTAAACTACCTGGGCCTCTATTCTAGTCGGTAGTAACCATATGGTCTTTGACTTGTTATGGTATTGTTTTTAACTAGGCCGCCGTTACGTTGACAATACGCTAAGGTCAGAGACGGTATAGGTTAACGGCATCAATTTCTGCCCTATACTTTTACAAAATCTACGGAAGCACAAACCCCTAAAAAAGCCCCACATTTCCATAAAAATGAAAAATTGTAGAAATTGACTGCAGTTTCTCTAACTTTAATCTTAGAAAAAGATATCAAAATTGTGTTTCTTGCTCTAAAACTAAAGTTAAAATTGTACAAGTTGATTGCTGTCTTATTACAAAAAAAAATAGATTGATTGAACGCACGATGAGAACAAACAAAAAAATCTCTTTGTTTTCTGTGAAACTAACTCATGTTCGATTTGTAAATTACATAAATGCATGAAACAGAACAAAATTGTTCGCGGAAAGTTCAGGATTCTCCCAACTGGAACAAATTTGAGGTCAGGCAGTAAACTGAGGTATTCAGAGAGGGTTCCGCAGTTGTGGTTCAGCAATTACAAAAAGTTTAAGTAAACAGTGATAAACAGATGAGCAGAAAAAACGGGTATTTGTACTGACATTGTTTACAAAGTGACCCGGTGCGTTTGCTTGACAGTGTAGATTAATATTCAAACCCTTTCGACTTTTGGAGCCTTTTCGTTAGAGATATTAATGTTGCTCATTACTCTATTGTTTTTAAATATGTATTAGGCTGAGGCTTATTTAATTACGAGTGGCGTTCAATAAATTCTCGATATTGGTATCTTGCAAACCTTTTTAGTAAACTTCTTATTACTGGCCGCTAAGAGTCATTCGTTGACAGTAAAAAAAGTAAATTTGAAGCGCACACGTATTTTTGTTTTTCTGCTACTGCTGAACAAACGTGATCATCACGAGCGATTTTACAATGTTAATTAAATTAGAGGATCGAGCAGTGATAAAACTCTTGACTAAACGGAAAAAATCAAAAGTCTATTAAAGAAGAAATAGATTTAGTTTACCGTGAGTCTACTCCTTCATTATCTACTATCAAAGGTCCAAAAGTGGTCAAATGAATTTAAGCGTGGGAGGGAGAGCATAGAAGATGACTCTAGACCTGGTCGGCCTGTTGAAGCTACTTCACCAGAAAACATTCAAAAGGTGGACAAAATTATACTGGAAGATGGTCGAGTGAAGGTTAGGTCTATAGCACAAAAAAACAATATTTCTATTGGTACAAGACATGATATTATCCACGATCATTTTAACATGTCCAAAGTTAATGCGAGATGGGTACCACGAATGTTGACAACGTTTCAGAAGCATACGCGCGTTGCTTGTTATTCCGACTTCATTAAGCTGTGCGGTGAAAACCCTGATGGTTTGCTCTAAAAAATTGTTACCTGAGATGAAAATTGGGTTCATCATTATGACCCTGAGAGCAAACAAGAGTCGATGCAGTGGCACGTTAAAGGAGCACCTCATCCCAAGATATTCTTAGTCGTCCCTGCAGCTAGCAAGATCATGGCGACAATATTCTGGGATTGTGAAGGGATATTATTAATAGATTATAAAGAAAAGGGTTTAAATATTACAGGAGAGTACTACGCTAAAATTTTACGCCAATTACGGGAAGCAATCAAAGAGAAGAGGAGGGGAAAATTGACCAGAGGAGTGCTGCTTCTTCATGGTAACATTGGTAACGCCCCTGTGCATACTGTTCATGTTGCCAAGGCTGCTGTTCTTGAGTCTGGGTTCGAAACTATTACTCATCCGCCGTACAGTCCAGACTTGGCCCCCAGCGACTACTTTTTCTTTCCCAATTTTGGTTCTTAATCATAAAGTGTTGTCTTAATTTCCATTACGTATACCTAAATACGTTAAATTCCCATTGTTCAAACTTAACACGCAGCATTTCCATTCAAAAAACCAACTGCGTAACATTAAGGCAGAATTTCTAATTAACAAACATTCCCAATGACCGCTTATGGTGTCCATAAAGCTTGAAAACCGAGGGGCCCGGGCACTGGATATGATTAAAACCCTGCCACACTTTCAATTACCGTGACATGACATTTCTTTCATTAAAACAACCCAATGTTTTGAATTAATAATGCTGTTTACAGAATTTTGGCATAAAAGTGTCTTAACAACTTTTACGTGAATGAAATAAAATGCTTAATATTTAACAGGAAATTGCCGCAGCGTCGGGAGAATGATATTTTGCTTTGCTTAGCGTTCTTTGGCGCTTTAAGCGTATTAATATGTATATATTATACAGTCTTTGAGCACTGATATTCTTAATGCTAGATATCGCACTGTACCTGGGTCGAGGTTTCCTATCCGGCCAGTATTGGCTGAATGATTGCAATGCCGTTGCTTGAAAAAAATGCGACAAAATGGCTGCCTTTTTCACGATTTTGGATAGTTCTTTTGGTACGAATGCAGTGAAGTAATTTTTTTCATCTTTATCAAAATGTGTTATTGCCAATGTTGATTGTAATAACAATGTATTCATGGAATCCCCTAAGGGGAACAAAAGGTCTGCGCTCCCGAGCTGACCCTCGTACTAACGCATTTATACCATCTTTCCTACCAAACCAACAAGGTTCTATCTTGCTTGGGTAATCGAATTACAGACCAATAAAGATCACGTCCTTACTCTCTAAGGTGATGGAGCGAATAATCAATATTTGTCTCTTAGCGTACCTTGAGGAGCACCAGCTAATCAGTGACTGGTAGTACGGTTTCCATCACGGTCGGTCAGCCGGTGATCTTCTCGTGTATCCCATACACAGTTTCGCAAAGGCCTTCGATAGGGTTTGGCACAATGCCCTTCATCGAAGTTGACATCTTATGAAATACCCGAGGGATTTTGAAGGTGAATAGCCATGTCCTTAGATGTTATAGGACGGTTAAAGCCGGGTGTCCTGCCGTTTGACCAAAAGTCATTTGGCAAAATTACACTTGACAAACAACGTTTTGCAAAAAAATGTTTCGCCAATTGATCATTTTACTAGTTGTCATTTTAAAAATGGCTCACTTATTCAAATGATCAACAGTTAAATTTACATTTTATAAGTAATTATTTGACAAAATGAACATTTAGCAACGGAGTTATCAGACAAAATTTTAAATGCAACGAGCAAGACGAATCCGGGCAGAACTGACTCGGATAGGTTAGGTTAGAAGGCCAAGGCGGGAGCTTTGCTCCCGCCTTGGCCTTCGAGGTTATTTTTTTCTGCCCAGAAATAGGTAAACTACAGGAAATAATATTTGGTGAAATGGAAAACTGTCAATTGACATTTTATTATTTAACACATTTACCAAGTGTAGTGTTTGCTATTTGATCATTTGCTAATTGAGTTTTTGCAAAATGATACTTTTGTCAAATGTCACGTTTGCCAAATGATTATTTGGTGAAACGTTGTTTGTCAAATGATCATTTGTCAATATTTTTTTGGTCAAACATTAGTGAACCTTAAAGCCGTTTTTGATGGCTGTAACTCCGTAACAAAGACGATCAAAGCTGGAATTCCGTAAGGCTCGATGCTGTCTCTGATGCTCTTTATTTTGCATAATAATTCAAATTCAAATTTTAAATTATTTATTTCAGAAATTTCTTTCCATATTGAACACAACGGTAAGACACAAATATACATACATGACACAAAATAATAATAATAATTTACAGAAAATTAAATAAATAATGTATCTAAAATAATAATTAAAATACAATTTCTATTTGGCAGAAGGCCTGTGAAGTTTGCTCCAATGGTTCTGAAAGGAGCCATGAAACCTCTCTGCAATGGAACATAGCATGCTATTTGGGCTGCCCCGCAATCTGTGCAACAGGGAGCAGTAAAACCATCTGTGTGAGCATCCGCAAACATCCCCGACGCACTGCAGAATCGAGGCAGCCCCAGCAACATCCTGAAATCATTGTTGTACTGGACTCTGAGGGCATTGATAGCCTTCTGCGTGAAGTTGACCCACAAGCTGCAGGTGTAGAACGACTGACAATAAGCTTTAAACAGCGTCACTTTTACGTTATTTGTACACCTTGCGAACCTGCGGGCCAACATGTTGCATCGGGCTGCCAGCGCTCTCCGCTCTATGTCCTCTATGTGTCTATGTGTAATGACATGTTTTCCATCGCCATCATTATTATGAAGATGAAAGCACAGGACACGCGTAATATGGTGGCCATCAGAATATCTTTCAGAGTGTCGTAATTATTCTATCGGGTCAGAACTTCTGTCTGAACTTCAAAATTCCTTGGAGCAAGTCATTGAATAGGGAACATGAGCATTGTTCAATTTAACTCATCTTGGATCTCTCTGCGTGTTCTATAGGTCTCTATAACGCCGGGGAGTTCTGAGCAAATGGTTAGCTTACTGCCTATACTGTTTTACTATCGAACCACTCGCCAACAGAGTAAAGTTCTTCGATTGATTGTTAGCTGTGAACTCTCCATAAGTTATACGAGTTTATATATGTGTATACTATGTATAAGCTTATTGCGGGAAGTATACACATCGAACGGATTTCCGAACAAATGTAAACGGACTTCTCGGACCGTCGGCCATTTTTGGCTATATCCCAGAACACGTACAAATTCGCTACATTCGCATATCTTGAAGACGAATGCACATTCTTTTGATTTAATACAACCACGGCTGCCAAGATGCATTTCTAGTAACTGTCATGGAACTGGGTCCCGAAACAGCAGATGCAATAAATAAAATGATCAGAATATTTTTACGAGTACCTACTTACACTGCTTACATTGAGTTTCTTAGATTGATAATTTCCTATAAGTTTTCTACGAAGGTAAATCAATGATCAGCCATTTTATTCTATAAAGGAACTCACATTTCAACTTGACGGACGAATTATTAAGCTGCGAGTTTAAATTGTTCCGTCAGAGTTTATAAACACTTAGGTAGCTTAACCATCGAGCTCGCTCGCTCGCTTTTAAGAAAATAACTGTAGCCCGCGACTCCGTTTCGTCGTTTATCACTATTCTTTCGGAAACTGTACAAGTTTTACGACAAAAGTATCATATTTCCTTCCCGCTTGAGCTCAAGCTATATTCATTAACAAACAAACATGGATATGACTACATATGATTAAAAAAAAACCTGAGGTAATTTTTTTTTTCATTTCTTAGGTATTTTAGTACATTCTTTTAGTAAAAGATAAAAGATAAAAAAGATAAAAGATGTTTATTCAGTAATTAGGCCGCACGGGCACTTTTACACGTCAAAATGTACCAGCGCTTCGCAAGAGACCACTGCTGAGAAGAAACGCCGCAAGAAACTCAACAGTCAGTCGTTTTTTAAAACAGGTACTACTTATGATATTATACAATTATAAAGCTTAACCTAGCATGATATAAAACAATGAATTTAACATAAAATAAAAAATTAAAATAAAAAACATTTAAGCGTAGCTTGTGCAAGAAAATGTGTCAAAACTAAGAATTTTCATAGGGAGTAATAAGTAGTAGTAATAAAAAAAAAATTTATATAAAATAAGTATATATATTAAAAGTAGTTCACTATCTACCTTTATAGGGTAAATTACCTCTCCACATCAGAGACGTGGAGAGATTCGTAAATTGATACTTCAGTACTTTCTTAATAAACAAAATATATACTGATTTATACAATAATGGGCCTCATATGGAAGCTCAAAGTCACTCAGAGGGCTATGCTCGGGGTTTCTCTGCGTGATACAATCAGAAATTATGATATCCGCAGTAGAACTAAGGTTACCGACAAAGCAAGAAGAATAGCTAAACTTAAGTAGCAGTGGGCGAGGCGCATTGCTCGCAGGACTGATGAACGATGGGGTCAGAAGGTTCTGGAATGGCGTCCGCGAACCGGGAGACGAGCTGTAGGTAGGCCTCCAACAAGATGGAGTAAGGATCGTGGGAGCGCGGTGGATGTGAAAAGCACAAGACCGGTCTGAGTGGAGAGCCTTGGGGAAGGCCTATGTCCAGCAGTGGACGTCTTACGGCTGACATGATGATGATGACTGATTTATAACAAAAACTGCATATATTTTCACACATAAATCGTAGTCGAAATTTAATAAAAGTCTTATGTATCTTGTGCTGTCGTCACCATATTGCATCCGTCGTCCGCCCATTTATTAATCGTAGTATGAAAAAAAACATTGCAAATAACAACGAAGCTCTGTGAGATTAACCCATAATTTTATCGATTTAATTTTATCAACTGCTATTTAATTTTTCTGCTGACACTTGTTTATTTGCTCCTTCTTTGTCTCGTGGCGACTTCTACTGCTACTAGCCCGGGGATATGGCGTTTCCACAATGAAGTGATTTCGCCAGCGTCAAGTATATATAAGTATAAATCAAAATATCATTAAAATACAATCAAATCTTCTCCAGGAAGATTGGGGGCAACGTTGTACGGTGATATGTAGGACAGAGGTCAAGATAGTTTTAACCTCTGCACCACTGCGAGTCCACTTGAAACGAGAAGTAAGATGCCAGACACGCGAAATAAATCCAAGTCTTCTATTACTGTGCAAAACAAAGGCCTAAAAAGCACAAATCACTATCAGAAAAGTACTTTGAAGACCTAAATACACAAAAATACAAAACTAAAACAAATTTCACATCCGCCATCTTTTAACGTTGCAAATGGCCCCCTGATCTCTACTGAAACGCTCGTCTCGAGATGTGTCAAAAATGACAGTGTTCTATGGTTTGGCGTTTACTTTGACGTAACTCGTGACGGGCCTCACAGTCAAGATGAGTTTATTAATACGGCCCTTAAACTTTAATTACGCATAGGTATGAGGTTAGGTTAGACACAGGGGTCGATAAATTACTTTGTATTTAATGAAAATTCTACTTAATGATATGTTTATTGAAAGATTTTTCGATGGTATAATAGGAACCAATCTTTGAGTAATGCACTTTTGCTGCTCTTATTGTAAACCCAGTAGCTTTTATTGTAATAAATTATTTTATAACAACTCTTTTAATAAGTATGAAGCAATTAATGCAATAAATTAGCAGTGCTACAACTTTAACAGCAGCCGTGCCGGGTGTAAGGGAATTCAATTTGGACGCTTAAACAGCGCGGCCATTGTAACGGGAACCAGTTGCGGTGTTAATTAAAAATGTTAACTAATAAGTAAGCTTCTAGACTAATTAACAGAAATTCGAGTAGGTATATTATCGTTTTGTTATTAAGACGATTGTGAAACTAAAAAAATCCATACAAAATCTGATAACGTGTTTCGCCCGTTAAAACTTGAATAAAAAAAAAAAAATCAAAAAAAAAAACGTTATCGCTCCGAACTAAAGTATGGGAAAACTTTGACATCTACGCGGTTTTAGCGTCGGTTCGGTACAACCCTCCTAACTCGGCTGCCATTACTGTCAAGTAAATATATACATACTAGCGACGCACCCTAGCTTCGCTTCGGTTTACGTGATTTTTTGTAATACCCGTACGGTCACGGACTATAAATGATATACTTAGCACCTTATTAAAACCTATGAATAATTCCCATGCTATTTCTATCTCGTCACTTGACATTGTCATTATGACAGGGTTCTGTAGTGGTATAACAATTAAAGTCCGTGACTGTACATAAGCCAGAATCTATTAATTTTATTATACGCAAATAAGTCTTAGTAATGATTTGTCAGAAACGCGTGGAGCTAACCCCATGTGCTTCTTTAGTCCACCAGTAAATACTCTAATACCAACATACACATAGATAACGTCAACACCTCAATCTGTATAAAAACCCACCTTGTTAATTCTTGCGAAGATAATTTTCTTTTCGCGTTTTTACCCGACCGTGATATTACCTGTCGCCTTTTTACCAGCACTTTATTTTTATTTTCACATTCGTATTTTTCCCCTTGCGAGTTTTATCCAGTCCCTTCTTTTCCTAGCATCATATTTTCACAGCTCCTATTTCTCGATTATTTGGCCATTTGGGCTTGCTGCAAAACTAACATAACCTAATTTTACTTACCTTACGATTTAATTACTTTTGGGAGACCAGTGAGACAAGGATAGAAATCGATCGGAGAAAAATGCGACTGGGGAAAAAAATCGTGCGAGAACAAAAGCGACGGTAATAAAATCTAACAATCTAACAAGTCCCAGTGACACACCAAGCGAAGAGAATTATCTGTTTTTCGCGCAAAATCGATTGAAAGTCGACTTGACTACGATTGTTAGATTGTTAGATTTTATTACCGTCGCTCTTGTTCTCGCACAACTTTTTCCCCAGTCGCATTTTTCTCCGATCGATTTCTATCCTTGTCTCACTGGTCTCCCAAAAGTAATTAAATCGTAAGGTAAGTAGGTTTTTTTAGGCTATTGCAGTTAATTATCACGCAGCGAGGCATTTTGTTAATTTTCACGGCCGACCGGCTGCACCAACACGCGCGCGGAACGTCAGTAGCGCCGGCGAACCCCGAAGTTTCGTCGGGGTTTAAGTCGGGATTCGAGGCCATTTGCAACGTCAAAAGATGGCGGATGTGTAATTTGTTTTAGTTTTTATTTATGTGTATTTAGGTGTTCATTGTTATTTTCTATTAGTGATTTGTACTTTTAATTCCTTTGTGTTGCACAGTGATAGAAGACTTGCACCTATTTCGTGTATCCTGGCATCTTACTTCTCGTTTCAAGTGGACTCGCAGTGGTACAGAGGTTAAAAATATCTTGGCCTCTGTCCTACATATCACCGTACAACGTTGCCACCAATCTTCCTAAAGATTGGATTGTGTTTTATTGCTATATTGATTTATACTTATATATACTTGACACTGGCGAAATCACTTCATTGTGGAATCGCCATATTCCCGCGGTAGTAGCTGTTCAAGTCGCAGCGGAGCAAAGAAAAAAAAAAGTCCGGATTCGGACATGCGAAGTAGATGCATTTGCGTTATCTATGAGTTATCATATCTGTGCTATAACCGAACAATTATCCTTACATATGATATCCATGAACTTGTTCCTCTAATAAGTCCATGGTGATTGTCTAAAACTCGACATTAGCGAATAAAACCTCGTTAAAACAAGAAATTACACCTATTAATTAAGGAAAAAAAAGTCTTAATAATAAACGCACATGCGACATGACAGTTCTGAGATAGCGAAAAGTGTTACACGGACGAGCGCTGCCGTTGGGAACTGTCAAAGTAATGGAGCACAAAGCTTTCATAAAGCCAGTGACAGGTACAGAAGTTCTTATCTTATTAGCAATGTTGTAGACGTAGTAAAATCGGATCATACTTTTTGTATAATACGTGTGATCATGTATTTTACGTTTTTTATCAATGAGATGGCAAATGAACACATAGGACCTCTCCTTATTACATCATTCTAACTGTCACTGTCGCTCAAAGGTTCATAAATACATACATACATACATAAACTCACGCCTTCTCTCCCAAAGTGGGGTACGTAGAGCTACAGAACTACCAACAAATACAGAAAATCGTTGACAATTCTGTAACCACACTTTGCCCAATTAGGTTAATAAATAATAATTGACACTACAACAAATTGATCTAGTCCCAAACTAAGCTCTAGGCTTGTACTATAGGTACTAGACAACGATATAAATACTAGAAAACTATATAGAGAAATTAATACTTGTGCTCATCCCACAAATATTTACCCATACCGGGAATCGAACCCGGGACCGCTAGTTTCGTAGGCAGGGCCACTACCAACTAGGCTACCTCGTCGTCAATTTACTTACGGTTACTGGAAGAGATCCCTTATAGGGATAAGTTCGCCTTAGTACATACCTTATATGGAATAAGAGGTTACATAATAACGTACCTTTAAGGATACCAAGGGAGGTTACTGCAATTCTAAATCTTTATATCGCAGGACACCCTGCACTGCACTGTACATTTTTATCCTGCATTGACGTCATAACTTGAACTATGCAAACGAATCGCAAGTGCACCTATGTGCACTTCAAACGACGTTCATCCACTGAGCTATTCAAAGCAGATTAAGTCTAATTAACAACAAAATAGGGTTGCTATTGCAATACTATTTGCATAATACATGTACCCTTCCATGTAAGAAGGATACAGCTATCTCCCGGGTACAGTGCTCGGGAATATTAATGCGTCGTACGTTGCTTGGGTCGAGTTAACACGTTCTAGGTAAGAACTAGGCGTTGAGTCCTTTTGCTATTGCTATTCGTATGCTTGAAGAGTTCTTGTTTTTTTAGGTACTTATACAATTTTCGGACAGTCGGTTGTACGGTCGGCCAAGAAAGTGGTCTACCAGTTTTGACAAAAGTTTCTGTGAGATGTAATTATCGCTAACGTTAACACTTGGCACTGTCATAATATTATAGCAAGTACGAATTTCAACCGTAGGGTGGTAGACCACATTTTTGGTGGACTGTACCAAGCACCACCATACATCTTCATCCATTTAACCATGGCAAGTAGGATCTGAGACCCATAGACATTTGCATAGACATCAAATGCGTTGTCAACTCTGTGAACTAAGATGGAACTCTATGCTAGTAATTTCTGGTTGTCTTATCCCCACACAGGAACACAGCAATGCGATCACTGCTGCTTGGCGGTGGGTTAATGGATAAGATTGTGGTAGCGATCCTGACGGACCCTGCACAGGGTCCTACACCTTCCTGACATTATTCCTGTAACATATAACATGTTTTCAGGGTTTTGTACTCGAAGGGACCCTATTAATGCCTACGTTAAGCTTTATAATTGTATAATATCATAAGTAGATTTAAGAAAAAACGACTGACTGTTGAGTTTCTTGCGGCGTTTCTTCTCAGCAGTGGTTTCTTGCGAAGCGCTGGTAGATTTTTGACGTGTAAAAGTCTTTTATCTTATCTTATCTTATCTTATCTTATCTTTATCTTATCTTTTATCTTTTATTTTATCTTTTTTATCTTATCTTTTACGCTGCTTTAAGAATCTGTATTTGAACGGTAATAGATACCCGTTTTTTTTTCTTTGGAATATTTTATTATTGATTTTGATTAAACAAATTAAATTACATTAATTGATTACTTGCTCTGAAATAATTTTGATCGTTTGCTAGACAGTAATAAATAATACTAAGACTTGTTCACGTACGTACATTTATTTAAGCAAATAAACCGTATTCTGTATAAATTTTCCTGTATATTTCTTTTCACGGCTAAAACAAACTCATGAGGTGAAAAGCTCCTTTCACAAACCGCGGATGTTAACGGAGCAAACTTAAGTAGATTAATATTAATGGCCACTCCTCACGTGTTTGTATCATTTATTTATTACAGTCTGGCAAAGGAAAAAATATTTTTAGGGTAAGTAATCTATTAATGTAATTTAATTTGTTTTGTTAAAATCTTCGGAGTCATGTCCACATTATACCGAGTAATGGCGCCCAGTTGTCCGATCACTGGTTATTACGGCGGATTTACTTAAAAATAAAAGTACCTAAAAAAGGAAGATAGAATCAGAAATGATGATATCCGCAGTAGAACTAAGGTTACCGACATAGCCCTAAGAATCGCTAAACTGAAGTGGCAGTGGGCGGGCACATTGCACGCAGGACTGATGGCCGATGGGGTCAGATGGTTCTGGAGTGGCGTCCGCGGACCGGAAGACGAGCTGTAGGTAGGCCTCCAACAAGATGGAGTGACGACGTCGTAAGGATCGCGGGGGCGCGGTGGATGCGAAAAGCACAAGACCGTTCTGAGTGGAAAGCCTTGGGGGAGGCCTATGTCCAGCAGTGGACGTCTTTCGGCTGACATGATGATGATGATGGAAAAAGGAAGTCCCCATACAAGAAACTTTTTTTTTAGTAGGTACAAACGTTGAAGAGAAACATCAAATTAATACTAAAACATTCCCGAATGCATTTTTTGATATTATTATTAAAAGCCGTTTATTATTGCTACTATATTCGTATATATTCGAGATGGTCACATTAAGACCTTCCAAATGATACCCATATTGTAATAATTAGAAGATTTTTTTTATGTTGACATAAATAATTAACAGAGGATTCTAACGATACCGCACACATTTAAATCGGCTCACCCGTTCAGAAGTTATGGTGGAATAAAGAATCAATACATACATACATGAACCCTGAAAACATTACTCCTTTTTTTGGCCAGTCGTGTAAAAACAATTGAGAGTCGGGCTCGTGCTGATTCTATTTGAAATGGAATTCAATTCAAAATATAATAACACTCGAACCCGTTGCGTGAGGCCGACTCGCATATGAACGGGTTCTTTTTAGACATTTAAAAGCCAAAATAATCGTCCAACTTTCAAAGGCAAAAATGTAAAAAATAAAGTGGCCTATAAATCTACTAAAAGTTTTGATACGGCCAAGTTGCCGAGTATTTTTTAACTTGCAACACTGAAGAGATACGAAGCCTTAGAGAAAGTTGTTTCAGGTTTATCTTAAAACATCTGGCTTATGAAGGTACTGAGAGACTTAAGAATAGTGTTTTTTTTTTTTAATTTATTTTTCTCTCTTTGTCTCTCCCGTAAGATTTATGGCATGTTTTCCTGCTGAACTACGGATGTTATTTGATATTATATTTAATTTAATATTTGTAGCTTTACATAATGCTAGACTAAGTAACCATTGTAATATCAAATTTGTTTAAAAAATGACTGACTGCCGAGTTTCTTGCGGCGTTTCTTCTCAGCAGCGGTCTCCTCTTGGGAAGCGCTGGTAGATTCTTGACGTGTAAAACGTGCCCGTGCACTTACTGAATAAATTTCTTTCCTTTTATAATAATACTAGCTGGTGCACGCGACTCCGTCCCCGTAGAAGACGGTTATCGTTATTCCCTCGGGAACTATGCGTATTTTCAGGATAAAACCTATGCTATGTCCCATTTCAGGACCTAACCTATATGTGTGCCAAATTTCATCCCGATCCGTTCAGTGGTTAAAGCGTGAAAGACGGACAAACATACAAACACACTTTCACATCTATATATATAAAAATTAATTGCTGTTCGTTAGTCTCACTAAAACTCGAGAACGGCTGAACCGATTTGGCTGATTCCTTTTCGGTTGTATTCGTTATTGTCAGGGCAAGGTTTGTATGAAAGAAAAAAAAAACCACCGGGAGTGTCGGAAATTTGCAGCGGGCGAAGCCGCGGGTCACTAGTTTATAATAATTATTAGTATGGATATTTTTTGGCCAGAAGACAAACTAGTATAAGGAGCATCCTGATTGTGGTCGAAGACACAATCCCAAGACTACAGTCCTAAGACTTCAAATGCGTTGCTAACCCTGAGGACTTAAATGGAATACCTCTATACTAGTTATTTCACCTGTTGTCTTACCAGAACACAACAATGCGAACACTGCATTGGTGGCAGATTAGAGGGTAAGATGGTGGTCGCCATCCAATGCAATAGCATAGCACAAACATGTCGATTGTGCGTCTCCTCTCCGTCCGTCTCCGCTTAAGTGACCATTAACTTAATAAATAAATGAATATAAATAATTCCTTATTTTCATTACTAATATTACAAATACGAAAATGTATTTGTTTGATTGATCCGTTTTCACGGTCAAATGGCTCAACAGATTTCTATATAAAATAGCCTGTACTATACAGTCTATTCGGTGGATATAGATACAGTGTGTGGCCCAAAACCGGGGATAATATTAAAAACAGGGGCACTATAGATCACCGGTAATTACATTATAATGGTCTTACCTAATTAAAATCAAAACTTAACTTTCAGTTTTTTCTAACAAACTTAATCGCAAATTCAATAAAAGATAAGATAAAAGATAAAAGAAATTTATTCAGTAAGTAGGCCGCACGGGCACTTTTACACGTCAAGATACTACCAGCGCTTCCCAAGAGGAGACCACTGCTGAGAAGAAACGCCGCAAGAAACTCAGCAGTCAGTCATTTTTTAAACTTATTTCATATTTCATATTACAATGGTATGTACAACTTAATCTAGCATTATATAAAGCTACAAGTATTAAATTAAATATAATATCAAATAACAGTAGTTCAGCAGGAAAACATGTCAAAAATCTTACGGGAGAGAAAGATAGAAAAGAATAAAATAAAATAACTACAACTACCTACTTATATATGTGTAAATGAGATGGTGCAAGATGACCACATAAAAGTTTCGATATGTTTTCCTGCATCAACGGTGTCCCCCAGACAAGAAAAAGCAGGATAATGCCTTTGCATTTGAACAAATTACTATGTAATGCAAACACCTCTAAATCTACCGCGTGTTGTCAATGGCACCCTGTACTCAGACATACCGCGTACCAAGTGACCAAGCGACGATATCGCGACGCGAAAATACATTACCTACGATTTTTAACTTTGTAGGCTCTTTTCTCCAAAATTATAGACTTTGTAATATTAGATTCTTGTGATAGTTAATTGAAATGTTCTAAAGAATCCCCATTTAATTTTTTCGCCCCGGTTTTGGGCCACACACTGCATGTAGATACATGACATGAATATGAATACTTTTATCCCGTCACCCGAAATGCCGATAAATTCTACTCGACAACAGATGGCGCTTTATTTTATTCTATTGTCCGCTAGATGTCGCTATAAAAACGAAGTAGGAGAAGAAGTATGTAGGTACTAAAGTACCAACGCTAGTTGTTGGTTCTTCTTCGTCCGCCTGAGAATTAGGGCCTCCATTTAGGCCCTAAGTGGTCCTTCACTTGGGTGTTAAAAACTGTTTCATGTTGAACGGTCGAGCAAGCGAGCGGAGTAACTTATAAACTGCCAAATTGAGAATGCATGCCCTTAAATGTTGTCGCTCTGACGGGACAACTTAAACTCGCCGTTTAATAATAGGTGCGTCGAGATATAAAGCGAGTTTTAAAATCACCGAACCGCTCAGTAGTACATATTTCATTATTATATCCAAAACTTCTCAAGTTCCTTCCCATATGGACCCTTGCGGGTGGTAGGACCTTGTGCGGGGTCCGTCCGGATCGCTACCACCATCTTATCCATTAACCTACCGCCAAACAGCAGTGTTCGCATTGTTGTGTTCCGGTTTGGGGATAAGACAGCCGGTGTAATGACTAGCATAGAGGCATTCCATCTTAGTCCTCAGGGTTGGCAGCGCATTTGCAGTCTTAGGCTTGCAGTGCTTGTGAATGCGAATATCTATGGGTCACTGTTTCCACTTACCATCAGGTGGCCTGTGTGCTCGTCAGCCTTCCATATGCCATAAAAAAATAATATATATTTTTAGATCAGAAAAACGAAAGAACTTACAAACTTAAAACTAGGTGCACTAATCAAACAAACCGTTACCAGTAGGCAATTTTCCCAAAATGCTGGCAGCATTGTCACGTAAAAAGGCAATCCTTAAAAAAAAAATGTTTTCTTTTAACTTCGATTCGATAAATGTAGCTTGTAGGAAAACGATCCGACCTATTTCTAATAAAACCTTTGCACACCAAAAACCACAACACAAATTAATTTCTTTTCATGTTACCCATTTTACCACGACATTATTTATGAACATCAAGGAAAATAAGTGAGAAAACCCTTTCAAACGATATTTTTTAATTATTTGCTTGTTAATGATCGCAGACTGTCAATAAGCTGGCTGTTTACTCGAGATCCTTCGCCTTTCAATGGGCCGAGGAAATTAAAAACTCGCTTGGCTGTATTTGAAAGCGCCTTAGCCTCTGTTTAGTTTAATAACCAATAAGGCTAGACGACCGTGCTGGGGCTTTTACTCTACTTTTCTCTATTTTTATCATATTGACAACGTTATGATACCTCTTAGTAAGTTGATAAATATGGCTGAGTTAAAAGCAATACGATAACAATACGGGCCTACGTGGTAATACGTGAAGATATGGTAGGTATAGTAGACAGAGTAGACAGACAGACTAGACGGGAGACGAAAATATAATACGAGTAAAAGATAAGCATTTACTCGGAAATACATAAATAAAGGAGACATGTATCATGTACTAGGTACTTACGTTGAAAAAAGTAGTTGTTCTTTCCGTCCAAAAGAGCTAATAACTTTTAAATTTCGTACCTTTCCCTATGTATGTATGTATACACTTGCCAAATACAATGTTAAAGAAATAGGAACCTATATGATGATATCCGCAGTAGAACTAAGGTTACCGACATAGCCCGGAGAATAGCTAAACTTAAGTCGCTGTGGGCGGGGCACGTTGCTCGCAGGACTGATGGCCGATGGGGTCAGAAGGTTCTGGAGTGGCGTCCGCGGACCGGGAGACGAGCTGTAGGTAGGCCTCCAACAAGATGGAGTGACGACCTCGTCAGGATCGCGGGAGCGCGGTGGATGCGAAAAGCACAAGACCGGTCTGAGTGGAGAGCTTTGGGGAAGGCCTATGTTCAGCAGTGGACGTCTTTCGGCTCACATGATGATGATGATGAGGAACCTATACAAAGACGAACTTATAACCTAGTTAATAAATTAACCTTTGGGTGAAAATAAGAAACTCAAAGTA
Organism: Acleris sparsana; assembly: GCA_923062465.1. Taxonomy (NCBI): domain Eukaryota; kingdom Metazoa; phylum Arthropoda; class Insecta; order Lepidoptera; family Tortricidae; genus Acleris; species Acleris sparsana. Next base: position 2,295,289 of record OV281302.1, on the reverse strand, counting down.
AACCTTGAAATTCCTTATGAATTTTAATTTCTCCGAAAGCTACGTTATACTCGAGCTATTTAAGATTAAATGCATGGTTTAATTGCTTTACGTAGGTTAGGTTAGGTGTGATTTATAAACGCCATCAAGAAATGAAGTCTTCTATCAAAGTGTTCCTTTCTAAATTATGTAAATTCGAGCCACGAGTCAAGTTCTGGGACTGTATTGTTTCAAATTTGTATGGAAGAAATAAATGTCATATTTTTTGCAGACGTCGCTTACGCCCTCTTTATAACGTAAAAAATGTAATTGTCCTGTTTCAAGATGAAAGGTCAACATTTAGAGGCTACACAAATTGACCACTTAGGCAACAGGAGATCTTCAATGTTTCCAAAAAACAGCAAACAATAACCACCTCTCCACTCAACTTAAGTCAAACACTAATGATATCGAACATGATCAACATGTTCTCTGCCTGTTGCGGCTTCGGAGAATTCCAAAATCATGACCCCTAAATTCCAACTAATTTTCATTACTGGCCTTTTAGATAAATAGGAGCAAGAATTCGAGCGAATTGTTTAAAAATTGCAAAGTGCGAATAATGATCCCTGTATATCAGACCAGTAAAATAGATTCATAAATTTTCTTTGAAACTGGTAAGTGGTACAAATGGCCCACCGCTAAATCCATACCGGCCCAAAGCTCCGCCGCAGTCAGTGAGTTGTAACCATTGGCCAACTGACTAATGGTCATACGCTTGGCTCGAGTTCTTGTAGGTATATCTTGTACCTATATGTATAAAGTCAGCTGCAAAATACGACCTTAAACGGATAGGGTTGTATAGTTGTATATGGCATGGATATGCCCCCTATTTCACAAGAGGCGGTTTTTTTTAAATGCTTCATGAGAATGCTTTTGTCTGAGAAGATTTTTTTCCATCCTTTTCCGAGTTTAATAGTTATTCGTGCAAAGTTGGTATTTGCTGCGTGTTTTGACTTTGAATCCCGAGTAAGCGTAGGATTCCATAATTGAATCACGATTATAGCGAGTGATTCTAGGTTAGAATCTAGGGATTCAGAGACACGAGATGCAAATAACTTTGGTCTCGTGAAGCACATACAAGTTTTCACCTCACCAGCGAGAACATAATATAACCTAAAATAAAAAAAATTGAACATAGTATAAATTAAACCACATGTGTATTCGCACTGCTAGATGAAAACAGTATCATTTCAAAATTATTGCTAGTTTGGTTCAAGTTCATATAAGTTGTATAAAAGTTGATTTTTAAATAAAGTTGTATTTTGAGTTACTGCTGTTTGTAAAACAAACAATATAAAAAACTCAAAAATATAGTAGTTTAGGCATTTTTTATTTATTAAAAAGCTTCTTTATCTCACGGTCGCATTAATGTCGACTTTTGCTCACTATCTTTAAACCGGAAAACCTGCCTTTTTGAGGTGCTGAGGTAAAAATCACCTTATTCAACGGGTTTGTTTGTTTAAGAAAATATTCAGAAGACACCTGTTACTCCAAAACTAGTATTCCTACATAGTCTAACTACATTTTGCAGCACACAAGTGCAGTAGCTTGCACAAGGCTCATATATATTTTACAAACACGGCACATAGCTAAGAGCGCAGTTAAAAGTACCTCTAGGGAACGAGTGGAATAGAACGAATGAATTGTTAAATTTCCAGGAAAATAAACGGTTCATGATTTCAAAGAGGTCTTATTTCAGTAATAAATCTAAAATCACAGAGCAAGAGTTGGAAAACGTTTGTGTATGGCATTTTGATTTGTCAGTCTAGTTTAGATAAATACTGACTATTGAGTCTCTTGAGATTTCCTTTAATTTCCCCATGAATCCTGTTTCACTCTACTGTAAACCTATTGTAAACCTGTTGCCCACTGCTTTTTCCTCTTTATTCCCGCTTCAATGTGCATGCTGTCTTCTCATAACATTTATTTAAGTCTTTTAGTAAGTGGTTTTTGTAGCTACACTCAGGAGTAAAAATACCGGGTCAGAGTGCGTTGTTCATACAAACGAGACTATTTCGAAGCCTTCGTTCCTCACCTGGGGTTGTTTTGAGAGAGGTGTAATGGTGGATACTACGAGGTTCAATAGAGGAGGTCAAATGTTCTTAAGATACCTAATTGATCGCACAATCAGTTAACACCATGTCACAGCGGGAGAATTTGGGTCAGCACTTGGATTTCCTTACATTTTATTGCCATTCTAGATGTTTTTCTGACCATGCTCAATTCCGGCGTTAACCGCAGATTTATTCAGTTGGGTATCCTAGGCACTCTGGAAGTCCTGTATCGATGCTCGAGGTATTCATCATCAGATTTCACTAAAAGCATTCCCTGGCGAGGAACCAAGGTTTCGAAATAGCCTCTTTAGCATGATAAACGCATTCTGACCCGTTATTTTTGCTCCTGAGTGTATATGCTACTCTCATGTTGTCTTGTTTTATTTTCTTTGTTTTAGATTTTCAACTGAGTGCTTCATTTTTAATCTGAACGGCAAACTAATTACCGATTACCTGTAGCCTCAAACCCTGATACTGGCAAAGTTGTACATATGGACAGAAGCCATTTCGAGAAAAAAATTACTTGAACTTGAGTCTCTTGAGGTGCTGTTTTGAAACAGTGGTGTCTGCTTAGAAAGTGCAGTGGGCATCCGTCACTATCGTAGGTACGTGTCGAAAAGTGACGCATGTTTTATCCACATTTGATCTCGCAATAAACGCAGCCATGTTAGGCTCAAGGTGTTTAACCACCGGCGAGGCGAAGCGAGACGAAGCTGCGCGAGGATTAAAATGTGTACTAAAAAAAACAGGTCAATTGCGAGTCGGACACGCACACCAAAGGTTTCTCTACCACCTTACAGTACTTATTATTATATTCCGCTTGACAATTTTTTCGTATTTGTCGTTTTTCTTCAGCGTTCTTACTATTATCATACAAAATATTGACGTTTGGCTGTTTTACCGTTTTACCCAAACAACAATAAAAAAATACGTTGGTAAAAAAGTTAGGAGAAACGGACGTTGGACAGCGTAGGCATCAATAGGGTCGCATTAAGCCCATACATATTTTTTCATTTCAAATCTGTATCTCTCTGCTCATACAAATAACTAAGTACTTACTAACGTAACGTAACGTAACGTCGTACGTCGTACTTACGTAATTTACTCGTGAATTTATAGAACCTGGGTACAGATAAATACGAAGTTTTATAATCTCAATCTCTTTAAAAATACGCGTCTAAATCTGTCGATTTGGGGCTACCATGCCACAGACACTAGGACACACACACACACATACAAAAAAAGAACTATGTTGTATATTTCCGTTTTTTTTTATGTAGACATAGTTTTTCATAATGTACATATTCAAAAATCGCAAAAATCGGGCTAGATTTACGGAGATAAACGTTATAATGGATTTTTTTAGTTCTCACCACAGATAAGTAATAGTACTTACAAGTACTCTCGCTCCGTTTACAATCCGAAATGCCGCCCCAGCCTCACCCAAACGACGGCGAGCGCAGCCTACATTATTCTTTACTCTCAAAAGTGTAACTACCCGCAGAAAGTTCTCGAAAAGCGCTTTAACCTGCCATGAATAGTAATTAAGTTAATTAATAGTAGACTCGGCTTATTGCGAAACTTTTTCAGTGCGTATTTATCTACAGATGTTAGGAAACCGGTCGGAAAGTTAATGATGTTTGCAATTAGCAAGTCTTTTCGATTAAATTAATTTCAAATGCATGGTCTAAACCCGAAACTTAGTCCATAATAATTTGTTCAAATGCTAAATATAATATCTTAGGGGACACCGTTGATGTAGGAAAACATATCGAAACTTTTATTTGTTCGTCTTGCACCGTCTCATACAGTGTGTAAATGGTATACGGGCGTTTATTAAAACTGGACATAGATTAAGACTCTACTAATCATTAACAGAAAGAATTATTTTGATTACGCTAACGTATACACCGTTATTAATTTTTGAACATACTATCGACCCGCAATGTACATCGAAGTCCATCTGTCAGGTACGTAATGTTTACTTGTGAAAATGTTAATTGCATTTTTCGTTATACATTACGTGTTAAATTATTTTGTATGGTTATTTTTTTTTAAATTAATTTTAACAAAAGCTGCCTAAATGTGCTCAGTAGGGGTTATACTAACCACATTTAAAAGGAACGCCGGTATACCATTTACACACTGTATACACAAGTAGGTGTTTGTTTTTTTTTCCTGTTCTTCCTCTATCTATCTCCCAAGATTTTTGGCATGTTTTCCTGCTGAACTACGCATTTTATTTGATATTATATTTAATGTAATATTTATAGCTTTATATAACGCTTACACTAAGTAGTACCACTGTAATTTGAAATATGTTTAAAAAATGACTGACTGCTGAGTTTCTTGCGGCGTTTCTTCTCAGCAGGGAAGCGCTGGTAACTTCTTGACGTGTAAAAGTGGCCGTGCTGCCTACTTACTGAATAAATGACTTTATCTTTGTCTTTTATGTTCATTAAGAAAACCTAAACCTATATGAAAATTAACGTCATCGGCACCAACAGTGCGACCCCTGATTAATAATTATTACGCTATGCATATAATCCCTTGGAAGGCAATACGAGCGCTGTGTCACTGGAGCCCTAACAGTTTGACATAGGTCAGTAAAGCATGAGATTCGGACAGACGAGCGGCCACGCAGTTCATATAACAAATCGTTTTATTGTGACATTATTTATAGGCTGATGGCAAAAAGGTCTGAGGTTTTGTAGAGTTCCGTAGGAACTAGCGATTTTCAGATTTCTCTTTAACTCAGTTTATTTTTTTAGTCAAACTAGGAACTGTTATAGTTCTGCCATGTCCGTCAGTCCACAGCTTAGCTTTTATTACGATATTTTTCTTTTATAATAACCCGCCGAACTACACTCAGGAGCAAAAATAACGGGTCAGAGTGCGTTTTTCATACTAAAGAGGCTATTTCGAAGCCTTAGTTCCTCGCCAGGGAATGCTTTTAGTGAATTCTGATGATGAATACCGCGAGCATCGATACAGGACTTCCAGAGTGCCTAGGATACCCAACTGAATGAATCTGCGGTTAACGCCGGAATAGTGCATGTTCAGAAAAACATCTAAAATGGCAATAAAATGTAAGGAAATCCAAGTGCTGACCCAAACTCTCCCGCTGTGGTGTTAACTGGTTGTGCGATCAGTTAGATATCTTAAGAACTTTTGACCTCCTCTATTGAACCTTGCAGTATCGACCATTAAAACTCACTCAAAACAACTCCTGGCGAGGAACCAAGGCTTCGAAATAGTCTCGTTTGTATGAAAAACGCACTCTGACCCGGTATTTTTGCTCCTGAGTGTATTTAGTTGCTCAGGATAAAGAATGTGCCACACGCTTTTGCAAAAGCTACTAGCGTTTTTCCTTTTCTATCGTTCAAAATGTATGGGATGACATTCTCGTACGTAGCGATAAGCCACGTGGTCAACTGTCGTCCCGTACGTTTCAAGTTATAGAAAAGGAGTAACGTAGGTAGCGTTTGCAAAGCTATTGCCATTCCAAAGTTCATCAAAATAGGCTGTGCAATAATCGAGTAAAGCCGTGAATAGAGTAATAATGACTAAGTATAGTAGTTGATTATATTACTCTGATTAGTCAGACTTAAAAACTAACTACTAATTACTAAACTATTTTCTAATCAGACATTAACCCCCTTACTAATAAATCTATACAATGTTTTGTCCTTATTTGCTAAATTCAAATGTCACAATGTCAGATAAGGACAAAACATTGTATAGCTATACCATCGTTAGTCGTTACTCAACGTTTGTTAGTAATTGGCTAAGTATTTATTAATGTTCTTTAGTTTAGTTTAGTTTAGTTTATTTATTTATCAATGTAATGTTACAATATAGATTGCATTGTATGTCAAAAAATACGAAATTACATTGATATCGTCAACAAAACATTAATACAAAATGATAAAATAATATTACAATAATACAATAATATAATAACACTCAAATAATCAAAAACAACAATGATAAACAAGTAATAAATGTTCAGTTTCCGATGTCAATACACAAAACTAATAAAGGTCAAATATGAATAATAATTTTACAATTTAAGTTGCATATATTCGTCGACAGAGTATAATGGATTATCCAATAAAAGGTTTCTCAGCTGGTGTTTAAATGCTTCGTCGGATTTCTTTTATATTGTTATGTAATAAATATGCATATTATTTAGTGTTTAAGACTATGTGTGATGGCCAGGTTGGATGCCGGTGTGATGGTCGAGTTAGTAGAATAGTGCCACTCCATGTCTTCCCGTGAAGTCGTAAGACGCGACTGAGGGAATAAAGGCTTGTAGTACTGTTAGGCGATGGGCTTGCAACCTGTCACTAATACGCTGGTAGCCTAATTGTGCAAAATGTGGTTACAGAATTATCAACAAACTTTTACAGTTGGTAATTCTATAGCTATCTGCCTATCCCACTCTGGGAATTAAGGCGTGAAGGTATGTATGTATGTATGTATGTATGTAAAAAAATTGAGATTTTTTGTTTTACGAGTATATATAATTACGACCGTATTAATAATAATAAACTGATCTCAACTCTAATGCTCGTCTCGAGATGCGTCAAAAATGACAGTGTCCTATGGTTTGGCGTTTAGGTACTTTGACAGTCGAGATGAGTTTATTAATACGGCCCCTAGAGAGCCAGTCTCAAGACGCGACGACTACCCAAGACGAGTTTATTAATACGCCCCCACGCTTCAAATGGAACCCTAGAAAAGGGTTTATGAACGCGGCAAAAACCGTATAACGTATCTAGTGACGGAAACAGCATCTAAATCATTTCGTTTGCGCTCCAAAAATATTTTTTATCACGAAATTGTTGAATTTTCCTCGTTTTTTTAACGTTGTTTGGCCTGGGGTGTATCGCGGTACCAATTTGAGTTTTTTAACGATATTGCTATTATTATTGCTGCGTTTTGAAAAGCTTTTCGTTACCAATTAAATTGTAACAGTGAGATACTGTGTGATTCTGCCACGTTATGCGAATATATTTCAAATAAATGACAAAATAGAAAATTGAGTTGCTTTCCAATTATTATTTTTACTGGATATTTTAGCTGCACTGAAAATAAAATATATCGGTCGCTTCTAACAATATTGTGATTGTTTTGCATAAGCGTCTTGATTTCATACGAGCCTAACAAGACGTTAAACACATCAATTAAGAGATGTTAATTGAGCTGTAGGTAGGCCTCCAACAAGATGGAGTGACGACCTCGTCAGGATCGCGGGACCGCGGTGGATGCGAAAAGCACAAGACCGGTCTGAGTGGAAAGCCTTGGGGGAGGCCTATGTCCAGCAGTGGACGTCTTTCGGCTGACATGATGATGATGATGATGATGATGAATTGAGTTTAAGGCGCAGAAAATGAAAATTATATTCTAGAAACGCAAATTTCTCTTTATTTCAATATGCCTTCTACTGGTTTACATTTATTTGTTTAAATCAGCTTTTGAAATACTAGTAAATTGATTTGTACGGGTTCAAACGTCTGAACTTTTGACTTCTAGGCAACAGACGGCGTGGGAAGTTTCAATGAAAATGTCTGTGTAACAATACCATTTCAACAATGCTGATATAAAACTCTTAATTGAATTCTGGATATAATTTAAAAAAATATGTATTTTAATAATATAAATAGTAAAACTACTACACTCAGGAGCAAAAATACCGGGTCAGAGTGCGTTCATACAAACGAGACTAATTCGAAGCCTTGGTTCCTCGCCAGGGGTTGTTTTGAGTGAGGTTTAACGGTAGATAGTCCAAGGTTCAATAGAGGAGGTCAAAAGTTCTTAAGATACCTAACTGATCGCACAATCAGTTAACACCACAGCGGGAGAGTTTGGGTCAGTACTTGGATCTCCTTACATTTTATTGCCATTTTAGATGTTTTTCTGAACAGGCACTATTCCGGCGTTAACCGTAGATTCATTCAGTTGGGTATCCTAGGCACTCTGGAAGTCCTGTATCGATGCTCGGGGTATTCAGCATCAGATTTCACTAAAAGCATTCCCTGGCGAGAAACTAAGGCTTCGAAATAGCCTCTTTAGTATGAAAAACGGACTCTTCACGTCGGTATTTTTGCTCCTGAGTGTACTTCAAAAGTAAATAGTTCGTCTCAGCAAACGAGTACATTTCTTTTAGTCGTTACGTGCATTTATATTAACGACACGTAAGCCTAGTTGGTAGTGACCCTACCTACAAAGCTAGTGGCCCCGGGTTCACATCCCGGTTAGGGCAGATACTTAAGCGATGAGCGCTAGTACTTGTTTCCGAGTCTCGGATGTTTTCTATGTATTTAAGTATGTATTTCTCTATATAGATAAGTTTATCGTTGTGTACTATCCATATTACGTACAAGCCTAGTGCTCAAACTACGCAAATTGAACCTCCTGTCTTAAGAAATAAGGTCACAAATACATTCGCGATTCTCTGAGACATACGCCCTTTTTTCTAATGAGGGCAGCATAGGTAATTTTCATGACTGTTTCTCACAGCTTGAATAAAGCTGACTCATGTAACAAACAGTTAAGAAAAAAACATTTGAATAGCTATTAAAATAACCAAAATATAAGCCAACAAAGATTTGTCCCCATCTCTTTCTAGCAAAACAGAATTTAACAAGGAGTTTCTATGGCGGACGTGTTACACATGACGTCACAAGGCGTAACCGCTCTTTGTCTAATCGCTCTATAATTAGCTGTTTAAAATGTATTTCTTGACCGATTTTAATTTAAAATTCACTTTTCCGGTATCTTTTTTACGGTATTTTCATATCTTGTTCAAATGTCCATAGGCGGCGGTGACCACTTTCCATCTTTTCATTTGCCCGTCGACGGCAATTAAAAAAAAACGATTTAAAGATTCATGCGTATTCCCTATTTACTGTTTTTTTTTCAATGGTTATTTATGTCAATTGTACCTCTCTAAGGAGTATTATATTGATAAAGCCCTTAAATACCAAATCAAATTGCAGTAATACGGGTATTGTTTGTTAGCGAGTGAAGTCTCCGATGAAATAGCGGGCAAACAACGGTTCCTAAGCAAACCCGACGGAAACAATACATCTCTGTTGACTCCCAGCTGTTTACACTACGAAATAATTTATTACCTGCCTCAAATGCTGCTGCAAGAAAACCAGGGGCCCTAGACATGGCTCAATATATGATAAAGTACGTAGTGCTCCGCGATCTGGATGTCAATTACCATAACGCCTATGTGTCTGTTCTTTGATCTTAAACTTTATCATGATCTAAATCTTGAGAATGTTAAACGTGAAAAAACGATTAGAAATAAGTTCGTGATTACTAAACTATTGTGGCGACCTAGCGACATCTAGCGACAACTTGTAATAACCAACTCGCCAGCGCCACCAGCGTCAGACAGCGCAACTAAAGTGTTCTACTAGAGTGAGATCCCAGTCACCCCAGACTTACGTGATTTAAGGAAAGATGTTTTTTTAGAATCGGTAGTATAACATAACCTGTATCAAACGTGAAAATAACCCATTCCTAACCTAACCTAACCAAACCCCTAATGTTTTAAGTGTTTTCGATAGCTTCGCGTTTCTTTGCTCGGATGTTACTGGTAGGCGCTTGAGCGGGAATAACTTATAGTGTCAGTCAAAAGTTATGGCCCACAGGAAGTGGTTCGCATCTGTATATGTTTGTTTATAATATCAATATCATATATGACGTGCCTTCCTGCTTTGACATAATTTAGCAAGTTTTTTTTCCACCTTTGATACCTGCAAAACGTAAAACGACCCTGATTTCAGCTTTAAAAAACACTCCTATAATCACGTAAATCTGGGATAGCTGGGATCTTGGACTACACATCGCGCTTACCAAGTTTCTCCAGTCGGTGACATATCTCACTTCCAACTTCATCCCAATTAATTGATTTCGGTCCCCAGGTATAGCACCCGCCTAGAAAGAGATAGCTATTGCCATCTTCTCCTACGATGAGCACGTGACGTGATCGTCATTATACACCATTTATTTCAATGCAGAATAATGTCTTATATTAATGATGTGAATCCTCTACTCGCTGTAAACTGCAACACATTGACTTTACCACGGAATTCAATTACATAATAATGTGATAATAATAATTTGATTGTTCAGTGAAACGAAGCGCCTTGCCTGCGCTCCTAGCCTTGCTAACTTGTACTGTCACTGGCATTATTAAATTATCTAAGAAATAACCGTATCACATAGTGATTAGTGGTGGTACGACATTGAGCAGGGTCCGTCCGGATACCACTATCTTATCCTTTATATTCCCTACCAGCAAGTAGAAGTGTTAGCTTTGTTGTGTCTGGTGGGGGTTTTTGCGGGTGGTAGGACCCTGTGCAGGGTCCGTCCGGATCGCTACCACCATCTTATCCACTAACCTACCGCCAAACAGCAGTGTTCGCATTGTTGTGTTCCGGTTTGGGGATAAGACAGCCGGTGTAATGACTAGGATAGAGGCATTCCATCTTAGTCCTCAGGGTTGGCAACGCATTTGCAGTCTTATGCCAATGTCTATGGGTCACAGTTTCCACTTACCATCAGGTGGCCTGTGTGCTCGGTTGCCTTCTCTATGCCATAAAAAAAAAAAAAAAAATAGACAACTGATGAAATTATTAGAGAAGACGCATTTTTTCTTTGTCCAGAAATAGGAGCCCCGCGCTAAGCTCCGTCGATCCGCTCTCACTCTGTCTGTCATGATGAGTTATAAGTATAATTTCAATGCCAAATATAGGTTTAAGTGGATTTTAATATAGGTTAAGTAAGAAGAGTCGAACAATCCGAAATAGGAGCCTTCGTCGACTTGCTCTCAACCCAGTCTGTCATCATCATAATATTTCGATGCCAAATATAAGTTTAAAGTGGCTTTAAAGTGTTTTTATTTGGCCGACTGTACGTCATAACCTATCCTTAAGTTAATAATGACGCTTATTAATAGCTTATTGATAATGCAGAAACTTTAAAGCTGTCTTCAGCCGTAGACGTGTGTCACTTGAGAACAGGTTATATTTCTTGCCAAAATATACTGCAGTAACATGGATGAGAGCAATTTAAAAGAAACTCAGCCCCAGAAATACTATCTGAAGTTAGTCAGCAGGGTTCTGTTCTATCTGGGTTTGGGTACCTACTGGTACGAAGACACACGCCCGCAGTACCCTCGTCTTTACACATTCTGGAGCATCATATTCAACTGTTACATGGTTGGCGTTGTTTTAGATGAAATTTTTGCTTATAAACTACCAGGTATTGGTTTTTTTTCATATTTATTATGTTCGCAATGTTACATGTTAACTTTTTAGGGTTCCGTAGCCAAATGGCAAAAAACGGAACCCTTATAGATTCGTCATAATCGTCATGTCTGTCCGTCCGTCTGTCCGTCCGTATGTCACAGCCACTTTATTCCGTAACTATAAGAGCTATACTATGGAAACTTTGTAAGTAGATGTATTCGGTGAACCGCATTAAGATTTTCATACAAAAATAGAAAAAAAACAATAAATTTTTGGGGTTCCCCATACTTAGAACTGAAACTCAATTTTTTTTTTCATCAAACCCATACGTGTGGGGTATCTATGGATAGGTCTTCAAAAATGATATTGAGGTTTCTAATAAAAAAAAATCTAAACTGAATAGTTTGCGCGAGAGACGCTTCCAAAGTGGAAAAATGTGTGTCCCCCCCCCCCCCCGTAACTTCTAAAATAAGGGAATGATAAATGTAAAAATAATATATGATGTACATTACTATGCAAACTTCCACCGAAAATTGGTTTGAACGAGATCTAATAATTAGTTTTTTTTTAATACGTTATAAATCGTAAACCGCATTTTACCTTTCATTCAATCAACTCCAATATAATAAAGAATAAAGAAAAACATTTATTTAGATGTATTTTAGTTTCATTTCTCTTATAAAACGTATCGTAGACCACGTATTCTTAGTTGTTTTCAAGCACTCAATGCCTTATTGTAACAAATGCAGCCTTTTTGCCGTAATATGAAAAGAAAGACAGACTCGCTCTGTTTGTTGTACTATGAGCCCAATGGAACTTGGATCCGCCATAGGACGGTGCGCAGTGACATTATAAAACAACTTGTTAGACACTTCTTACGACTTGAATCATTACGTCACTGTAACATAGTTCTACGGCAGGTCCGGGTAACATGGGGCTGATCGTTCATTAGTAACATGAAGTGGCAACGTCAACCAAAAACCCGCTAGCCGCCGCAAGGCTATGGTTCCACGACCATAGCTTTTAGCTTTTGCAAAACTGCCTTTAACGCCTCATAGGTATTCTGGTGGCTTTACTTTAGCTATATCTACTTCATCTTTGTAGATTTAACCGTTGCAGAGATGAACGAAGTCGTACAATTTGGATACGGCGAAGCGCTAATTATGACCAAGATATTTGTGGTGGTCTTGCATCGACACAGGATTCAAAAGTTTTCCAAGACCCTGGTTGAGGGGAGCCGTGATATTTTCACGTCTATAAAGCTAGAAAAACAGTCTGTAACAAAAGCGAAGCGATTCTTTTATCCTGTTATCATACTATCGTACTCCTACCTCGCTATAACTGTTTCAAGGTGGATCTATTTTGGTTACAGATATGGTAAGACATTTTAATGAGTTCATTCGTTCAGTTCCCTTATCTGTACAAAAATACCGTGATATTGTAAACTATTTATAATTATAATGTAATGATGTAAACCTTTTTCTTGAAAAAAATATACCTTGACGAGTTTCTTACGCCGGTTCTTCTCGGGGCAAAGGTTTTATTTTTCGAACCGGTGGTAATGCTTTTTGACATTCATAGGTGCATTATATTATGCCTAAATTGAAGAATAAAGAACTTTGACTTTGACTTTGACTTTGACTTAGAAATATTTTTTCGTAATACGAATGAGTTGGATAGTCCGGTAGACGTGTGACCTGTCAAATTGTTAGGCAGGAAGCAGGTCGGTAAGCATAAGAAGAAGAGATGTAATTTTGAAAAGGTGAAGGATTTTATGCTCTCCAGTGAGAGCTGGGGCGAGAAGTTAAATTTAATTTTTAGAGTGGCTGTTGAGGACTGTTTAGAGATATTAAGAAATTCCTTGAAGAGATTCAATTAAGATTTTTCTAATATTCTAAATGGCCAGGTGACAAATGTATGTTGCATTATTTCTTCTAAAGTTGGCATCTTCCAATCCATATACGACGAGTTTTAGTTCTCTATGCTGTCCTGGTAAAATACCGGTAAGGGCAGATATTTGTGTGGTGAGAGCGAATTTTTTTTCTGATTTATGGATGATTTCTCTAGGCCAACACGTCGTCGAGTAAAACTTTTTTTTTTCTTTGCCCCGCGGCGACTTCAACAGCTACTACCGCGGGAATATGGCGTTTCCACAATGAAGTGATTTCGCCAGTGTCAATTATATATAAGTATAAATCAATATAGCAATAAAACACAATCCAATCTTCTCTAGGAAGATTGGTGGCAACGTTGTACAGTGATATGTAGGACAGAGGACAAGATATTTCTAACCTCTGTACCACTGCGAGTCCACTTGAAAAGAGAAGTAAGATGCCAGGATACACGAAATAAGTCCAAGTCTTCTATCACTGTGCAACACAAAGGCATTTAAAGTACCTACAAATTACTAACAAAAAAGAACTTTGAACACCTAAATACACAAAAATAAAAACTAAAACAAATTACACATCCGCCATCTTTTGACGTTGTAAATGGCCTCCGAGTAAAATATTTAAATGACCAGTCAAACATTTGACAGACAGTTATGTTACAGGAAAATCAGTCAAGACTCAAGCAACTTATTTCCCAACGGCCGACGACACTGGATTTCTCTACAGCCTCCTCCGTATCTTCATCATCTGCCATTGGTGGCTGATAGTCGCCAGCATGATAGCCGTCGACTATCTCTGCTTCTTATTCCTGGTGTTCACTAGCACCAAGTTTCAACTGGTACAGTTGTACTTCGAAACTCTGAGGAACAAGTTTCAAGAGGATCGGAAGCTGGATGAATTTAAGGAGGCGGTTGTTAGTGGAATTAAACTGCACCAGAACGCTTTATGGTAAGGCGAAGACAGGGATGGGTTGCTTATCAACAAAAAAAGTCTTATTATCCTTTAACCAGTTTTTTTTACAGTTGCTGAGGCCTCCCTTCAGACTTACAAAGTCTGTGTTGCGAGCATTAATAAATTAAACCATGCCCATTCATTTATATCCTGCCTCAGCGTGTGTATATGTGTGTGAGTGCGTGCGTCTGTGAGTGTGAGTGTGTGCGTGTGTGTGTTTGTGTGTATGTGTCTGTATGTGTATTATATACCCCTAGCAGTAGGCAGTGAAAAGTTTTATAACTAGAACAAATCTTATACTGAACTAGCGAGGCTTTTACTTATTTAATTGCATTATTTTTAGGTGTGCCCGCAACGTGCAGTATGCTATGGGAAACATATTCGCCGCTCAGATTTGCGAGACCATAGTTCTACTGGCTATATGCTCAATCAAGCATGTCGTAAGTAGAATTTACTCAACCATATTTAATTTACTCTTTTTTTATTGATAATGGTTTTGCTCTTGGCTAACTCTTGCTCTTGGAGTACTACGAAGATTTTGTCGACCAGAAGATGCCTATTTAATTAGGGACTTTTATTGATGAACCACTAAAGAACCTGGTCGCATGAAACTAACGATTAATTCCTAACTATATAAGTTCTATATCGTCACTTGACGGTGTCATTATGACAGGTACCTTGCGACATCTAGCGGCAGCTTGTAATAACTAACTCGACAGCGCCACCAGCGTCAGACAGCGCAACTAAATCTAACAGTGCGCTACATAGCGCTAACGAAATTTCTGCACTTTTATATACCACTTCCAACTTCATCCCTATGGACTTCGGTCTTGGCATACCACCCGCCTGAGGACCCTCCCGGATTCACTACGCTTATTAGCGTTTCTATTCGTTCGCGTCACTGGTAGATCACGTGACTTTTCGTATCACGTCATCTACCAGTGACGCGATTGGCTTAAAAACGAAATGAATAGGAAAATAGGAACGCGCCTTGTTAGATAAACACGAAATTATTATTTCTGTAAAGCGCTTTCGTATTCGCATTCGCATTTCGCGTTCGTATTTTCTCCCATTCTTAATTTTACCCAATTTCATTTTTCCCCGGTCGATTTTACCACCATCGCTTTTGTTCTCGTGCGAGTTTTTTCGGAGTCGCATGTTTTCCCGATCGATTTCTATCCCAGTGTCACTTTTTCTCAAAAGTAATTACATCGTAATGTAGGTAGGTTTAGGTTTTGTTAGTAGGTTTCGCAAGGGGAAAAACACGAATGTGAAAATAATCCAGAAATAGGAGCTTTGATTCATGAAATGGGAAAAACACGACAGTGAAAATATGATGCTGGGGAAAGAAGCAACTGGATAAACCTCGCAAAGGGAATGAACACGAATGTGAAAATAAACTACCAGGAAAAAAGCGACTGGTAATAATACGTTTGGGAAGAAAGGAGAAAAGAAAATTATCTTCAAATGAAAAATGCGTTTGGGAAAGTCATCTAACAAATCAGAAACGCTAGTTAGCGTAGTGCATCATGGCGGGGTCCTCTGGAGAGAGATCTCTATTGTCCTCGTTTAGGAAACACGTTCAGAATCTTGTCAATTTCCAGTCAATGGAGCGTACGATCGTGAACATCGTTACTGCGGTGCTGTACCTGTGTTGTCTCTCGCTGCTAACCGCCTGTTACATGATCACCTCTGGAGACGTCACATACGAGGTTTGTTAACAATTTTTGAACCCCATACGCAATAAAAGGGGTGTATTAAGTTTAGCATAACATTACTACTTTAGGGAATATTTCGTCTCTGATATTTCGAGATGTATGTGTTTGAACTTAATTCTCATCACATTTAAGCTTAAAATCGTAGGTCAAGATATATGAGATACGAGCTTTAATCGGTCTGTATGTGTCATCGAGCTTTAGCTAGTAATGCGTTAACGTTTCTCTCCTATAAACCCAATCCGATTTTACGACTTTTAATGTTTTGTAGATATGAAAACCGATATAGGTTAGCAAGGAACCAATGAAGAAAATATAACAATAGAAACGTGCATACCTAGTTTTTTTATAATAACGACAATATATTCAATGTCCTGAAAATCAGACTTGATTTCGGGGGTGAGAAAGGTTATCGCCCGGTGGCCATAGACAAGATTCGTGGTGAGATCGTGATCGTTAACGTAACCTCCGGTTCCGGGGTTCCGGTTTGGGGATAAGACAGCCGGTGTAATGAGTAGCATAGAGGCATTCCATCTTAGTCCTCAGGGTTGGCAACGCATTTGCAGTTTTAGGCTTGCAGTCTTGTGAATGCGAATGTCTATGGGTCACAGTTTCCACTTACCATCAGGTGGCCTGTGTGCTCGTTTGCCTTCTCTATGCCATAAAAAATAAAAGCTGCGTCATGCGGTTATGTAAGTTCCATACTTTATTTATTGACTAGTGGACGCCCGCGACTTCGTACGCGTAGAATTAGTTTCCCGCTACTCCCCCTATTTTAACCCCTTAGTGGGTGAATTTCCAAAAATCCTTTCTTAGTGCTCATTTATCATGAAAGGAACCGCTGTACCAAATTTCAAGTTTCGGTACAGGTTAGGCTATGCGTCAATGAAATATAAGTCAGTCAGGTTTGCCTTTTATACATATATATGTATAGATTGATTGATTTGTTTTTATTTGGGACAACAGCATTACAGTTTAAAATGGCTAACATTGACAGTTTTCAAAAATCGCGGTAAGCATCTTGCTTGTCAAGGCTGATGATTTAATTTTGTATGCAAAAAATTTGACAGCTACGCAGTTTAAGGTTAGCTCAGACATAACCACTCGGTACCGGATCAGCTTAAAGTGAGACATTGAAAAGTGAGGTTTGATTTGTGTTAGTACGATACATTTTTCAGTGGACCACGAAACCCGCGCCCGGCTACTGTTTTTACTTTAACTTTAAAAAATGTATCTCACTAACTAATTTTGAGGCGATCCGGTGCCGAGCGGTTATGTCTGCGCCAACCTTTAAGCGTCGGGTCACAATCCCCGTAACTTTTTTTTTATGGCAAGCGAACACTCAGTCCACCTGATGGTAAGTGGGATCTGAGACCCGTAGACATTTGAAATCTGTAGACTACAATCTCAAAACTGGAATCCTAAGACTTAAAATGCTTTGCCATCCCTGAGGACTGAGATGGAATGCCTCTATGCTAGTATTTTCACCGATTGTCTTATCCCCACACCGGAACACAGCAATGCGAACACTGCTGCTTGGCGGTGAGTTAATGCATAAGATGATGGTAGCAATCCGGACGGACCCTGCACCAGGTCCTACACCAATAAATTTATTTAGATTTTTATTTATTTATTTATTTAATCTTTATTGCAAAAAAATAAGTACAAGTTGCGAACCTAATACCTAATAGCAGTCGACCAAATAACTATTTACACAGCTTTTTGCTCCTTAAACAAAATGGGCTGCGCAGGCGGCGGCGGTGGCGACATCTATGTTCCACTGCGGCTGGGAGCGCGCGCGCACCGACCCCGCCCTATGCAAGCTGCTGGTGGTGGCGATGCATCAGGCGCAGCAGCCCGTCTCCATGACAGCCTTTGGGGTGCTCGACCTCTCCTACGAGAGTTTTATTCGGGTAAATTATTAGGTGTTTCTTATCTTAACCTTTTTTTTAACCGCGTGGGTAGGGCGGAAGGAAATTTTAGGGCAATAATACAATATCTAGATGGTCTTCTTGGGATTTTTTCATTACTTCTTAATATCATCATCATCATCATCATCATCATCATGTCAGCCGAAAGACGTCCACTGCTGGACATAGGCCTCTCCCAAGGCTTTCCACCAACGGTTTCCATAAACGCCATAAACGGTGAGTACATCACTCACCTTCGATTCGCTGACGATATCGTAGTCATGGCTGAGACCATGGAGGACCTCAGTGCAATGCTCGCTGACCTCAGTAGAGCTTCCAACCGAGTGGGCTTGAGAATGAACATGGACAAGACGAAAGTCATGTCCAATGTCCTTCTTTATATCAGAGTTTCATAAATAACAAATTTTCAACAATAGTAATAACTTCTTTTAATTTATAGTAGTTTTCCTTATATTGTATGTTTATAAAGAATCTATGGACCAATAAAAAAAAAGGTCAAGTCAGAATCGGGCTCGCGAACTAAGGGTTCCGTACCGCCGCACAGTAGCTAGATATTATTTTATTCCGATTTGAATCGAATCAACGCAAGTCCAACTATCACTTTACCAGTATCTCATATTTTGGGCCATTCTAATTTTCCATGCGTTAAATAGAAATGAAAGATCCATTTAAAAAATTGGTAGTTACCTTGAGATTGTTTTACAGGAGCACGTTAAGCCTTAACCAGGTCTCACTTTTTACTGTAAATTTACCCGCTATTTAATTTAAAACGAGAATTTGCCGCTCAAATTACCACTGCGTTATCAGTCCCCTTGCAAATAACGACCCTACGTTACTATATTTACCACGACCCACACAATTTGGTATAAAACATTATTCACGTACAGTCAGCGTCATATAGTTTGTAGCATCCAAAGTAGCCAAATAGTTCGTTACACGCCCTTGTTACTACGGTAATAATGACGTGTAACGAACTATTTGGCTACTTTGGATGCTACCAACTATATGACGTTGACTGTACGTAGATCAGAATCTGAAAATTGTGTGCATTTCTAATGTCATCTAATTTTGTTGAAAATTATTACTATAAACAAACATTAACGTTAAGGGACGTTTTCTTAAGCATCAAAAAGAAGAATGGCCCCTTTATGTTTTTCTTCAGGGTCTGGAGTATAGTCATACCAAAGACGCTTGTATTTACCGTTTTTACGAAACAACAAAATAAAAATACCCTTTATTATTCCAAAATCTGCCGTAACAACACAATATTCTGAACAATAAAACAACCTAAATAACTACAGCTTTTAAAAGTTAGGACGGACGGACAGACGGACAGCGTAAGCATATTAATAGGGTCCCGTAGGACTCCCTTGGGGTACAGAGCCCTAAGAATTATAAAAGCGAGATGGGCTACAAAAACTATTTTTCTTTCAGGTTCTTCGCGCAGCGTACTACTCCTTCTTCGCAATAATGTACTCCAGAGATTAGATTATAATTCTGCTATGGATTTGCCCGCACTATTAAGTTATTAACTACTCACCTAATCACATTAATATTTCCTTACTTCGATATTTCTACGCTTTTAAAAAACACGTTACAGAATTCAATAAAGCATCAAATCTAATTTACTGTTTTTTTTTAATACCTAGTCGGGTCATAAGTTGTTACTGAGGTATTTCAGCTTAAAAGTAAACAGCTTAAAAATAAGCTACCACAGCTAATCGATATACTACATTATTCGATGTGATATTACAAACAAATCAAACAAATTACAAACAAATTATTGTGTTTGATCCTTGATGTTTTTCTTTTAGCAGTCTTGTGAATGCGAATGTCTATGGGTCACAGGTTCCACTTACCTTCAGGTGGCCTGTGTGCTCGTTTGCCTTCTCTTTGCCATAAAAAAAGCGTTGTTTTGTGTTAAATGTGTCACTTTCCGTTTTTTCACCAAGCGGTTCCAACGGAAGACCAGTGCTAGCTTTACGACTAGCGAATGCTGAGTTGGGACCGTTTCGCAACAATTTTTCTGTGTCTTGATATTGTTGTATCTGTGTAATGTGGTTTTGTTTTGTTGCGAATAAATGTCTCTTTATATTACGGTGTA
Organism: Acleris sparsana; assembly: GCA_923062465.1. NCBI lineage: Eukaryota > Metazoa > Arthropoda > Insecta > Lepidoptera > Tortricidae > Acleris > Acleris sparsana. The sequence continues at coordinate 2,275,349 of OV281302.1, read as the reverse complement.
ACCTGTAACGGGAAAGAATGTTCTTAAAAGACTCACAATTCAACTAGACGGACGAATTATTAAACGGCAAGATCAAGTTGTCCTGTCAGAGAGTACAAACAACATTTTAGAACGTGACACCTCTGCCACCGCATTGGTGTTCGTTACCGTAGTTTCTAACTTGGCCGCCATTACTGTCAAGTAAATCAGAGCTATCATATCATAACGTTGACAATTGATACGATAAGATATCAAAGAAATATGGTTTTACCTAGTAGAATAGATCCCCTGATATATTTAACTAGACTTGTTAGATAACTTTCACGAAATTATTATTTCTGTGAAGCGATATTTATTTTCTCATTTTTCCCCCATTCTTCATTTTACCCAATTTCATTTTACCCCGGTGATTTTATTACCATCGCTTTTGTTCTCGTGCGACTTTTTTTCCGCGTCGCATTTTTTCCCGATCGATTACTGTCCCAGTCTCACTTTTTCTCAAAAGTAATTACATCGTTATGTAGGTAGGTTTAGGTCAGGTTAGTTTTGCAGCAGGCCCGGAGGGCCAAATAATCCAGAAGTAGGTTTCGCAAGGGGAAAATCACGAATGTGAAAAAACCGGGAAAAAGGCGACTGGTAATACTACGTTCGGGAAAAAAAGCGAAAAGAAAATTATCTTCAAAGAAAAAATGCGTTTGGGAAAGTCATCTAACAAATCCAATATAAGAAATAAAGTCAGTTATATATACCCGGGTCTAATGAGACATGCGCCCTTTTTTCTAAAGAGGGCGGAGTAATCGTCTTTCTTTATAGTCCTAGACTTAAGTCGGCCTAGAACGTCAGTGAATTGGTCTTTGATTCGTTTTCCTTTCAAAAACAATACCTATTCAAAAACAAAGATTACTTGAAACACCATTGTCTACCTTATCAAGACGAAGCAGCCCTGCGAGCCTATCAAGAAAAGATTCCACTAAAACTGAGTGTAAAAATAGGCCAAGTTCGCATATGGCACCAAAAGTAAATCAAAAACGGTGCCAAGTTTCGCTCGATTGTTTACGGACCAATTTAATGTCACTAAGTGCATTATGAGCCTTAACTTGTCCGTTACGTAAAGTAATTAAAACTGCCAAGTTAGGGCTCAAAATGCATTTAGTATAAGTAAGTAATAAGTTTAAGAATTGCGTAAAAAAACTCAGGTTGCTAACTGCACTGGGGAAAAAGTTATAAGGATGGGAAATAGTGGCTGAATGGGTTCGCGTAAATATACACATTGAAGTGTCTCTCGGTTTTTTTTCGAACTTGTCCGGACACACTGCCGTGTGCCTAGTCTAAGTAAGTCTTCATCTTACACTCAGTGCTTCTCAGAGAAATATACTAAGGGATAATGTTTCCTTGTGTGTGGCAGGTCCGTGGGAAATAATTTCTTATTTCCTTCAGACCGAGAAAATCGGATTTGCTTAATTGACGAGTTCGGCCCAAGCGATAAAGTGGCACATTCAATATCCTACCTGCTTCAAGATGCAATAAAATGACATTGAGTGACAATCTTACTGTTAATTTAAGATTGTAAGCTGTGGTTTATAGTGTCAAAATCCTAATATTGCACGGAGGTGTGTCCCTTCGTGTGTCCGACTCGCACTTGGCCGGTTTTTACATTATCATCGATTGTGTATTCGATTTTTCTTTGTCTAAAAGTAGAATAAACGATAGTTAAATAGAAGACGATCAGAGACAATATTGTTCAAGCCATGTCAAATTCAATAGCGAATCATTGTAATAAACGGACCAACACAGCGCCCTACATGTAGGACGGTGAACAGCCGCCCCAATCGCCGGTGCAAACAGCCAAATTGGCAATCGAGATACAAAAAAGAAATCCTTTTGATGTATTGTTTTATTCGAGACGACAAATTATTAGGTGAATTAAATTCGTACTTACTTACAGGTAGCTACTTTATCATTGGCGCTGTGTGAAGTTGAATCTTCAAAGAATCCTTGACGGTTTACTTTGAAAAGGGAAGATAATTGGATGGTATTGTTAGTTATGAAAGAGATTTAAGATATTAAGGGCCGTATTAATAAACTCATCTTGGATATGAGGCCCGTCACAAGATACGTCAAAATAAACGCCAAACCATAGAACACTGTGTTTTTTGGCGCATCTCGAGACGAGCATTAGAGTTGAGATCAGTTTATTAATACGGGCCTAAGTGGCCTAGTGTTTACGATTAATTTAATTAGTTCCTCCGGCTCGATTATAACAACAGTAAAACGATATTGCTTTTGACATTTTATCGTATTGTTTTACCTCGGCCATTACTCTCAAGGAGGTAAATAAGAGCTGTCGTAACGTTGACAATGTGATAGTATATCAAGGTGTTGAATGGTTTCTATATAAAACAGTAAAATGGAACCCTGAACTACCTTAGAACTGCGTCACAGTGATATTTTGCTTAACATTCGTATGGTTTGATTTATAACGTGAGTGTGACACAATGCTATGGTGGGTCAGGGTATTATTTTGGCGACTAAACATAATATGAAAATATTTATTTGTCTTTAATCATCGAACCACAGAGCCTACAGTTTGAGCCTATTAATAACACTGGAAGGAAGGTAACCTTATTTTCTCTTAAGTGATGCGAAATAAAGCCTCCACTTAAGCTGGGCATTCAAGACCGCTCCAACAAGCCGAAGAGTAGCGCCGCGTAGATATCGATCCGTGAATGTCAAAACTGTAGCGTTTAAAAGTAGTTGACGCGGTCCGATGGATTTCCAAATGGACGGAAAGCCGACGCGCCTTCGGAATGGAGCTACCGTGAATGTCGAAATTCAACGTTTGAACGCGCCAACGCAAATGGCATCGTCGTGAATGCGTTCTTTGGCTGCCATTTTCTAATCGGTCTGGCGCGCCCGTGAATGTGGTCAAAATACTACGCTCATCCAGTTGTATGCACTCGATCTGTCGCCGAGACAAACAGCGCGTCTGTCAATGCCCGGCTTTAAGTTCCCGATGAGGTTGTAACTTGTAAAAACCGTGTAGGTAGTCACGGTGGCTGACTTTGAAACTGATTTTCGAGACAGCGCCGCAAGCGCGGCAACAGTACTGACAGAGAAACCAGTTGCTTGACGCTAACCGCTTATGTACTGACTCTAGATGTAAATCTACTAGGTATAGTCCATACTATCTGACTTGTCTTACTTAGTCATACTTTTATAACCTCAAAATGCATCGTTTTTGGATAAAACGGCCGTTTACTGGTGAAAAAGCGACTAGAAACCACAGCAGTCCGTTTTCCTGAATTTACATCATAAAAGGTTTTTTTATATGACGATATTGTTGTTTCAGGCGAAAGGCTCCCTTTTTCTTTTTGAGGTTATAAAAGTTTTTACTAAATACAAGTCAGATGGCATGAACTTAATAAACTACCCCCAAAAAGAAGCGTAATGGAATAATTTAACAAGTAAAAGATTTATTTTCAAGCGCTAAAACAACACCTTAATTATTACATTTAAAAAAACAAAGTCGCTTTTAGCGTCTGCCTTTCTGTATCGCTAACTTCTAAACTACACAAGAGATTTTGATGCGGTTTTCACCATCAGTTACATAATTTTCTACGGAATGTTTTTATGTATAATTAGCGACCGAGTGAAGTGACAGATGTTTTAACCACATCGATAAATGCGACTACGAGTATGGTCGCGTCACTCTCGATCATTTTTTTTTTCTTTGCTCCGCGGCGACTTGAACAGCTACTACCGCGGGAATATGGGGTTTCCACAATGAAGAGATTTTGCCAGTGTCAAGTATATATAAGAATAAATCAATATAGCAATAAAACACAATCCAATCTTCTCTAGGAAGATTAGTGGCAACGTTGTACGGTGATATGTAGGACAGAGGCCAAGATAGCTTTAACCTCTGTACCACTGCGAGTCCACTTGAAACGAGAAGTAAGATGCCAGAATACACGAAATAAGTCCCAGTCTTCTATCACTGTGCAACACAAAGGCATTAAAAGTACAAATCACAAACAAAAAAGAACTTTGAACACCTAAATACACAAAAATAAAAACTAAAACAAATTACACATCCGCCATCTTTTGACGTTGCAAATGGCCTCACTCTCGAACTTAAAATACGTGTTAAAAAGTGACGGATGTTTCTTCTATGCGCATTATGTCACGCGATAAACGCAGCCCCATATTAGGCACCCAAAAGAAGTAGAATGACGTGTACACCGTGGGTGGGAAAGGTGATAGATACATACACATATTGCAATATATCATCTGTGGTCAGTCGGTAAAGTACCAACCAATTATCTTTATGGATATATCTGACTGAAATATTGTGTTTCCTTTTACTGCAACTAAAGCAAAAGTTCATAGTCATAGTTGATAAAGTACCACTTCAATCTACAAAATAAAAACGATTCTTTTTTGTGCTGCATTCGTTAGCGCAGACTGACTATTATTGTCAATTTTTTATCAAAAATACTGCACGAAAAATAATGAATGGCAGTTCTGTATCACCTCACATGCAATGCCTGACAATGCCTTGTTTTTTTAACAAAATAATGGGAATTATTGATGTCTAAATGTACAGTTAGGTACAAAACTGAGTCAATATTAGAGTACAAGTACCTACCGTTTGTCGTCACTATACCTACCCTTTTCCCCCACTTAAGGTTAAAATGATAATCAAAAATACCTACTGTATTATTTTGTAATAATATTCATAAACAGTTAAGACTGAAGAATAATATTAGAATAAAATGTAAAAATAAAACTAGTTAAAACTTTGAGTGGCTAAAAACGGTCTTCAGATGACCAAAACCGGTACTTTTTTTTATGGCATAGAGAAGGCAAACGGGCACACAGGCCTGATAGTAAGTGGAAACTGTGACCCATAGACATTCGCATTCACAAGACTGCAAGCCTAAGACTGCATGCGTTGCCAACCCTGAGGACTAAGATGGAATGCCTCTATGCTAGTCATTACACCGGCTGTCTTATCCCCAAACCGGAACTCAACAATGCGAACACTGCTGTTTGGTAGGTTAATGGATATGATGGTGGTAGCGATCCGGACGGACCCTGCACAAGGTCCTACCACCCGCCTATCTGGTAATGATACATAAGGTAAGTCCGTCTAACCAACATCATCTAAAAAATATACAATTTGACGCTCTTACCCCTCCTGACCTTACGTTAAAGTGTTTTGAATTAATAATAGTTATCCCATTCCTATACTATCCCAGTTTTATGCTTATAGTTTGTATATAGCTTCTACACGTCGGCGGATCATGGGCGAGCGTGAGCGACGGAGCAATACGTTAAAGTCGAGTCCGGAATTAGGCCAACTAACTTGACAGTTCATTGTACACTAATGTTGCCACAGTTTGGCTAGTGCTGTTAATATCGATATTTAAAAAGTCTAGTTTATCATTATTATTGTGTTTGGAATCTAACTAATAATTTTACTAAGCAAAATAATAATAATAAAAATTGGTTGGATTTAAAAATACATCGAACATCGTTTTAGACATCGTTAACGACGCAGTCCGCCATTTTGTTTTGTTGACAGTTCGGACCATGCCTAACAAACAAAGCAAGCATTATTTTTGTATTTTATTCCTAATTTGAGGAGTAAGTATCGTAAATATCCGCTTTAAACCGTACATCCTCCAGATCATATTATGTCGTAAAAATTGCTGTAGTTTTTCCCTATTTGGAAAGTATGTATGAGTGTGAAAGTTTCTTCGACAATTACTCGATAAAATATAAATATAATCAGATTTATAGAAGGCACAAGGTTATATCGACATATTTGTGTCGACATAAACTTATCACTATTTATTTTTTCCTATGTCTGGCAACATTTTCGGCTGTCAAGTTAGTTCGCCTAATTCCGGACTCAACTTTAGAGTGAGCAACATATTCTTGCATATCACTCTTACGTATCGCTCCGTCGCTTACGCTCGCCCACGATCCGCCGACGTGTAGAGTGGCCATAATAAAGACGTGTCAGACAGTTGTGCGCCCCATGTTGGATAAGATTACCTCCCGTATTTCCCGGCCGTGATCATATTATGTAGATGATATTGTAGAATCAAATTTTGCCTAATGTTAATGGACGGCTGAGGAATTCAATATGTTGACGATGGCATCGGGTGGATAAGACTTTGATTATAATTAGGGTTAGGATTTTGGTGGCATTTCGTGGTTCTAGAATCCATGGAGTCATTTCCTAATTATTATAATACATAACACATTGATTTTGACCTTCGGTATTATCATATTCAAAAATGAACTAAATACATATTTAGTTCGGTTATTTCATACCTATTAATATTTGCTTGTTTGTAACGCTTTCACATCAGAGATATCCTCAATACCAAAATTAATTTAAATTGGTGCGGCCGAATAACGAATAAATGAATTTTGAAATATTAAAATACTGAAGGTCAAAATCAAAGTGTTATGTATTATAATAATTAGGAAATAGCGAATCCGTGGATTGTGGAACCACGATTTGCCACCAAAAGTCCTAACTCTAATTATAATAAAATGTATGCAGGTTTGATATCACTATGATATATTCGGTTTAACTTAATGTGATGAACTATAGAACCTTGTCGCATAATACCAAAGGTTAATTCCTATGTAATTTCTATCTCGTCACTTGAAGCTGTCATTATCACAAGGTTCTATCGAGGATCACCATTTCAAGTTGGTAGATGGTACGCAGTGGGTACATATTTGTTTGTTCCCGTCCGGTAGCACCATAAGCGCCCGACGGTTCTACTATTTCGATTGTCCTGTATAGGTGAGGTGACAACTTCTAGTGAATTACCTCTTGTATGTTGTGGTGTACAAAACTAATATGGAATGTACGTCAATTTTCCAATATATAATGTCAAACGGTCTATACAGATGTGTTACAACAACATCCAAGATGACCTCTTACTTACCACTTTGGACTATGTTATGATTTTATTTACAATGTCACTTTGACATAGTCCAAAGACAAAGTGGTTTAGGAATTAAATTCCTTGACTGTGCAGTATCCGTTAATAAGAATTCAAAAAAACATCAAAATTTTAGTTAACGCACTTTCTGTAAAATTTGATTTTGTTCTTGTGTATATTCGTTGCCACATTCTACTTATCCTAGTTTCCTCAATCACCCAAAGGTTAGCTAGAAGAGAGGGATAAGTTCGCTTTTGTACAATAAAGAGTTTACATACATACACGCATACATACCTACATACAGTTGTCACTCTTTTACTACAAAACAAGATCTTTCATTTAATTCAAGACAATAGTAAAAGCTCGTCGGCCGGAACATCGAAACAAAGATGAATCAAAACAAAAAAGAATACAGGCCAAGGTTAGATGTTCGTTTTATAAGTACTTGTCTTGTGTCCCGGTGCTTGAACGTTCCAGATTTGGCTGTGTTGTCTGAAATTATACTTTTTTTTTTCAACATGCTCGGTTATACTTGTATTATTTTTAAATAACGAAGACTTCCAAGGTTCATATTTATACGGAACTCCAGCTTTCACTTCCTACCTCCACGACCTCTTACCGGCCTAGGCCGGTAAAGGTAAGTAGGCGAAAACCCATTAATTATCGTTTAATTTTATCTGCTTAAAAAGTGCATGTGTGAAAGAGCAGTGTTTGCTCTTGCTTTCTTATATTAAGCAATTAGGCCAATGCGCATTCGTCACCATTGCAATACTTCACCCCCAAAAGGCAACTGACTGCGGTGACAAATCTTAAGTTGACCTACCAAAACCTACCCTCAGCGGGGTAGCTTTTAAAACCAAAATCTAAAATCGGATTTAACATGGTCATAATATTAATTACTAAAATCAAACAAGTTAACTTAATATTTAGTTAATGTTAAAAACGTTATCGGTTATGTAAGTAAAAATAACGTAAAAATGTTTTATAATTTTCTTTCTTACATAGCTACAGGCAAGGTTGAGGTCCTTTTAAGTATAATAAAATACCTGTGTCAGGAGACCCCGCTCTTCCATGATCAGAATACGGAGATTTTTAGAAACTAAAAAAGAAAATTAAAACGAACTTTAACTCTTACGAAACCGAGCAACAAATTCGTTAATTAATTAAAAACAAAACAAAAAATAGTATAAGATAACAAAAGATAAAAGAAATTTATACAGTAAGTAGGCCAACGTCTTAACCGTTGTTGTTTTGTTTTTTTTTTTTTATGGCATAGAGAAGGCAAACGAGCACACAGGCCACCTGATGGTAAGTGGAAACTGTGAACCATAGACAATCGCATTCACAAGACTGCAAGCCTAAGACTGCAAATGCGTTGCCAACCCTGAGGACCAAGATGGAAAGCCTCTATGCTAGTCATTACGCCGGCTGTCTTATCCCCAAACCGGAACACAACAATGGTTAAGAAGCGAGTGCTCAAAAGTAGAAAATAAAATGCATGCGAAGAAACGTTACCAACCCCGAACGTTTCACTTTCAGTTTCGACTGCAAAATGGACTTGCAAGCCAGAAGAAATAGCAATAAAAACTTCCAAAGCAAAATCTAGTTCCACTATAACTTCCTTTGACATATATTATTCATGACGTCATCGAAAACAAATGAGTTGTTCATACCGCAATCCCGGCTATGCGGCGGTGTAAATCCCTTCCTTTTCACCGGGACTGGCAAGTGTTCTAAGCTCTCTACAATGGGCTACGGGAATTCCGGACACCCCGGGATTTGCGGATCTGCATAACGCTGCGCCGGGTTCCATCTATTCATGGAAGAGTTTTTTGGCCACCTGTTTGAAAAAGGATAAGTTATTGCACGGGTAAAATAGATGGCGGTTTTTTGGTGTGAGGCACTCTGAAGCGAGATCTGCATGTAGTATCGTGTTGTTATGTAGGGAATTATCCTTTCCGATCGTTTTTTGTCGGATGAGTTCGTATTTATCTTGCTCTCTCGATCAGCTTCAGTACCCATCAATAAGCCAACTGAGAAAGCATGATATATACGAACTTATCCGACAAAAACCGACGGGAAAGGATTATTCACTACATCTGTATCATCATTTAGGACACGTAAGGCCTGAGTGGACGCTCGAGTCGGGCGTGCAGCGGGGCGGGGCGTGCGGCGTGCATGTTAAACAAAGGAAACTCAGACTGGTGGAAGCGCGCCCGCGACGCTGCCCGCCCCGCTCAACGCCCCGCTTCGAGCGTCCACTCAGGTTGTATACTAGCCTATTCGTTAGTGACCATGTAGTGACCCTGAATACGAAGCTAGCAGTCCCGGATTAGGCTCAGGGCGACTTCGTCCACAGTCCTAATTCGTCACGTTCTTAACCCGTCCTCAATGCCATATGGCCCACTATGCAAATTCGTCGGCATTCCTATATTGTCACCTTCCTAACTTGTCTACTTTACAATATTGTCACCTTCCTAATTCGTCCACATTCCTATATAGTCCACAATGCTAACTCGTCCACATTTCTATTGTGTGGTCAACTTCTTCAATATTGTGTGGCTAACTTCAGTTTGCGTTGTGGACGATATAGGAATGTGGACGACATAGCACTACTGACAATATAGGAAAGTAGACAAGATAGGAAATTGGCGATAAAAAATGTGGCCGAGTTAGGAAGGTGACAATTTAGGAATTACATGCTGACGACATGGCAATGTGGACGAGTTAGGAAGGTGACGAAATAGGACTATAGACAAAGTCGCCCTGAGCCCCGGGTTCAAATCCCGATAGGGACAGATATTTGTGTGATGAGCGTGAGCATGTTACCGAGTCTTAGATTGTCTAGTATCCATAGTATAGTTCAGGAAAGATGATTTGGCCGTCATATTTATTAGTGCACTATTGTCTTCTTCTGCGTAACGAGGTAGACAATCCGACTGCTCTTGAGCAGCTTCGCTTGTTCGTCCCGGAGCAATACGTGCGCGCGGGTGCGCGCCGCCGGCACCCGCTGTTCGCGGCGCTGCCGGGGCTCCAGACGCGCCGCGCCCGGAACTCCCCGACCGCCCGCGCGATACAACTATTAAACGCGCTACTTGCCGAGCTCCAGGATACCGACGTGCTAGCCGACCGCTGGCACATCTTAAAGCGTAGTATTTGTGTGTTCTTGTGTACTTCATTTTCGTTTTAGTGATCGTAATTTAACCCTATTTGTGTAAGCGACTCCTCTTTTGTTTCCTTTGTTATAAATTTTAATTCTTTATATCTGTAATCCTATATGTTTCTGTATAATATTCTGTAATTGTTAGCATCATAGGCGATTTGGATAAAACTGTAAGCTGGAAATTAATAAATAAATATAACCTTCACTAAGATCTTTTTGTTAATATCAAACAAAAGTTAATCGTAAAACTACCCTCGTTCTTCAAAGAGCACAGTGTGTTGAAAGGTTTTGATACCATTTGTCCCATTGTTCGGTAAGTAGATAACAGACGGCGAGATCATATTTCCTGCACTATACAAGCCTAGATAGAGCTTAGAAAAAAAAAAAACCTTTGCGAGGTTGAGGTGATTTCTATCTTCACCGTCGTTTTCAAATCGCGGCCAAACAGTAAAGGTGCACTCACACGGTCAACTTTTAACCGCAGTTTATACCAGCAACATTAGCTGTGTTAGTCTAATTTTGTGTAATAGATGTGCCATCGGTACTGTTAACGGGTAAGTAACTATTGTTAAAAAAAATGTCTGTGTAAGAGAACCTTAAGTTGTCAATACGGGGAGAGGGACAAGGTTACTAGTCGTAATTTTTCGTACCTTACCCCCGCACCTCATGCTTACCCCGGCTTTCAATTAAGTACACCTATATCAAGATTGACCGGTACGAGGTGATATTTCCAACAAACAACTCCCACAGCCGACTAGGAAGCAATTAGTGTAGGCTATTTTCTCACTCAAGAAACGAACAAAAGATACAGATCCCGTGTCAGTAAAAGTGACACAAATATTAACAGTTGATCGCTGGCTATTTACCCTCCCAGCGAGAACTCTCCCTCCAACAAAAGATATTTGTCCCGCCCGGCGCCCGTGTCCATATGTAATATGGTCGCTGGCTCTTCTCGCTTTTTGGTGCTTGGTGGAACAAGAGCTGGTTGTAGTAGTTTTAACTGACAGTTTCTCTTAACCCTTATATTGGCAGTGTATGTAATAGTGCACATACTTCCTCGTAAGGCCCACGTCAAAACTCAATAGTTCAAAAACGAATCTTGTGTCAGTCAAGTTAAGTTTGAAGTAATTTTTACATATGTCCTTCATTTATATGCCTTTGGGTCTTACGAGGATAATCAGTTTATTATATTTTTTGTTACTATTTTTATGCTGAATATACTCAAATACGGTTTGAAATGACGACTTTTTTATTTTTGTAAATTCAAGGGTTGGCACGGTTGAGTAAATGTTCGTAAAATAAATAAATAAAAAAATTTGTTCATTACTCACGCACTCTGACAAGAAATGATCTGCCATTTTAAAAAGTTTCAAAAACCCTGAGATCTGTTAGTGTACTGCGGACTCCTAAACTCAGGAGTGTGTGACGTTTAAATCTCTAATGCGTTTACACTGCGGCCGGGAACCGAGTATCTTTCCGGGAAAACGACCACAGATGTAGGAAGGAATAACGTGTACCTATAAAAGTAGGTATTTCGATTTTTCTCATGAACCGTGATAGCTGGACAGTTGAAATTTTCACAGATGATGTATTTCTGTTGCCGCTATAACAAAAAATAATAAAAATAGAAAAAAAGATGGGGTCTCCCCAACAACAACCGTGAATTTTTTGCCGTTATTTGCTCGATATTAACAACGGCAAAACGACACGCTTGAAATATTCACAGAATATTTAGTTGTATATTCAGTTTAAAAAGAAATGGTTATTTAAAATAAAAATAAAAGGGGGCTGCCATACAACAAACGTGATTTTGTTACCGTTTTTTGCTAATGTTGTATAGATAATGGTACGAAACCCTTCGTGCCCGAGTCCGACAGACGGTTTTTTTAAAATAAAAATACGTTGAAAAACGTTTCGTGTATGAAGACCTGCTTTATTATTTCACTTTTTTATATATTTTTTATTTGTTACAAAATCCGCGGTAATAACACATTCTGAAAATAAAGTAAGGACGGACGGACAGCGTAGACATATTAGTAGGGTCGGACAGTTGGGTACCTTACCTTGTTAGTTCTTCCAGAAGGTTCTATCTCTGTGTGCGTGTTGGCGGTAGAGCCAACAACGCTTCGGCGTTTTGCGCTGGAGTTACGGCGCCCGGTTTAATGACTCTCAGCTGAAACTAGAATCTACACGAATTCGGAAAGTTTTTTAATTGCGTGTACGAAACACATACTTTTTTATGGCAAGAAGGTACAGCACTAAGGTCATCTGATGGTAAGTGGGATATGAGACCCATAGACATTTGTATTCTCAAGACTACAATCTAAAGACTGCAACCCTAAGACTTCAAATGCGTTGCCAACCCTGAGTTCTAAGAGGGAATGCCTCTATAACGTCAAAAGCAATATTGTTTTACTGTGTTGAATAGAACACATGTACAAACGTTCAAGCGTAACAAACAAACATGTAACAGGCGATGATCATATCACTTCTCTCAAACTAGCTTCGAACCATTTAGATCTATTTCGGAGCTACAAAACTACAGACAGACGGAAAGTCATCTTTATAACACCCCTCGTTTTTGTTTAGGGGTTAACAAAATCAGAAAAGTGGCGCCCTCGTTCACACAAGACAGACTTGCCGCGCGATCCCGACTTTATCCATTCCAACCGGGTGTCCGCTCGACACGACTCTTAGATTCTTCGCAGATTACGATGCAACAGAGGCTTTTACTATATAACGCTACATTCAGAGTCGAATATAATGATAGCTGTGATGCATTACTCTAACAGATGCTTACAGCGTTTCTATTCGTTTCGTTTGCAACCGACGCGTCACTGGTAGATGACGTGATACGTGTACGTTATTTTGTTTCATTTTTACATTTTTAATAAAATAATATTTTCACGCCACTGCTCGGAAATGTGGCGAAAGATGGTCTGTTCTTGGTCCCCAAAACAATCGATAGTTGTACATTGAATGAGCAGGCCTACTATGAATTTAAACAGACCAACTACAACTGTATGTTAACATTGTTGGTCTGTTCCATTGACCAATAACATCGGTCCGCTGATCACTAATTCGACCAATCAGAACACACTTTGTGCTGCATATGAAATTAAATTGGCCAATGAGAAGTCGTTTTATTTTTTTAATAATATTCATCCCTTCACGGATAGGCAAAGGAATCAGATTCCATACAGCCATATATGTCTGCTTTTAATTATAAGATATTTTTTTTATTTCCTCGCAGTAGTCGTGAAAAGCACTGTGTTAAGCCTCGGCCGAAAGTGCAATAGACGGACTCGTACTTTCGAGGGCCTCCGCTACGCGTCGGCCCTCGAACTAACTCGTCCATCTATTGCTTACTTTCTAACCTCTACAACAATGTACTATTTTACAAATATAAATTGGAGTGATCACTAGTTCCAATACAGAACAAGCATCGATAATTGAGTTTATGGATATACTAGCTTTCCGCCCGCGACTTCGCCTGCGGAGAGTCAGTACTTTCGTTAAAAAGTACAACTTTTGAATAAGGCCAGGCCCAGATGAAGCGTTTTGCGTGCGTTTGCACTCGCGCGTAGACACTCGCGCGTTTCCAAACAAAGACCATTATCTGGACGCGATGTATGAGCTCTAGTTCCTAGGGAACTCGCGAGTGTCTACGCGCGAGTGCAAACACGTGCAAAACGCTTCGTCTGGACCTGGCCTAAGAATTGGTTATATTTTATTTTTATGATTAACTAAATGTCTCCGTACGATACGTATTGTGATTGTGATTTTTAAAAAATAAATGAAGTTACTGAAGGACCTCTTTATATACAACATTTGCGGTGATGCCTTCCGGTGCAAGAATCACCAGACTGCTGGCGGAACTCACTCTAGAACAGGCGACATAGAACTGACCGTGTGAAAAACAGTTATCCCTTAAATCTATTCCGGCCACTTTCAACGACTGCCCTTAAGATTAACCTTTCTGTCTCAATTTTGGCGTACATATCAACCAAATATTGACTAAAAAGAGAACGACAGTACAGCAAGTGGTTGGTATCAGTTTCTCTAAACATAATGCGGTAATAATAAAAGCTCAACGCAGATACCGTTTTTTTAAGGGGCAGTTTCATGTTAGGGTCGAATTGGGTATATCAATTGAGTAACCGTCCTCACCATGACAGAAAAGCAGAGGATACTGTAAAGAATCGTAAGAACGGTGCAACTCGCTGATCCGTTGCAACTTGTTGTCATGACTCTGTAAAATGATATCTCGTCGTTCGAATTGCAGCCACTTCACTTGCTGATGGTGCATTAAAGCGTCCTCTGTGAGTATTGCCTGGGTTTCTATAAGCGTGGATAACCACTTCAAACTTTTCACAATTTGGGGGTACTTTCTCAAGAGTCGTTTTTAAGTCTTTTATGAACGGGTTATTAATGTGCAACATAGATTGCAATTTTTTAACCAAGTTATGTTTTAAGCCTGTAAAATTACCGCATCTCAATTAAGCCTCTCTTTCATCCTCTCCAACAAAGTAAATTTGTAGAAATTGAGGTACTTGTTGAGGCAATGGCAGGAGACTACCAACTAAGTGGTATACCTGTCCGTGTACTTTGAAAGTAGGTATAAAACCATCTTCTACAACTTTCATTGCTCCAAAAGAAGTCATTTGAAAGCAGCTGTTGTACTTTCTTATTCGGTCTAAAAAATGTGTGTGCTCTGGATGAATGCCAAAAATTAAGCTATGAAGTGGCTCAGGCAGAGGCTTAAAAGCTGAAAGCTGCACCTTACCACCACTGCAGCACATACCGGGAGCCTCTTCTTTCCACTTGGCGGCGTTACAGTACATGCATTTATGACTCATAGTACCCAGGGCAACGGTTTTATCGGTCTCATAAGTTACGTTGGGATCGTACATCATCCCAGAAGAAGTTTGGCAGTGACCGCCTTTCTGATCTCGCTCCTAGATTATTTCGTTCATGTGTCGCAACAGCCGCTCGGTGAACCTCCGGGTTACTTTTTTGATAGATAGCTGCTGCTTTTCTGTGAACTTCGGGATTCTTCTGTTGGTAAGCTATTGCAGCGTCTTTGAGCTGCCGTTTTCTGATTGTGTTAGTTAATCTAGTTCGACGCTTTTTAGCAGTTTTTCCCGAGGTACTAATACTTTCAGGCTGAGAAATCTGAAGTGCTCTTGCTATACCATCATCGGGTACATAGACATCAAAATGACCGTTAGATAGATCTTGCGGAGAAGTAAAACGCAGTCTATGTACGGGGTTCCCTCTAAACCAAATTTCTCGTACAACCCTCTGTTATGGTAGATCTCGAACATTGTCCCAAATATTCGTCCGGCTGCAACTAATTCGCACAAACCACCATAAGTGTAAAGTCGTGACATATCGGCAAAATAGTTAGCAGAGCTGCTATAGTTATTCCCATCACTGTCATGAGATAAAATGGAGAAATAATCCCAGTTGTTTACCACGTGTTCTACAATCTCCTCAAGCACCTCTCAGGCCATTACTTGAGTGTCATACAAAACGTAGGATATTGCCCTTAACAGGCAAGCACCGTCACCGATAATCGGAACAACGGTATGAGGCACCATTGCACCGCTTATGTTTAAGACCTCAACCACCATATTAATAAGTAATGGTATAAATGACAGTTGGAATATTGATTGAAGAAGAAAATGGCATAATTATACCTAGATAGAATATTAATTTACCTATATTAGAAAATAAAAAAGTACTTAAATAGAGAGAATATTTGTACCAGACTGATAGAACCACAAAACTATTAGAAAGACAACGTAAACAATTCACACTTTACGAAAGTACTCGCAAAAGTTATCTACTTAGCACAACAAAATGTGAAATTTCGATAATAAAACTTACGGATGCGCCTTACCAAGTAACTTCGGTTTGATGCAAATAGCGACAACGTTTGAATTAGAATTTCGAATGTCCGTGAAATGAATCGAATTGGATGATATTATTTTTAATTGAGTTTTTTAAAAAGGAAAAGGTTTTAGGTATCTATTCACATATTTTAATAGATATTGCATTCACACAACTTTTTAACTGGTGAATCGATTTCAAGGGTTCTTTTTATAACTACCTATTGCGAAAAAAAATGGGCGTGATTGAATCCATGTCGCGATAGACGCGGACGGCCACTTTCAATGAGTTTCAAGTAAATTTGACCATAATAATATTCTTTCCCACACAAACTTTGGAACCCCCTTTCATCCCTCTAGGGGTTGAATTTTAGTAATCGCTGAAATATGTGTCTCATTATTTGCATTGAAGAGCATTCCTACCAAGTTTCAAGTAAATTTGACCATAATAATATTCTTTCCCACACAAACTTTGGAACCCCCTTTCATCCCTCTAGGGGTTGAATTTTAGTAATCGCTGAAATATGTGTCTCATTATTTGCATTGAAGAGCATTCGTACCAAATTTCAAGTAAATTTGACCATAACAATATTCTTTCCCACACAAACTTTGGAACCCCCTTTCATCCCTCTAGGGGTTGAATTTTAGTAATCGCTGAAACACGTGTCATATTATTTGAATTAAAGAATATTTCTACCAAGTTTCATGTAAATTGGACCATGAAAATATTTTTTTCTATACAAACTTTGCCACCCCTTTTCACCCACTTGGGGGTTGAATTTCAAAAAAGCCCTTCTTATCGGATCTCTACGTCACAAAAAGAAAGTACTGTCCAAGTTTCACATTTCTAGCATTAGCGGTTTTGGCTGGGCGTTGATGAATCAGTCAGGACAAGCCTCTTTATATATATAGATTAACTCCCTGGCTGTCAAAAAATTTTGCCCCCTGGATTCCTATGTCTGATGATGATGATAATGCTGTCGCTTGCCTTTTCTTTTTACTATGAATAAAACACACAGAGCTACGATTTAAAGGCTGACCAGAACAATAAAAACCTCTAATGGGGTCGCCTGTGACGTAATTGGTTTAAAAACGAAACGAATAGAAACGCTGTTAGCGTGATTAATCTTGGCTAGGGCCTTGGCCAAGATGCATGTATGAAGTAGACATAGCGGTTTACGCGATCTGTCATCAGGTTACGTCACCGCATAATTTTTTTACAATTTCGAAAATTGCTAACAACGATAGACACAACCATAATAGGCCCGCATTGCAGCAGTGGACGTCATTCGGCTGAAATGATGGATAGTGAGATGTCACCGAGATGTTTTATTAAGTAGGTCACGTTCACGTCGACAAATTCAACGAGAATATGAGTAAGTAGGTAACTAAGCTAGCTTCTTTTGGGGAGTCAGGCGAAGAATTAAACTAATACAATAGTTAATAAAACACTTATATTTCTTTGTTAATTAACTTATCACACTCCAACCATAATCACAGTTTTTACAGCCGATCATCATTCCTTTCTGCCCTACTGTCACTTCTCCGAATGCCGATGCCGCCTTAAGAATACCCTCTTCCGGTGCCAACATTTTACCAACCTCACCCTATCACTGAGTAAGTCACGTGTACCAACCGTGACTTACCAAATTAGTCAAACGAGCTAATCTTAAATATTAAAATCTAATAATTTAATGGAAATTGACCTTACAGCTCGGCCATCCTACTTAGCGCACGACCCGTCGCTCAAAAATGATTATAATTTTGTACAAAACAAAGTGGTGTAATTTCTACTTAAATCATACAATGTTTGTTAAAATTATTAAAATTATTGTACAGACATGTTGCTGTATCATATTATAATTTATTTAGACATAATTACTCTACTATTTAAATTTAATTAATAACTATTTTACAATGTAAACTGAATTACAGTACTCTTATTATATTAAACATAATATTCATAATAAATTGTTTTATTACACATTGTGCTATAATTATTCAACATACATCCGATAGATCACACTGATTGGCGGACAATCATTTTAACTATAATTAAGTACTTACTTCAACAATTGCATTTATTTTACAACTAGGTTTAATCATATGATTCATTAATAATTAGGTATATGATAAACAATTCATTCACTTTCTCTGCAAAATGACATCCATGGTTGGACTTTATCTATGGAAACAATAGTTTCGTATCTCCTATTATTTTTGCGAGTCATTGGAGTATCTTCAATTAGGAACCTATCGTTAGGGAGTACTTTAATTATACGGTAAGGGCCCTGAAACTTTAGCACTAAATTTTGGGATTTGCCATCATGTGGAACCTGCCTCTCAACCCTTTAATAATGGCAATGAGTCACGATAATCGACTTGAAGATTAAGAGTCTCAGCAGTACTGAGTCGAACTAATGAGCATTGACTCCCTAAATCCACATGACATTGAACCGCGATACCGTTTATCTTTATGTCGAATATATATTTATCAATAGTACCACTATCGAGTGTTACCTGTGATACCTGTTTTTTCCGAAATACCTTTTGACGTTACAGTGTTGTTTTCCTTGTTATTAACATGATTACTCGTATTTCTGTGGCAATTCGAGGCTTGGTGCCCTATCCTATCACAAATCGTGCATTTAACCAGTGGTTTATCACACTTAAAACTCGGGTGGCCAACTTCGTTGCAATTAAAGCAGCGAATGCTATTATTATTGGAGCCTGTCCTAACTGTTCCGGAACGATCACTGAAAACAGATCTACGCTCATTGGATCCTTTTGCAGAAGCATCTCTATCGCGAATTTGGCCAACCCTAACGGTCTTAAAGTATTCAAGAAGTTGTTCGGGTTTGTGAAAACGAGCGGCTTGAGCACCTAACTTAACCCCACGGTCTTCAACACCGTATAAGATACAGCTTACTGCGTCCCTGCCATAAATCCTACATCTATTTAGAATATTCACTTTCTCATAATAATAGTGAACTAATGATTCACCGTACTCGACTTTCTTAGCCATCATCTCAGCTAAAACCTCAGCGTAATCCTCACTACAAGGAAAAGATTCAACAAGCTTTTGTTTCCATTCCGTCCAAGTGAATAACATAATAGACAAGCCCTGATACCATGTTTTTGCAATCCCAGTCAACTTGGGTAACGAGTAATGGATTATTTCTCTATCCTCCCACCCATAAATCTGAGCGCACTCTTCCACCTTCGTTAGCCAAGTTAATATAGATTGCTCTTTCGACATTGGGTCAAATTCTGGAATAACATTTGTGTTAAACGATAGTTTAGGCCTGTCAGAACTCTTCATATTATTATCTATTATACCTAAAAATTTGTCTAATAGAAGGTTAGTATTAAGTTCCTTACGTTTCTGTCCGTTTGACCGTCTTCTCTTTGCCGGTAGCCTCGCTGACTCCACTTCTGATTCGGAGGACGAGCGGGTCCGCCGTCTTCTGTGTCTCGTCCTTGCTCTTCTTCCTTCTCTCGAACGCTGTCTCCTTGTGCCTTCATCCTCGCTGTCCAAAGAACTTGACTGGCGCCTCCGCCGAGATCGACTCCTCCTACTTGTCTCATCCATATACCTTGGTATTGTCCTCTCAGTTTGCGAATCAGATACATTCGACTTCCGTCCTGTACTCAATCCTTGGCCCTCTACCTCTGGGCCTCCTCCTTTACATCCATGCGTTAGCCCTTCCCCTCGACTAAGCGCATGGCCTCCATTATCAATTGGTCCTTGTCCTTGTTTCATTCGAGAACTGGGCCCTTCCCCTCGGCCAGTCTCGTCATCCATGTTCCAAGTTTCTGAAACTTCCAGTGACAAGCTTAGAACACGTTAATTACGCAACTCCATCATACATGACTCTAGGTACATATACAACTACGTACTCTACATTTGGATTCTACATACGTAACTCTAAACACGTGACTCTACATACGTGACTCTACATACGTGACTCTACATACGTTACTCTACATACGTGGCTCTACATACGTGGCTCTACATACGTGGCTCTACATACGTAGCTCTACATACGTGACTCTACATACGTGGCTCTATATCAAATAGTGTATCTGATAAATAATTCAAAACGTATATCATGAAATTCTACAAAATAATCATAAAATGGTAAGCAAACAACTCTAACAATGAAACAATAAGCTTTCTGTTCTGCATTGAGATAAGAAATAAAACAAAAAGAAAATTCATCGTGAAGAATTATCTATTTATTTAAACCTTATTGAACCATAAACATGTAAACAATGGTGGTTTAATTGCTGTGCCTTTACAGGGTTCGTGTTTACTGTATATATATATTTTTGTATCAATACTTGACATTTTTGTCATTGTCGTTATTTAAATTTAAACAGTTTAGGTATCGTATTTCACCCGGGTGAAAGGATACCACACACATTTAAATTGGTTCATCCGTTTAGAAGTCATGGTGGAATAAAGCATTGTTACATACATGCATACATATATGAACTATGAAAACAGTACACTCCTTTTTTCAGTCGTGTAAAAAAAATGGCGGACTAATTGCCTTAAGATATCCTTTACCAATCAACCAATTGGTAAACCAGAAATAATTTCATGCACTATATATATATATAAAAAAAAATTGAAATTCAGTCGCAATCAAAGTAATAATAAAAATGAAACTTAATACTTGCGCTTCCAAAGAGGAGATAAGGTAGAAAAGATTACAATATATGCAGGCCGGCGTTTTCATTTTAACACAATTACAATAATTACCAGAACAAATATATATTTATTTATTTATTTAGAACGCATTGAGAACAAAAAACAAACACCACAACGTTCCATTGTTAAAGATAAAATAAAGAAGTGTGCAAGTAGAATGAGCCATAAGTAATGTTCAAGCCATTTATATATAGGTATACGATAGCATTAAATAAACAAATCAAATTTCGAACGTTATCAATATACCTACATTATATAAACTTCATTTTTTTAATAACAGAAAATCGATTTAGTGGAAACAGTTATAACAAATCCATAGCGACTAACTACCAAAAATTCAAATTAAATACCGTTATTTGCAAGAAATACATTTCTTTACTTACGTTTTTCCAGCTGTGGACGAGGTAAGGCCTATATAGCCTTATCGATCCCACTTCTGACCTTTTGGGGAGTCAGGCGAAGAATTAAACTAATACAATAGTTAATAAAACACTTATATTTCTTTGTTAATTAACTTATCACACTCCAACCATAATCACAGTTTTTACAGCCGATCATCATTCCTTTCTGCCCTACTGTCACTTCTCCGAATGCCGATGCCGCCTTAAGAATACCCTCTTCCGGTGCCAACATTTTACCAACCTCACCCTATCACTGAGTAAGTCACGTGTACCAACCGTGACTTACCAAATTAGTCAAACGAGCTAATCTTAAATATTAAAATCTAATAATTTAATGGAAATTGACCTTACACTTCGATTTATGTGTTGTCTGTCTGTAACAACCATAGGTACATAATCCAGAATTGATTATCCATGAAAACTTTTCTCTTGAATCAGTTATTCTATTGATGAAAGCCCGCATTAAAATCCGTTGCTGAGTTTGGAAGAGCTAAGTGTACATAAAGAGGGATAGACGGCGGGAAATGACTTTGTTTTATTTATACTATGTAAAGTTTATGTACAAAGGCGAACTTATCCCTTTAAGGGAACTAACCTTGGAATGGGTGAGGACAACGCATGAGTAGGGTTACCATCCGCCCGAATTATTCCGGAGTGTCCGGACATGTCCGGACTTTTAAATTCAATTCTGGACTTAAAATTGTCCGGCTCTTAAGTGTTCCGATTTTTTTTAAATTAGATGGCCTACCATACCAATGTTTGTTACTAAAAAGTCCGGACTTTTAACGAAACGTCAGGCTTTTTGTCAGGACCTTTCAAATTCCTAAATAGTAAACCCTACGCATGAGAGAGCCATTTCTTTAAAATCGACTCTGGCCTCTGTCTCCCTCTGCTCTGTGCACCCATTTGTACAGTGCACCGCGGGTGCCGCGCCGAATTTTAATGCTACCCGCAAACTACACTTTTTAGCGTCTTGCGCGCTAACTCCGCACTCAAGATTTCTGTTTGTCTAACGGCTTGCATGGAACAAGAGTAATTTATTTCTAAACTACAAAGTAATGTTGCTATTAGCAAGCATGTAGCTTTACCGCAATGAAGTTATATTGCACTTCCTCTTTTTTTTTATAAACCTATTTTTGAGTTAAGGTAATATATAAGCACCAGCTCTCTTCAGTCTGCACGTGACCACGACGACGATACACCTACAAATGTTTTTACGCGATTAAGGTCTGTTTGATTGATAACAGTTTCTTAAGTTATACCACCTCAAGTAGGTATATAGGTAGGTACTCCAGAAGTCAGGTAAAGATGGTTGTGACTATCCATAAAAAAAATGTAAAAATACTACTAACCTTTCACTTTCTTGAATCTTCTTAACAT
Source organism: Acleris sparsana (assembly GCA_923062465.1). NCBI lineage: Eukaryota > Metazoa > Arthropoda > Insecta > Lepidoptera > Tortricidae > Acleris > Acleris sparsana. The sequence continues at coordinate 2,252,844 of OV281302.1, read as the reverse complement.
TTCCTTGCAATCTGCAATACAATTTGTTAGAATACCTTTGGAGCATTTTCATATAAAATGCATTAAAAGCAAGCACAAGCCGGGGTTTGGCGTCGGGAAGTGACGACCCCACCGCCCGTCGTGTGGTAACTGCTCACGGCGCAGTCAGTCAACCGACGAACGGCGGTCAAACCGTTCCGAGATGGGCGGAAGCCAAATGCCAGACACAGGACGGGCTGCAGCGTCCTGTGATATACTTCCGCCCCACTGCGATCCCCAACACGCTCGCCAAGCGTGGGGATTATGGCACTAACCCCCCCTTATGGTGTACACCAAAAAACCACGGCCCCTAGTCCCCGGCGGCTCCGCTAGCCCGGCCCAAGGTAGCGGGTTCGGTAACGGCGGAGCAGGGGGTGCTAAGAATCTCCGGCAGAGATCTGGCTACCACCACCAAACGAATCTGGCCCTGGTGACACACAACTGCCGCACGCTCAGGACTGACGAGAAGATCCTAGAACTGGAAGAATGTTTGGACAAGTTACGATGGGATATCTTAGGGTTATCTGAAGTCCGAAGACAGGGAGAGGACCCGATGATCCTGAAGTCCGGTAACTTGTTCTACTACCGGGAAGGTGACGCCCTGTCACAGGGTGGTGTCGGGTTTATCGTCCGTAAGTCGCTCGTCAACAACGTGGAGTCGATCGGGAGTGTGTCGACAAGGGTGGCGTACCTGATACTCAGAATTACCAAACGGTATTCGCTGAAGGTCATCCAGGTTTACGCCCCCACTTCAACGCATTCTGACGATGAGGTGGAGGCAATGTACGAGGACATCTCGAAAGCCATCCAGACCTCTAAAACGCACTACACGGTGGTGATGGGCGACTTCAACGCGAAGTTGGGCATGAGAGAAGGTAATGAGCTGAGAGTGGGACACTTTGGTGTTGGCAGGCGAAATTCCAGGGGCCAGCGGTTGGCTGAATTCTTGGAGAGGGAAGGACTCTTTATGATGAATTCCTTCTTCAGGAAGAAGCCACATCGCAAATGGACCTGGATTAGCCCGGACGGGTCGACAAAAAATGAGATAGACTTCATCTTGTCTACCAAACGCCACATATTCAATGATGTCTCTGTGATCAATAGGCTAAAGACTGGCAGTGATCACCGAATCGTAAGAGGCACATTGAATATCAACACAAGGCTTGAAAGGTCACGACTGATGAAGTCTACGCTCCGTCCAACCCCAGTCCAATGCCAAAACCCCGAAACCTTCCAGCTCGAACTCCAAAATCGCTTCGAATGCCTAGCAGAATGCGAGTCTACGGACGATCTGAACAACGGGTTTGTACAGGCTGTCCAAGCTGCTGGGTCGAAGTTCTTTAAGACCCGCAGCCAGAAAAGAACCCAAAAACTCTCAGACCACACTCTTAAGATCATGGACGAACGGAATGAAATGCGGCTGCAGTCTTCAGTGGACATGCAGAAGTACAGGGGGCTTAACAGACAAGTCTCTAAGTCATTACGGACAGACCTGCGCACCTTTAATACTTCGCGTATTAAAGATGCTATCGAGCGAAACAAGGGCTCTAAGGTGTTCGCTAGGGATTTGTCTGTTGGGCAGACCCAGTTGATGAAACTGAAGACCGAAAATGGCACCGTAATTTCGTCCAAGGCCGAGATTTTGAGTGAGGTTGAGAAGTTCTACGGACAGCTGTACAAATCAACTCGACCCGTTGAAAGTTTGGCTACAGATCCCAGAGCCAAACTCACCCGACATTACACCGAAGACATCCCGGACGTCAGCCTGTACGAGATCAGAATGGCCCTGAAGCAACTGAAGAACAATAAGGCGCCAGGGGACGACGGAGTTACGGCTGAGCTTCTGAGAGCGGGTGGAATGCCGATACTTAAAGTCCTCCCGAAGCTCTTTAACTCTGTTATTCTCGAAGGCGGTGTTCCAGAGGCGTGGACCAGAAGTGTGGTGGTCTTGTTCTTTAAGAAAGGCGATAAAACCTTATTGAAGAACTACAGACCCATCTCACTTCTGAGCCACGCTTATAAGTTGTTTTCAAGGGTCATTACAAATCGACTCTCACGCAGGTTCGACGACTTCCAGCCTCCTGAACAAGCCGGTTTCCGGAAAGGCTTTAGTACCATAGACCACATTCACACGCTGCGCCAGATTATACAGAAGACTGAAGAGTATAATCGGCCCTTATGTCTAGCGTTCGTGGACTATGAGAAGGCCTTCGATTCGGTCGAGACATGGGCGGTGCTCGAGTCACTACAGCGGTGCCACATCGACTATCGATATATCGAAGTGCTGAAGTGTTTGTACAAAAATGCCACTATGTCAGTCCGGCTCCAGAACCAGAGCTCGAAACCGATTCAGTTGCAGAAAGGTGTGAGACAGGGAGATGTCATATCTCCGAAACTGTTCACCGCTGCACTGGAAGATGTCTTCAAGCTTCTGGACTGGGAAGGACTTGGCATCAACATCAACGGCGAGTACATCACTCACCTTCGATTCGCGGACGACATCGTAGTCATGGCAGAATCGCTAGAAGACTTGAGTAAGATGCTCGGAGACCTCGATAGAGTTTCCCAACGGGTGGGCCTGAAAATGAACTTGGACAAGACGAAAGTCATGTCCAATGTTCGCGTTTTGCCAATACCGGTTCACGTGGGGAATTCTCAACTTGAAGTTGTTGATCAGTACGTATACCTGGGACAAACTGTCCAACTAGGTAAATCCAACTTCAAGAAAGAGGTCGATCGCCGAATCCAACTCGGATGGGCAGCGTTCAGAAAGTTAAAGCGGATCTTCTCGTCCAAAATACCGCAGAGCCTTAAGTCGAAAGTCTTCGACCAGTGTGTGCTGCCAGTGATGACTTATGGATCAGAGACTTGGCCGCTGAATGTGGGCCTCATAAATAAGCTCAGGGTCACTCAGCGTGCAATGGAAAGAGCTATGCTCGGAGTTTCTTTGCGCGATATGATCCGTAATACGGTAATACGCCAGAGAACCAAGGTAACCGACATAGCTCAGAGAGTTAGCATGCTGAAGTGGCAATGGGCAGGCCACATAGCTCGGAGAACTGATAACCGTTGGGGAAGAAAAGTTCTCGAGTGGCGGCCCCGCACCGGTGGACGGAGTGTTGGACGGCCTCCCACCCGGTGGTCTGACGACCTGGTTAGGATCGCGGGGAGCCGCTGGATGCAAGCGGCTCAAGACCGTGACTTGTGGCGCTCTTTGGGGGAGGCCTTTGTCCAGCAGTGGACGCCCCCGGGCTGATGATGATGATGATGACAAGCCGGGGTTTACTTACAGAAATATGCTCAAATATGAATACTGCAGGCAGTGCAGCTGGGGCGAGAACGAATTCTAAGGCAAAATTCTTAGTACGAAAGTTTCTCCAGAGCAGAATCCGAGCCTTACCTAGTTCTGCAACGATTTGAGATAGTAGGGTTGTAATATTGGAAGTTAGGGGCTGGTAGTTGGGCAACGTAAGGTTGCAAAGGGGCAAGTACCTAGGTCATAGATCTGTGAGCAGACCATCAGCTCGTTGGGAAAAGATGGATGGCGGTAACACGAGACCGGGGTCAAGGAGTGTGAAAATAAAGAGGCCTTTACCTGGAGTAGGTGGAGGTGGGCTGAAATAATGATGTTAGATAATTATGTCTTCCAGTTAATGTTATCGCTTGCCTTTTCTTTTTACTATGAAATAAAAGAACCAGCTAAACTTTAAAATCACCACAGACTAACCAGACAAATAAAAAACCACTAATGGGGTCGCCGCTAGTACTATTTTTGTTGATATAATTTCCGCAATATGGCGAGGCTTTCTTTTTATCTGGTTTGTTTATGTGAGATAGTGTTTTCTGAAGATTACGAAACGGGCCCTAAGTAATTTATTAGTTTTAGTGAACATCTCAAAACTACTCGACGCACCTTTACAACATAATTGTTTCTCCAGGGCAACTCTCGGCACTCGAACTTTACATGATTTGCATACAACGCCATATTACAACTAAAACCCCTTTGTAATTTATGCAGAACCAGGAGCGTCATTGTCCGTTGAAGTGAAATTCCAAATGCTCTCAGACATTGTATAATTTGAGCTTGCGAGATTGTGCGTCGAGACCTTACTTAAGTAATAGCGATGGAATTATTTAACTTCTCACTGCAAATTAAGATAGGATTAGGTAGTTAGCGGACCTTTTCACACTAGGTCTTTAATACCTACTGACAGAGGGTGCATGGTCATCACCACATCGCAAAAACGTCTGATTCTGACAAAATATAGTATCACTTACAGCACAGAATGATAATTATGATTGTGCAGGTAAAATGTCACGGGAAATAACCCTTTATTAGCTCATAATGATGAAAAGCTATTTAATTTAAACCCTTAAAATAAACCAATAGGAGCTTCATCATCATCATCATCATCATCAGCCCGGGGGCATCCACTGCTGGACAAAGGCCTCCCCCAAAGAGCGCCACAAGTCACGGTCTTGAGCCGCTTGCATCCAGCGGCTCCCCGCGATCCTAACCAGGTCGTCAGACCACCGGGTGGGAGGCCGTCCAACACTCCGTCCACCGGTGCGGGGCCGCCACTCTAGAACTTTTCTTCCCCAACGGTTATCAGTTCTCCGAGCTATGTGGCTTATTATTATTAATAGGAGCTTATTATTAGTTAATTAGGAAAAGGTCAAAATTGAAATAAGGTAAACAAATATTGTCCTTTTTGTGCGTGGTGCCGTGTTAAGGCCCTTGAAAATAAGTACATTTGGTTCAGAATTTTATTCATTAGTTCAGTTAATTACTATTCAAACAACACGTCCTGAGGCGCTCTGAACGAGCATTTACATCTTTACCATTACAAATATAATAAAAAGAACCGCCTTCAAAAACGAAACTTCAATTGAACCCTCTGAGACTGTAGTACTACCATGTAGTTCAACTGGTAGTACAAATGATACACCGTAAGGTATTACGGAGGACCGGTAGTACAACTGTACTAGTTCATTGCAAGCCTGTTGTAGATAGGAACACCTATATTCAACATGCTCAAATGCAGCTAATTACTGGGGAAATTGACGTTCCATTATTTTTGGAAAAATTACGTTAACACCGTGATATAGATTTAAACTTTCGCGATTTTAACACATAATAATAAGTTAATAACATACACGGGACGTAACCATGTAACTGTATATTTTGTTTACATCTGGCATGTGTATCATTACTACCAGTTGAAAATTTAATACTGTGGTCAATGACAAAACCCGAGGAATATTTCGATTAGTTCCCGATTCGCCGGATTCCTGATTCGCCGGATTCTTGTTTCGTCGGATTCTTGTTTCGTCGGATTCTTGTTTCGCCGTTTCTCGTTTTGCCGGATTCTTGTTTCGCCGGATTCTTGTTTTGTCGGATTCTTGTTTCGTCGGATTCTTGTTTCGTCGGATTCTTGTTGTGCCGGATTCTTGTTTCGCCGGTTTTTTTTGTATTTTTATTAGTAGTACTAGTGACCATAGTGACTACAGTCTCAGAGGACAATTGAAGTCGGCTTTTGGGTAAAAATATTGAGTATTGAGTCGCCGACTTCTATTGGACTGACCTTTACCTTTTTAAAAGAAGTTTGTTGTTGCGAATTTGAACTCGGTTCTGTGTTTTTTGAAACATTTAATTTATTTTATAATTTTTAGTGATTTCAGCTGTTATATATAGATCCACTTTTAACTTGATATGAAACTAAGACATTTCAAGGTCGCCGCAAGCAAGGCCGCGGGAAAATCATAAGTCTTAATTAATCAATTAAATGTTCTTCGTTAAAATTGCTCAACTACCTGAATCGAGATATCTTATCGCCACCCTTCAAATAGGTACAGTCACGAGCTTTAATTTGGGACCCATTTCAAGAAAAATATGCTTGAAGTCATCAATGTCATTAGAGATGTCAAGTTATTTGTTATGACATCGTGAAGTTATTCAAATTTGCAGTATAATGACATTCACGAGCATTTACGAGATTACACGATTAATCACGAATACGTTTGACGAAGACAGTAGTAGCATTTTTCTTACCACAATCGAATATAGCCGACTTTGTCCGATTAGCAACGAATGAATCAACCTATTCATTGGTCAACACCATGACGAACGTTATTGGCTGTTGCTATGGGTGATTTATCAACGAATTAATCAACCTATTCATTGGTCAACACCATGGTGAACGTTATTGGCTGTTGACTTCCTATTTAACTGTTGGCTAACCCGAAGACCAAGCCTGCCAACCTGACAATAGAGTGATTACACCCAAAGCCAACCAATTAAGGTCTAGAAACAGTAACCTAGCGACGATTGTTATAACATAACGTAACGATAGCTGCGGAAAAATCATAATATATCATGATTGGTCAGGGCCACGAGCTTTAATTTGGGACCCACCACGCCACGTTGATATATATCATTTCAAGATTTTCAAGGGTCGATTCGATAAGACATTTAAATGTCTTAACTTGACATTTCAACCCTATCGAACTGAAGTTTCGACCTTATTGCATTATGAATGAATATAGACGTGTCATCATTCGTTATCAGTCGTTCACGACGATGTCACACGAGTACGCCCGATTTGCATTACATGGCTAAATTATGAGGCTCAACAATCCCGTGTGGTGACTAACTTTTAGGAAACTCAACCTTATTGTTGTAGAATGCCAGATTGACTTTTGACCTAAGGTGGGTACCAAATTAAATCTCGTGACTGTACCGTTAAGGAGTTCCGGTAGCCATTTGTGGTCTTCATCATCAGTTTCACTTCACCAAATGATACTTTCTAAAAGCAAATGCCGAACTTGTTACTAAAAATAATAAAATCGCTTGCATGTACTATCGAACTAACGGAACCCTGACCCACCATAGAACCTTGTCACAGTGATTGACGTTAGGACTGTCATACGAAGCTATACGACAATCGTACGTCAATCATTGTGACAAGGTTCCATGGTGGGTCAGGGTTCCGTTGGTTCGATAGTATGCTTATAATATTTGAGGAGTTCCCTCAATTCCTCACGGATCCCCTCATCAGATATGGTTACAATGGGACCACCTCAGAAGTATACTCTATTAAACCAATTTTTTAAGGTCGGTCTACTCTGTGATAAATAAGTTATGCGTGGTCATATGGCTCAAACTTACCTTCTTTTTTTAAGTCGGTTACAATACTAAAACCTCCTAAGTGTCACAAATACTTTTCTGAAAACCGCATCAAAATGGTTCAGCCGAACGCGAGATAATCGCGGACAAACATACATACATACATACATACAGGTCAAACTGAGAAGTCGTTAAAAACACAGCCATGATATCAAAGGCGGCTTATACTGCATAGTAATACAGGGTGAAATCTAAGTCGTGAATCGTGACATTTTTTCCTAAATCCTTACTCGACTAATAATCACTTACAGCATTTGGTAACTCAAATAAATCATTCTTGTTTTTTGCTCAAAGTTTAATTTTTATCCTAATTTATTTAAAATTCTTGGACACCCTACATTACAACAGATAGTTTTCACAAAGTTCGAAGAGAACATATTCAAACTCTTTGCAATTTACTGGCTGGATAGTGTTTTGTGTTTTGGCATTAATCGTCAATAACGTCAACATTGTAAACATTACTCAAAAGAAAAAGCGAGTAGGGTGACCACAGGTGATGATAACTGGGTATCAACCTGCTCTTTTTAAAGAAAATTAATTAAGGAGCTCGTTAATTGTGATACCTACTAGTGCCTCGTGTTAGTCATCAGCAGCACTACCGGAAAACATGATTACGATTCACGACTTAAATTAAAATAAGCATTTGAAATCCAATATGTTTACCCATAGAGTATTGAATTACGACTACCTACCACACTGCAGTCAGTTGCCTTCTTAGTAATCACGACAATATATTGATTACATCTTTAGCAAAGTATTTTGAATAGTCTTCGGAACTACACGTGTTCGCGGAACGTCTGCTTTGTCAGCTGAGAAAGGAATGCAATAGGGATATTTCGCTTACAAGGCACGGTCGAGAATCAGAAACTTACGTACAGTCAACAAGTGTACACTTTAGTATGTACCTTGTCTATTTAAGGTCATGTTTAAACTGCCATATATGAATTGTATCAGCGACAAGGTACTAAAGTGTACATATATTTATGTACCTACATAAACATCTCATACATTATGTCAAATAACTAATTACTAATTACTGTATTACTGTATGGGGAAACCTAAAATGGTTTTTTTCCCAACTGGTCCGTAGTCACACCACATTATCAGCCTCGTGTGACTATGACAATGGGTTATTTTATTTATCCGTAGTCACGCCAACACACTTTTGACCCAATTCGCGTCTCTTAGGCTGCAGCTCCACTGAGGCGGAGACAAGCCTTTCTTGCCCGTGGTACTACTCCATGGCACAACTGACCAATGATTTCTATTTCAAAATCAAATTTAATAGAGTCGACGGAGCTCTGCTATCGCAGAGCTCCTATTTCTGGGTAGTTTGGCCCTCGGGGCCTGCTAAAGAACTAACATAACCTAAACCTACCTCCTATTAATGATACTAATATTGACCAGTAGTGCCAAATTGTTGTGCCACGGGGAATACACTGAGACAAGCGGAGCGGAGAGGAGACATGTAGGGATCGACCAATCATATTATTTGAAATCCACATCACGTCTCCACTCCGCTTTAATGGATGGATTCAAGCGGAGGTGAGCGGAGCTGAGAGACGTGTAGGAATTGACCAACTATATTAGTTGATATCTACATCTCGTCTCCGCTCCGCTTCGATGGAAACAGTCAAGCGGAGACGAGCGGAGACGAGCGGAGCGGAGAGGAGACGTATCTGCATTACTAGATTGTAATCACCAACCTCTTTTCGCAGCTCTGCTCCACTCAGCTCCGCTCGTTTCAGTAAAGCCGCAGCCTTAGTGACTTTCACACAGCAGAACTAAACACCACAGTTAGTTGCCTGTTGCCCTACTGCGTAGTTCTACTGACCGACGATATCTATTTCAAAATCAAAACCAGAGTCGACGGAGATACGCTCTCGCGGAGCTCCTATCTCTGAGTGTTTTGGCCCTTCGGGTAGCAGTAGTTGTAACAGCCCTGTGTCTATAGTACTATTGATTTGTACCATCAATGCTACAAGTGATACTACTATGTGTCCTTAGTACCATCAATGGTACTACCGATACTAGCACGTGTCGCTAGTACCATTGCACCGAAAACATACAAAAAATATATACATATAACAGGGGTTTAATAGTTATTCGTCAGAAATCATTTTTATTCCGCTAATTTGTTTTTTTGTCAAGTAAATACACGGTATAAACTAGTATCTTTTTCAATGGTACTAAGGACACATAGTAGTATCACTTGTACCATTGATGGTACAAATCAATGATACTATAGACACAGGGGGGTTGTAACGTTTGGATGGTTACCACGTCACTCGTTACTCAGGAGTAGATCGGTAGGAAAGAATAGAGCTAACGTAACTCCGAACTTCGATATTCAAAGTAGGGCCTCTGCGGTCCCGACAAGCGCGTAAAGCCTTGTACTCATTAGCGAACTGTAACTGTAACCGTAGCAGTTACAGTAACGATTTAACGCTCAACGGTAAGGGTGAAGCCGCACAAGCGTAATATTTTTGAGTTGGTAACAGTTACAACTCGCTAGTGAGTACAAGGCATAAGATTCGCTCACCACACTTAAATATCCCCATCCAACTTCTCAATGACTAGAATATCGCCGATACCGCGTTCAAGGCAGCTCCGCGATAACTCACCGCCAGCTCAGCTGCAATTTATCGTGCGATATGGCGTCTGCCTCCCGGATAGATTAATTACCGCGTTAAAGGCGTCAGCTAAGACATGATCCCTAATGCGGAAGGTTTATTTGGGTTAATTTGAGTTAAACTGCTAATAGCTATTGGTCGGGGCAGGAATTCATTAATAGCTGGAAACGCTTTGAGCTTTCACCCCGTACCTTGAACGTGTATGTGCGTTGTCACAGTATGCGAGCTTCGTACGAATCAAATAATAATGTGACAAAGGGAAAGACTTCTCCCCTAACGAATTATAATAGTTTTTCAAAACAATTCTATAATATGCGTTGCCATGGTAATAACAGTTCTATAATAATTATTATAGCAGTGTTATTACCATGCAGTGTATGGGGAGCGGTTTTTCATAAAACCGGTCAATTTTGTCGTCACGTACACTTGTCAAGTTTTGTGGGATGAGGGCAACCTACTACGAAAAACGTATCCACAAAAATACATTTTAGGTAAGGTATGGTATGGCCCAGTGTTGGACAGTTAGCTGACAAGGCACCAATAATGGGCACTTGTATCTTGATAAATTGATTGTTGCATATCAAATGCATAACCTTTATTTTTTGTAAAAAAAGTATCAAGTGTTCATTACTAGTTCCATCACCCTATTAACTAAAATGAAACTCAACATTTTAACAATTCTATAATGAGGTAGTCTTTCTTATAACTATTACAACATTAAACAATTAAGTGCAGTCGCACTCTATTATTGATACGCAGTCCTTTATAAAAAACAACACTTCCACTAATAGATGAGACTGCTTAGACCGGGAGGTCACAAACAGTTTATTTCCCACTTGAAATCAACACATAGTAGGAATCAGAAACAATCTCCGACACGTTTGGAGACTGGAAGCTAACTCAAGAAGCTAAATCATTAAAAAAAAGGAAGTATATAGTCTATGTCAACTGAAATTGGAAAAGATGTAAACAATACTGACTGACAGATAAACTGGAAGCGTCTGCGATTGTTCGGAACCCGCATGAGTCCACTTACAGCTTACTCTTAGAGAAGGTCCAAAAAACCTTCCTTAAAATGCTCTATCGAAAAATGTTTGGGTATTATCCTTTCTTATATCCCAAAAAGTTCCTACTTGGAACGTTGGGATTTAATTCACTAGAGGTGAGGCGCAAATTCAGCTTGCTGACATTTGTGTGACGTGTTCCGCGGGGAGAATCCGATTGTTTGCAGCTGGTGGAGCAACTTGTGAGACTGCGTGTTCCTCAGGTTCACAGGATTGCCCTCGGAGCACGTATGCGTTCCCTGTTGGACGTGCCAGTTGCGCGTACTGTTTCGCACCGGATTTCCCCTTGTCTTCGTGCACTAACACTGCTAATACGCTCTTGGCGTCAGCACCGGAATGGGATGTTTTCGTGTGGTGATGGATGACTAGGTGTCGGGAGTGCTTAAAGTTTTGCGAGAAGATGCATGGCAGGCCTTCTAGTGTTCTTCAATGAGGTACAGTCTAGTTTTATTTTATATTAGTTTCACAGTGTATTAGTGTAATACTGTAATGCTGTGTAAATATACTTTTCAATAAATAATAGTTATTTATGTGACTGGAGCATAATGAGAGGCATTAATACACGAGTGTGGTTTTATGAAACGAGCCGAAAGGCGAGTGTTTTAATGCCTAAATATGCGTACAGTCGCATACAAAACTTTATCTACATGCATACCATAAGTTTTCTACAACATGTACAATATGGCCTACATTTTCAAGTTGTAGATAACTTTTTTTCTGTTCTTCGGAACTATTCAAAAGTTCCAAACACATGACTGTGTGGCGCAGCGGCGGGCGCGGACGACCCACACGTTACACTGTATTTAGGTAGGTACTTCTGTTTATGCACTCCTAGTATTTGACGTTAAAAAAAATGTTTTGTTAGTTTGATTGTGTGAATCAATTGTAATATTCAAAATTAAAAAAAAAAATGAAATTATAAATCGACTAATTCGATAATCACAACCAAATATGAATCCTTTTCTTTAAGAAAATGTCTGAAATTTTAATGTGATTAAAGTTTTGGCTACCTATACTGTAATTTATACATTACGATGCAACACAGATACAGGTTTACTAATATAGGTCATTCGCATATCGTCTCTGAACATATTATAGGCAAGTTATGTCATGGATGTAGATAAATTTGAATTGAAAATTTGAAACTAAACCTCGATAAGACGAAATTAATTCACATTAGACCGCGACAAAAACCGCCAATCGAAACCAATTTTTTTTACAATAATAATAAGGTAGAAACTGTTTCATCTTGTAATTTGTTAGGAGTAGAAATCGATTCTGAGGTAAATTGGAAGGCTCACATACATAAAATGTCAGGAAAAATATCGAGATTCGCGTATGCTCTTTACCAACTAAAACGATGCACGAACATAAAAACGGCTGTTACTGCATACTACGCATATGCTCACTCATGGCTGAGCTACGGAATTATTTTATGGGGCAACAGCTCACAGGCCCACGACCGCTTCGTGTGACAAAAAAAATGCATTAGGATATTGGCAAATATTAACGATAGATACAGTTGTAGACCACATTTTCGCCGCTTAAATATTCTAACCTTGGTATCAATATACATTTACGAAATCTGTAAATTTCTAAGAAACCACAAAGACCTATTTGGACGAGAAAGAGATGATCATGTTCGACCTAATATGAGAAGGAGAAATAAACTTGTTGGCTCTTATACTACTAATCTCAAAATTGTAAGCGCGGGCACCCATCACATGGCCATAAAGATTTATAACAAGATACCACACTCAATTAAGAATATAGAAAAGGATTCAATGTTTATGAATGAGTTATAGATTTTTTTATTGTTACACTCCTTTTATAATTTACAAGAATTCTTTGATAGCGTTAATTGATTTATTAGTAAACTATTTAATAATACTTGGTTGTAGTTTAATAGGATTAAGTACATTAAATTAAATTGCAATGCCCTTGCAGGGTTAGTGTTGAACTGTTGACGCATGTAATAGTTTATAAGATCTTTTGTACAACATCTTGCAATAAAGAATATGAATATGAATAAATTCATTAATAACCTTAAATATTCATCAAGCGCGTTTTGATTTAAAATAACGTTCAATTAATAGTTATTTAATCTTGATCTTAATATTAAAGTAATGATCAAGTGTAAATCAATGCAACGACCTCAATCAATCTTTACACGTGATAAGATAATAGGGTAATAATGGTAAATTGATTCATATGGTTTTGTTTACATCTTTGTCAGGTTCAATTGACACAAAGTATACAGTGCGTCGGTCAAAAGAAGTATGACATTGATTGATACGTCAAAGCTCGACAAAAAAACTGAAAGCCCTCGTCTCCCAGGACAAAACATTGTTTATTCCATTATAAAAAATATATAAACCTATACCATGTTCATTCTTACTTGTCTAATATTTAAACATTTTGGACATCACTTGGCTGTTTTAGCCAAAAAAAATCATTTTGAGGTTAGAAAGTTGTTTATTATATTAGACACGTAAGAATAGACACACACTTCAAGACATGGAACCAGTTTCACTGATGAAAATACATTTTATTTGTTTTGCTTTAATATTGGGAGGCGTCCTCGGGGACAAGAAGTGCATTCTTAACATGAAAATAATTAAAGAGTAAAGTGAATATTAACAAGCACATACTAAATAAAATCAGGCAAAAATTATAATCAACAGGCCTATCAATAAATAAAAACTGTTCGAAACGCAATAGAGGTTCACGCTACAAGCTACTAAATATTGTATGAGGTATCCTCGGTTCTGCTTTCCACAAACAGGTGGCTATTACTCGGCCAGAAATCCCGCAATGCGTTATAATTTGTACGTCGCTTCTATTGGGAAAAAGCTTTAAATTTTCAGAATGATATAAACTCTGTTTCTTATTATATACATGGATTTTAGGAATTTTGGAGTAAGTTTCAAGGATGCACTAGCAAGAGTCATGGCAGTCAAAACTTCTAAGCTTATTTTATTATATATTTAAGTCTAATATCACGTCTTAAATGCTAGAAAAAGCACAAGCCTCACTGGGTTATAGATTAATATTTTAGATCTAACAACAATCAATAACATAACATATTACAAGAGTAATTAGCAACTTCACTATTGATTTCAACGTTAAATATTATGCAGAGGAAATAATTTGTTCCAACGGAGTTTTTTTTTAACTAATACTTATCGTGTGCACTATTCCCATTTGGCCTATATACTCCTACAACACTACTACTTATTAAAACGGCTAGGGGCCGCTACAGACGGACAGCATTTGAACTGCAATCCATCTGCAAAATGGCAGTTCTAGTGCAGTTCGAGTGTAGTTGGGATGAGTACATTTTTATGCAGTTACGTCAACTGCATCAGAAATCGTCTGTGCCGGCCCTTATAGCAAAAACAACAAAACGGTGGAATCTTAAATTCAGTCCACTTAAATGTAGAAAATCAAAATATTATAAAGACCTTTGGATTCGGGTTAAATCCGTTCGCCGGACACATAACAGCGCGTGAGAGTAAGCGAGAGATTATAAGTGAAAAGTTTTCAGGGTAAGGTACAATGGCCAGCTGCAATATTGTATTGTTCAACATTTGGTAATTTGGGGCGTGTTTAATATTATAAACAATTGCGTTATATTTTCACGCATTGTTGAACAAAAGCACCATACAAGCCTCGGCCGGGAAGGGCGTTTCCCGGACTCGTACGAGGGCGACACTGAAAGTTTATAGATCTGGCCACTTGTAAACAATATAGTAAAAAAATAAGTTTAAGCTTTGGCTGCGTTTCAAAAGGCCCTCGAAGAGACCCCTAAGGACGAGTGGGCAAAGTGCTTTTGTCAGTGGTTCCATGCGATGCAGCGATGTATTGACGTCAATGGACACTATTTTGAAAAGATGTAATAAAGCTAATAACTTGCTAGTTTAATCAGTTTTTGATTTTCTAAAAACTTTCAGTTTGACCCTCGTAGATAGCGCGGCCTTAACTGAGTCGCGGCCCCGCTTACTCATAATCATCCCGCAACGGCTTTAATCCCGGTCTGTGCAGTAATCTACTCATATTTAAGAGCAATGTGGGATATTACGTTATTGCTGGCGCTTTGGAAGCACACGTGGGTAAATTGGCACACGCACGAAATGAAGCTAGTTACACACGCCTAGAAGTTGATCCATGTCTAAGTTGGGACAACTACCAACTGCGGGTTTGATGTGTTACTGTCAAAAACGAGCAAAGCACGAAAATAATATAAATGGGTCAATCAACTTTTCTTTGTAGCTCGTTGCCATGGTTACGTCTCCTGGTTCACTCTTTAAAACTATGATTTTAAAGGATATAAGTCCACTAAAAATCAGTTTTATTGGCAATTATAAACCCATTATTTTATGGCCTTTCTCATGAGTGTGCTAGAAGAATATATTATGTCATTTTTTCTAAGAAACTCTATCACTTTTGTCTCCTGGCTTACGGGAAAGAATAACAACATCAAAAACTTGATCAACCCAAATATCAACACAAACAATAAAATAAAGTAAAATAAAACCTAGATAGCCTAATAGCAATGTAACAAAAATCACAAAAAATCCTGTTTGGCAATAAGACATTCAAACCTGAATATTCATTTGTACTAAGTACACCAATATGCCAATATACCCTGCTGGGCACCGCTGTCCAGGGACCATTGGTTTGCATAGCAAAGCCATTAGGTAAATGTCATTCACATTTAATCAAAACCGACAGCGGTGACAAAACGCGCAACAAAAAAAAAACGCCTAATATTCGGGGTTCTATTGTCAAGACAATACGGCAGCAATATTATTTTCCCGAATGGACCAGTAACGAACAAGGACCACTGATGGACACAGGATTCATACTTACAGAAAATAAGCGTTATTCATTTGTTTTGGAACGATAAATTTTAGACTGTATGAAATTTGGATTAAGAGTGAAGTATCCATTACTGGTGCTAAAAGCTAAAAGTGTCCATCATTGTTGCCTTCACCCTAGACCGTATAGCGCTTAAATGTTTTACAGCTTTTTTTTAAAACCTCACGTCATATGTCACTACGTTCGTCACACGTCAAGCATGTTTCAAAAGCTATGCAGGATTCAACTTAATTAACAGGAAAAAGTTTCATTATCTATGTCACAACTATAAACTTCGGTGGCGTTGTATACATGACACATCATGACGACTTTAGGCGTCAGTAGTTAATGAATTCAATTATGAATATTCATCTACCTCTCTCTTAGTAAACTACATGTGTACAATACATTGTATAGGTACCTTTTTTAAATATTTTTTCGATTACCCTTAGTTAATTCGTCCTGTATGATTTCAAGTATGAAAATACGCGCTATTTTTTATTTTAAACAATATTAAGAAACACAAACAAATTCTCAAAGGTATCTAGTAAAACTTTTCAGTTATTTTCTAATATGACAGTGGAATCGGAATCATACCCTAGATCCAGACTATTGTCAACGACAGCCTTTTTTGACACATCCTGCGTTTTAAATTTACGTTTACAATCTTTACTTTTGCTAGCGCCATCTTTTCCGTTTATCCTTTTCTTGTATTCGTCAATAGATATTTTCTTAGCTTTCTCTTGTTTCGGCAACTTTCTTTTTATCGAGGCTTTATAATATTTTAGATCAAATTTTTTTTTCTCTTTCCTGGCCATTATTTCGAATGCTTGTTGATACGTAGGTATGGGCAAAATTGGAGGCGAATACCCAACGGCAGACGTTTTTTCTACTAACTCCTTAGCAACATTTTGAGCAATCGTGGGTGTTAATAAGTTGTCAGTTATATTCTTCTTTGATAATGGACAAGGTTTGCAGCTATTTGATTGAGTTGTTGGGTTTATATCTCCTTTTTTTAACCTGATATCATTAACAACTTTTTCTATTTTAGTTGGTGTCACTGCATCTAATTGCTCTTCAATCGATTTGTTCAAAATCTCTAACATTAACTTTTTGTTATTTACTGGGGTGGATTTGGATGCAGGCACAGCCACTATGTTGATTTTCTTAATAAGTTCTCCATTTGCGTCGCTACCTAATATAGATTCTTTAGAAATCTTATCTCGCTCAGGTGTTGCAGTGATAATAGCATTTTCCGGTTGGGTGGGCCACCAGGTTTGGCCTTGATCAGGTGGGAAATACTGTTTTTGAAACATAGCTGGCCGCCAAAAACTGGGGGGCATAGGATGAGTCAATCCGAATGTATTTCCGTTAGGCAATCTAAATAGTGAACCTGGATTATTATGACTCATTTGCACTCCGGGAGGAACAATATTCGTAGTTGGTGGCGGAAACCGGCCAGGGCCGACCATCCTCAATGACCTCACTTGGTTTAGCCTTGGGTCAGAATTTATTTGTACTTGTGGCCTATGATTAACTATTGTTTCGATCGGACAGCCATCATTTGGATTAACGCTGGTATTTAATGGGCGCGCCTGTATCTCCTTAAGGTTGAGAGCATTATACCCAGGAGAATAATAAAAAAATGGCCTTTTCGGAACTGAATTAGTGTTAGCGGGAAGACTCGCTTCATTTCCTTTTGGTAAATTTACGGCACATTCTGGGGCTGCCTCCAAAATTGGCCTTTTTATAAGTGGAACACTATTTACTGTGACATTTGCGTAAGAATGTGCATTAGAAGAAGCGCTCAACATCCTTCTTTTGTAATCTTCCCCAGAAAGAATCGGTTCATCAGCTTTTGGTAAATTAATCGCCGCTTCTTGAATCGCCTGCATAATAAGTCTTTTTACGGGTAGTGTTGTATGTAGTGGTGTGTGGGTACTTCTCATCATATTCTTACTAAAACCTTCACCAGGAACAATAGCCTTATCACTCTTTTGTAAACTTCCAACAGTTTGTACGGATGTCTGCAAAATTGTCGTCAGAGTTGGGTTTTTATTTACGATACCATTCTGGCATGATTGTAAATTAGGCAAAGGCTGCATCGTAGCTCTTTTACAACCTTCCTTGGGAAGACTAGCTTTATCAGCGTTAGGTTCCTTAACTGCAATTTCTGAAATCATTCGCGGTTTTACTGAGATATCTGTTTTAGTCACCCCATTTGTACTCTGAAGTAGTTTTTGGGTAACATTAGCAGATTTCGAAGGTGTAGCGACTCTAATACCGATTTGACTTGATAAATGCGGTTCAAGATGAGATTTAAGAGCAACCGGGCATGACGTCGTACTTGAGTTAACTTGATTTATTTGCGTTTGATTGAGACCTCCTATGGGTTTACTTAAAACATTATCATTAGGGGCATATCTATGAATACTATGAAGGGCTTGCAGAGCCTTCAGGTAATTATCTGTGTAAGACTTATACGATAATGACCCAACTTTTTTCCGGTCGTTTGCAGTCTTTTTTGTTTCTTTTCTAGCTATCGTTTTAGAATAACTGGATGTATTTAAATTGGTAGTGCAAGGCAAAATTGGGGAGTTAGATCTAGTAACGTCAGCCTCGTTGGTTTCAATTTCAACGGCTTTATCTATTTTTTGTGGTTCCTGTGGTTTCTTTGTTTTGTTATTTGGATCACCAGTGTCATCACGCTGAAGCTTACTTGTATTGTTTACAATGTAAAATACATTTGTTTCTGTAAACTTACGTTTTAAATTTAGTTTAGGGACCGCCTGGTCTTTAGCATTATTTTCATCTAGATTTTTGTGGTCTTTGGCGATTATTTTGACTGTGCTTTTATAATTTTTCTTGGGTTTTTCTTTGGATGGTTCTTTATTCTGTTTAGCTGGATTTTTGTGTTTTTTGGCGTTTATTTCGACTGTATTTTTATCATTTCCCTTGGGTTTATTTTTGGACGGCTCTTCATTCTGATGTTTTTTCTTTTTGGTTTGTTTCAGTTTTAGAGCTTTTTCGAGAATCTTTGAAGATGTTATTTTAAGACTGCAATAGGTTGGGCTATTTTCATTCTTTGCCACTATTTGGTTTTTAGCGTCTGTCGATGGACGTGTAACTTCTTTCGAAGTCTTTTCGCTACCGCTAGCGTTGTTGACGACTTTCAACGGTTCAGGATTTTTATCAGGGAGTGGTATACATACTGTGCCAAGAGTCTTCAATGTTTCACTAACATCTTTCATTACAACGTCACTAACCTTATCCTTATTTATCTTTTTATCAGTTGTTTTCGCAACATTCACTACCTTCGGGAAATCTTTTTTTGATATTGTCAAACCTATTAGCCCTGTATTGCGCTTAAAATCTACTTGGCTTAAATCCTTATTCTTAAGAGCTTGTTGTTTTTCATACTCCACGTCTGTTTTTTTGCTCTTCGTTTGAGGCTTAACAATGTTTCGATCGCGTACTTCCTGGACGGAATGTAATTTAGTTATATAGGTCATTTCTTCGTTCTTATCATTATCGTTTTTCTGAATATTAACATCTTCCTCCTTAGCCAGAACCTTCTCAGCTTCCTTACCAATTTCTTTAGTGTCAAGATTACTGTCCTTTGGTGCATAATTTTTTGGTTCTTTAGCAAAACTTAGCTTATCTAATTCTGAGGAAGTTATAACATGTGATTGGAGCTGTTTTGTATTACATGTATCTTTATATTTTGGCCGATTTTTACCGCAGTCGACGAGTTTTATACTTGGGGCTTTACATTTCTTCAACAGCTCTACGTTTCTAGGGATATTAAAGAATGTTACCGGTAGGCAGAAGTTTTTGTTTCCGTATGATGATCGGGGTGCAAGGCCTGGGTCTTCCGCTTCATCATCAGAACTCGTTAAAAGATCGACTACAGCATCTTAAGTGGACGTGGACAAAGAAAAAAAAACGGTTAATATCAAGCTAAATAGTACACTAACAGGACACATAACTTCGAAATCGAGATTAATACCGCTAAACAAACGACATTGAGAAGTGAACGAGCACAAAGGCCATGTGACGTTAACAACATTTCTAATCTTAAGACGGCAAATCGTCCCATTACTTTTTCAACCTCGTATCTGATCGAATAGTTAGATAGGTAAGTGGTCTTTATTATTTAGGGAACATGAGTGCTTTTTCTTTCTAACTATTCTTTCAGAATCAAGGTTCAGAAAGTAAAGGGACGAAATGTCCCTGAGGCTTAATATGAAATGCCTCTTTGCTAACAAAGAAAGCTTGGCGGTAGGATAAACAGTAATAATAAATTATCTATAAAAACTATGTAGAAATAGCCGCTGAGAGCTTGTTTTCTCAAAATGTTGTTCTTTACCTAAGAACATAGATATGAAAGAGATCGTCTTATTTAAAGCTGAGGGTCCACTAATCGACCTATGTACCATGCCTCAACACGGAAGCCTAAACAGTAACAACTAGTGTTCCCGAGAACTATAGGCTTTTAGCCCTAAATTTAAGCCTATCGGTCCTGTATTAGAGGCAGGGCTATGCTAATAAAGCAGGGCTTTAAAATACTTGTAGTTTTTAAAAAAGCCTATGAGCCTTTAAAAGCCTTTTTTGTGATGGAGTTTTTTTGTTTTCAAGTAATAGGCTTACGTTAAGACTAAAGCAATTTTTGAGTCAGCCTAAGAAAACTACCATCAAATTAATTACGAAATAAACTTTATTTGAAGAAAAATAAAATACAATAATAAGATGCAGTTGCAGAGCACTCATGCGTTTATGTAAACTTTAAAATTTAAGATAGTTAATTAATTACTAGATTTATAATATTGAATAGAAGCTTAGCCTTGAGGACTAAGAGTCTCATAGCTTTCACAGCATTTCAGAGGGTTAAGCGTTACTGTTGTCAGACTAGCCTTAAAATAGCTTAGGCCTTAATAACACCTTTTAGACCTCCAACTAGTAACCTTAATTAGGCCTAGCCTAAAGGACTAAAAGTTTTTATAGGCTTTTAGAAAACATCTAAAAGCCTATATTCCTCGGGAACACTAGTAACAACGAAGTTGGTGATATAAGCGTGCGGGACGGGGCAAGTCCCCGCCGGTATGCATATGCGCGCACGCTATTGGTTGGCGACTGTGGTCATGCGCAGAAAACCCCTCTATCATCGCTCAGCGGTCTTTTTACGTGACGCGGTCCATACACTTGGGTAATAGAGATCCGTAGTCAAATGGTGTACGTCTGTCTCACAGCCATTTTATGCAGAGTATAATTTAAAAAAAAAAAAGCAATTACGAGCACATGGTGATGATCTCTGGTTTCATACAATCTCTACAGGTCAAAGGTCAAAGCTAAGATTTGACACGGACCTCTAGTAACCGTTCCCAGTAATCAAACAGCGGACAGATAGGGTTACTCCGAGTAGACATTTTACAAATTTTATACGTGGCGTGGTTTCAGTTTCGGTCCATTCGCTTTTAAGCAAGTCATACGCACCCTCACTGAAACGGCTGGACGGATTTGGATGAAATTTGGGATGGGGATAGCTTATACAGAAAACAACCCCTGTTCCGGTGGGATAGTGGAATTTTAAATTCTGCTTGAATAATAGCTAATACTCATTAATATTAGATTATCTACCTGCGTCAACGCAGTTATAGATCAACGATATGGGGTCATCCAGGTATTCCCCTTCGTCCTCTTCATCATACATTTTGAATTCTGCAACAAAGACGAAATAATTAATAATAAACATTAAAAAGTCATATAAAACTGTACGACGGGGTAGGTCTGAATGCCAAAATGCACCGGTCCTCACTATGTACAAAACTCAAAATAACTTTTTCCCAAAATGACAGATTTTCTAAAATGCTTTGTTTTTGAATGTCGGAAATAAAACGGTCATATTGATGTACAGTCAGTATGACTGTAGTACACTACGTAGAAAATGTTAAAATCATTTCCTAAAATGTCACTAAATGGACCAAATACCGCTAAATGTACATTATGCATTACCGCGGATACCGCTAAATGTAAATTGTAATGGCACCAAATGGACTTTTCAGAATTCGTACTCTTATTTAAATTTAAACAATGTAAATATGGAAAAGAGGTAGGTTTAGGTTACGTTACTTTTGCACCAGGCCCGGAGGGCCAAACCACCCAGTAATAGGAGCTCCGCGAGAGCGCAGCTCCGTCGATCTCTTATTTCAAATCAATTGCACGTAGATTTTTCAATATTGTTTTATCATTAATGTAACTGAATATACCTTTTTTTAACATGGATTTTATATTTCCGTCCTGTTACATGACGTCACACTGCACTCGGATCTCCCTGTCTAATCGCAGTTTATTATTATTATTATTTATTTATTAAAGAACTCACAAACTTACTAAAAACTACATCAATCTAACACACGAACGAAATTACAAACTCACCTAAAACTACACTAATCTAACAAACCGCTACCAGTAGGCATTGTTCCCAAGATGTTGGCAGCCTTGCTACGTTGAATGGCAATGCTTATAATCTTTTTGCCAAGTACACGCCAGCATTTTGGTCACGAGTTGTGTCGATCTTTAAATACCTAGTCTGGCCATAAGTTCTGGTACTAAGGTTGAGTCAAATAAAACTAACTAATGTTTATTTTTTAATACCAATCCGTAAGTTCAATTAATGCACCTTTTTAAGAACAAATAATCATTATATATATAATCGCCGCAATTTCTGATACGATCTTTTAGCACTCACAGCCGGGATCGATAAAATTACGCATGACTTTTCTGTAAATTTTGCTTTTTAAAAACACTTATAACTTAGTTTTTGTTAACCACGGAACTTTTTTGTTTAATATTATAAAACTTCCTATCTCTGTTTATGTTTAGAGACCTAGATTATATTTCTCAACAAGACTCAATTCCAGCTTATGAAGCAAGAGATTTGGTGTGTTTTTCGTATTACTGAAAATTGACGTGAAATCGTAAAATCAATTAAATGAGACATCAAGATTGACAGGTGTACAAGCGGATCTTTAGTTTCTTGAAATAAATTTGTATCAGAATTTAAAGCTAAAAGTCTGTTCAATATGACACGCAAATTTGAACGCTCTACAAGAACTCTTTCAAAAGTTGTGGCCGTTATCAGTATCATCGTCGTGCGCAAATTAAACTATGATTTTCTAGTCCCGAATGGGAATACTTCAAGCTCGTACATCAAATAATTGCAATAGTTTTAGAATACATTATTTTTATTTTTATTTAATGCAAATCAAAGTTTTGATTAATATACAGGTTTATGTAAGTCAACTACAAATATATGTGAATATCGTTGAAGTTCAAGAAAATCTATCGGTTTGGTCGCTCACGTCTAATTCCCTGAATGTCTAAATCGGCGAATGTCTAAAATCGCGAATGTTTTAAACCGCGAATGTCTAATTCACTGAATTTCTAAATCCACGCATGTCTAAATCTAATGACTATATGTATATTAAGTAGTATGGACAGTAAAAGAAAAGGATGACACACTTGTATGGGTGACGCTGACAGCTCTCTCTCAGCGGCGGCTAATTCGATGGGGTTCAGACTACTTCAGGCTCGTGGTCACACCAGGTTGTCACAGTACTGCTATTGGACGGCAGTTTTGCCCTTCGGACATCTAAAGATACCTAACGAACCTAACCTACCTACTTTGGACGTATGGCGACTAGACGTGCAGGGAATGGACGTATGGCGACTTGACATTCGGGGTATGGATGTATGGCGACTAGACATTCCGGGAATTAGACGTCAGCGACCCCAATACCAAATCTATTGCATAAAGAATCGACCACACGGCACACCGGGGCTTAAAATACGCATTGTCCGCGTATTTTGAGCAGGGCTAGGGAACGGTTCGAATAATACCGGTTTATTATGGTTCTTAACCAGGTTTTTCGTCTAAACTTATACCCCCTTACTAATAAACGTTGATAATAACGGTGGTATAGCTATACATTGTTTTGTCCTTATCTATCATTATGACATTTGAATTTGACAGATAAGTTACTCAACGTTTATTAGTAAGGGGGGTTCAGATAAATAAATACCAAAATCACAAAATAGAAAGGGAAGGGCCATTTCTATGTTCTGTGCCCTGAATACACAGAAGAGATACACAACGGAACGAATATTCAAGCAGCTACCAACTTGCACACAGGCCACCACGTAGTAAGTGGAATGTGTGATTATAGACATTTGCATTCTCAAGACTACAATCTCAAGACTGCAATCGTTATACCGCAAATGTGTTGCCAGCCCTGAGGGGTAAGATGGAATGCCTCTATGATAGTTAGTCAGTTATCCCCACACCGAAACACAACCATGCGAACACTGCTGGTTGATGGCAGGTTATAAGATAAGAAAACATAAAAGGAAAGGACTTTTTTATTGAGCAGTGAAAGTCTTATAGTAGTAGATACAGGCTTACATCAATTTCTTATAAAATGTATGCCTTGTTGTAGATTCATCATCATCATGTCGGCCGAAAGACGTCCACTGCTGGACATAGGCCTCCCCCAAGGCTATCCACTCAGACCGGACTTGTGCTTTTCGCATCCACCGCGCTCCCGCGATCCTGACGAGGTCGTCACTCCACCTTGTTGGAGGCCTACCTACAGCTCGTCTTCCGGTCCGCGGACGCCACTCCAGAACCTTCTGACCCCATCGGCCATCGGTCCTGCGAGCAATGTGCCCCGCCCACTGCCACTTCAGTTTAGCTATTCTTCGGGCTATGTCGGTAACCTTAGTTCTACTGCGGATATCATCATTTCTGATTCTATCACGCAGAGAAACCCCGAGCATAGTGTTGTAGATTGTGTGTTGAAATTGCTACTTAACAATTAGACCACCTTTCTTTCCATTCTGTTATATATTTAATCTTTAATGCACAAAAATAAGTACAAATGGCAGACCTAATGCCTATTGATTGTTTTATTCTCTACCAGTCAATCAAATAATATTGTTTTAATGTTAATATGTATGTAGTGTTCACTAATATATTTATGTAGTTTTGTATTGTATTGTATTTTATTGCGTTCCTGGAGTTCAGTTGATTGTTTTATTACATTTCCTTATAGGAAACATTGGATGTTATAAAAATAAGAATAAACATATTTAGGATTCAAATAAATAACACAAATTTGATACGTACAAAAAAGGTATAACTAGCACCGTAGAATATCTACTATTACTGTTTCAATAATAACAAAAATTAAAAACGAATTTGAGTAGAAATAATAATTTGAATATACAGGGTTATTGGTAAGTCGACCTATTCCCGTTAGGAGGTGATAGGGGTGACTATTTGCGATAATTTTGACCCCCATATGCATTATGCAAAAGTGAACCATTTTTGAGTAATCGCGATATTTAGTTTTTTTTTTAAATTAGTCGGAAATTCAACTTGAAAAATTTATTACAAAAAAAGTATCAATTTATCTTTTTTTTTCTTCTGATTTACAAAAACGATTAAACACTGGTTATTTCTCAATATTAAAACAATAATTATCGGTCCAAATTTAAAAAAGCGAGACGGAAAACGAAATTTTTTCAATATTTTTTGCTATCGCTTTCCACTAAAATGCCTTCAAAACAAAAAAAAACGTTATGAAACTTGGCTTGCAGATTATTTTAAAAACTTAACTGTTTTCTTAGCTCTCCAAAAATGCATAACAAGTAGGAAATTATTTGAAAAAAAAACTGAAAAAACCATGATCACAAAGGAAGCGGGCGGAAACTAAAGTCACAAATGCCACTTCAAAAATAAAAATTAAAAAACATACCGAATTTAAATCAACTTTTTTTATTTGCTTTTGTACAAGATGAATTTGTTGTTCTTATGCAATATTTAAAAAAAAATATCTATACACGTTTGGGAATGCGAGGCCGAAAACTAAAAAATACATGGTTTTTTAACAAACTCCAACATAAATTACACGAAAACAGAAAAATTTACGAAAAAAAAACTAAAAATCGCGATAATTCAAAAATGGTTCACTTTTGCATAATGCATATGGGGGTCAAAATTATCGCAAATAGTCACCCCTATCACCTCCTAACGGGAATGGGTCGACTTACCAATAACCCTGTATATTACAAAAAGTACAGTTTTTTTTCTCTATGCTACTTTTCTCCATACTAACCTTAGTGTTTAGCTGTTTCGCCAACTCGTTGACTGGTAGAGAATGCCATTGGGCATAAGTCCACCATTTATACTTTATTGATTTTTGATATACATAATAATAAATAACTAAATAAGTCATAATTTAAATTTTAAAAAACTATATCTCTGAATAGTATGAAGTTATGTTGCCAGCCATATCTGTCTATTCATGTGTTAAGGGTCTGGTCACAGACAGGCTCAGAGAGGAGAGCAGATTTTTTATCATGTCGGAAATAGAGTTTTGAGTCATTGTGGTAACGTTTATTTTTGCATGTTGACGTCTTTGACACTATTCTTAATGACAAAAGAATTGCACATGCGAAAATAAACCTTATTACAATCACTCAAAACTCTGTTTCCAACATGATAAAAATCTGCTCTCCTCTCCAAGCCGGTGTGCGAACTGACCCTAAGGTAAAGCTATGGAACTACCTGGATTTTTAACTGGTTTTCACCATCACATTAAAAGGATAGGGATTTTCAAGGGATCAGTTCGCCTTGTCCTTGTCTGTAAATATTGTATTTGAATTTCGGTGTTTTGTACAATAAGTTTACAAACATACCCATTTTATGATGCAGTAAGCATAGTTGGTAGTAACCCTGCCGATGAAAGAAGCAGCCATAGGTTTGGCTTTGGGATTAGATTTGTTCCCGAGTGTTCTATGGTTTCTATGTGTATGTATTTACTTCTCTGTATAAATAAGATAATCATAGCCTAGTTATAATACAGACCTATAGTTCAATTTGGGACAATTTCTGTGTAATTGTCCCTTCATATAAATAACTACTTATTATTTAATGTAGACCAGGGTTTCCCATCCTTTTTTGCGTCAAGTCTCTCCTGGATAGTAAATAATATTTTATTTTTTCATAACACATAACGAGCATATGTTAGTTTTTCAACATTAACTGATGACATTGCATTGTGATACAGATGCCTACTGAGTGTATCACGATCAATGTGGTTATACTAGTTTATATTTACACATTAAATTTAAGTTTTATTTTTTATTGATTAATTAATTAATTCCACGCCCACTTTGCAATCTCTTTGCCCCGTTAGGGACTACCCCAGTCCACTATTTTGGAAACCCTAATATAAACCTTGAAGAACCAAAAGAAATAAACAAGTGAATATATTGCTCATCTTATTGTGCTAAGAGTATTATAAATGTGCAAGTTTTTTAAGTATATTGGTATGAAAATCTGCTAAGTTTTATGCAGGAACATCGGGTAGTTCCTCTGGGAATACCGCCCAACCAATTGTGAGCAATTGCAAGTAAAGTGAGTATACTCACAACAAAGGTGATGATGAACATACAATTATCTTCAATTTAAAGATTTCGTAAACCATCAAAAACTTTGACATTATTTTTTTACATTTTTGTTTTACGGTGTAACGAAAATAATATTTGCTTTTTACATTCATCTAAAAATAAAACAAATGCGTTTGTTACTTACCTCCGTGACTTACCTCAAATAAAAGTTTAAGCTGAGAGAATGTTTTTGTCACGCATATAAAAAATACATGTCTCTATGTGGGCACTGTTATGCACAATAACACTACTTCAAAACACTTTTTCAATAAAACGTCGCCATTGCAATCTCATAATGACAATCAAATCGAAATTCAAAAGGCAATAAAACAAAATAACAACACAACTATTTCGGCGCCATTGGCGGTGTTTAGATTTTTAAAACCTTACACTAATGTCATTCTCTTTATTACAGTGGCAACACTGATATCAAAGTGAGTTTATAGCCGCCAACATAGATAAGGGTACATGTGTCTAAAGGCCACTAAATTGACACCAAGGACCTTTTACTAAAGCAGGACTGAGTACTGTTAACCAAAATTCGGTCCGAGTAGGATGTCAAGCACAGAGGCTGTTTATCTCTTTCTAATGTGGTGACCATGATATTGTAGTAACGTGGAACAAAAAACTATATTTATTTGTATGAAGCAATTTTCACACCATGTAATGAATGCTCGATTATTTAGCTGTACTAGTAGGTTAATGAAATTGTTGAAAACAAAACAAGCCTTTGCCTGCGATTTCGTTCGCGTACATTCTACATAATTCTATAGTAATATTTGTTTTGAAAGGAGGAAATATTTGTTTTGTCTTGGATAACCTGTCAAACTACTAGTCTAATCATTTTAAAATTTGCTTTACCATTACAAAGCTATATTTAAAGGGTCTGTACCTACCTACATACTACACAGACGAATATAGTTTGGGTTATGTCTTTGTAATCCGGTTCAAGCTGTTTTTATGGAATCGAATATAAATAATGCTAAAAATCTGAAATTTATACATTTTTAAAAACTTAGCCGTATTTTCCGTGGGAACAGGAAAAGGAAATTTATTTACCAACATAACCAAGAAAAAATATTACGTTATAAAAAAACAACATTTGACATGGATTGGTGATTTGGCATGGTAATTGTCAAATTTACCGGTATAACAATATACTTAGGCCGGGATAGACAGACAGACTGACAGACAGAGTTACTTTCGCAATTATAATATTATTAGGGATTATAATAAAGTTTCAATAAAAGAAGATATGTAGCTTAGATACATTTATTGTTAAAAAAATAAACATGGCTAAATAAAATCGTTTTATGTAATTTCTGCCGCAGACCAATCTTACTGCCTAAATTTTTTAATGAGTTTGATTTTGTATGATGACATATTCTAAAATTTAAATATGAATTGGCTAATGTCTTTATCAGCTGTAACTCATGTGGTTCTTCGTTACATTCATCTGGGTGAGGCGAGTCAAACAAATTATGAAGTTTTGTAAGAAATAATTGTTTTAAATACACCAAAACATTCAACCACATTTGATTAACTTTTTCATCCTTCGGAAAACTGCCAATGAAATGAAATCACATCATTATTATTTTTCTTGCTTATGACAATGTACCGATCAGAAACCCTACCCACAAGCAAGGTCACCCTACTTGTAAAAATCCAAAATCTCTTTTTATCGGCTTACATGTGAAACGATATCCCACAGCCAACATAGGATTCACTTTTACAAAATTGTATGCAACATGTTTTCACCATTTTGTACTCTTTTAAAACTGAGATTCGTTAAATGAAATTTCAATATGAAAACCGAGCCGCCATGATATGATTGATCATGATTGATACACTCAATGGGTTGACAGCCTAATCAAAAGCAATACTTCCAAGTAAGTTTAAATCGTCACATTTTTAAGTTTATGGGGTAAAAAACCCATTACTATAAGAATTTAATTTATACAAATAACATAAGCTTTAAGTTACGATTCACATTTAATAAATTGTCTAAAACAGTAATTTAAATTTTCTACTAAATGCCGAAATTTTATCGCATGGCAAGTGTTAGAAAGGGACAAACTCCTCCGTTGTATCTATGCCGCTCGTACCGGTTTTTGCTCCTGTAAAGCTAGCAGCCCAAATTATGTCTTAAACCTATAATATAAGGTTTGTTTTAGCAAAACAATTTTTGGTTAGTCCTCAGTCCTGCTTTAGTAAAAGGTCCTTGATTGACACTAAACAAAACCTGCGTTCATTTAAGTTTCATATCTTAATAACAGATGGCGCGTTGGTACAAATTTTAATTAAGATACGAAAACAACAGTAGTAAATAATATTTAGTCTAATCTAGACAAAGATGCAAATAATCATCAAGAAACCACAGTGTTGTTTATATACACCGAGTTAAACGTGCTATTTGTATTGTACGTGAATACTTAGTGCTCGCGTATTAAAATTAGTCACACAATAGGTACAACTAACGTAGAAAGGTTTACTTTGTGTATTTATTTTAAGGTTGTAGTTAATATTACTGTTAGCTGACTCGCAACAAATTGGCAACTCTGTTGCAGTGTCGCAATAAATAGTCCATTGTGCACGCATACCTACACTTTATCTGCGTAGATGTTGTTAATCGCTTAATCGACCTTTTTCTGGGATAAATATACTCCTATGATCGTCTCCGGGCTATTTATTATTTATTTATGAGGGTTTACAAAAAAAAAAGTTAGTGTCAAATTCTAAATTCTATTTACGTTGCACTAAAATATAAGTCTTATTTTATTGTATTCTCACAATTCTCAGAATAATTTTGAACGTCAAATTCTGGTAAACAAGAAATGATGGATTGGTTGACAGAACGTAACATTTCTTCCGTTGATGTACCTACCTACAAAACAAGTTTGTATGAATTAGTTAAATATAATATAGGACGATTAATTGAGGCTTTGATTGATGCAATTTTAAAACAACATAGGTATGTACCTACCCACTCATTCAGTTCTACGATTGCCACCGTATCACCCAACATGCAATCCGATTGAAAATATTTGTGTATGGTTAAGGACATGTAGCGAAAAGAAACATTTCATTAAACAGGCAAAGCATAGTACAACCCTGAAGTACGGCCAATGAGACGACATAAAGAATGTAAACAAACTGACCCTTACTGAGTTATATTACGATAGCGAGCGATTATTATATGCGTCCTTATTTCTCGTACGCAATAATATCTTCAGTCGGTCGATGGCTGTCGTTGCGTGATTCGTGGAACAGGAAATGTGTTGACAACTTTAGGGCTGACCTTTTGTAAAGCTCCTGTTTAGATTTCGTTCGAACTGTTTCAAGTGACACGATTTTTTTCGTTTATGTATTATTTGTATAAATGTTTTGAACTCCTGAAAGCTTGTTTACATTATTTATCTCGTCTCATTGGCCTTACTTTAGAGCTTAGTTTGGGACTAGGTCAATTTGTGTGAGATCGTTCCTTGATAATTATTTATTTATTTATCATGAGTTTAGCAACTGAACGAATTAATACAATTACTTCTGAGGACTGGTACAATATTTACCGACGGGTCGACGGTGAAGAAAATAGAAAATAGTTATAAGTGGATGTCATGAAGAGGAAATGGATCGAATTTCAGATCATATTAGTATTAATACTCGTGACAGCTCAGATAAAGCAAAGCAAAAAAATGATACTTATACCACTTGTCTAAGGTATGTAATCTCATTAAAAATATTTTCCTTTTCATACGAACGAAACCACTAGGTACTCTATAATTTATCTAAACCGTAATGCATTTTGAAAATAGCCGCCTAATACGCGGAACAATTAATTCAATGACGTAGGTACGTTGAAAATAACCAATAATTGCTACTGATTCAAAATTATCCAGTGTTACCAGCACAAGAAGTAATCCCCTGTTATTTGGCTAGTATTTTTCTCTGCTGCTTAAAACAGGTTTATGTCCATCCATATAAGGCACTTATCCCTGCAAGGATGGTAGTTTATTGGCAATCTACGTTGCATTATAGGATAATCCCCACAATATAGTGTCCAATGCCCAAGTAGGACGCACGAACACGACGTCTTTTATGAAACACACGCCATTCAGAGCGTTAGATCGTAATTACGATAGCAAACGTCGCTGGCAACTGACGTGAAAGCGACGTTTCGCAACGAACATTGAAAAAAACCTTACGTTTTTGTTGTTTTTTTAATGACATCTCTTTTCATGGAAGCTGAAAGGAGGGTTCAAACGCCTTATTTTATGGTGTATATTAAGTTTTCATGGAATAAATTAAAAGTGAAAACTCATTTTGAGTGATCTTCCACGTCTCAATTCGAGATGGCAATTTACGCCTGAATTAATTTTTTCAGGGCAAATATGGCCTACGAAGTATAAAACAAAAACATCGTTTATTTTCAAGCTATAGAGGTATCTCAAATAATTATGCAAAATTGTGAAATATTGTTTTCATTAAGCGAACCTGATTGTATGTTGAGAACATGTTTTATTGGCTTCCTTTTTTTTAATTATATTTAGTATTAGTTTTATAAAACGTAAAGCTATTGAAATCACAAACAATTAAATAAAATCCGCCAGTACGTTAATTAACTTTGGTACTGTATAACATTCTATCGTATCCTCAAGATCTCGTTTACTTCTCGCTTTCAAGTAGTATACTAATAAGTACCGCTTCAGATAATAAATCACATATCAAAATTATATCGAAAGCCCTACATCGTCATACAACGCCATGCGTAAAAAAATCATAAATAGTTTCGAACAAAGAACCCGCCCTATCCAAAATTGAATAAACCTTACTTACTGCTTTCAATGCAAATATCCCACAAATAAGGCTATTATAAAAAAATCGCGGAAGCACCAATTATATAATGTCAACAGTGTTAAATAAATCACATATTTTTACATTTATACTTAATCATAATTTAAATGCTTACTTTCATTTAGTGTGCGATATATCGTTCTCGGTTAAAGTCGCAACACAAACTAATTTATAAACTTACAAAATACGACGCGGCACATCTCCCATTACAAGTGCTCACTATTTTTTATACAAATAATAAACAAAAATAAGGTCTGTTATCGCCCTGCCAGAGGGTTTAATATTCAAAAATAAACCTTAAATATTGCTTAATACAATATAATATTACTAAGGATATGGTCGTACAAAACTTAATGGCCATATTGGTGCGGCTTATAATATGCATTGTATAATTGAGCATTTAAAGTTCAGATTTGAAAGTTTTTGGTCAATAAAGCATAGTCTTAGAACCGAACATGTGGCGCCTTTGTTCTCTTAATTGGAATTGCTAAAGTATGGCTTAGGATCATTTCCAAAGAATAGTTAAATCAGGTAGATTTTTTTTCTAAATTTTCACCTCATTGCGTTACATCTCTTTGTTGTCGACTGTACGAATCACTACGAGTTTTTGCAGCACTCGGAAATTATAATTTCTCGTACCCTCATTGAGTACTTTAAAGAACCCCGATTTCTATTAGATGCCTTTATTTTGGCTGGTTTTAGCTGCGTTTAAAGATCAATCAAAGCTCACAAGTATTATTATTTCTTACCTTTTCGCTTCGTGTCGACCACTTCACACTTGTAAAGTCGCACTTCTTACTGACCATACGGTTTGATAGTGGCTCATTTTAAAACAATATTTAGCTGATGTGACACTCGAGTTTCTTATGAATGTTTGTTATTTAATAAATGACGATGTTGACTCGACATTAGCTAAGCAATAGAGCTCAAGTTATAATCATTGTAGGATTTGGTTGCCATTTTGAACCGTGGCCTCTGTTATGTATAACAATATATTATAGGAACATTTAGTTGGAATACAGCCTTATTATGAATAAAAAAAATTATTTGCTAGAGCGCTAAAACATCTTTAATAAAGTAAGTACGTCTTTGTAGCAAAACAATAACAATTTCATTATTATTAAGGCCGTACTAGTAAACTGACAATTGTTAGAAAAAAAATACCCCTTTGATATAGTATGTTTCCTATAAATATACGTTTTTTAGGGTTACGAAGCCAACCTTGCACTGTCATAGGTAAGTTTTTTTTATTTTTTTATTACCACTACTTATTACTCCCTATGAAAATCCTGAGTTCTGACACATTTTCCTGCTCAAGCTATGCTTAAATATTTATTTTATTTTATTTTATGTTAAATTCATTGTTTTATATAATGCTAGGTTAAGCTTTAATTGTATAATATCAAAAGTAGTATTTAAAAACTGACTGTTGAGTTTCTTGCGGCGATTCTTCTCAGCAGTAGTCTCTTGCAAAGCGCTGGTAGATTTTTAACGTGTAAAAGTGCCCGTGCGGCCTACTTACTGAATAAACATCTTTTATCTTTTTATCTTTTAACAAGGAAGTCATACTTTCGCCGTCTGTCTGCCCGTCTGTCCGCGGTTTAACTCAGAATCTCTTGATACTAATAATAATAAAGTATTTACGAGTATGTATTTGGCATAGTTGATTTAAATTACTTCGTCCTAGATGTAAAATAAAATCTCGGGATTTTTTTATCGGTTTCCACCCGCACTATGTATTTAAGTATGCACTATTTCTCAATATAAATAAGTTTATCGTGTACTGACCCATTGGTACAGTCGAGTTCATTAATATGTGTACACTTTAGTAGCTTGTCACTCGTCACTTAAATCGCTGTGACAATTCATATTTCATATTATTCAAGTTAAAAATGATATTAATATTAAATGGACTAGGTACTAAAGTGTGCACATATTTATGAACTCGACTGTACAAGCCCAGAGCTATGTTTGGGACTAGATCAATGTGAGATTTCCCCCTTACAATGCCGAACATATAATGATTTAATGATATTTCTTTATTTACTATAAGATGGCACAGGTTCCTAACCTACTTACATAATTTTGGCGACATGTGTCTTGTGTCCGTGATATTTTTTGCTGTTAAGCACATTCCTTCACAATACGTTCAAGCCGTTTGAATGTATAAGTGGATGGCGTCAAATGCATTTGCGAACTCGAAACTCTTTTGTAGGTACAGTCCACCGCAATAATATTATATCAGGCAGACAGGAATCTAAAATGTGTGCACTTTAATCCACTAAGTCTGAATCAATAAAATACTTATGGGATAAGTTCACCTTTATACTTGTTTTGTTTTTTGCTATATGGCCTGTGTTTTGTATTTCTTTTTTATTCTTGTGCAAAAAAGAGTATACATACATACATACTTTATCGCTAAACATACAATGTCTATCATTTCTTTGTGCAGTAAGTACTAATAAACACGGAAAGTTTAATAAAAAGGCAACTCTTATACATATACTTACACTTTACTTAAACAAATAATTAAATTAATGTATAAATCACATTGGTTTTTATTTACTTAGCTAATTATTCATATATATAATTATTTGAATAAAAAAAATACAAAGTACACGATAAATCGTAATTTCAACTTTTATTGTGTCTACTATTTTGATATTTCAACTTGAAGCACCACAAAACACCGAGCCCAAGTAATAATAAGATAAAGATCAAAAAGTTATAATATAAGCACTCAGGGCACAGATTCAATATGTAACTCGAGGGTTGCCACATAAAAATATTTTTGGGCTTAGTCTGATTAGTCTGTGGATTTTTTTTATTACACAGATACCAATATAAAAATATATGGATCATCTTATCAAACTGATCGTTATTCTAGAGTCCTTGGGATGTAGAGTGAGAGGCGACCGCGGATCAGCCTCGAACGGTTGAGCACGCAACGCGACGTGCGCGGGACTCACACGGACGTGTTGCAGCAACCGCGCGAGACAGCATTTCATCTGTATCATTGCAAACCGCTTGCCTGTGAACAGAGATTTACACATTACCAGATTACTTTTTAACAGCTGCGTTTTAAAGTTTATTTTCCAAAAGCTTACGGTCGGCCTTATAAAGCTGCACACTTTAGTGTTTTGTCATTTTAACGTCATGCTTGCATTGCGGCCCTGATCTGTCAAAAGGGTTTAAGTGACAAGATACTAAAGGTGTAGCTACTTATAAGGCCGACTGTACCTACTGCATTTATGTGGAATTAAACACGTAACCACATTTCAACTGTAGGTATACTTTGTTACGTTTATCGACTGTATTTATGACTAATTGTAATACGATACGGCACAATACTAAGAAATTAGAACATTATAACTAAGACATGATTATCTTTATAACACACTCAATCAAAAATATTTCCATGCCAGCCCATGTTTATTCCGCTACATACGGAACTGTATATTAAGTCCAGCGCGATCTCAATAATAAAGTGCAGTTTAGCACGAAACATTTTAAATGTAAACAATGTTTAGCTAGCGTTCTAGTTTTAATAATAAAATGTTTACGGGACAACTGAGATTTACTAAATACCTAGTATTGTATTACAATATCAAACAGCCCAGTGAAATAGGAGAAAAAAAGGGTAACCTCGAAACGAGAGATAATAAGCTCTTTCGTCATTAGAGCTATAGAAACCTAGATAGACAACTTTTAGAACGCCAAAATTAAGGTGTATTCATTTATTTATTTATTTAACCTTTATTGCAGAAAAATATAAATTTGAGTACAAAAGCTTAACTTAATGCCTAATTGAATTCTTTACCAGTTGACCTTTGGGCTCAGCCTTGATCTCTCATTCCGAGATGAAACCCTAATCAAACTGAACTAAATGACACGTGATGATTAAAAAGGTTTATAATACTTGCGATTTGAACTATTTCTATTGTGGAAACCAAACTAACCTATGCAATACCGCGGTCCGTCTCCGAAGGGCATGTAGACTCCAGGCGGCGGTGGATGTCCCGACCAGCGTTCTGGTACAAACGCTCCAGCGTTCTCGAAATACTGTAACAAAGCAAAAATTCATATAATGTTAGGTTATGTCTATTATTCAGAGAAATCCTTATCTTAATTTGCTTATTGATTTTACGTAGAAATAAATACATAAGGAGAAATTAACTAACAAAAAACCGTATATTTTTTTTAAGACAATATATGTAACGAAACCACACAAGATATAATAAATAACCTGCTCAAATAATTTCATGACATGTATAAAATATATATTTTTACATTGTGTTACACAGCCTCAACCGCTCTCAGAGGAAAATGACGTAAGATACGGACAGACAGTCCAACAGACGGACTTTACGGGAACTGTAACGTTTCTTGCTTTTAACTTTTGCGATTTGGATACCCTAAATAAGTTTCAGTCAAAAATATAATTCTTGGTCCAAGCTTTTATTGCCGACTGTACTTTTTTGCATTGTGGTCCTCTGCCTTTCAAGACCAAACTAAAGATCCCAACACCCGCGGTCTACGTTAAGTATAGCGGAGATCCTGTCGCTATTTTCCATTCCATATTGCATTGTCATCGGGTTTACATAATTTATTTTAAATAACGTTATTTGCTTTACTTATAAGCGCCTTCGCTAAGAGCTGTAAGTTTCGTTCAATAAATAAATGTGTGGTTCTCAGCTCATTCCATTAAAGCACGCTACCCATGCCATAAACAAACATTGCAAGTGGATAAATAGCTCGTAAAAAGAGATAACCCCCCCTTATAATCATACGACTCATACAGTGTTCAAAGGTTTGCAGGAATGCTACTCTAGCGCTGGCATGCAAAAAAAAACCTTTACTTGTACATTATTGCATAGTGATATGCCTACATAGAGGTAATGAACCAAATAAAAGGAAACAAATTAATCATTAAATTTGTATTAATTAATTATCTCAAAGTCAAAGTTGTCATTTATTACCATTTATTATCCTTTAGTCAATATCAAATTCACCAAGGCACAAATGACATGACTTAAGGTGACATTACATTTAATCTTTGGTCACGGATATTAATGGTTGCGTTAATGTATTACTATACGTACCTAGTTTATTTTTCATAGTATGACACTATCATTATTATATTATGATAGATTTATATTATATGGCGACTCAAATATTCTAGTTAGTTGAATCGCCATGGAATAGAAGAGAAAATCAGTTTTGTTCTTGTTAGAACCGTTTAATACTAGATAGCGCCACCATAGCATTTTTAAAATAACAATACATAGATTCGTAAAATAATTTTGTATAATCTATGGGGAAAATGTTGCCAGCTCAAAATTTGCAATTGTAAATGAAAACTGAAAATATTCCAAATTTAAAGTCAACACGAACTGTGAGCCACCAACTTACCTCAATGCACGAACTAGTATTTAGTGGTGGAAGGACCTTGTGCAGGGTCCATCCATCCATATTGCTACGACCAGGGGCACGTTTTATAAAGCTACACGTAACAATTTTACAGGTCTAAACTGGCAACACTGCTCAAATGGCTGGTCGCCATTGGTCGAGGTTGTGTCAAATGGAAACTTATTACCTGTAAATTATAATTTGGTGCTTTATAAAACAAACATGCCACAGGTAGCAACTGGTTTAGCAAGTGTTCGTTCGCCTTTTTCATTCCTAAAAATATATACATGCGACCTTATTGCTTGGTTAGAAAGTGTTTGACGAGGTGGAAAGTAAAACTATAATATTCTAAAGTGGCAACCGTTTTGGGTTTAACCTATTCTCCCTTCTTGGGTTTGAGGTCTTATTTGGCTCCGGAATGAGCGATGACAGGATTGACTTCTTATCTTTTTTATACCCAACTACAGCGAATCAAAAAGAAGGGTTATGATTTTATCAGTCTATGTATGTTATGTATTATGTTATCAAGTCATTATACTCATTATTTATCTATTCCCTCGGAGCAACTATTTTAGTTCCACTTTTTGACAAATGAAATGAGGCTTCGTCTGTGACGTCATTTATCATATATATTAAATCCATCACGGCGGATTACAAATGTATCAAGTTTGGTATCAAATGAAAGGTTTTAATGGACTGATCTGGAAAAGGTATCCCACTAAAATCCTACTAATACCTATAAATACGAAAATTCGTGTGTTAGTTTGTAACTCCTTCACTCTGCGACGGCTGGGCGGATTTAATTGGATTTAACCCTAGGATTAAAACGTACCTAGGCTATTTTTCATCTCGGAAAATTTAAAAGAGACCGCGCGGTAATCGAAATATAAGTAGACAAAGTCGCGGGCGCCGCGGGCAAAAGCTAGTAATTTATAAATAACTAAGAAATGTACTATGACTTTCTAACGTAGAATATACAAATAGCATACGTCGATGTGACAACAATTAGTTTGGTTTAGTTTTAACTTTGTCTCGTGACATTTGCTCTTACCATCTCGTCTCTCTGTATGGCGAGTGTGGGGAACAGCACGATGGTCCCCTTCTCGACCACCACGCTGCTCCCCGGGATGACGTAGTCCCGGGTGCACATGCGCTGGATGCTGGGGAAAGGAGGGTACAGACGCAGGGTCTCTGGAAAATGTCGTACAATTTATTAATTTAATCATGTAATATGCTTTATTGAAAAAAAGTTTACAGCTACGATAGCATAACACGGGTGTGTGGGAAATATTTAAAATTTAAAATACACGAATAAACATGCCTTTTATACGCACTGATGGGACTAATGTAGTACGATGGCTCTTGGAAGGTGCTTCGGGTTTGTACTTGTCTATTTAGTGTGTACTTGTGTACTTTGCTTTGTGTACATTTAAAACGAAACTTTGGACTCACATAGACAGAAATATACATGCAACATGAAACATGACACCGACGCGAGCGCACACTACGTAACTTTTCTTTATATTCTGCGAATAATGACATCGCTTGGTAAAGTTTGAATCAGTGATTCTCAAAGTGATCTATATCGACCCCCAGGCGTCGACGATGACCTGCAAGGGGTCCATGAAAGCGGAAATAACTAGTGGGGTCCATGAGATGAAAACGGGGGTCCGCGATATGGGTCCCATTTAAGCAACATTAATTTAGTTCTTACATTAATAGAATAATCCATTAATTCATGTCACGGTGACAATTTGCTTAAAAAACGCTAACGTATAGGTACAATTTTCGAAAACTAACAAAACGTATGGAATTGACATAGGCGCTCAACGCGACCAACTGACAACTTATGGCAATCGTATACCATTTTTGATAGCGATAACGAACGCCGAATGCATCTAGGCTAGTGCCAAATGAACAGTCAAACTCGACCTTCTTACCCTGTATCACCATCTCCATATAAGTCAACTCCTGGAGCACCTCATACGTCATCTCCCTCTCGCCCATCACGTCGTGTATTTCCCTTCGCATCTTCTCCTGGACATGAGGGTTTGCAGCCAGCTCCAACAGCAAGAACGCCAGGGTAGAAGAGGTCGTTTCGAAGCCGCCCAGGAATATTATGAACGCGTTGGCTGATATCACCATGTCCGCTGAAATATAATTCAGAAGAAAGCTAGAATTTTTGGGTCAATTTACACCGAGACGTGACGCGACGCAACGTTGCGCGCACATGCGACTTCATTGTGAGAATTCAAAGCTGCGTGGTGCAACGTATCCTGAATTCTCACAATTAGTAAGTTATTTACTTATACATTTATAACATTCGTATGGATTATTATGGGCGTCTACTTGGAAGTCCTTTAACAATGATTGACTTACTGATTTCTACGTCATCGTCGTCTTTGCAAGCTTGGTTGTTGTTTCGGTCGTCGTTGCGAAGCGCCATCATCATGTCTATGAAGTCCCCGCGTTTCTCGACGACGCCTGGAACAAATCATATAGCAAGTTAGGATCAGAAACAAAATGCTGCTAAAGAATTGGAGTAGCCTGTTTTTTAATTTGGCTTTTTCTTTACATTTCATTGGATACCTTTTTTTTAAAAATTTTTTTTATGGCAAAGAGTAGGCAAACGAGCACACAGGCCACCTGATGGTAAGTGGAACCTGTGACCCATAGACATTCGCATTCACAAGACTGCAAGCCTAAGACTGCAAATGCGTTGCCAACCCTGAGGACTAAGATGGAATGCCTCTATGCTGGTCATTACACCGGCTGTCTTATCCCCAAACCGGAACACAACAATGCGAACACTGCTGTTTGGCGGTAGGTTAATGGATAAGATGGTGGTAGCGATCCGGACGGACCCTGCACAAGGTCCTACCACCCGCAAAACCACCCCTGTTGCTATGTAAGCGATTTATGATCTGTTTGATGCGGTTAGACTAATTGCTCGGTAATAGTACATTGTGCATCAAGGGTAGTATGAGG
The DNA here is from genome assembly GCA_923062465.1 of Acleris sparsana. Taxonomy (NCBI): domain Eukaryota; kingdom Metazoa; phylum Arthropoda; class Insecta; order Lepidoptera; family Tortricidae; genus Acleris; species Acleris sparsana. The sequence goes on along the minus strand of OV281302.1, from coordinate 2,212,324 downwards.
GGAATTACTAACGAGAGTGTTAGAAGCCCGACGCCGAAGGCGGAGGGCTTTTAATGACTCGAGTTAGTAATCCCCTTACTGCCTGTGATACACACAATGGTTTTCATCACATTTGCGAGGAAAAAAAACAAAGAGAAAACACTTTAACTCTGCAAAATATAAAGAAATAACGTTTGACGAACAGGAACGTAAATGGAATCGATATTTTTTTTGTGACCTGTACCACAGATAATAACTGCGTTTAGTTTCGACCTGGATTCGAGCCAGATTTAGCCAATTTGATAAAAATGTATAATTACTAAAATTAATGATAAATGTTGATATAAACTTGAAATAGGTATAAAAATAATGAAGTTTAATGAAGCGTATAGGTTTTGTGTAATGTAAGTTAGTCTATAGCTAGTTTTTAAAGATGAAATTAGACACTGATTTAATTTTTGGCTGAAAATTAAACCTCCTTAGTCAGAAATGATGTACGAAAGAGTTGCAAATTTTAAAAAGAAATTCATTACTCCCTAGGGATGACAAACTCGCCATAATTCCCGCGGGAACAATTTAGGCCATTGTCCTTCTGTATACAGGCATGGAATAACACCATTTACGAGCAAGTGTGATGAAAATTAATATTATTACGTGTCGTATTGTTTTTAACTCCGCCGATACTGTCAAGTGAATAAGAGTAGCTCTTATTCACTTGACAGTATCGGCGTCCATGTCAAAACTAGTATGGTCTGGTTGAGCCCAGGGGACTCTATATCCTACTAACTCATCAAAACCATAATTATGACCTTTGGCTTGTTATCGTATTATTTGATTTAGTGCATACATTTGCGGGCGGTAGGAGTGTAGGACCTTGTGCAAGGTCCGTCCGGATCGCTACCCCCATCTTATCCATTAACCTACCGCTAAACAGCAGTGCTCGCATTGTTGTGTTCCGGTTTGGGCATAAGACAGCCGGTGTAATGACTAGCATTGAGGCATTCCATCTTAGTCCTCAGGGTTGGCAACGCATTTGCAGTCTTAGGCTTGCAGTCTTGTGAATGCGAATGTCTATGGGTCACAGTTTTCACTTACCACCAGGTGGCCTGTGTGCTAGTTTACCTAATCTATGCAATAAAAAAAAAATAAAAAAAAAACCTTCGTCTTTTCACGGAGTCGTACGAATGTGTCATGCTACTTCAGTCAACCTCAGTACTTTTGTAATGTGACCGACTGAAATAGCAAGACACGTTCGTACCTTTCCGTGAAAATACGATGGAATACATTTATGTAGGTACTATATCCTCGACCGCTAATACTATTAAGTAAGTAAATAAGAGTAACGTTGACAATACCCCCCGAACGAAATCTCGTGTTGTGAACTACTTTAGGGTATCCCTTCATTTTTCATAATTTCATTTGCACTAATTTCATTTGCCATAATGGTCACTGGCTATAACCTTTATTTTGCCTTATATCACATACCATAATTTTTGAATACCATAATACTCTATTGCATAATGTTCAAAATCCCTAATATCAGATACCATAATAACATTTTCCATAATATTTACTTTCTCTAATGTTCATAATCCCTAATATTATATGTCATAACACTTCATTTGCCATGATTACGGAAATCCGGTCCGATTTTTTTTCTAGTACTATACTTCCGACACAGCAAAAAGAACAAGAAAAAGCGGGGCTTCATTTCCTTCATACTTGAAGGGGGTGAACAAACGCCTACAAAAACTATACTAGCAATAATACGGATTCTGAATGTTTTATGAACAATAATTATTATGACGTTTAAAATATATAGCATACCATTTTATAACATTTGATAATAGGGAAAATGAAATTATGGCATACGTATCGTTATGACACCTAACAATTATGTCATGTAAAAATATACTAAATGATAATTATGGCACATGATTCTTTATGGCATATAAAATTGTCATATGAAATTCGGCCAAATGAAAGTGTTTACATATCTACCTACATATTCTATTTGTAGCTTACCGTTTTCCCTGTCCCTCAGCACACTGGTGACGATGTTGTGGAAGAAGTCGTGCGTCTTCCTCGGGATGATCTTCATTCTGAAGAAGAGCGAGAACGCTGGCCAGAACTGCCGCATGGTTCTGAAAGACATACAATACAACACTTTAGGAGTATTCGCCATATCAGGGAACAATTTACACAAAACCTCTTATCTTATTTTATCTTTTTGGTGAGGTCCTAACGGATATACTTCGGCCCTATATCTTTTGTGTAAATACCCCTCTTTTAGCGCTTAATCCAATGCAGTCTCCACCCCTTCCAAAAAGCGGATGGTGGAGTGCAATGGCAGTGCAGTGTTCTGGGTATCCACAACCGAGGATTTTCATCCTTACTCCGGCGAGGGCATCACATTCACACAATAAGTGTTTCATTGAAAGATAAAAAAAAAGATAAAAGAAATTTATTTAGTAAGTAGGCCGCTCGGGCACTTTTACACGTCAAGATACTACCAGCGCTTCCCAAGAGGAGACCACTGCTGAGAAGAAACGCCGCAAGAAACTCAGCAGTCAGTCATTTTTTTAAACTTATTTCATATTTCATATTACAATGGTATGTACAACTTAATCTAGCATTATATAAAGCTACAAGTATTAAATTAAATATAATATCAAATAACAGTAGGTCAGCAGGAAAACGTGCCAAAAATCTTACGGGAGAGAAAGATAGAAAAGAATAAAATAAAGTAACTACAACTACCTACTTATATATGTGTATATGAGATGGTGCAAGATGACCACATAAAAGTTTCGATATGTTTTCCTGCATCAACGGTGTCCCCCAGACAAGAAAAAGCAGGCCTTTGCATTTGAACAAATTACTATTGACTAAGTTTCGGGTGTAGGCCATACATTTTTGTCTGTTAGATAGTCCTCGACCCTATAATACGCTTTAGACATTAACGACCTTTTCAAATATTTTTTAAGTGCTGGAAAGGGTAACTTTAAAACTACTTCAGGTAATTTATTATAGAAATGAATGCATTGACCAACAAATGATTTATATACTTTACGGACACGGAATTTTCGAATAGCTATTTTATTTTTATTTCTAGTATTTAAATTATGTATATCTGAGTTTTTGGTGAACGAATCTAAATTCTTAATAACATAAATAATATTCTCGTAAATAAATTGAGACGCTACAGTTAAGATATTAATTTCTTTAAAAAGTTCTCTTAATGAGTCACGGGAATTTAAATTATAAATAGAACGAATGGCCCTTTTTTGTAACACAGCCTCAGCCTCTTCGCCGCACATTTTACAATCTGTGTTGTCATAAAAGCCCATCTATGCTAGGAGATGTTTAACCCCAAAGTGCCTGGTAAACACTCCAATAATGTATCGAAGTTGTCTTCTGCTGAGTTTCCAAAGTTTTTTGGTCCAGCTCTGGTACACAAAACCTCAATAGGCCAGGATGCCAACGCTGCAAACTTTTCTGTTTTATGGATGGAGGAGTTTGTTGTATGGAGTTAACATACGCGGTAGACACGATCTGTCATCAACATACATCAATCTTATGCATTTGGTCGATTTGCAAAAATCGCCTAGCCCTGGTCACAAACTAAGCCTAGCTGATGAAATGGAAAGAAATTGCAGATGCGTTGCAGGCCTTTTACGAGACCTAACCTACCGTTAATGTGGCGTGTAAATCATACGCTCGGGATGGGTCACATCACGACGTACCTACGTCGAAAAATGTCAAATACCATCCTCATAACCAATACTGACGTACTGACACGATCACGGAAACATGTTACGATGAATTATCACAAATGTAGACACACATTTACATGCCTTTAACAGTGGTAGAATATTGTAGAGACCCGGAAATCACGGGATAGCCTGACAAGGGGTTAGTTGGGGGAGCGTGTAGTAGTTGAACATATAGACGCGTCACTATGTAAACATTGCGACAGCGCATCTTAAGCTTCAGTCTATCCTTAACTATAGCAGAGACTTACTTCTCAAACAAATTAAACAACGACATTTCATAGAACGCGTTCAACGCCACAGCAAACGGGTCAGCCTGGTTGTCCATGACATGACTCCTGACGCCGAAGGCACACGGCACGATGGCGTCAGCTGTGTACCCTCCCACCAGCCGTTCGGAGTCCACCACGACGGAGTCAGTGAGCTTGGGGGGAAGGGCTTCGACACGCTTGACGAACTCTTGAGCGGTGTTCGCAATGATTGGGAACATGCCTTTTAATTTGTTGGGTCTGAAATTAAATTAAATTATTATTGGAAAATGTTTTTATTTATGATAAGAAGATACACGAGCATAGACCATCTGATAGTCAGTGGGATGGAGATCCTTAAACATGACAACAACAATCCTACGACTCCTGGCCAACCCCGTGGACTGAGATAAAATGCCTCCTTGCTAGTAATTACACTGGTTGTCTTATCCCCACGCTAGAACACAATAATGTGAGTTGTTATTGGTGGTGAGTTTAAAGATAAGATCGATCCGTTTGATCGATATTCAGTGATCAAAAGTCAAGTCAGATACTTTTTTAATACCAAGTACAAGGCCACTAACAAGCGATTTCCTAAAGACCAGAATTTTAAAATAGATGAACCCTATAACATTGGTATCTTAAAACTAAATATCCAAATTAAGGTTCAATATTCGTACCTAATCCTTATTTCGTATCTGGTGTTTTAGGACTCTGGTAATTTGCGGGTGGTAGGACTCTGTGCAGAGTCCGTCCGGATCGATACCACCATCTTATCCATTAACCTACCGCCAAACAGCAGTGTTCGCACTGTTGTGTTCCGGTTTGGGATAAGACAGCCCGGTGTAATGACTAGCATAGAGGCATTCCATCTTAGTCCTCAGGGTTGGCAACGCATTTGCAGTCTTAGTCTTGTAGTCTTGTGAATGCGAATGTCTATGGGTCACAGTTTCCGCTTACCATCAGGTGGCCTGTGTGCTCGTTTGCCTTCTCTATGTCATAAAAAAAAAACGTATTTTGTGAATAAGCGAAATAAGCACGGCCTAGAATAGAAGCGCAGGCCAGATCATGGTAAGTTATAGGCATTTGCAATCACAAGACTACGAATGCGTTGCCAATCATGAGGACCAAGATGGAATGCCTCTAATAGCAGTAGCGGTTTTAGGGTAGGGCGAGCCCAGGCGCCCAGGAGGCTTACGCTAACTAGCGTTTCTATTTGTCTCGTTTTTAACCAACTGCGTCACTGACAGATTACGTGATACAAAGTCACGTGATCTACCAGTGACGCGATTGGTTTAAAAACGAGACAAATAGAAACGCTAGTTCGCGTAATCCATCTTGGCAGGGTCCTGGGCGCCAGATATAAAGGGGCGCCTGCGACTGCTTATTTCATTCTAACCCTTGCCTTTTTTCGTATGGACTTAAATGGCAGATTAGGGGTGCCGTAAAAATCTCGCCCAGGGCGCTGGTAGTGTTAAAACCGGCACTGTCTAAAGCACTATTTCCACCAGACGGCTCGCAACGGATCGGAACGAAAATAATTGTATCGTCTTTAAACGATATTAAATCATGTTCACAGTATTTAAAGTCTATATTACCAAGCCGCGCACAGCAACTTGAACGCGGGCGTCTTCCGCGACACGCGTACGTCGCCGTATGTATGCCGCGACGCGCGATCGGCTCCGTCATAAATAGATAATAATAATTTCAATAGAGCCGTACGGCTGTCGCCGCATCCGTACGTATCCTTTCCGATCCGATGCGATGCGAGCCGTTTGGTGGGAATTATCCTTAAAAGTCATATTAACCGGTTGTCTTACCTTATCTCAACAATACCTACGACTGACAGTAGGTTAAAGGATAAAGTGGTGGGAGCAATGGACAGACCCTGCACAAGAACCTATCGTCACCCAAACGGTAAAGTCATGTTGATACTCACGAAAATATTGGCGATATCTTGGACCGCAGCCTCCTCCACTCCTGCCCCCGCAAGAACAGCACGGAGCCCGCCAGAGGGTCCACTTCCTCATTGAAGAAGAACCCTCGGTCTACGAAGTGGCCGAAGTCGGGGACGCACACCCGCTTGATCAGGCCTGGGTCTCGGATGACCAGGGTGCGCTGGAAGAATTGGTGCGTGCCTGGAAATGGGAAAGGTTTTTTTTTGGTAAGAAGGTACATGAATAGGCTCATAAGTTTCCTGATGGTAGTATTACATAGCAAGATTGCTTACCCTGTGCGTGCGAGTGTGCATGTGTGTGTGAGTGTGCGAGTGCGTGTGCGTGTGCGTGTGCGTATGCGTGGGTGACGGAGTGGTTGTGTGTGTGTGTGTGTGTGTGTGTGTGTGTGTGTGTTTCCACCTTTTGTAGTTACTTATCTAGCTTTAAGTCAAATTGTTACTAACTTAGAATGTGCATGACTCTGACAGTTTTTTTTTTTTACTGTCTTTGATGGAAATCGGTCCGACCGTTCAATAGATACCTATAACATATAACCTTTAAAATCGGTTCCTGCACGGGGTGACTTTTGACTTTACCGAAGGAACAGTAGAACCGGGATTCATTTCGCCAGTACCGGTACTAGTTGGAATGATAATTCCCGGTTCTTTCAGTACCGGGAAATCCCCGGAGCATGCCCTCGGAAGTGAGTAAAATCAGTGAAACCGTTTTTTGAAATACGAGCGGTAAAATTGAAAACTAATGGTGTGGACCACTCGTCTTTAAATTTTCTATCGCTCGTTTTTACAAAAATACGGTTCCTTCGGTAATGAGTTAGTTAACTACGTGCGGGCTGGGTACGACCGGGGTGACGCTTTTACCCGGTCGATTCGCACAAGCTCAGTTTTATTCGGATGCGAAAGACTTTTAAAAAATGTTAATTATGTGTTGTTTTTTTAATGGCCTGAGACAAAAGGTCTTTGATTTATGTCGTTGATTTATTTTGCCCTTTGTTGATTATTCTGCATTAAATCATTATTAATTATCACTTAACTGGTGTTTTTTAAATATTTAACAAATTAACCATTAAACAACAAAATGTACAATTAATTTACTCAGTACCGAAAAGTACCGAAATCCCGGGAATACCAGGTTCTGACTCAGTACCGGAAATCTTAGTCCCGGTTCCGATTCAAACTTTCGAGCGCTCGAAAGTCAAAAATCGGCCTATGCATTTCCCTTGGTACAAATCGACTTTAAATAAAGATCATAATTTACACTAGCTTTAGCACGCGACTCCGTCCGCGTGAAAGTCGTTAATTGCAATTCCCTCGGGAGTTGTCCATTTTTCCGGGATATATATAGTAGCCTATAGGTATGCTAATGCTATTCTAGATTATAATCGATTTTTGTGCCAAAGGTCATCCAGATCAGGGAGTTCAGTTCAGGTGATAGAATGAGACAGAGCTTTAGCACTTATACAGCTCTGTCCCTTTCTATCAAGATAAACTAAACCTAGATTAGATTAGTAAGATACAAAATCATAAATTAATGATATCTAAACGGAATTACCGCATTTGAAATAATCGTCGAGTTCCTAATATTTCGACCATAAGTTTCTCTTGATCATGACGATTGCAACATTTTATGAACGTCGAAATATTAGAAATCGCTGATTAAAATTATTTCACTTCGCGGTAAGACGTTTTGCTATTACATCACAATTAAATATCGGGATATTTAAAATAAGTTAATAAAATAAATAGACAAATCAAAAATGTCCAGGGATATTAAATATGCGATAGCTTCTAGAGTGCTTCGAGTTTGTCCTTGTCCCTCACTCGCGCTCATACATAGAGAAGTACAAACCCGAAGCATCTTCTAAGTGCTCACAGAATGTACATTATTTTTATATTTCGCAATATCTATACTTATGCCAAAAAAATCTCGTGTCTCCTTGTCGGAGTTTAACCATACTCCGAAACGGCTCGACTGGGCTCGACCGATTTTTATGTTTTTTTAAATCTATTTGGTAGGTGTATGAGAATAGGTCGTGAAGTATATATTCAAAGGTTTGTATGGATTAAAAGTTAGTGATTTGTACTTTTCATGCCTTTGTGTTGCACAGTGATAGAAGACTTTGACTTATTTCGTGTATCTGGCATTCAAGTGGACTCGCAGTGGTACAGAGGTTAAAGCTATCTTGACATCTGTCCTACATATCACCGTACAACGTTGCCCCCAATCTTCCTAGAGAAGATTGGATTGTGTTTTATTGCTATATTGATTTATACTTATATATACATGACACTGGCGAAATCACTTCATTGTGAAAACGCCATATCCCCTCGGTAGTAGCTGTTCAAGTCGCCGCGCGTCAAAGAAAAAAAAGAGGATCCCGAAACAAAGGGATTGGCAAAAATATAACTTAAGAGTTAACGTTTTAACTCTTATTTACTTCACCGTAAAGGCCGTCGCATCTTAAAAAAAAATCTGACAGATTTTGAACAGACACTTTTGTAGCCAAATCGTTTTAATCCCCGACGCAAAAAGAAGGGTTTTATAAGTTTGACCGTTAGTCACACCGTATAAGTGTTGTGTGTGTCTGTTTCTGTGGCATCCTAGCTTCTAAACGGGTGAACCGATATAGATGCGGGTTTTTGAAATTGGAAGCAGGTTTTCTAGCGGTGGGTCTTACCTAGGTTTCATGATATCAGTGGGGCCGATTAAGAGATATTAGCTCTGTTGGAAGGGATCGCAATTATATAAGGGGTTTTTATCTATCTTATAGTTATTTAAAATTCATCATCATCATTTCAGCCTATTGCAGTCCACTGCTGGACGTAAGCCTCCCCCAGGGTCCGCCACAAGGCCCGATCTCCCGTTTTCGCCATCCAGTCAACACCAGCCACGTTTTTTTTTTTTTTTTATGACATAGAGAAGGCATACGAGCACACAGGCCACCTGATGGTTAGCGGAAACTGTGACCCATAGACATTCGCATTCACAAGACTACAAGACTAAGACTGTAAATGCGTTGCCAACCCTGAGGACTAAGATGGAATGCCTCTATGCTAGTCATTACACCGGCTGTCTTATCCCCAAACCGGAACACAACAGTGCGAACACTGCTGTTTGGCGGTAGGTTAATGGATAAGATGGTGGTAGCGATCCGGACGGACTCTGCACAGACTCGTACCACCCGCAAAAATTTTCCAGGTCGTCGGTCCATCTGGCTGGAGGGCGTCCTACGCTACGCTTGCCGAGCCGTGGTCTCCACTCGAGAACCCGTCTACTCCACCGATCATCGGTTCTGCGACAGATGTGACCAGCCCACTGCCACTTCAGTCTGCTACACTTCTGAACTACGTCAGCTACCCTAGTTTTATGCCGGATCATCTCATTCCGGATCTTGTCCCTTAGCGAGATTCCGAGCATACACCTTTCCATAGCTCGCTGGGTGACGTGTAGTCGGTGGGCTAGTTTCACTGTCAGGTTCCACGTCTCGGCTCCGTATGTCATGACCGGCAGGACGCACTGATTGAATACCTTGGTCTTCAGGCATTGCGGCAAGGGTGACTCAAAGACGTGACGCAACTTTCCAAATATTTAAAATTACTTACCTAAAAACTTTAAGTCCTTGTACTCATCATAAATCCGTTTGAAACACATCCCTCCTTGTTCTTTAAACAGCACCACAGATAAAATATGTCCAACCAAAGGCCACGCGGGGGGTGAAAACACCCCCCTATCCGACCAATAGTCATGGTCATATGTCAACACCACCAACACACCGGCAAAAACCACAGCACACGCGTAAATATACCATAAGCCCACTATCCCGAACGTCCAATATTGGAAACACCAAAGAAATAACACTAAATATTGCACTGATGACCGCTTAAATCCCAACATTTTGATTATAATAGATTAAACTAATTGGAAATAATCTTTCTCCATTTTGGCCGTTACGTTGTAAATGTGATGATTCTAACACTCATATTAAATAATAAATAAAAATCCACCGTGGCTAAATTAAATAAGAATCTAAATCAATTCACTCAAAAAAGCACTGGCTGTTTACAAATAAAAACGCGAACTGTCAATCGTTCAAATTTGGAACGGGGTTATGGCTGCCGAGTTAGCGCAGCGATTGTGCTCAAAAGCCAAATGCGCTAACAAACGGCGACGCAAGCGCACGGTGCTGTAACAGAGAAAGTTTCCACAGAGACGCAATAGGATAGTAAAGTTACGAATGCCGGAATACGCTGATTTGACGTTAGTCTCGAGGTCTAGATGATATGGTACTGAACTGGATGGGTAACTAGTAAGGTCTTAATTCGAAACGTTTGATACTCTATCCCTTTCACTTAGTATTCTAGACTGAATCGAGAGACAGAGACGGGAGATAACTTCATTTTTTTTCGACGAAGGGGCCTGTTATCAACTTAATTCGGTATATATCATGCTCCATTGATATTAAATTTTCTTCATAATCATAACGTAGAAGTAATGTTACACTATTAGTTAGGCTCCAATTGGTTTCGCTTGCATAATTTTAACTGCGTCTTCTTTGAATGTTGTTACCGCTTGATAAGGTTCATATTGGAGTGCATCAGTACTTATTGTAAGTTTTCGCGAGAATGTAACATCTTTAGCCCGCGTTCAATTCGTTTTTCGCTATTCCCTTAGGAATAAAAAATAAAAAATAACTATTTTAATAAAGTAGGTATATAGGCTGCTGGAACCAGTGGACCATCACCAATAATGGACATTTGATTCTTATTTTACAGAAGATAAGGGTTGTTCATTTGTGCATTATTGGTGCCTGTCAGCTAAAGGTGTCCATTATTGGTGCCGTCACCCCAGGTAACTTATTTAATTCTTTTTTTAGTAGGTAAATACGTTTTCAGTAAATCCCTTCTCAATGTTTTTTTCATTAAGAATGTATAAAGTTGCGATATATCAGATAGAAAAATAGTAAAAAAAGAAAAGGTTTAGTTAAAAAATGAATATTGACATTACATTCTTTTTGATTTCCATTTCACCTAAACGTTCGCGCGTAGGGAATGTTTGTAGCAAAGTGAATAGTTTTTAAACAAAAATTGAAAAAAGATGGCCGCCTCTAAAAAAAAACTAGTAGAGTCCGGCCCTGGAGACCTAATCTTGCGTCACAAGGTCCGGTCATCTTAACCTGGATTGCTCAAAACATTAACACATACTTCGCCTACTACACTATAGGTCAATCCATAGAGCAGCCACGAATGGATTGAATGGGTGAATGAAAATGTACATGTGTGAACGAAATACTGGTTTTGGTTTAGGTATAATTCGAACTAGAACAAACGAACTAGGTGACATAGTTTTCATTCATGATGCAAACTTATGAATTGACCTCTGTCTTTGGGGCTCCGTACCAAAATGGTATATCTATACATATAAAATGCTTTGGAGCGGAAAGGTTCTAGAGTGGCGACCGCGAACCGGGAGACGAAGTGTTGGCAGACCTTCCACAAGGTGGACTGACGATCTGATAAAGGTCGCGGGAAACCGCTGGATGACAGCAGCAGAGGACCGATCGTTGTGGAAAACCTTGGGGAAGGCCTTTGTCCAGCAGTGGACGTCTTGCGGCTGATAATGATGATGATGATGATGATGAAAATGCTTTGTCCTCAATGACTGACTGACTGTCTAGACTGACGGATCAACGCACAGCCTAAACCGCTAACCGATCGTAGAGACCTGAAACTTGAAAGGGTGTTGTTCTTTGTATGACGTGGGCATCCGATAAGAATGGATTTTCAGCAATTCTACCCCTAAGGGGGTGAAAAAGGGGGGCAAAGTTTGTATGGAACAACGCGATTAGTATTTTTTTATTATTATTATTATTTTATTTAATAAGTAAAATATTAATAAAGAATTAAAAATTAAACATTGCCACACAAAACTGGAGTAACAGTTTGACTGTGGGAGCGACAGTCTCTAGGTAAGGCTTAAATTAATTAAATAGCAGAACTGTGCTGTACACAGTAACAGTACCTAGGTACTAAACATACAAAAAGTCTCCTAAATTTATTCTTATTTTTCTCACGTCTAATGGCTTCAGGCAAACTATTGAGTAGGTATGGGATACGCTTTTTGAGAGTTCTGTCCCCATAGTAATTATTTATCCTGGGAACGATTAGTTTACCAGTCGCCATAGCCTTGGTGTTATAGGAATGATCAATGGGTTTTAGTGCAGAATACTCTGAGTCATGTTCCAGGCAGCCATGGTTATTAGTGGCAAGTAGATACTTATGTTTCATGCTTACAGGTAACATTCTACTTCGAATTTTGCATAAACATTCTTTAACAGAAATGATGGTGGACGTGTTTCGTATTTTATTGAAATTCATCCCGTTTTTATTTTGACACATTTAAAAACTCAATCCTATTTCAATAAAAAAAGGTTGAACTCATAAAATCTTGGTGCAATGCGAATACCCAAACCACCAAAGTTTGCTTTGGGTGCAGTAACAAAGGATTTCCCGAAAATCGACCCCCAACGGGAAGAAGTGGGAGGAGTAGCGGGAAACAAATTCTACGGGTACGAAGTCGCGGGTGGCCTCTAGTAACTAAATAAAGCAAGCTTTAAAAACTCGTCTGCATTTTTGATACTCTTGTCCGTGATGGCCGTTCACCTGAACCATACCGCATCTACCTGGATTTCTTAGAATAAATTTTGGTAAACCGAATTGCAAATATAAAGACAGTCAAATTCATAAAAAAAGTATACACTTTAGTACCTTGACACTTTAATCGCTGTGACAATTCACATATGGCAGTTTAAACATGAGATTAAACAGATAAGTGTGTAGGAGGCCATTTGCAACGTCAAAAGATGGCTGATGTGTAATTTGTTTATTTTTGTATTTTTATTTTATTATGTGTTCAAAGTTCTTTTCTGTTAGTGATTTGTACTTTTTATGCCATTGTGTTGCACAGTGATAGAAAACTTGGACTTATTTCGTGTATCTGGCATCTTGCTTCTCGTTTCAAGTGGACTCGCAGTGGTACAGAGGTTAAAACTATCTTGACATCTGTCCTACATATCACCGTACAACGTTGCCACCAATCTTCCTAGAGAATATTGGATTGTGTTTTATTGCTATATTGATTTATACTTATATATACTTGACACTGGCGAAATCACTTCATTGTGGAAACGCCATATCCCCGCAGTAGTAGCTGTTGAAGTCAGTGAAATAAAAATAAAAAAAAGTTTATGTGTAGTGTGGTACTGACGAAACCTGTATTATGGGTTTCATTTGAATATTTTAATCAATAATTAATATTTGATTTTTAATATTTGAGTAGCTTAGTTTTATTTTATTTTATTTTAAATAAGTTTAGTTTTAACTTTAACTTTTAAATTTTAATGTAAAGTCGGTATGTTACAGGCACTTTTAATTATACATAATATATCAATAATTCAGCAGATAACGTCTCAGTCGCCTTTCAAAATAATAAATTAAATTTAACATTAATTTTGCTGATAATATTTTAAATACCATAAATACTGATATAATGCACCGTAAAGTATAGTTGCCGGCAAACTTCTTGAACACGTAACCTTGCTTGCGCAGAAGCGATTTTTAGGTTTCGTTGGGAGCGGGCGGCGTCGTTCGCACCCATTGGTCAATCAGTTGACGTTTGCGTCCCGCACCGCGTCCCCGTCCCTCTGCCTCCCTGCACGTATGTGTACGATGCGGGAACTTTCCCCCACTACCTCGCCTAATGTTCAAGAAGTTTGACGGCAATTATAACATCATATGCATCACCCGGCATTGCGCGCTGTCCGCAGTGTGTCAAAGCGAAGCTCGGAAAACGAGAAGAGCAACGCAATGGCCAAAAAACCACAATCCGTATTGATGTTTTGTCTGGGGACGTTTTATAAAACTACAAGTAAAAATTTTATAAGTGTAAACTGGCAACACTGCTCAAATGGCTGGTCCTCATTGGTCGAGGTTGTGTTAAATGGAAACTTGTAACCGGTAAATTTTAATTTGTAATTTTATAAAACAGGCCTCTGATGGTGATACTGAAGGTCAATTCCATTTAATTCTTTATTGATTTTTTGTTGAGTTTCTTGCGGCATTTCTTCTCAGCAGTGGTCTCTTGCGAAGCGCTGGTAGATTTTGACGTGTAAAAGTGCCCGTGCGGCCTACTTACTGAATAAACATCTTTTATCTTTATCTTTTTACCCAACTGCCTAGGAGGAGGGTGATGTGTTTATCAGCCTAAACATATGTTTGTTCCTTTATGGCGCTCTAGGAACTAAACTTCTGAACCGATTTTCATAATTTTTATCTCAATCAATTTGTACTAATCTTGTGAGTGTCATTAAGAATATGACAGTAATCAACATTCAATATGGCGGCAATCAGACGCCATTATTATAAAAAAGAAAAAAAGTCAACTAATTATGACATGTCGGTTGTTAAATAGGTAATTAAATAGTACATTGTTGCCTAGGCGCGGAAAGTAAGGGTTTTCCTGACGAGATGGTTAGCAGGCCGAGCAATAGCGAGGCCTGCTAAAATACGAGTCAGGAAATCCTCGTTTCCGCCGAGGCATACATAATGCTTTTCTCAAACATGTGAGGAAATAATACAAATACATTTTTAAAAAGCAATTAATTTAATTATGCAGAATGAAAGAATGTTACCGACTGTCAATTGTTTTTAAATACTAACCAAAAAAATTGGAATGCAAATTCTAAAAGAAACACACGCACTGTGCTAAAAAAGCGAGCAGTTGCCTTGGCTGTTTGGAATTTTTGTCTTGGTCCTTTTGAGTTTGTATGCAAATTGACAGCATTTTTAAGAAAAATATAGACATGGACGGAAAGTGTTTTCATATGGTTTTTTTACTCCTAGGAGTAAAATGAGGCTCTTTCCGTCCTTGTCTTTCAATCGGAAAACCGTTTTTTCCGAGCATGTTTGAGAAAAATCATCTTCAGGTTTCTTTCATCATCTTTCATTCTGAATGATCATTTAGGATTTATAAAACAAGAACATCTGAAAAACTTTTATTATTTTATTGTAAATATGTTTTTTTTAGTTGACTACGATGACGCTCTCGGGAACGGCGTCGGCGCTGTTGACCTGGATCCCGGTCATCTGCTCGATCCAGGCGGTGTACACACTCAAGCGCGCGAACACTGGAAAACACACATTATTAACATCTTTACCTTTACATAGTATAAAATAAAGTCGCGTCCCCTGTCTGCTCGCTTAGCTCTTTTAAACTAAGTACTCAACGATGATGATGATGATGATGATGATGATGATGATGATGATGATGATGATGATGATAATGATGATGAAGCTACAGAATATGCAAGAATATAAATTTATTTATGTACTGATTGTGAGCATTTGATACTCAAAATGAGGTACCTACTTTAATTACTATGTTATGAACCTACTTATGAAAACTCAATAAATGATTTGATTTGGATGATGATGATGATGATGATGATGATGATGATGATGATGATGATGATGATGATGATCTACTCACTAGCAGTGTTCTGGTCGCCGGCCTCTGTGAGGAGTCCGATTAGTGTTCCGTCGCTCACCAGGGGGGCTCCGGTGTCGTGCTGTGGACATACATGTCACTTGTTATTATTGTTAAGATATAATTTTAAGTTTAGCAGTTTGACATTATGCGTAAAACCGTGTTATGTATTCCCCGACACAATTACAATAAAATGTAGATAAGAAGTCAAGCCTGACAGCTGTCAAACTCGTATCAGTACAAATTGTAAACTCAACTTCGTATCGTACTTTTAATGTAGGTACTTAATCAATCACACGTAGTTAAATTATAACCCGGCCAATTTACGTATTATGTCAAACGGGGTTAGTAGTATGTATGTACCTAGAATTACTCGGTCGCAAAGTAACCCACAGCTCAAAATGTCGCAAAATGACCTCTTAACTATTTTTATTTTATGTATATCTTAGCAAAGTTGAGGGAGCCCCGCAGTGCAGGGCTCCTATTCTTGGGCAGTTTGCCCTTCGGGCATTTGAAGTTACCTGATGAACCTAACCTACCTAGTAACGCCAACGAAGTGGTATGTTTAGGACTCGGATATTTTGAGATGTAGGTAGGCTAAAAGCGAAGTAATCATTTAGCGAGTCGATAATTTTGTGTCAGTTTTGTGTCTGTCAGTCAGTTATACATATACATATATATTTATTCGGGATAAAAGGATGCTTACCTATATGTGTTAATTCAAGGTATAAGCTATTTTCCGTTCCAAATTTTATGCAAATCTGTCTAGCCGCTTCAGCGTGAAGGATGTTATAGTGTTAGTAGTCTGATCTGATTATTAAGGATAATTATAAGGATATACCGTGGAGACAGGCAGTTCATCGGCGGAGGCCGCGAGGATGTTGAAGAAGGCGAGGACCTGCACGTCGGTGCAGCTCAGCTGGTTTCCGGGACCTGGTGGACAGAGGTATTAGGTAAACCTGCCAAATTCCAGGCAGTAAAAGGGGCAGCGCTTAGCAGTTACATATCCTAACGTTCCCTGCCTAGTTGTTTGTTACTTGCTCACACAATAAGAGAAAGGTTTAAAAAGTTTTTAGCAGAAATTCTATTCTATTTTACAGAGATTTAATCTTTCGGGCGGGCTGAAGATCTAACATCATATTATGATACAAATTTTGATCGCAATAGATCAGTTTAGTTGGTCGAAGTGGAAGTACCTGTTAATGGCATCCCATATGACAAAGTATAAAAACTTATATCTTATATCATACATACATACATTATATCACGCCTGTTTCCCAGAGAACCATTCTTTCCACCTGCTACGATCCTGAAAAATCTCTTTCGCATCTTCCACATCCATACATCGAGTCATATAATTATGTTATACCAATTTCCATTATATACTACGGTAGTATTGAGGTGTGGTGATAGGCGGGAAGGTTCGATGCGCAATTATAAGACGTGTTGACACTATGAAGATTATTTAATGACTAACTATCCTAACGTTACACAAAGATATATATGTATATCCCACCACAGTATGGTTCAGTCCCACTCTACCCCCAGAGTGGTATGGTGGGCCCGCTCCCCCAAATTTCAGCTCATACAAAATACAGGAACTGCTTCAAAATTAATAGTTTTAAAAATTCACACTGTTGGCGTTATGACTTATGAGTTATATAGTCTTGATAGCAAGAGCTGTTATAAGATCATCAATAATAATATGATTAAAATATCAAAATGAGATGGGCTTATATAATGTGGAAGAAAATCCAACCACGGTAATTAGCATTTGACTCCGTTCGCGACTCTTTTACACATCACACATATTTCACTCCAAATTGTCTTTCGCATTCAGCATTTCGGCGCATCATTCCACCCAGTGGCTTTCACCTCTCCACTCGCTCTAGGAGCTGAGAGTCAAACAAAAGACCTGTAAAAGTTAAATATAACCTAAAAATAACTTACTGTGGTCCTCGTTTTGGCCATAAGCGCAGAACTTAGCAGTGCTAGCGACGGACGCGTCAGAAGCGGGCAGTGGGATAGTCGCGATGTTGTCTGTGAAAAAAAAATCATTAAGGAGGTCAACGAGAACACTGGTGTATGAGCATAATCTTAAGGTTGCAAAATAATTGTCAACTCTGAGGAATTTGATGGAATGCCTATTTTTAGTCATCCAGGGAACATTGTGCTTGGCATTACCTATCTTCTTTCATTTATTGATCTAAAGGATCAAGGACATAGTTATCGACGGGCAGTGTTCCTTAAGCCCGAGTATACCAACCAATTTAACAGAAAGGTTAAAGTTGAATCAGCTATTAGTCAATACATTTGACGTCCGTTTAATTGTTGGTGATGTTGTTGTGTTGGCGGCCCGTATGTTTAACTAGTAACGGGCCGAGTTCACTCAAAACACAATGAAAATCTAAACTGAAGTAAGAATAGCTAAACTGAAGTGGTAGTAGGCGGGGCACATTGCCCGCAGGACTGATGGCCGATGGGGTCAGAAGGTTCTGGAGTGGCATGCGCGGACCGGGAGACGAGCTGTAGGTAGGCCTCCAACAAGATGGAGTGACGACCTCGTCAGGATCGCGGGACCGCGGTGGATGCGAAAAGCACAAGACCGGTCTGAGTGGAAAGCCTTGGGGGAGGCCTATGTCCAGCAGTGGACGTCTTTCGGCTGACATGATGATGATGATGACAATGAAAATCTGCGTGAGTTTCTCTGCGGTATCGAATCAGAGATCAGGAGTTTCGTGCGGCGCTCCATTTCGGCAATGATGGTCTTGTCCATAGTGCTAGTAGATTTACTACATATTACTGACGTGTAAAAGAGCCCTCGTGTGGGCAATTTACTGAAAAATATTTTAGGTTTTGAATTTTGCTCAGTACTGGAGATGACGATGACACTCATGACATGATCATTCGGGACCGACGAGGGCGACGTCGAGAAGTCCGCCGAGCTGATCCTTATTGCGAATATTGCGAGGATGCACAGTACCAGCTAGGCACTGATCACTTCAATGGCGCCGGTGGGCTCAGCAGGACCAGATAAAGCGAACACAGATGAAGCTATAGCACATGTGAAGTTAGCACTGGGGATGGTGATACTCACCAGTGTTCTGGACCACGTTGTTGAGCGGGACAAGGGCGACGTTGTTGGCGCCGCTTTGCTGATCCCAACCTGGGTGGATAATCACCACGCTGGACTCTAGCACCAGCGTGGGATTGATCACTGTGACGGTACCAAAGCGGGACCAGATGAAGCGAGCACTGAGGACGAAGATTTTAGAGGATACCATCATTATTAAGGTTTAGTATAAAAAAGGGTCCATAGCACTTTGCGGGTACAGTACAATAACACCAATCAGAGTGCTGATGGAACTGCCGAGCAGGTGTAGTGCATCGGTTATGCTCGCCGAAGCTCGGAAAGACTGTTTTCAGGCGGTTATACACAAAAAGATAGTGTCGCTTTTGGTTCGCATGAGAACAGCATTCTGAACGCGATTACGGGCAGATTTGACTGTCCCATTTTAAAGTTCTGGGTGGGACAAATTAAAGGCGTAGCCAAAATTTAAAAAAAAAAAAAAAAAGGTTTACTAACCAAGCATAGAATAACTCATTTGCTAACATTCTATGTGGATGACTTTTGGTCCGAAATAAATAAAATTTATTTTAATGAATTATCGGGTATCCTTTGGAACTGTTATTGTCAATCAATGTGTCTGTTTTCTAAATGAGAAAACTTAAATTCAAACGTTCTAAATATATGAGATGACATTCTCGTTACGATAAACCACGTGTCATGCCTTACATTTTGAGCGATATATCGCCTTATCCTAATAGGCAGTGGTCAGTTTACAAAAGATTAAGGGTACTCTTTATCAGAACTTGATACTCACTCTTTGACGCACCACGCGGAGGTGATGACCCAGGTGGAGCCGATGAGTGCGCCCGCGCCGGTCTCGAGCAGGCCGCTCGTCGACACGGCCAAGCGGAGGTGCACGACCCAGGGGTTCTCGCCGAGGGTGGCGACCGTGCGCTCGCTGGCGACTGGAAAATAGAAAGATAAAACGGTCAGCAAAGCATTGAAGCATTGTCGATTCTGGGTCATGGATGTTTTCTATGTATTATATATTTCTATATAAGTATTTATATCGTTGTCTAGTACCCATAGCAAAAGCCTACAGCTTAGTTTGGTTCTAGGCCAATTGGTGTGACGTTGTAACCTGTAACCTGAGATTTATTTATTATTGTTTTGACGAGTAAGATGAACTATGTTCTTTAACTTCACTTGCTTCCTGAAATACATTTTTTCCGGTGCGCGGGGCTCCTGCTCTGTTCTACATATAAAGAAGAACGACATGCCACACGTTTCCTTGAAACTCTACGGTCACTCGATACAAAGCCACCACCTATGGGCATCGCTAAATGTAAATGTAATTTTAATGATAGCCGATTGTGCCAAAATCCAATTAATTAATTCATCTTTATTTATTGACTTACAAAACAAGCTACAGTCAGATATAATCAATGTAATACAAATATTATGATCAAAATTTGTTGATCTAGATCTAGCTACATATTAAGTCAAGACTATGTTTATCTACCCGAAAAATTTACTTATATAGTCAAGAGCAATGAAACCAGGTCACTTTGTATTGAATTACCATAGTTAGTGACCCGTTTTCAATGTTCCTGAGTAGTATACCTAAAAAGTTCGTCTAAAATCTGGTAGAATTGTGCCTATCTACAATTATGTATAATAATACTATAGATTTACTCACCCGCAACGCTGGTACTGCGGCCCTGCAATACAGATTAGTTTATTAGCGAACCATCACGAACAAAACTCCATCTTGTTATATTTTGGATGACCTCGGCACTGTTCCGCCCACCGAGTAGATCAATCCATCTTGCTACAATAATATTGTAAACTTCGCGTCGCTACGGTTTGGCAATTTACATTTATTTCGATTAGGTATTTCGAAAATATCACAATTTCCAAATATAGCAGATGGTCAAAATACTAGATTTTGAATATTGGGTAAATATAACTTACAGTACAGTAAGTTATTTCCACTTTGACACTCGGGATATCTTGGTTCTCGGTATAAAATTATTCAAACCTATTTACAAATACAAATATACAAATATATTCATCCCAGCCTTCATCCCAGAGCGGGGTAGGCAGAGCTACAGAATTACCAACAACTCTTAACAACTTGTTGTTAATTCTACAACCACATTTTGCACGAACAGGCTAAGATGTTTACCAGTGTATATTAGTGACAGGTTGCAAGCCCATCGCCTAACAGTACTACAAGCCTTTAATGCATTAGTCGCCTCTTACGACTTCCACAGGAAGGCATGGAGTGGCACTATTCTAAGCCAAACCACACGGCACAAATATATTTATGTACAGAAAAACACCGTTAATGCAGGTTTTACAGGAACGCGGTGACTCCCACACTAGGCGTAGCCGTATCATGGCCATCAGAAGATACACGATTTAGTGTAATAAATAATGAAAAATCAACCTGTATAGAAACTTCATTAATAGGTATTCTAAATATTCAAATAAACTAAAATCAACTTTCAAGACATGCTATTTTCTGCCCGCGACCTCGTCCGAGTAGATTTCTATTATCGTTATCTATTCACGTTATTCGATCATAGTAAGAAAGTAGGATTTGACGAGTTAGCTTTCAAAATCAAAGGAATTTGCTTCGAATGAAATTATCTGTAATTTACATTTACATATTGAATATTCGTGTTTCGAGTAATGCGACGTAATAATTAAATCAAGCCACATCTGTGTTATTCATAGGTCTGCAGTAAATAAATTAAATTGTGGCAGGTGATCTACATTACTGTTTTAGACTGTTAAGTGTATAATATGATATCATGAATATGCAGCAATGTGTCCCGTGTCATTTGCACTTGCCGAGTGTCAAACTCGACTTAACCGTACTGAATGCATTAATTTCAAAGTAAGGTCTCGGGATTACAGTATAATATCTTCTGAAAACTTTAACATATCGAAATAAAACGTACATACATTGTTACATTTGTGATTTTTCCATCGGAATCGAATCCATTGAGCTAAATTCAAAACCGTGCCCATTGCCTATCGCAATCGGCTTCAAAGTGGAACAATTGTTTTCATGTTGTATGCAGACTCTCCTTCGGACTGTCAGAATGAAAACGATTGCGATTACGAGTGCGTTAGGCAACGGGCCTCGCCGTTCGGCCGATAAATATATGAGTCGAAAGACAACATCCGGATATCATAACAGAAATTCACATTTATAACAGTTCTTAGGCCGCATTAACCAAACTAATACAAATTAAATTTCGGCGTTTAATCTAGGTAAGATCTTAACTTTCGTCGAATGCAACCTTAGCAATGTTTATACCTACCTAATGAGAAAGTTGTGGCTCACGTGTATGACGCGTGCGCCGGCGCCGCAGTAGAATTCGGGCATTAAAAATGTAACGCGGCAATATAGGCATACTGAATCGATTTTCCTATACAGTTAAATGTAATAATATATATACATACTCCTATATACGGCCATCTAACCAATTACATGTACACATGTATATGTATTGCATAGGGGCGATTATATGCATATTTTTAACTACACTAAGGAGCAAAAATACTAAAGAGGCTATTTCGAAGCCGTGGTTCCTCGCCAGATAATGCGTTTAGTGAATTCTGATGATGAATACCCCGAGCTTCGATACAGAATTTCCAGAGTGCCTAGGATACCCAACTGAATGAATCTGCGGTTAACGCCGGAATTGTGCTTGTTCAGAAAAACATCTAAAATGGCAATAAAATGTAAGGAAATCCAAATGCTGACCCAAACTCTCCCGCTGTTTTGTTAACTGATTGTGCGATCAGTTAGGTATCTTAACAAATTTTGACCCCCTCTATCCATTATTAAACCTCACTCAAAACAACGCCTGGCGGGGAACCAAGGCTTCGAAATAGTCTCGTTTGTATGAAAAACGCACTCAGACCCGGTATTTTTGCTCCTGAGTGTACTTAGGTATTAACATATCCCACAGTAAACACTGAATTTTACAAAGACGTGTAATACTTCCGATGAATCATAGGATTGATTGAACTTCGTGTAATTAGCTATTTTAAAGTAATCGTCGGATTAAGCTGCTTAGTAGCTAGTTAATACGAGATAACTATAGATAACTCGATGTTTATCTGTAATTACAAAGTGCTTATTATTGACACAGACAATAATCTTGAATTCTTTGGTTTTTCCCAGTTGTCACGTTGCCTATTTATCTAGCCACGATCACAGAGTTTAAACGTTGTAACTTTGTCGCATTTGGTTGTAAATCGTTTTGATGAAGTTTATATTCGTAAGTATCTTATATCAGACATGGACACGTAAAGTTTCCTTACGATAATTTTCCTTTACTGTTCTTACAGTTTTTTTGAAGTTAATTAATTATCTGATTCTCTTGAATCAGGTAATTAATTAACTTCAAAAAAACTCATTGGTACAGTAAAGTGCAAAAAAAAGTATCGAAAGAATCCTCTCATATATATGTTACGAAGTTCTTATAGCACTTGAATAAGGTGCATTGGGTCATGTTTTTGAGATGTTGCGTTCTCCCATATTTTTACACTTGACTGTACATGGTGACCGCGGTGGTTCATTCGTTTTGTTACCAACCAGCCTAACATGGCATGGCTTTCATTGCTAAAACATTTTTAAATTAGTACAGATACTTTGGTTACGGTTCCTAAAACAGCTCATCGGCAAATGCCAAATTAGTGGCATCTTGTCTACGGAACCAGATGATAGCTAGGCTCGCATTTGAAAAGGAATTTGCTAGCAGCAGTTCCGTCTTGAACTAATTTTTTTTGGTCATTATGTCATTGTTGACCTAATTACTAATATTGGTATTTAAATTTTGGTATCTCTGGAACCGTAAACTTTTCAGAATTTCTTAAATATCTAACGTGTACACAGGGCTAGGTTAGGTTAGGTTTGATTTACAAAAAATCCTGGAAAGTAACAGAACTTACATAAAAAAATACTCTATGACTTGCTATCTGTCAATCTCTGTCTATCTGTCAATGGAATATGAATCTATTATGAATGAAATAAAGCCAACTTTCTAATTTGATCATTAGTCATAAAAACAAAAGTAATTCCTATTTACTTCCTTTGCACTAGATATTAATTTCAATGGCTGTATTATGTACTCGTACTATTTTTAGTTCAAGGTACCTAAATCAGGAGGCTAAAACACATTTTGACTAAAATAATTATGAAGGATGATCAAGACCAAGTTGTTTTTCTTGTAAATAAGAACCTCTATTTTACCCACCCACGGCTTTCCCCTAGGTGTAACATGCAACGACTTCCCAGTTTACCGACGCAATCGCTGTCGGCCTGGGGCGATGCCTGCGTCAAATCAGGGAACAGCCGGAAAATAGGGAACAAGCAGTACGGTACATTTTCCTCAATTTGGCTCCAATGGATTGGTGTAAACGTCAGATTCAAAGCGAAAGGAAAAATAATTCGCTAGTAGGTAATATTAGACTCAAAACACTTGTGTGCTAAGGTTTGAGTAAATAAAGTGTCTTCTCGTCTATTAGACTTTGTCTAAAAAATATTTTTTACGAGCTCGCTCATTCGACGAGCAAAGCGGGTAAGCTAAGAATGCACTTAAATGTGCTTTTTTCGCTCCGAAGGGACAACTTCCAGTCGCCGCAAAAAAAAGATTAACCAATGCGGCTGGATCGATCACAAAAAAAACCACATCCGCTTGATAGAGTATCTGCAGGATGTTATCAATACGATGTTATTCATGAATGCTTATCGTATCGTATTAAAGTTTGGTAAAGTCTTATCTTCGGAACTTGCGAGATCCTTACCCCAAATCTTAACTCCTTTCCTTTGATTCCTATGAATGGGCAAATAGTGAATAAAAAAAGTATTGCACAAAAGCAATCGGGTCCGGTCAGGATTTCAATTATTATTATTAAGAAGGGGAACCTATTGTTTAATCGAAAGTATCGAACGTCGACTCGACACACGTAAAAAGACCTCCGAGCGGCTAGTGGAGGGGATATGTTTGGGCATGTTGTCTACTGAAAAACCAACAGCGAGGCAGCAAAGCGGAGCGGTTTACACTCCCCCCGTCGTCCCCACTAATTTGGTCTGTAATTTGCTCACTGCGCAGTACCCTTACCATGAGTAACAAGTAACGTGATCGCTAGCGAGTCGATTGCTCTGTCCCTCGCAGACCTTGCAGTATTCTTATATAGTGCGAGGGACAGAGCATTCGACTAGCGAGTACCTACGGTAATTTTAACTCATGGTAAGGGTACAGGGGGCCTAATATGGCTGAGTTTATCGCGTGATAAAGTGTGGATAAGGCATCCGTCACCTTTTGACAAAAGATAAGATATAAGAAATTTATTCAGTAAGTAGGCCGCTCGGGCACTTTTACACATCGAGAATCTTCCAGCGCTTCCCATGAGGAGACCACTGCTGAGAAGAAACGCCGCAAAAAACTCAGCAGACAGTCATTTTTTTAACATATTTTATATTACAATGGTACTACTAAGTCTAGCATTATATAAAGCTACAAGTATTAAATTAAATATAATATCAAATAACATGTGTAGTTCAGCAGGAAAACATGCCAAAAATATTACGGGAGAGATAGAGAGAAAACAAAAATAATAATAGAATCAACTACTTATGTGTATATGAGATGGTCACGTAAATAAGTACGAGAGTGACGGATGCTCTATCCACATTTGACACGGGATATATACACAGCCATACTAGGCCCGCAGGGTTCTTTTATCATGTGTCGACTTGTATCATTACGCACAATTTTTATTTCCTCGGAAGGCACTTCTCGTCGCATGAGTTGTCTTTTTTGGTCGCAGTTCTAACTTAACCCAACCTACTTAATTAATATCAAGATATCCTGAAAACATTATGGTATCAGCAGAAAATTGCGTTCGATCAAATGAAATAATGGGTTACCAACGTTACCATTGAGAACTATCATAATCCGAATACATTTTCTTGGAGAAGAAAACGCACAGACATAGTTTTACTTATATTAAGACTACAGGATATTTAAAGATCGTACAAACCAGACTAACAAGGAAAGGTATCCAACTGTCCGGCTCCGATTTTGTTCATTTTGATATATGTTAGAGAGTAGTTTAAAATAACAGACACGTATTTTTTTTTAGCGGCCCAAACTCAACCTGTTGGGAGAAATTGACCTCCAAAGTACTGAAAAGTGACTAAACCCTCTAACTTATACAAAAGAGATATTTAAAAAAAAAATGCAAGCTTCATAGCGGTTTGATTATAAATGTTTAAGATGAAAAAATAATGAGCACGTGTTTTGTTATATCGGCTAAAACTCATATTTAACAAAAAAAACCCTTCAAAGATCATTGAAGATACACTTCCTGTGGTATTTAAAAAAAATACGTGTCTGTTATTTTAAACTACTCTCTAACATATATCAAAATCGATAAAATCGGAGCCGGACAGTTGGGAACCTTTCTAAGTAAGTTTAAATTATTAAATTCACAATCCAAGTATCATAGGATTGACTTTTTTTAATACAACGGCTTTTATTCACTACTCGCTTTTTAACCCGTGGACCGAAACGAAGCCGAAAGATAAAAAAAAGTATTATTTTTGGATTTCTCGAGTGTATCTTATCGTTATAACAGTTATCCAACGAACAGTTGATATTACTTGTTATTTTACCTGAACCGCGGCCAAAGCGCACAGGAGAACGATCACGAAGCTCTTCATCTTTCAGTCGTCCAAGTTACAACTAACTCGTAATTAACACCAAACCAATTATGAGCCATACATCAATACGTCAATAGCAGTATCTAGAGATATGGAATCTTAGACAAGTGTTAATCCTTTGATAAAGTTGAATTAAAAATAATTATCGCGAGATTATTATGAGCGACTCAATAATTCAATGGGGTTTTAAGTAGGATTTTTAGCGGTATTTTGATTTCGACTTCAAAAAAGGAGGGTGTATTGCGTTGTACTACTGACCAAAATTAGAATCATAAATATGAGGTAGGTTTCGGGTAAGTTAATTTTGCCCGGAGGGCCAAACCACCCAGAAATAAGAGCTCCGCGGCAGCGCAGCTTCGTCGACCCTGTTAATTTGATATTCAAATTGAAATCATTGGTCGGTAGTAAAACGCTTGACAAAAAAGGAAAAGGTTCTCAATTCGGTTGTTATTTATATGGTGGAATGTCAAACCACCATAACCTTTAAACTTTTGTAGCATATTTAGGAAAAGGTGAAAATAATGCAAAGCAATACATCTAATTAATTTTATTTTTCTTGGGGAAATTGCACTACTATTTACATAAGGGATACAAGTAGAATTTCATCAATTTTCTTCTATAGTTATTCACAATATTTCGTTAATTAAATTCTTGACAAAAGTAAATCTTCTTTTTAATATGCCTAATAAAATAACCTAAAACTTATCTTAACCAGTAACATTGTAACTTGATACTCTTCAGTATTTCTATCTATTAATCACCTTAAACACGCTACATTGTTCAAATCGAGTCTTAAACAATAAATATTTGAGTTTAAATTGCATTTATTCCTTTTCTTCACTCACTCTCACAATCACTAACAATTATTAAGGCCATAACGTTTCCTCAAACCAATGAGTATTATTTTTCTTGTTGTTTAGGACTTTGAGACCATTCCTTGTGTCTTTCTTTAGGTAGAGACCAGCTTTTTGAGCGACGGGGTTTTGGAGGAGTCGCGGGTGTTGCCGGTTCCGCTCGCGCGTCGGGCTGTCTCGAGCGGGAGCGGGTTTTGGAGCGGCGCGAGCGGGAGCGGGAGCGAGAGCGGGAGCGTTGGTGAGATCTGAAAGTAACGAATGGAATTATTATAATCAATAAGTGTAACCTAGTATGATGGGGTAAGGCTGTTGTCGAGTGGAGACCCAGAACCGGGCGGAGGAACGTTGGCAGACAAGGAATGAGGTGGACCGACGACCTGGTCAAGGTGGCGGGAAGGTGCTGGATGAGAAGAGCACTGGACCGAGATGAGTGGCGAGCAATGCAGGATGCCTACACTCAGCATTGGGTGGCTATAGGCTGAACAAGAAGAAGAAGAAGAAGTATGATCAAAGTTTCTAAGATCCCTGATCTAACGTGATGCAGAGGGAAATTCGATTACTTTGTAATATGTACCGAATAAAGATATTCAATCAGATCAGCTCTTAGATATAGCATATTACATAGGTCTACGTACGTATTCCGAAGGAGTATTTTTTTTGCTGTATGGGAAATAGGCCCCCAAACACGTAATGCAACGTATATTATTAAAACATAATGTAAATTGGTGTTTAAATTTGATTAACCGTGTCTGATTAATCATCATCATCATGTCAGCCGAAAGACGTCCACTGCTGGACATAGGCCTCCCCCAAGGCTTTCCACTCAGACCGGTCTTGTGCTTTTCGCATCCACCACGGTCCCGCGATCCTGACGAGGTCGTCACTCCATCTTGTTGGAGGCCTACCTACAGCTCGTCTCCCGGTCCGCGGACGCCACTCCAGAACCTTCTGACCCCATCGGCCATCAGTCCTGCGGGCAATGTGCCCCGCCCACTGCCACTTCAGTTTAGCTATTCTCTGATTAATATGAATTTTAAATTATGAATCTCAATACAAATGTGAATCAATAAACGTAACTGTTTCTAGTGGGCCCAAAATAGACTCCTTTCCTTTTAGCTCCTTTAAACTAAGATCTGAAGTTAAAAATAAAAGCTTGTAAATAGTAGATTGTAAACCAAGTAATGAAGGTGACATTGTTCGGGGGTTCTAGTGATACTTTCACTAGAGTTAAACATTCTAGGTACTTGTTATATCGTCTAAGAAAAAAGGAAAACAGGCGTATGTTATTGGCACGAATTCACTTTGTTTTAATTACTCATCATTATCGAGATGCTAGTGGGATAAGTAATTGCCACTTTTCTCTGTTCTCTGCCAGTTTTTTCACTTCCTGATACGACACGACATTCGCCTTCTGTCTTATTTGGCTCAAATGAAGCCTTTAAACAACATACAAGATATATAATTTTTTTCACTTCCTGATACGACACGACATTCGCCTTCTGTCTTATTTGGCTCAAATTAAGCCTTTAAACAACATACAAGATATATAATTATGTATCGGCCCTGTTGGTTTGAGAAAAGAGAAAGCATAGAAAAACAGATGTAAAATTTCCCCACCTTGACCTCCGACTCCTGCTTCTAGTGCGCCTCCGGCTTCTACTTCTAGTTCTGCTGCGGCGACTGCGCGAGCGCGACCTGGTGTACGAGCGGCGCCGCGAGCGGGAGCGGGAGCGGGAACGCGAGCGGGTGTACGAACGCCGGCGGGAGCGGGAGCGCGAGCGCGAGCGCGAGCGTCCGCGATCGTCCGATTCGGTTAGGTTTTTGAAATACCTAGAAATTAAAGGGATGGTAGAACACATTAACAGGCCACATAAGTTTTGTGTATACGCGTAAAGAATGTGAGATGGAGATAGTAGGCGTGCCCTGATGGCAGCGTTAAATTCACAGAGTATCTGTTTAGTTTAAATCACAAAATTTATAAAAAAAATGGTTTACCAGGACTGAGAAGTTGTAAATATTCAACTATTGAACCAAAAATCAACGTTAAAGATTGTTGAGGTTTGAAGATTCAAACAGAGACATGTACAGTCGGGCAAAAAAAATTGCAATAATATTATGACAGTGACAAGTGTCAACGTCAGCGATTATTACAGGTGTAGTGCATAATTGCTTTCCTTCGTATTTGCACGGAAACGTACGAACGTGTCATGCTACTTCAGTCAACCTCAGTACTTTTTGTACTGTGACCGACTGAAATAGCAAAACTCGTTCGTACGTTTCCGTGAAAATACGAAGGAAAACAATTATGCACTACACCTGTACATCTCACAGAAACTTTTGTAAAAACTGGTGGACCACTTTTTTGGCCGAACGTACAAACACAGACAGTCATGTTTGAAAAATAAAACTATCTAGGTTTTAGTTTCTTATTGTGTTTTCACTTTTAACAGTCTCAAGGAAATAATATAAAGTTTAATATATTTAAAAAACAGTTAGTCATATTACGTGATGCACATTATATGTACTTGTGTTTTTACGTGTATGCGTGTGAGTGACAATGTGTGCGTGAGTGAGTGAGTGTGATTGACAGAGACCGGAATTTTCGCAGCAAAACAAAAGACAGTGATAGAAACACTTTTTTATCGATATCGAGTATTGTTACATAAAAAAAACATGGCGATATATTTCCCTTATTTTATAATCATTCGCGTCACTTGTTTTATAGGGTAAAGTCATTAGTGGTCAGCCAGAGACCAGTAGTCGACCTTATATGATTGTGAAAAGTGGGAAATATATGTTTCGTAGTCTTCCCACTCATACAAAATATAGGCAGAGGCAGACTACAGGCATCTGGCCGACCACTGGTGACTTTACCCTATATGTTATTGCATCCAAATTTTACTTTGACGCTTGAGAAACTGTCTATTCCCAGATAATGTAAAGAAATTAATGATTATCTACTCCTATCACTATCACATACCAAATAAAATGTCACGTATTACTGTGAACGGACGTGTATTTTGGATAAAAAATTGCATCTTAAATAATTTTATACAAACTTTACTTTTTTTTTTATTTCGTGGACCCGTTTTTTTCTTTTGTTACACACCTATCGATATCTCTATTATTGCGAAAATTCCGGGCTCCGGTGATTAATAAGCACTGACTTGAAATATTTGTGGCTGGCGTCGGGCCCGTCGAAGTAGGGCAGCCGCACGCCGCGCCCGCGCCCCCGCCCGCGCCCGCGCGCGCGCCGCGCCCAGCCCTCCGCGCCCGGCGCGCGCACCGGGTAGTACAGCGGCGCTGCGGGGACCCAACACCGCAGTTATATACTGCACCGCGGACACGCAGTCAGCGGCACTTCCAGTGCGGCGTCCTAGCGATGCGAATTCCACGCGAATGCGATGCGATGCGGTGCGACGCGGCGCAAAAGAAACGAACAGTCGACAACTATTGAAATGTCCTACGTGACCAATACAGGCGCGGGCTAACAAGCGGCGCGGCGCGAACGTAGTAGTTCTACAGCGGGGCGATTCGCGCGCACGTAGGACAAAGCCGCCGCGTCGCACCGCTTCGCATTGAAATCGCGTATCGCCGCATCGGATCGCTTCGCAATTCTGTTCGCTTTGAATCGCCCAGGAAGTGTCCGCGGGCCAAGCGTCAGCTAATGACGATAATGCCCGCCTTCCACTGCGAGCGGACCAAGCCCCGTACGGACTCGGCCGGGCTTACAACGATCACTTCAAACGTATCCACCGCGAGCTAACCTTTTTAAAGTCACCATTGTAAGCCAAACGGTAACGTAATAACGATTTTTCATACACGTGTATTTCCTTTAAAATGTCTTAAGAGTGCGACGGTTAGTATTTTAAGGAGGGTTAAGTAAAATCAGTTTTAATTCTAATTCTAATTAATAGCTTTCATTTCACTCAAGGGGCGCGTTTTATAAAGCTATAACTAACAATTTTACAAATCTAAACTGGCAACACTGCTGAAATGGTTGGTCGTCATTGATCCAATAGAAACTTTTTTTTTTATGGCTAGTAGAAGGCTAACGAGTGCACAACACAGGCCACCCGATGATAAATGGAACCGTGAGCCATAGACATTCACAAGACTGCAAATGCGTTGCCCACCCTGAGGACTAAGATGGAATGCCTCTATGCTAGTTATTACACCGGCTGTCTTATCCCCAAACCGGAACACAACAATGCGAACACTGCTATTTGGCGGTAGGTTGATGGATAAGATTTGTTAGCTGTAAATTGTAATTTGCAGCCTTATAAAACAGGCCCCTGGTATTTCGCCTATATGAAATTATTTGTAAACACTCCGGAATACTTGTCTTTTCCCCGCTGCCATACGCACGTAAGGGCCATAATAATTGCTGTGTAAATAAAAACGATTTTTCCGTTTCAGTACCTACCAGAAATCACCACTTGTTTTTTTTTGTTGTAAATGTATAAACAATTGTCCGGGGATTACTTTTGAATTTTAATTTACAATATTAAGAAGATAGTGGAGCTAAAAATCTCCATACAAAATGCGAAAACGTTTCTCTATCCTTAAACCATACATCAATATGTTGTAGACATCATGAAAAACTATTTCAGTACGTTATCCTTTCCAAGAAAATATTTCTTAGATGAAAACAAATTTAAAAAACAAAAATCAGAAACGTACAGGCGTAGTTCTTTATAATAACTACAACATATTCAAAAATCCTGAAAATTGGACTCGATTCAGGTTGCGGCACCACTGAGGCGGAGCTGTGCCAATATTAACCAATAGAAGGAGCGTGCGGTCACGTGGAGCGCGCCTCGCGCACGTCAGCTTAGATTCTATTGGTCAATATTGGCACAGCTCCGCTCCGCTCCACTCGTCTCTGCCTCAGTGGAGCCGCAGCCTTAGGAAGAGAAACGTTTTCGCCCGGAACTAAAGAATGATGGGCAAACATGTATGGAACCCAGCCCAATCGTCAATATATGTAATTATAACTTATGTAGGCTTATTGAGCCCACTATTTGCTGTAATTCTTGTAAATAGTAAAATCGGTTAATTGTAAGATCTAGTACACATTGGTCAGATTCCTTTTTCGTCAGAATAAATTATAGCCTGTTTTTTTTCGGACGAAAACGGAATTACTTTTTGGACAGAAAAAACTTTGATTAATTTTTATAATTTATTTATTTGTTACATTATATTATTTAATATTAGGCAGTGTCGACGGAGCTCCGCTAACGCGGAGCTCCTATTTCTAGATGGTTTGGCCCTCCGGGCCTGCTGCAAAACTAACATAACCTAAACCTACCTACGTATTCTATGGTCATCCGCGTATCAGGTAATATGTGTTTATTCTGACGATAGCGGAATCTGCTCGAAAGTCCGTTTTCGTCCGAAAAAAAACAGGCTATAATTTATTCTGACGAAAAAGGAATCTGACGAATGTGTACTAGACCTAATTGTAAGTCGGATATACGGGAAATAGCATTGCAGCGCATGCGGGGCACAGCTAGTGTAGTAATAAACGTGTGTGTGTGAATATTTGAAGGCTGATAACTCTCTTCTGTGGGGTTTTTTGTAGTATGTCCCCGTGAATGAAGCTTATGTAACTATCTTTCACGTGGTTGGTATACATGAGATTTGTATTGGTTATATGGGCCAATTTGCCCATCATTCTTTGTTTCTTTTAACAGCTACGCCATTTCACCGGCGCTTCACAATCAACAAAGAATGTTCGGTCGCAAGCGTTTCGGGAACACAGAGTGACGGGAACTTTAAGTGGAATCCGTGACACTTGCATTCCTAAGACAACAATCTTAAGACTGCAATCGTGAATTAAAAAAAATCGAGTCCAATGTGTTTAACAATCGTAGGAGCAGTAAATTATATTCGGTTTCGCTCGAACCCAGTATGGATTCAAGTGAAACCGACCACATAAACACCTGTTGAATAATATTAGTACTTATGGTCAAAATGAGACGTTGAACCTAGCCATAAACACAAACAAAAAAAAACTAAAACAGCTTGAAATTGAAATACCTAAACACAAGGTGCCTTTCCACCGGCTAGACGTGGCGAGACGAGGCGCGATGAGTATTGAAATTTGTATACAAAAACATCTTTCTTCACGATCTTCGGTGCAAACGGTCGGGAGCCTGCCGTTTCGTCAAAATATCTTTAGTCAAATGTATCATTTCCCAAACTTTTCATTTGCCAAACCAATGTTATACATTGTTTTCAGAATTTATTTCAGTACCATTGTGTAGAACCCTATGGGTTAGGTTGGGTTAGTTTTTATAAAATCCTGAAATACTTACGGTAACAGAAAACAAAGCAGTTTGGCAAATGAAAATTTGGGAAATGATACATTTAACCAAAAATATTTTGACGAAACAAAGGTAACCCGCAAACGGTCGTTTTAATACAAATTTCAATTCTCGTCTCGCCTCGCCGGTGAAAAAGCACCTTTAGAAGACTAGATCTGAAATCGAATGGCGCAATATATAACAAGATGTTTGGTAATTTGAAATATCGAAGTAAGATGAGCCAAAACATGTTGAAATAAAGCCCCTGGTGTTAAAATAGGAATGATACTCATACTTTGCGAGAAGGGGTACCCGGGCGGCGGCACGGCGTAGGGGAACCCGAAGCCGTAGGGAGCGGGCATGCCGTACATTCCTGAAATGTACAACCCAACAATTATATTATATGAAATGTCTTCAAATTTATAAATCTGTAAGTAACCTGTTGGTCTCGCAGACGAAAGATTCCGTACTATTTTTGTTTTATTTTACTTTGAATATTTAAAAATAGTGAACATTTCTACCGTCTACGGTTTATAACATACCCATAATTTCATCGAATTTCACTTCATCGATTGTATCGTTTCAAAGAATTTCATTTCAACAAACGGTGTTTACTGTTGAAACCACGATGGTTTCAGGATGTCTGAAACATTAACTGACGTAGGTTAGGTTAGGTTTGCCTTTCGATGAAATGAAAATCCTTCGTAATAATACGTTCGTTGTAAGGTGTTTCGATAAAGTAATAGGAACCCTTTAAAAACTTCTGGCAACTTTTTCCGATAAGTTAGTCACACATAGTTAATTGAACTATGCACGTGATCAAATTTTCTCATATAGCCTATAATTTTTGTATTCATTTGTACAACAAAAAACCATCCATCGATTTCAAGACAATACTTTAGGTTAATAGAAAACAATACTAGTAATGAGGCCGCACCCCGAGGGAGCCACTGTCAATATCTTGTTGATTTCTGTCTTAAGACACTAATAGTAGATTGTACAACTAGTGCATAAAACGAGCCATTTTACCCAAGATGTGCATATAGCCACACGAGCCGGAACGGCGAGTGTGGATAGTCACGTCGAGGGTAAAATGGGTTTTATGCTCGAATTTTATACTCTGCTTTTCACTTCGATTGCAAGGAAATAAAACAAGAAGCACATACTGAGATAGATTTTCTTCGATTTAGGCGGCAATATCTTCTCAATTACATCTTTCGCACTTCTTTCCATTAAAGTCTCAGGCGAAATCATTATTTGATCGTCACTATCACTACTCGAGGACATTGTTCAACTACTTATTGAATTTTCAAACGCGACGCAACAAAATTTTCTAGTTTCTAGTTTAGTTTAACGAAAAATTTGCTTCGCGCCTCACAATTTTTCTTAAACTTTTTTTTTATTTTTGACTATGTGACGTTTGACTATGGTCTGTGCCTTAATGCCAAGTTATTATAAATATTTGCGTAATACATTTTTTACTTAAATGCACGCCCGTATTATTCGTAAATTTGTATTTAGATAGTTATATATATATGTCGTAATTAAATTAAGAAATAACCTAAACCTAAATAACCTAAAATATGGCGTATTGTGTATGTGGCTGTAAGGCCTGATTACCTTCTTAACTTTTTTTTTTAAACTTCGACTTTGTGACGTTTGACAGGTTTGACTATGGTCTGATGCTTAATGCCAAGTTATTATAAATATTTGCGTTGTATTTTTTTACCGTAAATGCACGCCGTAGGTATTATTCGTAAATTTGTATTTAGATAGTTATACAAATGTCATAATTAAATTAAGATGTAACCAAAATCTCATAAAAATATATCAATTAAATGAAGGTGTATTGTGTGAAGGCTGTAAGGCCTGATTGCCTTAGTCTTAAAAGAAGAAATTACTTTATGCACTAGTGCATAAAATGCGATTTTATGCAGCCTATATCCAGCATAAAGAAGGACTTTACGAGCATGAGAAGTGAAAAAACTATTTTTTAATACAGTAGCTCAAAAAGTGATACTTTTCGTATAGATCGTGCGAAAAATTGGGTTTTTTCGAACTAGTGCTTTTTACTTTTCCTATTTCGCACTAGTGAGTTTTTTTTACTTTTCCATTTTTTTTAATATACTAAATAAACTAGGCCGTGCATCCAACCAAAGAGTTAGGATGTTTAAATAAAGTACCAGGAGCGCAGAGGTCAGTAGGGGCGCGCGGGGCGGGCGGGCCACAGCGCGACCCAGCGCGGGTTGGAGGGGAGGTAGGTACTTCTAATGTTATGCTCTCCTAGTATTTGATTAAAATTTAGGTAATTTCGGACAGTGTGCTCGCGTTAAGCTCACTTCAAAGGTGCGGGGGAAGAGAAGAGATACACAGATACCCACATAAACACATACACAGATACACATTTTTTTGCAAATGTATTAAAAAACGTCGTTTGGTACACGTGCGGAACTGTCATTTTCACTTTTCCCGAGTCTTGTCCCACGCGTGCAGCTCGGGACTCGTGTGAAATGACATACCTTCCGCACTTGTATCAAAATCTACAATTGTTCGCTATGATATGTGTGGTGTTGCGAAAGGTTAACTTACCAGCAGTTTTAGAATAGTCTTGTTCCCGCTCCGGCGTGGTCAGCTTCTCGACTTTGAGGGGTTTCCGTGAGCGGTCGCGCTCGCGCCGGCGCTCGTCCGACGAGATCGAGCTCAGCGACGAATCGCGCCGGGTCTTCTTGTTCTCCAGCGCAGAGCGGAGGATTATGCGACCTGTGTAACAGAAACATTAACCCCCTTATTCATAAACTCACTATAAACCTATTTTATTTAAGAGTATTCTTTGTCCTTTTCTGTGAAACCCATGTCACTACAGATAGACGTAGAGAGGATAGCGGATATTTCAAGCAAATTAGTTATTGCGCGTTTGTAGAGGGTAAGACTTTCATTACACCTAGCTACAAACTAACCCCTTTGCGAAAAAAACGGGCGCTTTTGATTATGTCGAGTAGTATAAGTGCATAGACCGAGAGTCGCACGGGTTGAAAACAAGTTATGAAACTTTGTCACTCAGCGTGCAATGGAAAGAACTATGCTCGGAGTTTCTTTGCGCGATATGATCCGTAATACGGTAATACGCCAGAGAACCAAGGTCACCGACATAGCTCAGAGAGTTAGCATGCTGAAGTGGCAATGGGCAGGCCACATAGCTCGGAGAACTGATAACCGTTGGGGAAGAAAAGTTGTCGAGTGGCGGCCCCGCACCGGTGGACGGAGTGTTGGACGGCCTCCCACCCGGTGGTCTGACGACCTGGTTAGGATCGCGGGGAGCCGCTGGATGCAAGCGGCTCAAGACCGTGACTTGTGGCGCTCTTTGGGGGAGGCCTTTGTCCAGCAGTGGACGCCCCCGGGCTGATGATGATGATGATGAATTAGACCCATCAGAAATGATGATATCCGCAATAGAACTAAGGTTACCGACATAGCCCGAAGAATAGCTAATCTGAAGTGGCAGTGGGCGGGCACATTGCTCGCAGGACTGATGGCCGATGGGGGCAGAAGGTTCTGGAGTGGCGTCCGCGGACCGGAGACGAGCTGTAGGTAGCTCCAACAAGATGGAGTGACGACCTCGTCAGGATCGCGGGAGCGCGGTGGATGCGAATAGCACAAGACCGGTCTGAGTGGAAAGCCTTGGGGGAGGCCTATGTCCAGCAATGGACGTCTTTCGGCTGACATGATGATGATGATGAAGTAGACCCGTTGAGTTTGGACACTTTTATTTATTTATTAATGATTTATTGGAGATCCTTTGATCTTTGAGTGGTGATTTGATAGTGAAAAGTGTGTTACTAAGATGAACTTATGTCTACAGTTATATCACTAACTATTCCCGTGCCCACTTTGTTCGCAATAAACATTTTTTTGGGTTAATATATAGCCTGTGACACTCACAAATGACGTGGCGTTCTATTGTTAAAAGAATTTTCAAAATCGTTTCAGTTGATCCAGAGATTACCCCCTACATCGTCACAAACTTTACCTCTTTATAATATTAGTATAGATATAAATAGTATAGATAACTCTACAGACAACACACCAGGGATGTAACAGAGCTCCGGTTCCGCTTCCGTTAAGTCGGAACTTCCGTTTAGTTTTAAACATCCGCTTCGGTTCTGGTTCTGTTACTTCCAAAACGGCTTTAAAGGCTGATAATTCATGTTTGGAATTTTTATTATGAATAGATAGAGTTAGCTTAGACCTCTCATCCACCTCCATCCAATCCACCTATCACTCGGGTTCCGCTTCCGCTTCTGGTTCCGTTAAACTAAATTGAAAAGATCTGGTTCCGGTTCCGGTTCCGATATAACCACATCTGTTACATCCCTACAACACACCACAAAATATAATGTATAACATCCTTGCTTACCATCCAGCGCCTGCTGGAATCGTTCGCGCGCGTCCTGCAGGGCATCCTCGCACCGCCGCTTGACGCGTTGCACGAGCCGCGAGCGCGCGACCCGCTCGCCAGGCATATTGCGCCCGTTCTGTTGCAGGTCCGGACGTAGCTGGAATTATAAAGAGAGGAATTATGACAGGAGAAGCGAGGACCCGAACTCTAATTGCGGATTCCCACTTGTCTGATACACTTATGATTTGGGTGCTATTTGTGGGGACTTGTTGTGTTGGAGTTCCTTGTTGCTGATGATGGTCTTGTCTGATGTGCTAGTAGATTTACTCCACGTGTTCAAGAGCCCTATGTGGCCAATTTACTCCAACCAATGGAAGGACCATAAATCCATCATCACTTTCAAAGAACACCGCACGGAAAGGGTAAAAAAAGGGTGATTAAGGAATTAACAGACAAGACGAATGTCGTGTCGTATCAGGTGGGAAAGCTGGCACAAAACAATTACAACAAGAGCCCAGTTCTTACGTTAAATTGTGATGAATGAGTTAACAGCGGATAGATGAGAGTGCCCCCCCCCCCCCCCTAGTGCACAAACAACAAACCTCAATTCTCATGAACAGCTCCTCAATTAGCCTCATACCCTGCAACTTCTTTTGCGCTTCGAGCAGTTTCTTTCTCTCCTCAGCAACTTTCCCGTTGAAATCCACATTGTCCCGTTGCATTATCATGGCTAACTGCTTCTTCTTCCGCCTCTCTTCGCGTTCTCGCATTTGTTCAAGCTTCTCCCGCTCTGTGCTCTCGTATTTTTGTCTTAAACAGTAAAAATTATACGTGAGACGGTTTCCTTTTGTCTGTGATAGATGGGGATGAGGTTTCAGTGGCCTATGAGCAAGCAATATTGCCACTATACAGAGTTACAGACAAAGAGTAGGAAAATTAATTATTGGCTATGAATTTTATAATAAAAATTAAAAGAAATCTATAATCAAGGGGACTCCATAACAGAATGGTACGGACCTCTTTGTGTGCGAGTCTGACTTGCACTCACCACTGGAGTGGCGACAAACAATCTATATATATATATGAATAAAGTTGTGAGTGAATTGAGAATATGCTGGCGTCATTGTTACTGACCCTGCCTCAAAGCTAGCGGAACTAGGTTCAAATCCCGGTATGGGCAGATATTTGTGTAATGAGCGCAAATATTTGTTCCTGAGTAATTTTATGTATTTCGGAATATATTTCTCTATAGTCATCATGTTTATCATTGTCCAGACCATAATACAAGCCTAGAGCCGCGTATCCATCAAGTGCTTTGTGAGCCAAATGCTCAGTCTGTGTGCTCGGTCGGTGTGCTCAGTGTGCACTGTCCATTCAGTGTGAATAGTAGTGGTTTTGGCTAGCGTGGCAGCAGCGTCGCGTGGCGTACGCACCCGGCACACCAAAGGCGCGCGCCGCGCACGGCAGCTGCAGCGCATAAGCAGCGCTGCTAGCCTTGTAAAAAAAATACAACTACTGACGCGCCGCAGCTGCCGCGCCCCACTGCAACATCCAACAGCTATTTTATAACACATTTGAATATAATACAACATACCTTTCTCTAGCCTCTCTTTTAGAAATCTTGTCTTTTTCTGCCTTCTCTTCATCATCCTTAGCTCTTTGTCGTGAAGAGAGCCTTTCCCTTACAATCGCTCGTCTCTTTACAGCTGCATCAGTCATGTGCTTAGTTTTATCAAAGTCAACACTAATACCACACCATTCTGCTATATCCTCCTTCTTCCGGAGAAGCTTCTTGCCTCTTAATCCATCCATACACCGGACAAAACCAACATATTCATTGAATTGTATGTACGCTTCAAAGTACAATGATTGATCAGAGGGAGATATAGTGATTCCTCGCATTGCAGCTTTCATTTGCATACGAAATGGATCAGCAATAGGCACATCTACTTGACGGATGCTACCATACTTTTCAAACACTTTCTTCAACACACTTTCAGATGGCAAAGCATCCTCATCTTGATCCCGGTCATGTACAAACCAACGGATTGGCAGGTTTGCAATATGTATTGTGTCTGGTCTCTCTCCAGGCTTCATTTCATCCATGTCTGTGGCATCACGGAAGAAAGAGTCCCATGAATGGCAACTCGGGAAATCAGACTTTGACGAAGAAACTTTCACTTTAAGCGGGTCAGGGTAGTTATTAAGCCGCACAACTCGGTCTTCGAGTCGCGACATCACCCGCCCAAGTTTTTCTCGCTGTTCTAACTCGGCATCGAATCG
This sequence comes from Acleris sparsana, assembly GCA_923062465.1. NCBI lineage: Eukaryota > Metazoa > Arthropoda > Insecta > Lepidoptera > Tortricidae > Acleris > Acleris sparsana. Next base: position 2,172,168 of record OV281302.1, on the reverse strand, counting down.
TATCACTTCAGAACCATGTTTAGACACTTTTAGTATTGAAAACGCGTCAGGTTGGATCATTCTTCTCAAATTCTCCATCAATTCCCAATTGGAGATGGATTTCCCGTTGACCTTGTTGGTGGGGAGCTGGACAGAAATGTTTAGCCTGGCGTACGACTTGAGATACAAACGCTGCGGCAAGTACAGTACCACAGCGTCTGAAGTGTCCCTACACACTTGAATATTCATGATAGCCTAATTAATTTGCTAACCCTTTCAAATATTACAATATATATACAATACAATACAATACAATAAGAAAATGAACTACACATATAAAATCAAATGGATAGCTACAAATCCAAACATGACACTAAAGACTGAAAACAATACAATGAAAGTAATAATTCATGAAATGACCAAAGTAATTCTCTGATGATAAGCCCATAGTTCCCGCCGCGCCACTTAAAGTTAATTCAAAACTAGTTATTAGTGTTAATCGAGACACTATTTACTATAAAATAAATTAAAATATATGCAATTGCAATGGAAGACTGCAAGCGCCCAAAAAAATCACAGATTATAAATTATAGACGTATGTCTAAAGCTGGTTTAAAAAGACAGATAGGAATCAACCTTGGAATTGACAGTACCTGGTAGTTTGGTACGCATGCGAATTTGAAAACGATAGCGCTAGCGAGCTACTATAAACCCTGAAAAATTAGCGGAATACTGCTAAACAAAAATCTAAGAATTGCAATCTAAAAAATCATGTGCACGCAGCCAGCCTTATCGCGACTACTATCGTGTGTTGTGTGCCTACAGATTTTGAGTTGAGGGCATATCACCACAGATAAGTATAATTGGACGTAGTTACGCGAAAAGGATCCAACCCACGAAACAATCGGAAGTGGAGTTAAGTATACCAAAGTGGTCCTTAAGACCAATACTTTCGATCCACATAAAGAGACCGGTGAAATATAGCGGTTTTACGTGTCAAAACCACATAGGGTACCATCCCACATGTATGGGAGGTCTCCATTTAAAATCGTTAGTAAGGATTCAACCCTCTCTCTTGAATCGTAATCGATTTATTGACTCTTCAAAGAAACCGGTAACAACCACATTATATAAAAAGGATTCAGTCTGCTTGGATTGTTTTTAAATAATTATTTCTTTCTTCTTTGAATATATCTGTAAAACGCAAAAGTGATCCAAAACATGTGGATCCTTTTTGCTAGAAACAATCAAAAACCCAGTAACGATCCATGTGCCCTGGATTCTTATTGCTACATACTATTTAGAAAAAATCAAAAACCCATTAATTAGCGATCCAGGGCACATGGATCGTTACTGGGTTATTGATTATTATCCATGAGTTATATAACAGAAACGATCCAAATGCCTTGGATGTTTTTAATGATGACTGGATTGAATAAATTTCAAACAACAGTACAGATCCGATCATATTATTATATTTACTAGGTGTTAATTATTCGCAAATTAAGAAGAGCAATGTATATGCTATTTTTATGAAAAGTGATTTAAATGAGGAATTTCACGAACTGAATATAGAAAAAAAGGTTAAAGGGACAACAGTTGAAATTTCTAAAGATGATTTTGCACTGCTCTGGCCAGATGGCAAAGAAATTCCCCAGGCAAAGCTAGATGATCTGAAATCAATGTTCGATCTAATTCCAAAAGATTGCTTGCAATTTTATAAACCTTTGAAAGAAAGGTAATATCAATTAAGAGGATGATATAGAAACGTTTGATGGTCCGCTGGATTTTAATATTGAATGAAGGATGAGAATAAATAAATGGAGAGAGACATACAGTAATCTCGTTTAAATAATAAGTATCACAGTCATAATGATCTCGTTACCACGTAAGGTGGTGTAGTTTTATATAAATTAACATTGTGTCATTAAAAACTTAAGATTAGAACTAAACATTCTTAACTCACACACACACACACACACACACACACACACACACACACACACACACACACACACACACACACACACACACACACACACACACACACACACACACACACACACACACACACACACACACACACACACACACACACATACTAAATTAGTTTTCCTAGTGTATAAGTAAAATTAAAAAGGTACATACCTAATGATGAGGGGGGTGCTTTAGGTAATCTCCGACAGAGACCCGGCTACCAAAAACGACGACCTTTGGCCCTGGCAACATACAACTGCAGAACATTGCGGACCGACGATAAGTTGCTGGAACTGGAGGAGGAATTGAGCAAGTTACGATGGGGAATCATAGGTTTGTCAGAAGTCCGTAGAGAGGGGGAGGACATGATAACCCTGAAGTCCGGTAACTTGCTCTATTTCCGGGAGGGCGACCACCAGTCCCAGGGAGGTGTCGGGTTTATCGTCCACAAGTCCCTCGTGAACAACGTGGTGAAGATCGAGAGTGTGTCGAGCAGAGTAGCGTACCTTGTACTCAGAATTACCCAACGATATTCGTTGAAGGTCATACAGGTATATGCTCCGACCGCGACACACTCCGACGATGAGGTGGAGGCTATGTATGAGGATGTTTCCAGAGCCATGCATAGCTTCAAAACTCACTTCACGGTTGTTATGGGGGACTTCAACGCAAAACTGGGCAAACGAGACGGTGAAGAGCAGAGAGTGGGGAATTTTGGAGTGGGGCGTAGGAATCACAGGGGCCACCTACTGGCCAGTTTCATGGAGAAGGAGGGACTCTATATGATGAACTCCTTCTTCAGAAAACGTGAGCATAGGATGTGGACCTGGATGAGCCCTGATGGTGTAACGAGGAATGAGTTAGACTTTATCATGTCGACGAAAAAGTACATATTCAATGATGTCTCCGTGATCAGTGCGGTTAAAACCGGGAGTGATCACCGTATGGTACGAGGCTCATTGAATATCCAGTTCCAGCTTGAAAGGTCTCGACTGATGAAGTCTACGCTCCGCCCGGCACCCGCTCAGCTCCAAAACCCCGAGAGCTTTCAGCTCGAACTTCAAAATCGTTTCGAGTGCCTTGGTAGCGACGTGGACGATTACAACGACAGGTTTTTGGAAGCTGTCCAAACGGTCGGGTCTAAGTTCTTCAAGATCCGCCGTAAAAAAAACCAGCAAGCTCTCGGACTCCACGCTTAGGCTCATGGAGGTTAGGCGCGAGATGATTCTGCAGTCCTCTGGTGACGCTTGTCGTTATCGGCAGCAACAGACAGATATCGAAGTCTCTGAAGCGTGATATACGCCGATTCAATACTAAAAGTATTGAAGAGGCTATTGAGCGTAACAGGGGCTCTAAGGTGTTTGCCAGGGACCTGTCTGTTAGCCAAAGCCAATTGATGAAGCTGAAAACCGACGACGGCAGAGTCATTTCATCCAAACCTGAGCTATTGGCGGAAGTTGAGAAGTTTTATGGACAGCTGTACATGACAACCCGAACACCCGTCGGAAATCTAGCTGAAGACCCGAGGGCTAGATTAACCCGACACTATACCGAAGATCTCCCCGACGTCAGCCTGTACGAGATTAGTATGGCCCTCAAACAGCTTAAGAATGGCAAAGCCCCTGGTGAGGATGGAATTACAGCCGAACTCCTGAAGGCGGGTGGTAAACCCATCCTTAGGGGCCTTCAGACGCTGTTCAGCTCCGTCCTCCACGAAGGGAGAACGCCGAAAGCATGGAACAGAGGTGTGGTGGTTCTCTTCTTCAAGAAAGGAGATAAAACTTATTCCTAGTATATAAGTAAAATTAAAAAGGTTCCTACCTCCCTGCTTACCTTTATTATGTATTGATTCAAGTTCCAACCGTTGATCTCATATGTGTCTTTAAAGAAATATAATATTTCTGTTTCATTTTCATTTCAAAACTACGGTATTACCTGCCCTACATCGTTATTGCGTAATTAAATCTGATACAGCGTCCTGGAAAAACGTATTACTCAAAATGGATCCAACCCTTCATTTCCTAAATTTCTCGCAAAATAATATAGCATGCACGATTTGTTTGATAAGTTTATAAACTGCAGCTGTTTTTCTGTATTTTGACAGATAAAAAACGTATTTAAACAAAAGTATTGCTGATGAAATCCTCTTCAATCTTAAAACCTTCATAACTTTCACGCAAGTCACCGTGGCTTGGATCCTTTTCGCTTAACTACGTCCAATTATGGTGGTAGTTCGAACCGCATGCGTATACAGAAACGGTAGAACTGGCGACCAAATTTTTAAAAATGTTTAATTGGCGGGGAATTTGAGTGCTTGCCGGGACTGGGTATTTTTATAATTAAGATTTACTTCAAGGCACTTATTGACGAAAGCAATGTTGTCTGAAGGAGATCGCTATTTAGAGGTAAGACCGTCTGTTGTATACCTTAATTAAATTGTACTGTTCCGTGTTTTATTTTAGGGCTTCAATAATGTGGATACATCGATGCTAACCACAGAGCTGGTATGATGATGAAGACGGAAGGTTGCCATAGGAACTTGTCATTGGCTTAGTAGATCCGTCGAGTTTGGATTCATTTCTTCTTTTGATTTTGAGTTTGTTATTTTAGTGTAAGAAGGTTAGTACAGTTGGCAATAAAGTGTTACTAAAGATGTTTTTTTTTTACATGGTTGGAGCTAAAAGTTTTAACTACTTCCCGTCATGGCTAGAATTTGGAATCCATAATCCATTTGCAAATCCGATGACAAATATATTAAACTAAACGTAGACAAAATACAAATGTTGACTATGCAAAAAAACCTTGTCCTAAAAGTTGTTTTTGTCAATGCCTTGTTGACCATATAGCTCCGGAAACCTAAAAGAGTTTTAATTAAATATCGCAATGGCTGCATAATGTTTTCAATCCACGAAGTCCAGCCCACTTCTTTATTTAACGTACAGTCAGCGTTACATATACATGACGTATCTCGTGGCTCCCAGTGTAAGTTTTGATGGAACCACAATTCCTTTTTCTACTTCCGTAAATAACTTAGGGGTCACGATGGATCAGAATCTTTCTTGGTGTTGTCAAGTCCCCGAGGTCCGTCGCAGGCTCTTTGCTTCTCTGCATTCTCTACGGCGCCTGCTGAATTCTCTTCCCCTTCACACCAAAATTACCTTAGGTCCATCCCTTCTTCTTCCCCTCCTTGACTACGGTGACGTCGCTTATCTCGACGTATCAGAGAAATTGTTGGATAAATTGGAACGCCTGCAAAATGTATGCATTCGATTTATTTACGGCCTGCGGAAATATGACCACGTGTCTCACTTCCGCGCACAGTTAAAATGGCTACTGGTTCGTTTACGCAGAAATGTCAATATCCTATCGTTGCTTTTCAACACTTTTTGCCTCAATCTCCCCCTTACCTTTCCAAGAGGTCTAGCTTCATGGCGAGAGGTTCTCATAATCACTGCGGTCGAGTGCTAACCTCCTTGTCTTCCCAGCCCATAGGTCTAAAACCTACTCCAAATCCTTCTCGGTGCACTCTGTCAGACTGTGGAACCATCTGCCATTTGATATCAGGAAATCGCAATCGGTCGCATCTCTACAAGGAAAATTGAGAACATACTGACTTGACTCCTTATAATTGTGTACTGTCCTTTGTTTCACTTAAGTTTTTTTTTTTAATGTATATTATACGTATACAAATATTTCATTTCATTTGCCGGTGGGAGGACCTTGTGCAGGATCCGTCCGGATCGCTACCACCATCTTATCCATCAACCTACCGCCAAACAGCAGTGTTCGCAGTGTTGTGTTCCGGTTTGGGGATAAGACAGCCGGTGTAATGACTAGCATAGAGGCATTCCATCTCAGTCTTTAGGGTTGGCAACGCATTTGCAGTCTTAGTCTTGCAGTCTTATGAATGCGAATGTCTATGGGTCACAGTTTCCACTTACCATCAGGTGGCCTTTATTTTTATGTCTTTGTTATTATTTATTCTAAAAAAGGTCTAAATTTAGTTGACGCTGTTTCTGTAAACTTTATTTCTGTATTTGTGTCTACTTATTGCCACATTCTACTTTTTTTCCTCAATCACCCAAAAGTTATCTGGAAGAGATATTAAAGGGATAAGTTCGCCTTTGTACGTTCCTTTTCTGTAAATATTGTAAGTTTAATTTCTTAGTTTTTGTACAATAAAAAGTTTACATACAAGGTAACATTCAAAGTGCTCCAACAGTAAAGTACACCAGTACCTATACCATACAATTTATATGATGTACCAAACTATTTGAGCACTTTGAATGTTACCCTATACATATATGATACAGACTGTACGTCGATACAACCGTTCGACGTACAGAATGACAGAACAAACACGCCTGCTTGAATTGAAAATGTTATACATATAAAATTCCCACAACCGATCCGTAGTCACACCAATTTGCCACATTGGTGTGACTATGGTTCATTTTATTTACCCGTAGTCACACCAAGACCGAATTTGCGTCTGTTTCTCTTTCAAAATCAAACTCAACAGAGTCAACGGAGCTCCGCTAACGCGGAGCTCCTATTTCTGGGTTGTTCTGGCCCTCCGGGCCTGATATAAAAACGAACCTAACCTAAACCTTCCTCCTATTTATGTGTTCGTGTGAGTGTATTCCCCGTGGCACAACTATTTGGCACTACTGGTCAATATTAGTATCATTAATAGGAGGTAGGTTTAGGTTATGTTAGTTCTTTAGCAGGCCCGGAGGGCCAAACTACCCAGAAATAGGAGCTCTGCGATAGCAGAGCTCCGTCGACTCTATTAAATTTGATTTTGAAATATAGAAATCATTCGTCAGTAGTGCCACGGAGTAGTGCCACGGGCAATGAACGTTCGTGTGACTACGGATAAATAAAATGAACCATAGTCACACCAGTGTGGCCAATTGGTGTGACTACGGATCGGTTGGTAAAATTCCTTCCTAGCAACGAGTCCAACAATAAGCAGATGTAATTTATTTTAAAAGGCGATTTTTATTTCTCTATTGTGTTATGGGAATCCTTACCGTCAGAACAGAAGAGTTGAAAGAAACAAACCCAATTAGTTATAAAGAATCCTTTTATTTCTTTAATACAGAATCAATTACTCACAAACGACACTTCATGTGTAGAGCTATTGCGTAAAACTGCAATTTACAATTGATATAACATATCAAAGACTTAAGCTATCATAAATAATTCACGTTTACACTCATCTATTTCAAAATATAATTACTCCTTACTAATAAATAAAGGTTTACAGCTATTATGTACATGGTCACATATTGAATACTGTTTTTTTTACTTAAAAACGTCTCGTGTCACAACCCACTTAAATTAGCATGTTTTTAACAAGCAACATTTTCATGGTAGCTTTTCACCTGCATCTATATGCATCTTGCTCTAGAAAACAAAGTTAGAGGCAGACAGCAATAGTTGCCAGTTAAAGATAGCAGAAATGTTCAAAGTTTAAAAACATATTTGTGTGGTTCAGGGCAGGAATGTAGTCCTAATCCTTAAATCTATCATGTACTTTCTAATAAAATAAGGTATCTTTTTAGTAGCAGCTGACCATGTCTTTACTATACTAGATCTGTATCTGTTTTGTCTAGAAGATTTTGAAACTGGGGAATCTATAAAGATTCACTTACTTAACATGTTGGTGATTATTAAGTCATGTTTGTCAACTATCAGAAAAAAGATAAATCCAGTATATTGTAGGACAATACGTCGTGAACTCTAAAAAAAATATATTTTATTTTTTAAAGTACCTATTCAACGTTGCTTTAATGATTACATATAATTAACTTGACTATCATAGGATTAACAGGCTTTAGAATTAAAACTAATCCGCCAAATATACATTACAAAGTTGAAAAATTACAAAGATACCGTTTACGTGGGTTGCCACAGCACTATTATATTTACTTAAGACTAAGTAGCACAGAGTTGGATTGTCATGTGGCAATAATAAATTCGAAATCATATTTCCACTATGTGCCGGCATACTATGTCAATCGCTCTGATAAAAGCATCCGTCCCTTTCTAACTTGTGTTATGCGAGATAAAGTATGCGAGCACTTCTATATTACAGCAAAGCATCTATCAGTGAAGTATATTTAAATAAATTGCACTAGTATTATAAATCCAAAACCTACATATTCACAGGAGTAAGGTTCGGTTTCAGTTTTGTTTCACTGATAATATTTGCAAATAAAAGATATTCAGAAAATGTCATTAGAATGAAAATTGCTTGCAGCTAAGAATATTATAACAATATACAATAAGGACATTAGCATCAAGAAACCTTATTCTTCTTGGCTAACATTTGAAATCTTCTGTACATAACATTTTCCTCTTTCCCTCAACAGAAGACATTACTTTATTAGTAAGGAGAAAATTAAATAAAGAATAAGTGCTTATACATATATTTTTTGGAAATTATCCAAATCAGATTGTAACATGGTAGGAATTTGATTATAATTTAAGTTCCAGAATTTCCCACCAAAAAGTCGATAGTTTTCTATCTAAGTCAGTGTAAAGAGAACAGAATATGCCAGATTTCACTTTTCTACTTTTTTTCAATTGCAATTCATCAAACATGAATAAATCGTGACGGTACACAAGAAAATGGAAATACTGATCAAAAATTCTATACAACTGACAGCAAAATGTCGCCAGTTTATACTTGATTATAACTAATAAATTTGGCCTGGTTGATCAAGGAAAAGAGTCGCTTTCTTTTAAAATAAAAACTTAAGCTAAATTTAAAGGCAGAGTTGGAACAGCCTTTCTAATTTGTCCTAACAGCATCATTCTATAGTTTTAGCTCTCTACCTTTTATTCCCGATAGTAATGTTCCTCAAATGATCAAAAAAACAGTACGCAGTTCATATCGTATTCCCTTTATACTAAGTCCTAACAATAAATCAAAAATATATTGTAAATTGTATAGGAACCATTGCCCTAACTTATTATAAATTTAAAACTAATTTTGCTAGGTGGAGTCAGTACTCGTAGAGATTTCTCTTACACACTCAAAGAGTCGAGGTGGTCTTGAGGCGCTGTTTCTGGGTTTTACATGGCAGGAGCTCAGTCGAGGTGAGGGCGCGGGGGAGGCGAGGTTGAGGCGTGCTGTTCTTTTGTCTCTTTCGTTTACGTTCAATGAAATGGAACAAAACAGTCCCGCCTGCATTTTCTATACAAAAAACCACGCCGCGAAAGTACGCGCCTCTGTCTCGACTTTGCAGTAAGCAACGTGCGTAACAATCAGTTTATTCTGTATATGGTGAGTGGTATTTTTGTCAGCTTACTGTAACTGTAGATGAAAATCTTAAAAATATAATAAGAAGTAATTGATATTTTAAAATTGGTGTTAGTTTTACCCGATTTTTTTTCATGACATGAGGAATTTCCAAACTTACTAACAAAATTATTCCCAGAGAAAATGAACTAATTAAATGCAAAACATACACATTACGATCCCAAGCAGCTAGTATAACAGGACCTCTATTCTACTTTGTTTTTACCCCTATTGCAATCATATTAATTATGACTCAGCCGCCTTTTCTGTCAAGATAATAAAGAGCTATCATAATAAAAACAATATGGTAAAAGATAGAGTGGATTATTGGTCCAGGAATTATGATTTAACGTCAAGCCCATGACATGACACTCAATGCAGTACGCTTCTATGCGTTACCGTACAGTCTTAACAGCGACTTATGAATATAGTCATAGCATACCATATAGCCTACATGAATAACATTGTTTTAAAAATCAAAATCAATAACAAACATGTAAAAAGCATTTTGTGCTTGATACAAAGTTATGATTATTTAGTGATGTAGGTATTCGAATTCGAAAAAAGATTTAAATAACGCCCCTTTTGCATGTAGTTGTGTACAAAACTAATATGGTTTTAACGTCAAATTTCAAATCGAACTGTAATACAAGAATTTACTTAAGTTTTCAACCTATATGTATGACCATCGATTCTACTATGCGTGACTATACATGTGTATCTGTATTTTTACAATTGTAGCTCCTTAATAAGCTTGTTTTGTCTGTAAATAGGCATATGGCCTAACCTCTGTCACTTTGCCTATCTAGAAGTGTATTTGTATCAGTATTTCAGTATTGTAAATGTGCCAGTTTGCCAAACCACTTCAACTGTAAATGTACGCTTAAATTGTAATATTTGTGTTTTAGCTCCATAGTTATCAATAATTCCATTAATACCAAAGTAAAATAAAATAGTTCTAATTACATTTTTATTTGTTTTTGCTCACCATTTTGTAATTGACTTTCCAATCTGATTCAGCCATAGAGCAAATATTTGTGGTGCTGTTTTTGTTCATAACAAATTTGTGAGAATGTTGATTATATCTACTTGTGATGCGCTCGAGCGTTTTGTAAATTAAGCAATACATTTTTACAATAAATATATTAATATATTTTTATATATTAATGGTATCCTATATTATTTCTAAGCAAATGTATTGCTTAAAGTACCCAGACTGCATAAATGCAGGATTCTCAAATAACTTATATTTACAAGACATAAAATGTACAACTAAAAGTAGAGCATACGGAAATAAACCAAAACAATCACTTGCTACATACAGTTTTCGTATGAACTAAGTAAAAATAAATCTCAGTCTTCTATTAAATAGTATCATTGCAGACGCTATTAGATCTGATTTACAATAAGAAGAGTATAATACAATTTGTACAACTTATTGAAAATTGACAATGTCTAATTATATCACGTGATTATCTATATCTGTGGATCACTGGTGAGTCGATTAACGAGTCTCTGCACTAACGAAAAGCCCTGATCACTCGTATTTATAACACCTTCCCGCACTAAATCATGTCAGTTTCAGTTTTTAACACCAACCAATTGACACAAGAAACAGTTCCATTCTATAAAAGTTCCAACCTTGATTATTTCTGCAACTGGACCTCAAACCGTACCGCTTCATTAATTGTGTATACTTTTTATGTTTATCTCACTGACAGAGGCTTCTTTTGATGTTTTGAAGTTATTTAGTTTTAAATACCACTTGAACTTGTGCAGGGTAAAGAATCACAGAGCACTGGCTCTAGCCATCCTCGAGGACCTCGGTTTCAATAGACAAGCCTGTGACCCAACAATGACGGCAGTGTCAAGACTTCATGAAGGATCCGAAGTATGTAGCTCGTATGGGTATTGAAGTAGTTGTCCGGGCGCGGGTGTGGCCCTAGTTGGCGCGCGCGCGCTTGGCGTGCGGCGGCGCGTGCGCGGGGCGCGGCGGCGCGAGCGGCTCGTCGGCCGCCAGCCCGGAGCGCAGCATGTACTTGAACTGCGGCATGTGCTGCATCACGTCGCGGATCTGCACCAGGGCCATGCCGTTCTCGCCGGCCGCCGCCGATTTACACTTGCCGGAGTTGCGCAGGACTTGCAGTTGCGTTCTGTTGGAGAGTTGAGGGTTCATTCCCAGTTATATATAGTTAGGGAGCAAGTGCAAAGGCCCTTGGAACATGAATGAAAATTATACAGCAATAGACCAACAACAAGAGTCTTCCACTCGTTCCCTTTTTGTAGGTAGAGCAACTACTCGGAACAAAGTGTTTACTGGTTTGTTAGGAATCTGCCAACTCTAGTAAAGTAGGATCCCATCAGACAGATACAAAATGAAGATCAATATTCTGCTGCATCGGTATACACAATCCAGAAGAAACTTTATTTGGTAGTGGAAAGACTTTATGCAGTCCAGGTCGCTCCCACTATGATATGACACAGTGGTAGCGATGACTAGTGTAGGTATTCCATCCTAGTCCTCAGGGTTAGCAAAGTATTTCCTAGTGTTGAGACCGCAGAATCTGTGTACCATAAAGATGACAATATAATGAAACTCACGAGTTGGGTCGGTAGAGAGTGAGGCCGAGGGCGTCGAGCATGGCGCGGCAGGTGGCCAGCGCCACGCGCGGGAAGAAGTTGCTGGCGAGGTCGGGCAGCGTCATCAGCAGCTCCGTGTACTGGTAGGGCTTCGCGTTGATGCAGGGCACCATCGTGTTCTCCACCAGCGCTTTTTGGACCTGCGACAATATAAAAAATATATAATACTGGGAAAAGGAGACCTATATCCACGACAATGGACCCGGAGGATATTTTGTGATCTTTGTCAGTCGCATTTTGTGGCAGGCCCGGCAACTATTTTCGGTCCGCAGTCCGCCATACTAGAACCTTTTCATCCTGACGGCCATCAGTTCTACAAGCTATGTGAACATCTTCTATCTAATATTATAAATACATACATTAAATCGCGCCTGTTTCCCGGAGGGGTAGGCACACATTCATACATCCGAGTAATGCACGCACGTCGGTTTCGGGTACTTAAGATTCGGCCCTTTTCCAGTATTTCTCCGATTTGATTCGAAAAATTACGCCTAGGGCGGCCCTTTCCGATATATTATAAATGTTAAAGGATATTCAATTTTGCCCACAATCGCGCATTAACAGCTGAAAGGATTTGAATGAAATTTAGCACATGGAGAGAACACATCGTAGATCATTAGCCTGTCTGATGCGCTAGTAAATTCACCCCATATTACCGACGTAGGTATAAAAGAGCCGTCATGCAGCCAATTTACAGAGTTTTTCTTTGTATTATTTAATCACGGATAATTTGGGGAAAAACAATAAAGAACGCGGACGTCGAATTAGGGTTCCGTACATAAAATGAAAAAACGGAACCCCTTTTAGGATCACTCGTGCGTCTGTCTGTCACAGCCAATTTGCTCAGAAACTACTGGACCGATGATGGAGTTGAAATTTGGTACACATATGTAAATTGATGACCCAAACCCAGATGCGCAAAGTATTTTTTATTTTTTTATTAAGTGTAATTATCGAGGGACAAGTAAGTAAATTAAAAAAAAAAAGATTTTCATACCTTACTGTGCCATATATCTAATAAAAGGGCTCCTTATGAGGATCTCAATATATTTTTGTATATTATTGTAAAATAAATAGTTTTGAACGAACGAAAATTGCCTACTGGGGAGATCGGAGATCAGGGGGGGCTGATCTCCGAAACTGCGGAGCCTAAAATTTTGGAAAAAAAAACAAAATATAGTTAACTGCTTGTAGATTACAGGGAAACCTATAAGAATTCTATCAAAAAAAAGTACGTGTGTACGGAACCACAGATCACAGAAACAAGGGAGATATGTTATGGGAGCGTGGTTCGTGACGCCTCGGTATGGTCAAAATGACCATATCGGCATGTCAAGCGTTGCCTTAGTCACCCGCTGAGCGCTGTCAATATACGAGCTCCGTTTAAATGGTAAAACGATTGTTTGTAGCGTGAAAATGTGCAAAAATCGAGTCCAAACGTTAATTTTAAGTCAATACACCACCAGCACATTTTGTTTTTAAGCATTATGTCTAATTTTAATTGATTATTTAAGTTTTGTATAGATTTCTGAGAGATGTGGACGTGATTTCTATCGACTATCGATAAATGGCTTGGTCTGCAGCGATCAACAGAATTAAACGTGTCAATAGTTCAAGTTACTTAAAACACAAGGCAAGTAATTTAACTTTTTTTTTGTTATACCTTTAATATAACGAACTTTATATAAAGTTTACACTGTAAGAACGTATTCTGAATTACGTACGTAAATACTTACTAAAATCGGGATTCGGTTCAACCGTATTGCAGATTTAATCCATTGATTGAATTTTAGATAAAACACACAAATAAGATAAAAATAAATTAACCAACGACAAAGGCAAAGGGCCTGATAGTGACCTGTGCTTGCACACAGTGCTGATTGTCAGCCCGCGCCGACTTACTGGGATAATAAAAAAGAGATCATTTTTAAAAAAGGTTCAAGGCTAAAGGTTGACTGGTAGAGAACGCCCCAAAGTATCTGTATAATTTGTACCATTTATAAAATAAAGTATACTTAAACAAGTACGACGTACTACTGGTTCGTCCCAAACCGAGATCTCGTGACGTGATACTCAACCAAACCATTTTTAAGTGTATGTGTATCAACATCGTAATATCCTAGCTTTACAGTTTAGATTTTAAGTAAAAAGTAAAATTAACACATTTTTTTTAACAGCACCAGCTAATATTTACCACACTCCCAATAACCAAAAAAATATGGATAAACTTTCTTTAAACAATCCGTATTCTTGCTAACGAAATATTATTATATTCTGATATTAATGTATTAAGTTTAAATGATGTAATTGCATTAACTTAGTAGTAAAATAAACAAATAGTACCTATTGCCTGAAAATTGAATTTTACCTATATTAACGATGCAAACAAGTTTTATATGGTTATCGATATATTTTGAAATTTTCTTGGTGGCATTCCTAAGTGGAGTGCAGGAAAGAGAAGCACACTACTTGAAAAAAAGATCACTACATGTCGCTGTCAGAGAAGTCCTTAATGCGCTGAACAATTAATTATTAATTTAATTAATAATCAATTAATTACTCGTCGTCTAGATGGCAGCCAAGTGACTAGTAAGCGCTACCTTACATTTAGTAACTGTACTACGATGGAAAATAATCATCTTTCAGCACTTTTCGACTTTAAAAACTTAACATGAAGCTTTATTTTGTGCTACCTATAAATCTATGTTACGGCGTTTTTAATTCGTAAGCTGTAACCAATTAATATTAGTTAATAGAGCGTAAGCGTCAGATGCAAACATGTTTAAAATTGGCGACACCGGGTCTTGTACGAATTTGCGCTCATGCCATATCTCCTTGTTTCTGTGATCTGTGTACGGAACCCTCTTCACGCGAGTTCAATTCTCACTTGGAAGGTTTTTTTTACGTTACCATTGGTTACACTTACGTTGGGGAGTTACCGGAAGCCCTGCAAATAATAGGGAGGAATGATGTACGGAAGGGGTGGGCAAACTTGGGTTTGCAAACGACCCTTCTAAATATGGACCTCGGGTATTTATTTCATAGCATCGTAGGCATAAATAGTTGTGAAAAAGATGGGAACATGTAACTAGTGGGGTAGCCGTGGTAAGTTTAAAATATTACAAAAATAGTTCTCTTTTGAAACCTTTGTAATTTCTCAAGTTTTCTGGCCCCTAATGAGAAAAGTGGGGATGCCACTATTACGCCTTGCTTCCTCGTCTAACGTAGAGTTAAGACCAAGCGAACCAACAAGACGCATTATCTCTGTATTCTTGGTGACAATGTACTAGATCATTATTTTGTTTGTGGTTAAAACTGGTGCACAAATAGGGAACAATTAATAAAAAAGGTTATCCGTCAGTTTTCTGTTAGTTTTTTCCCAAGCCTTCCCAACGTCTCTTTGCTTTCACTACAACATATTGAGGATAAAGGTTGACTCACCTTATACGGCGTATGGTTGCCAGTAATACTGATGTCCGGTATCGGGGTAAGCCGTTTCCGGTTGTCCACTGCGTGAGGGGTTGAGTGGCCATTCATCGAGTTGGTCACTTGTGGTGGGACACTGAGAAACAACCGTTTATTTTGTACTAATGCCGCATGTACAGCTGATAGAGATCTGCTAGAAACGACTGCCGGTGATGTCCGACAGTAAGAGCCTGGCCACATTACCACGGCACGGCGTCGTTAACGTGAAACGAAACGAAGTGCCTTAGAAAGGCACGTTGCCGCATCGTGTAGATTCACGGTGCCGTGTAACATCGGCTTCAAGCTATTCTAATCTCTACGCGCAGGATATTCCACCTTCTATTGCACTTTATAATGAAACACGGCAACGAGCCGTTTCACGTTTACGACGCCGTGCCGTGTTAACCTCGTAAGACCCAATCTCCTAAATTAGGACATTTGTCTAAGTGACTTTTGACTTTAGTTGACCGAAGTAAGATACTTTTTCAAACTAACGAAATTTGACGTGGACCTTACGAGGTTGTGGCCAAGCCCTAAGGGCAGTCGCTTCCACACTCCAATAGGCGTAGTCAAGATGCAAGAGTTGCTAACGTTTCTGTTTTCAATCGGCTCAAAACGTATGGAGTTGATAGTAGAGATTACGCAAATCCTATACATTTTGTCGATTTTCGAAAATCGCTAACTTAGTGCCTGTCGAAAAGCAGCAAGTGCGTTTCCACTCAAGCGGAGAAAAAAAAAACACCAATTTACTTTTTATTAACCTTATGATCATTGTCTAGTCAGAAAGACGGAAATTTAATTTAAACGTATATTTTATTTAATCTTAAAAAGTAGGCTATGCTACAATTTCAAACCTTTTCAAGATTTACTGATTCTAAAAAGTAAAAGAAGCCATCTAGTTTTTTTTAATGGCTTTCAGCACAGCCAATTCTTGGCAGGATGTTTTTGCTATCGCCAGAGTATGCATTGGTCACGTACTGAGAATGTTAGGTAAAAACCAGTTTGGATGCTTATCTTACGCCATCTAGTTGAAACTTAGGACTGACAGCTCACGCTTGACATTGACATTTGGAGATCTAAAATCCGCAGAATTACGTCTATACATATAGGCGTTCAACTTAATTGAGAGTCGGGGTATGCATGTGGTTAAGTTGTACGCCTATAGTTCCGGTTTAGCTGTCTTTTAGTAAAATAAGTACCATAAAGAGAATAAAAACCAAACTAAGACAAATGTGACATAATGAGATCCCACTACAACTTAACCTGCATGCTACATTGTGTTTCTCCGCTTATGAAAACGCACCCTTAGCACAGGAAATCTAAATTCAATCAGAGTGTTATCCTAGGAAAAGGTACAATTTACAACGCCAAATGTGATTCATAATTTTATCTTATCTCCATTCACAGGTATTTAACATGATAGAACATGGAAAGTTTTTGGCTGATACTGAAATTGGAAAAATAAATCCTGAAGCATACCGTCAGATAAAAATACAATAACAAAAGGAACATGAGCTTCTTAAAAAAGAAACATTTTGAATACTTTTAAATCAATACTAACGGTGTCACGTCATTTAGACGTCACACAAAGGGACTTTCTACCTACCATATATATATATAAGATTTATAAAACAAAAAAACAAAAACCACCATAACATATAATCTATGCTTTGATTTTTTTCAGTGTAACGACAATGGCGGATGGAAATGTTATCAAGAACAGCGTGTAATATTTAAAAATGCTTGTTTTATAATCTCTAGTTACTTGGGGCTTTTGAAAGTTGAAATATGATGAAATATAACATCATGTTTCGTAATTATAATAAGATTGAAACCCATTACAAGTATTACTGGCTGTAAAAGTAATAAATAACAGCTAATATTAGTTAACGAGGACGTCCGCGACTTCGTACGCGTAGAATTTGTGCCTACTTCCCCTATTAAAATAAAGGGGGATGAATTTCCAATAATCCCTTCTTAGTGCACGCCTATGATATCCAAGGAATGTGGGTTGATCGACCAGTCAACCAGTCAGTTTTTTCTTTTATTTTTAGTTATTTTTGAATCCGGACAATATTTGTAGATCGAGAAAAATATTGAATTTAAACTGTAAATATTTTAAATTAATCATATAGTAAATTAAATCCTACTAATAGTATAAATGCGACAGTTTGTGTGTTAGTTTGTTACTCTCTCACGCTGCAACGGCTGGACGGATTTGGATGAAATTTGAAATGGAGAAAGCTTACACCTAGGATTAACACATAGGCTCCTTTTTAACCCGTAACATTTAAAAATTCTCGACGCATTAAGGATAATCGAAATCAACGCGGACGAAGTCGCGGGCCGAAGCTAGTATCAAAAATTCGAAAAAATAGATTCGTGCGTTAATCGTCATACTGCGCACAAAACTCTCTGCGTCCGTCCCGCAGTCGCTCAAACAAAGACAGGAAAATTCCTGACCTTTTATATAAACATTTAAAAACATTACCGGCCATTTATCAACAACATGAGATAACAAGCCATGTTATTTTTTTATAAACATCATTATAAAGCCGCTAGGCATTTTTCGACGAATATCTGAACACAGCGAGCAACATACAGGCTGTTCTCGAAACGCTAAACAGTAAAAACGTTAAAATTTGCTCACTTCATAGTAGGTGTGTTGGCCGTGCTTCTCACTAGAGGCGGGGGCGGTTGCTGACTCATCGCCATTGTAATTGCACTGTTCGGAAACTGGAATAAATCATAAAAACAAACATATTTTACCTGGCCGAGGACGCGTTCCATACTTAAACTTATAGAGCGCTTCATACATAAATTATCATAAATAAACTACATATAAGAAACATACACAGATTAGCACAGCCCTAAAGTAATGACGAAAACTTAATGTTCACATTATCCACATTTACTTAAGTTACTGAATTGTATTTGGA
Organism: Acleris sparsana; assembly: GCA_923062465.1. Taxonomy (NCBI): domain Eukaryota; kingdom Metazoa; phylum Arthropoda; class Insecta; order Lepidoptera; family Tortricidae; genus Acleris; species Acleris sparsana. The sequence goes on along the minus strand of OV281302.1, from coordinate 2,153,856 downwards.
GCTTATCCCAAAATTATGCATAAGTATTGAGAATAAAGTAGAAAAACGTATTACGTCATAGCATACCAATAATCAGGTACTTTATATTGCACATGTAATTTCCGTTTTATAAAAAACCTGTTTAATGTCAACGGTAATTTTTCATTAGTAATGCTGGTCAGTGACGCAGCAGTCATGACGCTGATAGCTGAATCACTACAAAACCATCCCATCCCCTTCTGTCAGTGGTGGAATGTCTACTTCCACAACAAGCAAATAAATTGAAGAAAAAACAGTCGAACTGAGAAGCTTTTTCGAAGTCGGTTAATAAAATAACTTAGTCTTTATGTTTTTATGAATGAATACTTCTATTCGGTTACTAGACCAAAGCGGTAAAATCGGATAATTACAAGATGAAATTCATTGTCCAATCAAATATATCCTGTCTTAAAGATATCCTCAAATGACGATATAACCTCTGAAGTAAATACGTGAATTACCTAATCAACACGTTACAATTAAAATAACTTAAGATCTGTTTAATTCTACAGACTACACTGTTCCTATTAAGGTCCTGAACTCCTGAACCTTTACCATGAGTTACATTGACCGTACTCGCCAGCGAGTCGAATGCTCTGTCCGTCGCATTCTATAAGAACACTGCGAGGTCTGCGAGCGATCCTTCGACTCGCTAGTGAGTGCGTTAATTGTACAGATGTAGTGCATAATTGTTTTCCTTCGTATTTTCACGGAAACGTACGAACGTGTCTTGCTATTTCAGTCGGTCACAATACAAAAAGTACTAAGGTTGACTGAAGTAGCATAACACCTTCATACGTTTCCGTGAAAATACGAAGGAAAGCAATTATGCACTACACCTGTAACTCATGGAAAGGGTACTGGAGGGTTTTCTTTTTCAGTTGTAAAAGGGTCGCGAATTCAATAGGGTTGAGAATCACTAGGTGTGTGCTTGCCTGGACGTTTCGCTGTTGGTGCTGCGAGCGATGCTGCGGCATGGCGGCGGCGGCGGCGGCCATCGCGGCGTTGCTGTAGCGCGCCGCGGCCTGCGCCTGCGCTTGGGCTGACACTTGCGCCTGTCGAGTTACCAATACGTCAGCTTTTGACTTGGTCCGTGACCCGTTATATTCAAACCACTTATATACTTGGTTACTTCTTCTAGTTGATTTTTGAATGTCAGTATATTGAGAATCTAGTATATTAAAATTATGGTATTTCGGGAATGAGCGCTTAACCCGGCAAAGCATAAAATTGACTTAATAGTACCCACTTCTATGTTAAGTAAGGCTGAAGCTCTATTGTGACGTGTGAACGTGTAATCTGTCAGCCTGGTTAAGGGTTAATATGGTAGCTGCCACTTGAGAATGTTTTTATTCCACCTGCGTCCACGTCCTGTTTGCCAGCTATGCATTAAGACGCAGTTATTGGGTTTACCTGTGCCAGCCTAAGAACAGCCTGCGTCTGGGCCTGCGTGAGCGTCCCAGGCAGGCTCCAGCCGTTAGCCAGCGCCTGCACGGCGGCGGCGGAGATGCCCGCGTGCGGCATCTGCATGGCGGAGGCCTGCGCGTGTCGCTGCGAGTTGGGGCGGCGGCCGCGCGTCGGGGCCGCGCCCGCGCCCAGCGCCGCGCCGCCGCCCACGCCCGGCGGGGGCGCGGGGGGCGCCCGGGTCCATTGCCCGCCCCCTGATATTGAGCCTGAGGACAAAATACACGATTTACTATGCTGGTTTAGGACAGGTAACGTTTCAAAAGTTTCCCATCTAACCTTTTAAACACCACAGACGGCTCTGGCCTTCAACTGAAAGTCGTGTCACTGACGCGACCTTCGACTAGAGCCGCCACAAATTCAAGATTAAAATATACTTTTCATATCAATCAAGTTGTAATTTAATATACGGCCTCAGTCCCCAGCAGCGAGTGTGACGCAGACCTAGTTCAGTTTGATAACGAGATTATCGGAAAAGAGCTAGAAGAGGCAAGCGCAGGCAGGCGCAAGAGAGGAAAATCCTTTCTGTGGGTCAATGAGAGCTGATTGGAATTTAGCCATTTAATATTTTAACACCTTTTGTATATATTTGTGATGTAGCTTCTCAAGTAGTTGTTTCAAAGTGTGCGTGTACTGAGACGAATATGTTTGATACAAGAAAATAATAACTAATTTACAAAGACAACTTGATTCGAAATCAATTCTCCGCAATTTTCACGCCTCGAATTATCTTTTAATTAGAGGATTATATATGCTACATCGTGCGTGTTGAACATATACAGGGTTATTGGTAAGTCAACCTATTCCCGTTAGGAGGTGATAGGGGTGACTATTTGCGATAATTTTGACCCCCATATGCATTATGCAAAAGTGAACCATTTTTGAGTTATCGCGATTTTTAGTGTTTTTTTAAATTAGTCGGAAATTCAACTTGATAAATTTATTACAAAAAAAGTATCAATTTAAATCTTTTTTTTCTTCTGATTTACAAAAACGATTAAACACTGGTTATTTCTCAATATTAAAACAATAATTATCGGCCCAAATTTAAAAAAGCGAGACGGAATACGAATTTTTTTCAATATTTTTTGCGATCGCTTTCCACTAAAATGCCTTAAAAACAAAAAAAAACGTTATGAAACTTGGCTTGCACATTCTTTTAAAAACTTAACTGTTTTCTTAGCTCTCCAAAAATGCATAACAAGTAGGAAATTATTTGGGAAAAAACTGAAAAAAAAAACATCACAAAGGAAGCGGGCGGAAACTAAAGTCACAAATGCCACTTCAAAAATAAAAATTAAAAACATACCGAATTTACATCAACTTTTTTTATTTGCTTTTGTACAAGATGAACTTGTTGTTCTTATGCAATATTAAAAAAAAAATTATCTGTGCACGTTTGAGAATGCGAGGCCGAAAACTAAAAAATACATGTTTTTTTATCAAACTCCAACATAAATTACACGAAAACAGAAAAAATTACCAATACATTTGGCGTGCAGATTACACATAAAACATTGACGTTTTTCCAGCTTTCTAACGAGCTATTAAAACTAACTGTTATACTCGTAAACACAAATAACAACATTAACTTATGGAAAAAGTAAGCGTTTTTTTAGTTTTATTTTAAGTTAGTCAGACTAATTTCAGTCAGCCAAATGTATTGGTAATTTTTTCTGTTTTCGTTGTGTCGAAAAACAAGTTCATCTTGTACAAAAGCAAATAAAAAAAGTTGTTGTAAATTCGGTATGTTTTTAATTTTTATTTTTGAAGTGGCATTTGTGACTTTAGTTTCCGCCCGCTTCCTTTGTGATGATTTTTTTTTCAGTTTTTTCCCAAATAATTTCCTACTTGTTATGCATTTTTGGAGAGCTAAGAAAACAGTTAAGTTTTTAAAAGAATCTGCAAGCCAAGTTTCATAACGTTTTTTTTTTGTTTTTAAGGCATTTTAGTGGAAAGCGATCGCAAAAAATATTGAAAAAAATTCGTTTTCCGTCTCGCTTTTTCAAATTTGGACGGATAGTTATTGTTTTAATATTGAGAAATAACCAGTGTTTTATCGGTTTTGTAAATCAGTAGAAAAAAAAAGATTTAAATCGATACTTTTTTTGTAATAAATTTTTCAAGTTGAATTTCCGACTAATTTAAAAAAAAACTAAAAATCGCGATAACTCAAAAATGGTTCACTTTTGCATAATGCATATGGGGGTCAAAATTATTGCAAATAGTCACCCCTATCACCTCCTAACGGGAATAGGTCGACTTACCAATAACCCTGTATAGAACCTTTAAATACATTTGGGAGCAAATAAATCCAGCTACTTAGTACTGAATTTTCATAGAAAGTGGCTAGATTTCTTTGCTCACAAGTATACTTCTGCGGGCCTAGTAGTTTGGGTCAGTGTTAAAAACTGGCCAAGTGCGAGTGGAGCAAGGATGCCCCACCTTAATTTAGGAATCATTGCCACTTAGTCAGATTTGAATTTGTGACCCACGTTAGATCCAAAGTTTATCCGACATTCTACAGCAGTGAGTATCCTATTATAAGTTACAAATGACTTGGAATCCCTAATGACAGATGACATCAAGCGCATTTTGAAATGGGTCCCAAATTTACGTTCCTGACCGTACAACACAACCAAAAGTACCAAACTTAGCAACTTTAAACTAGTAAACATTGTATGCCATTAGAAAATAAACTATGCTGATTGGTTACATCTTGAAATCTTGAAGACGTATCTTGTTCAAAACACTCAGCAAAGTTAGGGGAAAGTTGAAGGACGGATGGATTTGAAGAGATAAGAGTTCCGTTTTAGACAATTCTGCCATTCGACATCTTAATAATACAAATGCAGTTTGGATAGATGAATGTTTGTTACTCAATCACGCCAGAACGGCTGAACAAATCTGGATGAAATTTGGCACAGAGATAGACTATAGTCGGGAATAGCACAAAGGTTACTTTTTACATACATACATACATACATACCGTCACGCCTTCATCCCAGAGTGGGGTAGGCAGAGCTACAGAACTACCAACAACTCTAACAACTTGTTTGTTTTTATCCTGGAAAAATGTACGATTCCCTCGGGAATCTTTCCTCGGAAAGAGCGATACCTAAACGAGTTAAACGCTGACGGAGTCGAGAGAAACAGCTAGTAGCACCTTATAATATACGAATGCGAAAGTTACTACATTTGTTTGTTTATCTTTTCCTCTTTCAAACCTAAACCGCTGAACGATTTTTTAATAATTGCTATGGAAATTGAGCCCCGAAGCTAACACATAGTTTACTTTTTGTGTTGGAAAACTTTACTTCAAAAGGCAGCAAACTTCTAGGCAGACGGAGTCGCGGGCAACAGCTATCTCATAATCATAAACCGGGACCAATGGCCCTGGCGATACTCTAAGAAACGCCACTAACCTAGTTAGTTATAGACTGCTATTAGTTGTCCGTAAATTTTGGTCAAGGGCCTAAGGACCTTGAGGGTTATTTCCAGTTGTAAGGTCTGCGCTGCGTACAGTCTCAAACGTTATCGTCTCGTCAATTATACGTAAAGGTACGTCCAGATTTGTGATAATTAATCGTCGACAGTACTGTTGAGTTTGACCCATCCAGAGCCAATAAATTACACTGTTCATATTAAGCGTAACAAGTCATGTAGAATTGCCACGCAGGCCGATCCGATGGAGTAGGAGTGTGGCCCCACTTTTAGGCACTTTTCCCATCGTTCGACGCATGATGAGCGGTAAGCGAGTAGAGCCAGCGATCAACCATTACTATGTGTCTCTTTTATTGACACGAAATCTACATCTTTTGTTTCAACAAACTAGTGGAGAGAGTTTTCGCCGGCAATGTGAACATCCAGCGATCAACTATATGTGTCTGTTTTATTGACAAGGGATCTGCATCTTTTGTTGGTTGCTTGAGTGGGAAAATAGTCGATAGCTAATCACTTGGCAGGTGGGACAAGTGCCTTATGCCGGCTGCACAACTACGAGACGTAACGAGAGAGGCCAAGAGCGAGTGTGTACGTACCCCTGTACTGGAGGGCAAGCACATGTTGTCCACGACTTTTTTGTCGCTAGGATTTCCTTTTCTATCTAATCTGTATCGATAGAGACGCACTGAGGGACACGCGAGAAAATACAACTTCAGCTACCCGAGCCGAGGGCCCTACTTTGGACATCGAAGTTACGTTACCTCCACCCCTTTCTCTCGATTTAGTCTCCAATGACGAGTGGCAGGGATGGAGCTTCGAACTCGAACTACGATTTTAAAAGGGGGTTCTGTTCCTCGCGGTTTATTTCGTCCCGACTTTCGACGTCGGGCATTTAGACACGGGTGCTTTGAATCTGTATGTCCCAGCAAGTAAATAGAGCCAGACAAAACGGCAGCGACGCCGCGCGTTTCAGATATAGATGTTTACTTTGTAGGCAATGAAACCTTTACACGTCAAAAGTTTGCTAACGCTTCCTAAGAGGCGACTACTACTGAAAAGCGCCTCAAGGAACTTAACAGTCAGTGATATTACTCTATCTATCATTCTATAAAATATAAAAGTAAAATCATAAGCGAGATAATGTATAAACACAGTGTTTTTTCTAAAACCGTAAACTTTTCGGGATTATTATAATATAAACCTAACCTAACCTAATGGAGTCTATACAATGACCTTTTAAAGAATCCAGAAAAGTGTTACAGCTTCAGAAATAAAACCATTATATGTTATGATGATCCATTATTAGTTTGAGCTTTATATATTATGATACGTTCCCCTTAATTTTAAATATGCCAATTAAAAACCGGGCAAGAGCATGTCGGACCATGCTCAGTGTAGGGTTCCGAAGCCGCTAAGTACTAGACATATAAAAACAACAAGTAACAACTAATATTCTATTTAAAGTCATTCGTTAAATTCGGATTTTTATTATTTGTAGTTTTGGCTGTACTGTGGGGGGTCTTGTCTCTAACAAAAATTAGCGCTTTCAAACTTAATATTTCATAAACGGACGTCTTAATCGAAAAATTGTTTTCACGAACCCGCAATATTTTTGAATGATCAATCCAACGACACCCCACACTATGGGAAAAAACATCCCCACGATACGTGCAGGGGACGTAAACTAGTTTTTTTTTTCACGATTTTATTTTACAACTTTGTTGGCGTTACTAATATGTATATTCATGCCAAATTACAGCTTTTCAGTACTAAGAGTCACTGAGCTAGGCTGCGGACGGACATGGCGAAACTATAAGAGTTCCTAGTTTGACTACGGAACCCTAAAAACGACGTAACGCAACCATCTGTTAAACTCTGAAACTTAGTGCAAAACTTCGGAAGCTCCGTCCACTCCCCAGTTACATACTTAACACCTTTTACCCGGAGAATTCAATATTTTAGAAATGCATTTGGGCCGGAAGGTTTTTCAGCAACAGTAACAAAAAAAAAAACAAAGTGACGATTTTAGGGGGTTATTAGGGGGGGGGGGGGGGGGGGGGGGGGGATTTAGAAGCCCCCAGCATGTGCTATTATATCGTTTACACTTTCATATTACTAATGCAATGGAGACGAAAAAAATTATCGGAGAGAAGCGCGCTATAAGCACTCTGTTCGGTATTTTGCCACAAGTTCCATAACAAATTGCTAACGTATAGGTATTTTATCATCAATACTATTCTTAAAATAAACCGCCTGGGCTTAACTGGAAAATCTGACGATAAAAAAGAAACAGAACCTTAATAAAGTGCAGTGACCTTCTTTTTCCTTTTAGCCTTGTGCTCGATTATTTTAGGGTCAACTGTTAGGCTAGTTGCTCACGAGACATGCTGCGAAATGTCAATTATGGTTCAAAATCATTGTTTTAGCATTCACGCTCTTTACAGGGTCTTGACGGATTTATTTACACTATACAGCACGGCTAGCACCAGTTGCCCGCGACTTTCCATCCAGTCAGTAATGCCAGGTTTACACGGGCTTAGTACTTGTCATTAGTGTAGGTGGTAAGGGACTTATATGCACAGTGACAAGTGGCAAGTAACCGTCTACACAGTGGTGTTAGAGAATGGTATTAGTTCGGCAGCTTTGAGTAGGTAATCTACTAATCACTAATCAAAATACACTTGTCATTAAATGTTTACACCACTCGACAAGTGACAAGTATTAGTAGATTTTTAGCTGCGGGTAGGTGCTTGTCGCTTAGTAAATAGGAACGGCTTCTAATTACTTGCACTTGCAGTTACACTTATACAACATGTTTACACACATGTGACAAGTGTAAATGACAAGTACTAAGCATTAGCTACTAAGCCCGTGTAAACCTAGCATAACGATAGACACGCACTGAGTGACAAGCGAGAAAATACAACTTGTGCTAGCTACCCTTACAGGGTGTTTATCCTCCTCGGTAAAACCATATTGATTTTGACATTGACATATTGTCAACGTAACAATAGCTAATTCACTTGACAGTAATCGCGGCAGAGTTTAAAATAATACGAAAAACAACAGAAAAATAGAGGCCCTGTATGATTTGGTCAAATTTGTGATTAAAGTGTCATTGGGTAGCAATTAAAGACGTAGTAGACGAAATATTAAAAATGTCTGACAAAAATGTAAAAAAAAAACTGAGAGCGTAGATTTGGCTATTTATGTTAAGAACTAAGCTATCACCTTGAAGTGTCAAGTGCATACTTAGTTATACTAGCAACTAGCAACCTGTCGAGGAAAAAACTCATTTGAATTACGGCCTTAAACCCACACATTTGCGACGTGACGTCAAGACAATATCGTGCGACATCGCGCAACATTGGCAGCGGCGTCAAACAAACGCGCCACTTTGAAAATCGAAGTTCGAAGTTACGTTAGCTCCATACCTTTCCCGCGATTAAGTCTCGAATGAAGAGTCACACATGGATTCAAAGGCCTCAAGCGACGTCGCGCGACATCGTCAGTATTGACTGACGGCGTGTATTGATTGACATGCGTCGATAAATACCGCGCGATGTTGCCAGATATTTCGAGCAAAATTTGGCGTCGTTGCACCCTCTTAAAGGCTTGGTCAAACACACGGCGCGACGCAGCGCCGCGTCCGCGCCGCGCGACCGCGGCGGCTTTAAATACATGCTAACAGGTTAGCGACGTCAAACAGACTGCGTCCCGCCGGCATCGCGCCCATGTTTGACGTCGCTAACCTGTTAGCATGTATTTAAAGCCGCCGCGGTCGCGCGGCGCGGACGCGGCGCTGCGTCGCGCCGTGTGTTTGACCAAGCCTTTAGGCTAACGTCACTCCAGTCACTTGTCGCAGGACATTGTTATCTATTGAACGAAGCTTAAAACCGCATAATTTATTTACTAGGAAACAAACAACACGAGTCGCCAGCGACGTCAAACGAAGGCCAATTTTGTGGGACATTTATCCTGAATGAATACACAGATAGTCTTCGTCACACAACTGTACTATATATTTAACGTAACAACCTATCTACAACTACAATCAACCTGTATAAAACAATATAAAGGGTGTGATTTTTCGCGTCGCCTCGCGTTTTGTCGCGCCGGTCCATCCGACTATGTGACGCAGACTTAAAGACTGACTGACTGGTGTTTTATCCATGCTCTCTATTCGTATATACCTATTAAATTTTTATTAAGTTATTTTTGTCTGTAGAATTAAAAATGATTCTAACCAGTTATTCATTGAGAAAGTTCATATTTTTCCCGTTAACTGGTCTAGTTTAAATTCTCGTATAAGCGGGATAATGACAAAGCAATATTAAAGAGTTAACAAGGCGTTACTCATCATCTTATGTTTTTTCACAACCTGTTTCGATAATTGATTCACCGGCTTAAGAGCTACGATACCACAGATAGACACGCAGACACACACATAGCACCGAACTTATAACACCCCTCTATTTTGCGTTGGGGGTTAAAAATTAGATAGCAAGCTTGAGACGCTGCGGCCACATGTGCGAGCTTTGGCAAAGGTTCGTCCTATCGCAATCAGTGTGGCCAGACACTTATAAGCGCAATTCACACAGCGGGCGGGAGCGGGTCGGGCGCCGAGCATCGCGGGACCCGCGCAGCAGCCGCGGCGGACGTCGTATTCACACAGAGCGCCGAAACACGGCGGGCATTCGGGATCGGATGGTAATGGCGAGTATATAGAGTAGAATTTACACCGCACCCGCGGCCCGCGGCGGGTCCGTCGCGGGGCGACAAGTGATAGGCATTCTCACAGAGCGCGTTGTAAATTCATCGCTCCCGCCCGCTGTGTGAATTACGCTTTAGCTATATCACGATCCATTCGAGTGAAGACGAAAACAACAATGGTGAAAAATTCCAAAAAAAAAAAAGGTTCTACAAGGCGCAAAAATCTGTATGAAATCGGGGAAAAAGTATATATTATACGGAAATTTGGCAATTAAATATATAAATCAAACCAACTGACGTGATAAACTGCCAGTAAATGTCCAGCTTAATTGTGAGTTGTGACCAATTGGCTGCGTCTGGTGAATCCAATTCAATAAAATAGATGAGGACCTAGGGTGGACTTGCTTGGGCGTGCAGTCGACTTTAAACCTACCTACTCATAGAAAACTGACGACCTATGGCTTGGAGAACATTGCATAGTCCGTTCGTCAACGAGTTACTCATTCGGCGCCCTTTATTATTTCTTATGATTCTTATGATTAATTTGTTAACTTAACGGCGTCCCTTAGGTCCCTGCATCCCGGGGAATCGCTAGGGTCAATACCCCCTAAAGCCGGCCTTGCGTTGCGGGCCTAGTGTTGCCAAGTTTCTCGATGTGAATAACGAGGACAAAATTCGTCACTGTGGCTAATGGGTTAAGTGCGAGAGTGACAAATGCTTTATCCGCGCGATTCGGGGGATGCCTAGGGGAAGAAGGTCTACCTCTAGCAGTGGACGTGTATTGTACGTACAGTCAAACAAGTTCGCGGGGCGTCGGACGTAGGGGGAGGTGAGGATACTGCGTCAGCACGCTTCCCTTCTCAGCTGCACAGCACTGCTCTAAGCTGGCTATTCACGGTCAGTCCATCGCGTCAATTGCCGCGGCGTCCTGCCAAATTTGATCCTGAATGTCAAGTCTTCAGTACAAATTTTTGACTAATGGCGGCCCCCAAGAATTTTTCTGTACTACCTGTCGTCATCACGCCATTTATTATTAAGTGCGTAACCCTTGCACCGTGGGTCGTTGCATCACGAGGCGTGAGTGGAAAAACTGACATTTGTGGGTTTGTTGTTGTGACATAAAAGTCACTGGACGTAAGTCGCGAGCGAGCTAAAATTCTAACGTCATTCCATTTGATTGACTACGATTCAGACCAGGTCCATGTGGACGGACCGTGAATGTCCAGCTTAACGCCTCGATGCCTCGTCCCCGCCAACGTCTACGCCCGCGTGAGCGTCGCGCTCGAACTTGTTCTACAATCGGTCAATTTTAAAAATAAACCAATAAATGCTATTGTCGTAATATTATAATATAAATAAGAAAGTTTGTGTGTGTGTTTATTTGTTACTCCTTTTTAGGGTTCCGTAGCCAAATGGCAAAAAACGGAACCCTTATAGATACGTCATGTCTGTCCGTCCGTCTGTCCGTCCGTATGTCACAGCCACTTTATTCCGTAACTATAAGAGCTATACTATGGAAACTTTGTAAGTAGATGTATTCGGTGAACCGCATTAAGATTTTCATACAAAAATACAAAAAAAACCAATAAATTTTTGGGGTTCCCCATACTTAGAACTGAAACTCAATTATTATTTTTTCATCAAACCCATACGTGTGGGGAATCTATGGATAGGTCTTCAAAAATGATATTGAGGTTTGTAATAAAAAAAAATCTAAACCGAATAGTTTGCGCGAGAGACGCTTCCAAAGTGGAAAAATGTGTGCCCCCCCCCCCCCCCCCCCCCCCCCCGTAACTTCTAAAATAAGGGAATGATAAATGTAAAAATAATATATGATGTACATTACTATGCAAACTTCCACTGAAAATTGGTTTGAACGAGATCTAATAATTACTTTTTTTTTAATACGTTATAAATCGTAAACCGCATTTTACCTTTCATTCAATCAACTCCAATATAATAAAGCATAAAGAAAAACATTTATTTAGATGTATAGTGGTACGGAACCCTACGTGCGCGAGTCCGACTCGCACTTGGCCGCTTTTTAATAGTATTCGGGTAAACAGCCGAAAGTTCCACAGCCGAACTGCTGGACCTGGGACCAGGAGGGATTTTTGGAAATTCATTCCCTAAGACATTAAAATAGGGAGAGTAGCGGCAAACTAATTAATGCGTTCGACGTCGCGGGCGTTCTGTGGTCTATTATAATCGCTATAGATCTACAGTCAAACTTCATATATTTTTTATATAACAATGGATAGAATTAAAAATTCTATACACAGAAAATAATAAAATAAACATGAAAAAACCGGTCCAGTCACCAGTGCAAGTCGGGCACTGAGGTTTCCGTGCCGCCGTACAGTAGGTTGTATTTCGATAATAAATTTGACACTTGTATGTTTTACCATTTTTACGATACAATAAATATAAAAATACATTGATAAAAAAAACATGTCTCCCTTTAATATTTGACTTTCTTTACAAAAAAAAAGTTAGTTATTCCGCCTTATAACGCATTCTAAAAATTATCTTGACCTCTGTCCTACATATCACCGTACAACGTTGCCCCCAATCTTCCTAGAGAATGTCAGATTGTATTTTATTGCTATATTGATTTATACTTATATAAACTTGACACTGGCGAAATCACTTCATTGTGGAAACGCCATATGCCCGCGGTAGTATCTGTTGAAGTCACCGCGGGGCAAAGAAGAAAAAAACACATTCTAAATAAAAAAATTAACCCACCATCAACTACGGTTCAAAGGATACAGCTCTTTAAAGTTTGGACAGACTGACAGCATAGGCATATTAATAAGGTCCCGTTGGGATACCATTCGGATATAGAGCCTTATTTTTTTAAATTAATAAATAATAACGTACACACTGCACTGGTAAACATCTTGGCCTGTATGAGCAAAATGAGGTTATAGAACTAACAAAAAGCTGTTAGAGTTGTTGGTAATTCTGAAGCTCTGCCTACCCCACTCTGGGCTGAAGGCGTGACGGTATGTATTTCTCATCAAAATATGAAAATATCATAAAAGAGATAAAGGTAAATTAAAATTGGCCAAGAAATATGGATGATACAAGCATTTTAAACTGCTAATTACACAGCGATTAGGCAGAGAGATCCAATATGCCCTGTGACATCATATAAACACGTCGGCCATATAAACTCCATGTCAAACTCTGTTTTGCTAAAAAGAGCTAGGAAATCAATATTCGTAATTTTTATAGCTATTCAAAAAATATTTTTTCTAGACTGTTTGTTACATGAATCAGCTTTTAAAGAAAAAAAGCCATGAATACCTTGAAATTTTAAAATTTTGTAAATTATATTATAATTGATCAATATTGGTCGGGTGAATATTTGGGCGTTTCAAACGCCGTCATTGTTGTCTTCAATATATTGACGAAAACAATGATAATTACCAGCAACTTTTGATGTCAAAGTCAACGGACCGAGGGGTAGTATTGATTCAATTTAAAATCGTAAGAATATTAAAAAGTTTATCTTGAATAATATGCGAAGACGATATAATGACGACAGTTAAAACGCCGAATAATCACCCGGTCACCCTTTATTTCTTGTAGGTACCTAAAAATATAAAAACTAACTTTTTTCAGTTCTTCAATAAGAACTTTGATTGTTCTAGTGATAATGTAAATAAAATATGTCATCAAACTGTAAAACAAAACATATGAAATAATGTGATTCTAGGATATAATATGCCTTGTTTAGATGTGAATATGAAAACAAACTTATAAAAACAATCAGCACTGTAACACGTAAGAAATTGAAAACATGGTCTTTTTTAAAAGATGGTCTGAAAAAAAATTATTTCTTAAAGATGCTCAATGGATGAGATTCTTATGTATGCGTCAAAACCATACTTTTTTTTGTTTTGATCATTATTCACTGAGAAAAAGAAAAAATAATATTATCACTGTTTGCTACAACTGCTTTGGGCGGTCGGAATGACATAATTTAGTTTGGAACCATTTTTTCAAGTGTAGCACTTAAAAAGCTGCTGCTTAGAAAAGACCATGAAGCATTTAGGCTCTTAAGCCATTAGCGGAAATTAGTTTTTTTATTTTCTCAGTTAATAATTAACATAAAATAAATATTAAAATAGCATGCTTTTGAGACAAATATCTATATAAAAAATATACTGTTCTCAATTGTTAAAATACATTATGAGGGTTGCAATAAACCGAGCACCCTATATTTACTCCCTGTTATGATGTATGCAAAGTTTCTGATATTAGGGCTTGCGGTTTCTAGTAATATTTGGGGTTCTAGACTTATTGGCCTGTTCTCAATTGTTAAAATACATTACAAGGGTTGCAATAAACTGAGCACCCTATATTTACACCCTGTTACGATGTATGCAATGTTTCGATGATATTAGGGGTTGCGGTATTTAGTAATATTTGGGTTTGTATATTTATTGGTACCAGTCGTTTATTTCAGAAACAAACTATAATTTATATGTATTAGTAGTGTGGAGGGACATACATTTGCTACGAAGTTCTGGTTGAAAGATAACCTTCAGACTATCAAAGTTCTACTTTATAAGCATTAACCTCTTGTATGCCTAGGACAGTTCAATATCAAGTTTCCATACATATTTTTTTCATAGTCAATTAAATATAAATATAACAGGTTGCCTTCTGGCAAATAAACAGTTTATAATAGCTTGAAAAATATAATAATAATCTTACCTTTAGCAGAAATGAGGAGCTGCGAGTCAACAACTTTGTTTGGCCAGTATTCTTCAAACTCTGTCCCTGGTGGAAAGTAACTTTTAATGTCAGACAGACTGATAACGGAACACGTCTCACTAGCAAACAGTTCATTCCGTATACCCTGCACTTTACAGCAAAACTTCAGGTACGATAAGTCCCAACCCATCAACTGGTCAGCTTTTAACTTAAGATTGTCCGTTTCACCTTCAAAATAAAATAGAGGTACAAACTTCTGTCCGTCTCTCACAGTATAAGGTACAACAGATTCTTTGTTTATACGAATGAAACCACATTTGTCTTTACTGTTTACGGTGGTGCCTCTTAGTAACTTATTGTAACATACATCTAAAAAGTTATAAAATTCATAAGCATCTAGCAGCCGAACTACCAAGTCTTTTTGTGTAAAGGGATCCCGACCAAACTGACCGTCGCAGTGCCTACTATTGATCTCATTCAGGAGCCTGGATTCTATTTCAGTTATGTAGTAACTCCTTATACACGTGCACGAATAGATATCTGCATGAAGATAGTTCAGGTACTTATTAAGAAGTTTTATTTCGACCATACGAACGGCCACATATTTCTCTCCAGAACGGTAGATGTATGGAATATGGCATTTGCCCAGCATGTCCCAACCGAAGTGGCCTTTCCAACTGGCTTCGTCGGGCGCCGGGGTTTTCTTCTCAGGGTCGACGGGCGGGCGAGTATCGGCTGGAGAAGTCCCGGGCTTGCGGGTAAGGAAGTTAAGGATACCCAGTTGGCCGCCGGGGCCCGGCGGCGGGCCGCCCATCCCGGGCGCCGGCCGGGCCGCCGCCGCCGACGCCGCTAGCGCCTTCGCCTTATTGGCTTCTACCATTTTCGCGGCCAATTCCACAATCTCCGCCTCATCCGGCCTCTCAGTCTTCACCTTCACCAACGTTATCGGAGTCAACTCTGTCATGTTTACGCACTAAACACGCCCTGATTTAACACAGAAATAATTGAGGTCGTTCCGTTAAGCCCGCTGATTCCTCGGGCTACATCCTGCTGCACCGCGTTGACAATATTTTTTCAGTCAACATCTACGTAAACAATCCGCAACGTAAACTGATCACTTCACTATTATTTTGACAGTTAGCTAAAACACATGTATTTATTGATAATATTAATCCGTTCACATTCCACACTTTTTAAAATTATGGGAGTCCACGACTTTGTCCGTCCCCATGCGACGACCACCAGCCGATAGAACTCGTGCTGGAAAACAGTTTCTCACAACTTCAAGTCTGCAATTAATAACATCCACTTTTTTCCAACTCAAAGGAATCGATGTAAACAATTTTTACTTAATTTCATAAAATATTTCCCAGGAAAATAATAATTATTTCATCCACGCTGTGGTAGGTAGGGAACATGAAACCCAAATTTTGTGTTCACGAGGGAAATGCCCAATACCGTTGCCGAGTCTCGTGAGGAGTACGCATTAATTCCCAACATTTTTCACCTTTTGGTGACTCAGAAGTGAACAAAATGGCCGCCAACAAGGCTTTGTTGACCAATCAGAGCGCCGCTAGCAACCATACATAACTGCAAAACTTCCCGTCGTGACGTAGGCGTACTCCCCACGAGACTCGGTCTCAAGGTCTTTTCATTTAGTTCCTTAATTTATGAAACCAATTTTGTCCTAGATCAACGTTAAACTCATCAAATATAGAAGAAAAAATTAAACAAAAATATTGTAAAAATTACGCATACCAAAACACTCTAGATTGGTCAAAAAAACCAGAAAACTATCGAGTTCGGTAATAATAACATTTATGAATGTACTTTTACAAAGTAGTCAGCCTCGCGACAGCGTTCGCAGTGTTGCTAAGTCGGTGCTTACGCTGTACGTTTACCAAAAATGAACTCTATGTGGTTCGGACAGAGTGCATGAAATATTGAGTACTTTTAGATTTGATCCTTATTGAAAAATATAGCGAGACTCGGCGACGCGCGCATTCCTTGAACAATAATTCCCAGCATGAGCGAGCGAGAGGGCAAGTAGTAAAAAGTAGATGTCATGTCAATTGTTTAGGTAGGTATTTTGCTATAGTAAAGAGAACGTAGGTAGGTAGGTACATAATGCAATTACAACGTTACGTAAGCAATTTAACCTACTTTATCGGTTGGTACCTATTTACTTGTCTAGCAGTTTTGGACGAAATAACCTTTTTCTTTTTATTACTTACGTACTTAGTGTCTAAGTAGATCTAGCAAGGCTAAGTTACCTAGCCTACCTTGTACTTAAAAAACAAAAATCTTTATCCTTATTGTTTATATACTTGTACGAGAATCTGAAATGCTTATTTATTATAATATTATTATTTAGGGTTTTTAATACTTTTTTACCTAATTCATATTTTAAACTATGGAACCAGGAAGGAACATAGAGTACCTAATCAACTTAATATAAATAATATCATGATTTCAAACATCGATTAATCGATTATGTTACCTATATAAAAACGGAAATTAAAATAATAATAATACTTAGGTACGTTATGTGCGTACCTTTTTAAGAGGGAGGACGTGATTCCAACGCTTTTTATTAAACAATCGTAAAACGTAACGTACCTAACAGCTAAAAATAGATTTGTACAGTCAACCGGAATTATTTCAGGTGCTCTATGTTGAATATATTTTTGTAAGTCAATAATGTTACAATTGTTGTAAGTAGTTAATTTTAAGCGAAGCTTTTCTTAGCAGCTAAATGAACCTTTCATAGGTACCTACATAGTTTTTGACAGGAGTCCATCTTGACGCATTGTGCACTTCGCCTTCCTTACATTAAATCTCATGTCGTAGATTGTCTATATAATAATTAATAATTTTTATCGTGTGTATCTATTTATATGTCGAAATGTGTGTCTGTGTACCTGTATATCTGTGTGTCTGGCTGTAGCAACGTAGCTCCCATACGGATGAACCGATTTGGATGCGGTTTTTTTTCGCTTACTAATTTAAACGAGATGGTGCTAAATTAGGGTCCCGAATTAAAACCTTCAATTAAATGGCATCCCCAAAAAACTGTAACACTTGAGGCCCGTGGCTAATTCATCAGACAGGCCTTCACTTAAATAATATATGAACAAGAATATCAAGAATATCATTGCCATCAACGAGTAAGTCAATGTCATTATTAATATTATAAATGCGAAGTTACTCTTTTTGTTGGTTTGTTTTGTTAATTGGGTACTGAGATTGTTTATAGACAGGCACACAGGCATAAAATAAGGTGATTTTTATCCCCGAAACATTGGACAGGGAAAAGCGATAAACGACTTTGACACAGACAAAGTCACGGGCAACAATGAACCCTCGGCGGACGACTCAAACTAGCTCTTGTCCGGATTTGAGTGAAATTTTTTTAACATTTTTTTTTATTGTTAATTTTCTGCTAATTCATTTTAACTAAACATAGATGTGTGTTTTAGGCATCATAGATTAAAATTGTATTTTCTTGACTGTTGTTGTTGATTATTCTTTGGAAAATGGTGACGTCATCTAAGTGATTAGTGGTCATCGGCTTCAATTTATAAATTCTTTAAGGGGATTCGTTTAAGATGATTTCCACGTAAAATGCGATAACGTTTCTCTCGTCTTAAGCCTACTCAAATTTTAACGAGTATTTGAATAAATTCCTTTCCTAAGTTTTCCTTTTCTAGAAAATAGTACTCGGATAGAAAGAAATTAAAAAAAAAACATTTTCTTTTCATACTCCTACCTAACTACAACATTTTCAAAAATCGTAGAAATCGAACGTGATTTAGGGGGTGAGAAACGTTATCGTCCTGAGCTAACTTTTTTTTTTTTGACAGCTACGCGGCATTTTACGCGGCGCTTCAAAAAAACAAAATCAAGATACATTTATTCACAACAACACACAAATAAAGTAAAGATACAAAAAAAAAAAAAACAGCTTTAAAGTTGGACAGTTGTTTTGAAACGGTCCCAACTCAGCATGTGCCGGCGGTTAAGCCAGCGCTGGTCTTTGCTTCACCATCCTCTTAACCCAAAAATTATAACCTAACTCCTCCTCTCTAAAAAGTAAAAAAATGCAGACATCTTTAAGAGCGGTAGGATTTGCAAGGTCTGTTCGGATCGCTCGCATCGTGATAACCCCTAACCCTGCGACCAAGTAATGTATTAGTGTGGAGGGTAAGAAATGACTAACAAAGGGGAACTAACGTGATCCTCAAATTCGAAATCAATATATTCGTACTGTAGCTGTCTAGTAGAGAACAGCGTAGCTCTACCATGCTCTACAGTGCTAGGCTAGCGTTAGGAACAAGCTTCCCAGAAGCCAGAACTGAGGATGGTAGTGATAGTGATCTTCCTACCAATGTACCCTATGGGTAGGTGAATCTCTTGACCAACTCGCTTTACTACTTGACGGAGGAGTTATTACCCCGCAAGTTTAAGTAGTCCGTCAAAGCGCACCAAACAATAGTTGGGCGTGCTTGATTCTCAATAAGGTAGTTTAACCGACCGTTCGAAAAAAATCCGTTTTTAGGATTCCGGAGTTAAACTAGGAACCCTTATAGTTTCGCCATGACATGAATACATATACATAATTGTATTAGTCCCACCAACAAAGAGATAAAATAAAATCTTTAAAGAAAAAAAGTCCCTCCCTTACACGTAACGTGGGTATGTTTTTTTTTCTCGTCTACCCCATAGTGTGGGGTGTCGTTGCATAGGTCTTTCAAAAATAAAAAATAATAATATAGTTTTGTAAAAAGTTTTTTTTTGATTAAGGAATTCGTTTATGAAATATTAGGCTATAAAGCTCTTATTTTTGTTAGAGTCAAGTCTCGTAGTCGTGACCCCCCCCCCCCCCCTGCCGCGCCCTACACCCCAAAAGTACAAAGACTAAAAATCTGAAAAATATCTGCAATGAAAGCGCATATAACTAATTTAAAAACAAAACTATCATGACTAAGTGGACATCATTAGTTTTTGAGATACAGGCAATTCAAGTGTTGATACTTACTAAAATCGTCTAAAACGGCACCAAGTGATTTAAACAGAAAATTTGTTAATAGGTACTTATTGTTTTTATGTTTGTAGTACTAAGCGGCTTCAGAACCCTACACTGAGCATGGTCCGACATGCTCTTGCCCGGTTTTGTTTAAAGACACTAATACCTCTTTTGTCCTTCTTGGTATACCTTTTGAACCAGTACGTCTGGCCGTATAAGCCAGCAAGAGTTCAAGCAATAGCCAATAAAGTAGGCTGAAACATTTTATGAAAATGGGACTTTTACGTACCTACACTTTAATGTGCCATTAAAACGGAAGAGAAGAGATACGTCACGCTTCTATAGATACCGCTCAGCGCCCCTTTCTCTCTTTAAACATAATAATAGAAATAAAACTGGGGCGTATATTCTTTTAACACCACTCGAGAACCCTTGCGAACATTTTTCTGGTTTTAGTCCACCTGGCCCTTAAATTCACATGAAAAAAATATCAAAAAGGATCTTTACCCATAGACATACGGATACGAATTATTATTGATTTATTGCGCAGCACTGTTTGTGTATAGATAAAGTCTCATGAAAGTTTTCATCATTACCTACTTCACTTTTTTATTTATATACCTCATGTTGTTGATATATTTATTACTTATCGGTTTTAGTTTAATAAATACCTAGTCATAATGATTTCGTCTGTATTTTGTTTCATCAAAAAGCAAATTCTATCGTGCTCAAATATACCCGGCTGACTGTACCATATTTTGCAGCATCGTTGAAGTTAAAAAAGTTCCGTTTGTTTTTTGTGGAGCACGCAGCGTTGCCGTGGCGGTTCCGTTATCAATTTTTAGCCGAGACCGTGGAATATAGCGAAATGTGCCTACTTTTCTTGGACACGCTTTTTAAGAGAGACAAACACAAAAAGTGGGAGCTAAACCAAGTAAGGGATAAAAAAAGATTTTTTCACTTCTCATGCTCGTAAAGTCCTTCTTTATGCTGGGTATAGGCTGCATAAAATCGCATTTTATGCACTAGTGCATAAAGTGATTTCTTCTTTTAAGACTAAGGCAATCAGGCCTTACAGCCTTCACACAATACACCTTCATTTAATTGATATATTTTTATGAGATTTTGGTTACATCTCAATTTAATTACTACATTTGTATAACTATCTAAATACAAATTTACGAATAATACCTACGGCGTGCATTTACGGTAAAAAAATACAACGCAAATATTTATAATAACTTGGCATTAAGCATCAGACCAGAGTCAAACCTGTCATACGTCACATCACATAGTCAAAAATTAAAAAAAAAAAGTTAAGAAGGTAATCAGGCCTTACAGCCACATACACAATACACCATATTTTAATTCATTTGTTTTTATGAGATTTAGGTTATTTCTTAATTTAATTACGACATATATATATAACTATCTAAATACAAATTTACGAATAATACGGGCGTGCATTTAAGTAAAAAAATATAACGCAAATATTTATAATAACTTGGCATAGTTGGCATTAAGGCACAGACCATAGTCAAACGTCACATAGTCAAAAATAAAAATAAAGTTTAAGAAAAATAGTGAGGCGCGATGCAAATTTTTCGTTAAACAAAACTAGAAACTAGAAAATTTTGTTGTGTCGCGTTTGAAACTTCAATAAGTAGTTAAACAATGTCCTCGAGTAGTGATAGTGACGATCAAATAATGATTTCGCCTGAGACTCGAATGGAAAGAAGTGCGAAAGATGTAATTGAGAAGATATTGCCGCCTAAATCGAAGAAAATCTATCTCAGTATGTGCTTCTTGTTTTATTTCCTTGCAATCGAAGTGAAAAGCAGAGTGTAAAATTCGAGCATAAAACCCATTTTACCCTCGACGTGGCTATCCACACTCGCCGTTCCGGCTCGTGTGGCTATATGCACATCTTGGGTAAAATGGCTCGTTTTATGCACTTGTTGTACAATCTACTATTTTCTTTCGTACCTACAACTATTAATCCACAAAAAAAAAGTGTGCGCATCAGGACACCCGACAGAAGTGATAACCTAAACTAATCTAAGTTGAACTATTTATATTGAAATTGTTTAACTGACTGCAAACTTACGCACACTAATGCAGAGTGACACACACTAACAAATCTAAAAAGTGGTACACTGTTGAAAGAGGTCATACATCTCTTTTTAACGAAGGGCATTTGTGACAGGTGCGAATAGTACTATTCTATTAGCTGTTTTTGTGCTCCCTCTATGCTGGCGCCGTAACGCGTTACGTAACGAAGCGGTTTACCATCCCATAAGAAGTAATCACTTTAAAAATATAAAACGATACGAAATGTGTTGTATTTTTTTATTTATTACCTGTGCTTTAGCAATACAATACGAACGGCTTAACTGCCGGGTAGGTACGCGCTTCATAGTAGAGGAGCCTACGACACTGAAGCTAGTTCGAGAAGACGACCGGATGACATATAGGCACAGTGTTGGCTTGGTGTTGGCCACATAATTAGGTACGCTTGCGTTTTTCCCATTCGATTGCCTACAAACACGACTTTTCAATTTTGACAACCAATCAAACAGTTCTTAACCAAGTTTATTTTAGGGGGCCATTTGCAACGTCAAAAGATGGCGGATGTGTAATTTGTATTAGTTTTGTATTTTTGCGATTTAGGTGATCAAAGTTCTTTTCTATTAGTGATTTGTACTTTTTATGGCTTTATGTTGCACGGTGATAGAAGACTTGGACTTATTTTGTGTATCAGACGTCTTACTTCTCGTGGATTCGCAGTGGTACAGAGGTTCAAACTATCTTGACCTCTGTCCTACATATATATATAAATATAAGTCCGATGTCTATTATGATAATAAGATCGCCAACTTTTGTTTATTCTTCGGAACAGGGGAGGGGTAAGACTATGCGACATTAATAACGTGACTAATTTATGTATATGTATATTATATATCACCCGGTAGTCTTATCAACCTAGGTTTAGTGTCGTGGGCTCTTAAAATATCAGGTTCCTTCGCACTAAAACCTCTTGCGTTACAAGTACTCACAAGAGATGTAGTAGGTATAACAAGTAGATACCTACCTACTCATTTTTTTACATACCATTGGTTACTTCACAGATTATTAAGGTATGTCGCTTATCTTTGAGTACAGTACAAATGCATTTTTTTTGTAAATTAAAGATTCGTGTAGGTGTAATAGTTATTGTAGTAACAATGCCCTTGAATCTCGACTTTTAAAACATACGTTTTAACGGACATATAGGTATGCCCTCTTTTTCTCTTATAAGCGTATAAAATTTTGCTGAAAATTTAGAGACTAGTTTTTCACTATTTCTATTTTGTGTTGCGGACAGTGTTGACCTGTTCTAGTTCAGTTTTACGTAATTTAAGATAACTTTTTAATGGGAACAATAGAAAATAAATATTTTTATTAACTAGTATCTCGCATCTTTCCATTTATGTAATAATAGCAAAATTAAACATCAAACAATAAAACATATTTTGTGTTCATATTGAAATTTCTTGAACAGAAACGTATTTGTCGTACTGTGTTGTCTGTGGTCACGGTCAGGACCGTGCTTGGCCGATATTTAGCTTGATTTGCTTAATTTCTGCTAGGACAGCGCATTCTAGCCCTGACCCAATTTTTAAAAGTGGTGTTCCTAATATTGCAATTAGCTAATATAGATTTCATTTGGATTTGATTGATGTTTTTTTTGTTATGTTATTATATTTCATTTGTGCAGTTGATCCTAAGTTTCCAGCAATAACGTTCTAAGTAAAGCGTATCTGTCATTTTGCAAGCGCTGTTGTCGACCGGACACGCTTACTGTTTACCAAATGTCAATGTCAAATAAAATTGTCAATCAATCGAATACGGGGGAGCCGGGGTGAGGCTATTTTCCGTAAAAATCAATGGTATTGATGTGATAGATAACTGATAAGTAATACGTTTCTATAAAATCCAAGAAGCGTAGTGACTTATACTTTCCACGGAGCCGTACGAAATTGTGAAAAATACGGCAACACCCTTGATATCTTACGTGTACTGTACTTAAGTGACTAAGTTTTATTTAAATGAGTTAAAATCAGTAGGAATACAATTACTGCGCTATAGGTAAAATTTTATGTTAATACTTTATTGATAAAAACTAGTTTGTAATGGTAACGTGCTTTCCAAAATTCAAGTCTTTTTATTTTGTATTTCCAAAATTCAAGTTTTTTACTTTTTCATTTTGTATTTCCAAAATTCAAGGTTTTACTTTTTTTATTTTAATATTTAGAACGTTTTACGTATGCTACGTATGAATTTTTGGATGAATTATACTTTTCTAGCCAGTAAAATTATTTATTTTGTTTATTTTATTTTTACTTGTATTGTCCCTGTAATTTTTTCTTACATTGACTTTTTGTAGCAAATGTCGAAATTGCGAAGTTTTTTGCAGCGTCAAGTTGTGAGGCACCTGTTGCGCCCACAGCCAGCCACAAAGATAAGTGTTAAGAGCTTGACGATGGCTGACCACAAGCCACCCTTGGAAGCCCTGAAGGATTTGGGCTATGCATTTAATTCTGGTAAGTTAGATAGACTTTACAATATTTGTTGTACTTTATTGCCATGGTAAAAAGGAAATAAATCTATATAACATCAGTATTTGTCTCAATCACACACAAGCCCATTATTAATAGGTCTCCTAAGCATGTTAGTTAGATGGTACAATTCTGCATAACGCACCAATTCAATAAGTTGAAAAATAATAAGTAACTCTTACAGCACAGAATGATATCATTGAGCAGGTTAAATGTTAATGAAAATTGATCTTTTTTCCATGACCGGGAATACAAATCCAGGGGGCAAAATTTCATGATAGGTAGGTAGTTCTTATATCGATAAACTCAATCATTGATGCATGCTCTGTATACTGGTGATCACTAATAGATACATTTGTAATTTTTTTTGTTTGGTTAAATTTTAAAAATTAAACAAAATGACATAATTCTCCTCTTCGTTTTTTTAAACGGTTTTTGAAATTTTACTCATGTTTGTTTTTTCTGCATTACTGTCCCTTCTACTATTGTTAAAATAAACAATCAGAATTTGTTTCAAATTTGCGGCTATTAAATATCTCTGTCTTGGCTGATAAATCCATTTCAGGTGGCTAAATGACTTTCTGTGAAGAACATAGGGATATAATTTATTTTAATGCTGAAGTGGCAATGGGCAGGCCACATAGCTCAGAGAACTGATAACCGTTGGGGAAGAAAAGTTCTCGAGTGGCGGCCCCGCACCGGTGGACGGAGTGTTGGACGGCCTCCCACCCGGTGGTCTGACGACCTGGTTCGGATCGCGGGGAGCAGCTGGATGCAAGCGGCTCAAGACCGTGACTTGTGGCGCTCTTTGGGGGAGGCCTTTGTCCAGCAGTGGACGCCCCCGGGCTGATGATGATGATGATGAAGCTTTGTGAGCTTCATACTCGTCTTCAAACAATACTTACAAAAAAATATACAAAGCTAGGGGGATCAGTAGTATATGGAAAAAGCATCGATATTTGAGTTTATAAAATTTTGTCCCCTAGATTCCTGTCTGTCCATGACTCAAAACTCAGCAAAAACACTTAATTTAAACCAAAGAAGCAAAACAATACAAGTCCTATTAAATATTAATAAGTTTCAATAAGATTCAATATCATTCTTGACTTGATGCTAAGTTCGGTCTGAAACAGTTCATGAACCTTGACATGGACAAAAATGGTCTAGGAGTCAATTTCCCTCACTCTACCTAATGTCTTACTCATAGGTTTTTTGACAATCTACTGTTACGTTTCCGTTTACTTTTGGGTTACCACTAAATCGAAGTTTTTCGAACCATCTTGAGTGAATATATCTTTTTAATTTTGCTTGTAATATGCGGAGACTTGTCGTCAGCAATTTACAGATTGTCATATATACCTAATTCTTCATCATCATCATCATCATCAGCCCGGGGGCGTCCACTGCTGGACAAAGGCCTCCCCCAAAGAGCGCCACAAGTCACGGTCTTGAGCCGCTTGCATCCAGCGGCTCCCCGCGATCCTAACCAGGTCGTCAGACCACCGGGCGGGAGGCCGTCCAACACTCCGTCCACCGGTGCGGGGCCGCCACTCGAGAACTTTTCTTCCCCAACGGTTATCAGTTCTCCGAGCTATGTGGCCTGCCCATTGCCAATTCTTACTTTCCTGTATTAGTCTGTAAGTCTTCCTAAAACTAATAAATAATAAATAATAATCTCGCGAACTGCCCAACCAATCCCAGCAAAAGTCTCAGGAGATCAAGTCAGTCGGCCCCCTTCCACCAATGGTACAGAGTATTATGACAGCTGACTCCGTCGCCTCTTGGTTTTGTCTGCGTAAGAGCGTTATTGCGCCGAAAATTTCCTAGAAGCTCTACTAAAACTTAAATTTGGAAACTACAAGTCTGATCAAGCCATCTCAAGCTGGCCTTCAAACAACAATTGAACAATTGTCTTGATTTTGAATGGAAACTCGCCTTCGACTTTCAAAATTAAAACGATTGCGATTGCGAGTCCGTTAGGCAATAGTTTAAAGTCTGATAGCAAAAATACAATCAATAATCCTCAGAATTAAAACACTCTAATTAGTATTATTGTACCAGAAGCACTCACAGAAAATAATAACATTTAAACTTAATTAAAAATGCCTGAAATGAAATCGCGTTAAAACTCGAACCTAAAATGTCAACTAAATAGTTACTGGCAAATCCTAGGCAGAGCCAACAGGCCTATCGTTTGAGATTAATACCAAAGAAATCGGCGGAGAACTTAGAAAACGATTAATGAAACCCCGTCAGCGCCCAAGCGGCCCGCGTCTCATACCTGGGTCATCCATCGGGCAAGCCAAGTAGCGTAGCTTCCAAGAAAACAGACGCTTTGTGAACATTAATAGGTAACGAACAAGAAAATTTAAGAAAAAGATAACGACCTTCCTCTGACGGGTTCCGAGCAAATGAAATGAATTGAAACTTAAATGATACAGCTCTAGCTGTTTCTTGAACCAACCATTTATTCTTTCCCAAAGCACAAGCCCGCCCATATAACACCATGTCACAGACCACTTAGGAATGCAAAGGGGTTGATCCATTGGCTAGTACAATCGCTTGAGCCAGCGAGTCAAAGGTCAAAACCTAAAAGTCCGCGGTCTTCAGGCGCTCCATTGGCGGTTTAGACCTTTTTCTCGCTGGCTCGTGCGGTTTTACTCGCCAATGGATCACCCCCTTAGGGTGCTGCTCCACTGAGGCGGAGACGAGCGGAGCTGTGCCAATATTAACCAATAGAAGGCGCGTGCGGTCATGTCGTGCCTTGTGCACGTTAGCTTAGATTCTATTGGTTAATATTGGCACAGCTTCGCTCCGCTCATCTCTGCCTCAGTGGAGCCACACACTTGATACCTTTAAACGAGGAATTCTTAGCCTAAAAAACTTAAGTAAAGCTCCTTTTGCATGTAGTTGTGTTCAAAATCAATATAGGATTTACGTCAATTTTTAAATACAGAATGTCAAAAGGTCTATACAGATGTGTTACAACTACATGCAAGAGGAGCTTTACTTAAGTTTTTTACCTAAACTTTTAAAATATAACCTGAATCTCGGAAACGGCACCAACGATTAGCTAAGCTCGGTCGTCCAGGTACTCAGTAATAATAATAGATATTATTAAAACTAAACAACTGACAATGTCCTGGTATTTGTGGGACCAGTAGTCCCACAGCTACATTATTAATAAACACACCTATCACAGACGTTGGTTGTATCCTTAAGCGCCCAACATCACACCAAAGCATTTTTTCCAGGTTTTATGTTGTTGTTTTTTTTTTTGTACCTTTCCAGAAGGCGAACTCAAGAAAATAGTGGATGGTGAAATAACTGATGAACCTTTTCAATTTGATATAAGCGAATTTCACCAAGAATGTCAGGTTCACTACGAGGAGGTTGGAATGGTTATCACCGACTACATATACCACCTTCTTGAGACACAAGAGGATATGTTGAGGCTGCCGGTACCAAAAGACACCACTCCTGCCACAGGCACATTTGTATTTGCTACTAAGGACTATGACAAGAAGGATACGATTTTGATTCTAATACATGGTTCGGGGGCTGTGCGTGCTGGCCAGTGGGCTAGATCGTAAGTGATATATCTAGTTTACTTACCTACCTAATCTACCTATACCGCTCAGGAATTCCATGTATTTTCAATGTATGGGAAAATCAGACAAATTAATTAAGTTTTAAAGCTTGTGTGACATGATACATTTGGGTGTGGTGAAGTTCTCTACTCTCCCTCCCTCCCTCCCTCCCTCTCGCTTCACCCGTTTTCCATTCTGTACAATTGGTCTGTTTAGTTGATCGGAGTGGAGTGGACAAACCCATCAGAACTTGTAACGATTTAGGCGACTAATGTCGGTAAGGAAAAATGACGAGGTATAAAAATGTCGAAATTATGTTTATGGTCAAGAAATAAAAATGTCGAAAATGAAAATTGACGGAGTATATAAATGCCGAGATGTAAAAAATACCAAATATAAAAATGACGAAGTATAATAATGTCGAAATGGAATTAAAACGGCGGACAGCGGAGCTCCGCATACACTATTTCAAATCAATCAAGCTCCTGCTTCTGGGTGATTCCTTTTCGACATTATTATACTTCGGCATTTTTAATATTTCGTCGTTATTATTACTCGACATTTTTATACTTTTGACTTTAAATGGTTGGAAAATTATACCTCGTAATTTTTCAATAAATAAATATAGACATTAGTCGCGTAAAGCCTTGTAACACCTGTATACGCTTCTTCTGTATTTTCCAGCCTAATCATCAACGAGAACATAGACATGGGTACCCAAATACCCTACATACGGAAGGCCGTCGCCGCTGACTACGGAGTACTCGTCCTGAACACAAATGACAACTATCGCATAAGCGGCAACAAAATTCCCAAAAGTGGCAGCCCTGATGAGCACGCAAAGTATGTTTGGGAGAAGTATGTGGTAAAAACGGTGGCCAGCAATATTTTGATTGTGGCCCATAGCTACGGAGGAGTAGTGACTATGAATTTGGCATTGAAATATAAGAGCGATTTCAAGAAACTGGTCAAGGCGATTGCTATGACTGATTCAGTGCATGGCTACTCCAGCAAAAGTATACCGGAATTCGTTGTACAGGTAATTATGGTTTTCTTGCGGATTTTAACCGTTTGAACGCTTTTGAGGTGATACAAACGTTGTCCTCACACGCCAACGTCAGCTGAAAGCCACAGCTAATGTCAACCTTACGTCACAAATACTCGGATCTATTTTGCACTGTATCTGTGACCACTAAAACGGTCGATGGCATGGTAGGTCGTTGGCGTTCAAAGGGTAAATAATTCGGGATGTTATATGAGGATCATTATATCAGGACAATAAAACAATATATTCCAAAACGTTTTAAAAAAAAACTATTAAGTGCGAGTCAGACTCGCCTACGGAGGGTTTCGCACATGACACAGTAAACTCAATTCAAAATTTGAACCGCCGTTCCTTGCATAAAGACCCTGTTTTTTTTATTTCACTAAAAATTTACAGATTTCCGATTTTTCCCTTTACTTTTAGTGAAAGACGGTGTTACTTACCAAATCTCATAGCTCTAGGTCAACGAGAAATACTCTATAAATTATGACTGTAGACCGGAGTATATGGTTTTAGTTTCAATTCGATGCCTCCACGCGTCCCCGAGATATAGGGTCTTGACAGACAGACAGACGGCCAACAAAGTGATCATATAAGGGTTCCGTTTTTTCCTTATGAGGTACGGAAACCTAATTATCACTTGTTGTTGGTTTTGTATGCTAAATCCAAAACATTTTATGGTAATACAAGGTCAGGCAGATTTTTTTGTATTGTCTAGCCATACTTATATATTTATTTTATTTATTAGGGAAACAAACAGCAAAATATAACACATTGAGATACAATCATAGCTTAAAAATACATTAGCCAAAACAGTTTCCACTTATAGAAGAAAAACATTTCAGTTGCTCAGGTAAGACTTTAAAAAAATACTTTTTCATAAACGAACATTTTGCATTATTCGGGTAATTTAACAATGGTTGCAGAGTATTATCATGGCCTAATTCTTGTTAATTTTATTTCACTGTTTTTAAGATTTCATTGATTTATTGATTATTGCAGAAACAAATTGATTCATTTTCAATCTAAATATATCAATGTCAGAAAATAGTTGGTTATGCTTTTTACATGCTCTAATAAGTAGTCTATTTCTTGCATATGCAGTCCGAATAGAAGAGATGGCAAATAGGTTCGAGGAACGGGTTCGTCGATCAGGGCACCGGAAGAATATGTTTGAAAGCAATTTGGGCGAGTCTATATAACCGTTAATAACCTTATACAAGAACACTTGATCCTTTATATCACGCCTCTTTTGAAGAGACGCAATTCTCTTAACATCAAAGGATTTAAATTTGTATTTCATGCGCCTTATGAACTTTTTCTGAATATTTTCTATAGCGTCAGTATGCACTTGAAAGTGATGCTATAATGCTCCCCATCAACATAACAGATTTAAATATTGAATACTTATCTCGCAAGTGCAAGGGTGAACAATACATTTTCATCTCTCCTGTTCGGAAAGTTTAATTTGAATGGGTGGATAGCCGGGTGGAAAATTGCGTTTTCATCTCTAGGGTGGAAAGTATATTTTTTTTAATAGTTACGTTTGGCCACGGAGTCTAAGATAATTGAGCTACGTCATATTATTAAAATAAAAGATTTTCATATATCTAAACTCGGCTATACGTTAAACGATGTATTTATTACGGCCTATAGGTTCATATGAAAATCATTTTAAGACTGGTCTATTTTTTTCGCAATTACAGAAAATCAACATTTAAAATTATTCCTCTATTCTGCTGCCCGCCATAATGCCGTGATAGCATAGCATGACACTTTTTCTTTCACGTTTCGGCATGGCCATCTAGAAAATACACTACTGCCAACATTAGAAAAGTGTAATCGTGTTGGTCACGACCAAGGAGCTTATTATACAACAAGGAGGTTGAACACCGAACATCCGTTCGAAACAAGAAATTTGACCTTTATTGCGTCACGAATATATTCCATCTCTTTCTTTAGTTAGGGTAAGAATGAGATGGAAGTCATGCTCCTTGGCCGTGACCAAGTCGATTAAATTTTCACTGATTATTTTTAATATACCTCTTTTATAAAATGTGCGTGTAGTATTTTACTTTCCTCACAGTCGAAATGAAAAGTAGAGTGTCTAACTCGGGTGAAATTACCCATTTCCCCTCGAACTATTGGCGCTCTCACTTCGTTCGAGCGCTAGAAATATCTCGGGTGAAATGGGTCACTTTCAACCCTTGGTTATCAATC
Source organism: Acleris sparsana (assembly GCA_923062465.1). Lineage (NCBI taxonomy): Eukaryota > Metazoa > Arthropoda > Insecta > Lepidoptera > Tortricidae > Acleris > Acleris sparsana. The sequence goes on along the minus strand of OV281302.1, from coordinate 2,123,010 downwards.
TACTATTTCAACTCTATACAGTGGGGAAACGGACGACGGGCCATAACCCGATAATGGAAGATTTTAGTGTTTTATTTTTCTCCAAGAAACTATGTTTCGTCTGTAATTGTATCGTTTACCTATAGCAAAACACATTTAATATGGCGCGCAGATTAAGCTGTAATAGACTCTTGGACCATGGCGTAAGAGCTTTGACATAAGCCATATTAATTGTGTCCTGGAACAGCTTATCGTTTTAACCGTAAAAGGGCGCTTTATCGCGTGACTAAATGTGGATAAAGCATCCGTCACTCTCGGATTTATACACGTGCCAGAAAGTGACGGATGTTTTATTCATATTTTATCACGCGATAAACGCAGCCATACTAGGTTCCGATGATAGGGTCAGTGGCCGAACCTTGAATTTACTAAGGACCCGGCTACATGCAGTGACTTGCATGCGCAAACGGTTTGTGCAAACATTGGAATTGGATGGCATTGGAATTGTGCGGTATACCTACCGTTTTGCCGCTTTAGGCGACTAATGTCTATATTGAAAAATGACGAGGTATAATAATTCCGAAATGGAATTAAGACAAGGAGGAAGATAAGGGATAGGTGGAACAGGAGAACGCGGAGCTCCTACTTCTGGGTGGTTTGGCCCTCCGGGCCTGCTTCAAGACTAACATAACCTAAACCTACCTAGCCCCTATTCCACCTATCCCTTATTTTACCTCCTCGTCTTAATTCCATTTCGACATTATTATACTTCGTTATTTTTATATTAGGTCTTTTATACATCTCGACATTTATATAGTCCGTCAATTTTCATTTTCGACATTTTTATTTCTTGTCAATAAATATCCTTTCGACATTTTTATACCTCGTCATTTTTCCTTACCGACATTAGTCGCCTAAATCGTTTTGCCGTCTTAACGCACATGCTTGCTTGTGCAAATTGGAATTTGAGCAAGTATGATTGAGCGTGTAGCCGGGCCCTTAAAAACAATCTTGTAGTATTTTCAGAGAGGGCGTTCGTCCTCTTCCATCCTGTTCGTATATCATTAAAGAATTCAAACTAAATATTTTTGTTTTAGAACTCAAAGAATTGGATATCCTCCGATGAGCCATTGGATACGAAAATGCCAACTCGAGAACACGAGATTCAGATGGTTTCAGCAGGTATGATTATTGATTATATGGAAAAAACGAACGCCACGTGGACGACAACTATACCTTAAACATTGGAAATAGCCAGTTCTACGCAAAGGAGACTTACTTTTATAGGGATATAAGAAATGTGTTTTTGTCTGTTTTTTTTTTAAAACAAAATTTTAATGTTAGGTAATAGTTCAGTCCAACTGAAGTCTGCTTTTGGTTAAAAATGTTGTGGGACGCCGACTTCAGTTGGACATACCTGCCACAAAAGAAGTTATTTTTCGCTTTTGGGTTTTTTTTTTACACTTTAATTTTATTTTATATGTTTAGTGATCATAATTATGCTGTTACGTAGTCCTACTTCTCAATTACTAAAAAACTATAGAACATTAGTGGCCATCTGTGGTCTGCATCATCAGTTCCACTTCACCAAATAGTGCTTCAATAGAGCAAATACACGAGTTAAAATAAATAATATATAAGTTTTTTATTTCAGAATGATTTATTACGGCGGAATAATTACAACTAATAAAAAGAAAATGAAATGACATAAGGGGTCCCCGATCACGATACAAGACGTTTTTTTATCGCATTTTCATTCTATCGTAAAAAGGGTAAACATAAAAGCGTCTCTTTTGATATGATGGATTATAGTAGAAACCCTGAAGAAAAGCAACAAATACAAAAAAAATGGTCAAGTCTGAGCTGGGCTTGCGCCGATTTGATTTGAAATCAAATCCAAATCAGAATATAATAATACCTACTGTGCGGCGGCACGAAACCCTCGGTGCGCTAGTCCGACTATCACTTGAACAGTATTTCTTAATACCATGTAGTTTTAGACTTATCATGAAGGTTCAGTTTTCATAGCATGGTAAGATGAAGGGAGCTGTGGAGTCGACATTAACATTATAATTCAACCCTTAATCATACTATTTTTTTCCTTTTATTCCAAAATGCTTTTATATTCGCCCTGAGCCCATGAGTAAAGCTGCTAAGCTAAGTAATAAATGAGAAAAAACTTTTGCAAATTATTTAATAATGTAATGAATATTAAAAGAAAAAGTTTACTATCTATTCTTATAAAAAAATAAAAATTTGCAATTAAATAAACAAATGAGTATGAGTAAGAGTTGAATTTTAATGTCAACTCCACAGCTTCCTTCATCTTACCGTGCTATGAAAACTCTGAACCCTATAAAAGACCAAGTATTTTTATATTAGTTACATAGCAGTTTCTAAGCAGTTAAACATGGGTTCCAAGTTTAAAAAAATGCCATCAGCTTTATTTATATACTTATTTTTGTTTCAGGTCATCCCAAACATGAAATGACATCATACACTTGCATGGAGTCTGTGTTTAAATTCTTTGAAGAAAAACTTGCCAAAAACTGAATGTGATTCAATGTGTAATTTAATTTAATTTGATAAGGATATCTTAACTATTAACTGTGTAACAGCATCCATTATACATATAATATATGTGTCTATTATTATATTTACTTTTTATTTCCTTTAGAAAAGTTCTTCATCCAATATTTGACATCTTGTTTATTTGCTCGTACACCTAACACAGCAGATTTGGAGTTTACATCCTTCATTACAAATGGTGAAAATCCAGCAGTGTAATCCGGATCAAGGGCATTTGTTTTATTTCTAGCCATTTTAGTAGCAAATCTCTTGTGTATATGTTGATCTTCAGTGAGAATAGGGTACTGGAAATGCTGTCCTCCTCTTGGAGTAGGCAGGCTGAATCTTTTACCTCTTGCTGTCAAAGGTTTCCTTCCATTTATGTGTATATGTTGATTACCTTCTTCATCTATGCTTACTGCTACTTTTTTCAACGTAGCATGCCCACATTTAGGGCAGAAGAGTTTAGTCATTACACTAGTGGTCTTGAAGCAGGTTGTGCAACGAAAGATAAAAGTGCGTAACTGTCTAATAATGCGCCCATCAATAGCTGTTACATTAAGGCCAATCTGTTTGAGGACATTCTGCATTGCAAAGTCTGATGTTATAGTAGCCACTTCCACTGCTTTGTCTTCAAACTCTCCCATGTCCATTTCCTTTTTCTTCTCGGCCAAGTTCCCTGGTGTGATCCATTCTCCACCATCACTGTCATCATCCGAATCAGATTCGCTGTCAGAATCCTCATCTGATGACACTTTAGGTATGAAATTGTCTACATCATCTCCGTCTCTTAAATCCATATTTTTTATTTGATCCGCAATATCTTCAGCTAATTTCTGGTCTTTGAAGTTACCTCCTATTAAATTCTGTACATCTAAATGTACAGCATCTAATCCTTCAATTTTTATCGTAGACCAATCAGCACCTTGTTTGGCTCCATTGGCACCAGGAATGTTGATCTTGGACCAATCGCTTGCAGGTTCTTTTAGGGGCTCAGTTTCCTTAGGTTTGGCGGATTCTTCATTTTTATTAGCATCATCATTACTTTCAGCTTCTTTACCGTCATTATTTGACGTATGATTGGGTAATCCAGTAACTTTAATAGTTCTCTGCATAGTAGGCTCCGTCTTCAAATGATCCACCCCTACATTTTCTTTCTCAATTTGGTAAGCTAGTGCCATAACCTTAATATCAGTAGCAGAGAGACTTGTGTAGTCTCCAGTTTTCTTAGCGAAATCTGTTACAAACTTTATGTTTTCTGTAAAGACTTCTTTTACCTTCAAGTCATAGGGCAGCACGACGAGTTTCCTGCGTTGTCTGTCGTTCGTAATTTCGTCAATTACCTCTTGAATTGTGTACATGTTTTCCGACATCTCCTGTAGATTAGCAGCTCTTATGAAAGCTGTGGTGTCCACCACCAAATGTTGGATTTTTTTCGACATAATTAATGATTGTTAGGTGACATTAATCTCACAATACAGTTAATTCATCGATTTATTTCGTAAAATATTCTAATACCATGTGTTATGTGTAAGCTGGTTGTCGTTTGACGTTGACGTTAGTAACACCACAGAATATAAAACGAAAAGTAAAAAATCGACGGTTGTTCTGTGACTCAACCTCGTATATTGAAAAATGTCCAGTATAAACCGACACGTACTAAGTATCCATTCGCGTGCTTAGTAAGTGTCAGTTTATACTGGACATTATTCTATATACAAGGTTGAGTCGCAGAACCGTCTAAATGTGTCCATCTTTCTTATAGGCTAAGGCGTGTCAGCTGCGCCAAAAAACTAAGAATACTTGTTAGCAAAATATGTTACAAAACATGTTTATGTACAACTGCACGTCCATTGCGACTTTGGACTGAACATGTATTGTTTGTCATAAGCACATTTCACTTTTCTTGAGAGTTGTCATCCCAGTACAATTTGTTAAATTATCGGCCGTTCCTTTACCTATTGGATAAAATACAGCGTCTTTTCTTTATTCCACGCCAATGCATATAAATTAAAATTGGATGTTTAAAAACAACGTTAACACGGCGCAGTAGACGCGGCTTTATGTCCGATCCAGTCTCTCACGCGAGTCTACGCGATTAATAAAATTTTTAATAACATCAGTGTATCTCGGCCTCGCGTGAGTCTGGATCGGGCATTACAAGCTTGAACCTTGTGATTCCTGTCGTAAGATAATGTGATGAACCTCATTGTACAAAGTAAGGCCTTAGTTACCCACCTTCATTGATACCAAAGAAGGTGGCCAACTGCATAGAATAATATAAGCAGCAGTATACCTCGCACATGTTAACAAGTTTCTGCATCCCTACTAAGGATACAGTTTAGTATAGGGGATATTGCCCTATTGATTATTGGCACCATGAACTTCATTTCAAGTAAATAGAGACGATATAGATGAAGAGCTGGCCACAGGAAAACAATAGCAATTTATATAGCATTGAAACTCCACCTTCCGGATGCCATAATAAAAGATCATTAAGGATAATACAATGTCATTCATGTTCAGTACATAATTACATTAAAAATAAATCACAAAAATAATAATGTTAATAATTACAAAATAAATACAATCATAAACTTAATGTCTAAAAATTAAATAATTAAACGTCAATGTTGTAAAGGTACTCATAGACAGAATCGTAAGCCTACTGTGTCAGCCAGTTTTTAAGTTTACTTCTTCTTAAATTGCCTCGCCAACGTAGTAAGGTTGGCATTTAGCTGCTGGAATCTGTCCGTATCTTTTGCGAGGCGGACCTGCAGTCTGTAATTTGGACTGTATTTTATTAAATATTAGCGGCCCCATGACATTCAGCAACTTATTGTACTTCTGCAGCAACCATCATATACATATATATGTTTTCAGGAGCCTGGCAGGTTTTTATCACAATTTTACTGTCGCTCAAATCTTAACCCTTTCTTCTTATACCTTTCTGTCTATAGACATCACCACTCGTGAAAGTGTTAACACACTTTTTAAAGCAAAACTAATGGTAGGAAAAATTTTGTTCTTGGTCCTTTTGATTTTAAATGCTATTCATAGATTTTTTTCAAGTATGAAAAAACAGGTAATCTGACAAAATCCTTGGTGACAATGACCACATTAAGAGCCTGTTTGTGTACATACAATTAAAAGTCAGGCCTAAGATCCCTCTTCAACAGCTTCATCATCTTCAAATTCTACCATGTGTACTTCCTCTTTATTTTCTGCTAAGTTATCTGATGAATAATATGGATGTTCACCATCAGTGTTATAATCTGAATCAGAGAAATCACTGTCGGAATCCTCATCATCTGTATACTTATCAGGTTTGAAATGGTCTAAATCATATCCATCTCTTAAATCCATTTTTTTTATCAGATCAGCAATAACAGCTAATTTCTGGTCATTAAAGTTATCTCCTATTAAATTTTGGTCATCTAAATGTACAGCATCTGATCCTTCAAATTCTATTGCAGACCAATCAGCACCTTGTTTGGCTTCTTCAGCACCTCGAATGTTGATCATGGACCAGTCACTTGGAGGTTGCTTTGAGGGTTCAGTTTCCTTAAGTTTTATGGATTCTTCATTTTTATTAGCATTATCTTTTTTTTCAGGATTTGATGTATGATTGGGTAATTCAGTAACTGTAATAGTTCTTTGTATTGTGGGCTCCGTCATCATTGTCATCAAATGATCCTCCTCTTCCATTTCCTTATCAATCTGGTAAGCTAGTGCCAAAACCTTAATGTCAGTAGGAGACAGACTTGAGTAGTCTCCAGTTTTCTTAGCGAAATCTGTGACAAACTTAATGTTTTCTGTAAGGACTTGTCTAATTTTCAAGTCCTCCCTTTCCATTTCCTTATCAATCTGGTAAGCTAGTGCCAAAGCCTTAATGTCAGTTGGAGACAGGCTCGAGTAGTCTCCAGTTTTCTTAGCGAAATCTACGACAAACTTAGTGTTTTCTGTAAGGACGTCTCTAATTTTAAAGTCATAGGACAGCAGTTTCCTGAGTTTCCCGTCGTTCGTAATTTCGTCAATAACCTCTAGTAGTGTCGCCATGCTTTCCGACATCTCTTCTGTTTCTACAAGTAAATGCTTAATTATTTCCGTCATGATTAATGACAAAAATCAATTTTTTAGTAAATAAAACTATCAAATTGATTGATTGAAAACGAATGACCACAGATTATAGACTGAGTGACTTTCCGCGAAAAGAACCATCCCTTCCCTTGTCACCCGAGCGCACAGATTATTAAGGTATGTCTACCCGAGCGAGTGTCTAAACCATAGACTATAAAGTATGTCTAAAGGTGTAAACCAGATAGAAAAAATAATAATTGCGAATCTCGGTACCATATCCACTTGTGGGAAAGAGATAAATGCTACGGATAAATGCCTGTCTCATTAGACGAAGCTAAGCTACTAAAGTTAGGTATGAAGTCTTCGCTTCGTTGTGCGTGTAGTACCTATTAGGTTATCTGATTTGAGTCTAAGTGATGCTCCATTTAGCGTGGTTAAATTTGAATAATTCCGAGATATAATTATTTTATTTCATCATTCATAGATCCAAGCATATTATGGGACCTTGGTCAGCTGACATGAAAAGTTTTATTAAGGCCCTGTCATCCCGGCTCATCGACACCTCCGGAGACGCTAGAGCTAGCGCTTACCTTTCCCAAAGGATTGGGCTTGCCATCCAGAGAGGTAATGCAGCCAGTGTCTTAGGGACCTTGCCGCGAGCGGACCTGCTAGAGGGGGTGTTCTTTTTATAGTGGTGTTTATGTTTCATTTTTAATATTTGAGTAGCTTAGTTTTATTATATTTTATTTTAATTAAGTTTAGTTTTAACTTTAACTTTTAAATGTAAAGTCCGTATTTATAGTTGTGTTATTTGAATTTGTGTTTTTACTCAATCTGGAAATAAAATGATACAAGCATATTATTATTTCTAAAAGACACCGAAAAGTTCTTATGATTCACGTAACCTCACGAAAGTAAAACAAAAAGGTAACAAAAGTTCTTGCAACACTATGGAATATGGTATTAGGGCGTATACAGAAAGAAAGCTGGAAACTTATAAGCGCTTACCGGCGCTTGACAGCGCTGGTAACCCGCGCAGGAAAATATATGAACGCGCGCCGATAAGCGCTTATAAGTACTGAACGGTGCCGACAAGTTCCGACAAGCTTCAACACGCGCTGGTCAGCGCTGGTCGCTGCCATTTTAAATTAATAAACAACTGCGACAACACGTGCAATTACGACAGGCATTTTTATTGTGATAAATATTAAAATGGATAGTGACGTGTTGATATCCTTAGTCTTCAAATCATCGTCCGATGAGTCCGACATTTTTGCTTGGTCTGCTTCAACCTGCTTCCTTTGTGTAGAACGGACCAGCGCTGACAAGCGCCGGTAAGCGCTTATAAGTTTCCAGCTTTCTTTCTGTATACGCCCTTACAAAACACATTACGAACAGTCTTATTTTTATGAAAGAAAATCAATGTCCGCTTAGAAACTAAATAACATTGTTTTCAAGAAAAGTCATTAAATTAAATACAGCTTTATAATAAAAGTACATAAATTAATTAAGAAACAAAACGCAATTTTGTCATTTCGCGTCAACGTCACGAATATAAAACTCTGGCGGATAATTACGGTCTTGCTTCTATAATCTCCTATTTTTTGATGACACAAAACCAACTCTACGATTATAAATATTGGGATGTTATTCATTTGCAGTTAGCAATTTTAAATTTATGACTTTAACGAAAATGTCGACTTACCTTATCAAACGTCAAAAGGGCAAAAAAGGAGAAAGCTGTCCCATATTTTGTTTGCGATACATTAATTTATTATTATTATAGACTAGGAAGTTAATATTGTTCAAAATGACGAGTAACTCGTCATATAATAATGACAAAGTGGTGACGGGTGAGGTGGAATATCCAGCTACTGACCCGGCGTCCGGGGCGTTTTTCCAAACTGATTACAAAAAGTAAGTATTAGGATACTATTTTATTGTTATATTAAAATTATTAAATTATATATATTACATATTTTTCATGAATTATAGAATTTTCTTTTATAATTCACAGTACTAATGTGTATGTGATGTGAAAGAACCATTTCAATTTTAATGAGAGTTATATTCTAAATATCATCTACACATTTTTTATATATTTTCATCATATTTATTCGTATTATTTAACCTTTTCCATTAACATTCCTCTAAGTACCTATATAATTTTTTCATGTTGTATGCATAGAATCAGTTATTTCTTCCAAATTTAATTTCGGTGCTGTGCTTTGTCTGTCAATCAGTTGTTCATCAAAGAATCGTATATGTATAGATAATTCCTTCAGATTCATAGATACCTTTCAAGGAAGAGTAAAATACTGAAAAAAATATTTATTGACTACTTGTTAGCCTTGTTTGTAATGACCCCGCTTATGAAGCTAGCGGTCCCAGGTTTGAATCCCGGTATTGCCAAATATTTTTGTGATGTGCACGAGTATTTGACTCTGAGTGTTGGATGTCCTTTATGTGTTTAAGTATTTGTCTCTCTATATAAGTATTGATATTGTTGACTACCCATATAACAAACCTAGAGCTTAGTCTGGAGCTAGGTAAATTTTTGTGAGATTGTCCCCTGATATTTATTTATTTTTTATGTTAATTACAGAAATGAAGATCTTAAAATCATGCTAGATGGCTCTAAAGACTCTTTGAAGCTGGAAGCCATGAAGAGGATCATAGGGCTGATTGCTAAAGGCCGAGATGCTTCCGACCTGTAAGTATTACAAGTTTTGGGTTTCAAAACACCATATGTCGTACCAGTTAAGAGCAAATGCCGTCAGGAGACTTGGAATACGTTTTTGAATGAACTATTGCTGTTGCTTTGCGATTGATTGTTGGGTGGGTGGGTTGTTCACCGCATGAAAACCGCTAAACCACTGCAACGTGGCATGATAGTACCTATGTAAAATAATAGTTAAAATTTGGATTTCTTATACCCGTATTATTATAAGTAGGTTGCGTGCGAAATTCGTTTTATCGTTTTTTTATTCAATTTTGTTATGTTCCTTTCCAAACTGGATGGTTCCAACCAGTGCTGACTTTAACATCAGCATTATGCTCAATATTTCTTTTGTGCGTATTTCTCAGTTTGTTGTTGTCTGTCATAAATGTATTCCTTTCTTTTTTGTCGTTTTCTATTTTCTCTTCTCTTCTCTTCCAAAACTTAATAATTATGTCAATAATAATATGCGAAAGACTTCAGCTAATTGTTTTAATTAAGTATATAGATTTTTATTTATTTAACTGGATGTTAAAGAATGGTGTTAAAACTAGGAAATTTTTGCGGTTTTTTGTGAATTTATTTGTGCTTATAATAAATTTAAAATGTAAAGTCATAATAACTTTAAGCTATTGTTCATCATTTACTAATTTGCTCGTCATCTCAACTAACTTTGATTTCAAGTAGAATACTTACTTCAATTCAATTCAAGTGGTTAGTTTCATAATTCCGAATATTACGTTACCAATCTGGTTAGTGAATTTTCGGAATTGTCATCATTCGTAAATATAATATTCGGCAAAACGTATTCGGAATTAAGAAATTTGGTATTTTAAAATTCGGAATTTAATAATTTGAGTTTTTAGGGTGTTCCCATTGGTTTATTATACTAATTACGCTTCCTGCAATTCAACATTCGGCCAAAAACTATTATACTAAGGGTTTTATGCCAAATACGTTTCGGATAATCGAAATTATGCAAAATAAACGGATACCCGCCTTAATTCAATGATTGGGATTTGGGAGCTAGACCTTGGAGTTATAATGTCAGCTATGTATAATTATGGCTTTTGTGCTTCTAGATTCCCAGCAGTAGTGAAGAATGTGGTGTCAAAGAATATTGAGGTAAAGAAACTGGTGTACGTGTACCTGGTGCGATATGCTGAGGAACAGCAGGACCTGGCACTGCTCTCCATCAGTACCTTCCAAAGGGCATTAAAGGTATGGTCAATAACTGAAAATTTACATTTACAAATAACCGAAAAAAAAAAAAAAAGAATCAATGTATATTGTTTTTACTTAGGACCCGAACCAGTTGATCCGAGCTAGCGCGCTGAGGGTCTTATCCTCGATCCGCGTGCCAATGATAGTGCCTATCGTCATGCTCGCTATCCGTGACTCATCCAGTGACATGAGTCCGTATGTGAGGAAAACCGCGGCGCACGCTATACCTAAGCTTTACAGGTATACTATGAAATGAATTTATTCAATTTTTTTAATTCACGCTCGTAGTGGTAGCTGGTATAGTGCCACCAGGGCCCTTATTTTTCATGCCATTTATGCAAAAGTTACATCACGCTACATAGAGTATGATTCCAAATGGTTTTATTGTAATTATTAACCATTAGTCATCAATCATTTAATCATGTACAAATGCGTTAAGTAGTCTATTGACGCGTAGAAAAATAAATACCTACTTCATACCTAAAACGTAAATGAAACTATTTGATTGAGAACGCCAGTGTCAAAGATAATCGAGTAACATAATCATAAAAAAAAAACTGTTTTTGTTGTAATAATAATTAATATGATTGAATATGAAGGAGTGGTAAAAGGAAAATGATGCTGCCGTGATCCGTATTTTGATTGCGATTAAGCTGTATTTAAGTATAATCATTTTACCGCCTCTTATTTAACATTTTTTTATTTGTACCAGGTACATACCTACCTAAACACCTGCCATAAAAAAGAAGAGCCGCTGTATGTAAAAATTCGTCATTTTGACGTCATCGGCATCAAAAGTACGGTCACGGACGTTAATTTGCTGCCCATTTCAAAGAAAAACTGCTTGAAATTGTCATTGTCATTAGAGATGCCAAGTCACTTGTAATTGATAGGAAACTCTTTGTCTTCCGACATAGGCCTCTTCCAAGGTTTTCCACTGTGTCCGGTCCCTCCCATTCCAGCGAAACTCCCTAACCTTTTTCAGGTCACCAGACCATCTTAGAGTAGCTCTTCCTCTTTTTCTTTTGTAACCTCTTGGATACCACTCCACAAAGTCTTTAGTCAATTTCTCCATATTTTATCTGACTAATATCAGGAGAAAATGTTACACTTAGCCCAAAACTAAGCTCTAGGCTTGTGCTATGGGTACTAGACAACGATATAAGGCCCAAAACCACGAAGGTGGCGAATTCTGTTTTGGTAATTTGCACGTAAAATTATAAAAGGAATAGCAAAATTAAACACTGAAAGTAATTACTTCATTATTGATCTTAAAAGATTTAAAAGGGGCGCGCACAGTTTTTTTTAGTTTTTTTATTATAGCGATTTTAAGCAAACTCCTCAGTAAAATTCGTCATACCGGGAACGATATTATTTTTCTTTTTATAAATCAAAACTTTCTTAAAAACATTTTTTATTTTTTATTTTTTACAGTATCTTATTACAGTAAACTAAGTGCAAAAGAAAATTTTGTATAAATATGAGCCTATTTCCCCAAAAAAATAAATGAAATTCAAAATGACCATAAGTTCCAAATTTCATGCATTATAGTTATTATATTAGAGAATACCAATGACTTAAAACGTAAACTTGGTTAAGATCATAACAAGAACTTTATTTTATTTATATGTAAAAATTTATCTGTTCAAAAATATTTGAAATTACTAATGAAAAACCAAAAAACGTTGTGATCTCGAAAATGATTTAGTGTTCCCGGATTGACTGAGGCGTTCACTGAATGATGTAGTCAGAAATTTGGGACTGGTAAGGGTGTTTTCTGAAGTAATAAATGCAAATATATATTCTTTATAATATTTAATCAATCCTTATAGTAGTTTAATAACATTATAGAATTGACAATTGCAAAAATAAAACAAAGTTGGTAACAAATATCTTTTTAAGCTTTTATAATATGTTACTTAGTCATACATAACTCTTCTTAAATTTAATCTTTGACAACTGAAACTATGTTTAATTCTAACTACGGTATTCTTTAGTATAAATCAGTCCTCAAATAAGCACAGTCTTATCAATAAAGTTTAATATGAATTTTAATCACAAATCAGGTCAATTTAACAGTCACACATTAGACTTTAAGAATTATAATAATAAAATAAACAAAACAGGTAACACAAGCGTATACATTTCAAACTAACTAAAATTACACGTTTCTGCATCAAAAAACACGTTTAAAATATTAATTAGGTACTCAACATTTTTCAAATATATCTACATTATTGTTAAAGTAGTAATACTCGTGGTTTTTTTCAATTTTCCGTGTTGGTGTGAGTACAATGTTTATAATTTGTTCAAATGTAATATAAGACACATCTGTTGCACCCATGATACAACAGCTACACAGATATACAGCCACACAGTACGCAACCACTCAGATACACAGCTACATAGATATACAGACACACAGATACGCAACCACTCAGTTACACAGCTACACAGATATACAGCCACACAGATACGCAACCACTCAGATACACAGCTACACAGATATACAGACACACAGATACGCAACCACTCAGATACACAGCTACACAGATATACAGACACACAGATACTCAACCACTCAGATATACAGACACACAGATACGCAACCACTCAGATACACAGCTACACAGATATACAGCCACACAGATACGCAACCACTCAGATACACAGCTACACAGATATACAGCCACACAGATACGCAACCACCCAGATACACAACTACACAGATATACAGCCACACAGATACGCAACCACTCAGATACACAGCTACACAGATATACAGACACACAGATACGCAACCACTCAGATACACAGCTACACAGATATACAGACACACAGATACGCAACCACTCAGATACACAGCTACACAGATATACAGACACACAGATATGTAGCCACACACCCAGCCAGCCAGGCGACGACACCCCAGACGCTCTGGAGGTCCTGGGCTATCTTTTTATGAATTCAATTATAGTATGTTTTATAACTTCCAGATGCGACGTGATCATAAACAATTTTTTGGTCTTCCCATTTTCATTTGTTTCCATGTTTGCTGCAAGTAAAAATGAAACTGTAATTCCCACAAAATACTAATTTTATATTTATTTAGCATTAATAACGTCATACCGGGAACGTCAAAGTCATTCCGGAAACGCCCCGTCATATTCGGGAACGTTACCATAATGACTGTTCCCGGAATGACGTTTTCAAACATTCGCGCGCTTTATTCCGGCGCCCGCAATCTTAGATGCCATATTTAGAGGTTAGCGTCAATGTAACAAGAATATTTTTAAGAATTAGATATGAAATAACTGGCATTTTGATTTAACAATCAGTTACACGCGTTCCCGTAATGATATATAATAAAGGTACGATTAATAAAAGCTGATTGGAAATGTACTTACCATTGAAATTAATATATATTTGCCACCAAAACAAATGACGCCTGACTCACAAAACACTTGTTCACTACTGCAGCACACTAGCGCCAAAAGTTACGTTCAGAAATCAAACTTTCGCCTTTTTATTGCTTCGTTCACCAATATGACGTATACTTTGTTGGACATGTTTTTGACGAATCCTGCATTTAAAATATATTTATTTTGTCTAATTTAGATTAAAAAACTTATTTTTTAGGAACCAATATACTCATAATGATTATTGAAAATGTTTAAAGTTGGATTTTACTACATTTTTGAGTAAGATAAAGCTACAAGTTGTGATTTTGGACGCGTTCCCGAAATGACTTTTTGACCTTGTTTTTTGTTAAATTATTGACAATTAGTTATTTTTGAAGTATATTTTTTAAAGTATAGGTATATCCGACTAATTACAATAGTTTCAAATGCTTATTTACTAAAATTCATACAGATTTATTTTTTTATGAGCTGCCAAAGCAAATTCACCACCTTCGTGGTTTTGGGCCATAAATACTTATATAGAGAAATATATACTTAGGCCCGTATTGCGTCAAAAATGACAGTGTCCAATGGTTTGGCGTTTACTTTGACGTATCTTGTGACGGGCCTTACAGTCAACATGAGTTTATTAATACGGCTCTTAAATACATAGAAAACATCCATGACTCAGGAACAAATATTCGCGCTCATCACACAAATATCTGCCCTAACCAGGATTTGCACTCGGGACCGCTAGCGTTGTAGGCAGAGTCACTAGCAACTAGGTCAACATGTCGTCAACCATGTGGCCAAACAGACTAACAAACATAACAATATCGGATGATTTTCTATTCAGGAATATAACAAAAAAAAAACATTAGTTTTAGCCATCATTATTATTATTTATTTACAGTCTAGATCCAGAGCAGAAGGAGGACTTGGTGGCCATTATCGACAAGCTTCTGTCGGACAAAGCGCCTTTAGTAGTCGGCTCGGCGGCCATGGCGTTCACAGAAGTATGCCCAGACCGCATCGCCCTCATACATCGGAGCTACAGGTAAATATACTGTTACGTACGTGGGGGTGGGTACGAGGGCTGCACTGAAAGTTTCGGGAATCTAATACTTAGAAACATATTTTTGACACATATCATACCTTTTTATAATCTCTAAAGTTTCATTATTTTAACACACTGGCCACATAGAAAAAAAAAGCGATGGTTCGGTTTCAATTGTTTTTTGAAGTCGTCGAGTCGCTGCTGAAAATGGAATTGTCCCGTGAAAATTTAAGAGCTATGATTTATTACGACTTTAAAAGTGGATTATCACAAAAACAATGTGGAGACCGGATGATTGTTGCTTTTAGTAATGAAGAACCTTCAAATTATCGTACAAAAACTTCGAAGACTTAGACTTAGATCGCTCGGGTCGCTTTTGATCGCACTGTTCGCTTTCCAAGTAAAGACTGACCGTGCCCACAACCGCGGTCCGCTTTTTATAGTTCCCATGTTATTCCAGAACGCCTTCCATCCACCGGATCTTCCGGAACGTTCGATGTATTTCGCTCCGCCGAGGATGATCGAGACTATTTGTTTCTGTAATGTTCTACGCCTTGCTACCTGCTCGCTCCGTTAACAATGGCGACGTCCTTGGCACACGGGTCTGGAATGTCCTGCGCATCGCTGTCTCATTCCCAATAGTGTTATCTCTTTCGGTCTTAGTGGATAATGAAACGCCTTACCACATCGGCGTAACAATACGATTCTTAATTTAAACGCCGGTGAGTGTCCGTGTTGTGTTCCGATGTGGGGATATGACTACCGGTGAAATTACAAGCATAGAGGCATTCCATCTTTGTCCTCAGGGTTGGCAATGCATTTGCGGTCTCAGGCCTGTATTAATAAACTGATCTCAACTCTGCTTGTCTCGAGATGCGTCAAAAATGACAGTGTTCTACGGTTTGACGTTTACTTTGACGTATCTTGTGATGGGCCTCACAGTCAAGAACTCAGTGTAGTCTTGAGAATTCAAATGTCTATGGGTCCTACTTGCCATCAGGTGGTCCGAGTGTGCATTTTCCTTGTGATAAAATAAGGGTATCTTATTATTTTATGGGGTGGGGCATTTCTTTTTTATTATCATAAAAATATATCAGCTTAAAAGTAAAATAACATGCCAACAAAAAAAAAGAACTAGGGTCGCTGGCAGCGGGACAGAGCTCAAGCTACCGGTAGTTGGGGATTATTATTTCCTGTTATAGCCGCAATACAAATACACACTGAAAATTTCAACTGTATCTATTACTGTTCATGAGATACATCCCGCTCACAGACAGACGGGGGCTTTAAAAACAAGGACGCATGCGTAATTTGATAGTCAAAGCAAAATTTGACCCTTTACCCGAAGAAATAAGGTCACTAATTCATAACGCTCTTTTTTCTAAGGAGGGCGGAAAGCCCAAAGAATCGATCGATCTCCCCCCTTATATTTTTAATTAATTCCAGGAAGATCTGCGGCTTGTTGGCCGACGTGGACGAGTGGGGCCAGCTCACGCTGCTCAGTATACTCACGGTCTACGCGAAGACTTGCTTCCCGGACCCCAACGATGAGGTAATCGTATCCTTATGGCATGACGACATTGAACTAACTAGACCATGATAGAAATAAGGGCTGTTTTATAGAGACGGGCTTTTATTTCATGGCAGGGTTGACTGACAGTGTGTGCGGTGCGTTTTATTCAAAATTCAAAATATTTATTCAGTAAATTGGCCACATGAGTGCTCTTTTACACGTCGGTAATATAGAGTGAATCTACTAGCGCTTCGGACAAGACCATCATTGCAGAGAAGCGCCGCAAGAAACTCCAGCAGAAGGTGATTACTTGTAACGAGGTTGTTACAACCTCCTTTTTGCGTTCCTGGCCACTTTTACATTTCGTTTAAATTCTTTCCAAATTCAAAATTGTCAATGATCTATTGGTATTTGGATCTATAATTGAGTCTCAGAGAAATTTTCGATAAGCGCAGACACGGGTCCCGTGTCTCGCTGTTCATTATGTTTAATTATTTTTTTATTTTAAAATAAATCTGTAAATCCTTCTATTTCCATAATAAAATATTTGAAGAATGCGATTTATTTAAGTCTCCCAGATACTTACCATCCTACCGTTAGATACTTTAATATTATACTCGTATGGCCAGATGTCGCAAGCGAGGTCGTACAGGGTTTGATAAATTTTATAAAATTTGACGGACAACTCACACTTAACCAAAAAAATATTACAATAGTTTTTACAAAAAAAGACGTAATGGTTCCTAACACAGTTTCACCGAATCTCGAATGGTTTCGGATTTCCCAAACGGCATATTGTGTTTTGTAGCAATACTCGACGGACAGCGACGAGCCGTTCTACGAGTCGGACAGCGAGACTAGCGGCGTGCCGCGGAAGCGCCCGCAGCGCGCCGCGCCGCTCGACCCCGACCACAGGTACACACCAAATGTTGGAAAAAATTTTATCTGTTTTCAATAACTGTAAGGTTTGACTTTATTTTATTTTTCCCATAAAATATATCATCTTAAATCAGGATTTTGTAGAATTTTTAATACATTAACTTCGGAGATCCCTAACAAGCGTTTCCTGTTAAGCCACAGATAGTTGTTTCGTTTCTGATACTCGATGATGACGTTGGTCGTATGTTGTATGGTCAGATTATTGTTGCGCGCTGCCAAGCCGCTGCTGCAGAGCCGAAACGCCGGGGTGGTCCTGGCTGTCGCGCAACTCTTCTACCACGCCGGGCCCGGTGAGTCACATTCAATGTCAAACTAGTAGGAACAGGTCACGACATAGAAGGGAGCGGGTAGTGTCCGCCCGGAACTTGTTTTTGCGGCCGAAATCAATAATTAAATGATGTTTTAGTGTAACCTACTGTTTCTATTTAGTCCGCTAAGTTATCTGAAAATGGTGTACTAGGGCGCTAAAATATAATTAATTATGTTAGATAAGATAAGATAACTTTATCAATTATTAGCAGCATTAGAATAACCGAAATATCAATAATGATAATTTGAAGAAAAAAAACCTAATCAAGTCAATATCATAGAGTATTAAAAAAAAAGTTCTTATAATGTCATCATCATCATCATCATGTAAGCCGAAAGACGTCCACAGCTGGACTTAGGCCTCCCCCAAGGCTCTCCACTCCATTATAATGTAATGTAATTATATTGTTTTTATTCGACATAAATTCTTCTTTTTGCCATAAAAACTATAAAGTGAATAGTTTGTGCTAATATTAGCCTATTTGGTTAGCGCAAGAGCTAGCGCCGGTGGCGAAGGCGATGATCCGCCTGCTGCGCGCCCCGGTCGAGGTTCAAAGCGTCGTGCTCAACTCTATCGCGTCCCTTACGATTACGAAACGGGTAAGTACATATTTCAATGCATATGTTTTAGCTAGGTATTGTAGACCATCATATCAGCCTACAGACGTCCTGGATAGAAGCCATTGCAATTAAAATCTACATGAGAAGTAAGTCATCATCATGTCTGCCGAAAGACGTAACCTGCTGTACATGGGCCTCCCCCAAGGCTTTCCACTCAGATTGGTCTTGTGCTTTTCGCATCCACCGCGCTCCCGCGATCCTGACGAGACGAAGTAAGTACGCGTCATTAATTGATAATTTAATTTAATAAAATCTCCTTTTTAATACACCTGGGTTATTAATCATACAAGAAAATCTAATTAAATACTAAAATCCTAACCTCAACGGACGCACATTCGCTGTGATTACCGCATTTTGGTTGAAGTGTAGGTATTTTTATCAATAAAACTTACCCTTTACACGAGTTCTCATTTATGTTTTTATGAAATAATGTATAAAATAACGAAATAATCAAGCCTGGGAACTGTCCGATTTTGGTCTTTAATTAGATTTTCGAGTATAGTCCGTCATTAAGATCATGAATAAATATTGAACACGTATTTCTTGCTTTATTATATCAATCAAAATTGACAAATATAACGCGTATCAAAGTTCGGGAGTGGGGGCTCGTGACGTCACAACGTGGTGTGAATATGTGTTAAATATTTTCTGATAATGTAAATGACGTACTAATTCGATTTTTTTATGACACTAGTCTATTCGTATCGTACTATTTACCCTCGGCCTTTGGCCAAGTTTAAGATCACTTTTTTACTTCTTTCATAAAGGCATTTTTTATATTTCTGGTAAACATAAATAGTCCGGTTTTAATTTGTTACACATTTTGATTCCAGTCACTGTTCGAGCCGTTCCTAAAGTCATTCTTCGTCCGCAACTCAGACCCGACGCACCTGAAACTGCTGAAGCTGGAGATACTCACCAACCTGTGCACCGACACCAGCGCCGCCGTCGTGCTGCGGGAGTTCCAGACATACGTCGCGTGCTCGGACAAGGTTTGTGGGGTTTAGTGCGATGTGTCAGCGGCTTTGACAAGGTTTTTAAGGTTTAGTGAGATATATCATCTGCTTTCTCGAGGTTTCTAGGATATAGTGCAATGTGTCTCCTGCCCTGACAGGGTTCGTAGGGTTTAGTGCAATGTGTCAACTGCTTTGACAAGGTTTGTAGGGTAAACCGCAAAGTGTCACCTGATGTGACAAGATTTTAAGGGTTTAGTGCTAAGTGTCACCTGCTCTGACATTGTTTGTAGGTTTTAGTGCGATGTGTCACCTGCTCTGACAAGATTTGTAGGGTTTAGTGCAATGTGTCACCTGCTCTGACATACTTTGTAGGTTTTAGTGCGATGTGTCACCTACTTTGATAAGGTTTGTAGGGTTTAATGCAAAGTGTCACCTGCTCTGACAAGATTTGTAGGGTTTAGTGCAATGTGTCACCTGCTCTGACATAATTTGTAGGTTTTAGTGCGATGTGTCTTCCTACTTTGATAAGGTTTGTAGGGTTTAGTGCAAAGTGTCACCTGCTCTGACATAGTTTGTAGGTTTTAGTGCGATGTGTCACCTACTTTGATAAGGTTTGTAGGGTTTAGTGAAAAGTTTCACCTGCTCTGACATAGTTTGTAGGTTTTAGTGCGATGTGTCATCTACTTTGATAAGGTTTGTAGGGTTTAGTGCAAAGTGTCACCTGCTATGACATAGTTTTTAGGTTTTAGTGCGATGTGTCATCTACTTTGATAAGGTTTGTAGGGTTTAGTGCAAAGTGTCACCTGCTATGACATAGTTTTTAGGTTTTAGTGCGATGTGTCATCTACTTTGATAAGGTTTGTAGGGTTTAGTGCAAAGTGTCACCTGCTCTGACATAGTTTGTAGGTTTGAGTGCGACGTGTCACCTACTTTGATAAGGTTTGTAGGGTTTAGTGCAAAGTATCACCTGCTATGACATAGTTTTTAGAATTTAGTACGATGTGTCACCTACTTTGATAAGGTTTGTAGGTCTTAGTGCGATGTGTCACCTGCTTTGATAAGGTTTGTAGGGTTTAGTGCAAAGCGTCACCTGTTCTGACAAGGTTTGTAGGGTTTAGTGCAAAGTGTCACCCGCTCTGACATAGTTTGTAAGTTTTAGTGCGAAGTGTCATCTACTTTGATAAGGTTTGTTGGGTTTTAGTGCAAAGTGTCACCTGCTCTGACAAGGTTTGTAGGTCTTAGTGCGATGTGTCACCTACTTTGATAAGGTTTGTAGGGTTTATTGCAAAGTGTCACCTGCTCTGACAAGGTTTGTAGGGTTTAGTGCAAAGTGTCACCCGCTCTGACATAGTTTGTAAGTTTTAGTGCGAAGTGTCACCTACTTTGATAAGGTTTGTTGGGTTTTAGTGCAAAGTGTCACCTGCTCTGACAAGGTTTGCGAGATAGATACTCGTAAGCATGCAATCTTTTAAGTCATGTCCAAGATTAATCCATTTTTTTCATCTGTGCATCAATTGAAATTTAATTGTTATGTGGTAGGTGTTCGCTGGAGCCACTATACAGGCTATAGGCAGGCTCGCGGTGGCCATACAGAGCGAGGCTGAGACATGTCTCAACGGGCTTCTGAGGCTACTGAGCAGTAAAGACGGTGAGTGGTTGCTATATTTTATGACATATTTTGTTCCTTAGCTAATAATATTATGTTGTATTTTATACATTTTCACTGACAATAGTTCGTGGTCGGGTATTATTTGACACAAAAATGATTTATAGCATTTTTGTAAAATTTTACGTATTAAAAATAGTTATTGGCTCCGCAAAATAGGGATTATTTTTGGGGTTATTGAATTTGTTTTTCGTTCAGGTGGTTTTAATTGAATTCTAACATAGTTTATTTCCTATTTTCCCATAGTTAAAGTAACAATTATTAAAATTCATTACTCGATATATTAAAATCATTTTTATTTCGGGTGGTATAGCTTGAAACCACATCCCGGCTCTAATTTAGAATTTATATTTCACATTTTAATAGGTTTACAGGTGATTCGGCATTCAAAAGGTATACAGGAGTTTGGTTGACCTCATTTGCAATCAAAATAGTCTAATAATTAGGGGTCCGTACTAAAACGATAAAAAGGAACCCTTATGGTGAGACTTCAGTCAGTAGTACGTCCCAGCAGTTTTTCTCTAAAACTATAGAAGCTATCAACTTGTAAATAGGCATAATTGTATAAATTGTCGCATATGTTTTTAGTAAAAACAATTTCATTTTTTTTAATATTTGAGAAGCGGTGTAGAATGGCAATTATAGCAAACGCGGTGTAACATGAAAGGGCTTAATCAGCAAATTTCAATACCATTTTTTTTAATAATTTTCCATGACGTACTTTTTGATGAATTAGCCAAACATGTTAAAAAAAATGACCGTTCCTCCCGCCTTATCTGCGAAGTTTATAAACCAAAAAATCAGAACAGTTCCTGATTAAAAGATAATTATTTCTATTTTACGCGAAAAATAGTTTGAAGTTTTCAAATTTATTTATTTATTTCTTTATTAACCAACTTATATTAACAGACATGCCACACATATAAGTTAAATTCCAAATTGTACTGATTTGGAAAAACTATCAAAAAACTTTGTTTATAATGTCTTTGTTGACATAATTATTGATAGTCATAATTTATATATCGCTGAAACCATTAAAAACATTCACCTTATACAGGGTGTTAACGGGGGGGTGGATCACCGAAGGTCACAGGTAGAACCTTCATAGCTACCGAATTGACACCCGTGTGTGTTCAGCGATTTTCATTTGGTGTAGAGTTATGAGCATCTTTGTGAAAAATCATGTATTGTGGAAATTCAGGCTAAATTCCTTTGTGGTAGCCGAACTGTTTGACCTATGATCGGGTTTTTTTTTCAGAACTTGTCAGTTAGTAGGCTTTAGGGGTAAAAAGGCCATTTTGAGTCATGGCATCATACATTTAATAACAAAAAATAAAACTAAAAAATTTGTGTACTTAAAATAATTTCATGAACTTTCAAAGGGCATTTTTTTATATCACGTATTTTTTTTTCTGCTAAGTATTAAAAAAAAAAACTAGTTTGTGAAAAATAAACCCTGTAATTTTTTAAAGATAGTCTTACGGTATCAACCTAAAAATAGAAAGGGCACAAGTGGTAAAATTCACTTTTTAAATCTTAGAAAAACTTCTTGAAATGAAACAGTAATTATGAAATGATATCAGGCAGTGCACTAAAATATCAAAATACTTTTTAAGATACATTATTTGGAATTTATTAAAATTTTACATTTATATTTTAAATTAAGTGTTCAAAATGACCACCGTTGTTTGAAATGTGAAAATGAAAATTCAAATGTGTGCAATTTCGTATGCGTGGAGGATTTTTTAGGCTTGTGTTATTTTTTAGACGTAATTCATTAATTGAGTTACATTCAGATTTTTAAACCACTTCCTTGTAAAATCCTCAGATACAAACCGGGTTTAGGTCTGGGGACCAAGGAGGCCAAGGTTTGGCCCTCCCCGG
Organism: Acleris sparsana; assembly: GCA_923062465.1. Classification (NCBI taxonomy): domain Eukaryota; kingdom Metazoa; phylum Arthropoda; class Insecta; order Lepidoptera; family Tortricidae; genus Acleris; species Acleris sparsana. The sequence continues at coordinate 2,100,094 of OV281302.1, read as the reverse complement.
CCTATCCATTGCTGTGAAATTCTTGATCGTGATATCTCTTAGTTCGAGCAAAATGACATGGTAATCTATCATATACCACGATTCAAAATTGGATTGTTATATGTAAGGCCTACTATCTGACAAGATCTGAAAAAAAACATGGTCAAATAGTTTAGCTCCCATAAAGGAATTTACCCTCAATTTCGATATTTGTATTTTTTTTACGAAAATACTCATAACTTTGAAACCAAATTAAAATCGCTGAACATGGGGGTGAATTCGGTAGCTATGAAGGTTCTCTACTTCTGAGTTTCGTTTGATCCTCCCCCCTTATTGTCGCGGTTGGTTGTCCCGCAGAGTGGGTGGTGTGCGAGGCGGTGGTGGTGGTGAAGCGCGTGGTGGGGGGGGGGGCCGCCGCGGGCGCCGCCGTGGCGCGCGCCGCCGCGCTGCTGCGCGCCGACAGGTACACGACACGACACATTATTAATAACCACATTTGTTCATTTGTTTCTTCTTTACAGTTCAACGCCTAAACCGACCCAATCGGTCCATCCATCTAATCAATCCTCGAAAAAAAAGTTAAAAGTTACAATATTGCTCCACCATAAAAACAACTGCACATGAAATTCACCGTCATCGATCCATCAAAATATTTCCAGTAAATATATAAATGACGTAAATAAAAAAATTACCTATATATTTAATCATAATATTAAAATTATTTTTATTTGTTTACTGTTATTGATTTGTAAATAACGATTTTAATTGATCTACATTCCAAATACGAACACGTTAGAAATATATAATTTAAATAAATGGATGTTTTCATTTTCAATTCTCATTTACATACTATGGCGTCACAAATTGAACCTCACAAACGATGTAACTAAGGACTTCTCACGGTTGTGTCCAGACTGGCGCCGCAAGCGCGGGCGGCGGCGGTGTGGCTGGTGGCGGAGCACGGCGCCGCCCTGCCCCGCGCCGCCGCCATCATGGCGCACATGGCGGGCAACTTCGCCGACCAGGTGCGTGCTCAACCTTATGGTGCACAAGTCATAGGCTGAAGACGATGATGAACTAACTTAGAGATCTTTAGTTGGAATTGTTTAAAACAAAATAACTTAATTAATTACATCTGATGTCTTACACATCCTAATAGTTGCAAAATAAATAGAATTTGATTGGAGTTCTGCATTAACAATGGTTATAGCCAAGGAGCGGAATTTTCATAGCAAAAATCAAACGTCAAAAGGGATTGACCAATGTGTTTTATCGACTATCGATGATTAATTGTCACTTAGCACGACATGTTTTTGGTAATGAAATTAAACCTATAATGGGGGAGGCTTTTGCCCTGGAGTGGGAGACTCTAAACTACCAAAAAAAACGTGTAAAAAAAATACATTAATAAAACGGGAACTAGTTTTATTTTGTTACAATTTAAATATAAGTAAGAAAGAAGAAGTCTGTAGTAAGAAAGAATCTTGACTATTTTTTCTACATTATCATTTAAACTGGTCCTGTTTTCATTGTAGATCTATTTATACCATGAGAAAGGGCGTCCTACCTGAGTTGAAGTAACGGGAGAATATTTGTAGTGCTCGATAACGCCGTTTTGGTTGTACATATTAACTTTTTGCTATTAAATCGGCATAATCGCGAATTTTGTCATAGTCCGGAATCGTATCTAGTAAAATCGATAACTGGAATAGTCGATAAAACATAATAATCAATCCCTCTTGACGTTTGATTTTAGCTATGAAAATTCCGCCCGTTGGTTATAGCTACCACCATCTTATCCTTTAACCTACTGCCAAGCAGCAGTGTTCGCATTCATGTGGACCGGTGTGAGGATAAGACAAACAAACTGAAATTACTAGCATAGAGTCATTCCATCTTAGTCCTCAGGATTGGCAAACCTATTGTAGTCTTAGGATTGCAGTCTAGGGTCTAGTCAGTGTAGGGCCTGTCACAAGATACGTCAAAGTAAACGCCAAACCATAGAACACTGTCATTTTTGACGCATCTCGAGACGAGCATAAGAGATGAGACCAGTTTATTAATACGGGCCTTAATATTATAGTATTAATAGAGTCACAGATCCCACTTACCATCAGGTGGCCTTTGAGCTCGTTTGCAATTAAAAAATAGTACATTGTTGTAGAGGTTAGAAAGTAAGCAATAGATGGACGAGTTAGTTCGAGGGCCGACGCGTAGCGGAGGCCCTCGAAAGTACGAGTCCATCTATTGCACTTTCGGCCGAGGCTTAACACAGTGCTTTTCACGACTACTGCAAGGAAATAAAAAAAAATCTTATAATAAAGCAGACATATTTGGCTGTATGGAATCTGATTCCTTTGCCTATCCGTGAAGGGATGAATATTATTAAAAAAATAAAAGGACTTCTCATTGGCCAATTTAATTTCATATGCAGCACAAAGTGTGTTCTGATTGGTCGAATTAGTGATCAGCGGACCGATGTTATTGGTCAATGGAACAGACCAACAATGTTAACATAGTTGGTCTGTTTAAATTCATAGTAGGCCTGCTCATTCAATGTACAACTATCGATTGTTTTGGGGACCAAGAACAGACTATCTTTCGCCACATTTCCGAGCAGTGGCGTGAAAAGGTATTTAACTTCCACATATGTTTCAGGACGAGTTAGTAAAGCTGCAACTTCTCTCCCTGGCCGTAAAGTTGTCCATTACGCAACCGGACACGGTGCCGATGTGTCGCTACGTGATGACTCTCGCACATTACGACGCCAGCTACGACGTGAGGGACCGCGCGAGGATGCTAAGGAAATTTATAACGCAGGTGAAGTGAAGAAATGGCGAGTTATTGATACCTATATGACATTAAAAAGATGATTCGATTGAGTAGGTATACGAAGTTTCGTGGTCGGTTTAAGGTCGGATAGAGATAAAAATAATTGGAATGGAAAAGATACATACACTCAGGAGCAAAAATAACGGGTCAGAGTGCGTTTTTCATACTAAAGAGGCTATTTCGAACCCTTGATTCCTCGCCAGGGAATGCTTTTAGTGAAATCTGATGATAAATACCCCGAGCATTGATACAGGACTTCCAGAGTGCCTAGGATACCCAACGGAATGAATCTGCGGTTAACGCCGGAATTGAGCATGTTCGGAAAAACATCTAAAATGACAATAAAATGTAAGGAACTCCAAGTGCTGACCCAAACTCTCCCGCTGTGGTGTTAACTGATTGTGCGATCAGTTAGGTATCTTAAGAACTTTTGACCTCCTCTATTGAACCTCGCAGTATCCACCATTAACCCTCACTCAAATCAAACCCTTGGCGAGGAACCAAGGCTTCGAAATAGTCTCGTTTGTATGAAAAACGCACTCTGACCCGGTATTTTTGCTCCTGAGTGTACATACATACATTAAATCAAGCCTTTTTCCCAGATGGGTAGGCAGAGTTCCACCTGCTACGATCCTGAAAAGTCTCTTTCGCTTCTTCCACATTCATACATCCAGTCATGCACGCACGTCGGTTTCGGGTACTTTAAGATTCGGCCCTTTTCCAGTATTTCTCCGATTTGATTCCAAAATGTACCCCTAGAGCGGCGCCTTCCGCCCCTTCCACTCACTTTCGCTCTGTATATACCTTTCGTCAATCTTCTTTCATCCATCCATTCCAAATGACTGAACCATCGAAGCATGCCCTTTTCAATCTTAGTCACTACATCTTCTTTTAGTCCACCTTTCTCTCTGACTTTTTCATTCCTTACTCTATCAATCAGTTTCACACCACACATACTGCGCAAAGAGCGCATTTCAACTGCATTTATCCGATTTTCATGCTTGTCATGCCAGCACTCCAATGCGAACAGCCAGTCGGCCAAAAAAAAAAACTAAAATATTTATTCTGTAAATTGGCCACATGAGGGCTCTTTTACACGTGTAACTTAGAGTGGATTTACTAGCGCTTCGGACAAGACCATCATTGAGGAGAAGAAGCGCCCCTTCTGGTCACAAAGGAGGACAGGGCCCCATTCATTTGATACCCAGCATTCGTCCTCCTCTCAACATCCTTCTCACTTACCATCTCTTGTAAACATACTTCCCAGGTACTCAAATTCACTCACGTCCTCTACTAATTCACCATTTATAGAAAAAGAAACGGTTTTTATTTTAGAGTAAATTTTTTGAAACATTATGTCCGCTACATTCAATTGTCACCCAACCGAGAGATGGTTCAATAAACTGACAATTGAATATAAGATTAAAACAGTTTTTTTTAACTGACCGTACATTGTGTTGTGTTATTCTTAAAGTTTGTGTGTTTGTGTATGTTTAATGAACGTCTATAAACAGTTTATAGATTGAAATAAGTTATTCAAGTGGGTTTTTTTTTAAGGAGACAGAGCTGTCGAAATGCAGAGCGCAGATTTTCCACGTGCACAAACCTAAGCCACCGAGTCAGAGCAATTTTAAAGGTGAAGGATTTCTTGAGCATTTTCAATAATTTGAAAGATAGATGGTGTTCATTTCTGGAATTTGTTTGCGCATTATTATTGGCATATTTATTTACGTGATTATATTTAGCTACCAGTCGCGAGGCGTTCGTGCAAGCCGATTATTTACGGCTTTACCAAAAATTCCTATGCATAGAGTAGGTATACAAACAAAACGTAAAACCGAAAATAACCCGGTATACTATAGCTTTACCTTGCATTACCATCTTCATAATACGATGCATAACCAAAACGCAATTTATTTACTAAGCCGAAATCTATCGCAGTACTCGCTCGCACATATTCACTTACCTACAAGAAAGAAACAATAACAATATATTCGTACACACGCGCAGTTACATTTCACTGCGCGCGAACTTACACCCACAAAATTATTACAAGTCCTGCGGTCGACCTTTGCCGCACTTGTAGTAACACATTCAAACATTTTTCTAGCGCTTCGAACTCACACAGACACGGCCGCACGTGAGAAAACAATAAAAATCAGAGTGAGCGACCGCTCTAGTCCGCGATCGCACGCCGGCTTATTTCAAACAATTTTAAACTTTAAGTGTATAGCACGCGTCACTTTCTTTTCTCGAGGACGCCGTCGCCGCCACCTACGACCTTTAAACTTTAATAATATTTTGCATCCTTTTTTCATTACGCAATTACGCATTACGCGACGCCATTACTTTAGTTCGCGTCGACCGCGTCGTCGCGCAAAGATACACTGTGTAATTCTTGTGAAAGTTAACTATTTATTTAGTGTTTTATGATTCAAGTAACTAGTGAAATTTAGCTCGCTAAGTGTTCGTTCTGTGTTCATGTGCTGTAATGATTTGTTTGTAGTTACCTACTGTTTGGATTATTTGTTTTTGTTCACGACGACGGAGGTTGGTGTTTCTATTCTATTTTTAATACGTTAGGTACCTATAGGTTTTACCCAAATCTAATTTAGGTTACCTATATTCGTGGTTTTTCAAGATTTTTGTCTGTCTGTAGGTACTCAAAGTAGGTATGTACTAAATACAAAATAGGTAGGTGTCTAATCTGGGGGTAATTTCCATTGAAAAACATTTACTTCTTAAAATTCAAAAGAAAAGCAATTTCCATGATAACGTTTTAGCTCATTTTGTTAAAAAAACCCCGCAGAAATACCTATTCTTGAATATAAATAGGTAAGTATCGAACCGTACCTAGCGTATTTCAAGTGTATATAATTATATTGAGTTTTCAATCGGTTTCTATATTTATTTGCATGAACTTAGTTTAGGTTTAAGTACTTGGATTGTTTGGCGCTTTATGCGTGTCATGGTTTTCTTAATAAGTACAGGAAGGCGGGTACGGACGGCGCATGCCGCGGGCTGTGGGTTTTCTTTATTCGGTTGATTTTGTTGCACGAATTTGTAAATATAAGTTTAATTAAGTTTTTTTTTTAGTTTCTGTGTGCAGACCTGCAGTGCATGTATTTAATTTGGTTTATTTTTGCTTTGTTTTTAACAAAGGACAACTTTTTATTTTGCATGATAGGTATTAGCAAGCTAATTTTTACTGTGTTTTGATTTCTAACGTAAATTAACTATATTGTGTGTGTTTAATGTGTGCGTACGCAACTAACGGCTTTTTTCAAAGCCTCTTTTGTCATACTTGACATACACTGTTCATGTAATACCAGTGATGTCATGTATGGCGAAGGTGGTGAACACTAACTGCAAGGATCGCACGTAGAAACAGTTACCGCACTTACTTCAGCACTGCTTTTTGGGAACTAAAAGATGACATCTATTTTATTAAGGTAGGTAGGTATGTTTTTTTAATTAATGGAAGGGGCAAACACGTACTCACGCCATACACCTTTTTTGCTCCGGCTTGTCTATTTATTTACGTGACGCTTCGCCACTGTTAGCTACTTGAGAGTTTAGCTTGCAAAGGAGAGCATGATATGTGTGTAATTGGAAAGTGTTTGACTTTGATAACTGCTGTCAATTTAATAAACGCTTTACCTCAAGATTACTAAACTAGATAGTAAATCCTACTAGTAGATAGTAAAGCTCGTTATACAAAGAGTTGACCAGAGCTGGACCAAAAAACTTAGGAAACTCAGTAGAAGACAACTTCGATACATTATTGGAGTGTTTTAGCAAAGATGGGCCTTTATGACAACACAGATTGTAGAATGTGCGGCGAAGAGGCTGACACAATTAAACACTTATTGTGTGAATGTGATGCCCTCGCCGGAGTAAGAATGAAAATCCTCGGTTGTGGCTACCCAAAACCGAACGATTTCAAGGCACTGCCATTGCACTCCACTATCCCCTTTTTGGAAGGGGTGGAGGCTGCATTGGATTAAGCGCTAAAAGAGGGATAATTACTCAAAAGATCCCACAGGGTTAAAGTGTATCCGTAGGGACCCCACCAAAAAGATATGATAAGATAAATCCTGCTCGTCGGTATTCGCGTTTAATCTTAGCGAAAAAGCCGGCGGCGCCTCGTGATCTAGCAATGTGCAAAGGTTGTAAAAAAATATTCATGTTCTGTTTTAATTATACAAGGTCGTGGGAGTTATTTTTTAAAAGAGTTGGTGGGGTTTGGTTTAGAAATTATGATCTTGGATTTCAAGAGAGGGGGTATGATTTCTTTGAATTAGTATTTAGGGATGTAATTTTTTACGTTTTTCGTTTTTCGTTTATCCTCGTTTGTAAAAACAAAATTTTATCTCTGGGTAATTTGATGTTGGCTTTGAAAATAATAGGGCTTTCTAAAAAGATTTTTTTTTTTAAGACGGAATCCTTTTCGTCGGCGTTTCGTATGTCACAGGCATTTTACTCGAAAACTACAAGAGGTCATTGATGAAATTTGGAGTACAGGTGTCTTGTAGAAGCAGCTACTTAGTTTAGTAGTTTAATAATTAAAATAAATATTTCTAAGGGTCCATACTTGTAACAAAGGATGAAAAATATAATTCATCATTCAATCACTGTGTGGCACATTATTTCGATAGTTTTTTCAAGAAACACTAAGGTTCCTAAGCAGTTTTTAGGATGTGGTGAGCATTTTCGAAAAGTTGCATAAATTGTGTGTTAAACCGTATGTCCAAAAAATATGACAGTTTTCAATGAAAATTATTAACAACATGATCGGATATACCGTTTTTGAGTACTTGCCGAAAAACTGCGCTTCTCAACAAAATAACGTAAGTGCCATGCGCTTTTGCTGGAGCACTTTTTCACATCGTATTTTTTGAGATAGATTTTTGTGTTTGATCAACGGCTTCGAAACCCTACTCTGAGCATGGTCCGACAGGCTATTGCCTGGTTTATTATTTATCAAGTTCGGGCTACTTTGTTAGTATAGTTGAGTAATGTGCTGACCGCGAGTGTTGTCCCAGACCGCGAGCAGTTCACGTTCGGGTCGCTGTCGCAGTACATCGGGTCGTGCGCGAGCGGCTACCGCGCGCTGCCCGCCGCGCCGCCCGCCGCGCAGGGCGCCGCGCTGCGCGCCGAGCCCGCCGCCGAGCCCGCGCCCGCGCACGTGAGTCCGCCGCTAACCTCAAGCCGGCCTCGATCGTTCTGGTTCTTGCTACCCTATATGTCACGACCATAGGTTTTACTGCCGGATTATGTCGTGTCGCTACCCCAGACGTCAGGTGTACCTTCTCTAAAAGTCACTTCCCTAGACGTCACTAGCTTAGATGTTACTTCCCTAAAAGTCATTACCCTACACGTTACTGCCTTAGCTGTTACTTCCCTAAAAGTCATTACCCTACACGTCACTACCTTAGGTGTTACTTCCCTAAAAGTCATTACCCTTGACGTCACTAGCTTAGGTGTTACTTCCCTAAAAGTCATTACCCTTGACGTGACTAGCTTAGGTGTTACTTCCCTAAAAGTCATTACCCTTGACATCACTAGCTTAGGTGTTACTTCCCTAAAAGTCATTACCCTACACGTTACTGCCTTAGATGTTACTTCTCTAAAAGTCATTACCCTACACGTCACTACCTTAGGTGTTACTTCCCTAAAAGTCATTACCCTTGACGTCACTAGCTTAGGTGTTACTTCCCTAAAAGTCATTACCCTTGACGTCACTAGCTTAGCTGTTACTTCCCTAAAAGTCATTACCCTACACGTTACTGCCTTAGCTGTTACTTCCCTAAAAGTCATTACCCTACACGTCACTACCTTAGGTGTTACTTCCCTAAAAGTCATTACCCTTGACGTCACTAGCTTAGGTGTTACTTCCCTAAAAGTCATTACCCTTGACGTCACTAGCTTAGCTGTTACTTCCCTAAAAGTCATTACCCTACACGTTACTGCCTTAGCTGTTACTTCCCTAAAAGTCATTACCCTACAAGTCACTACCTTAGGTGTTACTTCCCTAAAAGTCATTACCCTTGACGTCACTAGCTTAGGTGTTACTTCCCTAAAAGTCATTACCCTTGACGTCACTAGCTTAGCTGTTACTTCCCTAAAAGTCATTACCCTTGACGTCACTAGCTTAGGTGTTACTTCCCTAAAAGTCATTACCCTTGACGTCACTAGCTTAGCTGTTACTTCCCTAAAAGTCATTACCCTACAAGTCACTACCTTATGTGTTACTTCCCTAAAAGTCATTACCCTTGACGTCACTAGCTTAGGTGTTACTTCCCTAAAAGTCATTACCCTTGACGTCACTAGCTTAGCTGTTACTTCCCTAAAAGTCATTACCCTACACGTTACTGCCTTAGCTGTTACTTCCCTAAAAGTCATTACCCTACACGTTACTGCCTTAGCTGTTACTTCCCTAAAAGTCATTACCCTTGACTTCACTAGCTTAGCTGTTACTTCCCTAAAAGTCATTACCCTAGACGTCAATAGCTTATGTGCCACTTCCCTAAAAGCCCTGCTTGTATCATCCGTATTTGTTAGCCGATTCAAATTATAATTTCACACGGTATTTTCATATTTGGTTAAAAAAAGAGATTTAAAAAATCCATACATATTCCCTATTGCCCTCCTCCCATACCACGTGCATACCCCGGCACTCAGGTAAGTTATACCCCTATATAGTTGTTCTTTCCGTGTAGCGTACCCTTCATACGATGATGACAATGATAATACGACTATTACTATGATTTAGTAATACTGTATGTTTGTCCGCAGAAAGACAAGACGTTCTACTCGGAGCCGGGCAGCAGCGGTTCTAGTTCCTCTAGCTCCGATGACTCCAGCGCCGATAACTCAGATGAAGAGTAAGTTTAACTATAGTAATTTTATTAATTGATAAAATATTAAGGATTTCATTTAGAATAAATTCATTAATTGAATGGATATTGGGCCACGAAAGGAATGAATGAAAGGCAATTGCATGCACCACTTACCCTTTAAAGGGTTTTCGTTAGGGTTAATTGACTGGTTTTTACAAACCCTATCAATGCGATAAGCTTATCTTCGACTTATCCCAATGAAAAGCTATCCCATACAATAGAATTAATTCAACTAAGTGTTTACTGAACTGAGTGTTTATTGAACGGCTTCAAGCTATTTTAATCTCTACGCGCAGTCCATTCAATATGTTTTGCATAGGCTTGAAACCAACCAATCACATGAATCTGCGAAACAGAGTCAGAGAGCCGGAGAGGGAGATTGTGTAGCGTAAGACTAACGTAATGCTGTGCTTAAATCCGAAACCCTTACGAAACTGGTAACTTCAATGGTTGTAGTTAACTGGTTCGAAGCAGTTTCCATATCATTAGGGTAAACCTATCGATAGGGAGAGCATACGATGTAGACTTAATCAAATAAATGGGTTTTCCGGTACCTGATTGCATGCAGCTGAAATAAGAATGCTACAAGGGATGTGTGGTGTTACGCGAATGGACAGAATATGACATGAGTATATACGAGGAAGTCTGAAAGTGACTGAAAAATAGTGTGGAAATCGGTGGTCATGGTGGGCATGTGATGCGGTGGAATGAGGAAAATACGGTCAGGAAAGTTTTGAGTATGAATCTGGACGAGTAGAGGAAGAGCGAAGAAACTATGTATGGACTGTTCCACCGAAGGCTTGCCTTAGTATAAATAGGTAGCGAGCGCGTGGTGACGCTTCAAGGTCTCGCGCGCCCGTCTTATTTGCGCGAACAGACTGTTCGAAAAATGATATGGCTAGAAAGGGACTGACTGCTGAGATGACGGCTAATAGAGAAGTATGGAAGAAAAATACATGTTGCGCCGGCCCTAAGTAAGTTAGGTTAGGCTAGGTTAACTATCAGCTGCTGTAATCTGTTTCTATCTTTTGCGAGGCGGAATAGAATGGGGGGGTTAAACTGATTTAATTTTAACAGGGGGGACAGCAATGATGGGACGAAGAAGGTGGGAAAGTCTTCCGAAGCCAACAACAACTTCAGGTATGAGTTTCAGTTTGTGCTGTTATCATTTTTAGAACAATACTCGCTGTTTGCTTTAGTAATAAATAAAAAAAATATATGCTGCTGCTGTGATCTGCATTTTGATTACGTTTAAGCTGTATTTTACTAATTGTTTTATTGCTTTTTGTTTCATATTACTTATTTCTTTATCATTGGCAGCATTCTGTGTCATTGGCACCCAAAGTTTAACCATCGGTAATGTCTAAAGTGGCTGTTTCATAGAAGATGCCCAGTATAGTTTAACACCTTCAATAGGTTTATTGTAAGCTATGCAAAACGGGGTTAATGCATACAGCCACTTAAGGTTAAAGAATGTGGAGTTGTAAGCTCCATCTCCTTCTACAACTAACGCGTGACTTAATTGACAGAAAGGGCTGGAGCTAACGGATTTTCGCCAATTACGAGTTATTTTAAAATCGCCATGGACTTTACACAAGAGGACGTTGTTCGGTTAAAGAGTATTTTCTATTGTGGACTAAACAGAGGCAGGTTAGCTCCATGGTCTACTGTCAAGAAATGACACTTCATAATAATTTGGAAATACAATAATGTCCACAGTAACTCAGGTACTTCGGACAGTGACTCAGACAGTTCGACCTCGAGCTCGAGCTCTGAGAGCGACTCTGATAGCGACCCTGAGAGCGAAGCAGACAGCAGCGCAGAAAGCGTCCAGGAAAACAATGAAAAGGTAAACAAATTGAAGTTGGAAAAAGCAGTATTTTAATTATTAACATACTTTTTTAACTTCCGGGTTTAGGGGAAGTACGGTTAAATAGTTTGCATGTTTTTTTATAGCAAATATACTAACTTGATATTTGTATTTTTAAATACCAACTATCACAAATTAAATTATTTATGTGTATTTGTAGTTACTTTTAAATTATATTATTTATTTTTAATGTAAATTGTGTTTAATTAAACTTATTATATTTATCTTTCGTTTTTTTATTGGCACCTTTTTTCCTTTTTTATTTTTTTTCTAATACCTCTACACTGATAATCTATTTTAATTATAGCTAAATATATTTTTCGCATGATAATTTATTTTAACGCCTTATTTATTGATAATAATTGTATGATGGATTTTTGTTTATAGCACGAGTGGTATGCATTATAGGATTCTAAGAAATATCTATCGCATTTTTCTCTTCTATATTTTAGTTTTGTGAGATGAAATTAACCTGAAGATAAACAACGTATGTAGTTAAGGTAAGTTTTTTCAAGGTATGGTATAGATAGTGGTAAAAATAGTAGATTATTGCACCAAGCAGAAAGTAATTTATTATTACACCGACAGTTGACCTAGAATCTGAGCCTCACGAGTGCAATTATAAATTACTTAATGCAAGGTTCAAAATCTGCTTTTTTCTGGATCTAATTCCCGGTAAGGGCAGATATTTGTGTGATGAGCGCGAATATTTGTTTCTGAGTCATGAATGTTTTCTATGTTGTTAAGTATATGTTTCTCTATATAAGTATTTATATCGTTGTCTAGTACCCATAGTACAAGCCTAGAGCTTAGTTTGGGGCTAGGTCAGTTGGTGTGTCAATGTCCCCTGATATTTATTTATTTATTTTCTACTGCAAGAGAAGTAGGCATCAAAATAAAACAAGTAAGAACTGATTTTTATTCCCACAGAAAAAATGGTAACAAAGGTGTTGCTGGTAACGAAAATAATTTTCAGCATTCAAAATATTTATATTTTCCACATTTATAAGAAATCGACGTTCTATAAAAAAACTATGTATTATAATCAAGATGAAAGATGAGATATTTAATTTGTTGAAAGCAAACTTAATTTTGATATAAACTCTTTGTTGTATTAATTTAAAACGACGATACTCAATTTTTACGCATACTTTATCTATTGCACTGGTATTATTGACTCCACTCCCGCGTCAACAAGTTGACGGCCGCTTGATTATGTGAGACGTCATTTCACTCGCTTCGCTTTACAATTTGCTCCCGCCGTAATCGCTTCCCAGTGACTCATTTGTGCGATTTTAATATCATTTATTTAAAATCACGGTTCAAGCGAAATGTTAACTTAATATTATATTTCTTGCTGGCCCAACCTTTGAGATTCCCTGAAATGTCACTTGGCCGTAACTTTTTTTTACAATTTTTCTGTGGGAATAATAATCCTCATGACATAACTCATGTTTGGTTTAACTATTTTCGGAAATCTAAATCAACCTCATTAAAAACCTAAAACATGTTCATTAAAGTTTATTTTAAAAAAAAACTCTTAAAATCCAAAGTATTTTTTGGAATCGGTATTCCCAAAGAAATGCAGTATGAAACTGTATTACTCACGCGCAGGAAATTGCTCTTGTCTGCTCAGTATTTACTATTTAGTGCAGTTATTTAAAAAAAAAAACGATGACTACAGTTAAATAGAAACAATAATAAATTAGTTGACATATGCTAACATTTCGCTCCAAATTATATGAAGTGCTTCAATTCCTCTAATAGAAACGTGTCAGATACTATTTGAGCCCAATTACCGGTTAAAATATTACCAACTGTACTATTACATATTTTACTGTTAAAACACCATAGAACCATCTCATAACGATAGCACGAAGAAAAATCACTCTGGCTTTCTGCGACATGGGTCTATAGTGACAATTATTCCATGACCGTATGTGTATCTGACAGCTGTTAGAGAAGCTACCGGAGCCGCCACAAGGGCCGAAGTCGAGCGAGAAGTCCAACCTGGAGCTGTTATTGGAGCTGGACGAGGTCGCGGGCTCACTGCCTACTATGACGCCCACGTGCGGCGGGCTGCTCTCGCCCACCGCTGGGCCCGCGGGGGAAGGTGAGTGGGCCCAACGAGAAATCCAACCTTTAACTCGGCCGCCCTTACTGTCAAGTAAATAAGAGCTATCAAAACGGTAACAAAGTCAAAAGTCAAAGTCAAAGTTCTTTATTCTTCAATTTAGGCATAATATAATGCACCTATGAATGTCAAAAAGCATTACCACCGGTTCGAAAAATAAAACCTTTGCCCCGAGAAGAACCGGCGTAAGAAACTCGGCAAGGTATATTTTTTTCAAGAAAAAGGTTTACATCATTACATTATAATTATAAATAGTTTACAATATCACGGTATTTTTGTACAGTAGCTGCACCTTTTTTAAGCGTAGGTAAATTTATGCGTAGATTACTCATGCAGGACGGACGACTCACTGCCAAACATCCCTATCCATGATATAATCGTTTACTTTATAATATGCTCGGGAAATTAGTTTTTGTTTTACGACAGATTTAAATTTAGAGTCAGTAAGTTCAGTAGTAGTTTTTGGAATTTTATTGTAGAATTTTACACAATTTCCCAAGAATGATTTTGAAGTTTTGGCCAGTCTATAAAAAGTGGTTTTGAGCTTTCCTGTGCTCCTGGTTGCTTTTGGCTTATCAATGTTCGTTGGGAAATTATGTAGATTCTTCCTAACAAAGATGATTATTTCAAATACACAACGTTTACGTTACGTATCGTTTTGTATTAACAATACGATAACAGGTCAATGACGAAATGGTTTTTCCCGTCTAGAATGTCTGCTCTGTTGTATTAAGGTATGCTACATGCAATGGGCGCTCTCATTAAAACGGTGCCAACTACTTAGTAATATAAATGGATTATTAATTCTATTCACTTTAGTAAACGACGCCGCGCGGTATGATGCGTTGTGAATGCTATTTTTCATTTATTGCTTTTTTAATTTACTGTGGATAGAGTCGATTATTTATTTAATTATCAAAGCATTTGTAATTCATTAATACTGTGTGATTTCAGCCATCTTTTGTCATTGAGAAGTACATATATTGTTTTCCTTAAAACGTAATAAGCAGAATTGGCTGTGTCATGCTCCTATCTTCTCACTAATCATAGAAACTACTGGACCATTCGTGGAACAATTTCGCTGCAAATTTCCGACATTCCCGGCGGTTTTTTTATTTTTATTTCATACTAACCTTGTCCTGACAATAACGAATACAACAAAAAAGAAATCAGCCAAATCGGTTCCGCCGTTCTCGAGTTTTGTGCTTAGCAACACATTTAGCGATTCATTTTTATTATATAGAGATATTCAGTGTTTTGTTTAGACACTGATGTGTAATGAAAGGAATAGTTACCATAGTCCCCCCCCCAGACGGCATCAGCCCCGCGCCGCCCCCGCTGGCGCCGGCGCCGGCGGAGCTGCTGGCGCGGGTGCGCGCGCGCGGGCTGGCGGCCTCGCGCCGCTGGACGCGCGCGCCGCATCTCTACTCCGACTCTATGTGCGCCATCGAGATCGAGTTCACCAACCACACCAATGAGGATATCACCAATATCAGGATCAATAACAAGGTAACAATATTGTAATATGTACAATCGACTACAAAGAGATGTATCTATTTTTTCACTTTAAGAGGGCGACACTGAAAGTTTTTAGATCTGGCCACTTGTAAACAATATAATAAAAAAAAAGTTTAAATTTTGAAAGTGGAACTCTTTACCAATATTATTGAGTATGTATTTTATTCATTTGTCATTTGTTTGGCGGCGAATTGAAAATTGTCTGTGTCACGTCAGCATGAATTTAACGCGAGAAAATATTCGTGCAACGATTTTTTATGACTTTCGATGCCATTTAAGTCAACAAGAAAGTTATGATAGACTACGATTGGCCTTTCACGATGAAGCCCCATCTCGTGCCACTGTTTACAATTGGTTTAATGAGTTTAAACGTGGTCGCAATAATCTCACCGTTGATCTGCGTGAGGGCCGGCCTTCTACGGCAACGACTGAAGATAACACCAGTGTTATGCGGCGTATGATAGAGACTGATAAAAGAGTGACATATCAGCAGATTCGTACAAGCTTGGGCATCGGTATGAGTTAAGTGCACAAAATCCTCCATGAACATTTAGCGGTCAGGAAGCTTTGTGCCCGGTGGATACCTCATAATTTGACCGAGGCCCAAAAACTCCGTCGTGTTGATTGGTGCCATGAAATGGTTTTAAGATTTAACGGAGGTGACTCAAATGCTTTGTTCGACAAACTTACGGGTGACGAAAGCTGGATTTACTGTTATGATCCCGAAACCAAAAGACAGTCTGATCAGTGGGTGTTTCCTTCCGAGGAGTTGCCAACTAAAGTGAAGAGAGGTCGAAGCGTGGGAAAAAAGATGGTAGCCTTGTTCTTCGAAAGGACAGGTCATTACGAGACAATTGTTTTAGAGGATCGAAAAACAGTTACTGCAGAGTGGTAGTACACTACACGCCTCGTCACACACCGCCAGGCGAACGATCGACTATTTGACGACGTCAGACATAGAATTACTGGGTCACCCGCCGTATAGCCCGGACCTCGCAAAGTGCTTTTGTCAGTGGTTCCATTGGATGCAGCGATGTATTGACGTCAATGGACACTATTTTGAAAAGATGTAATAAAGCTAATAACTTGCTAGTTTAATCAGTTTTTGATTTTCTAAGAACTTGCTAGTTTAATCAGTTTTTGATTGTCTAAGAACTTTCAGTTTGATCCTCGTATTGTCTTTCACCTTATAGGGACCCAAAGTGGATACATCTCTTTGTAGTCGATTGTACTAATTTGTACTCCTTGCAAACAAAACGGGCGCTTTCGATTTTTTTATGGAATCAGACTTAGACTACAAGGAAGAAATTGTTATGTGGTAAAAAAAAACTTTAATTTTGTGGCATTTTTATGCAAGTTTGGAAAGTATGTCATTTAATACAAATCCCAAGGTAAGTTTTTTTAGTAGATAAAAAATGTCAATGAAACAAAAATAAAACAATAATTGAAGAGACAATTTTACTTAAAGTAGTTGAACATGCAAATATTTAATTAAATATTTTATTGGATGCATGGCTTAGAACAAAAGTATTTTTTAAAAAAAAGGTAAAAAGGCTAGTTAAAAAAATCGAACTTGTCGCACGATATCACAAGCAACAAGCACAAAATACCACTTTTTGAACAAATATATGAAAAGAAGTAATTTCCTTACACTATATTTCAATTATTCAAATTAATCATAAGTGCCTGTTTTCTTGCCAAAGGAATTTAATTGGGTTAATCTAAATTCATCACTGTAACAGGTCATATGAAATCTGTCTCCTGATGAAACTAATTTATCAAAAGACCTTTTCGACCATACATTTTACAGAGTTTACATAGCGTAAGTGAGGAACAGTTTGATCATTAATAATATGAGAATGGATTTAAAAGCAATCGTTATGAATTGATTGTCCCTCCCCCCAGCCCCTGTCGGGCGCGCGCGCGCTGCACGCGGGCGCGGGGCCGGCGGCGCTGGCGCCGGGCGCCGCGGCGAGCGTCACGCTCGGCGTCGACTTCACCGACTCCATACAGCCCGTCGAGTTCACCGTGCTCTCCTCACTTGGTATGTCAACACAACTTGATTAGAAAACATCACTAACTGACGATAAAAAAACATCTCGACTTGACTATAAAATATCACAAATGGACTAAAGGAAAACATCACAACTTGACGATAAAACATCACAACTTGATGATAAAACATAACAACTTGATGATAAAACATCACAACTTGACTATAAAACAACACAACTTGATGATAAAACATCACAACTTGACCATCGCAAATTGACTAAAATATCACAACTTTACCATAATACTTTTCAACTTGACTATAAAACATCACAAATTAACTCTAAAATATCACAAATTGACTATATAACTTTGCTTTAAACTAACACGATTTTCACACATACTAAACTTTAAGAACCTTAATAGCAATAACATTAAAAACAGAGCAAATAATTACAGTATGCATAAAAAAATCTGTTGACTAAAACATATACAACAGCAAATTGTTATTTTTCACTTCTCATGCTCTTAAAATGCTACTTAAATCTCTGCGACTAAAGCTCCTTATTAATCTCTAGGGATTAAAGTTTTTTTTTTTAAATTTACTTTGGAAACCCCTAAACAACCAATCACGGTGTTTGTGAATGGAGGATTATCGCCATTTTCAGTGATTGTGTATGGACCATATTTTTGGGTGTCGAAATAACTTCAAAACGACAACTGCAAATATATAAAAAAAAAGGATTTAATTTCGTGAAACACGATTAATTATTACAAATATAAATCTATTTTCATCACACTTGCTCGTAAATGGTGTTATTCCATGCCTGTGTTCCCGCGGGAATTATGGCGAGTTTGTCATCCCTAGGGAGTAATGACTTTCTTTTTAAAATTTGCAACTCTTTCGTACATCATTTCTGACTAAGGAGGTTTAATTTTCAGCCAAAAATTTAATCGGTTTCTAATTTCATCTTTAAAAATTAGCTATAGTTATTAAATTAGGTATTAAACTTCATTATTTTTATACCTATTTCAAGTTTATATCAACATTTATCATTAATTTTAGTAATTATACATTTTTATCAAATTGGCTAAATCTGGCTCGAATCCAGGTCGAAACTTAACGCACTTATTGTCTGTGGTAGAGGTCACAAAAAAAATATCGTTTCCATTTACGTTCCCGTTCGTCAAAAGTTATTTCTTTATATTTTGCAGAGTTAAAGTGTTTTTTCTCGCAAATGTGATGAAAACCATTGTGTGTATCACAGGCAGTAAGGGGATTACTAACTCGAGTCATTAAAAGCCCGACGCCGAAGGCTAACACTCTCGTTAGTAATTCCCTTCATACTACCCTTGATGCACAATGTACTATTAATCATATTAAGGCCGAACTCTTTTATTATGCGTGGTCCAATTACTTTTAAAGTGGTTTCCTAGTTTGAATCTGTTGGCTAAATATGCAAGCATCACATCACTACAAAAAAACCGCGGAACTTTTTTTCCTATTTGTATTTAGAATAGATGTTCATAACTTGTACCTATTGAGCGTACGTTGTTAAGATACCTAATTGTTAGTTTTAATTGTTAGAAACTTTTTTATAATAAATGTTGTAATTTTGTTTAGAACGTCGTTTTTTTCCTCGCATTCAAAGTGAAAAGTATAGTGTTTAACGCGAGACTAAACAACCATAATGACACTCGAACTACAGCCACCCTCGCTCGCAAGCTCGCTCGCGTGGCTAAACATCTCGTGTCATTATGGCTTGTTTTAGTCCCTTGTTGAACAATCTACTATTTAATAGTTGCTCAGTAAATTGTACTTTTTTTAGCTGCATATCGTGCGGAAAGTTGGATATTTGACACCATTTTGTTTGCCCTTATGCATTCAAATTGCACTGTGAATTTAGATCGGACTAAGAATTAAGTAAAACTATCTCTTACTGTTTTATTTTTGTTTCTTGCTATATTGTCATTTTTTGTCATTTATTGTCAAAATGACATACTTTACTACTCATCAAAAAGGACTATTATTTTGGTTTTGAAGAAAATTCTAATGGTTGAAAGGCTCCTGCTTTATTACCTTATGGACCTCTAATCTCGTGTGCAGGAGAGGTGCCAGTCAGCATCACACCGCCGGTGGGCGAACTGATGAGGGCTGTCACCATGTCGCCCGCGCGCTGGGACAGCGAGCAGAAGAAACTGCGAGGCATGACCGAGGTATGTCTAGCTTTAATGATTGATCTAGCAAATACCGCTGCTGTAACAAGATGACTTCAAGGAAATCCAGTGATGTTTGTAATTTTCGCGTGATCATTAAAAAAAAAATCAGGTTAAAGCAAACTTTATTTTTGAAAAATTTGGCTGCATCGCAATAGAGATGGAAATTGGTAACATATTCGTTTTTTTACCCAATCTGTTTATAATGCGGTGGTTGCAAGTTGAGAATATTATTTAAGTTTGAAAAAGAAAGTTTATAGCTAAGCCAAGAACCAGTTTTTTTTAAATGTATTTTAGTTTGTTATTTTTATCTTCAACATTTGATAACTCTTGGAACTGTTGTACTTCAATAATAACAATCAAAGTTGCAATGAATAAAATTAGTTTCGTAAGATGAATGTTTAACTGTTTTCCGGTTGCTGGGACATACGAAATTTCAAACAAAAGCGACATTTTAATCATTTTGTTCTAGTGTGACAAGCAGGCCGCAAAGATAGAAGACGAACAAACGATCTGCAAGCGAGTGTTTGAAACTGCCAACGTCGCTGCCATTACGTCCGAAGGGGACTTCCTCAGGTATAGACAACTATAAAAACAGTCACTGTGTATGTTTAAGCTTCTAACTTGCTGTTAATTATTTACAAGTTTATTTTAAAAAAGGTACAAGTTTTCATTACACAGTACCCAGTACATAAGACAATAGTAACGCTTCCAAACTCGGTGCGTCCACGTTAAGTACAACGGAAATGATGTTGCCACCTTTAAACTCCATCATGTTTATCAGCTCTGATAATAACCATAACTAATTTAAAATTGTCTCGCAAGATATGACCCAATAGTAGATTGATAACCAAGGGTTGAAAGTGACCCATTTCACCCGAGATATTTCTGGCGCTCGAACGAAGTAAGAGCGCCAATAGTTCGAGGGGAAATGGGTAATTTCACCCGAGTTAGACACTCTACTTTTCATTTCGACTGTGAGGAAAAAAGACACGGTATACCTAAATATATTTAATCTCGTTTCCCGCTTTATCTATTGAAAACTTTTTTTTTCTAGATTCATAAAAAAGTTAAAATACACATGCTGCCAACATTAGAAAAGTTAAATCGAGTTGGTCGCGGCCAAGGAAATATATTTACTCTCGTTTCCCGCTTTATCTATTGAAAACCTTTCTTTTTTCTAGATTCATAAAAAAGTTAAAATACACATGCTGCCAACATTAGAAAAGTTAAATCGAGTTGGTCACGGCCAAGGAGCATGACTTCCATCTCATTCTTACCCTAACTAAAGGAAGAGATGGAATATATTCGTGACGTAATAAAGGTCAAATTTCTTGTTTCGAACGGATGTTCGGTGTTCAACCTCCTTGTTGTATAATAAGCTCCTTGGTCGTGACCAACTCGATTAAACTTTTCTAATGTTGGCAGTAGTGTATTTTCAAGATGGCCATGCCGAAACGTGAAAGAAAAAGGGTCATGCTATGCTATCACGGCATTATGGCGGGCAGCAGAATAGACGAATAATTTTAAATGTTGATTTTCTGTAATTGCGAAAAAAATAGACCAGCCTTAAAATGATTTTCATATGAACCTATAGGCCGTAATAAATACATCGTTTAACGTATAGCCGAGTTTAGATATATGAAAATCTTTTATGTTTATAATATGACGTCGCTCAATTATCTTAGACTCCGTGGCCAATCGTAACTATTAAAAAAAATTTACTTTCCACCCTAGAGATGAAAACGCAATTTTCCACCCGGCTATCCACCCATTCAAATTAAACTTTCCGAACAGGAGAGATGAAAACTTACATACAAATGAAGCATTAAAAACAAACTGCTGCATTTTTATATTAAAATAAACATCAGGGGACAAGTCTCACCAGTTGCTCTAGTCCCAAACTAAGCTCTAGGCTTGTACTATGGGTACTAGACAACGATATAGATACTTAAATAAATAGATAACATCTTAGACTCAGCAACAAGTACTCGTCAGTCATCACACAAATGCCATCGCCAATCAGAAACTCTAAAAACGTTATTAACTTAAAATGAAACAATATTGACTAAATATCCAATTGGCCAACACTTAGCAGACGTTCTGTATTCATAACATTGCAAATTATTTATTTACTATTTAAAAATAATATAAATATACATACTCGCGCGCGCACGCACACACTAACACACACACACACACACACACACGCACGCACGCACGCACGCACACACGCACACGCACACACACACACACACACACGTGTGGGACCCTTATCTTTGATATCTTGATGAGTAGGTGACTTTACATAAAAAAAGTACAGGCGGCAACAAAAACTTGTCCCACTAATGATATTTTTGACGGAAACTTTTATTTTTTCCCGTAGGTTTGCAGGTAGAATGCTCTCCTCACAGGACCTGGTGCTCCTCTCGGTGAAGCTGGAGCCGGCCTCGACGCGGGTGACGGCCAACTGCCCCAACATGGCCGTCGCGTCGCTCCTCGCCAACGAGGTCGCCAACGCGTTCAAGACATAACCTCCTAACTACATCGAAATTTGTCAATGGAATATGAATCTATTGCGACTTAAATAAAGCCAATTTTCTAATTTGGTAAAATACAAAAGAAATTTCACTTTATTTCCTTCTCACTAGATCTTTATTTCAATGACCGTATTATGTACTATGATTCTGAGAATGATGAACGCTCAAAATACCAGATTCCCAAAACACCAGCTACGAAATATTAGGTAAGAATGATCAATGCCTTAATTTTAATGTTAAGTTTCGAGATTCCAATACATAGATTGAGAATCTGGTATTTTGAACTCTTTCGGCAAGGCAAAGAGGATGATTGGAACACAGCACTTGGAGGTTTCCTATTGTTAATAGTAATAGGCCTATAATTTAAAGATTTAATGAATGATTGAATTTTGAAATATGACAATACTGAAGGTCATAATCAAGGTGGTATGTATGTTATTAATCAGGAATCAGCCACTCCGTGGATCTTAGAGCCTCGATTTGCCACCAAAAGTCCTAACCCTAAATAAGGTCTGTGTACACATTATTGAGGCTTTGGGGTGTATACATATTTATGCCATTGATTGTAAGATTTGTACGACATCATCTTTGGTCGGGAAAGCTCGTATTTATGTTCTCTTTTGAGTCGGTTTCAGTATTTATCGTTAATTTAACTGAGAGAGCAAGGTAAATACGAAGTTATCCGACAAAAAATAATAATTAAATTTGAATTTGATTCAAAATTATTATGAAACCTTTTTTGATAAATAATCTTAACTCCTATTAAACTTACCTACAAGTCTAGATTAAATATCGGTCAGTTCAAGTTATCACTCTCCTTTTCCGTTACATGAAAGAAAAGGTCAGAGCTATGAATTATCTGTCGGATACCTGGAGATGTATAAATCAGTTCTCGCCTGGTAGTTTAGCAAATTCTTTATGTTACTAGGTAGGAATTAAGATCACGGGCCTCTTTTCAACGCGGTGAGACCATATTGTTTTGTTTTATGGTATTATTTTGAACTCGCCAGCCATTACTGTCAAGTAAATAAACTGTCAAAACGTTGAAGGTAAAGAAACACGTCAAAAGTATCAACACGGTTGTCTGGAAGAAGTCGCTATTTAGCGGTAACGCCCACTGTTGTATACCTATAATGTAAATTTACGCTTCCGTGTTTTTTTTTGTGTTTATTGAAGAGTATCTGTATTGTATTGTTTTACCGTGTTGTCTCAGCCCTGATTTAAAAAACAACAATTTTAGATTAAGATAGCATCTATATTAAAAAAAGAAATATATCACTATAACATTATTTTGTTTTTATCTTATCACCAAAGGTCAGCTCACCTACCGCACGGGTCCGCGGCAGAGGCAAACTAAAGGCACATACAAACTGCCTCTTACGTTGTTGAAATGTGCGGTTGGTGTGCTCACTTACAAATAGCTACCATAAAAATAACTCTAGTGTACTCCTAGCTTCTTAATAGCGTTCGGCCAAGGATTGTATACTAGGTACTTCGTTACAGATACGTCACTCGCCGCCGCCTACTGACAATTGCCTACCTGCCGGTGTGTCCCCGGGGACACAAATATCAGTAGTGTCGAAACTATGAAATCGCTTGTACGCTATTTAGTAAACCGGTCAAGACGAATACGCACATATTATATATCAAATGTGTAATCACAGTTTTATTAAGACCAAGTAAGCCTTGGAACAATTTACACATTTAATTATTATTTTAAAGTTAATTTTGAGAGTATGTGACGTAACAAAATAAAAAACCCTACAAAAGTTTGACATAGAAACTGTAATGTACGTATTTCTGTGATATATGTAATGTCAAAATGCATTACTAAACAATTTATTCTTTAGTTGTCAACCCTCGCTTCTATAACGAAGTAAATGACGTCATGCGACTGATAAACAATTATGTGCTTTAGGAGCGCGCGAATAGGCACATTTTGGCGCGTGCGGGTAAAAGTGGGGGAAGTAAAGAAGGACGTAAGTAACAAACAGCCGAGAAGTATGTATTGCATGGGGTGATGGTCCTGGTTCGGCTGGCAATCGCTGTCACACTTGCACTCGCAACCGACGGTATATTTGTCACTTGTTCCATAAAAAACGAAGATTACCGATCACTGTTAAGAAGCCGAAAGTACTGTACTATACAGTTTTGAGATTGTTTAAAGGGCACCACATGTTCGAAAGGTTATAGACAAACAAAC
The DNA here is from genome assembly GCA_923062465.1 of Acleris sparsana. Classification (NCBI taxonomy): domain Eukaryota; kingdom Metazoa; phylum Arthropoda; class Insecta; order Lepidoptera; family Tortricidae; genus Acleris; species Acleris sparsana. The sequence goes on along the minus strand of OV281302.1, from coordinate 2,075,907 downwards.
GATCTCAATCGCCATGAAATATAATGTATTAGAGCGTACAAGTGGCTCAAAAATATCTCAACAAGGTCAAACTCCTATAAAGATAGAATCAAACATTTTGGGCTCATTGTATGTTCCGAAGTGCCATAAAAATATCAAGTCTTTTCCCCTAAAGGGCTTATGAACTATTAACATTTCTACATAGTACAAAAGAAAGTCGCTTCCCGTCGTCTGTCCCTTTGTATGTACATCTTTCAAACTACGCACCGGATTTTAACACGTTCACTGTCCCCATTTAAAACGATCGGCCAACGTCACAAGTCCAACTGTGCATTCAATATGGGGATGTGACCCCATAGTGGAAGCACAACTACTGAAAAAAAAACATGACCCCATATTGGGGGCATCCGGGCAGTGAACGTGTTAATGTACTTCTCATCAATATACAGTGTGTAAATGGTATACGGGCGTTTATTAAAACTGGACATAGATTATTTTGATTACGCTAACGTATACACCGTTATTAATTTTTGAACATACTATCGACCCGCAATGTACATCGAAGTCCGTCTGTCAGGTACGTAATGTTTAATTAATTGCATTTTTCGTTATACATTACGTGTTAAATTATTTTCTATGGTTATTTTTTTTAAATTTAATTTTAACAAAAGCTGTCTAAATGTGCTCAGTAGGGGTTATACTAACCACAGTTAAAAGGAACGCCCGTATACCATTTACACACTGTATAGTGATACAAGAGGAAGGTTTTTATGTATAATAAACCGCGGTTTATGTAGAGACGGGTGTTACAGGCAACTCATATAAACCGAGCAAGGGCGGGTCGCTAGTTTTACAATCTATGTAGAAAAAAAAACATGTTGTTACTATACACTGATTATTATTTTCAACCAGCTATACTGTACTTATAATAGCCTTAAAGCCGCAAACGTACTAAGAGCTTTGGGAGCGCTTCCCAATACTAAAAACCGTGCATAATCTCGTAAAAAAAGTACATAATACAACCATTGCAATAAAGATGACAATCGCATTGAAAATTGACTATGATATTCACAATAGGCTCATATTCCATTGACAAATCGTTGCATGGTGGGCCTGAAGAGGCTAAAGCCGTGGTCAAAGACAGTGGACAGTACAGTAGTGTGAACCTATCGGACAGTAGCGAGTCAAGTTGACTTGTCAGTGGATCCGAATAGACTCGCTTTCTATTTCTTCACTCCACTGTCCTTGACCTATGTGAGTCGAGCGTAAGAGTAAGCGTGGTGGAGGCATTTTTAAGTATGGGATCGCGCCGCCTCCGACCCTTGAGTTCGCGGCATAATTAACACCATGTGTCAGTAAAGGAAACGAGTTTAAACAGTAAAGTTATTTAAACTTAGTTGCCTTTCTTAAAATTACGTCAGATACACAACAAATATAAGACGACAATAAAATAATAAAAACACTAGGTTTTATTCTAATATTATCATAATCCACGCCGCGAAAAAAATTACTAAATGTTTAGTAACGTTCAAAAACTGTTTTTTTATTCGTCCTACAAAGTACCCGACAATCGTCAAAATTATATGAAATATAAATACTTTAATGTATTTTTATATCTCCTGTCCGAAAAGTAAGAATTTCAACGTCTCAATAGAAAGACAAAATAGGATTTTCATTTCTATGGCAAAAAGTGATTTTGAAATAAGAATTTGTGATACACGGCCATTTTTGACTTTTTTATAGACCACGGAAGAATCTTATACAGCCACTAATTTTTTAAAGACACATTTTAAAATAGTGATTCTCAAACCTAATTAAGACATGTACTTTGTGACAACAATGAACATCATTTTGCTTTCCTTTCCTCTCATCCGAAATGAAAAGTGTGTTTAATTCGAGTGAAAGTATCTGTTGCGCCCTTAATACTGCAAGCGCTGGTGCAGCCCAAATATCTCGGGAAGCAGTTGATCAATTAAATCTCTTGGTTTACAATCGATTGTTTTAAACTAATTAATATAGATCTTTTAATAACCACGATCAACGAATGAAAATTCGAATTTCACTTCTCATCAATAACTCACTCACAAGTTTCAAGGACTTACGTTCCATGCGTTGAAATGAGACAACTTTTAGTCAATACGGCGATGGTTATTCTTAAAATTAATATATGCATTATCTGATAACCCAGTTTAATTATAAACGAGATAATTATGTTAACAGGTAAATGTTTAATTTTTCAAATTTCCTTGAAGTGTAGAAACGCACAGATATAGACAGTTGTTGAAAGCTGGCATGAATACAATAAACACTCACCAAACTACTGTGATTATCGACTTTATACAGAAGTCGTTATTTATTGACAGCTATATTTTATTGTCGAAGTTCGAATTTCGACCACTTTTTATAATACAACACCTATCAATATTATACACGCATACAAACAAAATTATCATTTATTCAGTTGATCCATTCGTGAGAGGAAACGACCTTATCAGGCTCAAGGAGTTGAGGATCCGCCACACCGACGTAAAATACGGCTACGATGCGTCAACAAAAGAATGGGTCATTGTCGATTGCGTCAATTTTGACGGACCGCAATTAACGCACCGTTAAACGGTGTGATCGCTCTCTTAGTAAGACAGATTGACAGTGTCTTTTACACTAACGACGACATAGAGTCTTAATCTTTTAATGTAGACGTGCCAAATATTCGATTTAGGATCGCTAAACTCGTGTCGTTACCATGAGTTACAATTACCGTACTGTCAAGCGAGTTGAATGCTCCCTTACAGTATTGTTATGGAGTGCGAGGGATAGAGCATTCGACTCGCTAGCGAGTGACGTCATTGTAACTCATGGCATGGGTACTGATTCATGTGGTTCTAGACCCTTTTCGACAGCCTCTCGTCAAGGGTCTCGGGCCGAAACCGACCATGACTGAAACAAGACGAAAGCAGTATGCACACTTGCATATCAGCTGGGATAACAGTTGTTAGAATGAGAAAATTATATACGTCTTGACTGTACTGACAGGCCCATACCGACTGGTAGTGGTTTACGGGCTTTGTGAAGTTCCCAAATCAAATTTTAGACATCTAAATTTAGAGAAAAGTTACAAATGTACTCGTAAAAGAAGTAACACGTCGGTAACTTTAGAAATGATTGTCAAGTCTAATGAGGCGGGAAGTGTCCCCAACCTGACGTCACTCCCAATCCGTACGTCGGGTTATTCATGACGATCCTCGGCCTCTTGTTGACATCATCGTGGTGCATCTGATGGTGCTCATGGGGTAGCATCTGCTGCTGATGGTGCTGAATAAGGTTGTGGGTCTGCTGAGGCATTTGTGGTTGAGGCACCTCAACCCGGTCCTTCTTCCGCTTCTTGCCACAGTCCGGAGCCACCCTCCGTTCATTCCACAAGAGTTCCACGAGCATCTGCCTGGCTTGAACCCCTTTCGGATCCTCAACTTGCTTCCTAGACACTGGACTATTGGCAACTTTCTGCTTCATGGCTTCCAAACGTTCCTCGGTCTGTGTTAAAGGAACCACTGGTAATCCTCTCTGGTTACACATATTGTGAAGTATACAGCAGGCTACAATCATGTTGGCTACGGTGTTAGGATCGTACTGTTTGTTGCATGTCGCTTGGAGACACTTCCATCTGCTTTTCAACTGTTTGATGGTTTCGATGATGGCCGCGTGGGTTTGTGAGTGGATGGTGGAGTAGTACTTTTCTGGTGAGACGGGGGATTTCTTTGTTATTTTCGGTATTGGCGTCATTATGTAAGGCTTCTGAGAGTAGTGCGGTCCACCTGGAAATGTGAACACTAGTCAAATAACTGCTCATTAATTATGCAGTTACTTTCTGCAATTCGGCATCGCTTTTATACTCTGTCTACGAATATGAACGTTAAATCAAGACTGCTCACTCATGTATACCTGTCAGAAAATGGCCCAACGTCGCTCGGCTCGTGTTCGGCTGCATTCGGTTTCACACAAAACTCCTGTTTGGTGCACACGGCGACGCAAAAGAAGTTTTGTACGAAGCAGAAATTACGTGACCGAAAGTATTAACCATCTTACAATAAATATTGAGTAAGTGTGGTGTAGTTAAACCATGCTTTGTCTTTATCTGTCATTGTGGCATTTGAATTTGACAGATAAGGACAAAGCGTGGTTTAGCTACACCACCGTTACTTAACGTTTATTAGTATGGGGGGGGGTATGTACGTGAGTATGCCGTACAAACTTGTGTTTATTTTGATTTTATTATTGGTCTTTTAATCAGGGAGATCTTTTTACCCATAATTTTATTGGTAATAATGATATTGTTGACATAATTATTTATAGTCATAACTTTTTATATCGCTGAAACTATAAACTTTTCAGAACTTCTGGAATATCTTGTGGTTAGACAAGGTTAGGTTAGGTTAGGTTAGGTTGGATTTATAAAAATCCTGAAAAAGTAACAGTTGCTTAAAAAAATACATTATGACTTGCGATGATTATGACCTATAATACCATTATAACTAAAAATAATAATAGACAATAGAGACCCATTTAATTACATCACATGTTTTTGTATTTGTGTGTGTGTGTGTGTGTGTGTGTTTGTGTGTGATTGACTGACCGATGAGCCAGCAGGGCTCGCCGGCGTTGTTGAGGCTCTCGCAGTCGTTCTTGACGGCGTGCTGGTTGAGGATGGCGTCGTGCGAGTGCAGACCACCGGGGTCGGCGTCCACGCTCAAGATGTTCAGGTCGCTGTCGCAGATCTAGTAGGAAAAGGTTTAAAATTACAGTCACAGCCTATCATTCCATTCCTGACGAAGCGACTGCCACACATGGATAAACCATTCTATCAGAGAAGCCATATGGATTTGGATTTATGAAACAATAGAAACAAAACGAACGAGAATAAACCGGAAAGAAAAAAAGTTCAATATCAGACAACTGTGAACCCAGAATCAAAAGCAACCTTCTTCTTCTTTTTCTAAAAAGCAACCTTTAAATGGAAGGTAAACATCTCCATGTAAAATGCGATATTAAGAGACGGTATTTTTTTATACATTTCTGCCTATTAATCAAAAAGTAAGTCACGGTTCATTTTTTGTGTTTTTTAAATTTGCCAATTGAGCCCATTCATAGGACACCGCATTTTAAATATTTAGAAAAAGGTAAAAAAAATGCTTTGTTATTACATAAAAAAAGACATTGATTACCACACAGTTTAACAGGTAGAGGTTAGTGTTTCATTTTTCATACCTTCACTGGCATTTGCTCCTATTTGTCTAAAAGACCAGTTATACAAATTATTATTATTAATTTCATATAGTTTTATTCAAACAAATTAAAAAAAACCTACTTTTTCATAATAACTACAACATATTCATAAAATCGTGGAAATCGGACAGGATTTAGGGGGTGAGACACTTTATCGCCCGGAGCTAATTTTGTGCAGAATAAAATTGATAACGAAAAAAAACCTGGTGACATTTTGACCCAAGCGGAAACACAAAAAAAAATGTTTCTTTAAATGTGTACTCACAAGCTGCACCTTCTTGGAGTGGTAGGACTTGTTGAAGTGCCGCTTCTGGTCAAGATCGGGCCGTGCTATGGGCACGTGTGTACACTCGATGCAGCCCACCACGTTGGGGATGCCGTACTTCATGTAGAACCTGCCAGGATACAGAGTGGATCGACGGTTAATGTATGCTTCTTTACAAAGTATATTACATAGATAAAAACCCTTGATATAATGGTGACTTTCAGATCTTGGCCCGAATCCTTGGGCGCTTGCTTTGCTTAGTCCCTAAACGGACCCACAGATTTTCATGAAACCTAGTTGATCCACCGCCAAGGTCGCCGCCAATAGAACTTGCAAAAGATATAAACAAAACCAAACAAAGTAATTCACCATGATTACTTGATAATCACGTACTTTTACAGATCCAGTGAGGTCCTTGCAATGATTTATACACAAGATCATTATTTTCATATTTTTTTTCATTTTTTTTTATGGCAAAGAAGGCAAACGAGCACACAGGCCACCTGATGGTAAGTGGAAACTGTGACCCATAGACATTCGCATTCACAAGACTGCAAGCGTAAGACTGCAAATGCGTTGCCAACCCTGAGGACTAAGATCGATTGCCTCTATGCTAGTCATTACACCAAGTCTTATCTCTAAACCGGAACACAACAATGCGAACATTGCTATTTGGCGGTAGGTTAATGGATAAGATGGTAGTAGCGATCCGGACAGACCCTGCACAAGGTCCTACCATCCGCAAATATCATATTAAGTTTAAGATGAAATAATTATTCATTATACATTATTTATAATAAAAGCACGCTTGGTTAATATTTGAGGTTATGTGTCAAACAGTACTAATTTGTTTACATCGTTCACAAGTTCTATTGACGGCGCTTTTAGAAAACCACATTTCAAAGAAAAAACCAGCAGGGGGGAGTGGTGAATCTTAAACACCACACCCAAATGTATCGTGTCACACAAGTTTAAAAACTTTATTGATTTGTTTGACTTTCCCATACATTGAATACACAGAAAATTACGCTTAGATCGTTCAAACTACGCAATGGACTTTAGACTTTGTAGAGATTCAAGAGGATGGCTTTTATTTTTCATGTATAATTAATTCAGGATTATTTCTGGAGTTTATAGAAAACTCACATAAACCAAAGCAAAGCGAGGGTAGGTCGCAATTCTACAATAAGCAAACAAGACGCTCAAGTATAGTCATGTGAATCAGAAAAATTTAAAAATAGCTGTCCTCATGTGACAGTGCTTTAAGTACATGCAGTTACTGCCATTTGCTTAATAGCTATTGGCATTTCACGCGTATCAATGAAACACAAGCGACAAATATACTGTAAGATGCAAGTGCCATACCAGTGGAGACTGAAGGGGCAAGTCAAAGGGTTAAATGTCGCTCCAATTTATATTATAGTTCATAACTATAGCAACCTGCTTTAACTTTCAATACATATCTAAGGCCCATATTAATAAACTGATTTGAACTCTAATGCTCATCTCGAGATGTGTCAAAAATGACAGTGTTCTATAGTTTGGCATTTACTTTGACGTATCTTGGTATCTTGTGGCGGGCCTCACAGTCAAGATGAGTTTATCAATACGCTTTACATATTATTATATCATTCATATTTAATCGCATGCAGACCTGCCAACTAATTGTAGCATTGCGCTGGAGCATGTCAAAAATTGCTTGAAATAAATACTCTTAAAAATTGCTTCACCTGTTAATACTCTACAAGATAAAAACCAAAAGCTATTCTGCCATAATTTAGCCTTAGAACCTAAGATTTAAGAAAAACACTCAGCACTCTTTATCTGTTCTTTGTTTTGATATGGATATCACAAATAAATAATTTTCTGTCTTTCTAACTGATCAAAGTCAAATTCGAGATCTCAATAATAGTTATTAGACTTTTGTGAAATCTACATAATGAACTGAATAAACAAGTAACCTAGCTTTCCCAATCAGACTCAGTTTGTTACCACACATGTGAACGATTTTCAATCTACACACAAGCTTTTATAGTAAAAATCCAACATATACTAACCTCCCCTTAACATTGTCCCTCTCTTCCCTCAAATGAGGGAAGTGTATGTATTTCTTCAGTACGGCGGAGTTGTTGAGAGCTTCAGTGACCTGAGTGACCGCTGTTAACACAAAGTATTGGGTGATGTTAGGGTCGGTCTTGCCGTGGATTGACTTCTGATATTTCCCTGTTGCAAAGAAAGCAAGGGCAGCCATGACCTGAAAAAAATGTAAAAAATTAACTACAAATGAAACTGATAGTGTAAAGCCTGCGGTGCCCCTGAATCTCTAAATAGTACCATGTTCCTAACTTATACATATAGTCACACACTTATTCATTACTCCTTGTTAAGAAAACAGAACTTCTTCTCTCTTCGGATTAAATACGTTTTTATACAAAAACATTGTAAAAAGCAGAAAAACGATTTTTAATATTTAAGCATAAATCCATGCCTAAGCATGGTGAAGGGCTAAGTGAATATCCAGCAGGCCTATTACAATCATGTTAATTGATGTAGATAAAACATCTGTTACACTCTAACTAGTATGTAAGTGTGAGAGCGACGGATGCTTTATCCGCCGGGATTAAGCGACCATAATACGGACCCAGAATAAAAAAGATTTGTTATTTTTATCGGTTACTAACTAACATAACATGGTCCAAGTACATAATAGGTAACAGTAGTAAGTAGGGCAGTAAGCTTACATATTCACTTAAAAGACCACAAACCTTGCTTTCAACCGAAAACTCAATAGATTTCGTAGATTCTGGCATCACAGGCTTCAGTTCCTCGCACAAGCTTCGCGCTAAGTCTTTAGATAATCTGTACGTTTCGATGAACGTGGGGTCTGGCAGATCGAAAGGATCAGCGTCTGGTGGCTTCTGCCTCTTCTCCGGAACCTTCTCTTGCTCGTCTTTATCCTTTAATTGAGTATAAATCCCCTTTTCAAGCGGCCGATGTTCGGGTTGTGTGTTATGTGTCTGTTGATGATGCTTTTGCGTTTGCGGCGCATCCCATTTGAGAAGTTCAAAAATCTCTGGTTCATCGTCCACCACGGATATATAACCCTCTTCTGGCGGTTTTTCAGCCATTATTTGTCTTAAATTAAGTTTTAATTAAAACAGAAATAGAAATATAGCTAAGAATTGATTGACAACAATGACGTTTTGACGTTAGGAGGTGTTCAGTGTTGTCATGTTCTTTGTGAAATTCTGGTTCTGTTTTTACGCGTGGCAATGTAAATCAGTGCAGCCATAGAGGTAGGAAAGTTTTAATGGTAATCCTGGATTTAGAGTCTGGCCATCGAAACGTGATACTGAAAATGACCGCGAAATTTAAAAATGTAGCTATAGTATGTCTGAATGAGCTACAATTAAACAATTGTAATGCTTTTGTCATTAACTTATAACTTAATACTTAATGACAAAAGCATCAACATTGTTTAATTGTAGCTCATTCAGACATACATTTTCATTTTCAGTATCACGTTTCGATGGCCAGACTCTAACTGAATTACATCTCCTTGGTAGAATAAAAAACATCTAAGTAAGAACAAAATTTAGTATAGTAGTAGTAACTACTGAGTTTAGTTTAGTAATTACGTACTTACCTAGATCAAAAAAAGATGAAAAGCTATACAAATTTGGACACATCTAATTTTTGTGGTTAATCGTCACTATTACAAGAAGAGTGTCCTACCAATTGCCAATTAGCTATACTAACGATTGTAACGTAAAGGGGAGAGGACTAGTCTAATTCCTTATAATGATCGGACCAACTGCCACAGCATGTGTTAGTAATTGGTTAATTAAAAATTTCATTAGATAGTGTTACTGATTAATCGAATCGTAATCGAACACCCAGGACAAGGGTGAATCAATTGACCTCTTGAAAGGTCATCCTGCCCGCTAGCAGCATGCCAGACTTCGCGGATTCCATGATAAAATGTCCATATCGACATTTTGGTGTGAGCGCGTGAAAGCTCTGCGAGACATATACAAGAGTTAAATTACAGTAAGTATAAAATAGCATTAAAAATACAGTAAACAGACTAGGCATTGCTGTTTTATTATGCTATTTTATACTGTAATTTAGCTCATTGGATCAAATATGAAACCATTTACATGTCATGCAGGACTTTCTTGACAGACCGTCTTGTTATACTGCCGTACTTAGATATATTTTAGTTAGAGACAATAGGGAATATGCATGGATTTTTTAAATCGCATTTCTCAACAAAAGATGAAAATACTGTAAGAGATCACCAAAAGTGAATTTAAAATTAAAATCGACTAACAAACACGGATGATACAAGTATTTTAAACTGCTTATTAGGCAGCGTTTAGACAGAGAGATCCGATATGCACTGTGACGTTATGTAACAGGTCGGCTGTATAAAATCCAGGTTAAATTTTGTTTGGCTAGAAAGAGAGGAACAAATCTTTGTTCGCATATTTATCTTGGTTATTTTTTTGCTTTAGCCAAACGCGTAAGTTATTTTCGAGATTATATTTTAAAACAATTATTACTTAATCTAAATATTTTATATTTTTTTGGGCATAAACTAAGCCAAATTACGTCTGATCGACGGACCGGCGGACATTGCGAAACTAACGGTTCCCTACTTTGTGATTACGGAACCTTAAACATCGTCAAATAAGAAACGACTTATTCGGCACTAACCGCCTTCAAAAGTTCAAAAGATTATTAAATCTATCTCCATACGGCGGCGTTAACAATGCGTTGGCACTTCACCATCGTCCGTCACAAAACAGGAGCGTGTAGACTAACCCTTATAATCTGTGTCCAGACGTATTTTGGCAAGGGCATTGCTTCGTCTGGCTTATATGACTCACCCAGACGACAGACAGGCGCCGGGGTGGAGGTTTTATAGGTAAAAGTCTAGTAGATATATTAGTAATAGCTACTAAATCTAAGGGCCTGTACAGTCGGTGATCGAATTCGAGATCAAAACCTGACAATTCCCATCTTGATTATTTAGTTATTTTAATATTAAAAATATAATATATTATTTTTGCGGGTGGTAGGACCTTGTGCGGGGTCCGTCCGGATCGCTACCACCATCTTATCCATTAACCTACCGCCAAACAGCAGTGTTCGCATTGTTGTGTTCCGGTTTGGGGATAGAAATAAGACAGCCGGTGTAATGACTAGCATAGAGGCATTCCATCTTAGTCCTCAGGGTTGGCAGCGCATTTGCAGTCTTAGGCTTGCAGTCTTGTGAATGCGAATGTCTATGGGTCACTGTTTCCACTTACCACCAGGTGGCCTGTGTGCTCGTAAGCCTTCCCTATGCACTAAAAAAAAAAAAAATTAAAAAAAAAAACTTGAATGAGAACTCGTGTAACCAGTAATATTAGGGCAAGTTTTATTGATAAAAATACCTAGACTTAAACCGAAACGAAGTAATCACAGCGAATGTGCGCGCGTTGAGGTTAGGATTTTGATCTCGAATTCGATCACAGACTATAGTTTTATCAAGCATTAGTAATAGCTACTAAGTAAGCAGAACTTAATAGTTAAAATTCGTAAACCTTGGGACTTAAGCTTGTCCCAAATTGTCCATAAGAAAATGTGACAAAACAGACAAAGTTACTTTTACATTTAAAATATTAGTACCTACCTATGGAATGGATAGTTTTATCAATAGCACTGACAATACAACTAGTGGGAGGGCCCATTTGCCGACGGCTTAGACCTACATTCCACAACCCGCATTCAGAACCCGCTCGTACCTATCGAGTTCAAATGGAAGGAAGGAAATTATTTGGTCCTACTAATTACTGTCGTCCTCATGTATCTCAATTATCAATTGTTCAAACTTTAGCAGCGGAATCATACTTTTAAGAATTCCGAAGAATATCCGAAGTTAAGTTGGGTTGGAGTTGTTAAGGATCACTTGCACTTAGTTTCAGTTTTAAGTTAATTTTGTTGTAGGAGTAAATCTAATACTAGATTTATCTTTTTGCTGCCAGTGTTTCTAATATTATTAGGCTAATTAGTCTCTAATAGGCGTCGTAAGTAAAAGGCTGTATAAATACAGTGAAAGCCACCCGATATCCACTTTCCACTCAGGTTTAGTTCTTGGAATACATTTTACTGGATATTTTAACCGTCCTCTCCCGTCCCGCTTGACTACAGTTCGTTATTCAAGTTCAGTGTAAAGTCGCGCCTGCCGTCGGAATGACGCCCCGTCGTCGCTCGTTTATTTACATATACGATTAACAACCAAACAAACATTACGTGGCCGATGTTACTTTACGTGATTAGGTAAGTGGCTGAATGAAGTGTCCTTGGTCTTTCGTTTTAGTTTTTATTAAAGTGTTTTTGAATTTTTGAATTTGAATTTTAAGTTTCGGATGCGTTCGCGTGCGGAATGTTTCGCAGATGACGGCATGGCGTGGACTTAATTAGTTTGTATAATTAGTGATTTAAACGGGAAAAGGATGTATGTGTATGAGTTGTGGGTTTGGTTTGATTTTGCGGTTATATTAAAGGTATGAATGGTATCGTAATTTTATTCAGGTAGTCATATTGTTGTGCAGCGTCTCACCGTTATTGTACCTAAATTTAGCCCGGCGGCATTTCTTTTTTGGATCGAGTTTATCGGTTATCAAAATTGGATCGTGCATTGACTCGTTCATCGAGACAAACAAATTAAAAAAGAGTTTATTTTACTTTGGATATAGTTTAACATGGATGTAATTAAAGTTCGTTATGTAGTTTTGGGTACCCGTGGGGCTAACCAATGCAAATATTCAATTTTTAACTTAACTACTTGCATGCAGGTTTAATTAGATCAACGTAATATTCCATCTATGTTCTAAAATATAACAAAAAAACACAGACAGAGTCATTCCTATTTTATACTTAATAGCTTTTGCCCGCGACACCGTCCGTGTTCAACTAATTTATAGCTATTACTTCAGGAATAACCGATTTTACGACATAAGAGGTAGGTAGGTACCCTGTGTTCGGCTCTGGGTATATCTGGATAGGTACCTAGTTATCACGAAACACCGGACGCAAAACTTCGGGTGCCGAGTCCTTACTGTCACTCGTCACTCTGAACTAAATCGAAAGAAAGGGATGGAGCTAAGGTAACTTCGAACTTCGGTGTTCAAGAAAGGGCTTCTGTACGGTTGGCTGAGGCGTTGAACCTTGAAAAGGGAACAACTAAACACAGTTTCGTATTTATAACATTATTTATGAATGCTGTAGTGTACCTTATAGGTTCTCATACTCATACTCATACTCATTTATTTATAATATTACAAAATATTACATGTCAAAATAATTGCAAAACCTTGGTTATGTCATAGTTAGTTGCATTATACTCGTAGTAGGTACTTTAGATAGTATTCAAAATAAGTTATAGATTACACAATTAGAAATTAAAAGGTCATTTTATAATTAATTAGTCTAAGATGAATTCATTAAAATCGTAGAAGTTGTCAATTAGCCATTTCCTTAACTTATTACAAAATGCTGCATTGCTTTCTAAGTTTTTAATGTGTGAAGGTAGCCTGTTGTAGACCTTCGGTCCTAAAATGTGCATAGTTTTGGTCAACTTGGTCAGTGCGAGGAGCGTGCGATTAGTAAGCGATTTGTGGATCCTAGTCGCGTGCGGGTCAGTGTTCTAGTAGGAAAACTATCTATGTTACACCTAACGAATTTAGCTACATCGTACACGTACTGAGAGGGTAGTGTTAGGATTCGTTGAGTCCTAAAGAGTTCTCGTGCAGGGGTACCAGGTGAGGCGGAAGAAATGATGCGAACGGCGCGCTTTTGTAGGACAAAAAAAAACACGTCGCCATTCCGCTGCAGTGGCCCACAACACAACTCGAGTCCGTAGCTCATCACCGAGTGAAACAACGTGAAGTAGCTTGATCTTAGTTGTTGTGGTATAACCTTTGCAAGCCTACTCAGAGCAAAGCAAGCCCCGGAGAGTTTGTTACACAGAGTGTCAATGTGTGCGTCCCATTTTAGAGCAGAGTCAAGAGTGACCCCCAGATATTTCGTGTCGTGAACTTGTGGGAGTGTGACTCCATCAATACTAACACACAGAGGTCTAGGAGGTCGACCGCCCAGGTTGATGTGTATTACTTGTGTCTTGGATATATTTAGAACTAAGCCATTAGTTATAAACCATTTTTGAAGTTTAAGAATATCAGAACGTATAAATACAGTTGAAATGCGCTCTTTGCGTAGTATGTGTGGTGTGAAACTGATTGATAGAGTAAGGAATGAAAAGGTCAGAGAGAAATGTGGACTAAAAGAAGATGTAGTGACTAAGATTGAAAAGGGCATGCTTCGATGGTTCGGTCATTTGGAAAGGATGGATGAAAGAAGATTGACGAAAGAGATATACAGAGCGAAAGTGAGTGGAAGGGTCGGAAGAGGCCGCCCTAGGCGTACTTTTTCGAATCAAATCGGAGAAATACTGGAAAAGGGCCGAATCTTAAGTACCCGAAACCGACGTGCGTGCATGACTCGATGTATGAATGTGGAAGAAGCGAAAGACATTTGTCAGGATCGTAGCAGGTGGAAAGAAGTCGTCTCTGCCTACCCCTCTGGGAAACAGGCGTGATTTTATGTATGTATGTATGTAAGAATATCAGATATTATGCATTTCTCTAGGTCATAAATATTTTTAGTCATAATAACATCACACGCATCATCAGCAAATAAGTAGGTACATGTCGCCATCCACTACTTTAGGTAGGTCATTTACTTGAATTAAGAAATTCTTCACGGACCTTTTGTTTATCACAGACAAGTAAAACGTCATCTGCGCATTATATATTGTTTTTTTTAAATATGCCTACAATAAAACAATACACACATACATACACTTACTCCTTCATACCCAGAGAGGGGCAGGCTGCAGAATTACCAACAACTCGAAAAACTTGATGTTAATTCTGTACCTAACCAAATTTTGCACAAATCAGGCTAGGTTAGGTTAGGTTAGGTTAGATTTTAACCAGTGTATATTAGTGACAGGTTGCAAGCCCATCGTTTAACAGTACCTACTACAACCTTTTATTCTCCTAGTCGCCTCCTACGACATCCACGGGAAGATATATGGCACTATTCCAAGTCGTCAACCGAACGGGCAACAACGCAATACCAAATTAAATAAGTAATCTTTATTGAACGCCACTCCAAAAATACACAAAGACAGGGAATCCCACGCGAGCGGCTAGACGGCTAGACCAAGCGAATGCAATAACGCATGAAGAATTGAATCCCGATATTCGGCGGGACTGACAGTTCTTAGTGCCGCGGGATCCCGCAAGGTAGTGTAAGATCATACAAATACAATCAGGAGCAAAAATAACGGGTCAGAGTGCGTTTTTCATACTAAAGAGGCTATTTCAAAGCCTTGGTTCCTCGCCAGGGAATGCTTTTAGTGAAATCTGATGATGAATACTCCGAGCATCGATACAGGACTTGCAGAGTGCCTAGGATACCCAACTGAATGAATCTGCGGTTAACGCCGGAATTGGGCATGTTCAGAAAACATCTAAAATGGCAATAAAATGTAAGGAAATCCAAGTGCTGACCCAAACTCTCCCGCTGTGGTGTTAACTGGTTGTGCGATCAGTTAGGTATCTTAAGAACTTTTGACCTCCTCTATTGAACCTCGCAGTATCCACCATTAAAACTCACTCAAAACTACCCCTGGCGATTAACCAAGGCTTCGAAATAGCCTCGTTTGTATGAAAAACGCACTTTGACCCGGTATTTTTGCTCCTGAGTGTATTTGATTAATTGGTACTAAATTTAGATAAATTAAACAAAATTTAATCAAATTGATGCAGCGTTGCAGATGGCGACGAGCGGGGGTCATTGCTTTATCTTTGCTTTACTTGTAATAGAAAAAAAAACTTCTTTCAGGATTTCATTTAACAACTTTGTCAGCGTAATTTAAATGTATAACCAAGAGTCTCTGAGCGCGGACGGACGGACGGACATGGCGAAACTATAAGGTTCTTGTTTGACTTCTAATCTCTGAAAATCGCCAAGCACACCAGCAGCATAAGGAACCACGTAATCATCTGACAGACTGCGGCCGTTACACATGCACTGTGGCGGGACAGGGTTAAAATAATATAGGGAGTAAAGCCCTCGTTAAACGTTTACGCTCTGCTAAGTTTTTGTTTAGAGGGGTGACGGAATTATATGTAAAGTATGTATAATATAAACATCGCCTGGTACAAATACGTATGTCGTCACTCTTGCATCAAATACCCTGCCTAATACTTATAGGAAGACGGATTAAGTTATGATTGCTGCCGTGTATTTAGGGTTCTGTAGTCAAACTAGGAACCCTTATAGCTTCACCATGTCCGTCGGTCCGTCCGCTGCCTAGCTCAGAGACTCCTAGTACTAGAAAGCTGTAATTTGGCGTGGATATACATATTAGTCACGAAAACATTTTTTCAATTATGGGATCCGTTTATGAAGAATTAACCTTTAAAAAAAAAAAAGAGCAAACCAACAATAAACAAAGACATAAACAGAATAAAAAACTAAAAAAAAATACGCTAATTTTTGATACACTCAAGAGTCCCCAAAACCAAAACTACAAATACAAAAAATCTGAAAAATATCTTCAATGAAAGTGCATATAACGAATTATAAAGAAAAACTATCACGACTCAGTAGACATCATTGGTTTTTGAGATACAGGCGATTAAAGTATTTATACCAACTAAAATTGTCTAAAAAGGCACCAAATGACTTGAATAGAAAATGTGATGTTTGTTTTTTTATGTTTGTAGTAGGTCCTTAGCCGTTTCGGAACCCTTCACTGAGCATGATCCGACATGCTCTTGCCCGGGTTTAAGGTTACGTAACAAAATATACTAAAAAAACAGTATCTCTCCAGAATGAGTGTCAAGAAAGTGTCTTTTATTCTATCTAACACGGCTAAAGGAAATTTGGAATTGTGGACTATTTAGAACTCCCAAAAAAGGCCCCACGGTTAGAAAATAAAATTTTCGCTGCGTGTTTTTCATTATTTTACTAACTAATGTGAGTGCTTTGAGATGCTAAATCACAAGAGAAGCTAATTTTACGCTTCATACTTCAATAACCACAATGCACGTCGAATTCAAACGTCTGGCGTTCGTCAATGTCAAGAGTTTATAGGTAATAGGCAGGTTCATACACTGAATATTCTGCATAATTCTACCAATGCCTATTTGAAGACTGAACTAAATTTGAATGAAGTCCAGGGCAGGGTCAATGTGCAGCCATTGATTCATTAACCTGGACGCGTTCTTGGTAAAACAGTAATTAAGTAAAAATAACTATAATCGAGTATGGATTTGATGACATTGATTTAGATTAAAAACTACTTTAAGGGCGGTTTCAGACTAGCGTTATTTCTGCGAGTTTTACGCTCGTTTTGACATACGCACTTACACGCGCGCTACACTTCGCGCTTCAAAAAACCGAACGCACGTACACGGGCTTATTACGGCGTGTTCGCTCGAACCGGTAATGGTCAGTTAGTATCAACATGGCTTAAACGAGCTTGTAAGCGCGTTAAAGCTCGTACGAGTGGTGCGTGTGGCAAAAAGCGCTCCTATACGCGCCTAAATGTGGTTCCAGAAACGTGCAGAAAAATGCTAGTCTGAAACCGCCCTATAAACCGGACTCCAATTGTAGGCATACGGAATTAATCCTACAAGGTTCAACTAAACTCCGGCGTGCCTAATGGGGAAGCTAACGGGTGGGGGTGAAGCTAACTTATGTAAAGGTCCCTTTTTTTAGTTTTTCGTAAATAACTCGTGAACGTAAAGTTCTTATGTTATTTATAAATGTCCTGTTTTTCAGCATGTATTCAAGCGATTTCCTCCAAATTTTGAGATGTTCTTTATACAGATTTGCATCGCATCTCAAAAAACGAATGCTCAATTAATTTGTCAACTCGAAATTACACATATTCTTTTAGGTCGCACAGGAAGGCGGCACATCACGTCTTGCTATACATATATATCGATGATTTCCGTAGTGATATATCGTTTTCGCAATTCGTAAAAAACAAATGATCTAATGTGTCACTCAAATAACCATTCAGACAATTGAAGTCTTATTGAAATAAATTGTCATTGACATGTCAGAAAAAAATGGACGTCTGGGAGCACTATTTGAGAATACATTTTGATTCTCGTCAATTATTCCTATACACGACCCAGCTAATCAGATGAAATTTAGATCTGGTACAATTTCTTATGGCATAGCATAGAGAAGGAAAAATAGCACACAGACCTAAGACAGAAAACCTGCCTGATGGCAAGAGGGCACTCAGGTCCATGGACTCAGAGACTAAAGACCTCTTTGCCTCAATTCATCGGCTGTCTAATCTCTCTGTCTCTGTAATCATTGGTTGGTTTTTAGTGTGGTAGGACCTTGTGTAGGGTCCGTCCGGATTGCTACCACCATCTCATTCTTTAATCTACCGTCAAACAGCAATGTTGTGTTCAGGTGGGAGTATAAGACAACTGGTAAAACTACGATCACAGGCATCCTTAGTCCTCAGGGTTGTAAATTTAGATTGTAGTCTTAAGGTTGCAAATATCTAAGGATCTTAATCTGCTTGCCTATAAAATTGCAAAAAAAAACGGAAGATTACAATGCCTTGCGGGGGCGTAAACTGACAAGTTCATCGACCTGTGATGCACAACCATTATTTATTCTGCGGAACAGGCGACGAGCACTTCATAAATGTTTATACGTACGGTTAGGTCACTGACAGAGGAATAAAAAATTGATAAACTTACTTATCTTTAGGCTTATGCCAACAAGCAACCGATTCACTTGATGGTAAGCGGTAATTTGTTTGGTGTAGGTACTTAGATAATTTTCAGTAGGAGGTTGTTAACATTTTAGTGGACTGTAACTAAGAGGTAATAAAATCCACTTACTCGTTATAGTTTTCCATTTAGCTTTGTTATTTGTGTACCTATTAACAATGACGGAACCCTTAACACACTTTTTTTCTGAAATGGCCGCACAAGGCCTCATCACAAAAAAAAAACTTAGTAAGCGAAAAAAACAGATTTAAGTACGAAATTATTTTGTTGCTCTACTTATATCAGAGTAATTTTTTTAAAGCCCTCAAATTACAAAGGTCAGCGCCTCCATTCCCGACGGTAAAAAACATATCGTCTTTGATCTGTTATGGTATTGTTTTGAGGTCATCCGCCATTACTGTCAAGAAAATAAGAGCTATTTGGCGGGTGGTAGGACCCTGTGCGGGGTCCGTCCGGATCGCTACCACCATCTTATCCATTAACCTACCGCCAAACAGCAGTGTTCGCATTGTTGTGTTCCGGTTTGGGGATAAGACAGCCGGTGTAATGACTAGCATAGAGGCATTCCATCTTAGTCCTCAGGGTTGGCAACGCATTTGCAGTCTTATGCTAATGTCTATGGGTCACAGTTTCCACTTACCATCAGGTGGCCTGTGTGCTAGGTTGCCTTCTCTATGCCATAAAAAAAAAAAACAAAACGGTGACAATACGATAACAGATCAAACACTTGTGTTGAATAGAGGCCGAGGGGGGTTATTATGACATAGCTATGCAGTTCTGTTTACGGTGAGCGTAAAGGACAGAGCTATAGCAGTTATATAGCTCTGTCCCAAATTCTCAAGTGTGAAGCGATTTAAGCGTTATTATATAAATAATAACTAATAAATACTACTACTATATTCATATATAATTAAGATGGTCACATTAGGACCTTTCAAATGGTACCCATATTGTAATAATTAGAAGTTTGTTTTTCACAAAATTTAATTGACATTTGCCATGGTTGTTACTTCAATTTTAACAGTTAAGGTATCCTATGTCACCCAGGATGGTAAAAGGATTCTAACGATACCACACACATTTAAATCGGCTGAGCCGTTAAGAAGTTATGGTGGAATAAATAATAATTACATACATACTTGAACCCTGAAAATATTACACTCCTCTATTTGGGCAGTCGTGTAATAGGAACGTACTAAACATACTCCTTGCGATCCTCTACCGATATTAACGACAAAATAGATAAAAACCCCGAAATAGCAGTCCCGGGTGCGATTTCCGATAGGGGCAAATATTTGTATAATGCTAGGTTTACACGGGCTTAGTAGCTAAAGCTTAGTACTTGTCATTTACACTTGTCACATGTGTGTAAACATATTACATAAGTGCTTAGTATTAGTGCAACTGCAAGTGCAAGTAATTAGAAGCCGTTCCTATTTACTAAGCGACAAGCACCTACCCGCAGCTAAAAATCTACTAATACTTGTCACTTGTCGAGTGGTGTAAACATTTAATGACAAGTGCATTTTGATTAGTGATTAGTAGATTACCTACTCAAAGCTGCCGAACTAATACCATTCTCTAACACCACTGTGTAGACGGTTACTTGACACTTTTCACTGTGCATATAAGTCCCTAATCACCTACACTAATGACAAGTACTAAGCCCGTGTAAACCTAGCATAACCCATATTGTCGTTGACTTGTTATCGTATTATTTCTGAATCAACCGCCCTTACTGTTAAGTAAATAAGAGCGAGCTATCGCAACGATGACAATAAAGAAACACGTCAAACGCAGTAAAGTTTTACGGAGTTCTAGTGTAAAAGGCTATGTCTTCTGAAGACCGAGTGAAAAAAGGGTACAAGTCTAGTATCAGTTCATGTATATACCCTTTTTTATTACGAGTTAAGTCTACTTGTACCCTTTTTCACTGGGAACCCAGCGCCCGAGAGGATAGATTAATTATACTAATGATTAGTCAAACAATAGATCATCAACGTACTATTGAACATCAAACCGTCTCATTCAGACGTGAACGCTAACCGGACGTGACAGTTCAAGGCCACTAGATAATAAATTCATGGACAGAATGCGCCTAATAATAATAGGGGTGTTGATAGGGCCTTCCCACATCGGATTAGCCCAAAAGTATTGCTCCGTATTCGTATTCATATGAGCCTTTTATAGGCTTTATAGTCGAGAACTTAAATTTGGGATCCAGACCCACCTTAGGTCCAAAGTCAATCTGTCAGTCTACAACAATTTGGTTCAGTTTCCTTTTTTTTTTGCCCCGCGGCGGTTTGAACAGCTACTGCCGCGGGAATATGGCGTTTCCACAATGAAGTGATTTCGCCAGTGTTAAGTATATATAAGTACTTATAAATCAATATAGCAATAAAACATAATCCAATGTTCTTTAGGAAGATTGGTGGCAACGTTGTACGGTGATATGTAGGACAGAGGCCAAGATAGTTTTAACCTCTGTACCGCTGCGAGTCCACTTGAAACGAGAAGTAAGATGCCAGGATACACGAAATAAGTCCAAGTCTTCTATCACTGTGCAAGACAAAGGCATTAAAAGTACAAATCACTAACAAAAAAGAACATTGAACACCTAAATATACAAAAATAAAAACTAAAACAAATTACACATCCGCCATCTTTTGACGTTGCAAATGGCCTCTCAGATGAGTTTCCTAAAAGTTACAAATGATTTGACATTTCTAATGTCACAAATTAACGTTCGTTCGTACATATTGTTAGTGTGCACGTGTTTAATCATATCGGCTATAACTCATATTTAAAAAAAACCCTTAAAAGTTTATATTTCTCATCGACGACACACTTTCTTTGGTATTTTTTAAAACATTAGTTTGAGCCGATATATCAAAACACGTGCTCGTGCTCATTATTTTTTCATGTTCTTAAGAATATAATGAAACCATTTGGTAACTGGCATTTTTTTTTCTTAGTATCTTTTTCTTTGGGGACAATTTCTACAAACAGGTTGAAAATGGGCAGCAGAAATAAATACGTGTCAGTTTTTTCAGACTACTCTCTAACATATACCAGTTCGGTACCTTTCCTTGTCAGAAATAATAAGGTTGTAATTCCTTTACAGTTCCTAAATGTTACTTATAAAATGTGAAATACACTCTACCTTGTTGGTGATACCGTTGGTTCGCAACTCCCTTAATAAACCCGTTATTATGTGTTATAAAATCACCAACTGCGTAACAATTGGTAGCTACTAAATGCTGTATAATTCACGGTGATAATGATAACCGATGACATCCCTTGAACTTTTAATTAAAAATATCTACCCACGTGCGTGAACGGCGAACGATAGAGACGCGGTCATATCTACGACGGAGAACGGTTAACGCTTCCCCTCACTGTGGCGTAAATTATGCTGACGCTACGTTAACTATTGAGCTGCGTCCAAATTTTCAAATATCTTTTTTTATTAAAAGATAAAAGATAAAAAAGATAAAAGAAATTTATTCAGTAAATAGGCCGTTCGGGCACTTTTACACGTCAAGATACTACCAGCGCTTCCCAAGAGGAGACCACTGCCGAGAAGAAACGCCGCAAGAAACTCAGCAGTCAGTCATTTTTTAAGCATATTTCATATTTCATATTACAATGGTACAACTTAGTCTAGCATTATATAAAGCTACAAGTATTAAATTAAATATAATATCAAATAACAGTAGTTCAGCAGGAAAACATGACAAAAATCTTACGGGAGAGAAAGATAGAAAATAATAAAATAAAATAAAATAGAATCAACTACTTATATATGTGTATACTCGTATGAGATGGTGCAAGATGTCTAAATGACAACTCTACAAGATGGTGACTAAGTTTCGGATGTAGGCTGTTAGATAGTCCTTGACCGTATAATACGCTAAAGTGTCTTTAGCGTATAATACGCTAAAGACATTAACGACCTTTTTTAAATATTTTTTAAGTGCTGGAAAGGGTAACTTTAAAACTACTTCAGGTAATTTATTATAGAAATGAATGCATTGACCAACAAATGATTTAAATACTTTACGGACACGGAATTTTCGAATAGCGATTTTATTTTTATTTCTAGTATGTAAATTATAGCAGCGATAAGGCACACACCTGAGGGTAACCTATTGACATTTGAATTCGCAAAATTACAATTTCAAGACTGCAAGTACTGCAATCCAGACACCAATTTAATTTTTGAGACGAGCTTCTTTTGCGAACGGACAATTAAATGTAATTAAATTTAAACATAAATCCCTAATGTTTACACGAACTGCCCAAAAAAAAGCGGGTAATGTTTTCAGGGTTCAGTTGTAGTTATTCCACCATAACTTCTAAACGGCTGAGCCGTTTTAAATGTGTGTAGTGTCGTTAGAATCCTTTCACCATCGCGGGTGACAACAATAGCAAAATATCAATTATTCATGTCAACAAAAAAAAAGAAGTTATTGTCAATACGGAATATGCATGAAGTTTATAAATAGCATTTCATAACAAATTATGAAAATACCGTAAAAGAGATCACCAAAAGTGAAATTAAAATTAAAATCGGCCGAGAAATACGGATGATACAAACATTAAACTGCTCATTAGTCAGCGATTAGACAGAGAGATCCGATATGCACTGTGACGTCATGTAACAGGTCGGCCATTAATTATATTTTTATTATTTATTATAACCTTGTTAAATTCTGTTTTGCTAGAAAGAGAGGAACCGATTGTTGTTCAAGGTTATTTTTAAAGCTAATAAAAAAATAACGCAACTGTTTGTTACCTGAATCAGCTTTTATTGAAACTGTAAAAAAACGAATATTCCTTCTTGATCCAAGTGGCTCACGTGTCTCGTGTGCGTGCGCGTCGTTCGCCGCAGTACCTATACAATCCTGCCTTTACTGGTGCCGTAGTAACGCCGCAGCCATTATCTGTCCCATTAGTACCATAATAATATGACATGTACAGTCTGGGTGAGGCCTGACCTTGACCGGGCCTGGGTTCAATACATATTATTAGTTTAAGGCAATTAACTGAAAGGTACATGAAAAAAGAAGCCTAAGAAGAGTTAATAATTTAAGAAGATGTTCCATGTACCCTTCAACCGGGACCCATATTAAACACGTTGAATTATGCTTAATTGTGTTCTTGTAAATGTAATAAAAACCAAAATATCACACTTGGATGATTGTGATGTGAGTCAATATACGGTGTGCGCATACGGTAACTATTATTCAGTGGTAAATACAGTAGATTGTATTTGCCACTGAATGTTACAACACTACTGACGATATTCTCTGTTTGTTCCAGATCTCGTTAGCTTCGTATATTTTAAATATTTATCACAATTAACGCAGGAGAATGGTAGAAAATCATGAAACTAGTAAAGATAATGGAAAATCAATTGATCAAAACATGGATAAAAAAGAAAGTGGATTTGATGAGAAGAAAGATTTGAATATAATAAATTCAATAAAATCAAATGGGCATGACGTTGCAGCTCAATACACGAAGACTGATGGTGACGAATCACCTGTGGAAAGAGTGAAGTTCTTCGGAATAGAAGATAATGATAGCATCTGTTCGGATGATTCGAGTGATGATAAACTCCCTCCAATTCCTGATGGAGGTTGGGGTTGGGTAGTTGTGGTAGCAGCGTTTCTAGTCTCAGCTTGTGCCGACGGCTTGGCATTTTCCTTTGGATTGCTACATGAGGAATTCACGGCTTATTTTGAAACGACGCAGTCTAAAACGTCGCTGATAGGCAGTTTGTTTATAGCGACACCGCTATTGGCTGGGCCAATTATGAGTGCTCTAGTAGACCGATATGGATGCAGAGTAATGACTATGCTGGCAGGAATCCTATCAACTATTGGATTCCTCCTCGCTGCTGTAAGTAACTCCATAGCAATGCTTTGTCTGACGTTCGGATTCCTCAGTGGCTTGGCGATGGGAATTCTATACGTAACTGCAGTTGTGTCAGTAGCTTTCTGGTTCGATAAAAGAAGAAACCTAGCCGTATCCTTAGCTTCCTGTGGAATCGGGTTCGGTACCTTACTATACTCCCCTATGACGAATTATTTTCTAGAATTGTATGACTGGCGGAATACTATAGTGTTATTAGCTGGTACGTTGTTGAACATGTGTGTTTGTGGAGCATTGATGAGGAACCCGGAATGGTTGGAGATTAAGATGAAAAGGGAAAGGAAATTGATGAGGTCGCGATCGGGAAGATCGTCTAGCAATGGTTCTGTCGGTTCGAGGTCTGTTGGGGGAGAGTCAGTGTTCTTGAATCCAGAGGAACTAAAAGCGTTGCTGAAGAGCGGGAAGAGTCCGGAGTACATCCTGTCGACGCTGGCGACGTCGATAGCGGAGGCCGAGCAGCTGGAAGCTACGACGCAGATGAACGCGGAGCAGTCCTTCAAGCGGATGCACTCCGCTATACACTTGCCTACGTTTATACAACAGAATGAGCAGGTAAAATTCAGTCTAAAATCACGGCTATACCATAAAACTTGTTAATTGAACTAATAAAACTGATGGTGATTGTTTAAGATGCCTGTAATACATGGTAGTTGGGGCTTCAAACAACATACGGCACACATAATATATGTTAAGTGGTCAAAGTGTGTAAAATATAATTTAAACTTATGACTACGTATTTATATTTTTTGTGGAATGGCGATTTTTGACTTTATTCAGACTATTTTAGCAGATTTGATTAAATCAGGAACTATGTCGTTTTTTCATGTATTCATTTAATTTTTGTTTAGGTTCCCGCTGAAGTAATTGAAAAGCTAATGACGAATAAAACCATTTATAACGTTTTATTACAAAACTATCCGGACATTTTAACCCGGAGAAAATCTGAAGTCAACCTGTCTATAGATCACCCACCAGCAGAAGTTAAGAATGAACCAGCCCAACTGCCCGTCACTGTCAAGATAAAGAAACCTAGGAAAGAATCAGAGACAAAGAAATCTGGAGAAAAAATAAATGAGGAACCCAAGAAAGAAGAAAATAAGATTGAAACAAAGAATCCAAATGAAAGTAGTGCTAAATCGGTTCAAGAAAAGCATAAGCATAAACCTCATACACCGCACCCTGCTACAAACACTCAGCAAATGGGTTGGTTTTCGAGGCAGATATCGACGGACCACCATTATCTAAAGGATATGCCGCTGTACAGGAATACCATGATGTATAGGGGAGCTATGCTGAACATTCCGAGGTATAAACTTCGGGCGTCCTCCCTGCCTGATATTTATAGAAACTCCATGTGGTCTCTCGCTTCTGAGTCTGATGATGAGATGGTAAGATACTTCTTGACACATACTTACATACACTCACGCCTTCATTCCAAGAGGCAGAGCTACGGAATTACCAACAATTCCTAAAACCAGTTGTTAAACTCTGTAACCACAATTAGACTAAGATGTGTGTATTAGTGACAGGTTGCAGGCCCATCGCCTAACATTAGTTAACGCAAGTTATAGTACGACTTCCACGGGAAGACCTAATACTTATAACTATAACTTGACATTAAATACAATTGAAGAGGCGTAGTTCTTTTTTTTTATTGAATGAACCACTATAAAGTATGTTCTCAGTCAGTTCAGTAGACACCACTAAAATTTAGTGTTCCAACTAGGCCCGGTTAATCTCCAATTTCCCACGCGAATTTAGAACCGTGACACATAAAGCTGCTGTAATAATAATAGTTTCAATTGGCCGTCCGTCGTCCAACTAAATTTTAATTGGGATGTCAAAACACTTTAAAACTTAGCTTTAAAGTGTTTTGTTTGTTTACTCGGGAATAAGTATTTCAAGGCTGATTTTTCAGTCTCCAGACAACATTATCTATTCGATAACGTCGATAACTCTAACAGGATTTCAACAAAACTACCCGAAGACAACACATTATCATGGTGGAATAATAAAACGTCATGCGACCGTTTCACTGGATAGGCGTATTTTTTTGCAATATACGTCTAAACTTCCAAAAAAGTAGTAAATCATTTTTTTCCGTTTTAGAAATGGTACAACCGCTTTTGGGAGATTATGAAGTCCACCTTCGATTTCAAGATGTTCACTGAGTTCCACTTCCTCATGTTCAACCTGGCGTCACTCATACTGTCCGTCTGGTTCATCGTGCCCTACTTCTTCCTCAAGTCCTACATGACCGCGCACAACGTCGAGGGAGGCGCGCTCATGATCAGCATCATCGGCGTCGCAAGCAGCATTGGCATTGTAAGTAACTTATACGAATACATCATCATCATTATCATTATTATCATCATCATAATTATATTCATCATCTTCATCTCCGTGCCCAATAATTTGAGGTCAGCGCAGAGCGTCTTTTTCTTTCATACGGTTACACGATCATTTTTAATAGTAGGTATCACCTGTGATATTATCATCATTACTCATCGAACTTGTATATGTATATAACACGGCAAACTGTATTAGAAAATATAGCCCTAGACTAATTAGGTACATTGCAAAAAAAAAAGTTAAAAAATGTTACAAGAGGTGACTAATGTGATGTACAGATTCAAACAAGCCTTCTTTCTTCCAAACATTGAAAATATCTAACAAATTCCTACCTACTCGTATTCTTGCCTCTGTTTCTTGAAAAACAAGTTTTAACCGTAAAATCAGCAGCATAAAATTAGCAAAATAAACAGACGTGACGTACATAGTAAAATTGAGAGTTGTGTATTGTATAGTCTGGGGTATTACGAGATTTTCTTTGCTAATATTTGTATTGCACTGATAAAACTGACAAGTACCTACATAGTTCGAGTTAATTTATATTAGGAGGATTAACTACAATGCCCTGATTATTATTAGATATTGTAAATAGTAACCTTAAGGTCATTTTAGCCATTGCTAAACACCATTATTCCATTGAACAATAGTAATATTCTGATACATGTGTTATAGGCAATGCTTACGTATTCTTAACCCTTAATTTGGCAATGTCACAGTCAACATACCATAATGTTTTTATGTTGGGAATGTGTTTTTATTTTTTTGCTGATTCAAAATCAAAAAGGGTTTGAAAACCCGACTTTTTTATTTTAGCCAACTTAAGGGAAGACATTTTTGAACACACTTGAGTTTTTACACTATGTTTTAAAATGAAGGGCAGTTAAATAAACTTTAATTACAATTTAAAAAAAAATCTTCAATCATAGCTGAGATTGAAAAAAAAAGATGCGTAAAAAACACTAGTGCAGTAATGCAAACTAAAAAGAACTTGTCTTTTTATATGCTCCATTGTGGCCGTTAATGCTAAATACCTTTTGTACGAAATAAATCCCCACATGGCGCTTTTTATTATTCGTTTTTGTCTTTTCACTCCAAAGTTCATGTATTTATTACGGAGTTGTCCAATTTGGAAATTTCCAGACATCATGGCTTCTATAGATATTACCCTTCAATCAACTCTGTCTAAATTATTAAACATTCATTTTAATTTAAGGTCTTGGACTCAAGCGGTTCTCCCAATTCGTTTCGGTGGACTTGGTATTCGATGCTCTTCTAGCGTGGCACTGCCGGCTTTTCTGTCCTCCGCTTATGGTTCGTTGTCTCTCGTCAGTATTATTTTAAATCTCCCACAGATACTTGACGTTGAGATGGCGAACCTGGTGGAGGCCAGGGATGCTTGGTGTGAGTCTTGTCCCGGAGTGGATATGCCAGTCAAGAGGCATATCCAAAGAGCATGGGATACACCTCGCCTCGAATCAATTCATGCATCTCTTGTACAAAATAGTCCGGACGATTTAGATCGCGCCCGTCTCCTCGCTGTCTCAGCAGGCGAATCAGGCCACTGGCTCCACGCTCTTCCTTCCCGTAATATAGGCACAGTCTTGGACCCAAGCTGCTTGCGAATTGCAATAAGCTTACGGCTTGGAGCCAGAATCTGTGAACCTCATACTTGTACGTGCGGGAAGGAAGTGAGTGAGCTGGGACGACATGGCCTTTCATGTTTTAGAAGTGCTGGCCGTTTGTACCGCCACGGCACAATTAATGATCTGATCCGTCGTTCGCTTGCCACTGTCTCTGTGCCTGCTGTCCTGGAACCAGCAGGTTTGCATAGAGACGATGGCAAGCGACCAGACGGAGCTACGTTGGTGCCGTGGAAACTAGGTAGGGCACTGGTGTGGGACGCGACGTGTGTTGATACATTCGCCCTTTCTCACGTCCAGACAACCCGTAATCGGGCCGGTGCAGCAGCTGAACAGGCCCAAACCAACAAGCGCCGCAAATATTCATCATTATTAAATAATTACGAATTTGTGGCGCTTGCGGTGGAAACAATGGGACCTTGGTCAGCTGACATGAAAAGTTTTATTAAGGCCCTGTCATCCCGGCTCATCGACACCTCCGGAGACCCTAGAGCTGGCGCTTACCTTTCCCAAAGGATTGGGCTAGCCATCCAGAGAGGTAATGCAGCCAGTGTCTTAGGGACCATGCCGCGAGCGGACCTGCTAGAGGGGGTGTTCTTTTTATAGTGGTGTTTATGTTTAATTTTTAATATTTGAGTAGCTTAGTTTTATTTTATTTTATTTTAAATAAGTTTAGTTTTAACTTTAACTTTTAAATTTTAATGTAAATTCCTAAATAATTGTTAGGAACAAGTGTGTTGAAATGAACACGTTTTAACGTTATCTTTTTGATTGCAGTTCGAATTTCAAACCGCTGGTTATATATCCACAGGTAGTTCTCGGCTGGGCTGGTGACTTGCCCTGGGTCAACGTGACTAAGACCTACGCAATCTGCCTCATCATCTGTGGCCTCTCCGTGGCCTGCTACCCCCCTTTCATCACCAACTACTGGGCCCTGACCGTCATCTCTTCCATCTTTGGCCTTTCCTTCGCCAGTTCCTACTCCTATACGCCTGCGATCCTCATGGAGCTGATGCCCATTGACCACTTCACTGTGGCGTATGGACTGATCCTGCTGAGTCAGGGTATTGGGCATCTGGTCGGGCCTCCTATTGGAGGTAAGTTAATTAATCAACCATCTTCCTGCCCTTGTCCCACACTAGGTGGGGTCGGCACAACATATTGTCTTCTTCCACTCTCCTCTATCCACTGTTAACTCTGCAGTCACACCTTTCATATACATGTCGTGCTTCACAAAATCCATCCAAACCGTTTTCGGTCTACCTCTACCCTTATATCCATACACATTCAGTCATCACTCTTCTATTTATGTTATTTCCGTCCTTCTCATTACATGTCCACATTTTTCTATTAAGTAAGTTAAGGAACCATAATGCATTATTCCACTTTTGTCCTGCTAAGACGATTCGCGCTATATCAGACAAAACTCCTGTTGCAAGTGTAACCTAATTGCTCACGGAAAAGGACTGAATCTGCTTTGGCTATTGAATTTAGATATCGCCTTTTGGCTTGTGAGGGCAGACTTATAGTATAGTAGAGCGTCTGTAACTTACAAGGAAAGGTACCCAACTGTCCGACTCCGATTTTGTTTATTTTGATATATGTTAGAGAATAGTCCAAAAATCAAAATAACAGGACACGTATTTATTTTTAGGTGCCCACTTTCAACTTTTCTGGAGATATTGACCTCCAAAGTAATGAAAAGTGTCTAAACCCTCTAACTTCTATAGAGTTTCTTTAAATTGCTAGTTTTCTGTTGGTTTGATTATTAAAGAACATAAAAACATAATGAGCACGTGTTTTGTTATATTGGCTAAAACTCATATTTATAAAAAACACCAAAGAATCTCTTCGATGCGAAGTATACATATAACTTCGAGGGGTATTTTTTTTAAATGAGTTTTAGCCACTATAACAAAACACGTGCTCATTATTTTTTCATGTTCTTAAACATAATAATCAAACCAATAGGAAACTAGCAATTCAAAAAAATATCTCTAGAAGTTAGGCACTTTTCAGTACTTTGGAGGTGAAATTCTCCCAACAGGTTGAGTTTGGGCCGCTAACAAAAAATACTTGTCCGTCATTTTAGACTAATCTCGAACATATATCAAAATAGACGAAATCGGAGTCGGACAGTTGGCTACCTTTCCTGGTTAGTGAGTTATGCTGTCGACTCATGTTCGTAAGCAGTCTAGTTCAAATCATAGCTTTTTAAAAACTTTTTCTCAAAAATGTCAGGAAAAGTTGACATTACTATCTATATATTGGGATGCGAAGTACATAGTTTACTGACAGATCTCAAATTAAAAAAAAAAAACATTGCGTGCTCGCTACACAAGCACGCAATGTTGCATACAAATTTCATTACCATCTAGTATCTAACTTTTTAAAAAGTGAAATCGGCCTTAATAAAATGAGGGCACAAGTCTTGTTACATCCAAATTTTGTTCGGAATATAACTTTTTTATCTGTATCTCGAATAGCTTGAGTAGTTTTAAAAAAAAAGCTTGCGTTTCTCCTTGTCATAAACAAAAGACGGTAAAGAGTAGGTAATAATATTGTCTGTATAGATTGTGTGGTATTTCTTTCCTTAATAAAGTACTTTACTCCAACATAATTTTATTCTTGCGATTTTTGAGAAAAGCACTATATATGCCTCGGCAGGAACGGCAATTGCGGGCCTCGTATTTTTAAACGGACTCGCAAGCTCGTCCGTTTAAACCAATCCTCGCCCCGCAATTGCCTACTTCCGTGCCTAGGCAATAATGTACTATTATTTAACGGGCTTCTTTTGTTCGTACTTCTGTCAGTCCGTCTTGTACTTAATTTATTGGTGTTTGGTCTTCTATTTTCATTTGTTTTAAAAAAGTGGTAGGTTGTGATTGTTGTCCCTGTGTTTATTATCAGTGTATTACATGATAAAAAAAAAGATAAAAGATGTTTATTCAGTAATTAGGCCGCACGGGCACTTTTACACGTCAAAATCTACCAGCGCTTCGCAAGAGACCACTGCTGAGAAGAAACGCCGCAAGAAACTCAACAGTCAGTCGTTTTTTAAAACTTATGATATTATACAATTATAAAGCTTAACCTAGCATGATATAAAACAATGAATTTAACATAAAATAAAAATAAAAATAAAAAACATTCAAGCGTAGCTTGTGCAAGAAAATGTGTCAAAACTAAGAATTTTCATAGGGAGTAATAAGTAGTAGTAATAAAAAAAAAACAATATATAAAATATGTATATATATTAAAAAAAATATATATACTTTCTGTTCTGTTTAAGTGCTTACAATAGTGTAAATTATTTGCATATCATACGTTTTTCCCATGTTTATTCAACAAACAGTACAAGGATAACATAACTGTACTATTAATAACTATTTAATCCACAAACAGACGTTACATTAACCTTAAGACGTTAGGTACTCGTACGTATGTTAGTCACACGTCACTCTTATATTATTACTAGCGACCCGCCCTCGCTTCGCTTTGGTTTATGTGAGTTTTCTTTAACACCCGTACAATATCCACAACTTATTATACATAAAAACCTTCCTCTTGAATCACTCTATCTATTTAAAAAACCGCATCAAAATCCGTTGCGTAGTTTTAAAGATTTAAGCATACAAAGGGACATAGGGACAGGGAAAGCGACTTTGTTTTATACTATGTAGTGATTATCCTGGAGGACGCCCGCGACTTCGAAAGTAGTTTCCCGCTACTCCCCCTATTTTAAAACCCCTTAGGGGGTGAATTTCCAAAAATCCTTTCTTAGTGCTTACTTACATCATGAAAGGAACCCCTGTACCAAAATTTTAAGTTTGTAGGTACAGTAGTTTCGGCTGTGCGTTGATATATAAGTCAGCGAGTCTGGTTTGCCTTTTATACAGTGTGTAAATGGTATATGGGCGTTCCTTTTAACTGTGGTTAGTATAACCCCTACTGAGCACATTTAGGCAGCTTTTGATAGAATTAAAATAAAATAAAAAAATCATACAAAATAATTTAACACGTAATGTATAACGAAAAATGCAATTAATTAAACATTACGTACCTGACAGAATGACTTCGATGTACATTGCGGGTCGATAGTATGTTCAAAAATTAATAACGGTGTATACGTTAGCGTAATCAAAATAATTCTTTCTGTTAATGATTAGTAGAGTCTTAATCTATGTCCAGTTTTAATAAACGCCCGTATACCATTTACACACTATAATATAGATTGAAGGAGTTTCCATTTAATACAGCTAGTAAAGTTCTTTATTGGGTACATTTGTTAGTAGAATACATACAAGTTACAATGTCAATCTTATATTTAAATGATCATAGATAATAATTTCAGTCAGTACAGTGCCTACAGTATCTTCGTTTTTCTAGTTTTTTTTTGGCTTCGCCGTCAAATGAGCCGTTAGACAACTTTGCCCGCGAGCTGAGTTGACCGTATTAATTTTTCTATGGGTGACTTGACCCACGTTGTTAGCTGAGCCCGCGGGCCCGTTCAACCACTAGGTTATCGCTAAAGGTCAACTCAGCCCATGGGCTCAATCGGCCACTACCTTAGGCTAAAGGTTAACCCAGCCAGGTGTCAGTCGATCAGTACATACTGCTCAAAGGTATTTTCCGCCCACAGGCTCAATCGGACGATACACACTTTTTCCCGTCGGTCAGCTCACACTTGTATTTAAACATGCGAAAATGTACTCGCACATTTAAAATGCTAAAATAACATTATCCTCCTAACGTTATCCCCGTGCGTCCGCGTTAGAGGATGCCAGGGCCCACTACCTCACCATAAGAATTGGCATAAGCTCTAGTTTTACGGAAGCCGCTGCTAAAACGACACCTTACTGGTATTAGACTGGTCAAGCTACGGCCTATAACGAGTTCTGTGGTAGAGGTAAAAATGCTTCATCATCATCATGTCAGCCGAAAGACGTCCACTGCTGGACACAGGCCTCCCCCAAGGCTTTCCACTCAGACCGGTCTTGTGCTTTTCGCATCCACCGCGGTCCCGCGATCCTGACGAGAAATGCTTAATTAAATGTAAATATTACAGTAACATGGTATGTATTGGCATTAAGTATTAATTAGTGTTCTTAGACATGTGTATACGGTAAATACAGTTCATACAAACCACAATATATAATATTAAAATTTCTAGCAAACTAAATGATAATTAATTACATAGGAAGACATTGCATAACATTCGTAAATGCCTAATGGCAGGCACATATTTACTACTGAAGTAACAGTCATCATATGCATTGTCACTGTCTTTGTACGGACATTGAATTCCGTGTTCGCTTTTACATTAATCGGGATAGACAAAAAAAAATAACTCACGGTTTTTACATTCTGAATCGAGAGAATAGGTAATTTTAAGAGACCAATTTATTAATGTTGTATTTGACCCAGTAGTTTTGTTTTAATATCTATATTTATTTAGCAGACATTGTATGGACGACATTATTATTTTAAATTTGGGTTGGCATATTCTAATAAATTACAACAATTCAACTATATCTAATCATAAAAAGTGATTGTAATAGTGTACTTATTAAAACATACTATTTCAAGCGGTTTTTTCCTAACCCGCAAGATACACCTAGGAGGGCTCCAAGCTGAAAACGAAAGTCAAACAAAGGTTAAATGTACTTTTGTCGAAACATCCGGAATAGATAAATATTTCAACAACTTAATAATGCAGAACGGCTTTTCTTGAAATGGTTTTCGAATTAGAGCAATTTTAAAAATATGAACAATCCCAATTACTTACATTACATATTGGACATGGGGGGCCATTTGCAACGTTAAAAGATGGCGGATGTGTAATTCTTTTCTGTTAGTGAATTGTGCTTTTTATGCCTTTGTGTTGCACAGTGACTTGGACTTTTCGTGTATCTGGAATCTTACTCCTCGTTTCAAGTGGACTCGCTGTGGTACAGACGTTAAAACTATCTTGGCCTCTGTCCTACAATACATATCACCGTACAACATTGCCCCCAATCTTCCTGGAGAAGTTGGATTGTATTTTATTGCTATAATGATTTATAATTATATATACTTGACACTGGCGAAAT
The DNA here is from genome assembly GCA_923062465.1 of Acleris sparsana. NCBI lineage: Eukaryota > Metazoa > Arthropoda > Insecta > Lepidoptera > Tortricidae > Acleris > Acleris sparsana. The sequence goes on along the minus strand of OV281302.1, from coordinate 2,041,472 downwards.
CACTTCATTGTGGAAACGCCGTATCCCCGCGCTAGTAGCTGTTGAAGTCGCCGCGGGGCAAAGAAAAAAAAAACACCGAAAACAAAATGTACCCGTACCCTTACAAACCTGGTGCCCTGGTGACATCTAGTACGGATACCGTGGAATTTATAAGCCTGAGCCCGCGGGCTGAGTAGACCCTTACTGGTAAAATAGTAGCCGACTGAACCCTCTGGCCGAGTTAACCGATTAGTGTGGGTCGAGTTGCTTACGAATAAAAATATGGGCTCATATGAACACAGTGTTTTTTTTATAGCATAGAGAACATAAACGGGCACACGGTGCCCCGGATGGTAAGTGGAAACTGTGACCCATAGACATTCGCATTCACAAGACTGCAGTCCTAAGACACGACATACACGAGAAGCTTGGACTACTGTAGGTATACCTATAGTTTAGTATACATGTGTATTTAGCAAGGTTTCGTGTGCGCGTGTGTGTGTCTGTGGCATTGTAGCTCTGAAACGTGTGAACCGATTTGGATGCTGGTATTTTTATTTGAAAGCAAGTTTTCTACCGGTGGTTCTTATCTAAGTTTCATGAAAATCTGCTGGACCGTTTAAGCGATATCAGCTCTGTAAGTAGGAGTAACCATTATGGCGTGGATTTTTATCTACACTTAAAAGCAATGACAACGTGTCACTTTCTACGTAAATTCTAAACAAAGTGACCCTTTTTTATTGCTCTTGACTATATCTAATAATTATGTTTTATTTCAGGAATGTTATTCGACTTAACGGGCACCTGGGACCTCACCTTCTACGCCGGAGGCCTATGGCTGGTCATCTCCGGCGTGTGTGTGGGCGTGATCGCGTACACACGGGACGTGAGGATGTGTGGGAGCGCACAGCTGCTAAAAGAGGCTGAAGAGGCGGAGAAGAGAAGTGAGAGTGCTGTGGACGTGTGAATTAAACACGGAATGATGATTGTTGGTTCCTATCCTTGAAAGTTGAGTGTTCTTTGAGCGCAGGGCGATTTAACTTTACGAAACAGCGAAGAGATGTCAACCAATTAGATTGAAGAGATCTATCTCGGAGATTCTAGGCCTCTTCAAAACGGCAATGTTGCTTTTGTCGACTTTTTACTTCAGGGTAATGGCAATGACGGCTGAGTGTGAAGAATATAGCGTATACAGATGTAGTGCATAATTGTTTTCCTTCGTATTTTCACGGAAAGGTACGAACGTGTCATGCTACTTCAGTCACCCTTAGTACTTTTTGTACTGTGACCGACTGAAATAGCTAGACACGTTCGTACGTTTCCGTGAAAATACGAAGGAAAACAATTATGCACTACATCTGAACTAGCGTTTCTATTCGTTTTGTTTTTAAACCAATCGCGTCACTGGGAGATCACGTGATTCTTCGTATCACGTCCTCTGCCACGGTAAAACCTTAGCTTTTGATGTGTTTTCTGTTGTCAAAGTTTTGATAGCTTTTATTTACTGAGTTAAAAACAAGTACCTGGATGGTATTTTTTTTGGTAAGTTTACTAAGAATCAAACCTCTCTAGATCGATTTATCGTCCCGGAAACCCCTTGCATACTAAATTTCATTTAAATCTTTGGAGCCGTTTTCGAAATTCAGATTATATGAATATGTATATACAAGAATCGCTCGTTTAAAGGTTAGTTTTACACTTTTTTTTTTTTTTTATGACATAGAGAAGGCAAACGAGCACAACAGGCCACCTGATGGGAAGCGGAAACTGTGACCCATAGACATTCGCATTCACAAGACTACAAGACTAAGACTGCAAATGCGCTGCCAACCCTGAGGACTAAGATGGAATGCCTCAATGCTAGTCATTACACCGGGTGTCTTATCCCCAAACCGGAACACAACAGTGCGAACACTGCTGTTTGGCGGTAGGTTAATGGATAAGATGGTGGTAGCGATCCGGACGGACTCTGCACAGAGTCCTACCACCCGCAAACACTACACTGCACACTGTAGAATAGAGGCTCAGATTGGTTGGTTTTCTCTTCTAGGTAGCTCTACTTGAGTACAGACGCACCTTTACGTGCACTGATACCTAGGCAGTCTTTGTTGCATCGCTATTGTATAATACCTAGATGCTCTGCCACTCCTGAAAATGTGTTTTTAAAACCGGGTTTGTATTGAAAATAACGTGAGAAATATAAATTAGTTTGATTGCGTCATGCCCCAAACTATTGATATAAATAAACTTGACAGACAAGTGACAATTCGGTATAAGTACGGTCACGGACTTTCATTGGCGAACCACTATAGAACCTTGTCGTATAAACCCTATGCTAAATTTCTAATGTAATGTCTATCTCGTCACTTGAACTGTCATTATGACTCATTCTATTGTGGATTAACAATTAAGTCCGTGCCCGTACATTGTTTAGTCGATTGTCTACATCACTAAGCTGCATATCGGCAAGGCAATGTACACCAAATTGTCACATGGACGAGGAACAAAGGACATGAATTTTAATAATACTTATGTTTAAAAATATGATAATCTATTTATAAACTTGTATGTAGTTGAATGTACTTGATTGTTGTTTTTGGATCGAACTTATAGACTTAATAACGCTTTCGTGTCGCGATATAAGGCAATAACAAATTCATCACAAGTTGAGTCTGAAGACTGTTGGTATGATAATTGATAACCATCGTTATCTGAAAGGAAAGCATGGAACCCTGACCCTCCATAGAACTGTGTCATAGTGACGTTATAATGGAAGTTGTTGTTGTTTACAAATTGTTTCATAATGTCACTGTAATACCGTTTTATGATGGTTCAGTGTTCCATTGAACTGATACTATATAATGTACAGAGGAAGTATATTTACTAGACTTATACCATGAGGTCCGAGAACGATGTGGATCGAAAGAAGATGTAGTGAATAAGATCGAAAACGGGTATGCTAAGATGGTTTGGTCATTTAGAAAGGTTGGATGACAGAAGAGTTACGAAAGAGATATGGCGAGCGAGAGTGAGCGGAGATGTCGGTAGGGGACGTCCTAGACGGATGTACGTTGATCAGATTCGCGATGTGCTGATTAAGGGCCAAATCAAAAGCACCCGAAACCGACGTACGTGCATGAAAAGATTGATGAATGTAGAGGAGGCGAAGTGTATATGTTTGGACCGATGCCCCTGGCGTTCCATAATCTCTGCCTACCCCATTGGGAGTCAGGCGTGAAGATATGTATGTATGTATGTTATACCATTATTCGCTTCAACCTCGGAAAATTTGTATCCTTTTCATTAGGGAAACAGTTTTTTTCATATGGAAAAGAACCAGTTTAGCCAAATTTTATATAAGTATTTTTGTATCCGTCTTTGGTTTAGGTGCTATGTATATTATAAGCCGGAGGTCTTATTGACTGTCTTTACAGCTCTAGATATCAATACGATAGCAATATTGTGTAGAGACAAAGTGGAATAAGACCCATGCAAGCCTAGTATGGTTGCGTTTATCAACGTTTGTAATGAATGTGGATAAAGAATACTCCTTAAGTATCAATGCAGTAACACCTAAAGTTTAAGTGAAATTGTAGTTATATAAATAAATATAAATGAGATTTTATGATTAAAAAAAAGAAAAAAGAATCCGTCACTACGGTACTGGTACATGTGTGAAAAACTGACGTATGCTTTATTCACATTTTGTCACGCGTAAAACGCAGCCATATTATTACGCTTCATGTCACGTCAAATATGTATTTCATCGTCGTGACATCAATACAGTGGTGTTGCGTTTATACATGTACGTTTTGTACTTAAGTTAAGTTATAATATCGTGTTAAGCACAATTGTAATGTTGACTCTTTGCCATACTTTATATTGAATTTGTAGTAGTCTGTAAGGAAACATAAATATTTTTGTGTTCGATTTCAGCTATTTTATTTTCCCGACGGTTCTTTCCTTCATACTTCATACATCACTTTGTATTGTTTGTTGCCACCCGCTACTTGACAAATTCGCGGTGTAAAGTTATCAGTTATCACTTAATAACCAATTTGAGTCTCGCAAATACGGTAAACGTAGACACATCAAGAAAACAAACAGAAGTTCCGAATAAGTTGTGCACATAGGAAAATACCTAGAGACGTCGGTTAGCACAGATTATGAGTGATAAAAATGTTTGCTTAGCCGTCGTGTTTGAGAGACGAGGCGATGGAGTATTTATTTATTTTGTACAAAAGAAACAACAACTCCTGTTGGGAATAGGCAAAATATAATTTGAACATTACATTTCTCTGTCATCATCATCATCATGTCAGTCGAAAGACGTCCACTGCTGGACATAGGCCTCCCCCAAGGCTCTCCACTCAGACCGGTCTTGTGCTTTTCGCATCCACCGTGGTCCCGCGATCCTGACGAGGTCGTCACTCCATCTTGTTGGAGGCCTACAGCTCGTCTCCGGTCCGCGGACGCCACTCCAGAACCTTCTGACCCCATCGGCCATCAGTAGTGATGAACATAAATTAAAATATAGGAAACAACACAAAATAGAAAAAAACAGAAAAGAATACTAAACAACTGTGCGCCCCTTTTACAGTCAAATTTATAGTACCTTTTCTATTTAATGACATTTTTAAACTGTCATACATGAATTGTCAGAGCGATTAAAGTGACAAGGTACCTACTAAAGTGTATACAAATTTATGAACTCGACCTTACGTCATCAATGGTGGCTATGTCTTTCCTTCGTTCGCGTACTATATGCGTTTGAATAGTATAATTCGGTGGCAAGAATCGGGTCGTTATTATAGGTATTATAGAACTTGACGCCGGTTTTGATAATATTGATTTCGTCTATTATAATATGGAAAACGAGATACATACAGTGCGGTGCGACACAAACGAGTAGTTTAAATAAAATGGAATTAAAAAATTGCCATGCCTACTAAATTGTTGCCATGTTTAGCATTACGTCAAAAATGTGACAGTTACGTAGAAAGTGGCGCCCTCAATTAATTTCTACTCTTTTGTGTCGCTTATTGGCTGTGGTGTGGCTTATTCCGTAGTAGAGTATTCCGGGGAAGCTGGTGATTATTTCCAGATTTTCTTATAACGGGCAGCTAACACCATAGGCCTTAGTCAAGATGCATTAACGCTAAGACAAAATCATCAAAATTTATACGATGCACGTAAGCTGATGACAGCGTCGATCGTTTGTAAACTTCATACATTTCGAGGCGATAAAAAAACCAAAAACGTTAGCAGCGATTTGGCTGTACCTATTGTTTTTACCGCCTAGAATCGAAGGCCCTGGATTGTTAGAACTGGAGATAATAGTTAAATTAATCGCTTTTAAGCGAGTTTTAACTTAGTCAGTTTTGTGACCTAAATTAGCCACACATTGCGGCCGTAGGTAAACGTATGGCTAATTTTTGTCACAAAACTGACTAAGTTAAAGCTCTTTAATTTTAGTCCTTCGGGGTACACGTATTAGTGAAAACGCTCTTAAAATGCTTAAACGTATTTATAATTTATTTATTTATTTTATTTATTATTTACAATCCGAGAAATTCTGTAATTTACGGGTAAAACTAGAGCGTCTTAGAAATTAGAGATAGAGAACAAAATCCCGAATGGGTCGACGCCTTTCTTAGCGAATTCAAGGACATATTAAGAAGGTGGCTAAGGTAACTTAAAGGCCCTCTCCCATTATGAGGGCAGCGTTGTATTCTGACATAATAACCAAAAAGGGCGTTAACGGCATAGTAATAATAAAATCATTTTGGACTTATTATTTATGGCAGGTGATGAGTCACTTATAACATAAAAGATATTGCAGGTTGTATTTATTGTAAAGTTGGCCCAAACTCGATGTTGTTTTTTTTTGCGCTGCGCTTGTGGAATTTTCGCTAAAAGAGCTAAGACGGTTTTGCTTTTCGCTTAAATCCAGGCGCGCGTCACTTCATTGACAAAAACCAGTCAAGTCAGAGTCAGACTCGCGCACCGAGGGTTCTGTACCGCCGCATAGTAGTTATTATTATATTCCAATTTGAATATGAAACACGTTTGAAAACCCTATGACAAATGCAATAATCTGATGCCTGATAGTCGATTTAATGATGGATTCGGTATGTGGCAGTATTTTTTGCTTACCCACCAAGTTGTGCCACTCCATGTCTTCCCGTGGAAGTCGTAAGAGGCGACTAAGGGAATAAAGGCGAGTAGTATTGTTAGGCGATGGTATTGCAACCTGTCACTAATATAATATACAGGGCGTCCCAAACTTATGGGAAATTACGTAAAATTAATCATCTTAATCAAATTAAAAACATACATGAAACTGCCGTAGTCAATTAAGTGGGTATTTTTTTAAAATAACATTTTAGATAATTAAAAAAAAAAAATACATTTTACGTTGTTCCTTTCTTTTAAAATACAATGTTACTTAAGCAGAGTTCTTATTTTTTAGCTATTCTTTCGATTGGCATCGTAAAAGTAGGATGTTTTTTTTTTGACATTTAATTCGGTCGATTCTCAGACGAAGCAATTAATTTTTAGAAAATCTATGAATGCAGAATTACTAACTTTTAAAAATAACATAAAGTCTTCTTTCAGCAAAATACCTACACTATCTATGATATTTAAGGTACTTCCCCTTCATGTCCCATAAGTTTGGGACGCCCTGTATACTTTATAAACATCTTATTGTTTGCCTGACTGAATCTGGTTACAGAATTAACAACAAGTTTTTAGAGCTACAGCTCTACCTAATACCCCATTCTGGGAATGAAGGGTATGTATGTGTAAGTAATTTGTTAATAAATGACTGTGTGTTGAGTTTCTTGCGGCATTTCTTCTCAGCAGTGGTCTCCACTTGGGAAGCGTTGGTAGATTTTTGACGTTTAAAAGGGCGGCCTAACTTACTTAATTATTTATGGCTATAAGGAGATGAAGACTGTGCTAAAAGTAATAACAAAACCTTGTCCTTAAAAAAAATCTTGACAGAAACTTAAAGATAAGTAAAACAAAAAAGCCTGTAAAATTCTATATTTCATATAGATTTTTGAAAACATAAATGTTATCTCTTAAATTAACTATTCTAAATTTGTACTCTTAGTATAATTGACTAAATCCTTACCAACATTATAAATGCGATAGCTTATTTATAACCCCCTAAAAAAACAGAAGGTGTACGTTTCAACGTACGCAACCGATTTGTATGCGGTTTCTCTTAAGCGTACAGTACCTCATCATCATCATCATCATGTCAGCCGAAAGACGTCCACTGCTGGACATAGGCCTCCCCCAAGGCTTTCCACTCAGACCGGTCTTGTGCTTTTCGCATCCACCGCGGTCCCGCGATCTTGACGAGGTCGTCACTCCATCTTGTTGGAGGCCTACCTACAGCTCGTCTTCCGGTCCACGGACGCCACTCCAGAACCTTCTAACTTCTTCGGGGTTTCTCTGCGTGATAGAATCAGAAATGATGATATCCGCAGTAGAACTAAGGTTACCGACATAGCCCTAAGAATAGCTAAACTGAAGTGGCAGTGGGCGGGGCACATTGCTCGCAGGACTGATGGCCGATGGGGTACAGTACCTATTGTTATAGAATGTGAGAGCACACCTCTCGGTGTATTCTCGTTTTTTAGGCACTCATTTCATAGACTCTCACTTCACAGACTTTTCATTTGATAGAAATCTATTTTCTGCTGAACCCGTGTTGATTTCAGTTTATCTTGTGATGGTTACAAGTCTAGCCTAACCTACGTGAATCATATTTAACATCAAAACAGTTCTCTATGAAATGGAAATTCTGTGAAGTGATGTCTATGAAATGTTTGTCTATAAAATAAGGGACGCCCATTCCACTCGCTAGCGAATACGGTAATTGGGATAGACCAAAAAATATAACTCACGGTTTTTACATTCTAATTCGAAAGAATAGAAAAATTTAACAGACCAATTTTGTATTTGACCCAATTAAATTTGTGTTGGCATTTTCTAATAAATTACAACAATTAAATGATATCTAATGATAAAAAGTGATTGTAATAGTGCATTAAAACATACTATTTCAAGCGGTTTTCTCCTAACCCAAGTGGAAAGTCAAACAAAGGTTAAGTATCATCATCATCATCATCAGCCCGGGGGCGTCCACTGCTGGACAAATCCTAACCAGGTCGTCAGACCACCGGGTTGGAGGCCGTCCAACACTCCGTCCACCGGTGCGGGGCCGCCATTCGAGAACTTTCCTTCCCCAACGGTTATCAGTTCTCCGAGGTTAAGTATACTTTTGTCGAAATATCCGAAATAGATAAATTATTCAAAAACTTAAAAATGCAGAACGGCTTTAAAACCGTATTCCTCGAAATGGTTTTCGAATAAGACTAATTGTAAAAAATAAATGTTTAAAAAAACAAAAAACCGCCTTCAAAAATGCAAAAAATAACTTCTTATAAAATGATAGGTACCTATAGGTAGGTCAGTCCAACTGAAGTCGGCGTCCCACATTATTTTAAACCAAAAGCCGATTTACAAACAGCAACACAGCTGAGTGACTATTGAAGATGAACAGAGAGAAACTGTCTCTTATGTAAAATCTATATTCATCTCTTTCTACATTTTCTAACTTCGGTCTTTAATGGGCAGTTAAGTGTGTGGTTGTTTGTACCTATCATTAAAATATTGTGGGACGCCGACTTCAGTTGGACTGACCTACCTATAGGTACCTATCATTTTATAAGAAGTTATTTTTTGCATTTTTGAAGGCGGTTTTTTGTTTTTTTAAACATTTATTTTATTTAATACTTTTTAGTGATCCTATTTATGCTGTTATGTAGTTCCACTTTTCAATAAATGAGAAACTATAGAAAATTTCGAGCTCGCCGCAAGCAACGCCACTGGAAAGTTACAGTCATATTCACCTATGGAAAACGACCACCATCAAATGTTATTCCTGCTGATGCAAATAACTGTGGTGGTTTGATGCACGTTTTGAAACTTGGCATAGGCTCCAGAGTCATGTTAAGACGCAACATTTCTGTTACTGAAGGCCTGGTCAACGGGGCAATGGGGATTGTGTCCAAGTTTAAATGGCCTGCCTTTCGCCGTGACCAAATAGAATCAGGCGAGTTACCTGAATCTGTTTTTATTAAATTTGATGATGTCACTATTGGCACAAAAGTGAAAGACAGAGACGGGTTAGTCGCCATAGCGCCTGTGTCAACAACCTATCAGGCAACTAAAGGATACGGGGATGTTGAACGAAGGATGCTGCCGCTAATCCTCAGTTGGGCGGTTACAGTGCATAAACTCCAGGGCACTACCTTAAACAAAGCTGTAATAGATTTGGGTAAAAAAATGTTTGCCAAAGGCCAAGTTTATGTTGCTCTAAGTCGCGTAAAGACCCTTAATGGTATTGCTCTTTGCGACTTAGAGCCCAATAAAGTGCTAAAGAAACCACATGATGAAAAAGCGTTGTGCGAAATGCAACGTTTAAGAGGATTGTGCTAAAATTTTAATAACGTGTGCCACGTGTGCTGATCATATCCTCCTAAGGCCCAAGGTCCTACCCAAAGTACTTATTAACTTTGTCATTCAGACCGAGCTCCTTCGCCAGTTGTGTAGTTATAGCGTACGTCTGTCTTATATTATTATGAGAATACGCTGTTACGTAGTCCCACTTCTTTGTTGATATGAAACTTTAAGTTATTTCAAGCGCGTCGCAAGCAACGCCGCGGGAAATACATAGTCATATTTCTACAAGTAAATAAACTTCGTAGTAGTCGTTCAACCATCTTAATAGAGATATCTTATCGCCACCCTTGAAATAGGTACCGTTGAAGAGTTCCGGTGGCCATCTGTGGTCTTCATCATCAGGTCCACTTCACCAAATGATACTTTCTGAATGCAAATGCTAGACTTGTTACTAAAAATACTAAAATCGCTTTATGTTTGCCTACAATATTTGAGGAGTTCTCTCAATTCCTCACTGATCCCCTCACCAGATTCCGATTTGGTGGCAATGGGACCACCTCGGAAGTATACCCTATCAAATCATAAAAGAATTTTCAAAATCGGACCACAATCGACGGAGTAATCGGTGAACAGACACAAAAAAAAAAAAAAAAAAACATACAGTGGAACGTATAACCTCCTCCTTTTTTTGAAGTCGGTTAAAAATATGAACAATCCCAATTGTAACTCATGGTGGTAGTGACTCCTCTTTCTACGCATCAGCGTCGCTTCGTCTCCTCTCCTTGTCCTTCAGCAGCGGCGCGCTCCCGCACAGCCGCGTGTTCGGCGTGTAGGCGATCACGCTCACACACACCCCGGCAACCACCATCCAGATACCGGCCGCGTAGAACGTCAGGTCCCAGGTCCCTGTCACGTCGAATAGCAACCCTGGAAAAATATAGTGATATCATTAAACAAGAACTTATAATTGGGATAGATAAATATTCAGTAACAACTGAACTGGAAGCCTAGTCAAGATGCAAAACCACAATCATACTAAGTATGTAGTTTTTGATATCACGGGAGCATGGCTCAAATCTGCCTATTATACTCCTTCGTTATATAAAGTTTAAGTACCTGGAAGATCGAGCATCGCTCGGGTTGAAAACAAAATTTCCCGAAGGTGACAACTTGACAGATCGATTTTTCGCAAAGGTATTAGATAGATAAAGAACGAGGTTTACTGTACACTTAGCTACGTACATTAATGTCCTTATCGCTATCTCGAAATCGATATGTTTTATGTAAAAGACTAGAGGACGCCCGCGACTTCGTACGTGTAAAATTAGTTTTCTCCCACATGCTCGGAAATGTTAACCTTACTGTTGTAAAATCAACCCGCGAAGTTCAGAGTTCCAGGCCCAGGCAAAATTAAAAAAAAAAAAAGTTATTATTTACCAGCGGCAGCGGCCGCGAAAATGTATACAAATTTCATAACGTACCCGGTTTTTTACTTTTTAAAACCATATTTGGACTATGATAACCCCTTTCCTTAATGATAGGAATTTATTAAATATGGAGAATCGAAGACGACTGCATCTCGCTTACACGGTTCGTAAAATTCTTGACTTTGAGAAACCTCGCTATTTGTTTGAGAAGCTTAAATGGGTAAAAGACACACGCGGCAGATCGCTAGGAAGATGCACTAAGCTTGCAGTGCCTCAGCACAAGTCAGCATTTTTTAGAGGGTGTTTTAAATTTGCTGCTGCCAAAATTTGGAACGACCTGCCACCACCACTGCGAGAACCTATGTCTCAGTTTGCGACTGTCCCGCCTCTAGGGACCAGTCTGAAAACCAGCGCCGGGCATATCTGCCTGGCACATGCTGAGATTGGGACCCTTTGCTCAACCTGGCTTAGATACTATAAATTTTCATATTTTTTTTCTCATGTACTAACTTGTTTTTATTTATTATCGATTTCTTTATATTTGCTAAATTTAAGGTTGTGGCAATAAAGATTATTCTTATTCTTATTCTTCTTATTCTATAACTAACTCCAAACAGCCAAACACTCTTACAATTCAAAATTCTTCCATGTTTATTTACATTTTAAATGTCATAGACTAAAAAGGTAAACGCCGTTTATCGCGTTTACAGCGTATTTACCAAAGTGTCAAATAGTTTTACTTTTTTTAAAACATTCTGCGTTTAGAATTAAAATAAATAAGGCGGGAAACGGGAATACTTTTTTCTTAGGGAAGTTTAAGTACAGTAGGTACGTATTATTTTTGTTTCGCGGAAATACAAAAGTAAAATGAGTTCCAGTGATGAAGATGTGTTTATCGGCACACCACCAGAGTGTAAAGAAGAAGCAAACTCGGTTAAGACCGAATTACTACCACCGAAGTCCGCAGAAAAATATTTTAATTTCCTCGCATTGTTAGAGAAAAGCACTATACAAGCCTCGACCAGGAAGGGCGGTTGCTGGACTCGTATATAGCGTGGCCTCGACTGCGTCTCGGCCACGCTAACTCTACTCGTCCCGCAACGGCCTACTTACTGGTCTGTGCAGTAATGTACTATTCCCGCTACTCCCCTTACTTATTCCCGTTGGATGTCGATTTTCGGGAAATCCTTTCTTACTGCACCCCTAGATCTTAAATAAGGAACCTAGGTACCATTTTGGAATCTTTAGACACAGTGGTTTGGTATGCATTGCACTAAGCTTTTATGTGAGTTCAACCTTTTTTGAATAAAATCGGGTTGTTTATAAACATGTGTCAAAATAAATTGTAATGTAAATCAAAAGCACTAAGGAGTATTGATATCAACTTCAAACGAAGCAAATCCGCCAAAATAACTTTCTACCCCTTTTTCACCCCCTTAGGGGATGAATTTCAATAAAATACGAAACAAGTCTTCCATCAATTCTGTTAAAGAATGTTTATGCAACATTTGAAGTAGATTGGACAGAGGTATCACGTTGTCCCATACAAACTTTGCCCTCCTTTTTCACCCCTTAGGGGTATAATTTCGGAAAATCCTGTCTTATCGGATACCTACGTTAACAAAGAACACACCCTTCAAGTTTCAGGTCTCTACGTTACGATTAGGCTGTGCGTTGATCCCGCAGTCAGTCAGTCAGTCATTCAAGGTCTAAGCTTTTTATATATGTATATTATAGATGAATAATAAATAGAAACGAGAACATCACGATCAGTTCTATCTAAGATAGACGTAATTCTTTATTGCACAACAGACAACTTTTACAAATTACAATTATATTAAGTTAAAACTCAATCTAGGATAAAAAACTAAGCTTGATCTCAAAAAAGCTTCTGCGGCATTGTGCCAAAGATGCTGGCAGCATTTCCTCGCTTTTGCTAAACTAATTGAGCCAGGAGCCAGCTCTTCGGTTTCCCGTCAAGCCTCCGCAGGCCGCAAGAGCCCCTTCTAAGATTGCATTCAGGTACTTTCTTTCACTCCTCCGTATCAGGGTCAATATCCCAAAATAATTTTCTAATCTCCTCCTGTGTAAAGTCAGCAAAATGGGTAATGGCTGGAAGAATAGCTGGATTGGTCTTGGCATCTTCATTTATGCTTTCAACATTCTTCTTGAACGCAACGTAGTGGGCGTCTCGGTCTGCTTCATCCCTGTAGTGTCGTTGGTGGTCAAAGACGAATAATTCGAAGAGTTCTGGGAGTTTCTGGAGGTTCCATTCCTTCCTGACGTCTTGGTCTTGGTGGTTTGCAGTAACGAGAGCGAGCAATGCAAGCAGAACTATTGTCAACATGGCGGAGTATGGAGGAAGAATCGCTCGGGACGGACGCTATTTCAGGTAGAAGCCCATTTATCACATTGATTATCACTCAGTTTATTATGATTGCTTACAGCTGTTAATTACCTATTACCTAAAACCTTAAAGTGGTAGAAATGGTTTTTGATCGAGTTAAAAAAAGTAGGTAGGTTCTGTGTTCGACCCGTATGCATGTATGTTTGTTTGTATCTTCGCGGTTATTTTAAACACCTTTTTTTTGCCACGATTGATGATTTGCTATGGGCTAAGGGCACAAACGAACAAGAACAGTCACTCGAAAAAAATGTTGAGCATACTTAGAACCGTCATTGTGATTGTCACCGTCACCATGGTCATTTGATATTCAGTTTGAAGTTTATTATGACGAAGCACTAAAGTGCTTAACATCTTTGTTGGGGTACTGTACATATACAAAATCGTAAACGTTGTAATAACCAACTAAAGTCGCAAAGCGAGCTCTAAATAATCCTAACGTCCGTCTAATTATTATTAACTCCGCTATTATCTGAATTACTATGAACTATTTACTGAACAAGATGACGATGAGTGTGGCTTTAATTAAATTGACCTGCCTTCATCAAAAACCCAATCTTGAAGCTCATTTAGGAAAGAGGGTAATTAACTGAGCTATGCATTACAATTAACGCACGAAATAAGCGTGTTGGACGAGGGCTATATATGCTTAAAGATCTCATCTTGGCCAGGTTCTCCGCCACCATGTTAGTCATCGTGCTGCTGGCTGTGTGTTCCCTTGCTGCAGCCATAGACACCCAGTTGTACGACGAGTTGCAACCAGTTGACATGAGCCAAGCGCCAAAGTTATACGAGAAATTTCTCCAAAACCACCGTCGGTTTTTCAACGGTCACCCAGATTTAGACTATGAGTCGTTCAAGAAGAAGCTAAGCGAGTTATATGTTATAAAAAGGAGGCATGGCCAGGTGAATCAAGAAATAGACAGTTATATCGAGGAAACTGAACAGGAGAAGGACAAGAAACCGTTTTGGGAGGTGTAACTTTGGCTTTTACTAAGTCAGCCGTAGAAGACCTTCTATGCCTATCTAATAATATTACTGGATCATGGAAAAGTAGCAATAGCCTCGTAAGGCCCACCATACAACGAAATGAATCAATGGAATATGAATCTATTGTGAATGAAATAAACTCGATTTTCTAATTTGATCATTAGTTATAGAAACAAAAGAAAATCCACCTTACTTTCTTTGCACTATACCTTTATTTGAATGGCCGGACGAAGGCCTTTTAAAAGGACTTTGGGCCTGTTAAATACTGTTTTCTGTGAATTATATTTCATTTGCCAAACTTTAAATTATTGGTTTGCCTCCGGCCCTGGGCTCGGGCGCACGGGTAAGATGCATTCGGCAAAGGTTATGGTTATAGAAACTGTAAGATTTACGAGATCTGTCCTAATGTATCGAATTGACAACCGTTATACGGCATCGTCCAGCCGCTCCAGTCTCAACTCTATAAATTTTCGATAGCAAACAAACGTTAAATTCTGATTCTAAATTCTGAATTTTGTGGGTGGTAGGACCTTGTGCGGGGTCCGTCCGGATCGCTACCACCATCTTATCCATTAACCTACCGCCAAACAGCAGTGTTCGCATTGTTGTGTTCCGGTTTGGGGATAAGACAGCCGGTGTAATGACTAGCATAGAGGCATTCCATCTTAGTCCTCAGGGTTGGCAGCGCATTTGCAGTCTTAGGCTTGCAGTCTTGTGAATGCGAATGTCTATGGGTCACAGTTTCCACTTACCATCAGGTGGCCTGTGTGCTCGTCTGCCTTCCCTATGCCATAAAAAAAAAAAACCCATTTCAAGAAAAAATATGTTGAAGTCGTCAATGTCATTTGAGATGTCAAGTCATTTGTAACTTTTAGGAAACTCAACCTTATTGTTGTAGGATGTCAGATTGACTTTGGACCTAAGGTGGGTCCCAAATTAAAGTTCTCTGTGGCTTTTGAACCGTAGGTAATAGATAATAGATAGCGAACAAGCTGCAGTATTAGCAGGAGGTTGAAGTTGAAAGGAAACGAAATATAAGTCTTTGACTGTACGCCAAATGCATCTTCTCTAGGGCTACTGGACAGGTTACGGACCACAATATTAAAAAATGCTGTTTTCAAACATGTTTATTAATACCTCGTAGCAAACCAGAGCTTTTTATTAGGTACCTACATTAAGGATTAAAAATAGGAATGTTTTTGTTTTTAAGCTGATTGATAAGGTACACAATGAATAAAAGTGTTTTAACCCACGAAGTCGCGCCCCACTACTTGACTTTACCATGCAGAGTCAACTTAAGTGGCGGAGCGCGCCTTGGCGGATTGTGAACACTATGTAACTACATCGCTATTGTATATAGTCAAGAGGAATCGAAGCTGGTCACTTTGTATAGAATTTCCTTAGAAATTGATCCGTTGTCATTGCTCTTGAGTGTATTATATTCTATTCTAGGGTAGTCGATCCCTTGAAGACACAAGATATTATTTATAATTAGACGTGTTTTTTGAATGACATTATAAAGACGCCAATGATTATGAATTTATAAAAATAAAAAAAATTATTTGCCGATTATTTCTTCCTGAATGTTGATTTATCTGAGTGTTTAGAGCCCCCTCTCACCTAGCGTCTTTAGAACGTCAGCGAGTCATTGACGCCCGCGCAGCGTCGACGCCACGTTCTCGCTGCGCCGCCGCGACGTCAGTGAGGACTAATCTAATGTAAAGGGAACTATCAACTATCGTCAACTTTATAAAATCTGTAGAATATTACCTGTAAGCATGAAACATAAGTATCTACTTGCCACTAATAACCATGGCTGTCTGGAACATGACTCAGAGTATTCTGCACTAAAACCCATTGATCATTCCTATAACACCAAGGCTATGGCGACTGGGAAACTATTCGTTCCTAGGATAAATAATTACTATGGGGACAGAACTCTCAAAAAGCGTATCCCATACCTACTCGATAGTTTGCCTGAAGCCATTAGACGTGAGAAAAATAAGAATAAATTTAAGAGACTTTTAAAAAAGCATTACCTACTACTTATACATATAATAATAATATGTATGTTTAGTACTGTTACTGTGTACAGCATAGTTCTGCTGCCGTTCCCACAGTCAAACTGTTACTCCAGTTTTGTGGGGCAATGTTTAATTTTTAATTCTTTATTAATATTGTACTTATTAAATAAATAAATAAATAATAATAAATAATCGGACTTGAGAACGTGTCGTCAGCGCCCGTGCAGCGTCAGTGCGACGGGTAGAGCGATAGTCAATGCACAGGCGCTGCGCAAACGCGGCGTCGACGCTGCGCGGGTGTTATTATAACTCTGATGTTCGAAAACGTGGCGTCGACGCTGCGGAGGCGTTAATGAGACGCTGACGTTCGAAAGACGCTAGGTGTGAGGGGGCTCAACAGGATTATGACGTTATATTCGAGTTGACCAATGTAGTGTCTTCAGGTCTTTAAAAGTCGGGTAACGTCGGACTTGCATAAGAGCGTATGAGAGCGAGAGGGAGGTACAAAATGTGTATGAGAATTTGACATGGGTCAGTAATTGTATTATTGAAATGGTTTTTGAATAGCTATACATTTAAACTATTTTTTAAACTAGGTACAGTTATTATACTCCTTGCCAAATTAATTCAACTGCGGAAACATCCCGTTTATTATCCTTAGTGTCATGTCATGACCGGACATATAAAAATATGATTTATTCTATTTATATGTAGATGGATAATATGATGGATGGGTAATTTACTTTCAAAGTTTAGCTTGTACTATAGGTACAGCCAGCATCATAAGTATGTATAAATTAACAAGGTTTCAGGTATATTTATTCAACCTTATTCCCTGGCAGTAGAGTCGTGTTTAGATATTTTTGAAGGTTTTACTGTATCCATATTATTAGACGTAACTGTACTACGATAGAATATCATTCAAGTTTCAGAAACAAATACTCTTGCTCATCGCACAAATATCTGCCCTTACGTATTTTGTTCGTATTGGGTTCGCGGTGAATGTTCAAACAATAGTGGAATTTAATTGACGTTTATAGACCATAAGAGCCTGAAGAAACCATTTTAGTGGAAGATGTTTAAGAAATGTTAAAATGTTATAAACGTTATGACCGAATGCGTCCAGTCACAGCAGTTCCAAAATATGCAACTTATAAATACTGTATGTGGCCGTTCGATGAAAGAAAGAAAGAAATAAAGATAATAAATTTATTGACACAAAGAAAAAGACACGGTTTACAATAACAAGGAATTAAAACGATGACATTTTTCATCTGTGCCGTACGTTGCGTCAATAAGGGAGCAGTACTTTTTTTTTTTAAATATGGCATAGAGAGGGCACACGAGCACACAGGCCACCTGATGGTAAGTGGAAACTGTGACCCATATACATTCGCATTCACAAGACTGCAAGCCTAAGACTGCAAATGCGTTGCCAACCCTGAGGACTAAGATGGAATGCCTCTATGCTAGTCATTTCACCGGCTGTCTTATCCCCAAACCGGAACTCAACAATGCGAACACTGCCGTTTGGCGGTAGGTTAATGGATAAGATGGTGGTAGCGATCCGGACGGACCCTGCACAAGGTCCTACCACCCGCAAAATCTTCGCATTATACCCTCATCTATTCCATGCATATTAAACTCATTAATGATTTCGGTTTCATTATGATTGCTTTCAATTAAGTTGACTTACAAATTATCTGAACGCTTTAAGCATTAACACTTACTTGAATAGTTTGGTTTAGTTTATTTATTTATCAAGGTGAAATGTATGCTTGTTAAAAATACGAAACTACATTGGTATCGTCACCATATATACTAGTAAAAGCAGAAAACAAAAATAACACAAAACATTGATGCTACCTTAATAAACAACGAATCAATGCCAATGGTCACGAATCACGAATTACAAAAAATAAACCTATGTCAAAACAATAATTACAATGAATATTACCAAAATGTTCACTGTTATTGAGCGAATGAGTTGTTGTTAGGCAACTACATCCTGTTCAAGAAAGTATGCTTGATTTTAGGCTTTCAGGCGTAAATGCAGACAAGCAGCAGTAGTAACAACATTCTAACAAGTATGGATCCTTGAGACACTCCCGTCTCCATCTTCACATTGAATTTTGAATAATTTCGCAGCATATAGTTCGTTCGTAGTGTGCATTATAAAATTATAATAAATAATAAATATCAGGGGACAATGTTACACCAATTGATCTGGTCCCAAACTAAGCTCTAGGCTTGTGCTATGGGTACTAGACAACGATATAAATACTTATATAGAGAAATGTATACTTAAATACATAGAAAACATCCATGACTCAGGAACAAATATTCGCGCTCATCACACAAATATCTGCCCTTACCGGGATTTGAACCCAGGACCGCTTGCTTCGTAGGCAGGGTCACTACCAACTAGGCCAGCGCGTCGTCATAACCCTTTGAAGTCGCTGACACCGCTTTGCGCGCGCTTTGTGTACCAATTATTGCGGCACATAAAAGCATGCAAACTATTTGAACGAACTAACTATACAGCAAACGGTTTTAAAATACGAGTATGTGCTTTAGGTACAAAGTGAGAAGATTGAAAACATGGCCGTAAATGTCATATACATAAGGTGAATCTACTAATGTTGTGGATAAAATGCCGTTATTTGTTCTATAAGCTTTAAAAGAGTCGCAGAAGATAACACTATAGACTTGTGCAAATGTAACAATCTAAATGTTAACTTGGCCAAGACTAAGCTGGTGTAGTTTCATACCCGTCACATAAACTTTCTAGGTGTTACGCTGGATCGGTTTTGTGATTGGAATAAGCATGTAGCAAACCTATCCTCCAGAGTTAATCGTTTCATATTCGCTTTAAGAAAAGTAAGCCAAGTAAGCAACTCTTACTGCATACTATGGCTACATACACTGAATCTTACGATACCGTAAGTTGAAGTTAAATTTAAAAAAGTTGCTAATTGAAATGTGTTTTTGTAGTTTACAGGAGTTTTTTTAATTATGAGCTATAATTAAGTAGACTTAAGTTTATCTTTAAATTTCGCAAGCCTTGTTTGGTAGATTTTAGTGATACTTGCCTAATGTTTCTTCAATGAACTCATTCTACCTAAAATCAAGTGAAATAAATATTTTGACTTTTGACTTTTGAATGTTCTCAAGCTTGTTGATTCAATTAGGATGCTCGTGAGTTTATTTGTGTGTTTTTT
Organism: Acleris sparsana; assembly: GCA_923062465.1. NCBI lineage: Eukaryota > Metazoa > Arthropoda > Insecta > Lepidoptera > Tortricidae > Acleris > Acleris sparsana. The sequence continues at coordinate 2,021,944 of OV281302.1, read as the reverse complement.
TTTAAATGTTCAAATTAAGTAACCAACAAACAAACGACTCTTTAGGTAACGGCGCTATTTAAAGTGTTGGTAAAAAAACGTCTTATTAAAGAAGCTATTATAGCTAAGGATTCCATTTAGCAAATGAGTTAATTAACTGAGCCATCATAATAAAGCGGGAGATAATTAAAGTGCGAAATAGCCATAGAGTACCAGAGGGTATAAAAACGACGACCGTTCGTCTCTGGCAGTTCTTACCACTAACCGCCGCTATGTTGACCATCTTACTGCTCGCGTCGGTTACACTTGCCGCTACAGGCAGTGTCGACTTTTCTAGAGGAGTCACTGAGAGTGAAATTCCTGAACTCTTCGAGAAATTCATCAAGGACAATCACCGGGTCTACAAGGACCAACAGGATAAAGATGAACACTATGAAGCATTCAAGAAGACTATTGAAGGGCTGAACATGGCGAGAAGAAGTTACCCTAATAATATTATAGACATATCCCATTTCTCAGATTTTACCCAAGAGGAGAAAAATAGATATTTCGTTGCAAATATTCCTATTAATGATTAATTAAAGAGTGCTTCTATGCTCTCGCAAATATTTCATTTGGTACTTTAAAACGAAGGTTAATTTGTAAAATCAATAATACATTGTGTACGGTTGAGATCAAAAATATGTATGTATATCATTTTATTTACTATATAATTAGGTGGACAGTTACAGTTTGGTAACGTAAAGACTGTTAAAATAAAATAAATTTAAAGGATTTACGTAAGCGGTCATTCGGCCGTCTATGTAACTGCTAAGTATATTCAATTTAAAAGATTTTTTAACTATGTTAGCGTTCACAAAATTAGCCCTTCGGATCAAAGCTTCAAATTACCTTATTGCTAGTACTGTTTATAGTGCTTTCGCCAATTAACTTGAAAGGCATTTTAAGATGGGTTTGTATACAACAATTCCTTAAATTATTATGTACATATGTAATGTTTTTGACTGAGAGTGGCAATGTTTAGTGGTGGGCGTCTTTTAGCCGTGTAACTGTTCATCAATTTTATCAATATCAACAATAAATATGTTAGCAAGTCTAATATGTTTTGTTCTAGAATACGATCCAAAACAGATTATATATTTTTGTATAGTTTTTTTTATGCTATCTTTTTACCGTAAACATATTATTATATCAAAGATGAAAATTTGCAACGACCAACATACAGAGACTTATGATTGAGTATTTCTTGTATTGGCTACCTTATTCGTTTTGTCTAACAAGGAAAGGTACCCAACTGTCCGGCTCCGATTTTGTTGATTTTGGTATATGTTAGAGAGTAGTTTAAAATAACAGACACGTATTTTTTTTAGCGGCCCGATCTCATCCTGTTTGGAGAAATTGACCTCCAAAGTACTGAAAAGTGACTAAACCCTCCAACTTATATGGAGATATTTTTTTAAAATATTCAAGTTACATAGTGGTTTGGTTATAAATGTTTAAGGAGATGAAAAAATAATGAGCACGTGTTTTGTTATATCGGCTAAAACTAATATTTAAAAAAAATACCAAAGACAGTGTATCTTCGATGATCTTTGAAGGGTATTTTTTATTATATATGAGTTTTAGCCGATATAACAAAACACGTGCTCATTATTTTTTCATCTTCTTAAACATTTATAATCAAACCACTATGAAACTAGAATATTTAAAAAAAATTATCTCCATATAAGTTGGAGGGTTTAGTCACTTTTCAGTACTTTGGAGGTCAATTTCTCCCAACAGGCTGAGATTGGGCCGCTAAAAAAAATACGTGTCTGTTATTTTAAACTACTCTCTAACATATATAAATTTCTACAAAATCGGACCCGGACAGTTGGGTGCCTTTCCTTGTAAGTAAATATTAAAGCGTTTGACTTACCAGCGATGGGTGGTCCAATTAAATGCCCGATGCCTAACACCAGCAGAATCATTCCGTAAGCCACAGTGAAGTATTCAATGGGCATCAGCTCCATGAGGATCGTAGGAGTGTAGGAGTAGGTACTGGCGAAGGAGAATCCAAAGACGGCGGAGATGACGGCCAGGGCCCAGAAGTTCGTGATGAAGAGAGGGTAGCAGAATATAGCGAGTCCGCAGACGATGATGCAGAGAGCGTAGGTTTTGGTGACGTTAACCCAGGGTAGGTCACCCGCCCATCCTAGGGAGATCTGCAGAAAATATTACAGCATGGTTATTAAGATTATATTTCAGGGAATTAGGGTCTCACAGGTCTCAGAGATTTTTTGAGCAATCGCTGTTGCCCATCAAAAACCGACATTCTCTCGGACTTTGCAAGAAATTTCAGTTATACGAGCGATTCACGACGATTTAATGTTAAGTGTATAGCTGATTTCATGTGATAGCACGTAACGCTCATGAATTACTTGTAAATAAAGGTCAAGCAAGTTTTTGTTTATCTTCACTCTTAGGAAGATTCACAAGATAAAAATGTCCATGCGAAATACGATCACGTTTCTCTTCTTCGATTTTTACTATTTCTAAATATTTTGCACATATAATGAAAAACTAGGCTTGTCCGTTTTTCTTAAACAAAATCAAATAAATGGAATCGTACAAACCTAGTTTTTCATAGTAAATAAAACATTCAAAAATCATGGAGCTGGACTTGATTTAGCGGGTGAAAAACGTTATGGCCGGAGCTAAATTACATGGTTTTTTTTAGTCAGTTACATCATCATCTTAAACTCTGATGCCCATTTATCCATTGTCGTTATCTTTCTTTACGAACTTTGCACAAAATCTACAAATACTCGTATGTACATGGAATTATAAAGAATAATGAAATTGAATTGAAAAAAATATTTAACATAGAACAGTCAATATTTCTTTCAAAGTGTTGTCCTTATTACCAAGGCTCCTACTCGGAAATATTTCGTCTAGCTTCGGCAAAAACGCCGCAATATGATCCATTATTACCGTCAACCATTATTGAGCGAGATAATACCATTTATTCATAATAGATAAAAATGCCAGGCATTACAGAATCAGGGTGTAAATATTAATCTTGCGGCCAACGTTACCAGATTGAATCACGGTTAGAGAGATACGTACTGATACAATAAAAGATAAAAATGTCTAATCAAAAGCCAGATAACAGGGAGTTGCAAAGATAACTAACATGGGTTTTGATAATCCTGTTGGAATGGTTTTACCTGATATTTAGTCACGTTGTCATTAAAAAGTATATAAAATATTCCTTCATTTGAACCAAAAAATAAACGAATAAATAGAACACAAGGCCTAGCAGATATACGTTCAGATAAATATCCTACACAGTGTGACTTTAAAACTCGTAAAATTAAAATGACGATTGTCACCTGTGTGTGGACATTTAACACAAACACATTATTAAAATCTAATTCAGAGTAACGACCTAATTAAAAATAATACTTACAATCCCAATGGCACTGGCCACTCCAATAATGCTGATCATGAGAGCGCCTCCCTCAACGTGCTGCTGGGTCATGAAGGACTTCAGGTAGAAGTAGGGGGGGATGAACCACACCGACAGGATCAGGGACGACAGGTTGAACATGAAGAAGTGGAACTCCGTGTACATCCTGAAGTTGAATGTAGACTTTAAGGTTTCCCAAAGGCGGTGGTACCATTTCTGAAAATATGCGGTTGAGGTGATCAGTTATTTAAAGAAATATACCTTAGCGATTTTATTAAACTTTTTTTTAAAGTATGAAGTTAATGAAAAATTGATGTCATTTGTTTCTCATGACAGACGAGACCTGCTTCATTATGAATTACGATTTGTACTTTAGTTACCCTAGAGGGTTATTCCCATGTGATACAAATCTCACACTTTTGCTGGCTGTTGCTGGATGATTACAAATGAATAAAGTTTAAAGGGGTAACAAAAAACGCTAAGTGGCAACAGGCGGGAATAACGTTAACACAAATCTTAATTATTCTCACTGTATTTGAAACACTAAATATCAGTTGTGAAGGAGTCAGTGATTTATAAATAAAATTAAAAAGTATGAACAAAGTACTAACCATCTCATCATCCGACTCAGAAGCAAGAGAATGTACAGAGTTTCTATACATATCAGGAAGGGAAGATGCACGAAACTTGTGCCTCGGTATGTTCAGCATAGCGCCCCTGTGCATTAGGGTGTTCCTGTAGAGCGGCATCTCTTTCAGATAATTGCGATCCAGAGTCACCTGTCTAAACCAGCCCATTTGATGAACATTCGTAACGTCTCTGCGCGAAGTATGCGGTTTGTGAACAATCTTATCATGAACTATTTTAATATTTCCATCGTTAACATTTTTTGATTCCGTCTTTTGTCCTTCTTTCTTAAAATCTTCGTTTAATTTGTCCTGTGATTTTTTACTTCTTGATTCGGTTCTGGATGCTTTAATTTTAACAGCAGCTGGTAGTTGCGCAGGCTCATTTTTGATTACATCTGGTGATGGTTCTACATTAAGGTACACTTCAGATTTGCGCCTAATTAATATTTCAGGGTAGTTTTGTAATATAATGTTGTAAAGGCTTTTGTTGCTCATTAACTTTTCTATGACTTCTGCAGGGACCTGGAATTTTTTGAAAATGAATTTAATACTAAGTTTTTACTAAGAAATGTTCAATGGTTTTAACGGTGGACACTATCCCCTTTTATTGTTTTAAATATAATAAAGCGTCGCACAACTTAATTCTGAGTACACATCGTGCAACGCGAAACTAAGCGGCCAGGTAAGTAGGACATCGTCGATTGAAAACATTATAATATAAACATAAATGTGAATTAACCAAAGTTATGACTAAAATGTAAAGTATAAAAAAATACATTAACTATTTGAATAGTTTATTGATTATTGATAGCTTTTCTTTGTTTAAGGGTATAAGTACTCTCATAACAGTACGAGAGGGCCACTTTACCTTTTCATTTTGCTGCATAAATGTAGGCAAGTGTATAGCGGAGTGCATCCGCTTTAAGGACTGCTCCGCGTTCATCTGCGTAGTGGCCTCCAGCTGCTCGGCCTCCGCTATCGACGTAGCTAGCGTCGACAGGATGTACTCCGGACTCTTCCCACTCTTCAGCAACGCCTTCAGCTCTTCTGCTTCCAAAAACACTGACTCCCCTCCAATAGATCTTGAACCGATCGAACCGACGCTGGATGATTTCCTCGATCTCGACTTAAACATTTTCCGTTCCCTTGCCATCTTTATATCCAACCATTCCGGGTTCCTCATCAAGGCTCCACAAACACACATGTTCAACAAAGTACAAGCTAATAACACTATAGTGTTCCGCCAGTCATATAGCTCCAGGAAGTAATTAGTCATCGGGGAATACAACAGGGTGCCAAATCCGACACCGCATGAAGCTACGGATACTGCTAGGTTTCTTTTTTTATCAAACCAAAAGGCTACTGGGACAATGGCAGTGACGTATAAAATACTAATCGCTAAGCCACTGAGGAATCCGAATGTTAGACACAGCATTTCTATTGAGTTACTCACAGCAGAGAGGAGAAAACCAATCGTTGACAAGATTCCTGCAATCATGGTCATAACTCTGCATCCATATCTATCTACTAGAGCGCCTGCGATGGGTCCTGCTAGTAAAGGAGTAGCCATAAACAAACTTCCTATCAAAGAAGTTTTAGATTGTGTAGCGTTGAAGTACACTATAAATTCTTCGTGAAGCAATCCAAAGGAAAATGCTAAGCCATCTGCACAGGCAGCTACTAGAAACGCTGCAAACACAACTACCCAACCCCAGCCTCCATCAGGAATGGCTGGTAGCTTTTCATCACTAGCATCTTCTAAAGAAATACTGTCATCGTCTCCGATACCTAAAAACTTCACTCTTTCTCCAGGCGTATCATTTTCTTCTACCTTAGTGTAAAGAACAGCAATATCACTACCGTTTGATTTTATTGAATTTATTTTGTTTAAATCTTTCTTCTCGTCCAATCCGTTTACAGCTTGCTTTAATGTCATATTTTTATCAATCATAATTTCGCTTTCTTTACTAGTTTCATGTTTCTCAATCATTTTAAGGACAGTAAGTTGTTATTTATGACCAATGTTAGGTAATTTACCGAGATCTGAAAACAAAGGAAGAATATTATCTAAATATATAAAAGAAGAAACTGATTGAGTGACTGACTGACATCAACGCACAGAACAAACCGCTGGCTTTAGAGAGTCCAAATTTGGCACGTAGGTTCCTTATGAGGGGAGCACTAAGAAGGGATTTTCTGAAAATCGACCCCCAAGGATATTTTTGTTGGACTTGAATATCTACGAGTCAAATATTGGCACAAAAGATAAGGATCATCATTTTCTCTGGTATAATAATAATCGAAGAAGACAATAACGGCGGCTATGATATCGAAGAACCACCTGAATGATTGGCCTAGTTTTTAATAAAAAATATTATAAGTGGTCCACGGTCTCCTACTAAAACTAATTTCAATGTTATTGATTTAATGTTTTCCTTCCTTAGCAAATATTTAGGAAAATTAAGACGCTTTCAGATATTTGCTCAATAAAAACCTAAATGTCATTTAAGTATCATAAAGTCATAATCTAATATTATAATAAAAACTTGTCGAAACAATCATTTGAACAAACTGACATTAAATGAACCAACTGATGAATCAACATCTGCTTTTGGAAAAACCTTTTCACCCATCACTTGTAACTTCCAAGCTGGCAGAATTGAAATTGAACTTGAAATTAAATAAGCCTATTATTTGTAACGGTTTTTGAATGATCATGATTTATAAACACTTTACCCCCCTCATTAGGCAGTAGGGGGAAAGTATATACAAAATACAGATTAGACAGATTTATTAAAAGTACAACGTATTAAGAGTAAGTCCAATAAACACGCGTTATAGCTCATCTAAGTGGAAGTGACGCGCCTCACGCGCCCTACCGAGTTTATCGAAACTTATGTAACCTGCGTTTAAGGGCGAGTCATTTTAACATAGAGTTCAATCATCATTCATACATCGGACAAAAACGTGTGCTGTAGGGCATTCCGCAGCGGCTTTTAAAATATACAAAGCTAAATAACGGGTAGTTATAACTTTACCAAAACACGATTTAACAAACGTATCATTAAGCAGAATTTTCTTTTCATCGAAAAGCATTCCTCACGGCATGAGTAACTTTTTCAAGACTTTGACTTTAAACGCCGAAGCGGTTTTTTTTCGATTCATCATCATCATGTCAGCCGAAAGACGTCCACTGCTGGACATAGGCCTCCCCCAAGGCTTTCCACTCAGACCGGATTTGTGCTTTTCGCATCCACCGCGGTCCCGCGATCCTGACGAGGTCGTCACTCCATCTTGTTGGAGGCCTACCTACAGCTCGTGTCCCGGTCCGCAGACGCCACTCCAGAACCTTCTGACCCCATCAGCCATCAGAAATAAGTTTTTTCGGTTGTCATAAATCTAACTTAACCTACTAACGTAAAGGATGTTTAAGATATCCTGAAACCATCATGGTTTCGATGAAATTGTATTAGATGTATGCGACGGTAGACATAGACAGACCTTTACCTACTAACATGAATTTTAATTGGATTTCTGTAACTTAATAATAATTAATAAAAAAAAAATTACATTACATCTCCGAAATTGTATTATTTATTTTAATCCGACATTTTGATTACTACTGGGACCTGTACATCCCTGTGACATTTAAATTGTGTAGCTTAAGTTTAGTATTGTAATAAGTGATTTAAAACGGCTTACTGTTGAGTTTCTTGCGGCGCTTCTTCTCAACAGTGGTCTCTTTGGAAGCGCTGGTAGACTCAGATTTGTAAAAGTGCCTACAGGGCACTTACAAAACTTTTTAAAATAAATAAATAAAATAAATAATACGCGTAGATATTTTGCACTATAGAAGAGCAGATTAATATTGACCTCTACGAAAATAGAGTTCAAGAATAATTTGTATTACGGCGGCGAACAAACCCGCATCTTGACGTGATTTCTGACTACATTAAATCCAATATACGCGAAAACTGTAACCGAAACTAAATAGATATCATTATCTCGCGGCCTTGAACTAAGCCGCTCGTGCGAAAACAATGTTGCACGCTGATGCACAGTTGCCAGACTGCCAGAATTACATACAAAGTGGACTCGCACTATCGGTGCTGAATGATGACTGGACAGAAATCCGATACACATTCCATTCGGCGACGTCTTTGTATGTAAATAGCATACCGCAGATTTTTGGTTAGAAATACCATCATGGACTTGAAATTTTGATCCACCATAGAACCTTTTCATAATGACAGCGTCAAGTGACGAGATAGGAGTTACATGGAAATTATTCATTGGTTTTATGCGACTAGGTTCATGCGAGTGGATGAAGTACACTCGAGATTCAGAATCGAAATCAATTTACTAGCAATCTCCATAAAACACATCACTGGCTGACTGACAGATCCACAGCCTAAAATGTGAGCCTCCTGGAAATTATTGATTGTTGATTATACATATCAGATAGGGCAGATAATATACATAATCAATACTAGTATTGAGCAGAGTTTAACAATGTGGGTTATTCCCACCTGTTACCACCAATTTGTTACCACTGGTAACAACTGGGCATTTTTTTCCCACCTGTTACCACTGGTAACTACTGAGAATAAAAAATCCCAGCTGTTACCACTAACTACTGGGTTTTTTTTCCCCAGTAGTTATCACCAAATATTTTAGTGGTAACTAATGGGAAAAATATTCCCACTTGTTACCACCGAGTACTTTAGTGGTAACAAATTGGTAACAGGTGGGAATAACCCAGCAATGTAGCACAATGAATATTTTTTTGTGATAGTTATTCGATTAATAAGAGCCAATAATTGGGTGTTTTATATTGACACTTATTTATTATCTATCACCTGCTCAATACTCCGCTCAAAAGAGTATTAAAAAACGTTCCAATCCAAACAATGAAAAATTTAACCATGCTTACAAGTCTTACCACCCTGCCATCTGAACTGTCATTGGTTAAATAGTGTTTGTCACTCAATATTCAGCTTAAAATTATCTGTGATAAGGCACCAAAGTGTTTAACATGGGGTATTGTATCATAACGTCCATTTCGCGTAGTTTTTGGCTTATTGTTGTCGGGTAAACAATGTTGGTGTAGAACTGCAATTGTAATCTGAGGTCTTATTCCCTTAAACGGCTTTGATCAATCGATCGAGCAAGCGAAGGCATACGAGCGGCCTCATTCGACGGGTTAAGCTACCTAATTCAGAATGTCCGTACTTAACCCATTACATTATAAGCATTTGGGGCAAAAATATAGTTAACTGGCGACCCGCCCTCGCTTCGCTTCGGTTATATCGGACATGTTCCCTCAATCTTATAAAGAATGTGTTTAGTACACTCTGATAGGATAACTGAAACTAGCTAGTTAATAATCCGTCAGTCGAGTTCATGGGCGAGTTATCCACCTTATTATGTTTTTTTTATGGCATAGAGAAGGAAAACGAGCACACAGGCCACCTGATGGTAAGTGGAAACTGGGACCCATAGACATTCGCATTCACAAGTCTGCAAGCCTAAGACTGCAAATGGGTTGTCAACCCTGTGGACTAAGATGGAATGGTCTATGCTAGTCATTACACCGGCTGTCTTATCCCCAAACCGGAACACAACAATGCGAACACTGCTGTTTGGCGGTAGGTTAATGGATAAGATGGTACTCTACTCCTACCACCCGCAAAATATAATCAATACTCATATCAAGCTGAATTTCGTAACAGAGTTTACGTTTACGTTACGTTTTACGTTTTGTAGAACAATGTTGCACAATGGAGTGACGCACGCACATATTTTGAGTGATACAAATCTGAATAAAGATCGTGCCTTCACATTCTCATTTATGTAATGAAAAGATAAAATGGATTAATTTCACTTTACTATTTTACATTATCAGGCCTTGAATCCATTCAAGACCGTAGACGCATGAAACGTTTTAAAAGTTCTATATTTAAACTTACCGGTCTGCAGAAACGTCACGCTGATCTATGTTTAATATTAACGTCATCAGCTCCAGCCGCGCAGTGACAAAACGGGTTGGCAAATCAAAATTCTTGACGTGTAAAAGTGCCCGAGCGGCCTATTTACTGTTTTTTTTTTTTTTTCTTTTAATATTGGAAAACGATACAATTTGGCAAACATATTTCGTCGTAACAAAGGTAACCCGCTTTTTTCACTGTGATAAAGGTGACCATAATACAGGCCCCGGTCACCTTCCATCTCCATTATCACACCAACTCGTCCTCATAAGCTGGAGGATCTCCGCGACGGTCGGTGATGTGCTCGCTTCCATCGTCTTCCACTTGGTATTATATTATTATATTCGAAGCTATTTTTACATCCTTATATAAGACTTTTTTTCGTGTTTTTCATTATTAACATTATTAGCTCATAATGTTATGTTGTGTTGCCAGTGATGGGCGCTAACAATGGGCCTCATAAGGAAGCTCAAAGTCACTCAGAGGGCTATGGAGAGGGCTATGCTCGGGGTTTCTCTGCGTGATAGAATCAGAAATGATGATATCCGCAGTAGAACTAAGGTTACCGACATAGCCCGAAGAATAGCTAAACTGAAGTGGCAGAGGGCGGGGCACATTGCTCGCAGGACTGATGGCCGATGGGGTCAGAAGGTTCTAAAGTGTACACCTACTTATTTATGAATTCGACTGTAAAAGGGGCGCACAGTTGTTTAGTAAATTGGTCTGTTTTTTTCTATTTTGTCTTATTTTTGTGTTGTTTCCTATATTTTAATTTATGTTCATCACTACTGATAGCCGATGGGCTCAGAAGGTTCTGGAGTGGCGTCCGCGGACCGGAAGACGAGCTGTAGGTAGGCCTCCAACAAGATGGAGTGACGACCTCGTAAGGATCGCGGGAGCGCGGTGGATGCGAAAAGCACAAGACCGATCTGAGTGGAGAGCCTTGGGGGAGGCCTATGTCCAGCAGTGGACGTCTTTTGGCTGACATAATGATAATGATGTTATGTTATGGTTTTTTAATGTACTTACTTTTTTACTATTATTAAAGTACAAAGCAATATCCGCGACGCTAAGGGCCACTTGAACCGAAATGTAACACTGGTTCAGGACATTAACTCGAGTTAAAATGACAGTTTTCGTATGAATATGACGTTTACTAACTTGCATTAGTGTCTTAATTCAGTGTTACATTTTTGATTTAAATGGCCCTAAGAATTAACTAACTAATACACCTCGTATATCGAAATTGGGTCATCCGTCCAGCCTCTACAAAGCGATAAAGACCCGTACAACGACGTGGTCAGCCTAACGCCTCATGTCCTCCGAACCGGTAACGGCGACTCCTGCAATAGGTCTATTCAGGGCCGGGTTTACCATGTCGAGGCCCGTAGACAATACAATTCTGGGGGCCCCTTTAAAATTCATGCTTTCTAATATAGGGATATATTTTTCCGGTGCGCGGGGCCTCTATTTGATGCAGGGACCGCGTGTATGACGGTTGTCTAAAATGGTTTAGCCTATTTTTGTTTCGCCACATATTATTTTGTATACCAACGTTTCGTCAAATGGTTAAAATGTCGAAAATTGGATTGATTATTTTTCGTCGTATTCCTGATTGCCATATTCTTAAATATCAGGGGACAAATAATCCCCACCCACCGGGATCTCATAACTTGTAATTTTCTTTAGGTAAATAAACTTAATTTTATATTATTAATTTATTTATTAGTAAATAAACCATACAATGAAATACTTATTTATGACTTTGCTTGCGTAATAAAATAAAATAATTTAGTAAAATATTTTAATTAATCAAGTAAAATAAAAGATAAAAATCAATATGTACCTACACGGATTACTTAAAATAATTGGGCAACTAACTAATAAAACTTAGCAAACCCTGTAACGATACCTAGGATTGATTTCATTTGTTGTATATAATGATTTATGCCGAAAACGGAATACTTTTATCTGTACTAAAGTTAACCTCAATCAAGTAATTTCAGGCCCCCATTGCCTCTCGCATCACAACGGGAAAGTACAGCGAAGACAAAGTGGGAGCCTAATGCCTATTAAGCTAGCGGTCCCAGGTTCCATTCCCGGAAAATATTTAAGTGATGAGCGCGTATATTTGTTTTTGAGTCTTGAATGGTCTCTATGTATACATTTATAAGTATTTATTTCTCTACATAAGTATGTATATCGTTGTCTAGTACCCATAGTACAAGCCTAGAGCTGAGTTTGGAACTAGGTCAATTTGTGTGATATTGTCCTCCGCTATTTATTTATTTATTTTTATACATACAAACCCACTACATACATTAATCTTTGCAGGTGCGAGCATATTAGCGAGCCTGTGAAAAATAGTTCAAGGTTTGTATATGAAAAGGGGCCGAAACTTCTACTACAACCACAGAAGGAACTATATTCAAAACACAACAGTTAAACCAACGACGTATTTAATCACTGAATGGCGACCTCTTCCAAAGAACATCTCATGAAATATCTATAATCGCTATTTTTTATCGAATTTGAGGTTGTTTACGTCACAACACAGATAAAATCAACGCAGTCATTAGGTTTATATCATTTGTCAAAAGTTCAAGAACCCACGAACTTGACCTCAATCTACGATCACGCAATAATTCATGTGGGTGATCGTGGATTCTTATACCTATTAATACTGAAAACTGAAATATGTTTACCGTATTAACAGTACCAATGAACTTAAGGCGTTCCACATTCCCGCCAAAACTGTCATACTGCACGCGAACATGTTCTAAATTTAAACGTCACTTCCACAACACGGGGCTCTGGTCGCGCTTGATTCAGCCACTTACCTAGCAACAGAAGCACGTGTTAGTCGTAAACAAAAATGAACGGACGGCGTCGTCGGGGCGTCATGCCGGCGGCGCGCGCGGCGCTACACTGAAGCAGACTGAAGCTAAACTAGCCGGAAATGGATACGATATGAATCGATGTGGCTCGGAATGACAGTCTGTCGTCAGTCTGGCCGCTGACTGATTTGACCCTATCGTTTCTAACCTAGTATATCGAGTAAGTGAGATCTGAGACAATGCAAATGAAAGTAAGTTTACAAATTATATTGCACAATAAAATATTTTATTTCTGACATCTTTATAATTTGAATACCTAATCAAAATTATCATTTATACATTAATAATAATTATTGGTGTCGCAATGTTTATATAAAAGCAACCTTTACGTTGATGACGTCAGGTACGAATGACGTCATCGGAACCACCGTTCGCTCCATGGTGACGACTTTCTGAATCACTGGGCTTAATAAAAGCTATGCAACAAAGGTACGACAAATTGGCAAAGGGCTAGGTGTATACTATATCTATTATTTTATACGAACTCGCATACTGTAAAACGTACTTTCCAGGCATTGTGTGAAATCCATGAAAAGGTGTATGAGGTGCTGCTGGTAGTAAAATGCATTAAGATTTGATTTTGCGGCTGCAATTGCTGCACTGCAACGTATAGAGACGGTAGGTAACGCGGTAGAGGCGCGCAACGCTATAAGTGTGGTATCCTTCATAAAATTGTATGCGTGCGTGCGTGCCTGTGCGTATGTGTGTGTGTGTGTGTGTGTGTGTGTGAGAGAGAGAGAGAGAGAGCGAGAGAGAGAGAGAGAGAGAGAGAGAGAGAGAGAGAGAGAGAGAGAGAGAGAGAGAGAGAGAGAGAGAGAGAGAGAGAGAGAGAGGGAGGGAGGGAGATGTTCTCTGTGTGTGTTTGGCTGGACGGAATTGAATGAAGTGTAAAATGGAGATAGCTTATACCCCAGATACACAGGCTAATTTTTTTAATTCATCCCGGAAGTTTAAAATGCCCTCGAGGGAATAACCATGATAGACATTTACTCGGACTTATTCTCGGGGCGAAGCTATAATAATAATAATTGTCGATGTCAGAAAATATATTTCAATTCAAAATAAATAAAAGAGTAACATTTTCAGCGATTATAACTTTAGACAGAGCTTATTTTCAGTTATTGGCATAAGACCTAGATGTGGTACATTTTTTTAAACTAAAATACTAACGACCAGACAGATAATACGAGTAAAATGTATTTTCCTATGGTATAGCGGGAATTAGAACAAAAATCGAAAACTGATTCAAATTGTGAACGGGAACTACCTGGAAACCTACCTGCCTAAACCTACTTGGAAATTGTTAACAGCCCAGTATTTATGTTTACAATTTACACTGTATCTCTACTTTTCCTTACGGGCCAGACCTTTAAACCTATATTATAATTAAGTAGTTAACTTCAAAACGCCTATTTTTCACATGATTTTATTAAAACGTAAGCAATGAAATGAAATTAATGAATGAATCGCTCAAAGATTAACTGGGAGATATCCTAAAGGCCTAAGTTCGCCTTTGTTGTGCTGTTTGTGCAATAAAGACTAATACATACAAATAATAATCAATTTATCACTGTCCCGTACTATGGATTTACTTATAATTTGGTCAGTTTTCAATCACGAGAAGTAATCGAAGAAAACCTAATCATTGACTTTCAGCGACAAGGTTCCATGGGAAACAAACATGTCATCAATCAATCATTTTCCTGTCCTATACGTATAGTATAGTTCCATCAAAACAGACTATATTTAGTCTTCTTCGACCTAGATTTGGTTCGTCTCTGCATGTTGACGACGCGATTAGCTTAGTTAGTACTGGGTCACTTCCCAGGCTTGTGGAATAAACTGACCTAGTTTGGGGAAGTTCACAAATATTATTGTTGAGCGTTGTTTAGAAGATAGGAGTGAAGAAGCAGGTTGGAACTAATTTAATGTGGTAAGCCTAGTTTTAATGCCTACGAAGCTAGCGCTCGAGGGTTTGATCTTCTGGAAAGGCAAATCATTGTGTGATGAGCACGAGTATTTGTTCGTGAGTATTTTATTTCGTAAAATATGAATTTATCTATAAACATAAGTATGTTTATCGTACTCAATACTACTGGCCTAGAGGTTAATGTGTAGAAAGTTATATTTCAAATCGGCAAGCCTCAAAAATAAAGATAAACAACTTTTGTTGGAGCTTCTTTACAACTAAGGTTAAATTTAACCAATCCCAGATAAAACTATGCTGTCAGTAAAATCACTCTCCTTTTGTCTGTCATTGGAAAGAAAATGAAACAGATAATATGTATTAGTCAGATACTGGATAGGATAAGCTGGAAGGCCAAAAAAACTCAGTACAACCTTATACCATTATAACTTTATTGAAGAGGACAACAATACATTAGAGCGAGTCAACAACAACAACGTCACATTGAGCTGGAACTGAGTCGGCCGGGGCTGAAGAGCATTTAAAGTTACAAAACATACAGCTAATAGAATCAATAGATGATACTTAAATACAACTTTATGTGGAATTTGTAAAAATATTCCTTGGTAAGGTTTGGGGGTTAAAAATGGTAGGTTCTCATACGCGTTGGCCTGTGGTGGTGGGGCCATGCGTTGGAACAGCGGTGGGTCATTTACAAGGGACAAAACTGCGCCAATGACGGAATAGCTCATGTAAATATACATATCTACACCATTTACAGCTAAACTTCAAGGGATTTCAGCGTTAACCTCCAAAACAGCTCTCGTATCACAATAGTTTTCATTACGTGACAGTTGCATAAAGCACTATTTTAAAACATTCAATCAATCAATCAATAATTTATTGCAATCATAATGTTTTACATAGATCTTACTTGCTAGCTTAGAAGTTAACACTAGAATAGTTCATTATGAACCCTGATGGGCACCGCAAAGATGGTATTGTATTTGCACCCATTGTGGAACGGTGTTATAAATCATCTGTTAAAAACATGTGTCAATACGAAATTAACGAAGAAATTGAAAGTGACAAAGTACAAAGTTGATCCATTAAATGACGTCAGGTTGCACTTGAAACAGCTGTCAGATGTTTAGGTCCCTTTTAATTTGTTTTATTGAACAGTTTACAATACAATGATAACATCCATTTGCCCCGGCCAACTTGATCTAAAGAAATATATTATAGATTTACGGAAAGGTACATTTTTGTGCACAATTTTCTACATGAGCCATTTAAATTAGACAGGCGTCAAAAATATTATCTTTTACAATCTAGTGTTAAAATAAAGATGAAACACTACTTTTACAAATATATACTTTAGAACGTGTAATTAACGTACGTTTTAGCCGGCAACACACTAGTAGTTTAGGTTAATTAACAAAGACACTACGACTTTTTTTTTGTGTGTATTGTATAATTATAATTATTTTTTTATCTCCCTGATCAAACAGCGACAGCGAGGTTTTTGGATATATTACCCGTTTGCTGAAACACTTTAGGTGCGATGCACTATACCTAGTAACTTAACATGCGTCACACTGCAACGGTTTGCTCAGGGCTTTATAACAACATTTTTATCGTGACCTGTCAACGTCACATGATATTTACGTGAAAAAATATGTATTAGATTGTCCACATAATAAGGTGTTTATTTATTCGCAGTGGAGTTTGCTCTTGAACAATTGGGCTATCGATGGTTGGCCAAGTCACTATAACGTCCTGTTTGAAATGTCATACGAAATTGTGAAACGATTGAATGCGACAAAGTACATAAATGATCACTTATTTATGCTGTTGACTGTACGTCATGAGTATTTCAAAGGAAACCAATTACAATTTAGTCGTTTACTGGGAAACAATTGAAATATGTTAATGTATCAATTTTTTTTTTTAAAGATTTTATTAGATAGTCATGAGTTCATGACTTTTTGGGTCAACTGACAAGCAGTTAATAAAATAAAATAAAATGAAATTGATCGATATTCGAATGAACATGATTTTTGACTAAAACATTTTTTTCTCAAAAAATTGTCATAGGATTTTATTGCGCACCAAGTATTTTTATATATTGACCAAGACACGTAAAATATATTTTCATAATCGTGTTATAATAAAAAGCTTGATTATGACACTATTGTGAACAATACTTTTTGTACGAGTTCATTAAAATTAATAATTTAAGTCATTAATACAATCACCACCACATCGACATTTGTATCAAACCACGGCGTCCGTAATTGTTGCAGTACTGTGCTGTTCTGTTGGCTAAAAACTAGCCAATCACAAAACGTATTTTTTTTATTTTTTTTATGCCCTGGATACAGAAGCAGGTTTAAATAGATTTTTGACAGATGACGCGACGCTGCTACGTTCCGAAACGCCATAGATTGGCAATTTTGTATCGGATCGAGTCTCCTTAAACAAGGACACATATTATTGAAATTCGAAAGTTCTATTTTACATATTAACGTTGCAGTATTCTCTATGAAATCTTAATACACAGATTTTAATCGACGAGTACAAAAAATATATTTATATTAACAATTATTTCCGATGTTTTTTTTCCTTACTTTCCGTGCGGTGACCTTTGTTATGATACGAATTCTGACAAGTGTGCGTTGGGCTCGCGTTGATTCGAAATCGAATTTAAACTTGAATACGAACTCGTACATTCGAGTTCATAAATATGTATTCACTTTAGTGCCTTGTCATGTAAGAATTATCACAGCGATTAAAGTGACAAGGTACTAAAGTTTATACATATTTATGAAGTCGATTGTACAATAGTACCTACTGCCCGACAGTGCAGAACCCTCGGTGCGACAATTTTTTTCTATACAACATTATACCGAATACACCATTACGAGATTTGGAGAAAGACAGGCTTGATGTTAGCTTAGCTTCGATTCCGAACGAAAATCACGTGAAATGTTACTTATCCATACATATTTTTACACGTTACATATCCGTGATACAAATTTAAACACATTCAGAATATTCAAATAAAGTTATATTTCAAGTACCTACTCACAGAATGTAACCACAACTCCGAAGAAAAGTATTGTCAATAACACTAACATTTTTGTAACCGAGAAATTTCAATAAAACTTTTATAGAATTCTTATTATATGTCAACAAGGTTGTAATTCGATATAACAGTAGCATTCGGCAGTTGTTGACGTGCGACCAGCGACTATTATCTGCGACCCGCGACTATCGCATGCGACCTGCGACTACCCAACCCCCTTTTTGAGGATGTTTGGATATTTGTCTTTCATTAATTCGTGCAAAAATGGCTGAATAGTCGTCTCGGTCGCATTAGGTCGCGGCTTGCGGGTCACGATCGCGTAAAACTGAATGCTACTTTTGATATAACGTTAGGGTTGTCGTGTACTAGCCTAAACAATACGAGGAGGTATTATATAAACTTTTACTATATCAACCAAAAGCCTTAGCGGCTGAAAATATAAATGAACATATTTAAACACAGTTACAGCTAAGAGTAAACACCCATTTATATTTAACAAGAAAAAATAAATTTCCTTACATTAATTACAAAAAATACTCTTTCAAATATAACTCAGCAAGCACCTACTCTTGTCACTATCCTGATCTTATACAAAATATATAGAATATGATAAACTATCTTCTGCCCGCGACTTCGTCCGCGTAGATTTCGAATATCCTTATTCCTTCGGGAACTTATAATTCTCCGGGATAAAAGGTAGCCTATGGTTAATCCAGGGTATAAGCTATCTTCATTTCAAATTTCATGCAAATCCGTCCAGCCGTTGCAGCTTGAAAGAGTAACAGACATCCATCCATGCATACAAACATTCGCGTCTATAATATTAGTAAGGATGATAAACTAATGGCATCCAAACTTCTTCACAGTTTCTTAGCAGAAGAGGTTGAGCGCAGTTTCAGAAGTCTCAAATTAATTTAATTTACCAATACTTATTTAGATTTCGAGTGCGGAGGTAGATCAAAAGTTGCTTATAATTCAAAATTACTTTATCAAAAAATCCTTAATCGGATATTCATAAGAGATTTTAAAATCGAAGCGTAGTCATTTAAATATAATATATTTTAAAGTTTACCTAATAGATAATAAACATTTAATAATTTGTTATTTAATAACGAAAAATACTCTTCAAGTTTTAAACTACCTTAATACTAGTTATGTTATTTAAACGATAAGGATTTAAATTACAAGGGAAGACAACGTTTTAAAAGGAATATACGAAGATATACTATATAATTATAACAATGAGATACATATAATACTTACAGAAGAGTTATGACAGCCTTCGAACTTATTAATACTAAAATAATTGTGCCTATACTTTGATATATGATATTTCGTCTCTAGAGTCTGGCAAACGAAAGCTGTCCACAAAAAAGGGCGGCAATTCAAAAATCAGCAGCTGGATAAGCTGGATTAGGCGAAACTAAACGTAGTTGATATTATTTTATTTGTCAGAAATGTTAAATTATTGTTTCTATCTATCAACTCCGTTTGTTTAGTGTACAGACATTGATATCTGCTGCAGATATTTTGAATTGCCGCCCGTTCTTGTGGACAGCTTTCGTTTGCCAGACTCTATCGTGTATCAGCCAGAAGTGGAGTGTACAGCATCTGTGGTAAGTTATATTCTATATCCACATCTGGTATTATAACCTATTTTTTTCTTTCTAACATCTAAAGATGTATAGTAGAGCAAATATATAAGCTCTTGCCTGTAATTGAACAGCATTTGACAACGATTGTAATCTTTTTTAATAAAGTAACTATACAAACTACAGTCTGTAACTGTCTGCCTTAAGTCAAAGTATCTATTGTGTATATTAGTTAGGTTAGGTTAGGTTACTTTGCTAGAAAAAAATAATGCTACAATTATAAAAACCGTTTTAGATCAAACGATTTTCGTCGACCAAACAATACGAGAATTTATGCCACTCGGTAAATACTAATTTTCTAACTCATGAAATTTCGAACAAACGAATTTGGCTTGGTTTCGCCTCATTTTACTGTGGCCCAACGGAATCATTTGACACATTCTTTTTTAACTTCCACTTAGACGCTTCTTCTTAGTCCTTATGCGATCGGTGATCGTGTGGTCGTGTGATCCACACGATTGTCCGATGATTTTCCGAAAAACTGCCAACTCACGGGTCGCTGGCGATCGTAAACGTTGATCGGCGAGTGCAGCCGAGTATGACCTCTGCAAGACCGTGCTCGCCGGTAATCGTCGGTGATCGCCGATCGTAAGGAGGAGCCATAAAGTACAAACTTCAAGTAAAATTGCAATTGTTGAGAAATTTGTTTATCAAGGCGACGCAATCATCTTATCACATGAGATAAAAGATAAAGCTTTTAATATATTTTCACTTTGTGTTATCCCCTTTTTTGGTTCTAAAACAATTTGTAAGAAAGAGAGACTAGATCCCGAGTAATACGTGCATTTGCTATTAATACTTAAGTGATATATTTTATTTTAAATCACCGAACGATGTCGGTACAAACGCGCGGATTACTATAGTTAACGACATATTTAAACATTTAACACTAACATTAAATGACATAGAAAAAGGTCGTAGAAAAAGACTTACAGATGTATCTATTCTCACTTGAAATCACCTCAGGTTACATCAAAATTCAACTTGGCAATGACCCCTTTTAACAAATTTTAAAATTATCTAATTTTGATGACTGAAACAAATTTTGGAACAAGATAAAATGAGACATACATATATTAGTTAACCAGTGTAGAAAAGGATCACGACTAGATTGCATAAGCAGTCCACACGAAGATAAAATGTGTATGTAACGTGCCTACCTACTGTAACAACCACGAGTATTAACATGTAACAGCCTAATGTCAACCACGATTACTTAAGATACCACCACACACCAGTTCTTTACCAGGGAGTTAACCGACGACTTTTATCCGTCTGTAACAGTATTTACAAACCGGTAGAACATCTTTGAATAACGATGTATCCAAATTCCAAATTCAAAATCGAGCGGCATATGTTTATGTGCGCCTTACAACCAGCCAGTGGTTGTTATTAGAGCTGGTGTAAACGACATGTTGTAACTGGCTGTACAGCAGAGCTACAAGCAGATCTATTGAAAAAAAAATGTATGGCTGCTATGTTCTATAACACACTACTCAATTTAATCCTCTCTGTACGATAGATATCTTATATGATGATCTTATGCTCTAACACGCGTGACATAACGCTGATTAACGCTGAATTAGTCGTGGCTGGCGCCACCTGTGTGTGTGTTCGTGCGTTTCTAATTCAAGCTTTTTTTTATACCCCTATGGTGGCAAACAAGTGGACGACACGTGGTAAGCGGTTACCGTAGCCTATGGACGCCTGCATACCTACCTGCAAAAACCTATTTACTCCGCTCATGTAGAACTCCATACATGTCCCCAGGGAAAACCTCCACAGGGAGCTCATTCCACAATCGGAGCGTTTGTTAATAGAATAACGTCCATTTTCATGTAAAAAAACGTTTGCGACTGTTTTTGACCTTGACCTTGATTTGATAGTGGTCAACTATGAATTTGAATTTTACATATTTGTACCTATTCGACTAATCACAGCAAATGTCGAATGCTCTTCGAAGACTCTGTCGTTTATTTCAGTCAATTCAACGTGCTGATTATCAATAAACCAAAAACATTTTATATAACTACAACGAATGAAGGTCGACGGTAAACTCCCAGTATTCTGATGTAGACAATTAGAAATACTCTTAATGATATTCAAACCCTTACTATACACAAATATCTATTTTCTCACACGTGTACAAGAAGGATGGATATTTTTTTTTTAGAATGTCTTTTTAACATTTTATTTAACAATAACTTTACGTGACTACGTTTAACAGATATCTTAAGGTCTATTTTAGGAAATTTACGTCATATTGTTTGTAGAATAGATAGAAAACAAGATTGATATGTCCTTACAAGTACCGTAAACCTAATTGACAATCAAGATATATTACAAGATAGAGGTCTCAATATGTTTCTTAGCTTTATTATATCCTGCATGGTTATCTTTGCGCAGTCAATTCATTTTATAATTTAGAATTAATACTTTCAATATACATTTTATGGACATTAATTTAAAAGACTTATATATTATTTTAAAAGTTAATTTATTTAGTAAATTTTAGAAAAGATGTACCTAAAATAATGTATGTATGTAAATAATATATCGATTATATTCATTTTAAATACTTATGATGAATTCCAAGAGTGATATAATGCAATTTGCTTACCTATTAGGGGATATGTTGTTTCAGATAGTTATAAGATATGTAGGCAGTTTGTAATCATTTGAACTGGTTTGAAGCGATTTTATTACGTCTAATTCTTACCCATAGGTCATAAGAATATCTTGAGATATACATAGTTATAGTCGAAAGCCCCCCCGCATGTACATATTTCTTCACACACGATTCTGTTGTCACTTTCAGTCAGGTGTAATATGACAGAGGCAGAAAATCGACAGAAAGTCCTAAGTTTACTTCTGATTTTGTTAGTCAAAGGGTGATGGGCAATTTTGTATGGACCCCGTCCCCCCCCCTCCAACAGTAACGGGCTGCAGGTCTATATGTTCATTAGGTTAGGACCCAATAAAAGACAAAATACTTATCTTCGTAGCAAAATCAATGGGATTTTTTTAATGAAAACAAAGGGCCAGGCAAGGCAAATCATCTACATACGTGTTCATTTTCAAACAAATTTCATAGTTCCATACGATAAGATTATGATTTTTCAAGAAAACCCCATACATATATATGGTGATCGTCGCCATAGAAAAAATACATCATATTGCCAAGATCTATAAACTGGCACATGTTTCATCACTGTTGGTGGGTGGGGACATTTTTACCCATCGTCCTTTACTGATAATCCATAACAAAGAATACTAGTCAGAATAATAGAGGGTACGACTCTGACCCTCCATAGAACGGGGCCAAAGCAACATTACAAAACAATCCGTTTGGTACTTTTTTACGACTTGAATCATGATACTGTGACACGGCTCCATGGTAGGTCAGGGTTCCATTGGGCTGATTAGTATGTCAAACGATATCACAGACAGTTGAGATAGTTTTGGGCCTTGACAGGGAACGATTAGTTAACTTTCACCTCGCTCAGTTTCCTATAAATAATTTGTCAAGAATCTCAACTCATGTTTTACCATGAGTCCATGACAAAGCTATGCAGTTGAGTTTAAGCTGAGAGAAAAGGACAGAGCTATATACATGCTACAGCTTTGTCTCTTACACTCGTCTTAAACAGAATTGCTTAGCCATGTCATAGTAACCCATAGCTCAGTTCCAGGAGCTTAAAAATAATAGAATTAATATTAACATACACGCACTAATCTGCACTCCTTAGAAAAAAAATCTCGTAGAACCGCGTATGTATTAGTGACATTACTTCTTAAGGGGGGCTAAGTTTGCTTTGACTATCAAATTACACCTGTATCCTTTTAATTTATAAGTACAGTAATCCAGATCCGTTTACAGTCAAAATTTCAGTGACGTCACAACGCTAAAACTTTAATTTAGTTCACAAATATCTCCTTTCTGAAGTTCCGTCAACAAACATTCAAGAATCCATTCATTTAAGCAGAGAACAGTATAACACGTATTGGTACAAAAGCTTATCAAACATTTTCTCACTTTTCATTTACTCATGCATGACCTTGACCTTGAATATAAAAGGTCACTACAGACGACTACATAATTATCTCTAAAATGTGGTTCACTAATGTTTTACCAAATCATCATTTTACAAACTTTCATTTTTCAAAGAGTTACTTTCCGCTGCATTGTACCTCACCGAATTTATTTAATAAGCCCATGTAACCTTTGTAATATGTAATGGTTTAAGTACAAACATGTTTTTACGAAATGACAGTTTGTAAAATTATATAGTTTGGTCAAAAGGCAGGATACACTAAAATGTATACGTACATAATCGTAATTTTTATATCCGGGTAATATGTAATATGATTATATATTTCCATTTGCACTACAGAAGGCTTTAATTTATTACTTATTTTAATATCAGTGATGACTTTGGCGTACAATCGAGTCGCTGTCGACCGTTTGCGGTTAAACGCTATGCTTTCTCGGAGGCACTTCTTAGAAACCTCTAACTAAACATTTAGCAAATGCCAAACAAGCCGTCTTAATACATTAAATTAAGTACTAGAGTATTCGCTTCGAGTCTCGCAAAAGAAACGCAAATTAGTGTCATTAACGATGTAAATGCACACCGTAACAAACTCATTCAAATAACCTGAAAATTCCATCAATTAAACATACGCTAGCCCCCTAACGTAGTCAAACAACGTCAAAGAAAAAAAAATACGTCTATGTAGAAGCAAATACATAAAATTCAATACAGTGAACAGGATTCGTCTGCAAACTGCTACATAAACACATTTCTTCCTTAAGTACATACCTTTAACACTCACTACTGACTTTCCAGTCTTTCATGCAACTATCCCAGCCAAAGCGTCCCACGCACTGAACAACCTCGATCTTGAAATGTACCCTCTATGTTCGTAACGTTGACCTTGAGTTTGGAGTTTAACGCGCGTCCTAGCGCTCGGGCCGCAGGGGCGCGAGCGCGGCGAGGGACGCGCGGCGCCGGCGCTAGGAGCCGGGCGACGCGGGCGCCGCCGAGTGCGGCAGCCCCGCCGCCGAGCCGCGCGCCGCGCGGGGCTCCAGCTCCAGCGACAGCGTGTACTGCCGCTCCTCGGGGATCACGAGGTTGCGGTCCAGCAAGAAGTCGCATACCTTGGAAATTGGACATCTATGTAGTGCTGCTCTAAATTTAGATTTCGTGCAAATTTTTAGTAGGGGAGAGACGTTTTAAAGCCACTGCGTTAAAAATATTCATCATCATGTCAGCCGAGAGACATCCACTGCTGGACATAGGCCTCCTTCAGAGCTCTCCACTCAGACCGGTCTTGTGCTTTTCGCATCCACCGCGCTCCCGCGATCCTGACGAGGTCGTCACTCCATCTTGTTGTTTTGTTAAAAATATTATTAGTGTTTTTTATCGTTAGGTATTATCATCATCATCAGTTCGGCTGCTAGAACCTCCTTCACTCTCTCTATTAAGGTTGGTTTCGTTTGATCTAATTCGCAATGCCAAGGACTGACGGCAAAAATATTTTTTATGGCACAGACCAAGAAGTTTCCATAGCATTTTAAATATTGAAAAGGTAGTAATAACTCAGGGTTACCTTTGGGATGTGATCAATCTTGTACGGCGTCTGTTGGAAATTCCTGATTTCGCGAATCACGTGCGCGATCTGTAAAATAGTGGATACATTAGTGTTTAAGCTATTATATAGTAAAGCTAAAGTAAAATATATTGCAGCATACAGACTAACTGGTACTCGAAAATAAGAAATTGAAAGCTTTTAAACATCTATTATCAGTTATTCAATTTATAGCCAGGGTCTGAAAACAGGAATTACTTATTTGTCATGTTTTATTTTAACAGAGTTGAGTTATATAATATAATTATATATTATGCAAACGACCTTAAGTTGGCGTCTCCTTCATTCTTCTTGACAGTCAGCTCTGCATACATTTTTACAAGGCCCTACTTTTTTTTTTTCTTTTTAGCTATTTAATCTTCGTAGGTATCTTATTTATCAAAATATATTAACGAGGTGCGATACTTTAGAAGGGACGAAGTGTGCCTGAGGGATGAAGTTTCACTACCCCTGCGCTACTCTAAGGGGTCTCACCATCCGCATCTTGGAGAAGTTGAGCAGCCCGTCTGGCGTGTAGTTGGTGGTGCCTTCGTCGATGAACGAGAGGTCCGACAGGTACATGCCAAGATACGGGATGCAAGGCGGGTCACATCTGTATTTAATAAGAATTACGATTAGATCAATCTTTATGTCAAGTTATAGGAAAAGCCTTTAATCATCGGTATAGGCATTGTTGATTGGTAATAATGACATGAAACAAGATCTAGCTGTTTTTATTAAATCTATTATGTTAATAGCCTTAGACAAGATGCATTCGGCGATCGTTATCGTTTTCGAAAAGGTGTAGTCAGACGGTCTCATGGAGCGCTTACGTCAATTCCATACATCTTGTCAGTTTTCGAAAATAGTTTTCGTTATGTTAAGTATCGACAAGGTCGAGGCTGGTATACGCTTCACCAGAAAAAAACCTAGTTTTAAGATTGCTAATCTCGATTGGCATGGTACTTGCATTGTAACCTCAAGCCTGGGTGGCATGTAAAAACCGATAATGGGCCTTTCTCTTCGTGATCGAGTTAGAAATCAGAAGAAAAACAGATGTTGCTGGAAAATTAATTAAGACACAAGTAACACACAAGACATTATTGGACAAGTAATTAGTTGGCTTTTAACTTTAGACTATCCGTCCACTGAACGTATTTTATGGTGAATTTCCAACCTGTCCTCTGGCGAGATAATTTATGACCACGGAAATTATTTTTGAAACTTCCTTATGTAAGCCTTATTGATGTGTAGCTATTTATTAGTCCGGTTATTAATATTAACAGAATACTACAAAATCTTAGTGCTATAATTTAAACTTATGTACTTTTGAAATTATCTGGTTGCCCAAGATACAGGGTTTGCCTAGTTTAGGAACCCCTGTTCATGCCTTTACCTTATTACAAGTTTTCTTTTTACAAATATATCTTATCTTATCTTATCTTATCTAAATGTCGCTGCAAGTGACCACTTCTCATCAGGTGGGCTGTCTGCCTGTTTGCGCGTCGATGGTAATAATAATAATTAAAAAAAACTGGACGTTGATATTATCGTTGTTTCAAGAGAAGTGGAAGTAGGCGGTAGAGATGGGGCGGAAGAGTTTAATCAAGTCCTGTAGTTATACATGTAATTAGGAATTATGAACTGACCTGTGCAGTGCATCCCTAAGGATACGGAACCGACACTCGGACGATATGATGGTCTGCATCTTTTCCATTGTTTGCTTGCTCTGGAACAAACATTTTTATATTCATCACATGCATTTTAAAGTCAGCACCTTACCTACTTCGGGAATGTTAAAGATCATACTGAAATTATACAAACCCACTCTCGGTCTGGGAGACTCCCCGTGGTTTTCGTGAGCCTGGATTTAGCAAAGTTCAAATAATCCCAAATATGACGTGACTCGGCATTGGGTCAAGTTCATCAAGCTTTTATTTTTGCTTGTAGGTTGGTGGTTTTGAGTAATGAATGTTTGAAGCTCTGCGAGGTGATGATCTGTCGTCGATTAATCGAAATTCGGAAATTTGGACCGGGGGCGAAGTTACCGGCGATCAGCTGTTTATAAATGTGTGGATTAAAAAACTGTAATTCTGCTGGAAATTATGTACTCATATTTGATTATTATTTATTGTAATGCATTTCACAGTGCATTAGTACCGGTTACCGTTATACTGTGTTATTTTTCGAAATAAATAAATATTGACGAATATAAGGTCATAATATCAAGGTCAAGGTAATATCCGTGTTGGAAGTCAAGGTCACATCGGTGTAGGAACTCACGGTCTTAGAGACCTTCTCCCAGGTCTTCTTGAGCCGGTAGACGGAGGTGTTGGACAGCGCGGCGCAGACTTGCAACACGCCGTTGAAGTTGTGGAGGCAGCGGGCGATGTCCGCCACCGCTGCCCACTTCTCGATGGCTGCCACGCGCCCTGGAGACGAGGAGATTTGATTAAATGCAAATAATACATTAATTACAAACAATTGGTAACTGGAACTTGGTTAAAAAGTGTACTGAAAGAGATTATGGCTATAGAGGTTGGTCTTAAAAACATTTTTTTTTTGTTTATTATTTACTGAGAAAAGAAATACACTTTCTGAAAATACTAGTGCTAGTCACAGCTAGTGCTAGACATAAAAAAACACTGTTGCAATCAAAATTGCGTCATTCTGACCTCTAGTACAAACACTGATCAATTCAATATTTTTTACTCAGTAAGAAATACTTACTCAATTTTTTGGTATGCTTTTGAAACAAAACAAACATTTATAAATGATTTTTATCACAACACCGTCGTGGTGGTGGTTTAACCTTGTGCACGATCCGTCCGAATCACCATCACCATCCACTAAACATCCACCTGCCGCTAAACAGTTGATGTCTTCCATACGTGGACGCATTCCAACTTAATCCTCAAGATTGGTAACGTATTTTTAGTGCTGAGATTGCAGTTTTAAGGTTGCTAATGTCAATTGATATGGTACATACATAATCTCCTCAGAACCCACTGTGGCCTGTGGGTTAGTTTGTCTTCTTAAAAGAAAACTAAAGTTGTTCTTGATTAATTTACACACATATACAAACATTACCAGCAAGAGTATATTTCTTGAGGATCTCGGAGATGACAAGGTTAGAGATGTGGTTGAAGTGTGACGTCATCAGCAGGATGTGAGGCGCGCGGTCTGCCTTATCGGCCTTAGTCCACGCCTGGCCTAGGAACTCCCTGTAACATGTGATTTTGAATAACGCTTGGAAATGTCATAATAGGTCATCTAATATTTTTTATTGATCCGGTGGTTTTTATCACAAAGCTATGCAGTTCAGTTTACGATGAGATAAAAGGAAGTAGTAAACTTACTCGCTGTGAATGGAGCTGAAGATCTGATAGTCCAGATACGTCATCTGCTCGGCGATCTCAAGAGCTGATAACGTCTCAACGCTCTCCTTAGTTGGCACCTGAAACACCAAGCCAGTTCGAAGTTTAAAAGATCCCTCAGAAGGGTAGGTATTAGAATTGTAAGTCTCTAATACGAGACGGGGGTAGATATTGTATTTACTAGCTAGGGGACATTGTATCTTAATGTTAAACCTTGCAGCTCTCTCCTACTATTATGGGCTCCTTTGACTTCTCTATCTCACAAAAAACGTCAGGGTTGATAAAGTATTTTAAAGGTTTTAATTGCACGGGTATATTTTCAGGGGGTTATTAAGACATAGCTATGCAGTTCAGTTTACGGTGAGAGAAAAAGACAGAGCTATATAACTGCTATAGCTCTGCCCTTTGAGCTCGCCGTAAAATTTACTGCATAGCCATATCATAATAATCCCCCAGGAGTTTTGTGAGCTTATAAACTTTTTCTATGTCATAAATAAAGCAAATTATTATAATGATTATTATAACAACCATGTTGTAGCTCACTACTGGGCAAAGGTATCCTCGCACTTTTTCCAGGTTTCCCTGATTTTAGCAATCTCTGGTACGTTTTCAAAATGATATCCAACTCAGTGATGTAAAACTTACTGGAGGAGGTGCAAACAGCGCCTTCAAATCCACCGCACGGTCAGGAGACCTCTCCAACAGACGAAGCAACTGTGCTGCCGCTTTGTGTTCGGCGGGCAGCAGCCCTGGGCTGCCCTCGATCTCCTTCAGGAAGTCCATAGTCAGGCCGCGGAGACGCTCGTCAGACCAGAAGTCGGATGAGTGCTTGGAGATCCAGTGTCTGGTTGTTG
Organism: Acleris sparsana; assembly: GCA_923062465.1. NCBI lineage: Eukaryota > Metazoa > Arthropoda > Insecta > Lepidoptera > Tortricidae > Acleris > Acleris sparsana. Next base: position 1,992,493 of record OV281302.1, on the reverse strand, counting down.
GAAGGATTGGTAGCTTAGTAAAGTCAACTGTTGACACTGAGACTACCGTCAAGACAGGTAGTCTTTACACTCTTATACTATGTTTTCTTAATTCGGCTATAAGTATGGTTGCACAAAAAACTAGATGACAATTATAAAATAGATAGCAGTTACAGCAGTTTTATGCGGAGCTGCAAAACTGACACTGTAGAAAGACCTTAAAAAAGAAAATCTTTCTATCCAGAGTATTAACTTGTCTTTTTCTTGGATGTAATTCCAAATTAATTTATTGCTTACAGCCTACAAAGAGAAGAATAAACCCTTCGATCATTCATTGATTACATGACTCGCATATCTTCATTTTCATGTCTCGAAACTTTTTTGCTTTACGGCCCGTGTTATTGCCGGGTTAAAATAGTGCCACTCCATGTCTTCCCGTGGATGCCGTAAGAGGCAACCAAGGGAATGAAGGCTTTTAGTGCTGTTAGACGATTGGCTTGCAACCTGTCACTATTACGCTGGTATTAGTGTCTGCCTAATTAGTAGTTATAGAATTATCACCAAGTTTTTATACTTAAGTGTTAGTGTGTTTAGTTTTGTAGAGTTGTAGGTACTTACCGCATTCTGGGATTACAGCTGTGAATGTATGTACGAGTATGTATGTATTGGTTTACATGCACCATCGTATTAGCTTCGGAGTAAGGAGTAAAAGTACTTCAGCTCTAACCAGTGAATGTTCATACCTTAACACATTAAGAACTCTCATGGTAGCAGCGGTTGATATGACCGAGTCCCTCCTGGTTTGGGGAGGGGAAGTTGTCGGTGGTGACCTTGGGTTCGATGAGGCTGACGTGGCCACCGCAAATGCGACGGCAGCAGTCGACGTACTGCTCCTACGCACACATAAAACGAATGAAGGAGGTCCTATGCATGGATATAATAATGCAGGTCTAGGCGACGTAAATGACTGGCATGAAGTAAGAACGCCGGTATAGGAATTGCGAATTAGCCAACTAATGTATGCTGATTGGTTTTATCGATTCGCAGCAAGGTACAAGTTTTAATGTAAAACAAATTCGGAAGAAAAATTGCGTTGCCGGAAATCCAAAATGGCAAGATGAAAAATTAGCTGTTGACATTTATTACCCGGACGTAGTCGTCTGAGCCTAATGACAGAAAGTAACGATGTAAATAGACATAAGGCAAGCCAGTCATTTAGTTAGCCAACTTCTCAACATCGGTTGTAGGACTGGTGAGTGTTGATGAGGGGAGCGATGTAGAACATGATGAATGTCTTTTGTACAGATATAGTTGGAATAGAAAGAGGGATCAGAGGTTCTTGTTGTATGTGTATTAACGGTAAAAGAATTAGACAAGATTGAGTTGTTAAGATATAAATAAAATCTGAAATACTCTATGTGAGCTAACTACGCATGCCAGAGAAAAAGACAAGTAGATTAGAAATGGGAAAACCAAAAATAAATTGTTTAATGAACATGCAGAATTTTGATTAAGTTGTTAGTTTTTCCAAAAGGAAAGACTGTTTACTGTCCATTGTATTAACCGTGATTCAAATGACTCAAAAAATATTTGAGGCATTTGCATCATTATATACAATTATAAAAATTCAAACATTAGGTAACCAACTTCTACGAATATTTAAAATATCAATTAATATCTTCAATATAAAATAGCCGAATTGTGTTTCTTCCTGTCTGGTATGGATGATGATGATCGTAAAGGTGAAGACACGAGTGACCAGAACAGATGACAGTGAAGAAGTCTAGATTGCTTCGGACATGGTGTAACAAAATTCAGGAATTCCAGAGCGGAGTAAATCGTGTTGTGAGTCTTGTTCAAAGTGTCGTGGTTCAGTGTGCCCTCAGGCGTATCTACAGTCGAGGACCAAACATTAAATCTGGAAAAGGGCAAAACGCTAAAAACTCTAGGACAAGCGAATTCAAAACCGTCCTCTACGGCAGCTCTAGAAGTCTGCTCTCTACGAGTTACCTCTCAACCACTCACCACAACGGGTCTTTTCCGAAGCTGTTAAACGAATACCAATTATTATTAAGCATTTTTTAAGAATTCAAACAATTTTGAAGTGACCAGGGCCACTGCTAGCTCCCGTTATGATCCTCTAGGCGTGCAAGAGCGTCGCTATAGACAAATCGTATCACAAATCTTAAAATGAAATTTGATACATGCGACAACATTGAGAATTTGACAAGCTCTCAATTTGTGCTAAAAGTTAATTAGTAAATCGATAAGTCATGGTTAAGAGAGATGATGGAGTTGGCAAAGATGTTTTTGGCTTGGTCTTACCTCCGGTGAGACTGGCGGAACGAGGTGATGACCACCCCGGCCTTGGATTGACTGGTTTCGCGCCGATAATTCTATTAAAGTCAGACATATTGAGATTAATGCACTAAATGAAGAAGTTATTGTAAAAAAAAGGTAATCTCTTGTTAGTAAGGGTCTCCCCAAACCAGTCGACGCCATTTCGGCGAATCGCGTACGGAAAAAGCTTTATGTCAACGCAATAAGAGCGAATAAGACGTCAATCGGCTCGGCCGACGCGAAACGACGTCTTTCGACGGGAAAACGGCGTTTTGCCGTAAAGCTGTTCGCATCTGTACGACGCTGTTAGCAGCCTACCGCACACGTTCGCATTCATAAATCTCCGAGTGCCGCCGTTCGGTGCCGGCAAGAGTTGAACAGTTTCGACCACGGCCGAGTAGCTACGATGACAGCCGTTCGGCGTCGATAGGTGAGGTAGAGAGCTATCCGTCGTCTCGACGGCCGTACGGAACCAATCGTACGTCTACAGCTGCTGCGATAGCAAATCGCAGGCGATCGGGCTTATCAGCGGCCGTACCGAGGATGGGACGGATGAACGTAGGTTTACAACCGCTGAGACGGCAGATCGGCTAAATTCGAATAGTATGGTGTAAAACACTCGGCGAAAGCCGACTCCGAGTCGACTGGTTTGGGGAGACCCTAAGGTAACAATAACATCTGAATTTATCAAATAATTGTTTGGATGCAGGTATTATCTATATAGTATCCTACAAATTGATACATCCGTATTGGTAACATGATCAAATGTTCTCCATTACCTGTACTTGAGAGACCTGTGAAGTGACGGAGGACCTGGGTTCAGAGCCTCCCCAGAAGCGCCGCCGCTCACTGTTGATCGATGAGTTGGTGAAACGGCGCTCACTGAAAGGATATGGATGGAATATAATACATGGTCACTTTTATCGCTGTGGACAAATGTCGATAAAGCATTCGTCACTCTTGCACCTACAATCTACATACTGGTCAGAAAGTGACAAATGACAGTTATAGGCTCGCGAGTGATCAGAATAGGTAGTGCTTATGAATTAATGCGTGGCGTGAGTGAGATGGGAATATGTTATTCAAAGAACATGCATTAAGTTTAGGTAAATTAGAAATATCTGACCCCTACATAAAATAAGTGCATGTGCATGGATGATATAATCTTTGCTGGTAAAAAACCAAGATGGAGTAAGATTTTATATAACGTCGAGCTTGCTCTTTAGTTTGAAGTTTTATATTCTGCTGTAAAGTTAATTCATCTTTTTCTCTCTGCGTAATTGTATTCATCCCACACGGTGACGATGAACGATGGATGATTTAACATCATCCATCGTTCATAGTATAGAGCAAAGAAGAGAAGTTAATAATACAAATGTTCTTATATCTATAACTTCTCTACTTCGCTCCATCCTTGGCATAGTCTTCGGATGCCTGACACATGTCCATCAGCACTAAATCTTTGGATCTTCTTCTTCATCTTCCTCGACCAGGGATGTAGTGCCAAGTTATCTTGTGCCAAGACGATATAATTCCATAAAATTTGATTTTTAAATATATATCTTAACTGAATATTTTTTTATATCTAACCTACAATCATACTTTTATAATGTGTAGGCAGGCTATCATAAACGTGTAAACATTAGATGATCCGCTAGTTCATGCGCCTTCTCTAGCATAAAAAAAAACTACGAATCTGGTATCCACAAGCATCTGCCAAAAAATAATATCTAAACTCATCGCAAACCTAGAAAAAATAAATATTTATATACGTACCTACCAATGAACTAAGAACATGCAATTCCACCTTACCTAACGGACCTTCTCGGCGTGTACCGTCCAGTGTCGGATGCCCGCCTGCTCTCCTCGGCCGCGGCGGCCGCCGCCTCGCGCGCGCCCTCGGAGCGACGACGCGCGTCCGACGCCGACGCCGCCGCCGGCTGGAGCCGCCGCGGGCTCTGCGTCATGGTGCGTACGCGCTGCCGACCGACCAGAGGCCATATTATCAACTGTCAGAATCTGACAAATTTACGAAGGCAAGGGGATGGTTTGAAGCGATTCGCACACGAACGCGACGCGATGCTCGTCAACGTATCCTGAGTCATGAGGAATTAGATGGCATGCCTCTGCGCATTCATCGACTGTCCTACTATCTCTCTATTGTGAAGGGAATATTATATTGAACAGTAGAACTATTAATCGATAATAGCGCCTAGTCTACCACGAGTCTTTATTAGCTATCATAACGCGTGTTCCCATCTTCGAAAACTTCTATAATTAGGTTATGTATGAGGTTGTATTATTGCTAACACTGACCTCGGAAAACCGCTGCGAAATCTTAAATTTCTCCTCCTTCTTATTCTTCTCCGGTTCTTCCTCTTTATACTTGACGTCCTCGTCGCTCTGCTCGACCAGCTCGATGCTCTCCACCTTCATCATGGCTGCAGCGGCGTCGTTATCCTTGGTCGGGGACTTCCGCTCTGCCTTGGGTTCTGGGGGTTCCGGACTGGACTTCTTTGATGTACCCACTAGCGTCACTGAGCTTATGGCGCCGGGCGAAGAAGGCGCTGTACCTTGAGGTAGGTATAATATTATTAAGAAAAATAATGTAGTAGAAGTGGACACTGCTAATGCTGCTACTGCTAACGACGATGATGATGAATCTGCCGCCTATGATAAGTATTTAGACGAATCCGCGTGAAAGCTTGGATGGAAAGCTGGATCTAACTAGTTTGAGCAGAATGATGGAGGCTTCCAAAGTTCTCTAACTTTAGATATATGTAAACCTAATGAACCTCGAACGTTGTTTAAAGTTCGAAGCTTTAAAGATATTAATTTTAAAGTTAAAGAACACTGATCCGGATTGGCCACTATAATAAATAAACATGGCGTACGCGACTAAAAGCTTTTACTAGTCTCTTTAAAAACCTCACTTTTTGGTGGTTTTTAAACCGATTTATTTTAATACCTTTTAAGGTCTCGTTGCTGGATGAAGTGGCCATTATCTTGGGGATGGTCAAATGACTGTTGTCCACCTCTTCCTCCTCCAGTAAGCGTGAATAATATCAAAAAAGTATAATATAAATAGACCACAATAGACGATTGAGATTATGCTGACAATGAACAGCAGATTACTTACCATTTAGAAAACTTACCTAATAGAGAAACAATAAGAGGTTTTCACTGTTTACTACGTATTTGTAAATTAAAGATTTTACCGGTGGCACCTCGGAATCTCTAATCATGTTTGTCGTTTATCGTTGATCTTAAACTGGTCTTCAGCGGTGTCAACTTTAAATTGAAGATAACTATAAATACAAGTTTTAAAATTCAGGCCGAAATTGGTTTAGAAGAAACAAACATTCGGACAAACGATGCATTAGGAGAAATAAAGATTAACGATTGTATAGGGAACCAAATTTAACACGCTGCTGTATTTTCAATTTTTGCGTCGCTCATTCTGATGTCTCCTGATTCAGACTATCCAAAGCGTTAAGATTCTTATTTCGATGAAACATTTGCTGCAGATTAGTACAATAATAAGAAAAAATTAATAAACGAGGGCAAAATCTTTACCTTGCATACGCTTATTGAAGAAGTTCTTCGCGATGGAGCCATCAAATAGGGAGACAGTTTTTCTTCATCTTCACCTAAAATATCATTTTTTTCTTATATGAAAAGCATCACAAAACTTATGCGTTCCTTATTGGCTTATGTTAACAAGTCCATTGGTAGATGTAACCAGTTAATATTATCAATAAGGTTGCATCTAAAATCGTCGCATTTTTTTAAATCAGAGAACGTTGCCTTACTTTTTCGAGATGTCTTCCAGAAGCGCGATTGCCAATCCCTGTCACTGAATTCCGAACCATAACCTGAAGTGTAGAGAAATAGAATATAATAATAATACAATATAACCTAAAAATAAGGATAATTTAACCTTTAGTAAACATAACTGAGTAAAGTCCAAAAAGTTGGGCATGCTAACTCACGCAATTAAGCTTTTCCGCTGTGACACGAGTTTGCCATACAATTTTTTGAAGGGATACTTTTCAGTTTGTATGAAACTACGCTTAACTATGGTCCATCTTTTTGATCCTCATCCATTTACATTTGATGTCCCCGGAGCTGCCCAAAACGCGCCAGGACAGACCACCAAAGTGGTGCAGTGGCTGATTCTACATAACCCGGCTTCCTATAGATATCGCCCCGAAAAAGGTATACATTTTCTTTTGGTATGTAATCCTCACCAGAGACAGAGCTGGCGGCGCTGGTCTTCCTCGCAGCGTCAGGCGGCGGCGCCAGCTCCATCTCCTGCTGCGACTGCTCGTAGAACACTTGCTTCAGCGCCTCCAGGACCGTCACGCCGTCGGTGAACACACGGTACGTCAGCAGGAACGTGTTCAGGAAGTCGACCGACAGGAACCGAAGGTCTACAACGTTTGAGGAATTAGTTTAGGTAAATAATGGTTATTACACAATACAGTTACAATTGAAACAAATAATAGTAGTTTATAATAACATGTTAAAAATACGTAAAACAATTTAATCTAGGGAATAAAGTTGACTTACTTACAACAGCCGGTATTATAACTATATCGAGATACTTTAATAATAGAAGACACGTATAAAGAGATAGTATACCAACCCGTCCGTCCGTCTATAAGACTGCAAATGGCATGCCGTATGTCTAGCTGATGATGATACTAAAGGTAAAATGATGTTAATCGAAAATAAGTAGGTACTTAGCTATTTGTCCTACTTGTAAAAAGAAACGATGGTTGCAAAACGTTGTTCTAGTGAAGACAGGGGGCCTAGTCACGATGCATAACGCTGTTAGCGATTTACGAAAATCTACAAAATGTAAGAATAGAAAACAGAAACGTAGCAGCGCTTGCATCTTGGCTAACGCGGGGGTTATCATGGCGTAGCTATCCAGTTCAGTTAACACTGAGAGAATAGGACAGAGCTACATAATTGCTATAGCTCTGTCCTTTACTCTCGGCGTAAAATGAACTGCACTGCCATGTCATGATAACCACCTGGGTTAAATTAGCAAACGCGAAGTGAATACAGACTGCTATTCGAATCCAAGAAGGGTGAAGTAACGAGTGAAAACTTGAGATCAAATGGTTTACCGGTAAGTCTTTGAAGCAATCGCTGTGGTGTGGCCGATCTGATCTGGGGCACTTTGCAAGAGTTGAGCGTCCTGACCATACAAAAACAATATGTTACATTCAATTAGCAACCTCTTAAAATAATTTTGAAAACTTGATTATTTTATCTGATATGCAACAGAAGCGCTGGTTAAAAGATATTATCATCATCATCGTTTCAGCCGTATGACGTCCACTGTTTGCTGGACATAGGCTTCCCCTAAGTTTTGCCACTTGGACCGGTCCTGCGCCGCTTGCAGCCATCAGTCAGCCTTGTTGGAGGCCTACCCACGCTGCGTCTTCCGGTACGCGGACACCACTCAAGAAGTCTTCGACCGCATCGGCCATCTGTTCTGTGAGCGATGTACCCCACTCACAACTACTTAAATCTAGCAATCTAAGGGCTATGTCGGTGACTTTAGGGGGATTTTTGATTCGGAGACAAAAGATATACGGAAAAAGTTGTAAATACTGTTTTTTGGAATAATCGTTTTCCGCTTATCGAGATCAAACTAATGAGTCACATCTCGGTGGGGCTACGTTAAATATAGCAGAGATCTTATCGCCACTTTCCGACTCCATCACCAAATCAGCTCATAGATACCGTAATATTGCATTGTCATTGTGGTACAAATTCCAGCCCATTCCATTAACGAGAATTGGTTCAAAATTGATTTGCCTATTTTTGACGGACTACTTATAAACATTCCTACATATAAACAGTGCAAGTCAAATGCATTTCAACTCCGGCCCTTTAGGAGCTCGATTTTAGTACCTACGACGCACACGCTGGCGTTGCTATGCTATCCGCAGCACCAATTGGCAAGTTCGGGCAATCAAAGTCAGTTCCATTTCTTTTGTATGCGTAATATAACCTGCACTACAAAATTCAAAATTCAAAATTTAAATTCAGTAAATTGGCCACATGAGCGCTCTTTTACACATCGGTAATATAGAGAGGAGTTTGCGGAGAAGAAGCGCCGCAAGAAACTCCAGCAGAAGCTCATACTAGGCCCTAGTATACCCTAGTAACTAGGGTATACTAGGTATACCAGGATTGCGACCCCCGCTCCATAAGGCCGTGCGGGTGAGAATAAGATAGCACGATTCCGATGATTTATGACCTGACTTGCCACTTGGTGCTGCGGATAGTACAGTAGCAGAGCTAACAGGAACCAACCTGCTGAACCGTATGTCGACGTCGTCGGTGAAGAGCGCGCGGTCGGAGCGGCAGGCGGGCAGCGAGGCGGAGGCGGCGCCGCACGAGCCGCACGCGCGCAGCAGCTCCGTCAGCGCCGCGCTCTCCATGCACTGCGCCAGCTCCGACGTCCACGCTGCCTTCTCTTCCAGGGTCGCCGCCACTGCACAGGGAACATCAGCATTACCATGTTAGGCTTAAGGTTTTGGGTGAAATGATAACTCTGTCAAGTTGTATGTAATGTTTTAGGTCATAATCTCCGCAAAGTAATAACGTATTTTTTAAGAAACCGTTACTTTTTCAGGATATTTATAAATCAAACTGTACCTTACCATTAGATACTTAAGAAATTCTGAAAACTTTATAGTTTCAGCGACATAAAAAGTTATGACTATCAATAATTATGTCAACAATAGCATTATATACCAACATTAGGTCAAGTTCACTTTAGACAGTGCCTGGATATTTATCGAAACTCATTTTTGGCAAGTTATCTTAGCGTTCAGAAATCTAGTTACTTACAAACGAGGAGAATCTATTGAATGCTGCTTTGGAGATTACTTCTATTAAACAAATAGTTCAATTCGTAATGTGGTAAGTAATTACCTTTTTGAACGCCAAGCAGCGAAGTATTAGGACGTGTCTCAGACGCCACGAGTTTGTGACTTAGGAAATTTGACGGTACTTACCGACGTTTGGCGTCAGAGCCACAAATTTCTGATGATGAGATTTGCCGGCATTGGCCCTCAAAAGGTTAAGTAATTCAAACAGTAAAAAAGAAAAAAAGAATCTTTAAGTTTTTTTTTTTTTTTTTGTGTGTTTGCCTTGAATATATTATTTATATTTCTATATATTTACATTGGTTTTGAACTCTTTTCATAAGTACAATCATTTGAAATCTTGCCAGTCACTTTTACAACTTTAGAATATTTAATATTGATCTTGGCTGCGGCGTCAGAATAAGATTACCTACCATGTTATGGGTCAAGTCACATCTATCAGCTCCGAATCGCTTCTTGTCTACAGAAAATAACTGTTTTGCATGGAGATGCGTACGCATGCGAAAGGAGAATTGACACACGCATCTGATAAAACGTTATTATTAAGTATGCATATGTAGACAAAATGCGAATCGGTGCTGATAGATGTGACTTCACCCTATAAATATTACTTATAATGCACAGCAGTCTGTTAGCAACATCTTGTTCTATCATCAAAACTTACCCAAATGAGCGCAGATCTGTTCTCCCTTGACCTCCACCAGTATTTTGAAGTCTTTACCCTGGTAGGCGTCTCCACCAGGAGATGAGCAGATCGAAGAGGCCTCTGGGAAACGAAAAACGTTATATTGACATGAGTCACCCCATAATAGATTTTACACTTGAAAAATGAGAAGCAACCATAGAGTGTCGTGATTTTCAAATCTTAAGCAGAATAATTACTAACTTGTCATACATAGTAAAAGGAAGACTTAAAATCTAGTCTGATATCTGTCTTTTCGGTAGGAACTTCAAACACAAGAATCCTACTACTATTATAAATTCGAAAGTTTGTTTGTTCGTTCTTTGGATGCAATTAAAATGGAGATAGCTTATACCCTGGAATAACACATACTTCGTCTCGGATAATTAAAAAGTTCCCGAGGGAACAACGATAATCAAAATCTACGCGGAAGAAGTCACGGGCACAATCTAGTCTAGTAGGTTATAAATTGTACTGTAATAAGTATAACTATTGACTTCTTATCATCTTTAAACTATGGTTGATATACCTAACATTTTGTTAGGCTTGTATGGACTCAAGACGAACGCAATTCACAATGTAGTATCGAAGAACTCCATCCAGTCTCACCGTCATCATCATGGCTGCTCGGGTCTTCGACCAGCAACGCATCATGCAGCGGCAGACGGCCAGTCGGAGGCAGGTGCAGCCGGCCCCCAGTGGCTCTGGTGCTGAGCAGGAGATAGTTGCTGAAGAGGAATGCTTGACGAGCCTGCACCGATGCTCGGCGACCTTTGCCTACCACTTGGGAAATTGTTCCTGGAGAAAAAGAAGGTGAAGTTTTAGGTTGCAAGTTGCAAGTGTTGCAAACAATGCTTTTCGGTTGTATACATTATTTTTGTGGGTATATATTCATACTTTTTTTAAATTTATTTAGATAAACTACAGCTCAATTGATCTTGAAATGATTTCTCGTTACTTTGATTTTTGTCCAAGGAGTGTCATTAGCTATAATTTAAACTAGCAAACTCAGCTATACGGAGGTTTAAATCTATAGTATATAAAGCAATCGAATTTTCCTAGTTTTCTCTTTGCGTTAGTTATCCTACTAATATAATAAACGCGAAAGTTTGTTTCTTTGTTACTCACTGGATTTGGATGAAATGGAGATAGCTTTTACCTAGGTTAATTTTCATCCCAAAGGAATAACGATAATACGGGCAAAAGCTAGTTTTAAATATAGGCGAGGTAAGTATACCTTGTCTGATGAAGACTTGATTGACATCCAGTAGAATATCGCAGCCTTCGATGATCATGCGCTCGACTGCTAGGTTTTTCCGCAGGTTTTCTGTCTCACTCACCTAAAAGATTGAATACTAAATTATTTTCACATAATGCCATAGACCAACTTAAGGCAAAAGTGATTATGCAATCCCACGAAGTAAAATATAAAAAAATAGAAACATAAGTAGTTATGTTCAAAATGCGTGAGTAACTTTTAAAGTACTCCTCGTTATTAACACGCGCGTGAGCAAAATTATACACCTATGGATAAATTGAGTAAGATTTATTTCCAGATTAAATAACCAAGACCACACGACCCCTCAGACTTCGTACGCGTTGAATCAATTTCCCACAGCTCTTCCTATTCCTCTCCTATTTCTTCTCCTCCTATTTTCGAAATACCCCGTCTCAGTACCCACCCAAGCGCCTTAAAAGCATTGAAATAGAGTCGAAAAGTGACGAACCTTTTTATTCCGTGCCTATGCAAAGGAGTATTTCCATTAAATGTCAAGTACTTCGGTTCAGCAATTTAGGCTGTGCATTGTTTGTCAATCAGTGATCCAGTTAGCTTCGAAATATTTCACATGTATACATAGAACATAGATGATCTTTCTTCCTACTTGTTTATTTCCTGACTCCTACACGGATTCCTTTCGTGTTGTAACTCATTCAGATGAGGATGTTCAGTCATCCTACCAAGAGTTCAAAGCTTTTCAAGGTCTGCTCAAAACTGGCTGGCCTTACGGCGAAACAGATAACAGTGCAGCGGTACTCGTAATAGCTAGCAAGTCACTTGCTCGCAATTTTAAATATGTTGAGCAATTTTCCACATTATTTACTCTTTATTATGACAAAGACTAAGACATTTATTGCCAGAACATAGTAATTATACAGATCTTCGTGGAAAAGGATGCGCTTATGTTCTACCTTAGGCATGCAATGTTATAGTACAGATCGTTTTTCATCAAGGAACTCCCGAACGGAGTAAAAACATTTTTCCAATAGCCACTTTGTGATTAAATGGTCAAATTTATTAAAGGGGCATTTCTGTATTACAAGTGGGAAATGATTGTAAATTTTAATTGCCATAGAGTAAGAATTAACTTTGAAAATATTACATTTTGACCGAGGCAAGTACAGTTTGTCCTTGTATCTAGTGGATCTTGTGAAAACTTCAGCATGAGTAGCAAACATAATAGGGTTCTTTCTAGCAAATAATGCAATCTGCTTAATATACATACATGCACTGCAGAGGCAGTACTCCCATGGCTTGAAATAAAGGTTTACATGGTGTTAGCAAATGAGTATTACATACAGCTCTTATACACCTTTTTTGGGCTACAAATGCTTTCTTTACATCTACGGAATTGCCCCATATCAACAATCCATAACTAAGCTTAGAAGCCACAAACCCGTGGTAAGCCGTAAGTGCAACTTCTTTCGAGCAGGTACTACTTAATCTATGTCACATGCTTGAGTTCACGGGACCCACCTCATCGTGCATCTGGCGCGAGAGCTCCTCGAGCTGCGCGCGCGCGTGCTGCAGGCTGCGCCGCTCCACGTGGTCGTGCGGCGTGTGCGCCAGGAGCTCGTGCAGGGTGATGATGTAGCGCGGGATCTGGGGGAGTCGGGAGGATTTGAGGTTACGGGAGATAGTATCTAAACAGCTTTTCAAAATAGAAGAAGAAGAAAAAGAAATGAAAAATACATTTATTTACTACATACACAAGACACAGAAAAATAAATAATTGAAAACAGTAATAACAATAAACAAGTAGTGAGTGTCTTCGCGCCAGTGAATCGGACACTGGCTCTGGCATAATGCTGAGGTGTTCAACACCTGCAGCGCTGACTTTCAGCCAGCTCCGAGTGTGACAGGCGGAGAGTAAACTTAACGAATAAAGTGTAATTGAAAGGAAATATAGAATAATTATATATTTTTATTGCACGGAGAATCTTTAAAAGGTATATAATTTAAAATTAGTGACATCATAGAGTCATCAACAAAGAAATCAAGTCGTAAAAAATATTAAGGACTTTTGCGTTTTTACATCACTTTGACTAGTTACACTACCAAAAAGTATTTGGATGACTGTATACAAATTTCCCGGGTTTACCTCTTACACGAATCGTATTGTATATTTTGTAATCGCTCAATATGCTCTAAATATTGTCCACACTTTGATCTGTGGTAAACGATGTTGATCACGCATTTACTAACCTATTATTGTTAAACACTTTAGTATTCTTTTTTGATGTGATTGTCTGTTTTTCTCAAAAAACGAAAAAAAAAACCCAGCTTTCGATATAATTACTGGAAAACGTCTAGGATTAATCTATCACCAATGTTTTTGACTCCTCGCTGTCTGGAAAAAACGCACAAACTGTATAATTTCTATTTTCCAGGTCGTTTCAAAGAAAAACTTACCTGATGCATAGGATACGTGAGAAACGTCTCCAGCGAGCGTCCCTGACAAGCTGGCTTACTCTCCAGCCTCGCCAGGAGTTGTGCAAATGGCTGGGTCTGCTTGCACTCCGTGAGCACCTGCAGGGAGTAGTGATGGTTCCTCACATACTCCTGGTAGATCGTCAGCATTGGCAGCAGCATGTCGAACAGGTCCCCTGTGGACACGCCTACCGTCTGATTGTTTGGTTGACAGTTCACCAGGGTTTGAAGCTACGACGACACCGAATGCCATGCCAGCTAGGTTGCCACTACGGTCTCGGGTGTACGTGGGCTCTCGAGACAACTACGCAGGCTTTGGGATCTCATGTTTGGGCATTCCTTCTGAGTTAAAGAGTGGTGTGTGGTCAAGGTCACAAATGAAAGGTAGTTGATATTCATTTTTTATGTCTGTGATATGCTTCTAAGTATCTGAGCTGAGACCCATGAAAATTTGCCTTACCAAGACAGTCACCTCAATACTCCAAAGACTGCCAAAGTGCAAATGCATTGCCTACCCTGAGGACTAAGATAAGATAGAATGCCTGTACGCAAAAAAGGATTGTCTTATCCCCACAATAGATATTTGTGACCTCGATATTGCAGGATATTTTACTTAATGTCGGTGTGGTTATCACAAGATGCATTTAAATGGGTAGTTTTCCTTGCCAGTTCTGTCATTGCTCGATCGTTTCTTCCTAGTGGAGATTAATACCATTCGCATATTTTCCCACTATATTTATTTTTCAATTGGGGTCTTCCCTACTGCTCAACTATCATAAATATGAGGTAGGTTTAGGTTATGTTAGTTTTGCAGCAGACTCTCGGAAATAGGAGCTCGGCTCAAGCGCAGCTTCGTCGACCCTGTTAAATTCAATTTCGATATATAAAACATTGGTCAGTTGAGTTTGTTGAGCAGTGGGGAAGAAGGGGAAAATAAGTTTAGTGGGAAAGTATGCGAATGGTATTAATCGCCACTTGGAAAAAACGATTTTCGGCATATACAGTACACTCTCAATGTCAGAAAAAGCCAAGCAAACTTGAACAGATATGGGGTTAAGTGTGTAAGTACTGAATGCATTTGTTAAATGAGAGTAGGATCTTGTAAGTTTAATGGGTGCTGTTTTGAACAGCAGTTCTTGCTGATCATGCTTTGGTTTAAGGGCACATTCCTCTTCAATCTGGAATAGGATTGGGTTAGTATTAACTATAGACCCTTGGATATCATATTTAGGGCTTATAGTAAGCCAGGCCATGCTGCGCTAATCTATTTCTCTAACTAATTCTCTAATTTCCTCTATATTATACTATATACGTACTGTTTGCTACGTAGTTTTAATTTTTTTCTATGCCAAATAATGAATACCTATATTTCTATAAAGCCTAATATCTAAAAATGTTACATAACTTCTTGCTAATAATAATGAGGCAGCATAGTTTTACCCGACTGCCAGGGAAGAAGGGTAATGTTTTTAGAAAAATAGCTCTACTACAAGTCTGTTGGAGGTATATTTGATGTAATAAACTTGTCAAGATATTAAGATTACTTGTCAAGATATTACCTACCTCGCATATATTGGTCTAGACCGATATTTCATCAGTTTTTTTTTATCAATAAGTCGTAAACGTATTTCTTTCTCTACCTTCCTCTTCATCGGTTTAGGTCATAATTAGGACCAAACGTACGGAATTTTTTGCTAATGTTTAATATACTTACGCGTCCTTAACCAACATCAAGTAAACTTACCTTTATGATAAAGGTAGACATACATTTGCGAATTGTCATTGGTTTGATGTAATGATAGAAAAAACTGATTAATCATTTGTTGAAGTAGGAGTACCACCAGGCACTACACAGAGCACACAGATGCAATGGGGAGTGTGGTGCAAACCATACTTTAATTTAGAAATTGGTGAACCAAATGAATGGATGGTGTGAAATACTTTCCTGGCTACATAATTAGTGGCGTTCAATAAAATACACACCATCGCAAAATCCTGTCTATATGTGATATATTTTCTAACGTAGCATCAACCAAAACGCCATTAAATCCTTTACTGATTTAAGTGGTACTGGCTGGCAGTAATAGTTTCGTTCGGAATATGAAATACCATGACACTTTAGTTGAGATGGCGAAATTGACAAATCTTAGGGTCTTAAAACATGCCATAATAAGAGTCAAGTCATAAAAACTGACCTTTCTGGCGTACTTATCTTGCGACGTGCAACTTACTAACTTAAAGACATACAGTGTCTGAACAGAAGCAGTTCACATCATTCATTATTTAGCCCACCGGCATGCAGCTACTGCAAAAAATCATGGCATCTCACCTAATACGAGGGTCGGCCAGGATTCCATCCGAGACGTCAGGCCCTTGAAGAAGATCTGATGCAGAAAGAGAACAGTCTCGCTGTTGAGGAATATGGAGTTGACATCCTCGTGGGTGCAGGGAGGCTTCTTGGAACTAGCGGCCATTTTGAAAGGCCGAAGGAAGCATGTTACCTGGATAGAAATAAAATCTAAAGGTAACAAATAATTACTTCTTTTATATTCACTCTTGACTGAAATATTTTAACCCCCGACGTTATAAGTTTAACGGAGTACTTCTTATTTTCAACGCAGAATTTTCATTATATTGAAATATTTAAATTGTTTTGGTAATCACAAGTCTAAACTAACCAAATCTACGTAATTACTGTTTACGATACCCTGAAAACAAGATGGTTCCAGCCGAAAATAGCTTTCCATGAAATGAAATTCATTTAATGGCGAAATATATACACTTAAGTATTCTGTTCAAGGAAAACGTTCTTCTCCATACTAAAGATTATAAAACGGATTCTTACTTACCGCGCCGCGGTCGGAATAATTGGCGTGTTCTGAATAATAACCGCTCAAGTTTAAATACGTTCTTCTTTTATTTAAATAGCTTCAGTATGTCTAAACATACAACTTTCCTATACCATTCATTAAAGGGAGCAAAAATACCGGGTCATAGTGCGTTTTTCATACAAACGAGACTTTATTGAAGCCTTGGTTCCTCGCCTGGGGTTGTTTTGAGTGAGGTTTAATGGTGGATGCTCCATACCTAACTGATCGCACAACCAGTTAACAAAACAGCGGGAGAGTTTGGGTCAGCACTTGGATTTCCTTACATTTTTTTGCCATTTTAGATGTTTTTCTGAACATGCACAATTCCGGCGTTAACCGCAGATTCATTCAGTTGGGTATCCTAGGCACTCTGGAAGTCCTGTATCGATGCTCGGGGTATTCATCATCAGATTTCACTAAAAGCATTCCCTGGCGAGGAACCAAGGCTTCGAAATAGCCTCTTTAGTACGAAAAACGCACTCTGACCCGGTATTTTTGCTCCTGAGTGTATACACATATACGTCTCCGTAGGTGATCATTATGATTGGCATAGCATTTCTTAAGTCAACAGATACCCTTAACAGAAGCTATTTTCAAATATGCAGGTTCTTCTATGATATCAATCTTTTTTCCATCAAAGCTATACTTAAGTGACCACCACATCAACCAGAAATAGTTGACATAGGTAATGTTAGTGTAGGTTAGGTTAGGTTAGGTTAGGTTAGGTTAGGTTAGGGATAGTTACTTAGGCATAGTAAGGTACTTCTGAAACATTTCTTACCAGGATCTCCATTTGCTCCAGATATTCTTCCTCTGCCTCCACCATCTTGAAGACCAAACTGAAAACAAAAGTCACGTCAGCACCACATCACACCAATAACTAATACAACCAGTGTAAGATTACCTGTTTCTTTTGCGCATACTCTCTGCGTGAGGGCTCTTGATGTACTGGTCGACGATCTGCTTCCATCGTCGTCGGCATAGCCAGCCTCGGAAGAAGCTCTACGGGGAAAGGTATTAGTATAATGAATAGTTATATAGATTCGGTTATCATTTGCAATAAGGCTTGAAAAAAAGTACTTTTCTTAGACGTAGTTAAAACAATAATTATTGGAAAAGACAGTGCCGCACTTTTTAGGTCCGTAGGTTTCTCCGTCCGTCTGTCCGTCCGCAGCCTAGCTCAGAGACTCTTAGTACTAGAAAGCTGTAATTTGGCGTGAATATACGTAATATTATAATAAGTCCTCCGCGGACTACATGGTATAACTGCGGTCGCCAACCCGCCTGCCAAGCGTGGCGACTACGGCATTTTTCCCCCCAATGGTATGAGTCTACAAAAACAGCCCAGACCCCTAGTCCCCGGCGGCCACGTTATTCCTGGCTCTGGTAGCGGCCATGGTAACGGCGGGGCGGGGGGTGCTTTAGGTAATCTCCGGCAGAGACCCGGCTACCAGAAACGACGGACGACCTCGTCAGGATCGCGGGACCGCGGTGGATGGGAAAAGCACAAAACCGGTCTGAGTGGAAAGCCTTGGGAGAGGCCTATGTCCAGCAGTGGACGTCTTTCGGCTGACATGATGATGATGATGATACCTAATATGAGTCACGCTAACAAAGTGGTAAAATAAAATCTTGCAAAAATATATTTTTTTGAACCTCCCCTACACGTAACGTGGGGATGTATTTTTTTTCTCCTCTAACCCGTTAGTGTGGGATGTCGTTGGATAAATCTTTCAAAAATATTGCGACTTCGTGAATACAATTTTTCGATTAAGAGATTCGTTTATCAAATATTAAGCTTTAAAGCGCCAATTGTCAAGTCCCCTCCTTACAGCCAAAAGTACCAATACTAAAAATCTGATAAAAATCTTCAATAAAAGTACATATAATGATTTTTATAGGACAACTACCACGACTAGGTAGACTTCATTGGTTCTTGAGTTACAAACGGTTTAAATGTTAATACCTACCGAAAACTTATTTGCGTTGTTGGTAAACTGACCGCGACCTATGTCGATGAATGGGGCTAACAATTTTCCAACGGCATAGTGAAGTTTGTCGCGAGGTCTAATTTGTTTGTAGTCACGGCTTCGGAAACCTACACTGAGCATGGTCCGACACACAAACCATCTGATGGTAAATGGGATCTGGGACCCATAGACATTAGCATTCTCAAGACTACAGTCTAAAGTTTGCAACCCTAAGCACGCAAATGCGTTGCCATCCCAGAGGACTAAAATGGAATGCCACTATGCTGGTAATTACACCGATTGACTTACTTATCTTCACACCGGAACTCGACAATGCAAATACTGCTGTATGGCGGTGGCGGACGATAAGGTAGCGAAAGCTTGCTGACTGTTTACGATATATTTAGGACGATTATTTCAACTGACTAAAATCTGAACGATATAGCGCGATTCGACCAGATAACAATGAGGACTTAATTTGAGATTACGGCAAATTGTGATGTAAGTGAAACTTTACTCTTATTTTTTTAGGTTTAAGCCACTAAGGCGCGATCCTCACGGCCTGAAATTTTGTATCACGATGTACGTAATCCACCGTGAGCGGCCATATGACCCCCACCTAAGCTAGTCATAGGTTAGTCGGAGCTAGTCAACATCCTGAGGGTATCATACCTGGACCTTCTTGATCTTCCTCAGCTCGGCCGGGTCGATGTCGGGAGAGTGGGTAGGCGAGGAGCTGGTGGTGGACTCGGCGCGCGTCGGCTCGTGCTCCTTCTTGAATGAGCATAACTGCGAACACACCTGCTCATTGTTGAGCTCGATAGCGGAACCAATCACGAGATAGTGAGAATCAGAGAGAATTAAACAGCACCTAATTAATGATGAGTTTTTTTAACTTCTGTTCAGAAAAGTCTCGGAAGTTGGGTCTTGGTGACATATGTGTGTGTATTATCTGTTGGTGGGGACGTATCAGAACGCCTAAAATTAATAAGCCTAATGTGAGATAAGATAAAGATAAAGACAAAGATACGGTTATTTGCAACAATACAATATTAAATCACATAAATACAAAAAATAACAAGACAGAGAAATTGTTGCGAAACGGTCCCAACTCAGCATTCGCTAGCCGTAAAGCCAGCAATGATCTTCTGTAATGTATCAGAATACCTAATGGTTTTTTTTCTGAAAACGTAATCTTTTCAGGTTTTTTTAAAAGGCCATTATTTAGATTTCGCTATGTTAGGTTAGGTTTATTTTGTAACAATCCTGAAAAGTGAACGGTTTCAGAAAAAAAACCATTAGGTATTATGATACATTAGGTTTATTAATTTTAGGCGTTCTGATACGTTCCTCTGTTGGTACAGTCACCTCTAATAATAATATGGCCACAGTTAAGCTTTCAAAAATATGTAAACACAACTCTACTGCAAGTGAATAAGGTTGTATATATATTCCCGAAACCTTGGTGATGTATACATATTTATGATGCTGACTGAACCTAATATTGGATATACTGACGAAGTAGAAGGCTTCAGTAATTGTAAATTTACCAATTTACTTCTAGGTACTTTTTGCAGTTAGTGATTCTTTTAATAGCTTGGTTGTCGATTTTGGTATTGAATATTCACTTCCCAGAAACTGTTAGAGGTTTACCTAAATAATCGAAGCCGGAAATAGTTCACTCTTTTACTGTCCAATACACTATTTGTCCACAATGCATTTTATTTTCTCCCATCCAACCACCCATTCATCTAATCACCAAGTCACGCTTGCAGGAAACAATGATAACTAGGGTATTCAGTCACATTATCTCCAAGAGTTCAGAACCTGCAGTGGTCTGCTCCAAAATACTGCTCCAAACAGGTAAGTGTATCAAGTAACTTCTACTGACCTCAGTCCTGAGCTTCTTCACCTCACTGCTTAGCTCGTCGCACTGCTGTGCATACTGCCAGCGCGAAGTCCTCTCGCTCTCTACCACCTGCAGCAGATGCAGCTGCTTCTGCTCCAACTCCTCCTTCTGCAGCAAGAGCTTGTTGAAGCTGGAGACAAAGTGATCATTAGCATCTGTTTTGTATGGTATTGAGAAGGTAGACGAGTTTACAGGCCACCAGGGGCCTATTGCATAATATAGTACAAGCCCTTACTATGTTTCGCCAACAAACTGCTTTGCAGTTTGGCGAAGTTTGTGATTAGATATTAAGTATTTTGTTGTTACTGAGTTTAAATTAAAAAAAAGTAAAGATCCATACAGAACCACTAATAGAGTCTGGCAAATGAAAGATGAGAATGAAAAAATGGCAACACTATAGTGTCCCCCCTTTCAAATCAATCTAAGAAAAAAGGGACGACACTACAGTGTTGCCATTTTTTCATTCTCATCTTTCATTTGCCAGACTCTATCTTGTACTTTATGCCGTTGGCCTCTGATGGTAAATGAGAACCTAAACTCATAGAAATTTGAGCTCCCAAAACTTTGATCCCAAGATTACAATCCTAAGACTCCAAAGGCCAACCCTGAGGACTAAGATGGAATGCCCAATGCTAGTAATTTTCACGGATGTCTTATTTTTACACCGGAAGACCAAAATACAAACGCTGCTGCGTCGTGGTAGGTTAAAGGTAAAAAGTGGTAGGTACTATGTCCGATGGTGACCATAACTTACTGACTGTTATATTCCCTTAATGGCTTTGCCTTCACGTACAAAGTTATTAATTAATTTCGATTAAAATTAAACGTGTCCAGTAATAATCTAGTTTGTTGCACACGTTCGAACTAAATGTAGAACGAAAAAGATTGAAACTGATTTTTTCGACGTCTAACGTACATTTGCTTGATTACTCTTTGCAGCAATTAAAAGAGTTTAAAAAAACGTTAAGATTCGTTATCGAGCCAATAATGGAAAGTCTACGTAGAAATGTACTAAACGTTTCACGTTGAACAAACGATCGTACGTCGTAGAATGATCTGACAAGTTCATAATCGTGTTCGATAAAGGCTTCCGTCTTCATCGTGAAATTTTAAAAACAATTAAGTTGCTCTCATCTTTTCAGCCGATGCCGTTAATAAACAAGGTTCTTAACTTCGAAAGTGAATTAAAAAAATCATTCCGCTCGTACTCCTTGATAAAGAATGATGGGCAAAAATGTATGGAACCCAGCCCAATCGTCAATATAATTATAACTTATGTAAGCTTATTTATCCCACTATTTGCTGTAATTGTTGTAAATAGTAAAATCAGTCAAGCGTGAGTCGGATATACGGCTAATAGCATTGCAACGCATGCGGGGCACAGCTAGTGTAGTAATAAACGTTGTGTGTGTGTGAATATTTGAAGGCTGATAACTCTCTTCTCCGGGGTTTTTGTAGTTTGTCCCCGTATTAAGAAAATGATGCTTATGTAACTAGCTTCCACGTGGTATACATGAGATTTGTATTGGTTATATGGGCTAAATTGCCCATCATTCTTTCATAATAAGGCAACGTTTACGTTACGTCACGTAAACAACGTAAAAAACATGCATATAGAGATTATGCTTTTATTAACTTGAAAATGATGGCGGCCTAGTTAAAAACAATACATATGTAAGAGGGGTAAAGCCAATTATACGCACAGACGATAACTTACTAATTTTATTTGTTAAATATGTACTGTAGATCGATAAAATTATAAAAATAATTATTTTCAATGAGATCTCAGACGGGTAGACGGACAGACGGATACCGAGAAACTTTCTACTTTGAGTATACAATAAAATACAAAAGAGGATAGCAATAAGTTGAACATTTTTCTCCGAATTTTCATTTGGCTGAAAGGTTCTAGCGGCGGTCACTCACGTTCTTAGTAACATAAACGTTATAAAAGCGCATTATGTGACGAATATCAGGGTCTCCCCACAGCTATCGATGCGGAATCGGCGTTAGCTGATCAAAAAACTCTTTATGTTCATGCAATAAGAGCGAAAACGACGTCATTCCGTTCGCAACGCCGAATCCGGCCGAGCCGACCCGATTGACGTTAGTTTCGGGATAGATATGCTGATACATCCCACCATTCCCACCTAATATAGCTTGGGAAGTCAAGAAATTCCGGAGCTAAACCCAAACAAAGTAATCGTGGAATATCTAAGCCATGCTTTGTCCTTAAGGCTGCCTGTCCACTGGAGCGGCGCGGGGCAGCGGAGCGGTCGAGTAAAAAATCCACGGTATCGGAGTATAAATCCAGACTAACTGCCGAATTCAAATGTCACAATGATAGATAAGGACAAAGCATGGCTTAGCTGCTCAACGGTTATTCCACGTTTATTAAAAAGGGCATCGCTTTATTAGACTTGCGCGATGATCAGAAGCCGATGTAGCGAGGTAAATGTTCGATTTAATTTGTAGCCCTGGCCAAAATACAAACGCCTCTAACGTTTTTTTTTTCCGTAGTTACTACGTACGTTACTTAACAGCGTTGGATTCTTCACTGGTAGATCACGTGACTCTTCGTATCACGTCATCTACCAGTGATGCGATTGGTTTAAAAACGAAACTATTAAAAATGTTAGTTAGCGTGCGTAATATTAGCCCATAGAAGGCGCGTGCGGTCACGTCAAACGCGCCTTGCGCACATTAGCTTAGATTATATTGGTTAATATTGGCACAGCTCCGCTCGTCTCCGCTTCAGTGGAGCTGCACTCTTACCGTAATGCAAGTTAAGGGCACTTATCTCAACCAGCTACACATTTGTCTTCGGCCAACGAGCAAGTACTCGAGGCGAGTCGTGTCACTAACATGATATAACTACTGTCTTGACAGTAGTTATAGCACTTAGACTCACTTTACGTACATGGCGCATCTATTTTTGGAGACACAATTAAGCCGTTTGTTGTTCACGTTAACACCTTCACCGCCTCGGACTACATTGTCGCGGCCCTTTTGTATGAGGAATAAGGAGCCCGGCTTTAAACGGGTTAATACTTGAAAGGTTTCTTCATGGATATAATGGGACGTAAATAGATGCAAGGGAAATAGTGTTTACTCTTTGTGGTATAAACTGAATACAGTCGAGGACAGAGATATTAAAAGAAGATTATTACCCGATCAACTGGAAATTGTAAATTCAGTTACGGAGTTGACCTATTTATTTCCTCACCCGGGCGAATATTATATCCTATATGTCATTTAGTGCGGGGTTAAATATAGATTCCTGCCTCAGGGAGGACTCGATGAGGAAAGATGAGTCAATTTAACTACCCTCTGGTGGAGATCGGGTTATATTTGGCTAACTTGTAAACCTGACTAATAAACCAGTGTTTTTTAGATATTTGAGTAAAAGAGAAGACCAACAATACTATTCAAAGGTTGTGGGGGACGCTGGTGGATGCTGGGATATAAATCAAGTTAGTCAAATAGAAGCACAGATAATGACTTTTTGTTGCCACAAAAACTTCTGTGTATTTTACACATAGGTGACAATTCAGTATACATTGCAATTTCGACTAGTTCAAACATCACAGTGTTTCATTTAAGCTACGCAACGTACACATATACACTTCAATAGCCCGTAATATCAAATCCACATGGCATTACAGGTGGCATCCTTGATTCGATCCCAGGGGCTCGTAAATATCGGGAAGGAAATATATTCCGACCGAGTGCGTTGTAGAAATAGACTTGATCCCGTCGGATCAAAACGTTTGCTCAGAATATGTAATCCCAACTTTCAACATAGTGGTACGAGGTACGAGGAAATGTTATTTAGGTAGCTAGTTTGTTATTACTCGATTAAGTAAATCATCATAGGTGGGCTCGTAGGTAAGTTGTCGACTTGTGATCGTTTTAATTCCATTTCCATGTAGACATTTGATGATTAGCTTATACACTCAGGAGCAAAAAAAACGAGTCAGATTGCGTTTTTCACACTAAAGAGGCTATTTCGAAGCCTTGGTTCCTCGCCAGGGAATACTTTTAGTGAAATCTGATGATGAATACCCCGAGCATCGATACAGGACTTCCAGAGTGCCTAGGATACCCAACCGAATGAATCTGCGGTTAACGCCGGAATTGTGCATGTTCAGAAAAACATCTAAAATGGCAATAAAATGTGCTGACCCGAACTCTCCCGCTGTGGTGTTAACTGATTGTGCGATCAATTAGGTATTTTAAGAACTTTTGACCTTCTCTATTGAACCTCGGAGTATCCACCATTAAACCTCACTCAAACCAACCCCTAGCGAGGAACCAAGGCTTCGAAATAGTCTCGTTTGTATGAAAAACGCACTCTGACCCGGTATTTTTGCGCCTGAGTGTAGTTAGTAGTAACCTTGCCTACGAAGCTAGCGGCCCTGGGTTAAAATCTCGGTGAGGGTGGATATTTATGAGATGAGCACGAGTATTGCTCCTGAGTTTTGGATGTTGTCTATGTATTACAAGTTTAGAGCTTACTTTGGGATTGGGACAATTTGTGTAACGGTCTCCTGTCATTTATTTATTTTATACTAGCGACCCGCCCACGCTTCGCTTTGGTTTATGTGAGTTTTCTAAAACACCTGTACATAAACCAGATTTTATTATACATAAAAAATCCTCTTGAATCATTCTATCTATTGCTGAATTTCATTAAAATCCGTTGAGAAGTTTATAAGATCTAAGCTAACAGACAGCGGAAGCGACTTCATTTTATACTTTGTAAAGAAAAGATAAAGATGGTCACCCTGAATTTCATTGCATTTTGCAAAATTCATAGACAGTTATGTTGCACTGTACTAGATTTCCGAAACTGAAGGCTCTGTGCGCTGTATGTACTTTCGTTTATAAATTAAAAGAAGTGTTTTGGGAACGATGAAACACGAAACGATCAATTGGTATAAATAAATGTACATATGTATGGTATCCAAGGAGATGAGATCCATTCCTTGAAGGAAAAAAACATTGTCTTACACATTTTACTTATAAAGGCGTCACGTCACGTCCGACGCGCTCGTTAGGGCGGCGTAATGAAGAATACGGCACGCGAGAAGTGTCACCTACCTTCATTATGCAGACGTAAGGATGAGGACAAACGGTCCTGCTAAACGTGTGTGACCTCTGCAATGCTGCCCTATATGTTTTCTGGTACATGGAGCAAAGTTTTAACCGGGTCATCCACAGAACTGAAAAAACAGTAGAAATGTTAAGTCGGCGTGTAACGTGGGGCATAGTTATGCGGAGTTCCACGCAACCTTAGTTTTGCCGCGACCGCTTGTGCGTGAAAGTTGTGCGAATAATATTTCTAATGGAAATAAATCGAGATCTTATTACGCTACACTCGGGAGCAAAAAAAACGAGTCAGAGTGCTATTTTCATACTCAAGAGGCTATTTCGAAGCCTTGGTTCCTCGCCAGGGAATACTTTTAGTGAAATCTGATGATGAATACCCCGAGCATCAATACAGGACTTCCAGATTGCCTAGGATAATCAACCTAATGAATTTGCGGTTAACGCCGGAAAAACATCTAAAATGGCAATAAAATGTAAGAAAATCCAAGTGCTGACCCGAACTCTCCCGCTGTGGTGTTAACTGATTGTGCGATCAATTAGGTATTTTAAGAACTTTTGACCTTCTCTATTGAACCTCGGAGTATTCACCATTAAACCTCACTCAAACCAACCCCTGGCGAGGAACCAAGGCTTCGAAATAGTCTCGTTTGTATGAAAAACGCACTCTGAGTGTATTTCGGAATGTAAAAACGAAAGCCACACCAAAAAAAAAACGAGGTAGCGTGTTGTTTTTATGATAATTTGAGTATTAGCGACGACAGGTCTGATAATAAACCGAAGCTCATTCCACTTCCACTGTTTTTTCTATTCCGTGGGCTCATCCGACCGGACCGAACAACTTGCTGTGTCCTGCTACGCCCACGATGCAGCTGTACGTGCCCCAATAACATTAGTCTACGGTATTGCTGATGTTGGGGTGAAGACCGCAAAGTTGAAGTGGGACTGGGCTGGCCATATCTGCCGCATGCACGATGAGAGATGGGCCAAAAAACCACCCATTGGCTTACACGCGACGGAAATCGTAGCAGAGGTAGACCCAGCAGGAGATGGCGAGACGACCTGGAGTCGTTTGCGAAGGATTCGCAGGAGTGCGCTCTGGATAGGGACAAGGGGGGAAGCCTTTGCTCAGCAGTGGGACACAAAACAGACTAGAAAAAATAAATATAGAGAAAACGATTACATTGGTCACTTGATCATAAGTGACAAACGATCATGTATAGATAAAAAATCACAAATTAAATTGAATTCTCGCCTTGTTGCTACGTAAATAAAAATATCAGCAATTATTGTTGACAAAGATAGGTACTTTTAACAGATTAAATGTGAAACCAATTTATTAACTGGAACTGAATAAGCGGCTAACGCGTATGCCTTTGATGTTTCGACAGCGTTTTTATTAAATTAACTTTTGTACAAAGCAAACAAGGGATCGTTTTGATTCGACGCAATATGAGTACAAAGGCTTTTCAGCGAGGCCGTGTTGGCATTTTTGCAATGGGATGTTACACGATCAATGTTATTGATAATATTGTTTCTTACACAGGCGCTCCAGTGTAGATTTTATTTTGAGCGTTCAAAACAGTCACGTTTTAATATTAACGGCGTAATTAAATGTCCTATATCCATCCGCTTAAGTCCCATAATTAAACCAAGCCCGAAACTAAGAACTAGGCCATTCCTATGGATAAAAGCACTTAAATATAGAAAAAAATACTCATGTACATATGGAACTTCCAAGACTCAGGAATTACTAGCACGCATCACATAAATATTCATCATCATCATCATCATGTCAGCCGAAAGACGTCCACTGCTGGACATAGGCCTCCCCCAAGGCTTTCCACTCAGACCGGTCTTGTGCTTTTCGCATCCACCGCGGTCCCGCGATCCTGACGAGGTCGTCACTCCATCTTGTTGGAGGCCTACCTACAGCTCGTCTCCCGGTCCGCGGACGCCACTCCAGAACCTTCTGACCCCATCGGCCATCAGTCCTGCGAGCAATGTGCCCCGCCCACTGCCACTTCAGTTAAATATTCACAGACTACAAATATCCGAGCATATAAATTTTGCATCTTATTCCATTAAAATAAGGTGTAAAAGTGAATGCATGTCTTTTTATGCAACTGTTCTTACCAGGAATCGTTGGTAGACGATTACATTGGTAGACTAACTGTGTCGACAAAATTATATAAATTTAATTTCAAACGCTTCAAAGCATAATTAATTGTGTAAAGAAACCTCTAAGATTTTAAATGATTCCAATACTTTGTTTCGCAAACCAATAAGCCGTGAAGAGCTTATTAATTTTAGATGCGTGTTAATAGATCAAGGCCGCGACCCGGAATGGGATTTATCCGGGTTGCCCGGGTACCGGGACACCCGGGCGTAGAATTGCACCGGGATATTCTTAACTCCGTATTGAATAAGTAATGGGTACAGGGGTTAGGTTTGGTTGTTTGCCGTCCGGGGCTGGGGAGAATGTTGGTTTTTTATTAAACTCACAATAGGTATTCTTACTTACTGGCGGAAGGACTTTGTACGAGTCCGTCTGTATCGCTAGCAACATCCCCCCCTTAGTCCCTCTAGGATAAATGATATATGGGTGAATTTCAACAAGCGTCAAATTATCCTAATTTTGGTGGTATTTTTTATTTTCTTAGTAGGGTTTACAATTAAACGTTTAAGTGACGTCATTAGTCATTATAAAAACAGTGTTAAAATGGCCCTTTATTATACCAAGTGTTTTTTAAGATATAACGATTTTACTAATTATGTACCACCAAAATTGTTATTATCCACCAAAATTACTTTTCTTAGAAAAACTCACGATCAATAATAACATATCGCGCTAATTAAAATATAATCGTTAGGGAATCTTCCTTGTTATTTTTGAAAATCCAAAACGTAAGTTTCTAATATAATAAATAATGATTATTTGTTGTTTAAATAATTTTGGTGGAGACCAGAAATTTTGATAATTTTGGTGTTTCGCAAAAGCCACCAAAATTGTACCACCAAAATTATAAAATTTAACATTTTTTTTAAATTAAAAACAAATGTTTTAGTTTAGCAAAAACTTAACTCGTTACAGTTAAAAAGACACCATAAACATACTTGAAAAAACTATCACACAACAAAACTTTTTGCGAAATAATGACTTATCTGAGTTATCACGATTAATAAAGTGTATTTCATACCACCAAAATTAGATACTTATGTGCTTAGCGGGAAGACGCAGAAAGATGGTACAATTCTTTCACCGTCTATTGCTGGAGTGAAACTGAACGAACATCTGACGCTATATTTGTTTGTTTAATCACGTTTCGTTCGATCATAAAATCAATTTCAATATTCACCACCAAAATTAACTATTTCGCTTGGACAGTTTTATTTACACTGCTCCCAGTTTCCTTTTACTTGCAAATGCAATAATTGATACATTTTAAAATACCTCAACTAATAAGGAATACAGATAACTAAAATATAAGTCTAGTTGAGGCTTAATAAGTTTGTACCACGACATATCAGGATATGCGGGAAGTACAGGACACGACACCAAAATTGATTTTGGATTGAAAATATTTTTTTACGATAAATATAATAAGTTAATAATAATTTTAACTTTGGCTCAATATGGTATTTTGAGTAAGATTATTTATAAAATAAATAGTTTTCCATTACATGTACTTTACACCCCAATTATCAAGTCCGCCGCTCAAAAAATGTGGTTGAGATAATTACCCATATGCATAAGACAAGCGTAATTTTTTGAGTTGTGGGTCGCATCGTTTCGGTCGCGTATTTTCTGCTTCATTCGGTATCGTACAATACCCCTGTTTAGTTAACACGGCGACGCAAAATGAATTGGACTATTGTATCAAGCAGAAATTCCCGAAAATACGCGACTCCACAACTCATTAATTACGCTTCTTTGGATTCACCTTTAACCTGCTCAACAGCAGTGTAAATAAATTAAGGGCAAGATAGTTTATAGCATAAAAACCAACATACTTTTGATCTTGGATATTGGACAGTTCCGTAGTGAATAGTACCGGTAATATGTCTTTTACTCCATTACGCTGAAATGGCAACGAATTTGTATGAATTTCGTAGGGGAGATAGCTTACGCGTGAATTGCTTGCTTTTGACGTGTTTTCGTTATTTGATAGTACGTAAGGATCGGAAAAACGCCCGCCATTTTGAAACATAACCCTGTTCCGTACAGCGGAGACTCCCTTATGGTGTTAATAAAAAGTATTATTAGGTAGTTTATAGATTTATCATACCATAATTTATATGTATAAGCGACAATTCTATTAATGCTAGGTTAGTTTGGTCTGACTCAAATTTTATATTTCTCCGAACCGTGAATTTGCCTATTTCCTAATAATTGATTTAGTCAATCGCTACTACCGCGTATCCTTGGACCTACCGCGAAGCAGCACTGTTCCCGTTGCGTTCCAGTGGGGGTTTAGGCCATCGGTGAAATTACCTAGCATAGAGACATTCCATTTAGTCCTCAGGGTTGCCAACGCAATGAACTCTTCGGTTTGCAGTCTTGAAATTTACAACAAAATCCACTTTCTAGCTCTGGCTCTTGTGCTTCTTCTCAAGCAGTGGTAAACTCAGTGAAATAACCTGTACTATTTACAATGTTTTATTTCATTCAGACGGCGCTTTAGCCTTGTTAGTAGTGACTGCCTACGAAGCTGGCGATGCTAGGTTCAAATCCCGATAAGGGCAGATATTTATGTGGTGAGCGCGAATATTTGTTCCTGAAATCCTGAGTCATAGATGTTTTCTATGCTCTTTAGCTACATCTAGGCCCGAGTTCAGTGAGGGTAATGAGGGTCTCTTACACTGGTTCTACCAGTTTCAGTATTAAGGTATATATATATATATATATTAAAGTATGTATTTAAGTATATATTTCTCTATATAAGTATTTATATCGTTGTCTAGTACCCATAGTACAAGCCTAGCTTACATTGTCCTCTGATATTTATGTATGTAGTTATAACTTACATGCACTGAATACAAGCACTAGAATTTATCCAAACGCAGCTCAGTGAACAGCTCGATGCATAATTTACGTGCCTCTGCAGCGGGCGGGTCAAGGTTATGTAACTTATCCTTTGAGCGTTGCGATTCTCGTTCCCACTTATCATGTAGTTCCCTGCCAAGATGCAGCTACGATGAGTTCTGCGACAGCCGTATTTCTTAATTTCAATCACTTACTATACTCGCATGGGAAGTATTTAAAAATAGGCGATTAATTATTTAAGTTTCTGAACGGCGTCGCTAGGTGTGTACCAGTGTAGTTGTTATGTAAAGTTAAAGAAACAAGTGCAATACGTACACACTGTAGCGTTTCTATTCGTTTCGCTTTTAAACCAATCGCGTCACTGGTAGATGACGCGATACGAAAAGTCACGTGATCTACCAGTGATGCGATTGGTTTAAAAACGGAACGAATAGAAACGCTAGTTAGAGAAATCATCTTGGCAAGCGCCGGCGTTTGTCAATGTTTTGATAGCTGTTATTTACTTAACAGTCTATAACTAATGGAGGTTAAAGACGATATGGTTCTTATCGCCTACAATAGAGGCGCAGGGCACCAATCTAGTTGACGTGGAATTATTAATTGACATACTTTAGTTGTCTTTGACGTACCAAAATGTTGTAGGTACTTACACTGCCGTTGACATAGGTACATACTTGAATCAGAAAATATATAAATTTCTTCCCCAATAGCAGATTTTTTTTATCTTCAATTAGTACTGAATATATTGGTGCAAATGATGCTGTAATTTTACATTAAGCAATATAAATCTGTTCAATAAAACTAAGAATTAAATTACCTACCAGGTATAGGTTGAGTTAGTTTTGCTGCATTCCCGAATGGCTAAAGCACTCAGAAATAAAAGCTCCGCGAAAGCGGAGCTCCGTCGATTTGTAGGCTAAGGAAAAATGCAACAAGATGAAATGCGCCACATCACCATCTTATCACATTTTAAGGTTACATTTCGCAGTGGATTGGTTGAAATTTCCAACTCCTAAACTAAATAGGTAAAACCTTAAATGATCTATCAATTTGGACGCTGCTGTTGTCGTACAATTATTCATTTTATGATGTGTATTTGGATAATACTGGGTTCTGGTTACGTGGTCGTATTGATTTGTAATTACGAGTAACATTCGCTGTATAACGTCAGCGTAAAAGGCAAACAAAACGACACGAAAAAATCGAATGAGCGTAAAAATTTAGAATTCGCCGCCGATAGTAAATAAACATCGTTTTTGTACGTTTTCTACTCTGATACAACATTCATTTTCCTTTTTATTTGCCATGAAAGAGGAATGAAGAAAGAGATATATCATAGCTAAGTATATTAAAAACGAAGGAATTATTTTTCCATCAAGAAATTACGACGTGGCTAGGCCGTGGCCTAGGTTGTATTTCGGATGTTCTTAAGTCCTGGTTGTTTTCTATGTATCTTAGTATTAATTTATCTATATAAGTATGTTATATTTATGTACACGTCAAAAATTTACTTTGCGACTTTCTTGTAAGTTTATCCCTCTTTTTAACCGACTTCAAAAAAAGGAGGAGGTTATACGTTCCACTGTATGTATTTTTTTTTTTTTGTGTATGTTCACCGATTACTCCGTCAATTGTGGTCCGATTTTGAAAATTCTTTTTTGATTTGATAGGGTATACTTCCGAGGTGGTCCCATTGCCACCAAATCGGAATCTGATGAGGGGATCAGTGAGGAATTGAGAGAACTCCTCAAATATTGTAGGCAAACATAAAGCGATTTTAGTATTTTTAGTAACAAGTCTAGCATTTGCATTCAGAAAGTATCATTTGGTGAAGTGGACCTGATGATGAAGACCACAGATGGCCACCGGAACTCTTCAACGGTACCTATTTCAAGGGTGGCGATAACGATAAGATATGTCGATTAAGATAGTTGAGCGACTACAACGAAGAATATTTACTTGTTGAAATATGACTGTAACTTTCCAGTGGCGTTGCTTGCGGCGAGCTCGAAATTTTCTATAGTTTCTCATTTATTGAAAAGTGGAAGTACATAACAGCATAAATAGGATCACTAAAAAGTATTAAATAAAATAAATGTTTAAAAAAACAAAAAACCGCCTTCAAAAATGCAAAAAATAACTTGTTATAAAATGATAGGTACCTATAGGTAGGTCAGTCCAACTGAAGTCGGCGTCCCACAATATTTTAATGATAGGTACAAACAACCACACACTTAA
Source organism: Acleris sparsana (assembly GCA_923062465.1). Taxonomy (NCBI): domain Eukaryota; kingdom Metazoa; phylum Arthropoda; class Insecta; order Lepidoptera; family Tortricidae; genus Acleris; species Acleris sparsana. The sequence goes on along the minus strand of OV281302.1, from coordinate 1,959,726 downwards.
CTGCCCATTAAAGACCGAAGTTAGAAAATGTAGAAAGAGATGAATATAGATTTTACATAAGAGACAGTTTCTCTCTGTTCATCTTCAATAGTCACTCAGCTGTGTTGCTGTTTGTAAATCGGCTTTTGGTTTAAAATAATGTGGGACGCCGACTTCAGTTGGACTGACCTACCTATAGGTACCTATCATTTTATAAGAAGTTATTTTTTGCATTTTTGAAGGCGGTTTTTTGTTTTTTTAATTTTATCACAGATTAGGCCCAGGGCCCTTTTCTGCATTGTCTTTTCCCCTATCTTTTTGAAAACACTATGATAGCTCTTATTATATTGATAGAAATGGCGGCCGAGTTGTTAACTAAACCATTACCAGGCAAAAAAAAAAACGCGCTATAAAAACCAGTCATATGTTGAAAAAATTACACGCCATTCATTACTTTGGTTAAAAAATTATAACCAAGACGCATCTAACGACACCTCATACGATAAATACATTCAACCTTTTTCGCTGTAAAGCGAGCCAAAAAACAACATACACACATATACTCGGGTTAAAGCGCAGTGTAACAGTGGCACTGATCGATGTGAAGTGGTGTCACTGCAACGACATTTTCTATATTTACTTGCCCTTGACCACATGGCACTTTCCACATGACTTCTTAATGGAGGTAAGAAGACTGGTAGATGAATAAATAATCAAGACCAGCAGAAGCCAGTCACGACATGTTTCTTTGGTTTCAATTAGTCTCTTAAATGTCTCTTAGGTCAAGGTTCTAGGCGGTAAAACCCATATCGTCTTTGACTTGTTATCGTATTGTTAACGTTTTGATAGCAATTATTTTACGTGACAGCAACAGACAGCAGCAGCGTGTTTGCGGGTGGTAGGACCTTGTGCGGGGTCCGTCCGGATCGCTACCACCATCTTATCCATTAACCTACCGCGAAACAGCAGTGTTCGCATTGTTGTGTTCCGGTTTGGGGATAAGACAGCCGGTGTAATGACTAGCATAGAGGCATTCCATCTTAGTCCTCAGGGTTGGCAGCGCATTTGCAGTCTTAGGCTTGCAGTCTTGTGAATGCGAATGTCTATGGGTCACAGTTTCCACTTACCATCAGGTGGCCTGTGTGCTCGTCAGCCTTCCCTATGCCATAAAAATAAAATAAAATAAATAGAGTCGCAGGCTGAGCAACCCGACCCATTCGTAAACGTGTTTTTACATAAATATAAGTAATATTAGTAAAGGTAATTTGTATCTTTTTCTAAAGTTTAGCCTGATTTCCAATAACCATAACTGGTTTAAAATTGGCTTGCAAGATGCGACCCAATCATACATATTAACACACAAACATAGTAAAATAAAGCTTGTAAAATAGATTGTAGCTACACGTATAAACCTAAAGCCCAGCTTCACATTTATTGAACTTTGTAATACACTTTGAATTTCAGCTACGAAATTTGAAATGCGCAATTCAATTTGGTAATAGCCACGCCGTGGGCTGCAGCGATGCACGTAGCGAGTTTCGGAGCCATTGTTTGAGCTCTCTCGGAATATTAACACTGCGCAGTATTTCAAGCACTATCCGTTATTAGGACGCAGAATATCTCCTTGAAACGAAATTAATGTTTAGCTGTTGAAACCGTACACTAGTAGTTGAAATCAGTGGGTTTGTTTTGGTATACAATTTTTTTAATGATGTCATACATGCAAATGGCTTATTTGTCATTATACCGTCATCATTTATCATTAGCATTATCACTGTCGCGATGACGTTTCATTTGTGTGTAATTAATGACCAAACCAAAACCGTACTTTCGCAATGGGCTATTAAAAAAAGATTTTCGAGTTAAAAGCTGACATTAAATTGTTAGATTTTTAAATAAGCATGTTTTTAGAATTGTTTTTTGATTTGAGGATTACGGAACTTTGCGGATTTAGTTTGAAATCAAATGTTTTTTATAAACGCAAACGCCAATTTTACATTATTTCGTTACAATCTTCCGTAATAGACTAGAGCGATCTTAGTAGGATTTATTTTGACCTTTGAAGGTATAGAATATGTATAAGACCAAATAAGGGTCATTTTAAGGTGTATCCCAATAAACGTAGCGCAGGAATCCTACCAGAGATATCCTAAGAACCAAAAAAATTAACTCGGTTCACTAATGTTTTACCAATTCATCATTTCGCAAAGACAACTTCCCGCCGCATTATTTTACAATGTCGTGTGGTCAAAAGCCTAACCTAACCTAACTTATTTAATAAGCCCATGTAACCTTTGTAATATTATTATGTAATGTTTAATCATAAACACGTTTTTGCGTTTGCCAAATGATGATTTGGTAAAAAGTCAGGATACCAATGAACCCTGCATAAAGCTGCGGAGAAATGTTTTAATAAATACCAACAAATAAAAAAATGCAATAAACCAGAGGAAGTGTTTTTAAATGTGGTTTTCCCTCGGAAGCAACAGCCAGTTACTAGGCAAACAGGAGCGCTGCAGCGGGTCAGGGCTGCGGCCTTAATCCGCGGTCGCCCAGCAACCGCCCGGAGCATCGATTGGTTTACGTTTCTGCTCTCCTGGTACTTGATCATGGAAGTAATTAAGTTATCGTTCAATTTCTTCTTACTATTTATAAGTTTTTTTATTTAACTTGCACTTTTCATATGTACACTCAGGAGCAAAAATACCAGGTCAGAGTGCGTTTTTCATACAAACGAGACTATTTCGAAGCCTTGGTTCCTCGCCAGGGGTTGTTTTGAGTGAGTTTTAATGGTGGATACTGCGAGGTTGAATAGAGGATCAAAAGTTCTTAACATACCTAATTGATCGTACAACCATTTAACACCACAGCGGGAGAGTTTGGGTCAGCACTTGGATTTCCTGACATTTTATTGCCATTTTATATGTTATTCTGAACAGGCACAATTCCGGCGTTAGCCGCAGATTCATTCAATTGGGTATCCTAGGCACTCTGGAAGTCCTGTATCGATGCTCGAGGTATTAATCATCAGATTTCACTAAAAGCATTCCCTAGCGAGGAACCAAGGCTTCGAAATAGTATGAAAAACGCACTCTGACCCGTTATTTTTGCTCCTGTTTGTATGTTGTAAATTGACCGCCTTTTGCAAACCAATTTTGAACCAGTTCCTGTGAATTGAGCGGGCTTAAATTTTGACTACATAGTAAACCAGCTCTCTAAGAGCTGATCTGATGATGGAGTCAAAAGGTGGCGACAAAATCTCCGCTATACTTAACGTGGACCCACCTTGTTGGGACTCATTAGTTTGGTCTTCATAATGACAATGACACTGCAGAAAAAGTAAAGTCAGCTAGAAAAGTTTGTCCCAAACTTTTTTTTTTTACTCAAAATAATTAATTTAAGTTTTATTTAAATTCCACCGAATATTACTTGTATTATAACTCAAAATATATCTCCTTATTATACAACGGCCGTTTTGAGCATATACGTAATATGAAATACGTAATATAATTGACAACACGCTGGCCTAGTTGGTAGTGACCCTGCCTACGAAGCTAGCGGTCCTGGGTTCAAATCCCGGTAAGTGCAGATGTTTGTGTGATGAACGCGAATATTTGTTCCTGAGTCATGGATGTTTTCTATGTATTTAAGTATGTATTTCTCTATATAAGTATTTATATCGTTGTCTAGTACCCATAGTACAAGCCTAGAGCTTAGTTTGGGACTAGGTCAATTGGTGTGACATTGTCCCCTGATAAATAAATAAATAAATAAATAAATGAAATAGAAGACTTTAAATTCATGTTTTGAATGTAAATGTTTGGATGTTGGTGGTTTTTGACTGAACCAATTCCATTTCTAGTTCATTCCGTGAAAAAGTTCCTGTGAAAATAACACTGAACAAATTGCCGAGGACGAAGTTTCCGGCGAAAGTTATATTTGTGTATAAATTTGACGAAGTACGGGCAATATGGACAGCACCCAATTGAATTTCCACATAATTATAATCCACAAAGTTTATAGGGTCATAATTTTTTATAAACGATGGAAAAATAAATGCAAACTGGAACTATTTTCATCTTCCTAATAGGACACTTAAAATTCATCATCATCATTATCATCATGTCAGCCGAAAGACGTCCACTGCTGGACATAGGCCTTCCCCAAGGCTTTCCACTCAGAGGGCTATGGAGAGGGCTATGCTCGGGGTTTCTCTGCGTGATAGAATCAGAAATGATGATATCCGCAGTAGAACTAAGGTTACCGACATAGCCCGAAGAATAGCTAAACTGAAGTGGCAGTGGGCGGGGCACATCACTCGCAGGACTGATGGCCGATGGGGGCAGAAGGTTCTGGAGTGGCGTCCGCGGACCGGGAGACGAGCTGTAGGTAGGCCTCCAACAAGATGAGTGACGACCTCGTCAGGATCGCGGGACCGCGGTGGATGCGAAAAGCACAAGACTTCAAAATTGGATGTAAAATATTTAAATGAAAGAGACAATATACAAAAGTGATCACGTAAATAATTAATATATGACGTTGCTTAGACTACGAACCGTTTGTGGTGGAGAACGCCACAAATGTCAATATCGCGTGACTGTGTTGTAGTAATCGAAGTATTTGATTATAATTGGTTTGTATAAATTGTATTACTGAGTAGAACACGCCTGCGACTTCGTACGCGTACGAGTACACTGAAAAATAAACTTGGTCGCTTGTAACAACATTGTAATTATTATTAATAAGCGTCTTGATTCCATTCGAGCCTAACAAGACTTAAATACATCAACTAAATAAAATCTTATGTGAATCATTAAAAAACTTTCTGTTGTAATTATAAGTTAATTTTTCTCAACAAAGAGAAAATTTCTCTTGGAATAATCCATACAAACTTCAAGTTCCTAGGACCAGTGGTTTTGGATGTGTTTATCCCAGAACTTGTTGTAAATATTCAACGATAAGAAAGCACTGAAACCTTAGAACAAAATTATTATTCAAAGTTATTTAGTCTTAAATTGAATATTAAAGTAATTATAAAATGCCTTATATGATCTTCTAAATTCGTATGAGTCATAAAATGGTGAATTGGTTTGAATTTGATCACCAAGGCTTGATTGCCGTAAAAATCGTAAAATAACTGTCAATATTTTTGATTTGTATTTACCTTTATTTTTTAAATATCGTTACTTATCAGTTTATCACGTAATTTTCACCAGCTGTGACGTAGAAAAGACCATGTGGCGTTTACGTTCTTTAGCCATTAGCAATATTTTTATTTGTTTTCTCTGCAAATGATGGACAAAAAGATCTTGAGACAAACCTCTCGAAGTATAATTTTATCCAAGCACCTTTTTTTAAAGTTCCTGTTGTCATTGTTAAGCATTTGGGATTGTTCATATTTTTACAATTAGGTACTCTAATTCGAAAACCATTTCGAGGAATAGAGTTTTAAAGCCGTTCTGCATTATTAAGTTTTCAAAATATTTATTAATTTCGGATATTTCGACAAAATTATATTTAACCTGTGTTTGACTTTCGTTTTCGGCTTGAAGCCCTCCTGGGTGTATCTTACGGGTTAGGCGAAATCCGCTTGAAATAATATGTTTTAATGCAGTATTACAATCACCTTTTATCATTAGATATCATTTAATTGTATGTTATTTAATAGAAAGTGCCATTCCAAATTTAAAATAATCATGTCGTCTATAAAATGTCTGCTAAATAAAAATAGATATTAAAACAAAACTATTGCGTCAAATACAAAATTAATGAAATTGGTCTCTTAAAATGACCTATTCTTTCGAATTAGAATGTAAAAACCGTGAGTTATTTTTATTGGTCTATTCTATTCTATCCCAATTAAAGAAGAGGCTAAGACAAAAAAAACCGGCCAAGTGCGAGTCGGACTCGCACACCGTACCGTACCACTATACATCTAAATAAATGTTTTTCTTTATTCTTTATTATATTGGAGTTGATTGAATGAAAGGTAAAATGCGGTTTACGATTTATAACGTATTAAAAAAAAACTAATTATTAGATCTCGTTCAAACCAATTTTCGGTGGAAGTTTGCATGGTAATGTACATCATATATTATTTTTACATTTATCATTCCCTTATTTTAGAAGTTACGGGGGGGGGGGGGGGGACACACATTTTTCCACTTTGGAAGCGTCTCTCGCGCAAACTATTCAGTTTAGATTTTTTTTTATTAGAAACCTCAATATCATTTTTGAAGACCTATCCATAGATACCCCACACGTATGGGTTTGATGAAAAAAAAATTTGAGTTTCTTCTTTCAAAAGTGGCTGTGACATACGGACGGACAGATGGACGGACAGACATGACGAATCTATAAGGGTTCCGTTTTTTGCTATTTGGCTACGGAATCCTAAAAAGAAAAGATAAAAGAAATTTATTCAGTAATCCGCTCGGGCACTTTTACACGTCAAGAATCAACCAGCGCTTCCCAAGAGGAGACCCCTGCTGAGAAGAAACGCCGCAAGAAACACAGCAGTCAGTCATTTTTTAAACATTATTTCATATTACAATGGTACTACTTAGTCTAGCATTATATAAAGCTACAAATATTAAATCACTACATAGTATAAAACGAAGTCGCTTTCCCTGTCCCTATGTCCCTTTGTATGCTTAAATCTTTAAAACTACGCAACGGATTTTGATGCGGTTTTTTTAAATAGATAGAATGATTTAAGAGGAAGGTTTTTATGTATAATAAGTTCTAGATATTGTACGGGTGTTACAGAAAACTCACATAAACCGAAGCGAAGCGAAGGCGGGTCGCTAGTTAAATATAATACTATGATGACCTACACCGACCAGCTGCCGCATCGCTAGCACGGCCATGTCAATATTGGATGCTCACGGTCCACTTAGTCTTTGATTGTGTATGCATGCTAGTTACACAAATTGGCGCTTCTCGATTGTTTTTCCTTTGCAACGACTGCATTTTAAATTCAATGTAATGGAAAATAATACGTTTAACGTAAACAAAAGAACTTTTTAACTGTCACTTTGTACAGTCTGTTTGTAAAATCAACAGCATAAATAATTAATCATGTATGTACCTCGTCGCTTTCAATCGTTTCACAATTTTGTATGACATTTCAAACACGACGTTAAAGTGACAAGGCACATAATTGATCACTTAATTTTTGGGATTTTAAATGTTGATCCACTATAGAACTTTGGCATAATGACAGCGTCAAGTGACGAGATAGAAATTACATAGGAATTAATCGTTGCTTTAAGCGACAAGGTTCTTTAGTGGTTCATCAATTAAAGTCCATTACCGTACCGTTTCTAAATATTATCCCACTTATTCATAAATGTATAATAAACCTAATTCTCTTGTTAAGGTGTATTTCGCGAATGTCGAGTTATTTATAGATACTCCTAGACTCCTACGGATTTATTACACAAACAATTAAGTCCATAGATATCACACGCGAGGATAATTTGTTCGCCAAAAGAGTGATTTTTCTCTTTGCAATAAAAAAGAAAAAAAAAGGAATTATGAGTTAGCTCATCGGGCTTTTGTCAAGTCCGCAGAACAAACCTATTTTAGTAAAAGTATGCTTTGTAACACTTTTTCAAATTCAAATGTAACATTAAAATTTAAAGATAAACCTGACAAAACATTCGTTGGAAATTGTCAAAGTATTTTACAACTAGCCCAATAAATAGGAATTAAATTTTGACTCAACTTCCTCTGAAATTCTGTGGCATCACTTCAAATTGACAGACGCATTTTAATATTCAACGACATATTTTTAATTTATAGTAATTTAAATTCGGGCTCATTTGCTCATAGGTTAACTTACCCGGAAGAAATATTAAAGAATAAGTTCGCAATTATACATTCCTTCCATATTTTTGTCCATTTTATAATTGTTTTCTCTTTTCGACGACGAAATCCCGGTAATAAGCTGAGTCACGGACGTTTTCTATGTATTTAGGTAAATATTTTATACGTAAGTATTTTCACACCACATGCTCGAAGTTGCCCAATTATAAATCATGCAAACCTCAGTTAAAGCAAGTCATTATAACCACCGGCTAACCAGCGGGTTATAATGAGATTCAGTACATATTTATAACCAATAATGAGATTTGAATTCGTACGAAAAATTGTTCCATATAAACCTTTGCTGTAGGTGTAGGTAACTTATTTGAAAATCGAACAGGCCATTACTAGCCATATACGCAAAACAAAGAAAATAAAACAAAAGCCGCGAGTGTTGCAAAACGATGCAGTATTAGTTAGCAGGAGGTTGATGTTGAAAGATTATAGTTTGAATAAAAATGTCGAGTGACGAAAGCGAAAGTGATTTGAGATTTGACGTTGCTTCTAATAAGTAGCCTTGCTTTTACTGTCTCGCAAAAGGTGAGAAAAGTAGAGTATTCTCCTTTGGGATCGCTCAGGAATTAACTCGTAGCAACCTCGCTGCGCTCGGGAGTAAAATCAGGAGTTCCTCGTTTGCTCAGGGTTCAATATCGCGCCCGTGACATAAAACAGTGCTTTATCCCCTCGGTGTATAATCTACTATTATATCGTTGTACCCATAGTATTAGCCTGGAGCTTAGTTTGGGACTTGAGCAATTGGTGTGACATTGTCCCCTGATATTTATTTTATTTTTACATATGCATATACTATTTTACGAATGGGAGACCACAGTTAACCGAATGAAGAAATAAATCTGTTTTACATCGCATTACTTATTCTCCGACGATGTAAAATAATTTCCACTTTCACGCCAAGTTGAGTGCGGCTTCAATTTTCGCGTTTCATTTAATAACCTAAATTATCTAGTTCAATCCGACACCGGTTTCTTCCGGTTTACATTTATCTATAATTAACTAAGAAGCTTGAAACCTTATTATGAGCAACTGTACAAAAGTCTTGCATGAGTTTAAACTTACAAGGAAAGGTACCCAACTGTCCGATTCCGATTTTGTTGACTTTGATATAATGTTAGAGAGTAGTGTAAAATAACAGACGCGTATTTTTTTTTAGCTGCCCAACCTCAACCTGTTCGGCAACCTCAACCTCAAAGTACTGAAAAGGGACTAAAAACCGTTTTTTTATTGTTACTTTCCTACACTGGTTTAATCATATGATTAAGAACATGAAAAAATAATGTGCACGTGTTTTGTTATATCGGCTAAAACTCATATTTAAAAAAAAAACCCTTCACTTTCTTTGGTTTTTTTTTCAAATGATCTTTATCCGATATAACACAACACGTGCTCATTATTTTGTCATGTTCTTAAACATAATAAATAAACTAATTTCTCCCAAAAGGTTGAGTTTGTTTGTTGTTTTAGACTACTCTCTAACATATATCAAAATCAACTAAATCGGAGCCGGACAGTTGAGGACCTTTCCTTGTTAGATAAAACGTCAGGACTTCTTCATGGGAAAACCGTTATTTACTTGACAATTATAACAATAATGGTGGCCGAGTTAAAAGCAATACCATAACGTGTCAAAGGCAATACGATTTTACCTTGTAGAATACAACCAGCAAGTTTGCCCGCGACGCGAAGACAAACACAAACAACTACACTCTCGAATTTAAAATACTGTAAAATCAGAATTTAAATTTAAAACTAGTACATTGTTGCCTAGGCGCGGAAAGTAAGGGTTTTCCTGACGAGGTGGTTAGCAGGCCCAGCAATAGCGAGGCCTGCTAAAATACGAGTCAGGATATCCTCGTTTCCGCCGAGGCATACATAATGCTTTTCTCAAACATGTGAGGAAATAATACAAATACATTTTTAAAAAGCAAATAATTTAATTACGCAGAATGAACGAATGTTACCGACTGTCCATTGTTTTTAAATACTAACCATAGAAATTGGAATGCAAATTCAAAAAGAAACACACGCACTGTGTTAAAAAAGCGAGCAGTTACCTTGGCTGTTTGGAATTTTTGTCTTGGTCCTTTTGATTTTGTATGCAAATTGATAGCATTTTTAAGAAAAATATAGACATGGACGGAAAGTGTTTTCATATGGTTTTTTTACTCCTAGGAGTAAAATGAGGCTCTTTCCGTCCTTGTCTTTCAATCGGAAAACCGTTTTTTCCGAGCATGTTTGAGAAAAAAACATTTTTAGTACAAAAATCGCTACTACGAATTTGCATTGTTATCTTTCAATACTCGCATAATATTGTCCTCGGATAGATATCTACCGCTATCGACCGATGTTACCTTATTCAAATGCTATGCAAGCAACCACAGACCGTGGTTTGTCGACGGTAAATATTCAAAGTGGCTATCTCACTGACTGTTCCAACTAAGGAATCCTTTCTGAGATCAACGGAGAAATAAATGAATATCAGACGACCATTTCACCCATTGAACAAGATTCAAACTGGCCATCTGATGGTAGGTAACTGGGATCAGTGAGCCGTAAGACAATTTTAAGGCTACAATCCTAAAACTATAAATGCATTGCTTACTCTAAGGCCTAAAGGTAAGCGGAAACATTAACTTTTCCGCTGCGTTGCGAAAGTTAGCTATACTGTTATAAGACAAATGGTGGTATCTCGGATAAAACTCCCGTTGCAAGTTCAAGCATATTACTAACGCGTGAGGATTGAATCTGCTTCATTTATTGAATTTAAGATACTAATTGGCGTTGAGAGATAGTATATAAATGTACAAGTAAACGTTTCTTGATTTTAGTCCTTAATTAAGTACAAACTTTCTAAGAAACGCCGTTAAATGGAATGCCCTGGAACACAACAATGCCAATAATGTAGAATGCAACTTATTATAATAGACCTACACGTATTTGTTACCTGACTATCGTGCATTATAATTATACCATACATAGCTCCAACGAAACTTAGCTTTCGGGGAAATTATTATTCGAAAACAAAAACCTGAATATCAAGGATCGCAGATGCGTTGTCGACCTTTAGGACAAAATACGCTCGTCTCTCAATGATCCCTAAGCCGTAGCAGCACTAGTACCCTCAGGCTGTTTATTCTGCAGCAAGACTGACCTGGCTTCCCTGATGGCGTCGACCCAGTGCACGCAGTCTACTTCGGAGGCAGCTCGCAGCTCGTACTGCCGCTGGTTCTCGCGACGATATGTGATGGTGAAACAGAACTGCAACAAACATTATCTGAGGCTCATAGATTTTTGCAAAGGCATCAAGGACCATACTTACAGATTAACATATGTGACGATTCAATGCAAGGAGACACTTTTTGCCTCGTATAGTGAAAATGTGAAACGAGCTCCCTTCGGCGGTATTTCAAACCAGTTATCTATGACATGGGTGCTTTCAAGAAAAGGGCGTCTTTTACCTTAGCCAGGCCGCAATAAAGTGATGATTAATTCTCATCAGATAACTAACCCGCATGCTCGTTTGTCTCCCTCTTTTATGATAAAGTTAAACTTCTGTGACAAATAGACATTTTCATACTGAAGACTACAATATTCGAATTCCCTCTTTAAAACGTCAACAGATCTTGCTACGAGAATAATGAGGATAAATGTTTATAAAAGTGACTCACCCCCACTGCGGGCCCTCGCTCCAGCGGCTTGTTGAGCCTCTCGCAGTAGGATCCTTCTAGAAGTAGGACGCCTGTTGGTCGTGTGTTGTTCTCGGACTCGTAGTAGAACAACAGGTTCTGCAGACAATAATGAGCTTTGAAACATGATGAAAATGAATTAAATAAATGAAATATCGCGGACAATCTCTCATAAATTGAACTAGTCCCGAGTAGTATTGGATCCGAATAGGAGATGACCTTCACCCAGCTGTTTTTTATTTTATTTAATATGTTAAGTAATATATGGCGGAAAGGTAGGCTGAAAAATTATGGAACTCTTTTAAAGTGACTTCAACACTTCAATCCTAAAAACTTCACATGCAATTTTTACAGTAGGTATTCTTAGTAAATATGGTCTTGCAGTAAACATGCTATTACTTTTTATGTCATGGAGAATTACAGCGAAAAACAGGCTATCTGAATTAAAATGCCGACCTCACACCCAAGACTGTTTGTTATCTTATGCTGCAAGTGTTGCAATCACGTTGCCAATCCTGAGGACTAAACAGGAATGCCTCTATGCTATCCCCACACCAGAAAACAACAGTTCTATAAGTACAAAACTTAAGAAAAACCCTCTTGCATGTAGTTGTAATACATCTGTATAGATAGACCTGTCGACATTCCATATTTGAAATTTTACGTAAAATCCAAATCACTTACATATGTAACGTAAGGCCAACGAGACGAGATACATAATGTAAACAAGCCTTCAGGAGTTCAAAACGTTATGGAATCGCGGCACTTCGAACGCAATCCAAACAGGAATGAACTTCACAAAATGGCGGCCCTAATGTTGACAATTTCTGTACTGACAGCTTACCACGCTTGCTTGTACAGTCAACGTCATAAATAAATGATCATTTATGTACCTTGTCACTTTAACGTCATGTTTGAAATGTCATACAAAATTGTGAAACGATTGAAAGCGCTTATTTATGCCGTTTACTGTACCACGACACCAGTCATCGACCAACTGAAGATGTTATTGCATACGAGAAATAATGTACAGATATAAGTAACGGTCAGTTTGTTTACGTTCTTTATCTCGTCTCATTGGCCGTACTATATACAACTACATATGTACATGCAAGAGTTGCTTCTTATAACGCTGCAAGGCAACCCAGAAATCTATACGGTTGTCAGGAAAATATAACGTATAAATGAAATGCGATACTATTTTGGCTTTCCGAGAGGCCGCCCCCTTGGGGAACCTTGAATTAGAGTACCTCCTTCGGGAGCTAGCCTTATTTAGGCCTTCGCTACATGTTTGTTATACCTGTGTATTGTAATATGAAATTGCAAGACAGAATACACCGTTTTTTTCTTCACCCTAGATTAAACATATATATAAAGACGGTCTTATACAGTGTGTGGCCCAAAACCGGGGCGAAAAAAGTAAATGGGGATTCTTTAGAACATTTCAATTAACTATCACAAGAATCTATTATTACAAAGTCTATAATTTTGGAGAAAACAGGTTACAAAGTTAAAAATCGTAGGTAATGTATTTTCCCGTCGCGATATCGTCGCTTGGTCACTTGGTACGCGGTATGTCTGAGTACAGGGTGCCATTGACACACGCGGTAGATTTAGCGGTGTTTGCATTACATTGAATTTGCGATTAAGTTTGTTAGAAAAAAACTGAAAGTTAAGTTTTGATTTTAATTAGGTAAGACCATTATAATGTAATTACCGGTGATCTATAGAGCCCCTGCTTTTAATATTATCCCCGGTTTTGGGCCACACACTGTAGAGTTTGAAAATTGATAAAATGATGGTAAAACGCAACGATAACGTCGGATAATATAAATTATAAATCTACCCCCTTACTAATAAACGTTGAGTAATGGTGGTATAGCTATAGAATGTTTTGTCCTTATCTGTCATTGTGACATTTGAGTTTGACAGATAAAACATTGTATAGCTATTTTGTTTATCTGAGTTTTATGTAACTCCCGCACGTTAACCAGAATTTACTATAAATAATAATCGTACGTGAAAAGTTTTCTAACTGGCCCCTATTTCACCAAGCTTGACAAGTTCGACAATTGTCTAAATTACGTGACAATTGTATTTCATGAAACAGCAATTGTAATAATCAGGTGACAATTGTCGAGTAGTCACAATAAGTGTTGTTTCACAAATATCTACATTATTAAACCACGCTGACAGGTGCGAAAATAATAATAAAAAAATGTCATTTTTATATCGTGAAATGGCATTTGTCAAAACTCTGATACAATTGTCACGTTGTCATGACAAACGATAGTCTTTATATTTTTAAATGTGTAAATCAACCGTATGTTGATTGTTGAAAGGCGTCCACCATTACCGCGTACTTAGTCCACAATTATACAACAATAATTATTATATTAGTTTGGAGTGTACAAACTAATTTTTATTTATTTTTATCAATCGCTCTACAAATGAAACACACACATGACTATACACACTTTTTTTCAGTAAACGAGAGCGGTTAGCTTGGCTGTATGGATAGTTTCCTCAGTCTTGTCGACTATATGCAATTATTCTCACTTTAAAAAAAACTGTAGCAAGAAACAAGATTACTATTTTTTAATTTTGATGGATGAATATGATACATACACTACTACCCGTGTTCGTTTTTTAAAAGTAAGTTTTCCGATCACGTTTGGGTAAATGTATTTTTATTGATACTAGCCAGTGTTTATTTTTTAATTTCAAAGTACGTGTGTTTTGGAAGCGAGCGTTTTCGAGTTTGTCCGACTAAATATAATTACCAATTACAAAACTTAATACTTAATTAAGTACACCGATGGTTTATTATAAATTGGCTTTTTATTTTTTAACGTACGCTCGAGAACCGCTTAAATTTTAAATACATATATAGTTGTGGATATAAACTGACACTGGCTGAATACGAATACCTTTGATCACTTTGCATGAAACTTATTTAAAACTATTAAACTATTTCCCGCGATTTTAGCCACAAATAAGTAAATCATTTGCAATTTGCAATTCCTTTCGTGCACCATTTTTTAAAGTGCCTTGATTAAAACCATTGCAATATGGATATAACTATTTAACATTCGACATGAAAATCAAGAAATGGAAAGAAATAGCTGACGTGGTATTGTGACCCTGAAACCATCCAATGCAGTGTGCAAAGAATTTGTTGACAAGGCGTTAAAGCTTTATTTTTTGTAGTTGGGTGATCTATAACTGCACCAATTTTATTTATTAAATATTCTACACTGGTTTTACTAATACGATTTTTTTTCTTGAACGCAAAGGGAGTGACGTCAAAGGAGAAATTTATTCGTTCTTTATATTCTCCTATAGGTATGTGAACTCATCTAAATCACTGTCACTACTACTCCTTTAGCCATTTTGTAACTAACAATGAAAACACTACAATTGTAACGCAAGCCTGACACAGCTCTAATCTCATGTCAATAATTACCGACAAATTTGCAAATATGTCGATATGGAAAAATTTACAACTGTTTCTCAACATAATTGTACTTAAAATAAATTATGGACAATTGTCACGCGTTGCACACTGTAATTGTAGACAATTATGTATGTCCATAGAAATAAAATTAGATTTGTCTACTTGTCACCTGTTACTGGACAATTGTCCGAGACACTTGTCGACACTTGTCAGCAGACATATGTCATTGACAATTGTAACTTGGTGAAATAGAGGCCTGGTGGTGAAAACCGTACAAAAAGATAAAATATATTTTTTCAGTAAGTAAGCCGCAAGGGCACTTTTGTACGTTAAAAATCTTCCCAATATGTTTTTTTTTTTGGGGGTAAATGTCACACCAATTGACCTCGTTCCAAACTAAGCTCGAGGCTTGTCTGTACTATTGGTATTACAACTATATTAATACTTCTATCTATACATTATAAAATGCTTTGTCCTGAATGACTGTCAGGCAGTCACTGACTGACTGATGACGGATCAACGCACAGCCTAAACCGCTGATCGTTGAGACCTGAAACTTGGAGGGTGTGTTCTTTGTATGATGTAGGCATCCGATAAGAAAGAGTTATCCTAAAATCTACATCTATGGCGGTGCAAAAGAGGGGCAAAGTTTGTATGGGATAACGTGATTCCTTGGTCTAATCTACGTCAAATTTTGCATAAACATTCTTTAACAGAATTGATGGTAGACGTGTTTCCTATTTTATTGAAATTCATCCCCTAATGGGATGAAAAAGTAAAAGTGGGTAGAAAAAGTTATTTTGGGGGTGATTTGCTTCGAAGTTGATACCAATATCCTTAGTGCTTTTGATTTACGTAACATTTTATTTTGACACATGTTTAAAAACTCAATCCGATTTTATTCAAAAAAAGTTGAAGTCTACAGTAAAGCTTGGTGCAATACAAATACCAAACCGCTGAGTCTTAAGATTCCAAATTTGGTACATAGGTTCCTTATGAGGTCTCGGGGTGCAGTAAGAAAGGATTTCCCGAAAATCGACCCCCAACCGGAAGAAGTAGGAGTAGCGGGAAACTAATTCTACGCGGACGAAGTCGCGGGCGTTCTCTACTAGAGTAATATATACTTAAATACATATAAAACACCCTTGACTCCCAGGATCACTAGCTCGTAGGCAGGGACACTACCAGCTAGGCCAGCGCGTCGCCTTCTAACGCGGTGACTAAATTACTTTTTAAAATGCACTCAGCCGTTTTCACTCTACGAGATTGTAGAATATCACATACTTACCTAGTACAGTTTTTATTTTTATACCACAGAGAAGGCAAACGAGCACACAGGCCACCTGATGGTAAGTGGGAACTGTGACCTATAGACATTTGCATTCAAAAGACTGCGAATGCGTTGCCAACCCTGAGGACTAAGATGGAATGCCTCTATGCTAGTCATTACACCGTGTTATCCCCAAACCGGAACACAACAATGCGAACACTGCTGTTTGGCGGTAAGTTAATGGATAAGGTGGAAGTAGCGATCCGGACGGACCCTGCACAAGGTCCTACCATCCGCACAAACTCTCTTGTATACAGGTCAAAAATAATAACTATTTAACACAATTAAGTATAATATATGTAAATCAAAAATTGAGTTAAAATTGCGAAATCCCCCTTTACCATGTTAGTTAATAAACCCATCAAAAACGAATTTCCCATTTCGTAGTTAATTAATTCCATTTTCAACATCGGTTCAATATGATTTTACAATTACTTATGGTAAAATTATAATTTAAATTACTAAAAATAATCGGTCAAGTGCGAGTCTGATTCGCGCACCGAGGGTTTCGTTGCGCACGGAGGGTTGTTTTTCTTCAAGATTTGTACTATTAACAATCACACCAAAATTTGACGCTTGTACGTTGTACCGTTTAATATAAATATGTTGAAATAGTACATTGCTGCCTAGGCGCGGAAAGTAAGGGTTTTCCTGACGAGGTGGTTAGCAGGCCGAGCAATAGCTAGGCTTGCTAAAATACGAGTCAGGAAATCCTCGTTTCCGCCGAGGCATACATAATGCTTTTCTCAAACATGTGAGGAAATAATACAAATACATTTTTAAAAAGCAAATAATTTAATTATGCAGAATTAACGAATGTTACCGACTGTCAATTGTTTTTAAATACTAACCATAGAAATTGGAATGCAAGTTCAAAAAGAAACACACGCACTGTGCTAAAAAAGCGAGCAGTTACCTTGGCTGTTTGGCATTTTTGTCTTGGTCCTTTTGATTTTGTATGCAAATTGACAGCATTTTTAAGAAAAATATAGACATGGACGGAAAGTGTTTTCATATGGTTTTTTTACTCCTAGGTGTAAAATGAGGCCCTTTCCGTCCTTGTCTTTCAATCGGGAAACCGTTTTTTTCCGAGCATGTTTGAGAAAAATAACGTTACGGGGACTATTAATTCACTTTATTTGTTAGTAAATACGCCGTTATACCCCCTTTATTTTTCATTTTTTAAAACGTGTTTGTAAATCCACCGTAATTAATATTCTGAAAAAAAACCAACCCGCTATATATTACGGTTGTTTAAAGTTAGGCAGAGGAAGGACAGCGCAGGCATACTTAATATAGTTAACTAGTGACCCGCCCTCGCTTCGCTTCGATTTATATGAGGTTTATGAAACACCCGTACATAATCCAGAATTAATTAAAAACCTTCCTCTTGAATCAGACTATCTATTAAAAAAAAGTGCATCAAAATCCGTTGCATAGTTTTAGAGATCTAAGCAGTTGTTTTATACTATGTAGTGATAGTGACCTTTGAGCACGGAACCCTAAAAACAAGGTTCAGCTTAACTGTGTAATCGTGTATAAGTTACGTTTATTAGCTTTCCTCGAAAGTTAAATAACTCGCTAAAATATTCTCGACACGCGACAATGCAAATTCCGATAATGTATTCTAAAACGTGGAAATTACAAATAATTATACGGATTCCAGCAATTTGCACAGTTTATTAAAAAGTCAAGCTTTTATAAGAGCCTTTATTTTTTCACCTGTAATGCCCAACATACAACGAAATTTGTCAATGGAATATGAATCTATTGTAAATGAAACTCAATTTTCTAATTTGATCATTAGTCATAAAAACAATAGAAATTCCACTTTCCAAGTTCTTTTTTGTTAGTGATTTGGACTTTTAATGCCTTTGTGTTGCACAGTGATAGAAGACTTGGACTTGTTTCGTGTATCTGGCATCTTACTTCTCGTTTCAAGTGGACTCGCAGTGGTACAGAGGTTAAAACTATCTTGGCCTCTGTCCTACATATCACCGTACAACGTTGCCACCAATCTTCCTAGAGAAGATTGGATTGTGTTTTATTGCTATATTGATTAATACTTATACATACTTGACACTGGCGAAATCACTTCATTGTGGAAACGCCATATTCCCGCGGTATTAGCTGTTCAAGTCGCCGCGGGGCAAAGAAAAAAAAAAAAACTTGGCCGCCATTACTGACAAGTCAATAAGAGCTATCTAAAAGTTGACAATACGATAACAGCGTCGAGATTATAGACAGTAGGTAGGTATAATAGTTATTTTCATAATCGTGTTATAATAGAGAGCTTTTTAGTCGAGAATCGTTTGCTGAGTGGCAAGGTACGAGATTAAAAAGCTTGATTATGACACTATTGTGAACAATACTTTTTGTACGAGTTCATTAAAATTAATAATTTAAGTCATTAATACAATCACCACCACATCGACATTTGTATCAAACCACGGCGTCCGTAATGGTTGCAGTACTGTGCTGTTCTGTTGGCTAAAAAGTAGCCAATCACAAACCGTAGTTTTTTTAGTTTTTTTATGCCCTGGATACAGAAGCAGGTTTAAATAGATTTTTGACAGATGACGCGACGCTGCTACGTTCCGAAACGCCATAGATTGGCAATTTTGTATCGGATCGAGCATATTTATTATGAGTTCTGTGGCCATGTTTGGGCGGGTGGACGACCTACATGCTCATCATATTATTCTGTGTTCTGCATGTTATTTTAAAACCATTTGTTACCCTTAGTTTTATTTTTATTCTAACGCCAATTAAGAAAGAGCGATGTTCCTTAACACAAGTATGTTTACATACTTAAAAAGGGGCATCAACCACATACTTTTGTAAAACTACAACAATTGAAATAAAAACATTTTTTTTTTTTATCGAGTCTCCTTAAACAAGGACACATATTATTGAAATACGAAGTTCTATTTTCAAATTTTTTTCAGTTGTCTTGAGCGTATCGAAATGGTGATTTCGGTTGTTTCGGAAGTGTCAACGATGAAAAGAGTGACGTTGCAGTATTCTCTATGAAATCTTAATACACAGATTTTAATCGACGAGTACAAAAACCATATTTTCTTTGGCTTTTTATCGTATTGTCATCGTCTTGATAGCTCTTATTTACTTGACAGTAATGGCGGCTGAGTTTTAAACAATACCAGAGGGGTTATTATGACATAGCAATGCAGTTTTGTTTACGCTGAGAGAAAAGGACAGAGGTATATAACTGGTATAGCTCTGTCCTTTGCGCTCGCCGTAAAATGAATTGCATAGCCAGGTCATAGACTATTATCGTTTTTACCATCTTGAATAGGGGCCCCGTCGAAGGCAAGGAATTTAGTCGAAATACAAATACAATACAAAATAATTTATTTGACGAAAAAACAACATTATACATAAGGGAAGATGTCCGTCAGAGACCAAACTAGGCTGAGCCTGTATCTTGGCCGTCTGCGAGTGCGGTTTACAAAATAGATAATATTACAAAATTTTATGAACTATAACTACACATTCAAACATTATGTGTCCTAATTTCTATGGTTTGATTTGCGTGTGTGTGTGTGTGTGTGTGTGTGTGTGTGTGTGTGTGTGTGTGTGTGTGTGTGTTTGTATTTTGGGGTTTATTTTATCCTAGTGGCTTTAATAATATCTTCAGTTTCACTGTAGCTCTGTTTGATTAACCACCCTTTCAATATTTTCAGTGCTTTGGGAGCTGCGAGACGTTTTATGTTGCAGTAATTGCAGATGTAGTTATAGATACAGCAGTGTGAATAAGCGGGTAATCTTCTAGCAAGAGCGGATCTATATGGTCGAACCTTAAGAAAGTGGCTCCTTGAGAACTGTTTTTATACCGTCAAAGATTTTATAAATCACAGCACGACATAAACTTCTCGACATAATCCGCAATTTAGACATTATTAGTATTATTGTATAAAAGACTTTTTTTTTCTCTTATTGACTGTGTTTTATCGCTATTTTGAATTACCTAATTACCCAATTTTAAAATTATAATTGAATGTTGTATTACATGTACCTACATGTCACATATTTGCATGCTGTTTGTAAACGGCTGAAAAGGAGGAATAACTTTTATGTAACACCAATTACTAACCCTTTTTAGCAAATAAATCATTATGAATTATGAATTATGAATTATGAGTTGTATAGTACTAATTAGTATATATTATATCGTTAGTTACTAAAAATATGATAAGTTTATGACAAATGGGAACAGCGGGCCGAAACGTTTTTGACACTGTCAACGTTTTGATAGCTCCTATTTACTTGGCAATGGAGATCAAGTTGCTTTACGATTAGAATACAGACCCTGGCAATCATCTGGCGTTTATCTATACCTTATTGGCTTTCAGCCCAAACGGAAGTTAAACTAAACGCAAGTAAGTCGTGACTGTCAAAGTTTGAATCGTTAAAATGTGAAGGCATGGCGACAGACCGTCACGCGAGCTCGTCGGCATGCCGAGATAGCGTCCGGATAGGTGGAGCCTCCGACACGATTTTAACGTTATACTGTTGCGTTTACACGTGGTAAGTACTTAGAGTTAGGACTAGACGTTTAGTACTAAATCAGCTGCCCTAGTGAAGAAGAATGGAAATGTTTAGTAGTATAGTATAAATAGAAGTCTAGTTTATTCTGTAACTTATTTTATTTACAATATATCGTATACGCTTTTTGATTACAAGCTAAGTCGATTATTGATCCATTTTCACTACAAAGTTATGCTTTGCAGCTTCATATCGCCCCGATAAGATAGAAAAAACGGCCTTAAACTACGTAATGTAAGGATATTTTAGTTGTATAACACTAACTATTATTTAGATTATTATTTTCCCTTCCCTTTCTTCTCCTTTCAAATCATAACAAGTAATGTATCAACTTTTACTGTAGTAAATTTTATTTAGTTACGTTTGACATAAACAAAGTGCAGGTAACAAGCAATCCAGCAAGTGCTAAACTTGTGTAAACGAGGCACAAAGCCTACCTTTTAAATATTACAACAGGCAGGCAGTAAGCTTCATAAGTGCATGGACAGATTGCAAACAAATTCCTATGAGGCAAAACATTACGCCATCTATCTGGTCATACTGTAAGCTGAGTTATCTATGATTTACACTAGTTCAGTAATATTCTACTAGATGGCGTTGAATTACCTTAAATATGAAAAACTTAATTTCCGCTTACCGCAGATTAAGTAAGCACGACACGTTCCTATACTTTATTATTATTTAGTGACAGCCAATGTTCCGAATGTTCCGATTGTTTCGAATCTCCAATCCAATCTTATTACAAATTTCAAATACAAAAACATTCATCACAGATGTAATTGTATCGATTGGGTTCGAACCCGCGAACACGGGGACTGCTAGTGTTCCCTTATGCCACTCGACCGTCGAACGTTTAATTATATCTTCGAAATTAAGTATATCTTTGTTTACTTATACGGCTTATTTCCCAACAAATATATTTATATTAACACTTAGGGTAGTCTGAAGATTAATAAATACCTGTTAGGATTTCACAAAGACTCCTGCTCGTTCTTTCGTTCGCTGCTTCTTTGTTTCCTCTTTGGTAAATATTCACTGTTGTTCGATCATTCGATTATAATGAGTTCTCGTTGTAATATTGACATGGTCAAGAGAGCACAAATAATTGCTTTCTACAATGAAGGCAAAAATGTGTCGGATATTGCTCGAGATACCGGTGTAAACGTAAGTAACTAGTTTTTTTTGTATTGTCATGTTTATTTCTCAAAAGATTTACAAAATCACTTCCTTAGAAAACAATATTGTTATCTTTAGGAGTAGAGGCCAGTTACACTAAACTTTGTTCATTCTTTGGTTATCGATAGGATTATTGTTCAGGATAAAATCTCCCTAATAAACATTTGGTCTTAGAAATAAAAAAGATCGTAAAATTTAACATTAATTATAGCGAGTGATTTTTTAACTGGTTCGATTCCCGGGTGAGACAAGAATAATTTTGAAAAATATTTTTTTTCCTCTTTTTATATTTATACACCCAGCAGAAGCCATAATGATGTGTTTAATAATATGTCTTGTATAATAAAAATGACTAATTTCTAATAAATTACTTACTATTATGTATTCAAATGTTTGATTTTTGCTACAGCGGAAAACGGTTGTTTTATGGGTACGAAGATACCAAGAGGAGGGAACTTTACTCCAACGTCAAAGATCGGGTCGACCACGTCTCATAGACACACCGCAGCGTCAAGCCATGGAACGCGAGTATGAGGAAAATGGTTTCATACCGACGAACCATTACGCCGGCTTATTCGGTACGAGTGCGGGCACTGTTCGTCGTGCTCTTCATGGCGAGGGTTTGCATTATCGGAGGCATGCCGTCAAACCTTTACTTACGGAGAATCATAAAAGAGCACGGTTGGAGTTCGCTACACAGTACTTGAATTTCGACTGGAATGGTGCAATCTTTACCGATGAAAAAACTTTTAAATCAAGCCAACATGGTCGTTTAAGTTTGTGGCGTCGGAATAATACGCGATACGATAGCGGACACGTAGTGCCCAATATGGAATCTGGTCGTATAACAGTGAACATGTGGGGGTGGATGAGTTCAGCCGATCCAGGTGAGCTAGTCAGGATACCTAGTCGAGCGAATAGCGCAAACTATGTGGAAGTGCTGGAACAGACCATGTTGCCTACAGTACGAACCGTATATCCGGAAGAAGAAACGCCGCTGATTACATTCGTGCAGGATAACTGTCCGGTGCATCGTTCGCGTATCGTGCGGGAGTGGTTTGGCCAGCACAACAACATCAGCGTTATTCCTTGGCCTAGCAGATCGCCGGATTTGAATCCCATAGAAAATTTATGGGGGATTATTGTCCAACGCTGGGAAAACCAGAATGAGCGAACTCCAGAAGCGTTGGAGGCTCACTGTTTAAAAATATGGGACAGTATCCGGGGTTCAAATCTGTGCAAGAATCTCGTCGACTCAATGCGCTTCCGCTTGCAAGCTGTCATCGACCAGAACGGAGGTTATACTAGTTACTAAATTGAGTTTGAGGTTTAAATATGTAATTTTTGATAAAACGCAATATGTGTAATAGAATTGAATGTTAGTGAATATGTTTACGTTATTTTAGTTTAAGCGCGCTGCACAGCATGTTTGTATGCCGAGAAGCATAAAGGGACATAATTTCATAACTGTATTAAAGATCTATATGTATAAACCTATGCTGGACAAACAAATAAATGATTTATGATTTGAAAATGGAGACCGGGTTACACCTAATTTAACTCAATATTTAAAACAAAACCTAAACCCATTTTTTTTCTATATCTTTGTGATTATTAATTTTTACCTTATTTTATATACTTAAGGTCAAACCAAATACACTAGCGTACTCTTAGCTATTCGTACTTTCAATAATTGATAACTAAGGTAAGTGATAAAAACTGCAATGTAAAACATACCAGCACCTAAGCGTATAACCTTTATGGCAACCCGGTCTCCAGTTTCACATTATACTTACCACTATATGTTACTTTGGTAAAGCTTCAATCCACTTTCCGATTTCGGAAACGAATACTTAAGCTATTACCTCAATACGGTTGGTGGTTGTTTTATTGTTAAAAACTTACGGTGTTATTAACAAACATGTCGTTGAACATGTGTTTATCAAATGTCAGTTCATAGAAATCTGTCATTTAAGACGTGTCTGAAGTGTCTAACTTTTTTGTAATAAGTGATAGTTAACACCGTTAATATCGTTAACAGAATATTGATTTTGACAATTCGTCTTAACTTTTTTTTCCTTCTTGCATATTGTTGTCAATTAAAAATGTATTAAATGTAAAGTAAGTGAACCACAATTATTTCTATAACCACCAACCATTATTCAATGCGATTACTGGTTTATTGTAAAATAAATAAATATATGTTTATCTTGAAAATCAAGTTTCATCATTTCTGGTTAAAAATAATTATTTTTTAAATAAATAAATCGTTAAATCAAACTAGAATCAATAATTTTATCCCGTAATATTAAATTGTAATAAAAAATACTTTCTTGCCCCAGTCATATTTGAACTCCCGTCCCGTGGAATCATATCGCGATTCAGGCGAGGCGCCGACCTGTTAAGCCAGCAACTCATTCAGACGAACGGTCGAATTATCGATTCAGATAGTAAGAAGTAAATAATTACATTGCTACACCTTTAAACAATAACTAAACTAGGGTCGTTAACAGCGCCATCTAGTTCAATTTTTGAGAACGTGATCTCAACGGCGCACACGATTATCGTCGTTAAGGTGTCCATGCACTTATGGAGCTGACCGTACAGCATTGCGGGTACGGACCCTCCGGAAATATCTGGGTACTCCCAAATCTACACATTACTCCCGTCCCTTTCCCTCCCGCCACGACCGCCGAATTGGGAATATCCGTCCTTGTTTTTAAGTTGTTTGAAGAAAAAAAAACAATTGTATTCACAGATTGAATTTTACAAGTTTTTTCAAGTTCCTAGCTTCAGCGGCTTCGGTTTTGCGTTTTTAGTTCCATTGGTCAGGGACTTTAATTTATGGAACCCTGTCATAATGACAGCGTTAGGTGACGAGATAGAAATTACACGGGAATTAAGCGTAGGTTTTATATGACAAGGTTCCATAGTGGTATAACTGGTATATCAATTAAAGTCCGTGACCATACATTGCGTCGCTGCAATACCTTCCAACGCTATAATGTTAAAACCACTCGTCAATGGATTTCTACATTCAACCAATGAAACACACTTTATATACTGTACTGGTCAAGCTATGCCAGTATCTGTGTACTTCGTGAACTAGCATGCCAACGGTTTATTCAAGAAAATTACAAGCATTTAGATCAAAAACGTCGACAAGGCTCATTGAATACAAAACGGACACATTCCCAAAATCAGTCAGTGTTGCATTTTAAAATTAGAAGCTATTATTCAAGAGCAAATTAATTCTGAAATGTGTCCGTTTTGTATTCAATGAGAACGATACAGCAATATGGCGGGGTATGAGGAAAATTCTCTTTGTTTTATCCGAATTTCCGACATATCGGCTCTAGACTCGTCTAGGGTTGCCAATGACTAATGAATTTATCCTGCTGAGGTCCCCTGTACTAAGAATAGTTATATATTACGGCCATTGAATTAAAGATATAGTGCAAAAAAGTAAAGTGGAATTTATTTTGTTTTTATGACTATTTTTTTACGGAGAAGGCAAACGAGCACACAAGCCACCTGGTTAGTGGAAACTGTGACCCATAGATATTCGCATTTACAAATGCGTTGCCAACCCTGAGGACTAAGATGGAATGCCTCTATGCTCATCATTACACCAGCTGTCTTATCCGCAAAGCGGAACACAGGGTGTCTCATAACATTAATCGACGTCAACCCCCCTAGGGCTGATAGAGCAGCTAAAAAAACTAACGATTAACCCCTAAGCATTAAAACATGAAATTAAGCATTGTTCGTGACAAAAAAGATTACAAAAATTCTGTTCAAAATGTTCTATATATCCGAAACTAGTAAAAATCGCTGAACATATCAGCCCAGCAAATTAATTTATTCAAAAACTAGGTACCATACATCTATTAATAGATATAAAACCCTTCCATGACTGACAGACTGACCACAACGCATCACCCTATTACCCTAAACCTCTGAATCTAGGGACTTAAAATTTGCAGGCACTATTGCTTGTGCCCTAGGGGTACAAAAGAAAAGTTGTTTTGATTATCGCCCCCCAACGGGAATAAATAGGGGGTGACGCAGGGCACTAATTCTACTACGAAGTGGCGGGTGTCCTCTATCAGCTACATTATTAGGATAACGCTATACAAGTAAGAAGACTTGTGAGATATGCTTTCACGAAATTATTATTTCTGTGAAGCGATATTTCTTTTCGGATTTTCTCCCATTCTTAATTTTACCCAGTTTAATTTTTCCCCGGTCGATTTTATTACCATCGCTTTTGTTCTCGTGCGACTTTTTTCCGAGTCGCGTTTTTTCCCGATCGATTTCTATCCCAGTCTCACTTTTTCTCAAAAGTAATTACATCGTTGTGTAGGTAGGTTTAGGTTATGTTAGTTTTGCAGCAGGCCCGGAGGGCCAAATAATCCAGAAGTAGGAGCCAGCGGAGCACCGTCGACTCTGTCAACTTTTATTTCGTGGAATGGGAAAAACACGACGGTGAAAATATGATTAGCGATTGGATAAACTCGCAAGGGGAAAAAGACGAATGTGAAAATAAACTGCCGAGAAAAAGGTGAATGGTAATATTGCATTCGGAAAAAACGCGAAAAGAAAATTATCTTCAAAGAAAAAATGCGTTTGGGAAAGTCATTTAACAAATCAGAAAGAAGAGCTATTCAAATTTTCAAAGTAGAACAGAGCGACCCTATTGTCAAGACCATTGGAACTTTTATTTCATTGTGATTTGTTTTGAATAATTATTGTCGTGGCATATTTATTTATTTATTTATTTATTTATTTATTTATTTGAGGAGATCCAACAGCTATTACTTAACAGAAATAGAATTTAAAATAAATTTAGAAAGCCAATTATAGGTTCTCGCAGATAGAACTAAATTAACAGTGATTAAAACCATAAAAAGCCGCTTCAACAGCGGAGGTACCGCTTAAGCACTTATTGAATGTCAGTTGTTTCTGTTTCCGCTAGTATGTATGTTAATAATCTTGAAGATTGACTGCCGCACTCAGAGACGTCAATTAAATTTAATGCTTGGTTCATGACGTGTTATCTTATTCTATTGCTATACTGCCGTCCAGCAACCGTACAGCAAAGAAAGTGACCACAGCAACTTTAATGACGTATTAAATTTAATTGACGTCTCTGAGCGCGGCAGTAAGGGGTTAAAATTTGAAAGGTTGTATCAGATGCCGGGTGCAATACTAAGTACCAATTTCACATTTTGACAGATGTCAACATTCTAATCGTCTGTTAAGTTGTTTGAGAGAATCCGAAATAAGTTATTCTTTAAGAACCTGTTGTTTGATCAGTAGTTAAATGGTTAAAATTCGAACATTTGACACATTTCCTTGAGATTTACCAAAAACCAAAAATCGTACTAATGGTTTAACTACTGATCCAAAAACAGGCGCTTAAGCTGTCCCTTTGTCTTTGTCAATGGCGTTAAACCAACAAGGTAAAATAAATCTACTGGGCTACTTATAAGCCCGACTATACGCTGAATATGAATTGTCACCGTGGTGTGCTTTACAAAACAGAGGGCACGTGTTGAATTGATAAGCTCCGCTAGCCTCGAGTTCCCGAGCTTGACTAGTTTTCCATAGAGTTTATTATGCTTCCAATCGCACGGCTGTCGGCTTTGGCAGTCGGCTCCGGATAGAAACAAAGGGAAATTGTCTATGCCTTTTGTTTACGCGCGAACAGAGAATGAGTAAGTAGGTTATTTGTGGAGCTTACTGTTGAATGCCAGGCTTTAAATTTATTTTCTAGGTTATTTATTTGGTTTATATTATACAGCATTTGTTTTTGCTTAAAAAAAACGTTTATTCACAATAATCAACAAGACTCTCGTTTGTAAAATGGAATAAGTTTAAATCTGATTTAAAATATCGTTATGTATTTGTAAACGTAATGATAGATAGGTGTACTGCCTTTTGGCCGAAATACGTTTGGTCGAATGTATCGTTTCGCAACTTTTTCATTTGGCAACCACCTTTTATTTCTGTAACTGTAAATATTTCAGGATTTATTTCTGTACCTTCGTGTAGACCCTATAGGTTAGGTTAGGTAAGTTTTTATAAAAAATCTGATTTATTTACATTTACAGAAATAAACGTGGGTAGCCATTCGACCAAACGTTGTTTGGCGAAACGGCAGAGAACCGATAGATAACTCTTAAGTAAGTAAAGGTGGCCATAAAACAACAGAAGTTTCGAAAGTAAGATTTTTTAAAAGGAAGCGAAATAAAGGCCCATCTGTTACTCTGAAGCCAGAACTTTAAATAAATTTATATTTAATTAATATTGTGCTGTGGGTTTATTGTATAAAAAAAAAGTAAAAGAGCTAAGTTTGGTACTAGGTCAATTTGTGTAAGGTTGTCCGCTGATATTTGTCTATTGTTTTATTTAATTCTGCAATAATGTCAATGAGGAGCTTACCTGGTACAGCACGAACCACCGGAGCTGCCATTTT
Organism: Acleris sparsana; assembly: GCA_923062465.1. Lineage (NCBI taxonomy): Eukaryota > Metazoa > Arthropoda > Insecta > Lepidoptera > Tortricidae > Acleris > Acleris sparsana. Next base: position 1,931,164 of record OV281302.1, on the reverse strand, counting down.
GTGTTGTCAGAGCTCCGTTTATGAAGATAGCCAGCCTGCAGTAAACAGTCCATTAGTGAGCTCAAAGTAAAGTCATTTTAATCATTAAGTTGCCGTAAAGCCTTGTCATAATGACAGCATTAAGCCGTAAGAAAGACATTAGGTCAAAAACTGTGGTCAAAATCCTTTAGGCAACATGAGACAGATTCAGTTTAAGTCGATTGCAGTTTAGGTCAAAAGCTAAGTAAGTATGATTCTATAATCGCCAGTTTCTTTTACAACCGTTTTCTAAATAGGTATGTTTCTATATTCGTTTTTTTTTTAGATAGTCAGATTCTGAATATGTTCGATTATTTTTAAGTCGTATCATAAACACGTCAGATCCTTATGATGTCGGATTATGAGAAAGTCCTTTACGTATATTTCCATATTGCCCGTACGCCATTTTCTAAGTACGCCAGATTCGAGTCAAGGCTTCATAAGAATCGGTTGGGCCGTGTAAGACACAATAGGTCTGAAATTACGGATCGGCATTACATCAAGAGTTACCCTGAGAGTCGAGTGGTTGAAGCCTCGCCACAAAGTTGATTTTAAAACCTTTTCTGGTACAGTCGGTCAATAATGTTGTCTACAACCCTACAGTGACAAGTGTCAACCTTAGCGATAACCTCACGGAAACTTTTGTCAAAAAGAATAGACATTTTTGGCCAACCGTACGAGTAGGTACGGATCATAATATTTCGATAATTCCGTAGCCGCTCGCCCACCGCGAAAGTCTTATAATTGTTTTGTAATTGCTGCGTTAGTTTTAAGTTTAAGGGGCCTTGTTGCCTGAAGTATAGGTATTAAGGAAATTGTGCTAATGGCTTGCTCCTGCTACATCTATGTCCAGCATCTAAAGGAGATACGAGAAGATACTCACCTGAATGTGGTCGTACTGCGCACGCTCGGACAGCGCGATTAGCTGCCCGTCGTTGACGCGGATGGACCGCTGGATCTTCGGACTCAGCATCCTTCCTGCCAACAATACTGGCCATTCATACGGGAATAACGTAAACAGAACAGCGGTTCGATTTTTAAGAATAGTACACTCGAAAATTTCATTCGAAAATGGAAGTGGAATAATAAAATCGTTACTTTTAAAGTTCGGGTTAGTTGTGACCACAGGTTGTGACGTTTGTGGAGTGACGTGCAAGCGTTTATTTACGTTCAGAGATATTGATCAAGAATCTGTGAGGCTAGACAAGTTGTTTAACGTTGACGTAAACGATTTTCGAAAAGTGATAAAATGTGGAATTGACTCGCTCGACGTGACCGTCTGAAACCTTACATCAAACGTATAAATTTTGGATAACGGACACAAACGTCGAATGCATATTGTCTAGGGCCTAGCCAAACCACAGCGATCGCGAAATCAGACGCCTTCTTTCAAGTTCTTACACAGCGAGCCAGCAAAATGTGGCCTTAGTGAAATGGCAACTAACTTTAATATCTTGCCTTATTTTACACGGCATTATGAAGTTATCTGTGTTTTTGTTATGATATGGAGAAAGTAAAAAGCGTACAGGCCAGCCCACCTGATGGTATGTGGATCTTTGACCCCTAGACATTTGACCCAGCACTTATAAATATTATAAGTAAATATCCGAGGTAAATTATCTTACACCAATTAACCTACCTATTCCCAAACTAAGCTAGGCTTGTACCATGTGTACATACACATAGAAAACATCCAAAACTCAGAAAACAAATGCTCGCGCTCATCACACAAATATTTGCCCATATCGGGAATCGAACTCGAGACCGCTCGCTTCGTATCCAGGGTCGCTATGGTATACATACAATCACATCATTTTGCAAAACACTTTTTTACCTTAAATATTTCAGGATTTATTTCAGGACCATCTTGTAGAACCCTATTATAAAAAACTCCTGAAATATTCTACCAACTAGGCCAACGCATCGTCAAGGTCCTACCACTACAATCCAAAATCAAAAGATGGGCTAAACCAAATTGAAATAATCGCACTAATCTAATTTCGAAACAAAAAAAAAATTTTATATGGCAAGCATGGCATTTGCATATGTTTGCATAAATATAATAAATGGAAACAAATTAAAATTAGGTAGATAGAATTGTTTTCAAATTTGTGTAAAGCCTCAAGTTCTAAATGTAACGCTGGAACTGTGTGCAAACGCCAGATTTTCAAACGATCTATTACCAAAACTTAGGCCTCTTCGGTGATGTAGCCCGCCGGGAACCAGACAACCTTGATAACTTCATTGTAGTGGGCAAGGACGAATGAGTGTATTCTTTAAAGGGAGAAAGCAGGCAAGCTCACAGGCCACCAGATGGAAATTGGATCTGAGACTCACATAAATTCTATGCTAATATTTCACCGGTTGTCTTATCCCCACACTGGAACACAACAATGCGATATTAGCTGTAGCTTAAAGGATAAGATGGTGATGGCCATCTGGACGTACCCTGTACAAGATCCTATCATCACTAAACCAACGGTAACAGTAATCACTGGCCTCAATATGAATCGCCCTTAAGCGCTCGGTTGTTTTATGCGATAAACGCTACGTTAAACGCATGAGATAATAACCAAACATTGTTTTAATCAACCGCAGTAATATTCTGTTTTATAAATGATGTGCGTCAAACGTAGTGCGGTTAACGTAGCGTTTATCGCATAAAACAAACAAGCGCTTTAAGGAGCTCGAATACCGGAGTACCAAATGGAGGCAGCTCATGCATAAAACCACGGAAAACGATTACGAATCCCAAGATACAGGCTTCGCCTAGTTTGGTACCAATGGATACGAACTTTGTTAATCTAGATTTCGTCAAATCAAGTTCTATGCCAGGGTAAATCGTGTTTCCTGACACTTTATGCTCTCCGGTTTGTGGCATCTTGCATGACATTTTTTTTTTAAGAACCAATGTAATCTTACGTTAATGTTTTTGTTTTGTTTTTTTTTGTCTTTACCAATCACGGAGCTATGGGAGTCCCGGACCTTTGGAAGGCGTACATGGAGCCGAAACCAACACGCAGAGGCCCTTTAGACAAGTTTAATTTATTAAAGTTATGGGACACCAACCGGCGATTGTCCCTGAGTTCAAACTATAGAAGTAAGCTCCCACGGACAACCACCGGTCAGAGTAAAGACTATTTAAGAAGGATGGGAGTACTAATAATAGGTTCTTTGAATGAACTGATATGGATTGGTGAACTAGGCTATTGATGAAACTGGTGCGCCTGCCTGGCCTAATTACTTTGGCTTAAATGGCAGGCGGTGACTCGCCAACTCAATGGAATGGACCTCCCGAAATAGCCACATATATATAGCAGCAACAGTTCCAAAGGGGCTAAGGGTGGAGAGGTGCTTCCGGACTTTAAGCGACCATAAAGTGCCCTCACCACCTATGCAACACATCCGCCCTTCGAGCATATAGCTCTTGCAACTTCACTCTGACCAGCCAATAAAGACAAGCCAGAATTGAGGGACTGTTCTTCGTCATTGTACACCGCAGCCGGCCGGTGAAGGCAAGCGTGGGGTGAGTAACAGGACCTACCCTCGGGAGCACTCAGGTCCAATTATTTATTATTATTAGGTACAAAGAGAAAGAGACACTGGAATTATTTTATTTTTACTTTAACTTCTATAGGTTTTTTTTTTTTTTTGGTATTCGCCTGAGGGGCCAAAGACAAAAGTCCTTGCTTTTGTTTGCTTTTTCGTTGAGTTACTTTAAGAAAAAGGGGCAGAGGTGAAAATCCCTTCCGGAGACCTGGGAATGGAGGGCCCAGGTACCTGCCGGGCTCGCACCGGCTAAAAACACCAATGCCCCTATTACCATCTAGAATTTAGACTCCCGCGGATACTACCCCAGCCAGTGCTGAAAGGCCGGAGGAGAAAGTCCTTCCTCCGTTTACTTATCCGCGGGGTTTTTCCAAAAAAAATGGGGGGATAGGAATGGGGGTTGGGTTGGGATGGGGGGGGAGACTTATAGCTATAACTTCTATAGGTTACGTATGACAAGGTAAAAACTAAGATCAATATCGAAAGTAAAGGCTACAAGTTTTCTATTGAAACATTCCTTTCGGAATTGTGTAAATTCGGAACAAGGATCAATTGGCCATTACGACTCTTTGGAATTAAAAAATAGATATAAAAAACTGGTCAAAAGCGAGTCGGACTTGCGCACCGAGGGTCCCGTACCGCCGCACGGTAGGTATTATTATATTCCTATCAAAATTCGATATCGAACCTAATCAGCGCAAGTCTAACTCACACTTCACTTTTTTTTATATCTGTAATACTCATACCAATACTAAAAATACTTTGAAAAAAAACCGCTTCATGTATTTCCCTTTTTTTGTTAGTAAATCCAATGTACCCCCGTTGGGCTCCATTCGACTAAGGATCCCAAAAAAGATGTGCTTTCCAATAAGTGCCGCACGGGCACTTTACCACGTCAAAAATCTACCAGCCAGAATTATGCATTTTCTCTAGCAACATTACCTTGTATAGAAGTCTAGTAATTTCAATAAATAAATAATCCATCCCAGGAGCATAAAAGGAACGGTAAAACCAAGAGACTGTAAAATGTAAAGCTCTTTCAGCTTTCACGAGTAAACTTTTGAAAGCTTTCGCTCAGTCGTTTAACAATTCTTTTGTGGAAGCTCCTTCTGCATACTCTAGTTGGTATTATTGTCGTAAATGGATCTCAAGAATGTATGACCTTTTTTGTATCTTAAGAGAAGTTTTGACGGCTTTATAGACAGTTCAAGCAATAATACAATCTTGCATTGTCCTTGCTTATTCTACTCCAAGGTTAACTGGAAGATGAGGATAAGTCCGCCTCCATAATCTTTATTGATTCAAAAATGTTTTGTATGTAGGTACATACCTACATACATAATAAATTATCCAACATTGGACTCGAAAATATCTGACACGTCCTTATAAACGGAGGCATAAGAGCGTGTGTCAGATATTTTTAAGCACAGTATTGGATAATATATTATTGCTGGTAACTGTACAATAAAAACGTAAGAAGGTTCCTAAGTAATGTTTTTAAAAATATTTTTTTAATAACCTTTTATAACTATAACATAACAATATGAACACTCCTACTTGGCGGTGGAACGGATAAGATAGTTATATCGACCAGGACGGACCCTGCACTGCACAAGGGTGGGAGGACCCTCCACAATATTGTGGTGTCTACATAAGAGCCGATCCGTGACGACCCCCAAGTTTGCAGTCACTAGGTACTTTAATTTCGATAAGCAGATGATGGTTGTGCAAAAAAGTACAGTAGCCAACAACAGCTTGCCTCAAAAATTAAAATGTCAGAAACTTGAAACCTTTTTGGTCATTAAGACGTATTCAAAGAGTTCAAAAACCTCTGCGGCAGTCGACGCGTCGGTTGACCACCGTGTTCTATCTGTGGTGTCTTTATCAATTATCATTCTTATCGTGTAATTTAGGAACTGTTTTAAAAGTAACGCGTAATGTAAGTAGCATCATTCTACTCCGACACGACTCCAACGTAGGATTATTGTTGGAAAACGACCAAATATGCTAAGTTACCCCACAAAAAGGCGAAATAATAGATCACAGATCCCAAGATACTACCATAAGGTAGGCTGCATGCTCATGTGCCTTCATTTTGCCATAAAACCCTCAATTTTACTCAAGTATGTACTTACACTAAATACTTTTTTCGTTAACGTGGCTAACATGATAATCATGGTTAGAGAAAAACAACAAACTGTCATTTTAGCCAAATTCTGACAATTTGTGTTTGACTTTGGCTTTAAAATGGATGAAACGGTTAATAATGCTACCCTGAGTTAGCCTAAAAAAAGGTAGTAGAAAATCTTTTTAAACTCTAGCCTGCTCCTTTTACATATTTGACTGAACCTTGCTCTAAATTTAGAATGAGTAGGCTCGAAATATGCCTATTTATTTACCACTAACGTTACATATAGGTACATACATATTTATTCCTATTACTAACTTTCACGTAGGTCACGTAGACTCCAAGTTAAAATTTTCATGGGTATGTTAAAAATAATATTAGTGTAATACTTACGTTTATTTGATCGTAGAATTCATAGTTGAATTGTTATTATTATTAATTAAACAACACTCTTCACCCAGAAACAACATCCATACGAAGATTTAACAGCCACATATCAGAAGAATCACAATTAACTTATTAAACAGACAACGCTTAAGATATTACAACAGTATAGAAACAGGCGTAAAATTCAACTTTACTAACTAATTTTGGTTCACTAATCATAAGTACAGATCGAGCGCCTGTTGAATATATAACAGCAACAAGTCTCGCAAACTTTTTATTGCTATTATTTTTATACAGGCGTTGCGGTAGAGTTTGATTTATAAGCGAGCGAGCTCGGGTCGGACACGGTGGGTGCCGGCGAAGGCGGCAGGGCGACTGCCGGGCCCAACCGGGCACCTGTAGCTTGATCGACCGTCGCGCGCGTGCGTGCCCTTGATGACGTACGGAAATGTGACAAAGAGCTGCCTATCTATGGAGGAAGCATTAAGAGCATTTTAAGATGCGTCAGAGATGTCATGTTTCTATAAACATTATACTGGTTTCCTTACGACCCACCCAGCCATGGTCACCGATTCTTTTAACGGGCATGGATACTCATAAAAGGAGCAAACGAGCCAGCAAATTACAGTAGAATTACTTTTCTCGTTAATGGGTACCTACTACTACTACCTATATAAAATAATATAAATATTTATTGCATGACTGTAGGTAACAAGTATAACTGCATTACTCTTCGTAGGAAAGGAACTCATAGAGTATGTACGAGTTAACACCGGAGTTACCCTGGGGGTCAAGTGATTGGAGCCCCGCCGCAGGGTTAGATAGGTAAAAGACTTCTTGATAGTTGAATTAAAACGTCACTTTGACATAGTTCTATAGTGGCATATGAATCAAATTGGTTGAGTTTAGATCACAATAATCTACAATTATTATGGTGTACAACAATTGACAGCAAACAACTAGTCAAATATATATATATTTGTATGTTTGTTCAATATACTTATCCAAAACCTAGTAAGATGGTGGATAAGTTCGTCTGCCATCGTTGTTTCGGCGGAGTAGTTTTTGAGTTTATTCGTTACAAACACAAAAATACAAATCTTTCCTCTGTAGTGCAGATGTCAAATTACACGTCAAATTAAAATTTAATATAAACCATAATTGTATGCTGCGTAAAATGCTGCGCCGACCCCAGACAATTGGCATAAGCGCAAGAGAATGATGATGATGATTTGATGATGGTGATGATGTTTATGATGATGACGATGAGGATGAAGCCTTGTGTATTATAAATTACTAGCATAGAGGCATTCTATCTTAGTCCTCAGGGTTGTCAACGAATTTGAAGTCTTAGGGCCGTATTAATAAACTCATCTTGACTGAGAGGCCCGTCACAAGATACGTCAAAGTAACCTACTTATTGCAATAAAAAAAGCCGGGCAGTGAATGAAAGCAATACAATGATTTACAATACAGATTACCTCAATAACGATGGAGCATAATTACCAATGGGGAGCATGGTCGGCACATTTTACGGTAGATAAAAACCCCCGATATATATTAATGACCCTTTCTTTCAGAGCTGAAATCCACCGCTAGAAAACCTGCTATCAAATGGAAAAAACACATCTGAATCGGTTGACCCGTTTAAGAGCTACGGTGCCACGGACACCCACACACACATAGCGGTCATACTTATAACCCCTCTTTTTGCGTCGCGAATTAAAAAGTGTCAAAATGGACACTTTTCGTAGCTCCTAGGCTGGTCAGCGAGACGCAGTATCCGAGCGGGTGATTCCACGGCGGCATATCTTTCATTTACGCACACCGTAAACTCACCCCAACCATTTATGCTTATAATACCCCAACCTCCTATATTTTTTGATCCATATTTTTAATTAGGTGTACTCGCGTTTGATTCTTGAATGAAACTTATCTAATTATTAGTATAATTATTATGGTTCTCTATTGGATGGCATAAAATTATTTGTAATAATAGTGTTACGCATAATTACTTTTAGCCGAAATAATGATGTGCATAATCATCTTTACGCATATATTATTACGCATAACATTAAAAAGCATAAATACAGTAAGCATAATTGTCATCAAGACTAACGTCAAATAGCATAATTGCAAAAAGTCATAATAATGAATTGGCATATTACAAAATGCATAAAAGTATTGTCCTAAAAAAATATGTAGGAACTAAAACGAGGTCGACGGACGTCCGCTTCGCGGACCTCCTATTCTGCGTTGCTTGAGCGCTTCGCGCCTGGATATCATACTAACATAACCTAACCTAATGTACCTAACGTGACCTAATTTATAAAATCATTCCAAATGAAATACAAATGCATAGTAACAAAAAAACTGCGTTTTATTCATTTAGAAAACTAATATTATGGTTAAAGATATGACAAATAATTATTAGCCCAAATAATAATATGCATAATGTGTATTAGTCAAATACAAATTAGTCCAACTAAAATTATTCTAATAGCGTAATATGCTAAAAAAGGAGTATGCTAAAGTATTTTTATGCGTCAGTACTATTATGCCAATACAAATTATGCGAAAACAATTATGCGAAACAATATTAGTCTAAAACACATTATGCGATCCAAGGGGATCCCATTATTATAACCTTCGCAGCGTTTATTAAAAGGGTTCGGTTGTCTATTTAAAAAAAAAGGCTAAGTGCGAGTCGGACTCGCTCACGAAGCATTTAATTTTCAGTTTAATTTTAATTTATTCTTTGTTATTATAGCGGCAATAGAAATACACACGGTAGTTCTAGTTTGCCTCCTCCTTGCCATAAAAACGGTTCATGAGATACAGCTCGCTGACAGGCGGAGGGATGGACGGACAGCGGAGGCTTAGTAATGGGTCCCCTTTTTACCCTTGGGGTACGGAACCCAAACAGTGAATATACATGTATTTCTATAGGAATGTGTGTAAAGAGAAATGGATTTTATATTATACAGCTAATTCAAATTAATTAGCGTTTGCTCACAACTGCTTAGGAGTGCATCACCACTGTTCCTGAGGCAACTATGTAAAAGTGGGTCTACGTTAAGAAGGAGTAGTGGTTAAAAACCAGTCAAGTACGAGTCGGAATCGTGCCCCGACAGAGGGCTCCGTACCCCCGCCGTAGGTACACAGTCGAAGTCAAAGTCAAAGTCAAATTTCTTTATTCTTCAATTTAGGCATAATATTAGATCCTTACAAATTATGAAATCGGTGTTTTATATGCCAAAAAATACAATACAATACAATACAAAACACTTTATTGAACACCAAACAAAAACATTACAGAGATCCAGTAAAATTAAAACAAAAACAACAGGTAAACAATAGGCGGTCTTATCGCTAGTTAGCGATCTCTTCCAGACAACCTTAACAGGGACATGGTGTCGAACAAAAATATTTTACACAGTAGGTGGCGCAGACTTCACGCAAGCAATAACAAGACACTTTTTGTAAATAGATAGGTAAATATATACAAATACATACAAGATATATACATATACTATAAGCATAGATAAACAAATAATTATAAATAAATACATAAATAAATACCAATATATCCACATCAGAGAAAACAATAAAAAGATAGCCACACGATAGAAATTGACGGAGACAGAACAATTAGTACTGCGACAAAAAATGCTCATGAAGAAGTTTCTTAAAGATAGGTAAAGATTAGGAAAAGATAGGATTAGGTAGGAAAATATACCTATAATATATAAATTTTTCGGGCTTTCTCACCTTTCCAATTGGTTTCACGTGAATTAAAACTGTTTTATCACTCACACCGAAGCCTGCCGCTAACTCTGACGTAGTTTGCGACGGATCCACCTCCACAATCACTTTTATCTACGCACATATCGTAAGTCCTCTTTTATGCGTTCAAAACCCGTAGGAAATGACCAGCATTATTGCAACTAATTTTACTATGAAAAGTTTCTTGTCTGTGGTAGTAGGTAAAATTTGTACTGTAATGGTTATAACAGTATAGATTTTGGTAAGGTTATGAGTTTCAAATTTGGAACATGTTCCAAAATTAACACAATTTAAATAGGTCCAATTCTAGGATCAATTGGAACGTCAACTCGTTATATTTTTTAGTACAATATCGTAGGATATTTGAATTTCGAACGACATGAGAATAGGGACTTTATTAGTAGGTATGTCTATCATATGATTTTAAAAAAAAAAACATTCATATTCGTGACACATGACAGGTTTCTTTTGCCGCCATTTTTGTTGTCAATTCGTCGTATCGTAAGTCGTAATTTGATTTCATTTAGTTCATTTCTTTGTTGAGTTTATTGTGCCACTTATGAAAATTCTGCTTATCCAAGTAGACAACAATTGATTAACATTGATTAAATTTAACATCGTTTGGTGAAATTGGTAGGTACTTAGATATGTTACAGGTAGCGCTGGTAGCAATGCAGGTCATTTGCCTTTCGGCTTCTGAACCCATCTTAGAGTACTTATAATATGTGTGTAGATAAAGTATTGTACGCGACTCTGCGTAATTGGCATTACAACACTCGTGTCATCTATTATGAAACTCGCCTTGCGGCTCGTTTCATAAACCACACTCATGTTGTAATGCCTGTCATTACGCAACCGTCACGTAAACTACTATTAATTCTTCGTTATTAACTTGGATCTCCGGCCATCCGGCTTGTTTTGTTGGACAAAATTTCCAGAACGAAAACTTTGGAACCAAAAACGTACCGTGTTTTCTTTTACAGTAGCTGCCTCATACACATCATTAATACTACGAGCCGTTTCTACAGCACTGGTGCCACCGTGGAAGTCGAATTCGTAAGAACGCGATATTTCAAGTTCTCCATATTGTGAACAGAATGATGTCAAAGAAAAAACAAATGACGCGATAACATATGATTACCCTAGTTGGTAGTGACTCTGCCTACGAAGCTAGAGGTCCCGGGTTCAATTCCCGGTATGGGCAAAATACTTGTGTGATGAGCAAGAGTATTTGTTTCTGAGTGTTGGACGTTTTCTATGTATTTAAGTATTTATTTCTCTATTTAAGTATATATATCGTTGTCTAGTACCCATAGTACAAGCCTAGAGCGTAGTTTGGGTCTAGGTCAATTGGAGTGAGATCGTCCCCTGATATTTACTCGTATTTGTTTATTTTAATCGCTAAATTCAAAGCACAAATACATGGGCTAAGATTTGAAATAAATTTGAATTTATAATTCTTAGCAAAACAAAACTTAGCAAACATATTTTGAACCAAAGTGGGCAGTTCAACAAAACGCCAATTTCATATGTAAGGACGTGTAAGGACCCAATATAATATGCACCTATGAATGTCAAAAAGCATTACCACCGGTTCGAAAGATAAAACCTATGGCAAAAACGGAATTCTTATAGTTTTGTCATATCTGTCCGTCCGGCACGGCTGCGATACTATGGGCCGTATTAATAAACTGATCTCGACTGTAATCTAATGCTCGTCTCAACATGCGTCAAAATGACAGTTTTCTATGGCTTGACGTTTACTTTGACATATTTTGTGACGAGCATCTCGGTGAAGATGAGCTTATTAATACGGCCCTAAATACTGATCTAGGCCACTAAATGTGGACGAACTAGCTGTTTTCCTATTACTTTGTATAGCCATCCTTTTTTTTTTTACATTTCACAGACATCAATCGTCTGCCATTGTCGGTATAGGTGGGTATCTATATACCTGTGATGAAATTTTCCATGAACTTTCACTCAGTCCTTTTTACCCTCTTATCCCTCTTTCAAATATTTAGCATTCTTTCAAACGTGTAATAAATTGACCGCTGGCAATTCTAAAATCACTTTACGTTGCGATTCCTAAAAAAAAACTATCTGTCACTTACTTACGTGACTTACGTCAAATTGAAAACGAAAAAATTGTCTAAACGTACAGTACATAAATAAACAAAACTACTGGTCTTTAAAATCACCAATTGACATCAATTTATTCTAATACCCACCGAACAGACGTTTTGGGGGTCAAGTCTCGTTTGTTTTTGCGATTTCGGCCTGTTTGCCCGGCGTTTTCGATTGAGATGTGCGTCGAGTAAAGTTAATATGGCTCCTGTGTTTAAGAACGATAATATAGTGAACAGATTACTCAACGTGAGGCTGGACGATGGGGCGGCGGGGGACGAGCAGCCGCCGCAGAATATGCTGCCGTCGAACCAGCAAGCACGGCAAGGTAGCAGTGCTGCCGAAGAAGAAAACGGTTCTTCAAACGAGCCTATCGCATCTTCGTCCGCCATCGAGAATTTCCAGCCATCTAACAACAGCAGTGGCCGATTACACAACTGGCAAGCGACTAAAACGACCGTCAAAGAACGTTTATCCTTTCTTTTTAACAATGAAGTACTGTGCGACGTCCACTTTATAGTAGGAAAGGAGGCGAATCAGCAAGTGATCCCAGCACATAAGTTCGTCCTCTCCGTCGGCAGCGCAGTCTTCGACGTAATGTTTAACGGGGTGTTAGCTACTAAATCTGATGAAGTTGAGCTGCCTGATGTTGAACCGGCGGCATTCCTACATTTACTCAAGTTCCTATATTCCGATGAAGTTAGAATTGGTCCGGAAAGTGTTATGACCACCCTGTACACCGCTAAGAAATATGCAGTAGCAGCTTTAGAGGAGCATTGTGTTGATTTCCTTAAGAGTAACTTGGGAACGGACAATGCGTTTCTGCTATTGACACAGGCACGTTTGTTTGATGAGCCTCAGTTGGCGGCCCTGTGTCTTGAAATGATTGACAAAAATACGGCTGATGCGCTGAATGCTGAAGGGTTTACTGATATTGATCAGGACACTTTGAATGCAGTTTTGGAAAGGTAATATAATTTTCTTTTTAGAGACTACAATACGTGTACTGTGAAGTATTTTTATGCTAAATATAATAATTAAAATAATTATATTTGTTGTTTTTGTGTTGTAAGTCAGATCTAGCAAGTACATCTTGAACATAGGCCTTTTTTTAGTTATCAAAAATGTTCAGTTGTGATTTTTAGTAATAACCTCAAGAGTTTACATTAACTAGTATCTAGATAGTTATTAAGGGTCGGAATTTTTATTCCAGGACTTTAACTGCAGGTAAATGTTTGAATGTATATCTGTGGCATAGATGTCATAGTTTTTCTAATAAGATGGCTGTCTAGCCAATTGCAATGTGAATGTATTACAAACACATCAGTATTTAAAAGACCTAATATCATAATTTCAGAGACACCCTCCGCATAAGAGAAGCTAAAATTTTCTCAGCAGTACTACGCTGGTCTGAAGCAGAATGCATCCGAAGACAGCTTCCTGTAACGCCAACAAACCAACGTACAGCACTGGGCCGCGCTTTTAATGCTATTCGGTTCCCTCTTATGTCTGTTGAAGAATTTGCGATGGGGCCAGCCCAAAGTGGACTATTAGATGACCGAGAAATAGTCCAATTATTCCTATATTTTACTGTAAACCCAAAGCCTAACGTAGGCTTTCTTGATACACCTAGATGTTGTATGACAGGCAAGGAGTTGACGGTCAATAGGTTTCCTCAGACTGAGTCTCGATGGGGTTACAGTGGCACTACCGATAGGATCAGGTTTACTGTGGACCAGAGGGTTTTCGTTGTTGGATTTGGATTGTACGGATCGTATTTCGGTCCCACTGAGTATGAAGTTCATTTGCAGGTTTGTACCATGTTACTTTTCTAAAATGTTTATTGATGTCCTTTGATTTTCTTGCATTTATGAATTATTTAAAACTAGCTATAACCCGCGACTTCGCCCGCGTGAAATATCGCTATTAGAAACTGTCCAATTTCTTAAGATACTTATACCCTACCCCAGGGTTCACGCTATCTCCATACCAAATTTCATTTTAATCAGTTAAGTGGTTTAGCTGTGAATTACTTTTGCATTTATAATATTAATGAGTAAGGGACTAACCATGACGTATGACGAAACATAGCAAGCGCCCGATGCGCGCGTACCGGGCGCTGCGTACCAAACGCCATCAAAAGAGTGGAGGGCGCGCGCCCGACCCGCTTGGTAAGTATGTTTCGTCAAATAGATTCCTGTGCAAACTTGCGCAGGAGCGCCGCGCAGCGCAAAAAGAGCTCGCCCCTTTCGCGGCGGCCGATCGGGCGCTTGCTATGTTTCGTCATACATAAACAACTTCATACAAACCACCACTGCGCTCTGCCATCATCACGCCGAGTTGTAACCATTTCGTGACAAATTATGTTTTTTGTGTAGAGGTTTGGTTAGGTTAGATTTGATTTATAAAAAACTTGCGATGATGGCTTCTATTTCTATTTCTATAAAATTGAATGCGCAGCGCCAGGGACTATTTACTTTATGCTTGCTATGGTTAGTCTCTAATAGTGAGTTTATAGTTGTCTTGTATCCACTACAAGTCTAGAGCTGAGTTACCAATTGTGTCAATTTGTTTGAGATAGCTTGATGATATTTATTAATTTAGATAATCCACCTGGCCACGAAGAAGGTGTGCGGCTCGAACACCACCACGTTCTGCTGCGACGGCTCGGACGACACCTTCCGCGCCATGTTCAAGGAGCCCGTCGAGATCCTGCCTAACACCTCGTACATTGCCAGTGCCAAGCTGAAGGTATACTTAAACTTGACAGTCCTTGGTCATTGTAGTATCCAAAGTAGTAGTTTATAAAATTGAAAATAAACTCAAGCATTCTATTCTATGTATTTAAGTATATAATTTCTCCAAATAATTATGTTTAATTGTTTATCGTTGTCTAGTAGCCATAGTCCAAGCCAAAAGGTTAGTTTGAGACTAGTACGATTTGTGTGACATTGTCCCCTTATATATATTTATTTCTAAACCCATTTCACCTACTTTCCAGGGTACAGACTCCTACTACGGCACCAAAGGTCTCCGCCGAGTGACCATAGACTGCAACAACGGAGATAAAATCGTGTTCCAATTCTCTTACGCGGCTGGCAACAACAACGGGACCTCCGTGGAGGACGGGCAGATACCCGCCATCATATTCTACATATAACAGGAGTGCTGGCAACTCTAGCTGATCAACCGTAGCACTTTGTGGTTCTCCGGAGTTTCCAGGTTTGTGTTACATCGGGAGGGATAGGCAAACAGTGTCAAATAGGTATATCAGATCTAGGGCTGCATGTTTATAATACTGCCTTGCTAAGACAAAAGGTAGTATCTCGTATACGTATATACCAGTTAAGTTTTCAAACCGTTATTATGTAGTTGACGCAAATTCATTTTAGTTCTGTTCGCATAAACCAGCTGATCGCTGATTTAGTGATGGTAGGACCTTGTGCAGGGTCCGTCCGGATCGCTTCCACCATCTTATCCATTAACCCACCGCCAAGCTGCAGTGTTCGCAGTGCTGTGTTCCGGTTTGGGGATAAGACAACCGGTGAAATTACTAGCATAGAGGCATGCCATCTTAGTCCTCAGAGTTGGCAACGCATTTGAAGTCTTATTGCAATTTTGAGATTGTAGTCTTGAGATTTCAAATGTCTATGGGTCTCAGATTCCACTTACCAAGTGGCCAGAGTGCTCGCGTGCGTTCTCAATGCCTAAAAAAAAACCGGTGTCTAAAGAAACCTACCTTTGTATTAAGTTATTTTGGAATTAACCGGGATTTAGCAAAAAAAAACCGGTGAATCCAGAAGCATACCGCGCTCGTTTTCACATCTCAAGTCAAGTTGTAACGAACGCTTTGGTTTCTTGACTCGCCGTTCGTGGATTAAACCGGTTAATTAAGGTTAAAATAAAGTTGTCAAAACGTTCGCGTTCCCTAGAAAAGTTCAGAGCAAAACCGAAATAAACCGGTTCTTACCAGATTTTTTGAAACCGGTCCGAGCCCTGTATCGGACAAAACTCCTGTAAAGTGCAATCTCATTACTTAAGGGAATAGGATTGAATCTGCTTTGGCTATTGAATGTGAGATACTGCCTTTTGACTTATGAGTAGTTATGAGGGCAGAAAATAATATTTATTGCTTCTTTAATTAATGTCAGTGTTAGTATTTAATCTATTAAGAAAGGACAACGGGCAACCTTGTATTTGCTTAGGTAAGAATACCGCACAGGTCAAAATTGTATGTACATAATTGTTAACTTTGTATTATTGGTGATTAAACGAACTTCTCAAGTGATGTTAGTCCTTTCAACCTACAGGCGACATTGCACGATGTTAAGAGATAATCAATTGATTATTAAACGAATTTTTGTTCAGTCGTTCATTCAATTCACCATTCCATTCAATCCTACCATCATAGTCCCTCATTATCTTCAGAGTAAATGCAAATTTTTGAATTTTAATTTGAAACGACTCACATAATAATGATCGAACTTCGCTTGAGAAGTTTGTTTGATCATATATAATACAAAGTTCAAATTTATGTACATACAACTCGGACCTGTGCTGTATTGATAGCTAAGCAATGAAATATTAATTCAAGTTGCCCGGTCCAGAGGTTTCTTTGATCCTATAGTTCGGGTGTTATCCTTAATAAATAATTTAAAAAAAAGCATACAGTGGAATGTATAACCTTTTTTTAAGTTGGTTAAAAAGAATTCTGTTGCCATGTTATCGACTCTGAAACAAAATGTGTTGTGCATCTACATTAATATTAAACCTATCCCAAAGTCTTAAAAACCCTTTTTTAAGACAGGGTTAACTAACATACATCTAGGCCTGCTTGCACGTAAATTTAACCTCTTAATCTGGGTTTAACCTAGGCTTTACATTTACGTGGGCGATGGGCCGAGAGATCCAACGCTTGCACTTAAGGGTCCCGAGCTGGAGGCTTTAACGGAGTAGGGGCAAAAACCCTGTTGAAGACTGGCCCGTAAGGGCAAACGCTGATGGACGAGTCAGCGGACGGAATACCACTCCCGCGACCTCCCAAGTCCAAGGTGGGAGAAGGAAAAACTAAGCCACTTTATACAGTGTCTGTTCGACATAATCACTCGGCTCCCCCTTTGTCAATTGATATCCATAGTGATTTTCCCCTGAGAGCAAAAAAGGGGTAAAATTTGCGTGCAAGCGGGCCCTAGACATATAACTTATCTGATCTGACTGATATTAGGATTTGTAAACGATTGATTTGCCTTTTAACCTTTTAACCGCAATCACTTACGCATTGCGTTTTGGTTCCAACCGCCGCACGACGCCGTGGATGACAATTAAATCCTTCCTTAGTCTCGGTTTGTCGTCTCTGAGTTCGGCGGTAAATGTGTTATTTATATGAATTTAAAGTCTCAAAAGTCTGTCACAATTTAAAATCTTATTTGAATTATTGAGTTTGTATTAGTTTTTTAAATAACATTTTATCTATTTTTTATTATATTAACTGATGATAAATTAAACCATATACCAAACAATGGAAGACAGCTATGAAATGTTCAGTTTTAATGGTCAAATAATGTTTATAGGAAAATTTAAATATTAGACTTATTAGGTATAGTATTTAATAGTATTCATGTACATTTTAGGTTATTTAAAAATGTTTTTAAAGTAGTAAAATGTGTTGTTTTTTTAATTCAACTGATCTTCGTGACAACGCAATACCGCGTTATTATTAAATTCAGAATGGTGACAGTATAAGAACTTCCAAGTTTAATCTATTCAACACTATGTCAAATACAAAAGGTGCCACTCGCACTCCAATTACAGCTTAAAACCAACCTTGCCTCATTAATACTTAGGTCTATTTTTCGCTGGTAACTATAACGAAAATATCCGTCGTTGGCGTCGAAAATATTACTAACAAAGTATTTCACCGACCCCGAAGTAATATCGGTAAAGAGTTCCTTGAGATGGGCGATTAAATTGAAACATACCATAATTTTTGATATCATAAATAATCACTATTACAAACTGCGATAATTAAAGGAACAAATAAAAGTCAAGTTAGTAATAATTAAATTCTAATTAAATTGTAACGGTCGGTATTAGAATTAATATTAATTCTACATAATTAAACGTTAAAAATAGGCTGTCTTAAATTGTTTTAAAAGAAAATGAAAATTATGTAACAAAAATATGCTTTAATACTGAATGCCAAATATGCGGTTTTGAATAAAGATGAATTTTGCTGTAGGATAGTGATAATTGACGTTCTGTTTTTCTCCGATCGGCTCCGTCATAAATAGACAATAATAATTTCATAGAGCCGTACGGCTGTCGCCGCATCCGTACGTGTATCCTTTTCGATCCGATGCGATGCGATGCGAGCCGTTTGGTGGAAATCATCCTTTAAGAAACGTTATTTTTCTTCCATCGTGTATTGAAAGTTAAGCATGTTTATTCATTTATTAAATACGTATACAGAATACAATGCTGACATAATAAGAGAATTATTGTTTGATTGATTGTAGAAAGGTTAATTTTCGCCACACAATGGAAGCAATTAACTTTAACTAAGTTGTTTTGATGATTACCGTGAATTAAAACGCAATGTATGAAATAAAGGCTTTAGTGAATATTTAGCCATACAGTTCAAAAAATGTATAATGAAATAACTTTCGTAAAAATACTTGTAATGGGCAGTTGAAAGTCGAAGCAGTTATTCTTCGATTATTGTTATTGTAAGTAGTTATCTAATTATAATGTTTATGTAATGAATTAAATTGTATTTAAAAAATAGCATAGTTTGATAAATTGTCTTAACATTTTCAGTGCCATGCTGTTTTCTGTTGTATGATGAAATGAAATATAAATCGCCCTTCGCATTGGTTATATTATAGTTTTCTAGTTATATTAAAACTTTAAAATCATTCATTTAGTAATAGAAATAGACATAAATCAAATATTAAACCTCTTTTGGTCAACTTTTAGTCATAGCATAATAGACAAATATATTTTCCTAGAAAAAAATATTAACAATTTTTTTCCTGGATCCATGCCTCTAACCTAAAATGTATCCAAAATCGCAATTCTTGGCACTGGATGTGTTAACATTTCTTTTAACCTTTTGTCTTATTTTAACCTTGACCTTCAATTCGATTAAAATGTCGAAATTTTGAACCCGTACGCATAGACGGTCGCGATAACTTTCTTGCAGATATTTTGTGGTGAAAAGGTTAAAAGACCCAACGACGCAAACTAAAAAGGGTATAACGGTATGGCTGGAATTGAGTCGAGTCCTAAATTAGGCTAAGATGTATATTGAAAGAGTATTTTGTATAGTGGGGTTAGATGTCGTCAAATAAATGAATTTAGTTTAACAAGAGTTTTATTTGAGTACAGTCAACCTTATAAGTAGGTGCACACTTTTGTACCTTGTCGCTGAAACGCCTTTGACAGATTAGTCCATCATTTCAAACATGACGTTAAAGTGACAGAGTACTAAAGTGTGCAGCTTCTTATAAGGCCGACCGTACATTAGTATAATTAAAAATAATCATTAACAAAATTTAACAAAATACACAGGACAATTAAACGGCGTATTTCAATATCCAATGTGTCTTATTATCAGTTAAAGATATAGTCACCCTCGTTGCCTTGAAAATAAAGATCTGTTGGTCTAACTATAAGGTAGATTGTATATTGGAATCCGCCGTTTGACAGCACAATTACACACAGACATGGAACACGCAAAAATGTTTTTCAAATAAATTGTATTAAATCGGTTCTTAAAAAGAGCTACCTTTTATTTTTTTATGAAATAATCAACCTTACCTTTCATGTTAAACACATAGAGGGGTTCTATTCTACTCTGCAAAACCATATTGATTTTGACATGTAATCGTATTGTCAACGTTAATATAGCTCTTATTTACTTGACAGTAATGGCGACCGAGGTAAAGACAATAGGATAACATGTCAAAAGGAATAGAGCCCCAAGTATTTATTAAATCCAGAAGTACAGACTTAAATTTCGCGCTTCGAGATTTGTTCACTGCCAAAGCACCATCATCTTTGGGTGAATGGAAATAAGATCGAAATAGGAGACGCTTGCGGAGAATTTGTGGTGTTAGTTAATTTCGATCTTATTTCAAAACTTCCAAAGACGATGATGCTTTGACAGTGAAAAATTATGTTCGCTGCGCTGTATGTGGGTCAGCCATTAGACTAAAGAAATGCACATTCTCCTTGGAGAGACATTTTGAAACGAGCACACCGGCAAAGTCCTCCATATTTCGAACACACACACTTTGTTTCCATTGCATTATGAGCAGCCGGTCTCATTCTGCCAGACCTCATGCTTCTTGGCGAGGTTTTTGGACACTGGTTTGGTCTTCTCAATGGCGGTCAAAATGTCGGAGAGCTCGAGACGGTCTCTGCGATGCTGATGGGGAGCCCCTGAAAAACGCAGAGAGTCGCTAGACTGCAGTCCTAAGACTCGAAATGCGTTGCGAATGCTGAGAACTAAGTTAGAATGCCCTTATGCTAGTGACTTCACAGATATACATACAATTATGCGCGTTAAAACACACTTCCCCGAAATGTGCACTTCCTCTAAAGGTGCACTTCTTTAGAAGGGTCATTTTCTCGGAAGGTACACTGTCTCTAAAAGTACACTTCCCGATATGTACCTACACTTTGTCAATCGGTAAACTTTCCCAGAATATGCACTTTCGCAGAAGATATATTTTCCCGGAAAGTACACTGTCTCTAAAAGTGCACTTCCCGATATGCACACTTTGTCAATAGGTGCACTTTCCTAGAATATGCACTGTGTGTGCGTGTTTGTGTGTGTGTGTGTGTGTGTGTGCGTGTGTGAAGAAAGTGACTAAATAATAAATGTGTTCCTTTTGAGAAATTGCCCTACATAGGAAAGTGTACATTTCGGGAAAGCGTGCGTTTTGGAAAAGTGCACTGTTTGAAAACGTGCACATTTCGGGAAAGCGTGCGTTTTGGAAAAGTGCACTGTTTGAAAGAGTGCACATTTAGGGAAAGTTTCCAAATTGGGAAAGTGTACTATTTTTATGTATAAAATTTTGTTATTTAGTATTTTACTGATTTTTTGGGTGACAATAAATACTTCTTATTCTTATTCTTATTCTTTTTCCTTACATTTTGGGAGTGTACATTTTTCGGAAAGTGCACCTTTGCAGAAAGTGCACATTTCGGGAAAGTGTGTTTGTTTTACGAGCCTAACCCAATTATGCATGCATACTTAGAGCCTTAAGGCTTTTAAGCCGATGTAATCGGTTCTTCAAACTTCACATGTTTCTTTGTCATACCCACCGTATGTTAAATTTCAATCTAGCAAGTTACTTTAGTATCAAGTCCCGTTATTGAAATGAGGTCAAATGTCGAATAGGAACATATTTAAACCAGGCGACCCTACTTTCAGAGCTGTTATCTCCTACACGGGACAAAAGATTTTCATGCAACCTAGCGCCATGTAATCATCCGGATGCAAAATATCTTTCTTTAAAATATGTGTGCTTCCGGGACATGCGACAGAAGTGTTAAATTAAACTAATCTAAGTTGAACTATTTAATATTGAAACTGTTTAACTTAACTGTCAACAGTATATATCCATCGCACACTAAACTCTGAGTTGAGAGAGGCGGAAGCGTCTGAGCGAAATACGGCTAGCGCTGTGAGTTAGAGTGAGAGAGGACGAGCCTGCCTACCGCTGCCGTAACGCGTTACGTAACGAAGCGGTTCTGACGGTAGGATGGTAAGTACCTATCTGGGAGACTTAAATAACTCGCAATTCGTCAAAATATTATATTATGTAAAATAGATGGAATTGTAACAGAATTATTTTAATATAAAAAAATAAATTAAACGTATTGAAATAGGGAGACACGGGACCCGTGTCTCGTCAGAAAGATAATCTCAGAATCATCTCATCGATTGATATCAAAAAATGGATCATAAACAATTTTGAATTTAGAAAGATTAAAACGAAATGAAAGAGTGGCCAGGAACGTAAAAAAGGAGGTTGTAACAACCTCGTTACACGGTTTACCCCCCCATAAGAAGTTATCACTTCAAAACGCGTCCGTATTGGTCCATTGGTAAATTTGGTTGAGCGCGGACAAAGGTACAGCTACACAGACACACGGATACACCAACAAACATAGGTATACCCAGAACATTAAACTTTCTCACTCCATACTACTATTTTTGCATCAGTGCTGGACAATATTCCTGCTGTACCAACCTTTCCCCATGCTCGGCAGCATTTTCCTCACTCCAGCCATGAGCACCTCCTTGCACACCAACTTCACGTCGCTGCCGGAGTAGCCCTCGGTCCTCGCGGCCAGGTCGTCCACCTTCACCTGCGGCGATAGGGCAGCGCCTTGGAGGAACAGGGTGAACAGCTCGGCGCGGGTGTTGTGGTGGGGTAGGGGGATGTGGATGCGCTTTTCGAGGCGGCGCAGCATTGCTGCATCGATTTCCCTGGGAATAGCAAATTAATGAGTATCAGTGGACAATCTTATACAAAGACCTAGTCCAATACTCAGTTCTATATCAAGTAGGAACTCATGCAGTCTCCTTTTTTTTACAAAGGCGCAAGCTGTACACCGCGACCTATAGTCACCCCGAAATACTAGGGGAATCGCAATTTCACATAAATGAAAATACGCTAAGGCCGCACTCAGACTCAGAATCAGTTAACCTGTGGAACCCACGCCTCATGTCATATACAATACCAATCTTAGTTCCACCCAGTCTGAGTTCCAAATTCGATTATGGATGTTATGGACCACCGTCGGGCCACAGGACGCGCCACGGGTTAATGACAGTTAAGTCGTTTCTTAATGATGTTTTTACGTATATCACTTTTAAATGTTTTGTAACTTTGTAGTGCTAATTTGGTGCCCGGGCCGGGCGTTACAATGTGTGATGATGATGACTTTTAGGCAATTGTCTCTTAAACGTCTCTGAGTACGGCGGTAAATGTGTTAAATGAGGTTTGTATCAAAACTTAAAAAGAATTACTATCACTGTTGGGTTTAACGTGCGATATGCTCATTACCAGGGCATGTTGGAGGTTGCGAGCAGGAACACAACGCCCTCTCTCGTGGCAGCTCCATCCAGTTCAGTCAGGAGTTGAGCCTTCAACCGGCGAGAGGCCTCATGTTCTCCCGGCGCCGAGCGCTCTGAAGCCAGGGTTTCCACCTCGTCGATGAAGATTATTGAGGGCGCGTAGTATGACGCCATTTCGAAGAGGACCTGGATGGAAGATGGTGTTGATGATGAGTGAGCAGTAAGTTAGTTTAGTAGTTAGACAGCTTTAGTAAAAATACTCTATGCTCAGGAGTCTCAGGACACGTATTATGGTCGCTTTTATCGCGGTGTATAAAGCATCGAGCACTCTCGCGCTTACACTGGTCTATTACGGTCAGAAAGTGACAGATGTTTTATAAAGTTTTAGCCCCCCAAACTATTTTTGCAAAACTCAACTCAAATGTCTACGTCTATAACCGTTGCCATCGTTTAAATAGAGACCCGTTCATTCCGTTCCCATTCATTCTATCCCTTCACTCCCGCTCATACTTCTCATTCATTCTTCAAACATTCGAATAAGGCTAGTCTCACAATCCTACACTTAATCATGGGAACGAAACAGTATCTGAGATTATTTCGTTTGGCGAGAGGAATGGCAGTCGACCATGAAGGGGTTGGAGGATTTCACCCGGTTCCACTATTGCTCCGTAATATTTATAACCTTAACGATCCGCTCGGACTCTCCACGCCACTTGGTGACGATGGTGCTTGGGGACACGTTGAAGAAGGTGCACCGGCTCTCGGCAGCCACGGCACGCGCCAGTAGGGTCTTCCCGGTGCCGGGGGGCCCGTGCAGGAGCACTCCGCGCCAGGGCTCCAGCAGGCCCGTGAAGAGCTCCGGATACCTGGGTATGATGTGAAGACTTGTTGAAGTTCGACTACAGTATCCATATTGTACTTGAAATTCGACGAAAACGAGAACTTCCAATAAGAACCAGAAAAATATTTTACCGACCCGTGGACCCCGTGGTACACACACCCTACAACTGCTATGTTGAACTGACCAAAATTAATATCATATATATGAGGTAGGGCCAGGTTAAATATGTTAGAACTTCAGCTGGCCCTAAGGACCAAAACACTCAGGAATAGGAGCTCCGCCATGGCGGAGTTCCGTGTCAAATTTGATATTTAGATAGAAATCATGGGTCAGTTATTGCACTCTGGGTACAGCATATTTACCAGCGGCTACTGACCTGGTGCCATGTTTTTGGCTCAATTGCGATAAGTAAATCTCTGATTGCCATGTTGTTTAACATTTTTTTTTAGTTTTATTATTCACTAGTAGCTTCAGGTATTAAATTTGCAACTTTTCTACTTTATCCAAATTTGTTTAAAAGGGCCATAGCAATCAAGAGACTAACAAATAATTGATTCAACCAAAGACGTATATAACCATTTTAATGTGCTATTTAGAACTCTATAGCTTAAGTGGTAAGACCATCCCAATAAAACTTTTAATTTACTACAAATAAAATCAATGTGAGATGACCATGAAAAGTTTTCATCTATATTCCTGCCAAGGTAAATCATACATAACCACCCATAGCACCCATTATCGACTTCCTCACCTAACAGGATACACCACAGACTCCATCAGCAGGCTCTTAGCTGGCTCCAACCCTTTTATATCTTCCCAGTTGACCCCCGAGGGCGTGATGATGTCCTGGTACAGACTCTCGACCAGCTGTTTCTTTTCCGGAGACGCTTTTGCCAAGAATGTCGATAGCGACTTGCGTTCTATTGCTGGGATGACTTCTACTTCCTGTGGATTCCAATTTTGAAATTAGAATACACTCAGGAGCAAAAATAACGGGTCAGAGTGGGTTTTTCATACTAAAGAGGTTATTTTGAAGCCTCGCCAGGGAATGTTTTTAGTGAATTCTGATGATGGATACCGCGAGCATCGATACAGGACTTCCAGAGTGCCTAGGATACCCAACTGAATGAATCTGCGGTTAACGCCGGAATTGTGCATGTTCAGAAAAACATCTAAAATGGCAATAAAATGTAAGGAAATCCAAATGCTGACCTGAACTGTCCGGCTGTGGTGTTAACTGATTGTGCAATCAGTTAGGTATCTTAAGAACTTTTGATCTCCTCTATTGAACCTCGGAGTATCCACCATTAATACTCACTCGAAACAACCCCTGGCGAGGAACCAAGGCTTCGAAATAGTCTCGTTTGTATGAAAAATGCACTCTGATTTTTGCTCTTGAGTGTAGTAATTAATAAGGGTCTCTCTAGACTATAGACGCGGAATCGGCGTTGCGAACGGAACGACGTCGTTTTCGCTCTTATTGCATGGACATAAAACTTTTTCCTACCGGCTCAAGCTGATTCCACGTCGATAGGTCTGGGCAGACCCCAAGAGAACGAGCGACGTAAGTGAAAAAAACAAACTTTTCTAAAACAGCTTGGAAAATTTATTGTGTATTGTTTATTAAGATGGTATGGTTTTTATTTTGAAAAACGTAGACTGAAAGAGTATCATTTTCTTCCTAGGAGTAAATAAATGTATGAAAACCCATTCCCGTCCGCTGCGATATTTTATTCATTAAACAGTTTTGATTGGCCGTTTATAACAGAGCCAAGTGCGAGTAGGACTCGCGCGCCAAGGGTTCCGTACTTGCGCATAGCAGGTATTGTTATTGATTCCAATTGCTGTTCGATTTCGAATCGTTCAGCGTAAGTCCAACTCACACGTGTTTTTTTTTTGGATTTTTTGTTTTTCTTCAGGGTTTTTCAGGGTCTAATTTTTATCTAAAATCTTCTTTATGCAGCTGCCCCTTGAGGATATTGTAATTCCACCGGTCACCGCATCACGTTACACTGTAGATTAGGTAAATACTTCTAATCCAACAGGAAATGGTTGTGTTGTTCTGGTGTTGTCACACAAAAAGTTTATTACTATTTTTTAAGGGTTTTAAGCTTAAAACAAATATTAATTTATTATATTTTTATTTATTCATCTATGTATACTGTATAAAATGGTCGCTAGTGTTTGTAATGTTACCTGTTACCTGTTTACTGTTACCCGTTTTTATGTTTAATTTAGGTTAGTTTTAAGTCAGGGTCCCTCTGAAAATCAGCGCCGCAGTTTAACCGCGGCACAATGCTGAGAGGGATCCTATTCAACATATTGTTATTGTCTTCCTTCCTTTGTTATGTGTGTTGAATAAATATCTTCTATTCTATTCTATTCTATTCTAATGTTTATGCACTCCTAGTATTTGACGTTAAAAAAATCGTTTGTCGGTTTGATGGTGTGAATCGATTGTAAATTCGAGTTTTTAATTACAAATCGACTAATTCGATGATCACAATCAAATATATTTCTTTTCTTTAAGAAGATTTTCGAAATTTGAATGTGATTAAAGTTTTGGCTACCTATACCGCAATTTAAACATAACGATGCAACCACAGACACAGGTTTACTAATATAGGTCATTTGCTTATCGTTTCTGAGCCCGTATTATGGTCGCCTTTATCTCTCTGTGGATAAAACTTCCGTCACACTTGCACTTTTCTTTTTTTCTTTTTTTCTTTGCCCCGCGGCAACTTGAACAGCTACTACCGCGGGAATATGGTGTTTCCACTATGAAGTGATTTCGCCAGTGTCAAGTATATATAAGTATAAATCAATGCAGTAATAAAACACAATCCAATCTTATCTAGGAAGATTGGGGGCAACGTTGTACGGTGATATGTAGGACAGAGGCCAAGATAGTTTTAACCTCTGTACCACTGGGAGTCCACTTGAAACGAGAAGTAAGATGCCAGGATACACGAAATAAGTCCAAGTCTTCTATCACTGTGCAACACAAAGGCATTAAAAGTACAAATCACTAACAAAAAAGAACTTTGAACACCTAAATACACAAAAATAAAAACTAAAACAAATTATACACATCCGCCATCTTTTGACATAATTAATAATGGTCATAATTTGCATAGTGGTCAGAAAGTGACAGATGTTTTATCCACGCTTATCCACGTCAAACACGACCATAATCGGCCCGCATAACATATTATAGGGAAGTTATGCCATGGATGTAGATAAAATGTTACAACTGTATGCAATAAATATACCTACTTTGATTTTGTACTAGGACATCAGGCTTAACAAAGAGGAGCCTAGAGCGCTCTGTCTTACAGAGCCTCTATGGCGATCACAAAACCAATCCTCAGCCATCAGGAAACAACTAAGGAGAAAGATATTAGTGATGGGTGGACCTAATTGTGCGGGGTCCGATCGGATAGCCACACAACGGCCAACATTTAGTTGTTTATATTCTTACCTACTTTTATAATTTACATACAGTCAAGGACTTAATTTTGGGACCAAACTCAATCTGACATTCTACAACAATAAGGTTGAGTTACAACAATAACAAATGACTAACAAAACTGACAAATGATTTGGCATCTCTAAGGACATTGACGCCTATATTTTTGAATGAGGCACAAATTAAGATGTATAGATGTACATATTAAATAACACTAATAATAAAAAACCGCTAATATTGATATGGTAATATCAGAATAACAACAAAATGGCGTTTCGTTTGGCATTCCAACTTTTATGATAAATGGTCGGAACGGATTTAGTAACTATTCAAATTAGCATGAATTTTGTAAACATTTAGCAATAAAAATTACAAACTTTTAACGCCAATCGGAATAATGAAAATAACTTTGCTCTCAAGTAATTTGTTAGCAGAAAAATCGAAGATATTTTCCTACTAGAAAAGTTAGCACTTGAAGTGTAAAAGTTATGTATCCAACGGTACATAATTAGCTCTTAAGACCCTCGTGCCCGTAATTAGAGCGCGAGCTTGCGATCTCGCCACTCGGACCTTAAGAAGCTTCATTATGTACCAGTTACATAAAAATAACTATTATTTTACTGTTATTATAATCTGAAATATTTCATCGGATTCCCAAAAAGTAACTTGGATATGTCCAAAGTCAAAGTAATATTTCTTATTTTGGTATCAGTAGCCGGTAGTCACCAAAACACTTGTACATACCACTGAGTCGACACTTCGATTGTGAGAGTTAAACTACGAAGTATGTTAAACAGCGACATCTAGTTAAGTTTTTGGAAGCTTCCTACATAACGTCGGTGATACTGCAATACCGCGTATGTAGCAAATTCAATAAGTTGCAAAATATACCTTTCTGTCTTACTCACTAAGTTGTATTTTGTTTAAATTAAAATTGAAATTATATTTATTTGCAAGAACATTTGAAATTATTTATTTGCAAGAACATACACGGTGATAACACCGCGTTCGCGTGACATGTGTATATTTATAAAAATATACACATGTCACTTTAAATACATTAAAATATGGTGTCCACAGTGCTAACTCGTCCACATTCTTCAATTTCGTGTGGCTAACTTCAGTTTGCGCTGTGGACGATATAGGAATGTGGGCGACTTAGCACTATGGACAATATAGGAATGCGGACAAGATAGGAAATTGACGAATTAAAAATGTGGCCGATTTAGGATGGCGACAATTTAGTAATTACGTGCTGACGACATGGCATTGTGGACGAGTTAGGAAGGTGACGAAATAGGACAGTAGACAAAGTCAGCCTGAGCCCTTGTCTCAAATATGAAATTTTGACAGAAACTTATTAAGACTGCTTGACCACCCGAATATAGACACGTAGCGGCCGCGTTCTAAAACCTCGTTACGGCTCGCGGACCCTCTCAAACTCTAGCCGAGTACTCGACTGTTTGGTGCGATGAACAGGCAATAGATGGCGTAGCTAAGCAATAGCCTTGCCGAATCGTTTTATACTTTTACTATTAACCAGCCAACTTTAAATGTTTTAACGTCATTTAACTCCCCACGCGCGAGAGAAGTATTATATTAAATCTATTCACAGCTCTCGAACCCGACGCCCGTTCTCCCGGGTTAATTAGAGCTTAAATTACCTTAGCACTTAGATAGTTCACGTGGTGGTACATCCTTGCACTGTGATAAATCTTTTAATAGCAATTTATAAGCAAATTCACAAATAAAAGTACCTACTTAAAGGTAGGAAATCCAGAACCGGTAGCGACATCTAGTTGATTGAGTTGGAAAGTTGTTTTTGCCTTTTGAATGTCCGTCCGTTTTAACTTTAAAGAGCCGTATCTTTTGAACCGTAATAGATAGTGGGTTGTTTCTTTTTTCAAAATATATGTTATTACGGCGGGTTTACTAACAATTAAAAATAATTAAGAAAGTAAAATAATAAAGGGGTCCCCAAACAAGTTTTTGTTTTTCAACATATTTTTATTGTTGATGTATTGTAAAAACAGTAAAACATAGAAGCCTAAAATTAAGTATGATTATAGTATAAAAACCCTGCAGAAAAACCACAAATACTAAAAATGGTCAAGTGTGAGATCTCTTCTATTTTATTCAATTAAACCATTTTGTTTTGGCTTATTATCGTATTGTCTACTTAAATACAAGTAAAGTAGTAGTAAAATACAGGTATATTCTCTAACGTACGGCGTTCGGCCGGTTTAACAAGTGGTCGAGTGAACGCGGCGCAGCTTATATAAACCGGCGAGTGTAAGTAGTCTCGTCGGAGCGTACAAAACTCATTTCAGCGCCTGCATTCTCAATTAGGCAGCTTTTTTACCCGCCGGCCGTATTGAGAATGCACGCGCTAAAATGACGGGACTATACCCTGTCTATTTAACAGAGTTAACAAAGTGTTGTCTCTGTTGCACTTTTGTATGAAAATGAAAGGGACAAGAAACTGCCAGTGGGCGTCAACAAACGCACGTCGATGGAGGGCTCGGCTTACATGCCGTCTGTTGTTAAAATATTCGTAATATTTCTCGTTATTTTTGTTTGTAGGTAGAGGCACCTCAAATAATTAACTTACTGATAACATGACATTTAATATTAGGTTTAATAGGAAACAGTCCAAAAAACAAGCCGAGTCACAGGTTAAACGGGAAACAGTCCAATAAACGCGCCAGGAAAAAAATTGTAACCAAAGATAAGCACTTGAAAGCGTCCGCACCGTACGAGCGACAGATGTTGACTAAACTTTGACAGGCATGTAAACCTACCTTGTGCCTGTGCATTGTCCTTATCGCTGACCAATTACGTGCATTCTCTGTTTTCTAGTATTAACTCTCGCCGGTTTATATAAGCTGCGCCGCGTTCACTCGTTCGACCGACCGATCGGCCGTTTCTAAGAGAATAAACCCCTGATCGAAGGCAATATGGTTTTATCAATTAGAATAGAGTCCCAGGTCCCTTGTGTGCTTCTTTGCTAAAGAAAGGTCGGCGCAGACATAACCGCTCGACACCGAATCAGCTCAAAGTGAGACATTGAAAAGTGAGCTTTGATTTGTGTTAGTACGATGCAGTTTGTGGACGATTGCTAGCTTGTACAGTCAACAGCATAAATAAGTGATCATTTATGTACCTTGTCACTATAACGTCGTGTTTGAAATGTCATACAAAATTGTGAAACGATTGAAAGCGACAAAGTACATAAGTGATCACTAGGGTTAGGATTTTGGTGGCATTTCGTGGTTCTAGAATCCATGGAGTCGATATTTCCTAATTATTATAATACATAACACATTGATTTTGACCTTCGGTATTATTAAATTCAAAAATGAACTAAATACATATTTAGTTCGGTTATTTCATACCTATTAATATTTGCTTGTTTGTAACGCTTTCACATCAGAGATATCCTCAATACCAAAATTAATTTAAATTGGTGCGGCCGAATAACGAATAAATGAATTTTGAAATATTAAAATACTGAAGGTCAAAATCAAAGTGTTATGTATTATAATAATTAGGAAATAGCGACTTCATGGATTCTGGAACCACGATTTGCCACCAAAAGTCCTAACTCTAATGATCACTTATTTATGGTGTTGACGGTACCGAAGCGAAGAGTTGCCGATCCGATGCCGATAAGTGATAAAAAAAACAGATAAAAGAAATGTATTCAGTGTGCGTTACAGTATGGAGTTTCGTACAAAGAATACTGAACGGCCCGAGTTGACGTGGTGACGATCCGGTGCCAACCGGTTATGTGTGCGTCGAACTGAAATAGGAATACCTACTGTCAAGTAGTATTACCACAGATTACACATAGATAACGTAAATACCTCAATCTGTATGAAAACCAAACGTGTCACTTGTCTCCTACCACCTGGGCCGTCGCAAGAGCGGATAAGTGATGTGAATTCAGCGTTTTACGCGTAAAATCGATTCAAAGTCGTACCTTTTTTGGGGGGTAGATCTCACTATTCCCATTGAGCTTTCCCATTGATGGTAATAGTGATACTACTTGTATCACTATCCCCATTGCGTTTATATAACCGCTACTATTCGCGACCAATAAAACGCTCGGATATTATGCGTAGGTATATTTGTTTTTTTGGGTGTAGACTCGTCGTCACACCAGGTTGTCACACCAGTGCCTTTCGACGGAGCCCTGCCCATGGCAGGGCTCCTATTTCTGAGCGATTTGCCCTTCGGGCATCTTAAGATACCTAACGAACCTAACCTACCTACTTTTGCGGAATAAAAATGATTTCTGACGAATAACCGACTAAAGCGAATAGCAGTGGTGTGACAAACTGGTGTGACCACGAGTCAGCCCCTGTTTTTTTCTGTAGGATAGTATATTATTTTACACCCGACGTTTAAAAAAAACCGTTCAAAATGGGAATAATGAGACATTTTGTAGGAGAACATAAGTCTCGCTATTACTATTCGGCGTTTCGTAATTCAATGGGAATAGTGAGACTGATTTGAAAAAAAAGTGCAGTCTCAGTATTACCACTGCAATGGGAAATGGGAATAGTGAGATCTACCCTTTTTGGGTTATTGCAGTTAATTATCACGCAACGAGGCATTTTCTTAATTTTCACGGCCGACCGGCTGCAGTCGGGGTTCGGACAGAAGTAGATGCATTTGCGTATTTATTGTCTATTTATCTGTGATTATTACTAATCCGGTTTCAGGAAAGATTTCTCTACTGTCGACCATCTTCAAGCTGTTGAACAAGTTATAGAGAAGTACAAGGAATTTAATAGGCCATTGTATCTGGCATTCATCGACTACACAAAGGCTTTTGACAGCATATCACATGATTCCATATGGAGAGCATTATACCAGTGTGATGTCAGTCACACATACATACGAGTCCTGAAAAACATTTATGAAGAAACTCATAGTAGAGTGAAATTGGAGAGAAGAGGTCAAGCGATTCCGATTGGTAGAGGTGTACGACAAGGAGATCCTCTATCACCTAAGCTGTTTATAGCGGTGTTAGAGGGGGTCATACAGAAAACAAATTGGAAGAATGAGGGTATTCGAGTGGCAGGCCGATATTTGAGTCACCTCAGGTTCGCAGATGACATCGTTATCTTCGCTGAAACCAGCACAGGGCTACAGAAAATGATAAGTTCGTTAAGCGAGGAAAGCCTCAAAGTAGGATTGACAATGAACGAAACCAAGACGAAAATCATGACTAATAATAAACAAGACCCAATTAAACTTAATGAGAGATGTTTGGAGTACGTCAATAAATACATCTACCTCGGAAAACAAGTATCATTCAGTGAAAATAGTAACGAGGAAGAAGTAGACAGGAGAATAATAAGTAGTTGGAATAAATTCTGGTCACAGAAAGAAATTGTGAAGGGAACATATCCAATGCCTCTAAAGAAATCCGTACTCGACACTTGCATACTACCAACTCTTACTTACGCGTGCCAGACATGGGTGTACTCGAATAGAATTAAAACAAAAATACAGACGTGCCAGAGAGCAATGGAAAGAAGTATTCTAAAAATAAATAAAATACATAAAGTCAAGAGCGAAATCATTAGAAAAAAGACCAAACTAATAGATGCGCTCAAATTCGCTCTGACACAAAAATGGAACTGGGCGGGACACCTCGCTCGCTACACCGATGAACGTTGGACTACAGCGTGCACGTCATGGAAAGGACCTTTTGGCAAAAGAAGAGTGGGTAGACCAAGAAAAAGATGGGCGGACGACATAGTGTCTACAGCAGGAAATATCTGGCCCAGCAAAGCACAAGACAGAAAGGAATGGAGGAAACTGGGGGAGGCCTTTACCCAAAAAGGGGTCTTTATCCACAGCAACAAATAAAACTAACCTAACATAATTACCTATTATTAGCATGTAAACAAAATACTAACACATTTGAAATGTAAATATTTAAAGGATAAGGAAATAAAAGGCTATAATAATAATAATTACTAATCCTCACCGTTTTCTTCAACTGCGTGATAGTAAAGGTGTTCGGCAGGTCCGGGGATTCCTTGATCGGCTCGGGCTCCGGTTTGGGCCGCGCCTGCCTCGTCGGTGGCCGCTTGGGCGCCGGCAGCTCCATCTGTCGGAGGAACTGCGGCGGCTTGTTGAACCGCGTCAGGTAGTAATTGGTGTAGTCCTGGAAAATGTTTTATATAGGGACGATTTACTGTCGTTCGGCTTAAAAGGAATATGGACGACTCGAAATTACATGTATACCAGAAAAACGACCATTTGAAATAACACTGACAACGACTGGCCTAGTTGGTAACGACCCTGCCTACAAAGCTAGCGGACCTGGGCTCAAATCCCGGTAAGGGCAGATATTTGTGTGATATTGTGAATATTTGTTCCTGAGTCAAGGAGGTTTCCTTTGTATTTAAGTTTACATTTCTCTATATAAGTATTTATATCGTTGTCTAGTACCCATAGTACAAGCCTAGAGCTTAGTATGGGACTATAGGTCAATTGGTGTGACATTGTCCCCTAATATTTATTATTATTATTATTTACATAGACAAGAAAAAAATACCAACTTAATTAACCTCTAAAATAGAACATGTCCCATGGTAAAACTTTTCAAAATGGCTGGTCGAATGAACTAAGAAATAAATGTCATAATCGGTCACACTTCACAACATTCCATCTAACTCTTGAGAGATTTAGAAAAGTAAAAATTATATGACGGTAAAAACTAAATATAGACACACTCTACGGCGACTAGTTTAGGTAAGTAAAGGGGGTTAAAAATGTCCTGAATGGCTTCCAGAAAAGGATGGTACGGCTAGGCCTTTGCTTATTTGTTTTTGCTCGATTTGGCGGGGACAATACCGTACATGTCCCCAGATAAAGTGGGCCTTTTAGGAAAGTAGACAGTTTGGGAAAATAGACGGTATGAGAAAGTAGACAGTTTGGGAAAATAGACGGTATGTGAAAGTAGACAGTTTGGGAAAATAGACAGTATGTGAAACTAGACAGTTTGGGAAAATAGACGGTATGAGAAAGTAGACAGTTTGGGAAAATAGACAGTATGTGAAAGTAGACAGTTTGGGAAAATAGACAGTATGTGAAACTAGACAGTTTGGGAAAATAGACGGTATGAGAAAGTAGACAGTTTGGGAAAATAGATAGTCTGTGAAAGTAGACAGTTTGGGAAAATAGACAGTATGTGAAAGTAGACAGTTTGGGAAAATAGACAGTATGTGAAAGTAGACAGTTTGGGAAAATAGATAGTCTGTGAAAGTAGACAGTTTGGGAAATTAGTCAGACTGTGAAAGAAGACAGTTTGGGAAAATAGACAGTCTGAAAAAGTAGACGGTTTGGGAAAATAGACAGTCTGTGAAAGTAGACAGTTTGGGAAAATAGACAGTATGTGAAAGTAGACAGTTTGGGAAAATAGATAGTCTGTGAAAGTAGACAGTTTGGGAAATTAGTCAGACTGTGAAAGAAGACAGTTTGGGAAAATAGACAGTCTGAAAAAGTAGACGGTTTGGGAAAATAGACAGTCTGTGAAAGTAGACAGTTTGGGAAAAAAGACAGTATGTGAAAGTAAACAGTTTGGGAAAATAGACGGTATGAGAAAGTAGACAGTTTGGGAAAATAGACGGTATGAGAAAGTAGACAGTTTGGGAAAATAGACAGTATGTGAAAGTAGACAGTTTGGGAAAATAGACAGTATGTGAAAGTAGACAGTTTGGGAAAATAGACGGTATGAGAAAGTAGACAGTTTGGGAAAATAGACAGTATGTGAAAGTAGACAGTTTGGGAAAATAGACGGTATGAGAAAGTAGACAGTTTGGGAAAATAGATAGTATGTGAAAGTAGACAGTTTGGGAAAATAGACGGTATGAGAAAGTAGACAGTTTGGGAAAATAGACGGTATGAGAAAGTAGACAGTTTGGGTAAATAGATAGTATGAGAAAGTAGACAGTTTGGGAAAATAGACAGTATGTGAAAGTAGACCGTTCAGGCAAGTGGACCATTTAGGAAAGTGGACCTAAGATACTTGAAGGTAAAATATGACTTAAAATTAAATTCGAAGCTACCACTCTTCCTTTCACTTGCCGTAAACTCGACCACACAGATCTTAATAATCATCCAAATGAAGTTAACTCAAAAAGAGAAATTTTACTTCATTCTCAAAAGCTTTCAAGACTTTTTCTCGGATAAAAATCATAATGAGTGCAAAGTTGAAGTTATCCGAGCTTATAACTTCGGATACTTGGGAACAAGGAAAGCTACTTCCGAGATAGAATCAACGTTATACGACTTGTATAGAAGTACATACGTAGTATCTAATGTTGAGAAAGCAATGTTATGTAACTTATGTAACATTATCTTAAGACTATTTAACTAAGTTTTCAGATAGCTTCTTTCGGTAGCTTTGTAACTTTCGTACTAATAAACGCGACGATGCAATTCGCCTAGTTGGTAGTGACCCTGCCTACGAAGCTAGCAGTCTCGGGTTCGATTACCGGTATGGGCAAATATTTGTGTGATGAGCGAGAGCGTTCTCAACATAGTATAAAAAAAAATATGTTTGTATGCTTCGATCTTTCAAACTATTGTCGGAAAAACGACCAAAATTGTCCCCCAAGAAAGTCCTCTTTCATTAAGACAATGCCCCAGTGCACACGTCAACTATTGCAATGGCCAAAATCCACGAGTTGGGCTTCGAGCTGGTTCTGCATGCTCCGTATTCGCCAGATCTAGCTCCGTGCGATTATTACCTATTCAGAAATCTGAAAAGATGGCTTAGATGGATTTTTTTTGAGAAATGAGGACTGTATCGCAGGTGTAAACGCCTATTTTTAAGACCTTGAAAAGACGTATTTTTTGGAGGGGATAAAAAAATTGGAAACTCGCTGAAACAAGTGTTTTGGCCCTCAAAGGACACTGTTAAGAAATAAATGAAAATTGTTTAAAAAAAAAAACTTTTTTACTTTTTAAAACGTCTTATCAAACAGCCCTCGTACATGAAGATTTAAAGAACACTATTTTGAGTTGTATCGGCTGATTGTGCGATGTTTAATATTAATAAGATGCGGTATTTAACTCTGCTACTATCTTCAGTAACGTGTGTCGCACCAAGATGTCGCGTTTAGGCCGGCGGCCAAACGATCTGCCCATAAACTTGTCATATTATAATCGTGACGCAATTCCAAGCGAGAACTGACGGCGCACACGGCGTCACGGCTGATATTTTAGGAGTTCCGCTGTTGTTTTGAAATAGCGTTGTATTCAAATGCAAAACAACAGAGCATTATATTATTATAGGTTTTACTCGTTCCTTCGACTGCGTAGATTTCCCTCGAGAACTTTTAAATTGAATGAGAATTAGTGTGATAATCCAGGGTAGCTATCTCCATTTAGAATTTCATCAATAATTATAATACAAGTAGATGGTTCAAAATATTTCTTCAGTTGATTAACCACATGAGGGCTCTTATACACTTTGGTAATATGGTGAATCCGCTAGCGGTAGATAAAAGATAAAAAATAGATAAAAGATGTTTATTCAGTAAGTAGGCCGCACGGACACTTTTACACGTCAAAATTTACCAGCGCTTCGCAAGAGACCACTGCTGAGAAGAAACGCCGCAAGAAACTCAACAGTCAGTCGTTGTTTTTAAATACTACTTATGATATTATACAATGAAATAAAAATAAATAAATAAATATCAGGGGACAATGTTACACCGATTGATCTGGTCCCAAACTAAGCTCTAGGCTTGTACTATGGGTACTAGACAACGATATAAATACTTATATAGAGAAATGTATACTTAAATACATAGAAAACATCCATGACCCAGGAACAAATATTCGCGCTCATCACACAAATATCTGCCCTTACCGGGATTTGAACCCAGGACCGCTAGCTTCGTAGGCAGGGTCACTACCAACTAGGCCAGCACGTCGTCAAACTATAAAGCTTAACCTAGCATGATATAAAACAATGAATTTAACATAAAATAAAAATAAAAAACATTCAAGCGTAGCTTGAGCAGGAAAATGTGTCAAAACTAAGAACTAACTAAAACTAAGAATTTGCATAGGGAGTAATAAGTAGTAGTAATAAAAAAATATATAAAATATATAAAATATAAAACATAAAATATAAAACACGGACAGGACTATTGTAGAGAAGAAGCGCCGCAAGGAATTCAAATATTAAATGAAATCTCAAAAGGATTCTCTTATTTCTTAGCTTCGTAAACACATCATATATTCATACTTATGTGCATTGTAACATCCTTAAGTGTGTTTACACAAACGAAAAGGTTTTGCGAGAAAACAACTAAGTATTTTTATTCTATGAGAATCTGTCCGAGCGTGTAATAGTACATTGTGCATCAAGGGTAGTATGAAGGGAATTACTAACGAGAGTGTTAGAAGCCCGACGCCGAAGGCGGAGGGCTTTTAATGACTCGAGTTAGTAATCCCCTTACTGCCTGTGATACACACAATGGTTTTCATCACATTTGCGAGGAAAAAACACTTTAACTCTGCAAAATATAAAGAAATAACTTTTGACAAACGGGAACGTAAATGAAAACGATATTTTTTTTGTGACCTCTACCACAGATAATAACTGCGTTTAGTTTCGACCTGGATTCGAGCCAGATTTAGCCAATTTGATAAAAATGTATATTTACTAAAATTAATGATAAATGTTGATATAAACTTGAAATAGGTATAAAAATAATTAAGTTTAATGAAGCGTATAGGTTTTGTGTAATGTAAGTTAGTCTATAGCTAATTTTTAAAGATGAAATTAGAAACCGATTAATTTTTTGGCTGAGAATTAAACCTCCTTAGTCAGAAATGATGTACGAAAGAGTTGCAAATTTTAAAAAGAAAGTCATTACTCCCTAGGGATGACAAACTCGCCATAATTCCCGCGGGAACAATTTAGGTCATTGTCCTTCTGTATACAGGCATGGAATAACACCATTTACGAGCAAGTGTGATGAAAAATAATATGTTTTGTCTTTGTTTCGTCGGCGCTGTTGGCCTAGTTGGCAGTGACGTTGCCTACGACGCTAGCGGTCCTGGGTTCGTTCCGCGGGTTCCACCGTATAGGTAAATATTTGTGTAAAGAGCACAAGTATTTGATTCTGAGTCTTGGATATTTTTAAGTGTTTGAGTATTTATTTATCTATTAAGTACAGACTTATATCCGCAGTAGAACTAAGGTTACCGACATAGCCCTAAGAATAGCTAAACTGAAGTGGCAGTGGGCGGGGCACATTGCTCGCAGGACTGATGGCCGATGGGGTCAGAAGGTTCTGGAGTGGCATCCGCGGACCGGAAGACGAGCTGTAGGTAGGCCTCCAACAAGATGGAGTGACGACCTCGTCAGGATCGCGGGACCGCGGTGGATGCGAAAAGCACAAGACCGGTCTGAGTGGAAAGCCTTGGGGGAGGCCTATGTCCAGCAGTGGACGTCTTTCGGCTGACATGATGATGATGATGACAGACTTAGTGCTTATACTCGTAGTTTGGCCTAGGTCCATTTTTTAGGGTTCCGTAGTTAAACTAGGAACCCTTATAGTTTGGCCATGTCCGTCCGTCCGTGCGCAGCCTATCTAAGAGGCTCTTAGTACTAGAAAGCTGTCATTTGGCATGAATATACTTATTAGTCACGCCAACAAAGTGGTAAAATACCAAAATAAAATTGTCTTCGCCCCTATACGTAACTCGGGGATGTTTTTTTTATTTCTCGTCTACCCCATAGTGTTGGGTGACGTTGGATAGGTCTTTCAAAAACATTGCAGGTTTGTCAAAACAATTTTTCGATTCAGGGATTCATTTATACTCCTACAGACAAAACTACAATTACAAAAATCTGATTAATATCTTAAATGAAAGCGCATATTACGACTAAGTAGACTTAATTGGTTCTTGAGTTACAAACGGTTTAAATATTTATACCTACCGAAAACTCATTTGCGGTGTTGGTAAACTGACCGCGAGCTATGTCGATGTATGGGGATAACAGTTTTCCAACGGCAAAGTTAAGTTTGTCGCGAGGTCTAATTTGTTTGTAGGCTTCGGAACCCTACACTGAGCATGGTCCGACATGCTCTTGCCCGGTTTCAATTTATTTACTAGCGACTCTCTTAGGCCGCGTTAATTTTTTTTTTTTCCTAGCCTGTTTTTGTGCCCCACTGCTGGGCAAAGGCCTCCCCTCGTTTTCGCCATTCGTCTCAGAGGTAGACCCAGAAGGAGATGGCGAGATGACCTTGAGTCGTTTGCGCGGGATTAGCAGGAGTGCGCTCTAGATAGAGACGAATGGCGTTAAATATAAATGTTAAAAACCGCATTAACACCGATCCAGCAGTTTCTGGGATTAGTGATCAGTGATCAGGTACGAGCTGTAGGTAGGCCTCCAACAAGATGGAGTGACGACCTCGTCATCGCGGGACCGCGGTGGATGCGAAAAGCACAAGACCGGTCTGAGTGGAAAGCCTTGGGGGAGGCCTATGTCCAGCAGTGAACGTCTTTCGGCTGACATGATGATGATGATGATGATCAGATACATACGAGCAGACACGTGGGTAGACTTTTCTAGAGATGACGTTTACTTTTTACTATATTTCGCGCAGATGACCTTTAATATCACAATCCTACCCTCTTTATAAATTTGGTAGGGTAAGGAATATACTAGGAAAGGGGTTACCTATCACAACTTCGAAAAATGTTTGACCGAATTTTGGTTTGACAAATACTTTTCGTCAATGATGGTTTGGGTTTTTTTACGTTTGGCCGAATGATCATTTCGAATAGTTTTATTTATTCATTACTTGTTTTGGTTTTTTAACGAATTGACAAATTATCTATACCTCATTACTGGTTTCGGCGTATCAACAGTTGTCCAATGTAATGCTTTGTCTATTTGTCTTTTTCCTATTTCTGATTTTACCTTAGTATCCTTTGCCCAATATTACGGCTCGGTTTATTCATAGTTTACCTAATTTGATCATATTGTTTGATCTGTGTTGACTTATTTCTTAGTTATAGAAAATAAGTGAACCGTTCCGAGTCGGTTTTACCCTGATTGTCTTGATCTTTGCATTGTCTGGATAAATTATACTTAAGCAAGTTTTTCGGGGCAGAAAAAAAATAACCTCGAAAGACAAGGCGGGAGCAAAGCTCCCGCCTTGGCCTTCTAACCTAACCTATCTGAGTCGGTTCTGCCCTGACTCGTCTTGCTCATTGCATTTTGTAGATAGTTGAAACTAATTACAAGCAAGATTTTTTGGCCGAAATGAATATTTGACGTAACGTAGCAAAATCTATATGTAACATTGATGAAGTGAAAAATGGGCTTTGAAATAAAATACGTAACAATACATAGGGTACGTGACTACAAGGAGAAAAGTTGCTTGGACTAACGAACCATTTACTTAAAGTCAAATGGTGAAATAAAAAAATGACGAATCGTGCCATCGGAGAAACGATAAAAAACGAAATGTTTTCGGTCAAATGAAATTCGGTCAAAAACTTTTCGAGGTTGCGATAGGTTACCGGTATGATGATGATCAGATACATACGAGCAGACACGTGGGTAGACTTTTCTAGAGATGACGTTTACTTTTTACTATATTTCGCGCAGATGACCTTTAATATCACAATCCTACCCTCTTTATAAATTTGGTAGGGTAAGGAATATACTAGGAAAGGGGAATCAAAAAAAAAGCTTGAGGGTCTAATCCATCTATCGATCTATCTAAATTAAAATAGTTAAAATTTGCGGGTGGTAGGACTCTGTGCAGAGTCCGTCCGGATCGCTACGACCATCTTATCCATTAACCTACCGCCAAACAGCAGTGTTCGCGCTGTTGTGTTCCGGTTTGGGGATAAGACAGCCGGTGTAATGACTAGCATAGAGGCTTTCCATCTTAGTCCTCAGGGTTGGCAACGCATTTGCAATCTTAGTCTTGTAGTCTTGTGAATGCGAATGTCTATGGGTCATAGTTTCCGCTTACCATCAGGTGACCTGTGTGCTCGTTTGCCCTCTCTGTCATAAAAAAAAAAGATGCAGTCTATGATTCTACCTTTACCCTACCTGACTTTACCCCAAACTCTTCCGTCCGGAAGAATATTCCGCACCGGAAACATACTCACGACATACTTAGGGCAGTTCCAACCGATTCGTTTCCTTATTTCGACGGTGACCTATTTATTTCCGAGCAGTGGCAGCAGTCTGCCTCGGCGGTGCTCAGTGAACCGAATCTTCCAGTTAACCGGTTTTCATAGCACCCTTTATACTTTATAATGATTGTAGTTTCTTAGGAATACAATATAATATTCCGACCGTTATAAATGATAATAATGGCTAGCGCGTAGGGATCCGTAAACAAAACGGTATTCGATTTTTGCTTTAAAATGTGCATGAATTCAAGAGCATACAACGGGAAGTAACTTGTAGGTTTTGATTCCTTTGTTAGTGTCACTTTAATAATGAATACCCAAATGTCGCTAATACATGGTGAAATTACTGTAGGTAATTGTTTGGAAATACTAAGGTAATTATATAAAATTTTGATTGTACAACCTTTTTTATTATGTGTTTAAGTGTACTATTGCATATAAGGTTCCGATAGGAGCATAAGGACATATTGGTCCTCGTGCTCCTACCAGTAGGAGAACAGAGTAGGAGCAAGCGGAAACGGGGAAATATGCGGCATAAACGGCCATATCTAATGACATTTGTTTATATCACAGCTCCAAGGGATTGCAGACGAGAACATTTAATGTGAATTACAAATCGATACTTCCCTGCCCGTTGTGCCTGATAATAAACCCGAGACCGGTTATTGTTTTCACTTTAACTTTTCAAATTAAAAAATTGCCGCACTAACACAAATAAAGCTCATTTTACAATGTCTCACTTTGAGCCAATCCGGTGCCGAGCGGGACCGATAACGGGAATCAATCCTGGAACCGCCTAGTTCGTAGGCAGTGTCCCTGCCAACAGTACCAACTACACTTTATGCTTCGCCCTCAAATGGAGAAAGAAACCGGATGGGGTCAGTATAAGAAAGTAAACAGTTTGAGAAGTAGACAGTTCGGGAAAGTAGACAGTTTGAGAAGGTAGACAG
Organism: Acleris sparsana; assembly: GCA_923062465.1. Lineage (NCBI taxonomy): Eukaryota > Metazoa > Arthropoda > Insecta > Lepidoptera > Tortricidae > Acleris > Acleris sparsana. The sequence goes on along the minus strand of OV281302.1, from coordinate 1,888,612 downwards.
TTTGGGAAACTAGACAGTTTGAGATGGCAGACAGTTTGGGAAACCAGCCAGTTTGTGAAGGTAGACAGTTTGGGAAAGTAGCCAATTTCAGAAGGTAGACTGTTTGGGAAAGTCGACAGTTTGAGAAGGTAGACAGTTTGGGAAAGTAGACTAAGAAGGTGAACCATTTAGGAAAGTGGACCATTAAGGTAGCTAGACCTAAGATACCTGAAGGAACTTCTGTTATACCTGCATGATGATGTCCAAGTCGATGTTGTCGCAGACTTCGTACTCGGCCGTAAGCCCCGCTTCGTCAGCCAGGGTGTCTGCGGCGTGGAACAGACCCTCGGTCTTCAGGAAACTGTATACCAGGTACCGGAGGATCCGCTTTCTGGCGCGGAAGAGGGTTTCCTTCTGTTGGTTAGTAAATAACGGGTAAATAGCCTAACCCTCTGGGAAACAGGTATAATTTAATGTATGTATCTAAATAGATAGAAAGACGAGCTGTAGGCCTCCAACAAGATGGAGTGACGAACTCGTCAGAATCGCGGGACCGCGGTGGATGCGAAAAGCACAAGACCGGTCTGAGTGGAAAGCCTTGGGGGAGGCCTATGTCCAGCAGTGGACGTCTTTCGGCTGACATGATGATGATGATGATGATCTAAATAGATTATATAGAATCAGACGCGGCATTGCATGTTTGCAAAGTGTCCGACTTTATCCATATTGTTATGTTTAATATGAATCAAATTACAAACAACGTACCGCCTCCATTTTCCGCATCTGGCTCATAGGTCTATTTATAATTCCCGACATGTCGTAAAGCACTTAAGTATCCACAAGATCGCGAAAACAGCTGTAAAGTTCACCTTCTGACTGAGTCACAATATTGACCGATTGAGTGGTAGCTTATGGTGGTTGCTAGGGGTTGTCGTTTGGTTGCCAAGCAACTGTTAGGGATGTTATTTTGGAATGAGGTGAGATATGGGATTCTTTAATGGTAAGATATGGGTGGGTGACACTCAGATTATAACCCATCGTTATGCATGGGTTATTTCAATTATAGTAAGTACCTACTTTAATATGTCTTGTAACTTTTTATGTGTTAAATTTAGATATATAAAATCCTTATGCTTAATATTTTTTATTATAAATTGGTTTGCGTTTGACCTTATATTGAATTAATCAATAATTCGAATTAGTTTATGGTGTCCGCTTGTTTTACCGACATTTTTTATGGCTCCAGTTGGTGACCCTAGCGGTCCTGGTTGAAAAGAACGTCATATAATTACTTTTGGCAATTGTGGCGCAGGTCAGTTCACGCAGCTGCAAAGCTTCGGTGTGTTAGACCCTTAAAAATACTATGGATGTTAATTCTACTGAAACTTTGTCAGCTTGATTCCATATTTAGTAACCAGCAACGCTAAGCCATCGCTAAGCCTGGCCAAAGTTGTCACAGCGGTCATCTCAGCCTTTTGGGCTAAGGAGGTAATTTGTATTCAGCCGCGCCACCAGTCCGGCAACGAACTACTTCCCGCTGTGTTTTATTATCGCAGAACCGTTTGGCACTCGTCGCCATATTGTATCACAACTTTATTACCAAAAGGGTTTGCTTCTGAACGGAAACAGAATGGAAAGCTGGATCGTTAAAGTTTTATACCGATCAGTAAAAGTAGTATTGCACTGTCGGCCTTATGTTATTTGCACAGTGTAATGCTTTGTCACTTTAACATCATGTTTGAACTGCCGCACTAATCTGTCGAAGGCGGTAAAGTGACAAGGTACAATAGTGTGCAGCTAAACTACTTATAACACATACTCTCAAACGCGCACACAACACATACACTCATACACACTTTTTCAAACACGCACACACGCACAAGTACTTACAAGCGTGGCTTTTTTACCTTTTCTTTTGAAATATTCTTCTTTGTTAGTTAACTTAAGTTTGTTCTATTACTTGACTTGTGGTTTGCATGAGCACAGGCAGCTCTTTTTAGTTTTTAATCGCTTCAGTGTTGTTAAATATGTTACCTGGTTATCTGTGGATATCTATAATTGGCTTTGTTTGCTACTTGGTGTTATCGGTTTTATATTTTCTGTATTGTGCTGTTGATGTCCTTAATAAATAAATAAATAAATAAATAAATAAATAAGACCAACTGGGCCTATATTCAACACGGTAAAAACCATATCGTGACCTGTTATCGCATTGTCAACGTTTTGATAGCTCTTATCTACTTGACAGTAATGGCGGCCGACTTAAAACCAATACCGTAAAGACACAAGTTTTTGTGGCACGAAAGGTACGCCCACACCGCTGCTTAAAATACGGAGACGGTACGGAATCGCAGTGACGCATCGTATCCGTACCGTTTTTAACGCATGCGCTCCACACCGCGGCTTAACGGTGCGTATATTACGGTGCGTCATTAACGGCGCCATGTTGTTACCATGACCCCGTCTTTTGTTTACGCAATGACACCGTATTTTATGCAGCGGTGTGGAGGGCATGCGTTAAAAACGGTACGGATACGATGCGTCACTGGGATTCCGTACCGTCTCCGTATTTTAAGCAGCGGTGGGGTGCATTTTTAAATGGTCCTAGGGGCTTCCGAATGAAATTCATTTATCGATAAATTGTACTTTCCTATGACAGTTATGAGTATGAGATAAAGTTTAATATGAGCATGCAACTTGTGAGCAACTTGTGTGCAAAGAAATGGAACCAATTAGTAATGAATTTATTTGATTTTAAAAATCCCTAAAAAGTATGCCTATGATAAAGATAAAGATTAAAGTCATTTATTCAGTAAGTAGGCCGCACGGGCACTTTTACACGTCAAGAATTTACCAGCGCTTCCCAAGAGGAGACCCTGCTGAGAAGAAACGCCGCAAGAAACTCAGCAGTCAGTCATTTTTTAAACATATTTCATATTACAATGGTACTACTTAGTCTAAGCATTATATACGTATAAATGTTAAATTAAATATAATATCAAATTACATGTGTAGTTCAGCAGGAAAACATGCCAAAAATCTTGGGAGTTACAAATACGGGGTTAAAAATAATCGAATCAAAGCCAACAGTAGTGGTCTGCAGTTGATCCCTTTTCAGTTTCCTCCTCATAACCCCCCTATTTGTATGCATCGAATGCACTTCCACCCGCTTAGTTCAAGCTGCCCTTCATTCATGCGGAAATATATCGTGTCACTGATTTAAGACCAGCCATTTGATATAGTAGCTGTACTATCACGAACGTATATTTTGTCGTCTATGTCACGAACGTATGAGTCGTCAATGTCACTAGAGATGTCAAGTCATTTGTAACTTATAGGAAACTCAACCTTATTGTTGTAGAATGTCAGATTGACTTTAGACCTAAGGTGGGTCCCAAATTAAAGTTCTCGACTGTATCTTTTAAACCGTAATAAGGGCCATTTGCAACGTCAAAAGATGGCGGATGTGTAATTTGTTTTAGTTTTTATTTTTGTGTATTTAGGTGTTCAAAGTTCTTTTTTGATAGTAGTTTGTACTTTTAATGCCTTTGTGTTGCACAGTAATTGAAGACTTGGACTTATTTCGTGTATCCTGGCATCTTACTTCTCGTTTCAAGTGGACTCGCAGTGGTACAGAGGTTAAAACTATCTTGGCCTCTGTCCTACATATCACCGTACAACGTTGCCACCAATCTTCCTAGAGAAGATTGGATTGTGTTTTATTACTATATTGATTTATACTTATATATACTTGACACTGGCGAAATCACTTCATAGTGGAAACGCCATATTCCCGCGGTAGTAGCTGTTCAAGTAGCCGCGGGGCAAAGAAAAAAAAGTACCATAATAGATAATAGATAGCGAAAATGCTGCAGTATTACCAGGTTGAAGTTAAAAGATTATACTTTGAATAAAAAAGGTCGAGTGACGAAAGCGAAAGTGATTTGAGATTTAACGTTGTTTCTATTAAGTAGCCTTGCTTTTACTGTCTCGCAAAATGCGAGAAAAGTAGAGTATTATCCTTTGGGATAAAGCTGTTTTCGTTTTGCGTCTTTCGTTCACATTTCCAACAACTAGTGAACAACCGAGTGATCGAATAGATATCGAACAGCCCTACAGTCCTAAGTTAGGTTGTAGACGAGTTAGGAATGAGGACGAGGTGCAAATGTGGACCAATTAAGAATGCGGACGAGTTGGGAATAATGGCGAGTTGGGAATGAGAACGAGTTGGGAATGTAGCCGAGATGAAATAGAATTATGGACAACGTGAAGCTGAGCGAGCTTTTTCGCAAATTAAGCTTCTTACAGGCGAGTGGCATTTTGCCAGCAGTAGAGGCTTCTGCGGCCGACAGGTGGCGATGGCTGCAGCAGCCTCTGCCGTTGGCAAAATGCCGCTAGTCCGTAAGAAGCCTTAAAATGACTTTTTTGTAAAAAATAGAAAGTACAACATTTATTCACACAGACAAATAAATAACAATCAAAATAATGGAAAAGAGATGACATGTAGTTAGTGTTGATAACGACGATACGACGATCGAACGAAGGTAACGATGAAAAATGAATAAAATTCTACAAAATCGATTAAAATGTTTTCAAACAGGGAAAAGTGCCAATTCACTCATAACACTTGAACCAACTTTATCTTGCGGCTGCCAAAACCCATTCCTACCACTTAAGCTCAAGGGTTCTTTGGCAGTGACTCCTTTTTCATTAGCACTGGTAAGTTTGTAGAAATTCTAACCTCTTTCTATAAAGGCGTTTATTACTTAACGTGTTATCTTGAACTTTTGGCTTTATTGTAGAGATTTTATGGTTGGGTTTTCAAGGAACCAGTGTAGTGAGATACGAGAATAAGTTAGCAATCGATGTAGATTTGGCGGTAGGCTTAGGTAGAGGCGTTTATTGCTTGAGCGTCATTATAGCAGTCTGAGCTGGGAGCTAATTTGGTCGCCTTCGGAGCTATAAAGTCTGGGATTTATTATTAATAACCAATTTTAAACATTTATTTTACTATAGTTCATATATTATAATAATTTGAAAGGTCTTAATGTGACCTCAAATGAAACGTATATAGTAGTGTTACGTACGTGGGGGTAGGTAACTGATAGAAATGCACGAAAACACCGATAATCAAAAGTAGACTTTAATAACGCACTCACTTAAACCGTTACAAAACAATTATGGCACAATAAACTTCGAAGACTTAGGCTTAGATCGCTCGGGTCGCTGTTGATCGCACTGTTCGCTTTCCAAGTAAAGACTGACTCTGCCCACAACCGCGGTCCGCCGTTTATAGTTCCCACGTTATTCCAGAACGTCTTCCGTCCACCAAATCTTCCGGAAAGATCGACGTAGTTTGCTCCGCCGAGGACGGCCGAGACTATTCGTTTCTGTAATGTTCTACGCCTTGCTACCTGCTCGCTCCGTTAACAATGGCGACGTCCTTGGCACAAAGGTCTGGAAAGTCCTGCGCATCGCTGTCTCATTCCCAATAGTGTTATCTCCTTCGCTCTTAGTGGCTAATGAAACGCCTTACCACATCAGCGTAACAGCAGCATTAATTAAAGGGTTTAATACTACTATCAAAAAACGCAATTAGGTTTTTAAAGCTTCATTCATTGCATGCTTCATTTATTTAGTTCTTGCCTAGTGCCCCTAGTACTCTAGCCTAGAGCTTAGTTTGGGGCTAGGTCAATTTGTTAGAGATTGTCCTCTGATATTTACAAGTGTTCATTCATCAACATTCCAGCCGTCAGACGTCCACCGCTCAACATAGGCCTCCCCCTTTGATTTCCAGCGAGAAAGGTCCAACGCGACCTGCATCCACCAACTTCCTGCATCCTGAATACAATAGAACGGGGGTTCCCAAAATTTTAAGGTAACGGAAAACTAACCAAATCTCTTTTATTTTATGGACCTCACATCAAATACTTTCGTCTACATGTGAGTATTTTTATCTACGCTGTAGATTCTGTTATCAATTTCGCGGAACTTCTCGGACCCCTTAGGTTCGCACTATGGGAAACCGCTGCAATAGAAAATACTAAGGCATTTTACACCTCTCGTGCTGGAAAAACCACTTATTATAGACCACACTGAAATGTTTTGACCCTAGAGAGTAAAGTACTCTTTCTTTTTAATTGCTAAAAGCCATGGCATAAACAGCTCGCAACATTTTACTTAACTGACGCAGTTCCGTTTTACGATTGCTTTTTGTATCTACCGGGTCTATTCTACATTGTATTTACCCGTATTGCTATCGTATTGTTAATGTTATGATAGCTCAATAACTAAACAATAAATGCGGCCGAATACTAGGTATATATTATTGTTGACATGTTATCGTGTCGTTTTTAACTTAGCCGCCATTACTGTTAGTAAACAGGAGCTATCGTAACGTTTATAATATTACATCATGTCAAAAGCAGTATGGTTTTTCCAAGTAGAATTAGAGCCCTTGATATAGTGCATAATGTATGATATGTTAACTCTTCATTGCACGTGTAGGTACAATTACAAGACATGTTTGCATCAATACAGATAATGTACAAAATAGACATCCCTTATAAGATCTCTTCCAGTTAATCTTGAACTAGTTTTCACAATACGATAAAGATCCAAACAATTTCTTTATTTTCTTTCTGAATAAGCAATACTTATTACGATAAATAGGTTTAACGTTGCAAATTTCAACGTTGATTCAATAAAAACAAATCTTAATATAAATAAATATCAGGGGACAATGTCACACCAATTAAGCTCTAGGCTTGTATTATGGGTACTAGACAACGATATAAATACTTATATAGAGAAATATATACTTAAATACATAGAAAACATCCATGACTCAGGAACAAATATTTGTGCTCATCACACAAATATCTGCCCTTACCAGGATTTGTAACCAGGACCGCTAGCTTCGTAGGCAGACTCACTCTAACTAAGCCAACGCATCGTTATCAGTATAATCATGCAACATCGTATTTGCGTCCATTAATATGTTAATTAAGTGATCAAGAACCATACCATTTAATTATTCCCTACATCTGTAATTTGACTGCCTCAGCAATCACCGTGAATACCTCACACGTTCCATTCACCTCGGCACCTTACCTTACATGGAGGCCTGAATAACGTTGGCGCTTGCACGTTGTCGTAATTCAGCGCTTTCATTACGACGACGGGGGGGATGGGGGGGTTGTTAGAGAGGCTAATGCTAGGAGAAGTGCTATAGGCGTTGCAGAGAAGGAGCTAGGAATTATTTTAAAGGAATGGTTTACTGGGTGCACAGTAGGTATTATTATATACTAGCTTCTGCCCGCAACTTCGTCGGCGCAGGTTTCGATTATCGTTCTTACTCTCGGAAACTTTTGAATTTTTGATGAAAAGTAGCCTGTGTCAATCTAGGGTATTAACTATCTCCATTCCAAATTTCATACAATTCCGTTTAGCCGTTGCAGCGTGAAAGAGTAACAAACATCCATACATACAAACTTTTGCGTTTATAGTTTTAGTAAGAATAGTTTTGCTCTGTGAAAATAATTAAAAATACGTTGAAAAAAAAGGTTTTTTGTACGGGGCCCCTTTATTATTTCACTTTCTTCAATTGTTAGTAAATCCGCCGCAATACACAACATTTAAAAAAAAAACTATTAAAGTTAGGTTGGACAGGCGGACAATGTTGGCATATAAATAGGGTCCCGTTGGGATACCCTTAGGCCAAGGAACCCTAAAAAGAAAAGAAAAGACACGGCAAATTACGTGTAACTAAAGCCCGCCCGCGATATCGTACGCGTAGAATTAGTTTCCCGCTTCTCCCCCTATTTTACCCCTTCAGGGGTGAATTTCCGAAAATCCTTCCACAGTGCTTTACTTACATCATGAAAGGAACCCCTGTCCCCTATTTCAAGTTTCTAGGAACAGTAGTTTCGTCTGTGTTGATATATAAGTAAGTGAGTAATGTTGTTTAAGCATTATTTTTAATAAATAGTAGTGAGATGGATTGGGAGTGCCCTCCTCTCTCTTCAATCCGGTGGCCCTGAAAACCAGCGTCAAGGCTAGTAAGCCTGACACCATGCTGAGTGGCAACCTTTTCGGTGTTAATTTTAGATTAAGTACTCTAAGTTTGTATTTCTACTTTTTATTGTGTTTTTTTTTGCTATTGTTTATGTTCATTTTATTTTTAGCACCGAATAAACCATTTCTATTATATAGATGATATACTGTTAAGAAACTGTTCTATCTCAGCATGTGCTGGCTGTGAAGCCATCGCTGGTCTTCCGTGATTTGTGTGATCAATCGAGTGACGAGGTCATATCGCGTGCACAATATTTAGTCTCTTGTTAGGGTCTGCCCAGACTTATCGACGCGGAAAAGGCTTGAGTCGGTAAGAAAAACTCCATGCAATGAGCGAAAACGACGTCGCTCGGGTCGGCTCGGCCGGATTCGGCGATGCGAACGGAACGACGTCGTTTTCTCTCTTATTGCATGGACATATAATTGTTTCTCACCGGCTCCAGCCAATTCCGAGTCGATGGGTCTGGGGAGATCCTTAGTCTTCTTTTCATGGCATGTCAAGAGTAGGATGAAAGAAGCAAACTATTTCAACAAGTAACAAACTTGTTTAGGACGAATACAAGGCAATTTTAAACTAGTTACCGTAGGTGAAATTTTGGACTACATGTGCAAACCCAATGACAATGCAATGTCATCGTAACCAAGGGCTGGTCTAGTGATGGAGTTGGAAGATGGCGACAGGATCTCCGCTATATGTACGTAACGTAGGTACACTCAAAGTGTTGGAACTCCTCGACGATGACTAAGCAAAGAAAAGTAAAATTTGTAGAAACTTATTACAAAATATCCGGCTTCCCTGGCGTGGATGGGCTCAGGAAGAGTAAGTCGCCGACCACATCGATTTAAGTCTACGTTGATTAAATTAAATAGGTATAAGTTTTAAAAAAACATTGGTCAAATGAGTGCTATAAGAAAAATATCCCACGCGATATTATGAGCAGGTGGACTTACGGCCTTACCGTCTTGGCGCGCATCCACACCCGTAATTAAAAAGGCTCGCCTTACCCCCCATTGACGCTAGAGCAATTCTTTGACGTCCGACCTGAATACTGGCTGTCTGCTCAAACTTCAAAGATATTCTTAATGAGGGTCCAAAGTACGGGGCATTTTATATTTCGTGAGAAAAAAACTTGTTTAGTATTTATTTCATTAATACGTTGAGAAAAAACTATGCCTCTATTCATTTTCATTTGAGCTCATTTTGCTTCTATATCGTTATCATATCCGACAGGCTTATTCTCTCCTACTCCTAAACAGTCCAATTAAATATAAATTTAAAAAAAAACCTGGCTCAAAATCAACATCCATTATCTATAAAAAAAAATAAGATGATTGTACGGTCCAAGAACGTGGTCTACCAGTTTTGACAAAAGTTTCTGTGAGATCGAATTATCGCTAAGGTTGACACTTGTCACTGTCATAATATTACCCATTGCAAGGGAAAATCGAACTTGTTGTATCATGACGTGCAAATGAACTTCAACCGTATATTGCCAGTGGTAGATCACATTTTTGGCCGAATGAACTCTTAACGCAATGGATCTCTGACCTACCATAAAACGGTGTCACAATGATATTTTAAACAATCTGTTTGACACTTGTTACGACTTGAATCATATAGTCACTGTGACACAGTTCTATAGCGGGTCAGGATTGGGCTGAAACTACCTACTCATAACATAACGGACCATTAAGTATGATTACCTATTATTTTAATATGACATCTGGAGACTCTTTACATCTCCAAAATTGACCGTGGAGACTTTCTACATCTCCCTTATTTTATTTTTTGTGTTTTTTTTAATAATTGTATTTAATTTTAATTTGACATCTGGAGACTCTTTACATCTCCAAAATTGACCGTGGAGACACACTTTCCTGCTCAAGCTACGCTTGAATATTTTTTATTTTTTGTTTTATGTTAATTCATTGTTTTCTATAATGCTAGGTTAAGCTTTATAATTGTATAATATCATAAGTAGTATTTTAAAAACAACGACTTTCTGTTGAGTTTCTTGCGGCGTTTCTTCTCAGCAGTGGTCTCTTCCGAAGCGCTGGTAGATTTTTGACGTGTAAAAGTGCCCGTGCGGCCTATTTACTGAATAAACATCTTTTATCTTTTTTATCTTTTTATCTAGTATAATGTTTTTTTTGTTCGTATTTCGTGAACTATTGAAACAATAATGAATGCGTTTGGACAGTTAGGCAAAAACCAAAGTATCCCTGAAAATAACCGTTGTATCAACATGTCCATCCTATGCATCAGTAAGGGAAAACATAAAGTTTTGGACTCCGCAGTAAACAAGCCAAGCGGGCAAGAAACTTTTGTAGTGACATACTTACCGCAAAACAACACGAAGTTTTGCCTCGAATGAGTCCCTTTTTCATAAATCATTATAATTTTGTGTACACTCAGCCTGTGAAAATATTGTTTAGCATGCTTATAAGTAAACTGTATTTTTATGTCACTTATAACTTATAAATCGTACTTGTTCTTTAAATAAGTTTGGAGTTGTTCATCAATTCATCGGAATTCGGAAAGCAATTTAGACTTATTTTCTTTGAAAAGAAAGAAAGAAAAAATATTTATTCGTGACAAACACAAAGAAAAGGAACAAAATATTGCCATAGACAAAAGGTCTGCTGTCACGAAATGGTACAATCTCAGCGTTATGCATAAACAGCTAAACCGATTTGGACGTATAAAGTCAATTACTTGGATAGGACAAACTGCGGAGTCGCATTGCAAAAAAACCGGCCAAGTGCGAGTCGGATTCGCGCACGAAGAGTTCCGTATGTTATCTATACAACATTAACAAGGGCAAAAATATCACGTTTTTTGTATGGGTTGTTATAGCAGCAACAGAAATACATCTCTTGTGAAAATTTCAACTGTCTAGCTATCACGGTTTATGAGATACAGCCTGGTGACAGACAGACGGACAGACAGATAGACAGCGGAGTCTTAGTAATAGGGTTCCGTTTTTACCCTTTACGTATGGAACCTTAAAAACTATGCAGGGCTCAAAAAATAACAAATACGTAAAATTAATGCATTCTTTTGGATTTTGTTTATTATTTTAAAGCCACTTTGACATAGTTCCTGAGAGGGCTTGGAAAGTTTACCCATTAATCACCGACGCGTATTTCATAGAATGTTATACTTCGTTGAATTTTAATTACATCAACTGGCATTTACACGTGCAGGAGTTATAATTTTTTGGTGGTCACAGATCTAACCTAACCTAACCTAACCTAACCTACGTAACCCATGCTTAAGTTATGGAATGGGCTTCCACAGTGCTTGAGGCAATCTGGATCTGTCGGTTCATTTAAGGAGAAGTTAAAGAAGTTGTGGTTAAATGTACAGGATGAGTCGTGACTCGTGAGTGTTGTTCCTTTGCCCTGTTGTAGGTTTTAATTGTTGTTTACATATGTGGTAGTATATATTAGTATATTTTATTACCTATGTATTTATTTTATTAAAGCAGATATTATTACTTTTTAATGTCTGTTTTTCAGATGTATGTACCGTTTTTCTTTTTTCTTTTATCTGATATTTTGTAAATTTGCCTATCATCTTGCATTATCCTGGCTTATTCTACTCCAAGGTTAACTGGAAGAGATCCCATATGGGATAAGTTCGCTTATGTACATTATCTATAGTGATGCAAAATGTTTTGTAATTGTTTATGTGCAATAAAGAGTTTACATACATACATACATACATACATACATACATACATATTAAGATAACCTAAAACAATAAGGTTTTAGCAGATTAGTTTTCGATAAAATAAAACATTCGATCAAATGAGTGTGATTAAAGAGAATTATATTTACTGACTATACATTCTAAAACCTCACATCCTGCTAATTCCACGTGTTTCTTTTCATACACTCTACCTAACGTCATTTTGCTACATACATTATTCAAGCACTTCTCGTTGGGAGATAAAAAGGTTTTTGCCGACCTAGGCTGGGAACGAGGCTAATATTATTAAATCATATTTATGTCTTTCTCGACCCTGTTCGAACCTTTTCGGTGAAGTGTCAACGAAAGTTCCCACAGGTTGCGTTTACAAATAATATCAGGGGACAATCTCATACAATTCAGAATATGTATGAATTTTTAAAATCGCATTTTGCAACAAAATATGAAAATACCGTGACAGGATTACCAATGTGAAATTTAAATTGAAATCAGCCTAGAAATACGGATAATACAAGCATTTTTAAACTGCTTATTAGACAGAAAGATCCGATGTGCACTGTGACGTCATGTAATAGGACGGTCATATAAACCATGTTAAATTTTGTTTTACTAGAAAAAGAGAGGATCAAATCTTTGTTGGTTTATATCTTAGTCATTTATACCTATAGCTAAACAAAAAAATATTTATACTACTGTTTGCAGAAATATCTTGGTTATGTGTCAAACAGTACTGTTTTGTTTACATCTTTTGTCATTCCTATTGACCCCAACTTTAGTAGAAAGAGCCCCAGTAATACACTGACATACTTTTAGTATTCGTAGCGACACCCGTAGCGGTCGTACCGGCGTAGCACGTAGACCCTCTACGACTGACCTACGTACTAAGTATGCCCAGAGGTATTCGTTGCCATATTATATTCTTGTTCGCGGGTTCTAGGTAGATTCTTATTAAAAGGGTTAAGATATACTTTTTTGTATCTTTTTATTTTGTCAGTTTATATTGTAAACTTCATCTTGAGCTGTAGCAGCATATCTTAATCTTTTCTGGGTGAGAGCTTGCTTGCGGTGCAAAGTGACCAAATAATTCGTAACACCATATGCCTACTTTGTATGGTGTGACGAACTATTTGGCCACTTTGGCTGATACGATATGATGCTGACTATACCACCCTCGACCTCGTCATCCCTTAACTTCAGGTGAGATTGAGGTCAAACACAAACACACACGTGAAATAAAAAAAGCGAATTCAATTTATAGTACCTATACAATAGCCACCCGCCCTCGCTAAGCTTCGGTTTATGTATGTTTCCTGTAACACCAGTAAAATTATTTAGCTGAGATGGTGAAAACCGCATTAAAATCCGTTGCATGGTTTAGGAGGATAAACAGACAGACGTGGAATGCTACTTTGTTTTATTTTATATACTAAAAGAAGATAAAAAATATGACATTCCTTAGGTAACTCCAATCCAATGATCCGACTTTAAAATCCGTCTAGACATTTAGCGTACAGGAGGTAAAAAACATAGACATATATACATTCCTAGTAAACATTACCTTCCTTTTTGGTGAGTTAGTTAATAAAGACATAATAATAAATATCAGGAAACAATGTCACAACGATTAAGCTTGTCCCAAACTAAGCTCTAGGCTTATACAGTCTAGGATTTTAATTCCTATACCACTTTCGATGACATCAAAGTGACACTGTAAATAAAATCATAAGAAGTCTGTTACTTTACTTGATTGATTACGTCACTTTGGCATAGTCCAAAGTTGTATAAAAATTAAATTCCTTTACTTGACAATGATATAGGTACACTTATAAAGAGAAACATGTACTTAAATACTTAGAAAACTTCCATGACTCAGAAATGAATATTCGCGCTCATACACAAATATCTGCCCTTACCGGGATATGAACCCAGGAGCGCTAGCTTCGTAGGCAGGGTCACTCTAAGCCAATGCATTGTATAACACAAACAGGGCCTCTGTTCAACACGGGTTTTGCGGGTGGTAGGACCTTGTGCAGGGGCCGTCCGGATCGCTAATACCATCTTATCCATTAACCTACCGCCAAACAGCAGTGTTCGCATTGTTGTGTTCAGGTTTGGGGATAATACAGGTGTAATGACTAGCATAAAGGCATTCCATCTTGGTCCTCAGGTTTGGCAACGCATTTGCAGTCTTAGGCTTGCAGTCTTGTGAATGCGAATGTCTATGGGTCACAGTTTCCACTTATCATCAGTGGCCATCTTATCATGTGTGCTCGTTTGCCTTTCCTATGCCACAAAAAAAAAACGATAAAACCATATCGTGTTTGAACTATTATCGTATTGTCGCTGTTTTGATAGCTCTTATTTCCTTGACAGTAATGGCGGATGACGTCAAAACAATACCATAAAAGGTCAAAAACCATATGTTTTATCGGCGGGAATAGAGGCGCAGTTTGATTCATTATTTAAAAAAAACAAGTGAGGTAGCGTGCGGTGGCATTTAATTAAGTTCATTAGTTATATTACGATTTCATAGAAAATGGCCTCACGCAATGTTACTCAGAACACAAGGTGATATTGGAAAAAAACCGACCACATGTAGGTTGAAATCGCACACGAACAGTTCCGTAACATGCTTGTATGGGCCCCATATTTTTATCCAGCTTTTATTTCACTTCCACCTGTTCATATTTCACAAGTTGGTTGTGCATTAATATCTCAGTCAGTTTCTTCGTTTATACAGGGTGTCCCTAAAACCAGAGCTAAAACTGAGAGAGCTGATTGAGCACCTAAAAAGCTATCGATTTAACCACTATATATGATCAGCGATTTTTACTGGTTTTTTAATTGATAATTTTAATGTGATTTTTTGTAATTTTCCCTTATGTCCATGTTACGAAAAATCATTAATTTCATGTTTTAATTCATATGTTTTGCAGTGGTATCTTGCATAATTAGAATCATTACGAATCAGGGAAGTTTTTAAAGCTATTCACCCGTTTCCTTTTTTAATCATTTTTTAAGTAATCACATAAAGTTGTTATTTCCATACAAAGTGAAAAGCAAACACTGGGACACCTAGGATGGGGCAACCAACTATTTCACACCGATTTGCTCGATTTTTATTTTCAACGTCATTACTTAAATAAAAATAAAAATCGAGCAAATCGGTTTAAAAACGTCGCTGATTCGTTATGATTCTAATTATGTTACATACCACTGAAAATCTTATGAAATTATGGTTTTTTCGTGACATAGACATAAGGCAAAATTACAAAAAATAAAATTAACATGATCAATATCTCAGAAACTAGTAAAAATTGCTGAACATACATAGGGATTAAACCGATAGCTTTTTAGCTCCTCTATCGGCCCCTCTCAGTTGTAGCGGTAGATTTAGGGACACCCTGTATATTTAGATAATACATAACTCATATAATTCGCCATCGTTGTCGACACGTTGTACGAAAAGCGAGGCACACCGCAGTAATTGGACGCGGGGCGAAGCGAAGCGAGCGCTTTTCCACTGCTGCCGAACTTGTGTGGTGCTATTATAGTGAAGAAGGCGGCTAACTGGTCCTCTATTCTAGGCGGTAAAAGCATATCGTCTTAAACTAGGTGCACTGGCCATCATCGGTAAAGTCTAAATGGAGCGAAGCAATTTTCCCATTTGTCCCAGATTTTCGGTGATTATTCCTCGGTGAAATATCCGATTTTCAATTTGATTTTTTCTAAACCATAAATGGCTAGATGTCGTAGTACGGGTATAGTCGTAGTATAGTTTGGGAGGTGTATGTGGAAAAACCAAAATCCGAATCGGGAAGAATGGAGCCTTGCTCCAATAATGATTGCATAATGGCATGATGACTATATGCTAGTGGCTTCACCCCCTTACCAGAACATAAAAATGCGGACACTGCTTCTAGGCGGCAGGCAAAAGGATTAAATGGTGGTAGGAATCCGGACACACCGCTGCTAGTACATACGAAAAATAAATATAAAAGAAAAGTTACACAGCTAGTAGTAGGTAAAACAATTTTCTATTATGTTGGTTATTTATGTTATGTTTGTGTGTTCCTATTGTTTTTAAGTCGACCGACATTCAGAAATAAAGTAAAGTGGAAGTCAATAAGAGCTATCAAAACGTTGACAATACGATATTGTTAAAGGTGTATGGTTTTACCGAGCAGAATACGGCCAGGCCGTTCGCTAAATAGCGACCTCTTCCAAGCAACCTTACAAAGAAGAGAACTTAAAAGCTGCTTCTTTCTATTTTGCGTGTTTTTATAAGATTTTCTCGACTCTAGTATTAAATTTGTGAACGTAACTTAGCAGTGTATCCATAAATAAAGATACACAGCAATAGTGTAACGTAGAGGAGCTGGTAATGTACCTTTAAAGATACTGTAGCCTAGCGCTGTGCATTTATAGATACGTAAGCCTAAATGTCACGTTACGGGCCATTGTTATGTAATTTCAGTATACAATGTGTGCTTTTGTGTATTTGAAATATACATGTATTTACTTATACTGTAATAACGATATAATATAATATAAGGATGCGTAAACGCAGTTTTTCGGTCAGTTATCATGAGTGCTACTGTCACAACGGACTTCATTAGCTATCTGAAAAAAAATAATTGACTAACAAGGAAAGGTACCCAACTGTCCGGCTCCGATTTTGTTGATTTTGATATATGTTAGAGAGTAGTTTAAAATAACAGACACGTATTTTTTTTTTAGCGGGCCAAACTCAACCTGTTGGGAGAAATTGAGCTCCAAAGTACTGAAAAGTGACTAGGCCCTCTAAATTATATAGATATTTCATTTTATTTTACTGTAAGTTTCATATTGGTTTGATTATAAATGTTTAAGAAGTTGAAAAAATAATGAGCACGTGTTTTGTTATATCGGCTAAAACTCATATTTAATAAAAAATACCCTTCAAAGATCATCGAAGACCGACAGACAAGACAAGACACTTTCTTTGGTACTTTTTTTTATATTAGTTTTAGCCCTATGAAACTTGCATATTTTTTTTAAATCTCTATATAAGTTCCCAACAGGTTGAGTTTGGGCCGCTAAAAAAAATACGTGTCTGTTATTTTAAACTACTATCTAACATATATCAAAATCAACAAAATCGGAGCCGGATAGTTGGGTTGTAGTGAGGTCACCAATGTAACAGCTGATACATACAGCTGATACATACAGCTGATACCTACCTCTTCTCTAATTATTAGTTTAACGATGCTATAAAACTTTATAGCCTCTATTAAGTTTTATAGTTTAAATCCGCTGACAATGCATAATCATAAGTTCCACACCATTAACCCTAGACCTTGATATTTACATGTAATTCTGCTTACGATGCATTAACGTTACTTCCACACCATTTACCCTAAGCCTAGATAATGACTAGAAACCATAGTATATAAGCTGTACAATTTTACCAATAAAGAACAGTATTCCTCCAGACTCTTGAGTTGTCATTATACCTCTCACCCTACACTTCAGGGTACCTTTCCTTGTAAGTAGAAGATTTGTTACAATAATGCGCATTAAAAATAAATGAACTCTTATTAGATTTTTTACTTTCTAGATTTTTCAAAACAGTTACCTGCATAAGACTGCACAATTTAATGATAAGTATATGATGACTGGTGGCGACAGTACATCCTCTCAATTTAAGAAGACAACATGAACGGAGATACATCTTAACTTGGTGGTTGTTTTGACACACGCCAAGTTGGAAGGTGCAGCTTGATGATTGAATAAGGAAGCGTGCGTTGGGACCTCTGCTGCGGCCGGAGCGGTTTCCCACTGCGCCCCGACTTGTGTTAAAAAAATAGGAGTGTTATGAGTTTGATACTTTTTTACTAAGTTTGATGAAAATCGGTGCGCCGTTTGAGAGATGTAAAAAAAATAATGTCAATGAACAATTTCAAGAAAATTGACCTCGCCCCAAACTAAGCTCTAGGCTTTTACTATGGGTACTAGACAACTAGCTTATACAAAGATACACATTTATTTAATATAGAAAACCTCCAAGAATCAGAAACAAATATACGCGCTCATCACCCAAATATCTGCCCTTGCCGGGATTTGAACCCGGGACAGCTAGCAACTGCACAGTACTGTCAGTATCTTAATAGCGTTCGACAAAGAGTTAACTAATAATCAGTGTCAAATACGTCTATGTTGGCGTGACATACACACACAAGTAAAGATAACACTTGACAGGTACAAGATTGTCACTTTAGATTGACGCGTATACAAACCTAACAATTGGAAACTCTTTACTCATAAGTATTAAAAGAAAATTGTTGTTATCAATTAAGAGCCTTTTACACTAGTTTAACGTGATTAACTGATTAAATTTAAAAATTAAATATCTTTAAAACCGTTAGACTTATTATTTGTCTGTCTTCGGTAAATTAACTTTGTTTGACCTAAAGAACGTTCCCTTAAAGTTATCGTAAATCAAAAAAAACACGGTGTATAATGTCGGTATAATAGCGATATCTAGCCAAACGTTATTAAACTAAGCCAGCTGGGAATTGTAAAGTCATTGAAATACCATTTCGCGAAATGAACTTACTGGCCCACATTCAGTTGACATATATTTCGACAAGTTATTTCCTAGTGTTTTCCTCTTACTTGACGACGCGTTGGTCTAGTTGGTAGTGACCCTGCCTACGAAGCTTGCGGTCCCGGGTTCGATTCCCGCTATGGGAAAATATTCGTGTGATGAGCGCGTGTATTGGTTTTTGGGCCTTGGATGTTTTCATGATATACATGAGTATTTATTTCTCTATGTATGTATTTATATCGTTGTCTAGTACCCATAGTACAAGCCTAGAGCATAGTTTGGGGCTAGGTCAATTTGGGTGAGATTGTCCCCTGTTATATGTATACATTTCTTTGACGAGCTTTCCAAAGCTTTCGATTTCAACGCGTCGGACTTTTCAAAACGACTCTTGCAAAAGTAAAAAATAAAGTCATTGAAGTGCAAAAATGATTCAAAGTTAGTCTTTTAATTTGGTCTATTTTTTAAATATTCAAATGTAATTAATGAGCAAGCCAATGGTAGGCTTACTTCACACTAGTTGCGGGTTGCAAGCTCGGAGCGCACTGCCGCAGTGGGGGGCGCGGGGCGACGCAGTCTGCGGCCGGCATGCCCGCGCGGCAGTCATGTCGCCTGTCGCGCTCGCGCTCGCGCTCCTCGCCGCGTATGTCGGTGAGTAGGCCGCTTTATTTATCACTCTATTGTTGCAGCAATTAAAAAGTCAATGTTCGATTTTTGAAATTGAAATGTGCACTTTCAGTTTTGGAAGTGGTTAAAGATGTTGCGTTTGTTTTTTCGATGTTTAAAAAGTAGAGTTCGAAATATGAATGTGTTTTTAAATTTAAAACTATGTTTGGGGTAATGGGAGATGTCTTTCGCTTGATTTAATTTATAACTAACAGATTTTTTGTCCATGCAGATTTTTTACATCTGTCAGATTTAAATTTGACAGAAGAGACAGTAAATTAATAAAGTTATTTGACGCCTTATTTGAAATTTTATGGTTTGGTTCTGGAATTCATGGGCTTGAAATTGGTAAAGATTTCTGAGGGTTATTCTCGTATGAAGTTTATATTATGACATGATTTCGGTAAGTTTTAAAGCAAAAAGTACGGATTGATGTCATTGATACACGTTTGTCATCAATTGTCATCGTTCGTTTTAATTTTATTTATTGCCTTTTATTTTATTTATGACTTTTTATAAAAGTTCAAATTATTTATAAGTATATTTATGATAGAATTTGAATAACATTTATCTATAAAGTATATCGTTAAAAAAAGACTTTCGCTTTAGCAATACTAAAGCGTATTTAGTTTCATGCTGCACGAAACAAGATTTACGATTCTGTTAGAGGGCTGAAATCTTAATGTCTTTTTTATTTGACGTCGCGGATTTAGAAATGGGACATTTATTAAGTACTGTTATTTAGAAGTTTAATAAAAAGGTTTTTTACTTATTTTGTAAGAGACACTGAACATTGATTCTTTTTGTAGTTATATTAAATCAAATAGCAGGCTTGATAACTAGGTACTGGCTATTAATTTCACTCTTATTATGATTAGTTAGTAGACTTTGGTCTACAGAAAACTATTGATGAAAATATTAGAAAATTTTAAGCAGAAATATTCGCAAACGATAATTACTGCTGCGTGTTTTATTTCTTAGGAATTCTTTGATAAAAATAAATAAATATCAGGGGACAATCTGACGAAAATTGACCTATTTCCAAACGAAATAATTAAAATATTATTTATTAATATGATTTTAACTCTGACGTTTATGTTCTATCATTGGAACCCTGACCTACCATAGAACCGTATGACAGTGACATTATAAAAAAACTCCGTGTGACACTTCTTACGTGTTCAATCAGACACGTGTTACGTGTTCTTACGTGTTCACGTCACTGTGACAGTTCTATGGTGAGTCAGGATTCCACTGATAGTACAGTCTCGAGATTAAATTCGGTACCCATCTTAGGTCCACTGTCAATCTGACATTCTACAACAATAAGGTTGAGTTTCCTAAAAGATACAAATGACTAATCTCTAATGACATTGACGACTTCAAACCTATTTTTCTTAAAATGGGCCCCAAATCAACGCTCGTGACTGTACCTTAAACATCTTCGATTTATCTCCGAGCACAAGCATTCTTTAAAACCCGGGTAAGAGCAGGTCGGACCATGCTCAGTGAAGGGTTCCGAAGCCGCTAAGTACTACAAACATACAAACAACAAGTTTTGCGGGTGGTAGGACCTTGTGCGGGGTCCGTCCGGATCGCTACCACCATCTTATCCATTAACCTACCGCGAAACAGCAGTGTTCGCATTGTTGTGTTCCGGTTTGGGGATAAGACAGCCGGTGTAATGACTAGCATAGAGGCATTCCATCTTAGTCCTCAGGGTTGGCAGCGCATTTGCAGTCTAAAGCTTGCAGTCTTGTGAATGCGAATGTCTATGGGTCACAGTTTCCACTTACCATCAGGTGGCCTGTGTGCTCGTCAGCCTTCCCTATGCCATAAAAAAAAAAGTAATAATTAATTTTATACTTAAAGTCATTTGGTGCCGTTTGTAGATGATTTTAGTCGGTATATACATCAAAACGCCTGTATCTCACAAACCAATGATGTCTCCTTAGTCCTGATAGTTTTTCTTTTAAATTCGTTATATGCGCTTTCATTGAAGATATTGTTCAGATTTTTTGTATTTGTTGTTTTGGCTGTAGGGGGGAGGACACTTGACTCTAACAAAAATTAGCATTTTAAAGCTTAATATTTCATAAACGGTTCTCTTAATCGAAAAATTGTGTTGACAAACTTGCAATTTTTTGAAAGACACCTCACACTATGGGGTAGAAGAAAAAAAAATTACATCTCCACGATACGTGTAGGGGAGGCACACTAGAAAAATAAAAATTCATGATGTATTTTTTTACCGCTTTCTTGGCGAGATTAATATGTATATTCATGCCAAATTACAGCTTTGTAGTATTAAGAGTCTCAGAGCTGGGCTGCGGACGGACGGACGGACATAGCGTAACCATAAGTGCTCCTAGTTTTATTACGGAACCCTAAAAAACAACATCCCTTATCTAATGCGCCACACACGCACCCTCATTTTAAAGATAACCTGCCTCTTTTGTTCCGAGAACGGCTCCTTTTCCACGGGTTTATTCAAATTATCCGCAGCAATTAGCCGCCACCTGGACAATCTTGATATACAGGCTCATTAAAATAACACCGAGAAGTTATTATTCCACACAAACGTTATTTATCTTATTTAGAACACCATTTATCTAGAAATATTACTGTTAAATTTATGTAAGAATCTAAAAGTTTTGCTTCATTCTAAAATTAAATTTAATGGAGCTGAAAGTTTGTTCATATTCTGACCGTCTATTCTACTAAATAAAACCATATAGTGTTTAACATGTTATGGTATTGTTTTAAACTCGGCCGCCATTACTGTTAAGTAAATAAGAGCTATCGTATCGTTGACAATATACCATATTATGTATGGGGTGATTTTTTTGTTGCTCTGCAGAAAATATCATAATTTTTCTTGACCGTAGATTTTGTACTAAGCATATTTTATCTTCTCGGGCTTTTTCCTTCAGTGTTTGTATTTTTACGTTAGTTAGTATTTGATAAACATGGTAACTAGGTACAGGATTCTCAATATAGTTTGAGGCATTTTCATTGTAATTATTTGATCCACTATCATCACCACTACCTGAAGGATGTCCATTGCTATAGGCCTCGCCCAAGGATCGCCACAACACAAGTATGCTAGGCCCCGTGCTGCCCGCATACAGCAGATTCCTGTACCCTTCACCAGGTTTTTCCACGTTGTGGGGGGGAGGCTATTAACGCTGCGTTTTCCAGTACGCGGTCGATGTTAACTCTTTGGCCCCTTTGGCTATCCGTTCTGCATGATTTGTTAACCGCTTCACAAATTACCGTTCACTTAACTTTGCCTCCGAAAGTTGACCTATTTATTTCTCTTGCGTTACCTTCTTCGACGTCATATTGTTCCATCGTCTATACAAAACGCAGTAAGCGCATATGAACTTGATACACTCATACTACCTTCTACTTTTGGCAATGCCAGCAAGGACTCCGACCCATTTGGACCGTTGCCAACTGAGACGAGCTCGATTTCTAGAATAAGTAATTGCCTTACACAGCTCTACTGTTAACTTCCTTATAGGCATATTTTACGCACATGTGTCATTGCGTTAACAACTTTGTCTGGCTTGGGATAACGTTCAAATTTAAAGAACTCGCATTTGTAACTTAGGACCTTGAGAATTAGTACGCGAATTGTTAACAGCCAGTATTTTGACACAATATGCTATCGTATTTTGGTTTGAGCCTTCTTCTTAGCTACGTAAAGTATTATTTGCTTTAGACGAGCAAACGAGATTTTGTTTTAAATTACCGCTCTTGTTTGATTTATGTATTTACTGAAAATATTTTTTGTAACGATCCGTGAATTATGTGTTTGCGAGAAATTGTTTTTTGGAATAAAGGGATGAAGATTGAAGTTTGCTTCACATGACCAACTACGGGTCAAGCTTTAGTTTTGAATCTTGTACTAATACGTATAAATTTTAAAGCTTTTACTAACAATTTTGTTCTAAATCATTCTTGTGTAGGTAAAATCCCTTCTACACGTAAAGACCAAAACCTTTAAGTAATTAAAGTATGTTATGTTCAAATTTGTACTTAAAATATTTGTTTTGTTTGTAAACCTAAAATTTAGAGCAACCTGTATTTCTAAAACATCAAACAAATCGTAGGTGAAACTGCAAAACCGGGTAAATAACATTTTTAATAAGGAGCAAAATGCAGCTTTTTATTAAGACGGCAAGATTTATCATAAATCTCTATCATAAATTTGTTAGTTTCGCGGTTTGGCAGTACCATCGACGAAATGTTTCCCTGTTATTTAAAAAGTCAACAACCTCCAGCGCTACGGCGTAGCGCGGCGTAGCGGACGTAGCTCGTAGGCCCTCTACGCTAACAATCAGCGCGAAACTAAAGAGGTTTTAACCCTCTTTCGTAGTTTTAAAAGCGCTCGGAGGGTTGTTTTTTGAGAGGAAATGTTAATTATTTTTGAGTTGCTTTACTTTAGAAAGTGCAACTAGAGATGAGATGAGACGAGGCGAGTCGAGAATTGAAACCCCACCCGTTGTCTCAACGGTCTTCTCAACGGTCGTCTCAACCCGTCAGCTCCGTCGAATCTGTTAAATTTAATTTTGATATAAAAAACATTGGTCAGTTTAGTTAGTTGAGCAGTTCAGTTTTGAGCAGTGGGGAGAAGGGGAAAATATGCGAATGGTATTAATTGCCACTTGGAAAAAACGATTTTCAGAATAAACAGTACACTGTCCTCGAGAATAATACGGTTCGGTACATAAATTATAATATTTTTAATCCCACTGTCTACGTATAAAAGGAGCCCTTTCATAATTCCTTTGTACCGTTAAGTTATAAAAGATTGTTTTGTTACGTGTATATCGTTTTAAAGCCTCCTTTAGTATCCGATAGCTGGGACTCTATTCACGCGGTTATGCCATATTGATTTTGAAATCGTATTGTCAACGTTATGGCTAGTGATCGTTACCAACGTGCACTTTTCGTAGCAAAGGGTATGGTAACAGAAGAAAAAACCATTTGAACATTCACTTTTGTTCTTAATTATAAAATAAATTCAACATTAAATGATGGAAAGCAAAGAGGTGGATATGCTGTAGGGCGCAATAAAAATTGCGTGCACTATTTTTGAAAAAATATTTGATATTTAAAATGTTTTTTTTTTCTAATTGACGTGAACGACTGACAGCCGAATCTCTTGAACAAATTTTTGTCATTTATTTTGTATAATTTGGATAAGTGATTATAAATATGTATAAATCTCATAATTTGTGAAATATCATTGTCATCATCATCAGCCCAATTCCGTCCACTGCTGGACATAGGCCTCCTCTAAAATAAATTATATATAAAATATGTAATGAAACATGTAATGTTTAAAATACTTGTGTATTTGTTTTTTGTCAACCATACTTTGCTACCAATATACAGCACGTTGATAACGATCAATAGTTACGATAGCACTTATTTTACAGTAGGGTAGAAGTACCGTTTCTGGACACTAAATTTGAACTAAACTATATTTTCACAATTTTTCTTAACATTAATCTTCAGTGTTAACTATTTATGAATATTTTACAGTATTTTTGATACTAATTTCAACTTTAGGTGGCCAAAAAGGGTACAGTAGCCACAAACGGAACTTCTACCCTAACTTACCCTAACTTATCCTAACTTATAATTAGTTAACAATACCAAAAGCAATATAGTTGTACTGATCAGAATACCGCTTCTCTACTATATCATTAAACTGTACTCTAAGGATCTAATATAAAAGTCAAAGCTCTTAGCTACACGTACCTCTCTTCCTCTCAATTAAGTCGCGAGTGAAATGGATGGGGTGTTCGAAGTGGTTAATGGAGTGTTTTGTAGGAAATATCCTTAATCGAACGATTGCCAGGTCGCAATCGATTTTAAAGACAATTATTGCTTTATTTTTGTATGCTTCATCATCATCATGTCAGCCGAAAGACGTCCACTGCTGGACATAGGCCTCCCCCAAGGCTTTCCACTCAGACCGGTCTTGTGCTTTTCGCATCCACCGCGGTCCCGCGATCCTGACGAGGTCGTCACTCCATCTTGTTGGAGGCCTACCTACAGCTCGTCTCCCGGTCCGCGGACGCCACTCCAGAACCTTCTGACCCCATCGGCCATCAGTCCTGCGAGCAATGTGCCCCGCCCACTGCCACTTCAGTTTAGCTATTCTTAGGGCTATGTCGGTAACCTTAGTTCTACTGCGGATATCATCATTTCTGATTCTACATAGTATTTTATATTAAGTAGATAGCTGCTTATACATAGGGTTGTTGATAATTCAACATATTCCTGTTAATTGATTATAGAGGGCTATTTGCAGCATTTAATGATTAAAACGATTACTTTTAAATGTTTAAATTTTAATTTTTATAATTACCCTCTCTATAACCTCTAACTAACTCAGGGTCGGTATTCTACGATTCTAACCATGTCCTCTTTGACGCTGCTATCGTATTGTCAACATTTTGATAGCTTTTATTTACTTAACAGTAATGGCGGCCCAGGTAAAAACAATACCATAACAGCTCAAATACTTTGTGGCCTTCTGCCATTCGGATCCAGGTTGGGATGCGTTTTTTAAAATAAAACCTGTTTCATTGAGATAGGTTTTGTCAGCTGTTTTTGTTACTCATTTACTAATCTTACTAGTAGATAGTGAAAGGGTATGCTAAGATGGTTTGGACATTTAGAAAGGATGGAAGAAAGAAGAGTTACGAAAGATATATGGCGAGCGAGAGTGAGCGGAGATGTCGGCAGGGGACGTCCTAGACGGACGTACGGTGATCAGACTCGCGATGTGCTGAATAAGGGCCAGATCAAAAGCACCCGAAACAAACGTACCTGCATGAAGATATTGATGAATGTAGAGGAAGCGAAGGTTATATATTTGGACTGCTGCACCTGGCGTTCCATAGTCTCTGCCTACCCCTTTGGGAGACAGGCGTGAAGGTATGTATGTGTATGTATGTAGTGAACATAGTTAAGGATACAAAATAAGAAATGGTATGTGAGTAACGAAAATTCACTATACTGCATTAGTGAATGGTGGTATCTCAGACCAACTCCTGTAGGAAGTGCGGCCATAATTACTTACGGGTAAATTTTCCGTTGCTTGATAACCATTTAATAGCAATTTTATCTCTGTTACATTTGTGTCGGCGATGCGGTCAAGTTATTTGTCCTACAAGAGCGGAAAGTTGATTTTAGCTGCGAGGGTTGATTTTGAATTGTTCTGTAAATGATGATTCTTTGTTATAATCCTGAGTGCAGTGAAGGATTCAAAGAAATTATATGCAAATAACTATGGTCTCGTGTGACACATAAAACTTTTCACCTCAGCAGCGAGAAACATCAACGTAAAGGTAAAAACTATAGAAAATTTCGAGCTCGCCGCAAGCAACGCCACTGGAAAGTTACAGTCATATTTCAACAAGTAAATATTCTTCGTTGTAGTCGCTCAACTATCTTAATCGACATATCTTATCGTTATCGCCACCCTTGAAATAGGTACCGTTGAGGAGTTCCGGTGGCCATCTGTGGTCTTCATCATCAGGTCCACTTCACCAAGTGATACTTTCTGAATGCAAATGCTAGACTTGTTACTAAAAATACTAAAATCGCTTTATGTATGCCTACAATATTTGAGGAGTTCCCTCAATTCCTCACTGATCCCCTCATCAGATTCTGATTTGGTGGCAATGGGACCACCTCGGAAGTATACCCTATCAAATCAAAAAAGAATTTTCAAAATCGGACCACAATTGACGGAGTAATCGGTGAACATACACAAAAAAAAAAAAAAATACATACAGTGGAACGTATAACCTCCTCCTTTTTTTGAAGTCGGTTAAAAAATACAATAAATTAAACCCTAGGTATAGTTGCCACCCAGCCAGCAACCCGCAACCACTAACACTAACCGTATGTTGGGAAAAATAATTAAAAACTTACTTTGCCTCACGCTCGCTGCAAAATCGAGTTTTGCTCGTAAATTTAAACAACAAAACGTGCCTTTTTGAGGTGCTGAGGTGAAAAATATAATTTCTGAGGCCGCCATGTTGGAGAAGGCACTTTAGCGTAATTGGCGGGCTGCTCAACAGGGCACTACAGATTAACAGGTCAGCCGACATGGGCCTGTCAGATCATCGTACTAGAACAGAGACTATCAGCACAGAATAAGTAATAGTACAAGTACAGAAGTTGCACTCCCCTACTAAAACGCGGTTTAGGTATAAAAAACGTGCCTACGCTATGCCTCTCTTACTATCATATAACTTGTATTCATTCGCACGCGGCAGGTGTAGCGCTAGGGTTGTCACCCGTCTAGAATACATCAATGAGGTCAAAAAATGTTTTAGCTGATCAGATGTCATTCTCTCACTTGCGGCGGTGTATCAATGTGTTTTTAGCCGACTTCAAAAAAGGAGGTTCACCTTACGTGGGTTTATTTTTTTTATGTTCCGCAATATAAGGCGACTGGGCCAATTTGAAAAATCTTAATTTAATTTCAACACTAGGTGCACAAGATAACACTACGAGTATTAACTTCGCGATACGACCGTTCCGTGCGTTCAAGGCGGCAGATCGTGGCGTGCGCATGCTCGCTCCGTCGCTGCCGGCCCCGAACTGAATTCCACACGCCGTGTGACCGAGCGGGCAGGTTAATAAGGCGGCGTGCCACGCCCAGTGCAATCCCTCTGCTATCAGTCTCTCTTAAGATTTCATACATTTATTTACAAATTTCGGACTGTCAGGTGGACTGACAAAGACCAGTGCCAAGATTCTTTATGCGTGTCTCCTTTGCCTGTCGTGTTGTCAAAGTTTTGACAGCTATTATTTACTTGACAGCAATGGCGGCTGCGTAAAAACAACACGGTCAGAGGGGGGGGGGGGGGGGGGGGGGCATTTGCAACGTTATAAGATGGCGGATGTGTAATTTGTTTTAGTTTTGTATTTTTGTGTAGTTAGGTGTTATTGTACTTCTTTTATGAATAGTGATTCAAGTGGACTCGCTGTGGTGCAGAGGTTAAAACTATCTTGACCTCTGTCCCACATATCACCGTACAACGTTGCGTCCAATCTTCCTAGAGAAGATTGGATTATATTTGTTGATATATTGTTTTATACTTATATATACTTACCACTGGCGAAATCACCTTATTGCGGAAACGCCATATCCCTGCGGTAGTAGCTGTTGAAGTCGCCGCGGGGAAGGAAAAAACAAAAAACGTGGTCAGAGGCCGAGGCAATCAATCGTTAATAGAACTTACGATACTTACATAAAATAAGCATTGTTTTATTGATGTATGCCTACTTTTCGTGTAGTTTGATGACCTGAATTTACTTGCTACAAGTTAAGAACCCTTCAACTTTTAGGATACAACCGAAACAATTGCTCTAATAAAACATTAATATTTATCGACCTTTTCAAGTTTCACGGTCACCCGTGGCTCACCGTTTGGTTTGATATTTGATTGTCTTCTAAATTGGTATATTTACTAAACCTACATACGTTTAATACTCGACACTAAACGCAGTTCGATAAGACTACCAGATGATATATATATATATATAGTAACATCCAACTACAAATACGGACTTTACATTTAAAAGTCAAAGTTAAAACTAAACTTATTTAAAATAAAATAAAATAAAACTAAGCTACTCAAATATTACACTATAAAAAGAACACCCCCTCTAGCAGGTCCGCTCGCGGCATGGTCCCTAAGACACTGGCTGCATTACCTCCCTGGATGGCTAGCCCAATCCTTTGGGAAAGGTAAGCGCCAGCTCTAGGGTCTCCGGAGGTGTCGATGAGCCGGGATGACAGGGCCTTAATAAAACTTTTCATGTCAGCTGACCAAGGTCCCATTATTTCCACCGCAAGCGCCACAAATTCGTATTTATTTAATAATGATGAATATTTGCGGCGCTTGATGGTTTGGGCCTGTTCAGCTGCTGCACCGGCCCGATTACGGGTTGACTGGACGTGAGAAAGGGCGAATGTATCAACACACGTCGCGTCCCACACCAGTGCCCTACCTAGTTTCCACGGCACCAATGTATACTTACTTGAATATTCTGAGTTACAAGTATTCCTTTACTTGAGAGGCTCTGGCATTATTTGGTGCATCGAGACAAACCAAACTGTGGTTTAACGGTGCAGTTTTTAATAATTTGTAAATGTTTGTTAAATTTATACCAATAAAAAAAAAAAAAAATGGTAGCCTTTATCGTGGTGGATGAATCATACGTCACTCTCGCACTTAGGTACTGGTCAGAAAGTGACAGATGTTTTATCCGCATCGATAAACATTACGCTGGACGATATTAAAATTAGCCTCTATTCTACTGGGTAAAAACATATTTACTTTGACATGCTATCGTATTTTAACTCAGCCGCCATTACTGTCAAATACATGAAGAATCGTAATGTTGACAATAGGATAACATAACATAACGATAACGTTTTACCGAATAGATTAGGGGCCCAGTAAGTAGAAAAAATCTTGTCTTTCCGTTTGTACCGCTCGTGTTGCGCCACGAGAAAGAAAATAATCTTATTAAATATAAGTTTAAACCAATTAAACTCGGCGCTGTTTACTTATATTGGATTTAACGGGCTTCGGATACGTTCGAGACTAGCTTACGCACGCGACTTCGCTTGCGTGATAAAAGTTTATATAGAGTATTGAAATATCGGGGGACAGTCTCACGCACAAATAAATAAATTGACCTAGTCCCATAGTAAGCTAAAGGCTAAGTTGAGGCTTATAAATTAGTTTTATATTATATATACATATATTTATGGCATAGAGAAGGCAAACGAACACACAGGCCACCTGATGGTAAGTGGAAACTGTGACCCATAGACATTCGTATTCACAAGACTGCAAATGCTTTGCCAACCCTGAGGACTAAGATGGAATGCCTCTATGCTAGTCATTACACCGGCTGGCTTATCCCCAAACCGGAACACAATAATGCGAACACGCTTGCTTGGCGGTAGGTTAATGGTGGTAGCGATCCGGACGGACCCTGCACAAGGTCCTACCACCCGCAAAAGTATAAGCCACCTGTATCTACCACCCGTATAAGTGGACTATAGCTCATCCGGCTCGAAGGACCATGTTAAGATTTATAAGTGGACTGCAGTTTATCCGGCTCGAAGGACCATGTTATGGTTTATAAGAGGACTTTAGTTAATTATACACTGATGACTTTGTTCAATTCTATTTTTACCACAGATTCGGTACAAATTTGACACAACGCATTGGTAACATAATTAATGTTGTCGGTGTTGCCAACAAGCTGGTAACTATATGGCAACGATAAACATAATTATAGTATAGACAAATATATTTGTATAAAAGAAGAAACTGTCTGGGTGATCGATCAACGCACACGCACAGCTGAAACGGCTAGACCCAGGGTCTTGAATTATGAAGGAAATATTCCTGGGATATCCTAGGGGAGCACTAAGAAGGGATTTTTGAAAATGCATCCCCTAAAGGGTTAAAGTAGGGGGAGTCACGGGAAACTACTTCTACGTGTACCAGCGTCGTACTTCTTCTTGGTGGTACGACACATGTATATCTGAGTGGATACCATTTTCGCAACACTAATTTTCACACACTGTTTAAAAATTAAGAGTTTTTTTTTATGGTTTAGAGAAGGCTAACGAGCTCACAGGCCACCTGATGGTAAGTGAAAACTGTGACCCATAGACATTCGCATTCACAAGACTGCAAGCCTACCTACAAATGCGTTGCCAACCCTGAGGACTAAGATGGAATGCCTCTAAGCTAGTCATTACACCGGCTGTCTTATCCCCAAACCGGATCACAACTATGCGAACACTGCTGTTTGTTTGTGTCTATTATATTCTAAATTGCTGGCGTCATCTAGTAAACATAAAGGGAAACGCATGCTTAAATACGTTGAAAATGACTAATACTCAAAAAAAAATACTCGCGCTCATCTCACAAACATTTATCCATACCGGGAATTGAACCCGGGACCGCTGCTTCGTCAGGGACACTACCAACTAGGTTAACCACGTCATCAGGACCCCTATTCAACTGCTATCGTATTGTCACCGTCTTGATAGCTCTTATTTCCTTGACAGTAATGGCGGATGACGTCAGAACAATACCATAACAGATCATAGACGATATGTTTTTTACCGTCGGGAATAGAGGCCCAGTTTTATGCTGTTTCGTCTGTAATCAATCAATAGTTTATTTCAGCAATTTACATGAGTAGCCTAGTTTACTTTAATGTATCGCTAAGATATAAGTAGGTACTTGTATAGGAAGAATAGTAAATAAGTAATACGTTTCTGTAGTGTAGTTATCTAGTAATAGATCATCATCATCATCATCATCATGTCAGCCGAAAGAAGTCCACTGCTGGACATAGGCCTCCCCCAAGGCTTTCCACTCAGACCGGTCTTGTGCTTTTCGCATCCACCGCGGTCCCGCGATCCTGACGAGGTCGTCACTCCATCTTGTTGGAGGCCTACCTACAGCTCGTCTTCCGGTCCGCGGACGCCACTCCAGAACCTTCTGACCCCATCGGCCATCAGTCCTGCGAGCAATGTGCCCCGCCCACTGCCACTTCAGTTTAGCTATTCTTAGGGCTATGTCTATGTCTTAGTAATAAATCTATAAAACAATTATCTTTTGTTTTTATCTGGCTTTCCTTTATTTGTCAAAGCAAGTATAGGACAGAGCATTCGTTTAGTCCACGTTTACTCATAGTTACAACTATACTATCTATCTTCTCTGCATATAAAACTCTTTCCAGACTGAGTACGTACTGCAATCGCCTTTGTGCCGATGCGCCTTCATAGAAATAACTTCATTGAACCATTATTTCTCACGCTTCCCGCTGTACTCCAGCAATATTTTATTTATATACCTTTAACGCCCCAAGAAGCGAGGAGTTTCCGCAGTGCGTTTATTTTACAGCCGTAACCGACTGGCGACCGCCGCAACTTGCTCCGCAGTGCTTCAACGGTTAACTTTTAACCCCCCTCGCACGTTTTCGCATCGGTGTTTTATGAGTAGTTGAATACAATTTGGTGACCAATGGGCCTAGTGTGGCTGCGTCTATATCGCGTGTCAAATGTGGATACAGCATCTGTCACTGTCGTACTTATATACGTGTTAAAGGGTGACGGATGCCTTATCCAAACTTTATCACGCGATAAAACCAGCCATGTTAGGGTCCCTGATATGCTAAATTAACGTGTACATATTATATCATCGAAACAGCTTTCAACGAACGTATTGTTACGCAGACTTTTCTTTTCATCGAAATGCATTTCTCGGCGCATGAGTTTTTTTTATTGGTAGGCAAAGATATACTGACCTAACCTATGTATTTTTTTTATGGCATAGAGAAGGCAAACGAGCAATCAAGCCACTTAATGGTAAGTGGAAACTGTGACCCATAGACATTCGCATTCACAACAATGCAAGCCTAAGACTGCAAATGCGTTGCCAAAGCTGGGGACCAAAATGGAATACCTCAATGCTAGTCATTACACCGGCTGTCTAATCCCCAAACCGGAACACCACAATGCGAACACACTGATGTTTGGCGGTAGGTTCATCGATAAGATGGTTGTAGCGATCCGGACTGACCCTGCACAAGGTCCTACCACCGGCAAATTAATGTTTATTATATATATGATACTTTTATCCTCGTACTCGAAGTTTGTTGTTAAGAGAAAAATAAAGAATTATAATAATAAATAATGCTCAAAAAACAATAAGTAACTATTTTTCTAATTACATATTATACGTAATAATGTTTATTGGATATAAACACTTTAGTCTCCTGTACCTTACAAACAAATCAAGTCCACTTATACGTGATAATTTATTTATATTCCTTCTATTATAGGCTTATATTCAAAACATATTTTTTTATTTAGCCTGTAGGGGTCACGCAACTCTTGCAAAAATGCCGAACACCTATTATAAATTGTATTTTTTCTGAGAATGTATTTATGTTTATTTTGAGCCCAAAACCGTTGTTTACCACTAACACTATCAACTATAGCCATATGATGTGTTTTTACATTTCCATTCACGCACAAACACGTCATTAAAAATGCACTTTTTCCTTTTCCGAAATTGAGACCTGAATTCTCCATACTGACCAATTTAGATTGCTCCCATATCGCTTGACAAAAGTAAAATAGAGCCTCAAGTAAATATTGTTTTGTTTCATCAAGTCCGTTCTTAAACAAAACAGATGGTCTCTCGGGACTAGGGACGCCATATGTCAGGATTCGTCCGGACAACTCGGGATTTCAACGCTTTACAAGGTCTTTACGAATGTGTATGTATGTAAACAGCCAAGAACGTTCATTTGTGACCCATTTCAAGAAATTATGCTTGAAGTGGTTAATGTCAGATGTCAAGTCATTTGTAACTTATAGGAAAGTCAAAGGAAAGTTTGCGGGTGGTAGGACTCTGTGCAGAGTCCGTCCGGATCGCTACCACCATCTTATCCATTAACCTACCGCCAAACAGCAGTGTTCACATTGTTGTGTTCCGGTTTGGGGATAAGACAGCCGGTGTAATGACTAGCATAGAGGCATTCCATCTTAGTCCTCAGGGTTGGCAACGCATTTGCAGTCTAAGTCTAGTAGTCTTGTGAATGCGAATGTCTATGGGTCACAGTTTCCGCTTACCATCAGGTGGCCTGTGTGCTCGTTTGCCTTCTCTGTCATAAAAAAAAAAAAAGTCAACCTTATTGTTATAGAATGTCAGTGTGACTTTGGACCTGAGGTGGGTACCAAATTTATGTTCTCGACTGTACAGTGCGATTGCTCTTTTATGGTGCTTCGGGTTTGTACTTGACTCTCACTCGCTGTCAAACGCTCTTAGTAAGAGCGAGTGAGAGAGAAGTAAAAACCCGAAACACCTTCTAAGTACTCACATTCTGTAATTCTACTTATACTATGGTTATTTTAATTTATTAACGCAATATTGACAACAATATTAAAATGAGAATTCGTGTTTTTAAAGGTTGCTTTAGTTAGAATTGACTAGCTCTATGATTATTCGGGAAATATCATTGAGGGGTACATTTCATAATACCGAAGTGATTTGGAATTTTCATAATTCCGAATGTAATTTTTTGAAAGAAGAGTTTGATCTTTGATGTCGCTTATACATTAAGCTTAAATGGATCTACGTAATTAGGTACAGTAATTATGAATTTAATCCAAAATAGCTCCAGCATAACATTGCTTTCGGAAAAAATTAAATTCGGACTTTTCAAGTTAGCTTCTAGAGTTTCAGAGAAAAACTACTGTGACAGACAGACTGACATACAAACCAACATAGAATTATCACCGTAGGGGTTGTTTTTTTACCATTTTGGTAAGGACGCCTAAACATAAAAATATGCCTTCAAAAATGCAAAAAATATCGCCTTTTAAAATGGTACCTCAGTAATCAGTTCAACTGAAGTAGGCGACTCTCAATATTTTTAACCGAAAACCGACTTCAGTGGGATCCACCTACTATTTTAAAAGAAAAGGCGGTTTTTAGGGTTCCGTAGTCAAATAGGGAACCCTTATAGTTTCGCCATGTCCGTCCGTCCGTGCGTCCGTCCGCAGCCTAGCTCAGAGACTCTTAGCTTAGTACTAGAAAGCTGTAATTTAGCATGAATATACATATTAGCCACGTTAACAAAGTGGTAAACTAAAAACTTAAAAAATATATTTTATTTCTCATCTTTTAGATGTTAGAGTCAAGTGTCCCCCCTACACTACAGCCAAAACTACAAATACTAAAAATCTAAAAGTATCTCAAATGAAAGTACGTACCATTTATGAATTTAATAGGAAAACTATCACGACTGAGTTGACTTCATTGGTTCTTGAGTTACAAACGGTTTAAATGTTAATACCTACCGAAAACTTATTTGCGGTGTTGGTAAACTGACCGCGACCTATGTCGATGTATGGGAATAATAGTTTTCCAATAGGAAAGTTAAGTTTGTCGCGAGGTCGTAACGGCTTTGGAACCCTACACAGAGCATGGTCCGACATGCACTTGGCCTGTTTTTTGTTTTTTAAATTGTATACTTTTTATTAATCATAATTAGCCGTTATGTAAACCCACTTAGTTGATATAAAACATTTCATGCTCACCGAAAGCAACTTAAGCAGCTTAACCATAACTAAATAATGAAAGATTTAAAAAAGTTGAGTTACTGAGAAGTTGAACCAAGTGATAAAAAACATTTATAAGTATTTGATAGTATAAGCAATTGAAAAAAAAAGAGAATTTGACCGCCGATTAGTATCCACGAATTTTTACTGACATGATATTAAGTACCAATTTCACGAAACGATGTTAAATTTAATCAATGTTAATCGAATGTTAGTTCATACATTTTATCGTCTGTTAAGTGGTTAACATCGCCATAACAACACAGTCGAAACTAAACCATGTTAGAAAGGTTTTTTTATCCTAAAACTTTAGTGTAGTCGAAATTTCCAGTTCGTGGCTGTTAGCTGGGAGGCATGCACTTTGATTTCCCGCGGGGCCCAAGACAAGCATGATTCTAACCAGTGAAATACTTGGGTACAATATTCACTGTCTAATGAACAAAATACGAGGTCCCATGTTGTCCTATTTATTTTAAAACAACAACTAACCACAAAGTAAACTCTATTCCATTACTCCAATTAAAATTAAATACGAACGCAGAGCACGGGACACTAATTATGCAGACATTATTAGTGTTGCATCTGAATTTACAACTTGCATAATCCCGTTTATGACAGCACTGCCGCTGCATATGACCGCACCGAGCATAGTGCATGTGCATTGTACAATAATTGAGGATTGCAATGCACTTGCTAAGTTAATTAGAGAAGCTCTTTATTTATGTTATAGTGAGGTTGCTAACTTGCAAGGTTTTTTTAGATTTTCTTTAATTAACAAACATTAGTTCAGGCTGGAGGCAGTGTTTATTGCCAGTGATGCCTTTTGCTACTGAAACGTGGGAAGTAACGGTGAGCTTAATAAAAAAGGTCGTTACTGAAAGGGAAAGGTTAAGGGCAATGCTCGAAGTTTCGGCTCAGGGCGACTTTGTCTACAGTCCTATTTCGTCACCTTCCTAACTCTTCCACAATACCATGACGTCAGCATGTAATTCCTAAATTGTCGCCTTCCTAACTCGGCCACATTTTTATATCGTCCATAGTGCTAAGTCGTCCACAGCGCAAACTGAAGTTAGCCACACAATATTGAAGAAGTTGACCACACAGTAGAAATGTGGACGAGTTAGCATTGTGGACTATATAGGAATGAGGACGAGTTAGGAAGGTGACAATTAGACAAATTAGGAAGATGGATATATAGGAATGCTGACGAATTGGAATAATGGCCCATATGGCATTATGGACGGGTTAAGAACGTGACGAATTAGGACTATGGACGAAGTCGCCCTGAGCAGAAGTTTCTTTGCGCAACGGAATCAGAAATGAGGAGAACCGCGCGAGAACCAACATCACCGACATATGCTAGACTTAAGTGGCAGTTGGTGGGGCACATTGCTCGCTAAACAGATAGCCGATGAGGTCGAAGATTTCTCGAGTGGCGGCGTCCGCTTACCGGAAGACGAAGCGTGGGTAGGGCTGGAACAACGTGGACCGACGACGTCGTTAAGGTTGCGGGAAACCGATGGATTCAAGCCCAGAGGCGTCCATCAGTGGACGTCTTTCGGCTGAATTAAAGATCAACGAGATTTTGCATAGTAAGAGGCCCTAGCCAAGAATGTATGGGTGATTTCTCGTGCGTTTGGTTTATCTTATCTTATGTTACATATGGGCGGGCCCTTTCGGATTTGGGTAATTACCCTCTTACACACTCAGCTGTTCAAATGTGCAGGTCTCCTCACGATGTTTTTCCTTCACCGTAAGTGACAAGTGTCACTCTTAGCGATAATTAGATCTCACATGAACTTTTGTCAAAAACCGGTAGACCACTTTCTTGGCCGATTGTACTCGAGCAGCTTCCGTTAAACAGTTATGCCCTTATTAAGCACGTACCAACACTGGCATATATTAAACCTGTCGTGTTAAGGCACGTACACGCAATCAATATCGCGTGTCCGGATTGACGTAATACTCATTTATTATTGATAGTGTCCTAGCCAGTAACCGTCGGAATTAAATCATTAAAAAATAATGACTAATCTAATTTAGAATATATAAATATTGAGGCGGCTTATTTAAATTTGAATATGGAAACTAGCAAAGCAACTTAACTATTGATTGACAAATTAATAATAGATAATAGACTATTTATGAATCTAATTTAGTCTATTTGGCACTGCAATGTCTTTTTTTCAAGTTGATAATAAATATTTTTCGACGTTTTCCCGTCGATGTATTCCACACTCTTCAAGGTCAAGCAAGTGTTAAGGACAAAAACAGGTATATTCTAATGATTTTGAATGAAATATTTTTTGCCAATTAAAACTATTGCATAAAATATGGTCTAAGACATTATTTTACTGGAACTCAAGTTAAACGTTCGCTAGTTTTACGTCCTCTCAAACCGCATTAAGTTTTAAAACCTACTTACCCTGTTTTTTACCAGTTGAGATGCTAGTCCATTTTCCCTTTAAAAAAAAATTGCCTGCTGCGTTACCTATTGTAAAAACCGGCCAAGTGTGAGATGAACTCGCGTGGAGAGGGTTCCGAAATCTATTTTTTTTTTTGGGCGGAATTCCTATAACTTTTGCTGTAATCTAAAAGCAATGAACTATAATTTGTATTTTTTCAAAATTTTACTCTTAGTTGTTTCGGAGATCAGGGAGGGGGCGGGAATGGTAAATTTTCGTCTTCTTTCAGGAACAAAATCAAAACTATTTATTTTAAAATAATAACAAGTTATATTTAAAATCCTCATAACGAGCCCTTTCATTTGATAT
This sequence comes from Acleris sparsana, assembly GCA_923062465.1. Taxonomy (NCBI): domain Eukaryota; kingdom Metazoa; phylum Arthropoda; class Insecta; order Lepidoptera; family Tortricidae; genus Acleris; species Acleris sparsana. Next base: position 1,850,606 of record OV281302.1, on the reverse strand, counting down.
AACACAGGAAGGTTTACAAAACTTTTTTTTTTTATTTCTCAATTTATCGACTTGGCACGTCTGTGTTTGGGTCATCAATTTACATACTAGTACCAAATTTCAACTCAATCGGTACAGAGTTTCGGAGCCAATTGGCTGTGACAGACGGACAGACAGACAGACGCACGAGTGATCCTATAAGGGTTTGCTTTTTTGCCTTATAAAGTACCAGTAAGTACCTTTCCTATAAACTATAAATAGGTGTATCAAAACCTCTATAAATAAAAAATAGAGTATGTAACGTATGTTGCCTTAGCAACTGAAATATTAAGGTTGTCAATAAATCGAAAATACATCCTGGGTTTTGTAAGAACTGGGTCACTGGCGTACACCATAAGTGGAAAAGCATTGATAAACTAAAAAATAGAGTTTTAGACAAATGTAACTCTATAGAAAATAATATTTTCTTTTATAAAGTGTTCCTTCTCAGTTCCGTCAGTGACCCTCACAGCAACGTGTTACAGCATCCTGTATTTAAGATATATTTGGTCTGTGGAATTAGTTATTTCCGCCCTGTATATACATTCATTTTATTTCGCGATTAGCTGTCATATTAAGTACTGCGGGCGCGATCAATCTTGTCGGTCCGTCCATCCATCTTGCGACTCGTTTACACGTAGTTTGCTTTATTATAGTTCCGTGAGCAATCAGGCGTTGTCTTTTATTAAAGTGGCTTGTCATACTACAACTCAGGGATAACTTTAGAGGAACGCAAAGAACTTAAATTGATTCTTGACACATGACATAAAACAATACAGGGTGTATTTTTCTTTGATAGGGTTAAATTACTTCAAGAGATTATTTTATTTCGATTAGTCAGCAATTGCGCCATTTTTTTTCACAACTACATAGTTATATGGTATCACTACTGAGTTTTTTTTTTTATAATGGGTTTGCTTTTGACTATTTCTTACCCTTGGAGGACGAACGTTTTGTCGACGATAAAACGGCTCACCCAGAAGATGCATATTCAATTGGTAATAAAGATAAAGTATGACAAAGTATGAAGGTGACATTAGCTTGTTTGAATAATAAGTTAGATAACATTAACATAAGGTCATTAGGGTGATAATTATAGCTTTTAATTAAGTAATAAATTGGGTGAAGCAGTCCGCACGTACATAGCCGGAACGTTTTGTTATTTGAAAGTAAAAATGCGATGTTGTTTCAGTAATAATTTGACGTGCTACCCACGGTACGGACACTTAAATATTACGGTTGCTGTTTTTTTTGAAGTCATAGATAATTTGGCAAATTTATCTTTAAAAAAAGATAATAATATCATTATATACTTGACACAAGATCTAACTCTGCGTTGAATTCGTTTTCGTTTTGGTAACTATAAAATTACTGGACTATCCATACATACATACCTTGATATCTGTCTCCCAATGGGGTAGGCAGAGACTATGGAACGCCAGGTGCACCGGTTTAAAGATACAACTTTCGCTTCCTCTACATTCACCACCCTCTTCATGCACGTACGTCGGTTTCTGGTGCTTTTGATTTGGCCCTTATTCAGTACATCGCGAATCTGATCACTGTGTGTGTCTAGGGCGTCCCCTGCCGACATTTCCACTCATTCGCGCTCGCCATACCTCTTTCTTTAGTCTCCTTTCATCCATCCTTTCAAAATGACCAAACCATCTTAGTATCTTAGCATGGACTATTCGTAATGCTACCTATAATCCAAATCCGTACCAATATTTTATATATATGGTACATTCAATTCAAAAATTCAAAATTCAAAATGTCTTTATTTGCTTAAAATGTGGTACAAAGGTTGGTAGTTGCATAATCATAAACGCGCACATTTTACCAGCAGCTGGCATGCAAAATATAAAACGAAGTAATAATAAGTATATCCATGTCAACACCATTATTTTAAACAGTTCAATGTTTCAATAGGTACCTACTTACAATGGACTAAAATACAAGGAACACAGTGAGAGCTATTTCACATCACCAATATAATTTCTTATAAATATAAAGGGGCAATATAATCATATTCAATATCAGTATTTTAATAATTAAGTAGATGACTCGAGAGTTCTCCGAAAATAAAAATTGATAAAAGCTATTTAAATCTAATAATCAGTCAGTATACAAAATGATTGAAGTATTCATCAATACAATAAAAACATTGTTCCATTAACCATTTTTTATGCTTGCTTTTAAACAAATATAGCAACCCTTACTCTAATACAACGATAACCAAGCCAATGGGTTGCCAGGTGAAATAAGTAAAGGTTTGTCCGACCAATTATTAATTCAACAAAATTATTGAGTCTCATCCCCCCCATCGTTATTCTGGTCACGTTCATTAGTTATTGAAGTATGAAATTTGTGGAAAAGGGTCATTATTTGAATATTTTAGATTGTCTTATCTCCTTTCTTGCTCACTCAAGTCAATGAACATCGGGGGGTGAATCATTATATCGAATTATCTTTTTATCGAACGTTATTTTCTGCTGAAACCAAGATATTTTCAGGATATCTTAGAGATTAATTACGTAAGTTAGGTTAGGTAAGACTTGCGACAGTTGCGACAGCAAAATAAAACATTCTGCGCAGCGCTGTGGCGGGTTTGTATATCTTGGAAGTTTGCGTTTTTGTACACAAATACAAGGCTCTCTTTATTAAAAAGCAAGGTATGTATACAAACAGAGTCCGAAGTCAGTATTAACAAAAATTGTATACATTACATTATGTGTATCAAAATTTATTAAGTACCTGACGATTATAATGAATACAAATTAGGTATATTTAAGAAAAATACCAAAGAATGGCTTAAAGAGAAATGTTTTTATTTTAATGACCATTTGAATTATAACTAGTATTATTAATGTAATTTTATTGTGAAGTTTAATTTAATCTCGATGTTAAGAATTGTAATATCTTTTATTTTCGATTATCCTCCTAAGGCCCAAAGTCCTTTTAAAAGGCCTTCGTCCGGCCATTCAAATAAAGGTATAGTGCAAAGAAAGTAAGGTGGATTTTCTTTTGTTTCTATAACTAATGATCAAATTAGAAAATCGATTTTATTTCATTCACAATAGATTCATATTCCATTGATTCATTTCGTTGTATGGTGGGCCTTACGAGGAAGTATGTAAGCAAAAATTGTGAACGCCTGAAAAGGTAAGCTTAGTGAGACCTTATAATAATAGTGCAATTATTGAACACCTATGTACTGTACCTAAACACTTTACAATAAAAATTAAAATTAAAAGGTAAAAATACCCAGGGTAAAATAAGAAAAAAAATGACCTAGTTCTAAACTAAGCTAACCTTTTTTTGTTATGTGTGTTTTGGGAATAGGTTAGTTTGTATAAGATAAAAAAAAATGAAAATAATGACACAACTTCGTAAAACTTCCTTTATTGACATATTTGTTTAATAGCGGGAAAATTAAATTCGAACTTACGGTGACAGACCGACTATGTACTCAGCCGACTGTACAACAAAGTGTACCTCTGTTCAACTCGGTTAAACCATAATTATAAATTTGACATGTTACCGTATTGTTATTATCGCGTCACTGTCAAGTAAATATTAGTCATCATAACGATAATACGATCACGTGTCAAACGCTATATGGTTTTAACGACTACAATAGAGCCCTAAATAATAATAATGATTTATTTGTTAACAATTTACAAAAACTAATGTTACAAGTTTATCCGTACACTGATGATTCGAAGCGCTTATTAATCGTATTAACAAATAGCGAACATACGTAACATAGTGATTGAATATAAATAAAATTAATATTAGTGCATGCAAAGCGGCCGCGCCGCGCGCGAGCGGCGGCCGCAGGCGCGAGCGCCGAGAAGTGGTCAGACCACATAACTACAGGATGCACATAATCAAATTGTAATTCAAAATATAAATAAATTAGAAAAGCTATATATTATGTATCTATGTTATGTTTAAATTGTTAGTGAAGTTGTCTTTACAATTAATGGGAATCTGAACTGGCCAAAAAGTATTGTTTTAATTTTGGTTTTATAACATGTCAATAGCAATTTTGTTTAACCGAGAAGAAAAAAGAACTAGTACTCATAGTGTACACATGAGCAATGAATACGAGTCACTATTTATGTTAATTCAATACAAAGTGACCCGTTTTCATTGCTTGTTAGTCGTTAACTCAGACTACACACTTCAGCATATGGCCACTTATCCTAACGACATAAAGTTCAATTAAAAACCCTAAAACAACAGTGTCAAAGACTACAACCCTCTTCTTAGTAAATGAGAATATCATTAGCGTTGGGCGTTGTATAGTTGGTAGTGTGCCTGCCTACGAAGCTAGCGGTCCGGAGTTCGATTCCCGGTATGGACAAATATTTGGGTGATGAGGGCGAGTCTTGGATGTTTTCTATGTGTTTAAGTATTTATTTATCTATAACAATATGTACGTTCGTTTATCGTACCCATAGCACAAGCCTATAGCTTAGTTTGAGATTAGGTCAATTTGTGTGTGTCTCATTGCGTCATCGAATTCAGGATTGGCCATATACCACGATGTCTCACCCTTATTGTTACCGTATTGTTAAACTACCTGATCTAAAACTATGTGTTATATTAGTCTATCCTTTCACTGTTTGGAACTTAGCAGGTTTTAAAAACCAAAATTTTGCCTCCGCATTCTATAAGTATGTCCACCTCTTTTACTTGTCAGATTTTAAGAGCGTATAGCAAGTTGACTCCTCAATGCACAAATGGAAATTGTTTCACTAAAATAATTGTATGTACGAAGGTTCTTATAATACGCGGTTTGGTGTTCATACGTAAGAAAGCATGCCCGTGAAGTTAATTATCCAGAAAATCAAAAATAAATCGAAGTTTAATTGTATTCCATTCGGGGTCGAGAACCTTGGTCCGTGGGGTCCTAGTGCTATGCCTTTTTAAGGAATTGTCAAAGAGACTCATTGACGTCACTGGAGACCGAAGAGCTGGCAGTTTCCTCGCTCAACGAATAAGTTTAGCCATTCAACGAGGAAATGCTGCCAGCATCTTTGGTACAATGCCGCAGGGGCCATTCTTAGATTTAATGTTTTAGTGTATATACAGATTTAGTCTTATTTAATATTAGTTATTTTTGAAGTTTAAATGACTTAAGAAAGCAGTATGCTATGCAGCGTGAAATGATTAAACTGCAATAGTGCAGATAGTTTGGTATCTAAAGCAGTGCAGTTGACACTAAGTGCCAAGACTTCCTTTCAGCGACTCAACCCGCTGCAAATTTCAGCTGCATTTGCATTGTTAATGTCAAGGATTACCTTAATTGCGTAAACATTTAGCTTACTCAGGTGAAATTGCTGACGGAATAGTGAAATGAGCGCAACTGACAACTGTTCTAGGTTAAAAGCAGTAAGGAAAAGACATTATTTGAAGGAATTATATTAGTATACGTGGTATCGAATTGCTGATGAAGTTTGACCGCTTATATGTGTGTGTGTGTGTGTGTGTGTGTGTGTGTGTGTGTGTGTGTGTGTGTGTGTGTGTGTCACTGTGTGTGTGTGTGTGTGTGTGTGTCCCTGTGTGTCCCTGTGTGTCCCCGTGTGTCTCCGTGTGTCCCTGTGTGTCCCTGTGTATCCCTGTGTGTCCCTGTGTGTCCCTGTGTGTCCCTGCGTGTGCGAGTATGCGTGTGCGTGTGTGCGTGCGTATGCGTGCGTGTACGTGTACGTGTGTGTGTGTGTGTGTCTGTGTTTCTGGCACCGTAGGTTTTAAACGGGTGTGTAGAAAGTAACATTGTTCACGAAGTCGAAACGACTTGTGAAAATGGACCCCTTACAAAGGAAGGGGTCTGTCTGTTTGTAGCGATATCTCAGTTAAAATGCTTGAACCCCAGCGATATAAAATACTTTGCCTTCCAGTTTTTGGAAAGTTCTGGAAATAACGATTAACGAGTTTTATCCGGACGAAGTCGCAGGCGGAAGCGATTATTTACAAAACAAAACAAATAGCTAAACAATTCAACTTTGTCTACCGTTAATTTTGTCCGCGCCGTTAACAGTTTGTTGTTGGACTCCCAGTTGCGAAGTTAAGTTCGGACATCGAACAAATGTTTCTTATTTATTTGATCACTTTGGTATAATATAAATATAATAAAACACACCCGCTTTTAAACAAATGAATAAAGTTCAAACTCACAATATTTGTTTTAGTGTACGTAATACAAAAACATAATCTAATCACAAACATTTTGACCGAAAAAACGTGGAATAAACTAAATTTCTTTTTTTTATCTGGACCCGCGCTAATGCCATTTTCTGTCAAGTTTTTTGTTGTTTTTTTTAAACAATTTTAGAGGAATAACGCGGAATATTTGAGTACATGTATAAAAAATATAGCAAAGAATAAATGTTACTTATATTTTAAAGTTGTTAGTTGTTACTATTTATAAAAATCTATAAATAAATAAATAGAAGGTTCAAGGGAAGAAAGTAGGATAGGAGGGATATGGTGGGAAATTAATCTTTCAAAAAAAGGATTATGGTCTTCCAGTGTAGGTATATGAGCATAGCTCTTACAAGGTACTTCGGATTTGTACTTGTCTCTCACCCGCTCTATTAAGAGCGAGTGATAGAAAAGTACCTGCATACCCAAAGCAAGTTCTAAGTGCTCACAGACTGTTCTTTCAGTGCCTTTTAAAAACAGGGTGTTTTACTTTATACAGCATTTATTTCGCTATATTAAATTATATTTTTTTATCATATTTTTGCATTGTCATATAGTTTTGAGCTAAGGTTAAGGTTTAGCTAATCGGGAAGTTAGTTTAAAATCGATTACTAGGGTTGTACAAAACAAAAACACAAACAAGAAAGCGAAACTTAAAAAAAAACAAAAAACCTACCTAATAGGGCAAATCCAACTGATGTCGGCTTTTCGTAGAAAACATGGTAGTCGTCGACTTTGCGTTTATTGCTATATTTTGTTTTGTTATTAACAAAAATGTTTTACTTTTTCTAAATATAAATCGGCAATCTTCGTTTTTGTATGAAACACGAGTGACAGATTATACTGTCAGTTTCGAGTGCGAGGGTGATAGCGATAGCCAGCCGAACTCTATTTAGCTGCGAATAGTGGGAGTACTGTAATAGTACATTGTGTATTAAGGGTCGTAAAGACAGAATTACAATCGAGAGTCTGTTAGAAGGCTTTAATGACTCGAGCTTTGCATTTCCTTTACCACCCGTGGAATATAATTACGTTGTTTTTCATCACAATCGCGAGAAAATGTATTATTATTATTTATTTATTTAATGGCGTCTACATAATAACGTAATTTTGCCAATGTCAAGTATATATAAGCAACGTTGTACGGTGAGTCCTGTCCTGTCATCGAAGTCTTCCAGGCATAGTCGTTATGGCCCTTGAGGATGGCGAGCATCCACTTCAACGGCTTGATGTGATCTTGACCGCTTACTCATTTGGAACCATCTTTTCACTGTTATTTCCAATCCAAGTTCTTCTTCAACGTTACAAGTTGTCCCACAAAACTGCTCTGGATTTGCGAACCAAAATCAACCATAAAGTAATTTACAAAGAATTGAATCTTTGGACAGATGTTTTCAGAATGACATCCAGCCATAGACCACGAGGAAATGTAATAAAAACAGACAAAAGATCATATTTATAAATTAGCATACTACACATCATTGTCTATGACTTACCACAGATAATGTCAAACGTGTTCAGGAGTCCGATTCTAGTGATAGTCGAGATCAGTAGTTTATATGCGAGATTTTTAGGAAATTGGGGTTCTGACGTATTATGATATTTTGAATCCACGTATATATTGTAAAAAAAAGGTATGACGCAAGATAGGGATTTTATTTTGGATTTACGGTCGATTTTTCTATTATATTAGGACACTATAAACGAGCAACTGTGATGAAAATTTATTAGTATGTTTGTTTCTGAACACCTCTTAAAAACCTGTTATCAATTCTAAATCACCTGTATTTTCGACTCTTAAATAGTGGCATCAGCAGTAAAGTTGCCAGCTCGTTAAGCTCTTAAGCTGGAAGTTCGGCCGAAGTTGGCGACGGGTTCAGACAACTATGAATAATACATTTACTATCAATTAGGCCGCTTGCATGATTCATTACAGCTTGTGGAGGTTACCGTTCCGTGGCGCTATCAACGAAAAACAAACACATAAATATAATTCTACGGGATTAATTGATTTTATGTATATTTAATTCACGTAATTTTATTAGTAGTGGTAGTGGTCACATAATTAGGGACTCTTGCGTTTTTTCCCATAGTTACTAGAAATAATAATTATTATTAATAAAGACCACCATATAAAGCTTCTTGAACAACTACAACTACTACAGTGAACTAGTGTTCAAAACGGACCTTATATTTCATAGGGATTTAAAATCAAACTGAGGCGTCAGTATTTTTTTTATGCCTATAAAATTAAAGATTGGTTTTCAACAGAGACAAATTTTACATACATTTATCTACATCCATGGCATAACTTCTTAAATATGTTCAGAAACGATAAGCATATGGCCTATATTAGTAAACCTGTGTCTGTGGTTGCATCGTAATGTTTAAATTACAGTACAGGTAGCCAAAACTTTAATCGCATTCAAATTTCGAACATCTTCTCAAAGAAAAGGAATCATACTTGGTTGTGATTATCGAATTAGTCGATTTGTAATTTCATTTAGTGAGAAATTCTGTTTCATTAAAAAAAAAAAAGTCAAACAAACCTTTTTTTTAACGTCAAATACTAGGAGTGCATAAACATTAGAAGTACCTACCTAAATACAGTCACGTGTGAGTCGTCCGCGCTGTGTCGGGCACGCCCCCCGCCAGTCATTTGTTTCGAACTTTCGAATATAAAATTATCTACAACTTGAAAATGTAGGCCATATTGTACATGTTGTAGAAAACTTATGGTATGCATGCAGATCAAGTTTTGTATGCGACTGTGCGCGTAATTAGGCATTATGCGTTTAAGAACTTATTGAATGGTTATCAAATTTGAAAAGTCATATTTGTAGGTAATTGTTTGGGAGAAACGCAAGCGTCCCTATTTATGTGGTCACCACTGTCATATCAGGGGAAAATAACTTAACTTATATTATTTACCATCAGCCTCTGCGCTACGAGCTGAGGGCCCTGGCAAGATGCATTACGCTATCTAGCGTCTCTATTCATTTCGTTTTTAACCAATCGCGTCACTGGTAGATCACGTGACTTTTCGTATCACGCCGTCTACCAGTGACGCGATTGGTTTAAAAACGAAAAAAATAGAAACGCTAGTTATAGCGTAGTGCATCTTAGCAGGGCCCTCTGCTATGCTATAGCCGGCCTTTCCATTCTATTCTATCTTCTAATTTGGATAGTGTTTTTTTAATGCAGAAAAAATGTCTCAGAGCCATTTTGAATTAAGACAAGTACACTCATGAAGACCTTTCTTCAAAAAAAAAAAATTCTCACAGTAAACAGCATTTATATTTTTGATTCGTGCTTGTTTGTGTCTCAGAATGGGAATCTGTTTCACCGAGCAAAGGAAATGTATAAAAACCCTGCACGTTCACAATATAGAAATGAATTATTCGTGCATTATCAAACCTATCACTTGTATCCAAAAACAGTTACGTGATGTGTTGTGTATAAAGATTTATAATAAACTGCCGTGTCCCTAAAAGATTTAACTTTCCGCAAGTTTAAATTAAATTTAAAAAAGTGGCTAATTGAAAAGTGCTTCTATAGTTTACAGGAGAGTTTTTTAATTAATAGCTATAATTAAGTAGACTTAAGTTTATCTTTAAATTTCTTGCATGCCTTGTTTGGTAGATTTTAGTGATACTTGCCTAATGTTTCTTCAATGATCTCATTCTACCTAAAATCAAGTGAAATAAATATTTTGACTTTGACTTTGACTTTGACTCTATATATAAAATCTCGAGTCACGGTGGTGGTGGTCGAAGTGTCGAACTCCTCCGAATCGGGTCGACCGATTCTTTGTTTTTTTTAAATTATATTTGGTAAGTAGGTATGAAAATAGGTCGTAAAGTACATTACATACGGTTTGTATGAAAAAAAATATGCTCGGACAACTAGTTCTATTTTAATAATAATGAAACCTAACCTTGATTCCACTATCAGACCACCCACCTACCATAGAACTGTGTCACAGTCACGGTATGTTTCTTGTCGTAAGAAGTGCCAAAGAGATTGTTTTATAATGCCACTGTGACAACGTTCTATGGTGCGTCAGGTTTCCGATGGGCTGATAGTCGTTACGTATAACGTATAACGTTTAAAGAAATATTCCAAGGCCTGAGAAACCGTTCGTTGAGCTACGCGTATAATGAGGCAAATTATAGGCCATTTTAAAAGTAATAATACTTACCTACACTCAGGTACTGTGAACTGATACAGCTGTTCCAGACCATATTGCATCGAATATGCTTTTATTGTAGATGCTTATTTTCCTTTTTATACCTCTATGCGGTAACCATATCGTTTTTAATCTATTTTATGTATTGTCATCGTTTTAATAGCTCTTATTTACTAACGTAGTTCAGTGGCGATGGGAACACAACCACTTACCGCCCAACACTCTAAAAATTACTATATACAGGGCGTCCCACGGCTATGCCACATGGAAGGAAAGTACCTTAAATATTGTAGATGGAACATTTTACTGAAAGAAGACATTATTTGAATTTAAAAAACAATATAAACTGCATTCATAGATATTTAAATAATTACATGGTTGAACCGGGAATCGAACCCGTTACACGAGAAAAATAATTACCCTGTAGCTTTATCATACCGATCGAAAGGCTTCATCATAAGGATTATTTTTTGTTAAATAACATAGTGTCAGAAATAAAAGAAAGACCATGAATTTGATGCGAAATTTTGTTCAGAAATATGAAATGCTGACATTGCCGTAAGGACATACAACTGACATTATCATAAATACCTATTACTAATAAATGTACCCACTTGAGAAGTACGCATCATTTCCCTATTATAATTTAAGTGCATGATAAAATGATAAAGAGATACGTAATTAATAGGTATCTGGTTGTATGCAACAAATTGACCCGTATCCTGAGCCGAAAGACGCGTAATAGTACATTGTGCATCAAGGGTAGTATGAAGGGAATTACTAACGAGAGTGTTAGAAGCCCGACGCCGAAGGCATGCATACCCCGCATATATGATGAATACCCCGAGCATCGATACAGGACTTCCAGAGTGCCTAGGATACCCAACTAATTGAATCTGCGGCTAACGCCGGAATAATGCATGTTCAGAAAAACATCTAAAATGGCAATAAAATTTAAGGAAATCCAAGTGCTGACCCAAACTCCCGCTGTGGTGTTAACTGGTTGTGCGATCAGTTAGGTATCTGAAGAACTTTCGACCTCCTCTATTGAACCTCGCAGTATCCACCATTAAAACTCACTCAAAACAACCCCTGGCGAGGAACCAAGGCTTCGAAATAGTGTCGTTTGTATGAAAAACGCACTCTGACCCGGTATTTTTGCTCCTGAGTGCGTTTTTCATACAATCGAAATATATATTAATATATATTAATTTAAACTTAGTCTGGACTATTTATTTAAAAGTAAAGTTTACTGAAAATATGTTTATTCTCGCTTCGAAAAATACTAATACTAATTTCAGAAAAAACAAGAAGAGTAAGAGAAATACAAAACTAACTTATACAATCTTAAAAAACAAATAAAAGGGTACAAATAGTACATTTATGTCTATATGGTAGGTAGGCATTTATTAAATATTGAAAATTACATTATTCTATGTCACACAATCATAATTCATTCACAATAAGATCGTCAAACGGTTATGTTATTACAATGGGTACCCGGCATTGGTTTTCAACCTGTCCCCATTTTTGAAGATGGTAGGTAGGAAGGTACCTACTTACTTTTCGGTTAACAACTTAGGTTTGGATTGAGCTTGGTTATAAACAAAGAAATTCATATTTGCATAACTAATAAGTCATATTTGAAGGGCCTCCCAGTAACAAAAGGTGTGCTGCGTGTATATCGCGTATCAAATGTGGATAAAACATCCGTCACTCTTTTACTTATTAAGTGTCAAAAGGTGACGGATGCCTTATCCACACTTTGTCACGCGATAAACGCAGCCAAATTAGGCTCCGTATATGTATATAAACGGCACTTAATCACGTTCCTATTTCGCTTTAATTGCGTGTAACGTGTTATTCGAGTTGCAACGACCGTGGTCACGAGGAGACTGAGCTGAGCCATAAACGTCTGCGGTGCACTTACACTCACACTCATCATATTTAATATTTACATGAACTAATTTAAATAATTATTTTATAGAGTTCACGTTCCGAACTAGAATAGAATAACTGTTATTGTTTAATTATGGGAGCTGCGATACGAAGAGTCACGTGATCTACCAGTGACGCGATTGGTATAAAAACTGGCCAAGTGCTGCAAGGGTTCCGTGCCGTAAAACGGCAAAATTATCCCGTTTGTTGTATGGGAGCCCTCCTTAAATATTTAATTTATTCTGCTTTTAGTATTTGTTGTTATAGCGGCAACAGAGGGCTATGGAGAGGGCTATGCTCGGGGTTTCTCTGCGTGATAGAATCAGAAATGATGATATCCGCAGTAGAACTAAGGTTACCGACATAGCCCGAAGAATAACTAAACTGAAGTGGCAGTGGGCGGGGCACATTGCTCGCAGGACTGATGGCCGATGGGGTCAGAAGGTTCTGGAGTGGCGTCTGCGGACCGGGACAAGAGCTGTAGGTAGGCCTCCAACAACATGGAGTGACGACCTCGTCAGGATCGCGGGACCGCGGTGGATGCGAAAAGCACAAGACCGGTCTGAGTGGAAAGCCTTGGGGGAGGCCTATGTCCAGCAGTGGACGTCTTTCGGCTGACATGGTGATGATGAGCGGCAACAGAAATACAACTTCTGTGAAAATTTCAACCGTCCAGCTATCACGGTTCATGAGAGTCTTAGTAATAGGGTCCCGTTTTAACCCTTTGGGTATAGAGCCTTAAACACGAAACGATTACAAACGCTAGTTAGCGTAATGCACCTTGTCTAGGGCCACTGAAAAGTTAACTAAGGATATTATTAGAATAATATAGTATGTATTTCACAGTGCTGCAATGTTAAACTGTTATGCTGTCTAATTATTGTTAAAAAAAGGTGAAAATAATATTGTTCGTTCTTAAAAAGCCAGGATGAGGATGATATTTTTGTAAAACCCTTAAATTAAATAAAGAAGGACATTAGTGAGGCATTGCTGTACCTGTGCACTAACCGGACTAAAGCACAAAGGAATTTGCAAATCCAGGATACCGCCTTCCAATAGCTATGTGTGTTACATCGCTGTATATAGGTATTTTTAAGCTGAATAAAAGTTACTATGGCGCAAAGTTCGAAATGTTAGTCCTTTAACATTAACTATTGGCTATTCTAAAATTTGGCTAACAAGGAAAGGTACCCAACTCTCCGGCTCCGATTTTGTTGATTTTTTATATATGTTAGAGAGTAGTTTAAAATAATGATCACGTGTTTTATTATATCGGCTAATACTAATATTTAAGAAAAAAACCAAGGAAAGTGTATCTTCGATGATCTTTGAAGGGTATTTTTTATTAAATGTGAGAGTTAGCCGATATAACAAAACACGTGCTCATTATTTTTTCATCTTCTTAAACATTTATAATCAAACCACTATGAAACTTGCAATAAAATAATATAAAATCTCTATATGTATAAGTTAGAGGGTTTAGTCCTTTAGTACCTTTCCTTGTAAGATTTAGAATAAGCGCCATAGTAGGTAATTTGAATTCAGTTAAAAATAGCTATTTAACGATGGACAGTAGCAAAAATCATGTAGAAACTTATATTAAAAACATATGTAATGACAACAATTTGTTTTATTAAATATATTATTCTGGCATTATTATTTTGAACAATAGACTATCATAAAAGAAAATCGCCTCAATATGCCATTTTAGCAGAATGTTTTGAAACAAATTATGCTGCCATGATCCGTACTTTGATTGCAATTAAACTGTATGTATCTCTCATAAATTTACCATCTTGTATTTTGACAACAATTGTTAAATCAGATGCAAAGTGTGCAAGCAGGGTGTTTTGCGAAATTTCGTCATTTTGACGTCATCAGCACTAAAAGTTCGACCCCTGGAACATGAGGCTGTTGTTAAATTTACAACTGCAAGGTCGTGTCGTGATCCTAAGTGGCTGAGTTTCTATTTATAGTGGTTTTTGAAACAATTAAACTTTAGAATTTTATTCTTATATATTCGCTTTCCCTAATTATTACCCAAATTATGGCCACTTAACGTTTTCATGTTAGAAACTTAAAACCTATTTGAAAATCGAACGATCAGACGAGTAAGAAATTGAGTATGCAGGGTGGCCATGATCTGGAATATAATGAATTCATTCATTCTATGTTTATTTTAATAAAAAACAAAGCAATTGTCTTAATGCTTTTAAATCTATTACATTATGTTCCTAATGGTGTAAGTAGTGAATTTTAGTTTACTTTGTTGCTACACGACCCTGTCCCAGTCACCCTGTAAAGCATCCAAACGTTATCTTTCCAGGGCCTCCATTCAACACGGTAAACATCATATCGTATCGTTATTTGCAACACAGTAATGGCGGCCCAGTTGAAAAAAATACGAAGCTTGATTCTAAGTTGCATTATTGAGATAGCAAATATCTATGGACCTTAGAATTCACTCACCATTCTGTGTGCTTGTCTGTTTTCTCGATGACACAACTGTCTTACTGCCGGGAATTAAAATAAAACGTAAACCTTGTTCAATGTACGCATTGTACGTTTACGTCGTTAAAAAAATAGACGTCACCCACTCCGAATATTATGTGAACCATTGTGGGAACCAGTATCGGGGCTAAATCGTAGCGTCCGTGTAATCAAGTCCGAAAACAGCATTATCAATTTTATAAATCGCCTTGAAGTTTTTTAAAGCGTCTCCCTCTATACAACCACTCTCGCAATTACATCCAAACATGTTGCAGTCTCCTTTACCGCAGAAGGCATAAGGTTTATGTTCACGTCCGTCCCCGCAGATCTTCGCTTTGCAATTTATAAATCCTTCCGCAACCGTATCGCTCTCAAGCCTCTCCATGATAAAAGACTTTGAGCCGAACTTTCCGCAGCTTGGTGCGGTCCAGTAGACCACTTGCCGGCCGCAGCACTTTGAACTCACTGTATTCGCCACAAACGTCGTAAGAAAGAAGATGTACATCCAATTTATACGACTAGAGGTAGAGGCTAGATACCTTGCGTACTGCTCGGCTCTAGCCATGGCATTGTCCCGGACGTTCGTGTCTGGCCAGAGATTGCGTTGCTCTAATGGTCGCGCATGTTAGTAGTTATTTTATCAGGTCACACGGTCATTGTTAAATGTATAATATTTTTTTTATAATTATTATTTTAGTTTTGATGACGGATAGAATTTAAAATGAACTATTACCCATCTATTGTTTAATTGTTATCTTTATTTAGGGTTACACGCAGGTTTTCTATTCAACATGGTAAAAATAACATCGTTTTGGATCTATTATCGTATTGTTAAAGTTTTGGGGGTTATTATGACATGACTAAATCAGTTATATATATGTAGCTCTCAAGAAAAGGTACCAAACTGTCCGGCTCCGATTTTGTTCATTTTGATATATGTTAGAGAGTAGTCTAAAATAACACACACGTTTTTTTTTAGCGGCCCTAACTCAACCTGTTGGAAGAAATTGACCTCCAAAGTACTGAAAAGTGACTAAATCCCCTAACCACTATAGAGATTTCTTTTTTTTTAATTACTAGTTTCTTACTACTTTGATTTTTATGTTTAAGAACATGAAAAAATAATGAGTACGTGTTTTGTTATATTGGCTAAAACTCATTTTAAAAAAACCCTTCAAAGTTATATACTTCTCATCGAAGATACATGCTATGATAATTTTTTTGAAATATGTGTTTTGCCCGATATTAGAAAATAAGCGCTCATTCTTTTTTCATGTACCTACTTAAACATAATAATCAAACCAGTAGGAAACTAATAATTTTAAAAAAAATTATCTATACAAGTTAGGGGGTTTCGTCACTTTTCAATACTTTGGAGGTCAATTTCTCCCAACAGATTGAGTTAAGGAAGCTAAAATAAATACGTGTCCGTTATTTTAGACTACTCCCTAACATATATCGAAATCAACAAAATCGGAGTGGGACAGTTGGGTACCTTTCCTTGTCTGTCCTTTCTCTCAGCGTAAACTGAACCACACAGCTATATCATAATACCCCTCTTGATAGCTCTGATTTAATGGACAGCAATGGTGCCCAAGTTAAAAACAATACAATATAATAGTAAATAAACCGTTTTTGATTTTAATGCCTAGAATTCAAAAATTCTAAATTAAAAAAAAAACAAAATTATTTATTCAACAAAAAGAGTTAGGCGACTAATGTCTATATTGAAAAATGACGAGGTATAAAAATATCGTCACAATGTCGAAAAATAACTAAGACTAGAATTATTTTTGTCGATGCATAAAAATGTAGACATATAATAATGACCATCTGTTTTTGTCAATGTATAAAAATGACGACAGGTAGGTTTAGGTCATGTTAGTTTTGCAGCAGGCCCGCAGGACCAAACCACCCAGTAATAGGAGTTCTGCGTCAGCGGAGCTCCGTCGACACTCTTATTTCAAATCAATTAGACAGTGTCAAAGGAGCTCCGCTCGCGCGGAGCTCCTATTTCTGGGTGGTTTGGCCCTCCGGGCCTTGTGCAAAGCTAACATAACCTAAACCTACCTAGCCCCTGTTCCACCTATCCCTTATTATACCTCCTCGTCTTAATTCCATTTCGACATTATTATACTTGGTCATTTTTATATTTCGTCGTTATTATTACTCGATATTTTTATACTTTGACTTTTTTATTTTCGGAAAAGGGGCATTATTATACCTCGTCATTTTTCAATATAGACATTAGTCGCCTAAAGCAACAAAAACACGTAAAGTATGATCTAAGGTATGGAGCCTCCCTGTAAGCAAAACAAATGCCTGTGTTGGGAGACACCGCTCTTCCTTAGATAAATCGAGGTAAGTACAGTAGCAATTAAGTATCTACTAGATTATTATTATCTTAGGATAATTAAAACAGATAACAGAACAGAACTATACTAACTTAACTAACTATAGTAAGAGATAATAATTTTATGAATATGAATAAAGTGCCTAGAGATATTTATTGTGTGTGCGTGTGCGTGTGCGTGTGCGTGTGCGTGTGCGTGTGCGTGTGCGTGTGCGTGTGCGCGTGCGTGCGTGTGTGTGTGTGTGTGTGTGTGAAATAATAAAGAATAGAGGCGCAGGGCCTCTATTAAACACGGTAAAAACCATATCGTGTTTGATCTGTTATCGTATTGTTAACGTTTGGATAGACGTTTTGACTACAGTAATGGCGGCCGAGAGAAAAACGACTCCGTAACAGGTCAAATACGATATTGATTTTACCATGTCCGGCAGCATGAGCATGACATGCTCGCGCAAAGGTCTTTGCTTACGGCGGCGCCGTTGATCGCGTCGCCACCTTCCCGAACACATGGTTGCGGGAGGCGATGGCTGAGATACGCGTCATACTCGTGAACGTGCTGTTTGTGGGGTCCGGTCTGTTCACGCTTGCAAGGACCCTTTTTTCAGTTAGTTATTTCCATTATCGTTCCTGACATAGAGACCTCGTAATGTTGTTCTCCTAATATTGAGCTTACATTTGTAATGTTTTATTGGTGTTACTTTTAAGTATTATTGTATTTTATTATGGGAAAAAATTACCTTCTGCTGGAGTTTCTTGCGGTGCTTCTTCTCCGCAATGATGGTCTTGTCCGAAACGCTAGTAGATTCAATCTATATTACCGACGTGTAAAAGAGCCCTTATGTGGCCAATTTACTGAATAAATATTTTGAATTTTTGATACAATATCGTGTACTGTGAACTCGATAGTTTTGATTTTGTTTGTCGGTATTTAATACAATTCACGTGGGTGCCACAGGAGTTCTTTTTTTTAAACATTTCGAATTTTAGTGATCAAAAAAATATACATTAGAACATAGAACCTCCTTTTTTGAAGTCGGTTAAAAATAATCTAAATCTCTTTTAATGTGAAAATAACGCTCACATTTGTTTCCATGAAACTAAACTTAGAACCATCAAAATACAAAGTGAACGAAAACATAATATGATTAAGAACAAAATTGTATTATTCCACCTATTAAATAGTGGTCGCGTGCCAAATCACATAAAGTTATTTTAAAACTTATAATACTGAAGGTTGTTCGCGGTCGTAAAGATATCACGGTGCTATATGAAGTGGCGCGGAAAAATATAAATTGACGCAATCGTCAGATGTGAGTAAAAAACGTTAAAGCAAAATTTAATTTAGAATATATGTAGTCTTCTGATTAAGTAAAACCAATTTCCCCTTTAAAATACCGTTTATTTCACCAAAACCAAGTTAAATTCTAATTTAAAATTATATTTATAATATTGCACTCGTGTCAAGGTCTGAGTAGCGCACAGCACCGCCATTACCATTCATCTCGCTTTCCTTCCATTCACCCTTTCACTCATTCGTTCTTATTCGCTAACAGCCAATCATTACACAGACATTCCGTCAGTTCTCCATTCCGTTCATTCCTACATATATATTTATTTAAAGTACCACTTTAAAAAAGACAAGCTTTCGCGAATTGTACTTTTTGTACATTCATCAGTGCTGAATCGCCTCTATTCTTTTTAATATTGTTTTGGTATTGTTTTTATCTCGGTCGCCATTACTGTCAAGTAAATAAGAGCTATCAAAACGTTGACAATAAGGGGCTTCTAAACGGGCTATGTTTTGCTGCAATTTGTGGCCGGCAACTAGTGCTATCTTACTCTTACTTCGTATGTTAGAGCAAGATGCGTATAGTTGCCGGCCACACATTGCCGAAAATGTTGCTCGTTTAAAAGCCCCCATACGATAACAGATCAAAAACGTTATGGTTAATACCGCCTAGAATAGAGGCCTGGTACAATCACGAACTTTAATTGCTGCGCCACTATGGAACCCTCTCATAATGACAGCGTCAAGTGACGAGATAGAAATTACATGGGAATTAATCGTAGGTTTTATACGACAAGGTGCAATAGTGGTATATCAATCAAAGTCCGTGACTCGTGAATATCCTGCCACTTTTAAGCTCCGTCATTAGAACTCTTAGAGAGCAAAATATGACTCTGTGAAATAAAAAGGAATAGCTAAACTGAAGTGGCAGTGGGCGGGGCACATTGCTCGCAGGACTGATGGCCGATGGGGTCAGAAGGTTCTGGAGTGACGTCCGCGGACTGGAAGACGAGCTGTAGGTAGGCCTCCAACAAGATGGAGTGACGACCTCGTCAGGATCGCGGGACCGCGGTGGATGCGAAAAGCACAAGACCGGTCTGAGTGGAAAGCCTTGGGGGAGGCCTATGTCCAGCAGTGGACGTCTTTCGGCTGACATGATGATGATGATGATGATGAAATAAAATAAGTAAATGACCTAGGTTCAAACTAAGCTTTAAGCTTGTACAGTCAACAGCATAAATAAGTGATCATTTATGTACCTCATCACTTTAACGTCGTGTTTGAAATATCATACAAAATTGTGAAACGATTGAAAGCGACAAGGTACATAAATGATCACTTATTAATGTTGACTGGACTATGGGTAGGATCTTGACAAAAAAACACCTACCTAACTACCTTATGATTATGTGTTACAACAAGTAGCAGAAGAACTTTAACACGAATTTAATAACAAGGAGCAACCAGTCCTATTTTTAAAATATTAGTTGCCTATTTTTATACTAATCGAAACAAAATAGGGGCTACACTATTTTCTACATAAAAAATAACTATTTTCGGAGAAGAATTATTATAACATATCTTATTCGAAAGCTGCAATATTCAACTTACAAGCTGTGCTTTTTATTCTTTGTCAATTGTTTTGTTTTTACTGTGCGTGTGTTTTTAATTACGAATACCATGTCGTGGGATCCATGTAGTCCGTCCCCAAAACTGCATTATAAATTTGAGTATCTTCCTTGAAGTTTCGCAAAGCGTCCCCCTGGATGCATCCTCCTTCACAATCACATCCAAAAATGTTACAAGTTCCTTTACCACAATAGAAACCGTGTGGACGTCCATCTCCGCAGATCTTCATTTGGCAATGCAGCCGTTTTGAGGCGTTATGCATATCGTTCGCGATAAGTACCTGCTTGAAATAAGGCTCCGAGTAGAAGATGATACAGCTCGATGCGACCCAGTAAACCACGTGGCGGCCGCAACACTCTGAATTCACAATATTCGCCACGAGCGTCGTAAACAGGCAGGCGGAAATCAAATGTGTCGAAACCATTTTGATTCCAATTTCAAACACTCCGCTATCAACGTTCGAGTCTGGCGAAAGACTATTGGTAACAGATGCGTGTAAGAGTAGTTATATTACTTTGATTCACCGGAATTTGTTAATGTTTACACAAGTAAACAATAGTCTGGGAAAATAGGTAAAATGATTCAGCACGGCATACATATTTTAATGTACTTTAAAGAACAAACTCATCGGCTGATTGATCAACTCACAGCTGATACCGCTGGTCCTATGTTCTTCAATTTTCGAGGGAAAGTTCCTTGGATATCCTAGGCGTGCCCCGTCAGGGATTTTTAAAAATCATTTCCTAAGGGGTTTAAGCAGGGGCAAACTAATAAACTAATAAACTAAATTCTACGTATAAAAAGTGTAGTAAAATATAATCCAATTAACTAGAACACGTGTTGGAAAGTGTAGCAAAAAGCAAGCGTTTTGCCGTTAAATCTAACGAAAAGCGAACTTTAAAAGCACCACTTCTTTTGGTAACGTAGCAAAAGAAGTGGGGCTTGTGGGAACCAAAATTGGGTCAACACCTGTGTCTGTCTGTCATTGTAGTACTCAAATGACTAAAACGATTCGGACACAATCTTTTAAATATAAAGTTTGTTAAAGTAGTTTCATGAAAATCGGTTAAGCCGTTTGAGAGAGCTCTAAAAGGTTATATCGGGGTTTATAACTAACTCGAATGTTTTCTATGTATTTAAAATTTATATTTTTTTAAAGTATAATTATACAAATTATGTTTAGATTTTATATCTGTAACTGAGCGGTATATTCATTGCGAACTCTACATTCTGAGATGAATCTCGAAAGAAGAAGATTAGATTTTAAAATCTAATTTTGAAAAAAAAAAAATAGACTCTTTTTATGGCAACGAGAAGGCACACAAGCAAACAGGCCACCTAATCATAAGTGGGATCTCGAACCCATATGACATTTGAATTCTCAAGACAACAATTTCAAGACATGTCCTGTGATGTCTTGAAATTGTTGTTGTCGTAAGATGAAATTCGTCCAGGCTAGCAATTTGTCCGGTCGTTTTATCCCCACTCCCCACAAAGCTAACACTGGCTGCTTGACATGTTTCTGTATCCTTCAAATAATGTGTGGTAAACTACTTGCTTTTCTCAAACATGCTCGGAAAAAACGGTTTTCCGATTGAAAGACAAGGACGGAAAGAGCCTCATTTTACTCCTAGGAGTAAAAAAACCATATGAAAACACTTTCCGTGTCTGTCAATTTGCATACAAAGTCAAAAGGACCAAGACAAAAATTCCAAACAGCCAAGGTAACTGCTCGCTTTTTTAGCACAGTGCGTGTGTTTCTTTTTGAATTTACATTCCAGTTTCTATGGTTAGTATTTAAAAACAATTGACAGTCGGTAACATTCGTTCAATCTGCATAATTAAATTACTTGCTTTTTAAAAATGTATTTGTATTATTTCCTCACATGTTTGAGAAAATTTTAGCAGGCCTCGCCAGGAAAACCCTTACTTTCCGCGCCTAGGCAACAATGTACTATTCCGTAAACAGGATGGAAGCCCTTTCCCTATCCCCGGTTCACAAAAACTGATGGATTGACGAGCCACCCTTGTTTCCAGCTGATTGAATAGCCCATTTGCATAACACCGCATTAGCATACACGCCGGGAACTAAGGCCCCACTGGATTAAGTAACGGTTACCCCACATCAGCCATGTTATTCTGAACTGAAATGTTTTTTCGACTTAACGGACGTACCCAAAAGGAAGCGCCCAGTTTATTATGTATGTAAACATTTGATTGTACTTAAACCATTACGAGATTAAGTGCCTCGGATTTTTTATTTCCATATTTCACTGATACTTGAGGTTCTTTATTGTGTCGTTAATGTGTCGTAATTAAATTACCTATTTATTTCGGTAAAACTAACATGCTACAAAATACCTTATTCACCGTAAATTAATTTATTACATATAAACTTCCATCCTATACTATTAGATACTATGTATTTATTTAACGTACACACACACACACACACGCACACACACACACACACACACACACACACACACACACACACACACACACACACACACACACACACACACACACACACACACACACACCAACGTGCCCACACATAGATACAATAAACATTTTTTCATATTCTTTTTAATTTTTTCATACATATAACAGGCGATAATATTTAAACTAAATGAAATCTTAGCGGTGCCAAAGATGATGACAGCATTTCCTCACTTGGATAACAATGGTAATATAGTTTCTTAAAGGTTATTTTCTTTTTTAATAAACACTAGTGTTAACTTTTCTAAGATCTCTGTTTGGGGCGAACTATCTAGTGTATTTAGTCATCGGCCTCATCGTGAAGAAGCTCGGCCAAACTCTGTGCGCGCGTGGCAACTTTAGTTTGTTAGTTAGTAATTCGACTCAGTCAGAATCGTCTATGTGGCAAAATGTTCAGGGACGGAAATTAACCAAGAAGTGAAATGTCCATTATGTAAATTGACCATTTTGTGTGGTTGCATAACTCGTAAAATACACAATTAGCATATTGTCCATTATAAAGCGACACGACTAGATAACAAAAAGTCCAAGTATGTACAAGTATGTCTTTTCGAAAAGATTTGAAAATGTGCTGTTCCTTGTATCACCTTTTTTGTCATTATGTAATTTGGATATTGGCAGAGTGCAAAGCGGGTGGAGGGGGTAGCGCTCGCTACGGCTAAAATTGTCATTTTTGTCGCTGACTTGAGCTGTCAAATCCATATTGCACTAAACATTTTCTAATCGTTTTTGAGATAAAAATATGGTCCTGGTAAGATGTGTTGTTGTGAATTGTAATAACACCAAGAAGAATAGCGACTGTAAATTTTACCAATTTCCAAGACCATTGTGGAAACGAGACCAAAGAAATAAGTGGATATTTGCCGTAAGAAAAAAACGAAACCCCGTTTTAGTCACGAGTAGGCTCATTTCTCACTGAAAACAACAATTTTAATATTATTGGCAATAATGTTACTGACTACCATTGTCCAAAATTGTGTAATATAGTAAAATAACACAAGATTTCATTAATATTTTTCACAATATTTACTTACTTCTTGTTTGACAGCGGTGACAATATTGTCCATAATGGCCGCCTGTCACGTGGCGCTGTCGTCGCGCTCGGTCCCAACACACACACACACACACACACACACTTATTGCTGTTTACGTTGTGTTGATTGGGCAAAATGCCATATGACGACTGACATTTCGCTTCTTAGTCAATTTGGACATTTTGCTACTTAGACGATTCGGTACTGAGCCTTCCACGACCAATTAAAAAGTTAGTAGTGGAGAATAACAAGCCCGAGTGGTACATACTAACAAAAGTAACGGAGGGCTGTTTACTATTTTATTTACAATATTAGAGGTGATCTGATGTTATTTTAAACACATGGTTTTTAAAATGTTGTTTGAAATTAGAACAATATATCGGATGAAACGTTAATATATTATGTAATCATTAGGTACCTATATTTGAAAGGAAAGTTTTTGAGTGTGAATGTGGATGGCTATACGAGTAGAGGAAGACCAAAGAAACGATGGATCAACTGAGTTAAAGATGATATGGCTAGAAAGGGAGCGACTACCGAGATGACGACTAATTAGAGAAGTATGGAAGAAAAATACATGTTGCGCCGGCCCCAAGTAAGTGAGGATAAGGGCAGGAGAATGATGTTGATTAGGTAGCTATATGAAGGGACGGACGGTCACATTAGTAACTTTTTGAGATATCGCGATTTGAAAGTTAGGAGCCATGTCATTTTGTACGTAATTTTCGTGTAGAGGCGTTTTTAAGCGTGAAAAATAATAAGTTATATGAATATTTATATCTGAAACTGAGTGGTAGGTCACTCAGGAGCAAAAATAACGGGTCAGAGTGCGTTTTTCATACAAAGCCAGGTAATGCTTTTAGTGAAATCTGATGATGTATACCCCGAGCATCGATACAGGACTTCCACAGTGCCATACCCAACTGAATGAATCTGCATTTAACGCCGAAATTGTGCATTCTTCGAAATAGTCTCTTTTGTATGAAAAACGCACTCTGACCCGGTATTTTTGCTCCTAAGTGTAGTTCATTTCATCCTCTACATTTGGAGATACAAAACTCATTTAAAACAAAAAAGTGACTAGACATGTTCTTTCCGTGGATCCTTCATATTTACTGAAGGAAGTCTTATACACCACAATGTTTTCAGAATTTCTTTAACAATAATTCACTTTTGTCGCTTAATGTTAAAAAAAACTAAAGTATTATCGGAAACAATGTGATTTATTTACGGAATCCTAGGAAACATAAAACGTTGATTTTTCTAAGGAGCTCCGAATAAGTTTGCCTTTAAAAATAAACTTCGCGTTTTTTTTTATTATGCAAATAGACCACAGAACTGACTACTTATTCCTTTCCAGCTTGCGTGGAGGAAGACTGCATAGACTGGGAGGGAAAGTCGATCTCACACGGGCTGCTGTACGTGCCCGGGCCGGGGGTCTGCTCCCTGTGCGTCTGCTACCACTCAGAGCCCATGTGGTGCAAGGCCATCTACTGTGACCCGCCCTATGTGAGTATGCAAGTTATATATATTGATACAGTGGCCTAGTTACTAGTGACCATGCCTACAAAAAAAGCGGTCTCGGGATCAAATGGGAACGGCAGATATTTGTGTGTTGAGCGCAAGTATTTGTTTCTGAGTCTTAGATGTTTTCTATGCTTTGTCGCTACACAATTGTTTATATTGTTGTCTAGTACCCATAGTATAAGCCTAGAGCTTAGTTTGGGACTAGGTCAATTGGTGTGACTTTGTCCCCTGGTGAATCTGGTGGTGGATGGATGGGAGGTGGCAGGGGCTCCATGTAGCACGGTAAAACCATTTGACGTGTTATGCTATTGTTTTTGGCTCGGCCGCCATTACTGTCAAGATCATAAGAGCTATCAAAACGTTCAAAACACTCCAAAGAAATACGAAATAAGATGGTGGGTGGTGATGACTGATGTTACATTAATGCTACTGTTATACGATGGAATGCTGGTTCAGTCAGTGCCTCTACCAGTGAAAAGAGCAATAAGGAGTTTAGTTTTATATCTTTTTAGATATTTGGTATGTCTCGTGACTTCTCTAAACCCCACAACTTTTATTATTGAAAAAATAAATGAACAAATCTAACAAAACAACAAGCTTTAAAACCCCAAATGCTAGTTATAAAGTATATAAATAGTTTCTTGTTATTGCTCGCGTGAAGTCTGCACCACCTCCTATGTACAATATTTTAATTTGACACCGGAAGAGATCGCTAATTAGTAGAGTTAGGACTTTTGGTACAAATCGTGGTTCCAGAATCCATGGAGTCGCTATTTCCTAATTATTATAATACATAACACTTTGATTTTGACCTTCAGTATTTTAATATTTCAAAATTCATTTATTCGTTATTCGGCCGCACCAATTTAAATTAATTTTGGTATTGAGGATATCTCTGATGTGAAAGCGTTACAAACAAGCAAATATTAATAGCTATGAAATAACCGAACTAAATATGTATTTAGTTCATTTTTTAATATGATAATACCGAAGGTCAAAATCAATGTGTTATGTATTATAATAATTAGGAAATATCGACTCCATGGATTCTATAACCACGAAATGCCACCAAAATCCTTACCCTACTAATTAGATAGGTATTATTTTTAAATATGCTGTTTCTCTATTATGTTTTTATTTGGTATACAATAAAGGGTTTAGTATTGTATTGTAATTAATTGTATTGTTACATCATTTAATTATTTCACGTTTAAAAAAAAGTACCCAGTGACACCCACGATGCTAAGACGAATCTTACGACACCTCGCTTCAATCAGGCCATCGGAGCCTTTCTTCTTCTTCCAGAGTCTCTTCAATCGTGAAGGTTGGCCGTCAGCTTCTTGTACTTGTCTCTAGCCACTTACAGGTCATAAACCTCCGTCGGCAGTCTGATAAAACCAAACTTCACGGTTGACAGTTCATATTCTATTGGAGCGTTCAACGTTCCCACATAAGCCACTCATGCATACAGCACCTACCCGAGCACTGTAGTGAACAACTTATATAATAACTTAAGTTATGCTAAACTGGGTTACCTGCGGTACAAAATGTTAATTAAATTACTTCAAGTTCAAACTTGGCTAAGCTTATTCATGCCACTATTATGTTCTATATGTACCTTCTTCACTTGGTCGCCACTTTCCCGAACACAAGTTGAGTGAGGCGATGGCTGAGATATTACGCGTGATCGCGAACGGGTGCTGTCTATGGGGTCTATGTTAGGTTGTTTAGAAATTTTAAGAGCTTCTCTGTATACAGGTTAATCTTGGACTTTTTGGATTTTTCCATAATGTGGCTTGTTGGTACCTGCTGAATAGTTAAGTATGAAAAGCCACAGAAAGTTAAAGTAATTTAAGTGATAGGTTACTTAAGTGTCAAATGGTATTCAATGGAATAAAAAGCAATACTAAACGACTTTACTCAAATCTAAATGCCTTTATAAGAGCTATAGTCTTGTAAATATCTTTGTCCTCAACTCTGCGAAGCACATTCGCGTAAATATTCAAAACAATCAAATAACAAGATTAAATGTATATTTCAGTGCAAATAGCTCTTGAAGTTTTTCGGTTTCAAGTAAAGTCCATTCTATTATAAGAGCAAATTGAAAGCGAATGAGAGACAAACCAAATTTCGTGTACAGTCACGTTCAATGATACGGACACAGTAAAACTATCAAAAATATATAAAACGACTCTGCTGCAAGGGAATAATAATAGTAATAATAAGGCCGCAGGGCAGCTCGTGGCGAGCCGTTGGTAAGTGGCGACACCACGGACCAACACGGAAGCAACTTTTTTTTGGATATATACCTACTATGTAAAGATAATAAGTAAGTAATTACTGTCTTCGAGGGATAGTCAAAGCGGACGAAGTCAAACGCAAAAGCTCGTTCAGAATAAAAACAATGAAATAGCTATTTTATTAAAACGCCAGCAAAGTTGTTTAGCGTAGAGTTTCCATTACTTACTTAGTTGCGAGTACAGTCCAACTGGTAGTAAGAGTTAGTTGTGCTTGTACAGCGGACTTTGAGAACTTCGATTGCGCTGTGATTAGTTAGATTAGTTCTAGGTGCCAGTTGACACTGGGGCGCTTATTATTAGTTTTGATGTTGCTTGTTCATCGCTTTCTTAATGACGGATGTTTTTTTTAACTTGATCATCTTATATAAATTTGCTTCGGCTCGAACTAAGCTAAACTATACTATATAAGCATGTTTATAGTCATCTTACCAGGACTAGGTAAATTTGTGTGATCGCGTCCCCGATTTATTTATTTAATTGATGAGAGTTACATGTTTTACCTGTGGTAATTAATTAAAGCCTAGTATTAGGTAAACGTGCTTGAGAAGCAAATCAAATGGGTAACTTTCTCCTCCAAATAGATAGTTATAGGTATATGGATAGTTATAGGTGTTATGAAGGTTCATAAAAGGCGCTCGGCTATAGTGAGACGGAAAAATTGCTGATGGCCATCATTTGAGTACGCATAGGGCGTTACCAGATTTAAACCCCTGGCTGCATAACTAATTCACGTATTCACACGCAAGAGTACACAAACATGTACACACACTCACACACGCACACACGCGCACACACACACACTAACTCGCACACATGCTCAACTCATACCTCAAATATTTTAGTAATTTAGAATAATTATTGTTGTCGGCCTTAAAATTAAAATTATTTGATTAGTTTATGTTAGCCTTTAAGTTTCCTTTTTCAATATGTAGACAGCACCTACTACTCTCTGTGTACTCTCTTTTAAAATTTTAATCCGAATCCGGTTACCACGTGACAGGCATAGCCTAGTGTGGGACCAACGGATAATCTGTTCCATTTGTTACTCTTAACTTTTAATAAATGAATTTTTATTTTATTTTATAACGCATTTATATAGGTTATCCCAATTCAAAGTTGTTTAAAGCAAATCTTGAGTGACCTTAAAAATGGAACTAGGTAAATAATCCCCGTTTGAATTCAGCTCAAATGTTTTGGCAGAGAATATAAAACCTTATTTGGCACGAGGCTCAGCAATGCGTTATGAATATGAATACCGTGCCACATGGCCGATACATGTTTAAAATGGGAATCTGGCGATATTTAAAAAGTATCGGCGGCGTGGAGGCTGCTGGCCCGCCTGAAACATAACGAGCGATTCACTTTGATTTACACAAGTTAAATAGCGTGTAACTTGCTAGCATCAAAAAATAAATATATCAGGAGGCAATCTACTAATTGACTTACATAAACTAAGCTCTCGGCTTGTGCTATGGGAACTAGAGAACGATAAAGTTTTAAAAATTACCCCTAAGTGCGAACACAATTTTAACCTCTATAATATTCAACAGTCAGCTATTAAGGCTCCCGCACGCTAACAGTTTACCGCTTCGACGAATAGGGTAAAGTCACCAGTGGTCAGCCAGAGACCTGTAGTCGACCTCTGCCTATATTTCGTATAAGTGGGAAGAGAACGAAAGATATATTTCCCACTCTTCGTACTCATATAAGGTTGACTACTGATCTCTGGCTGACCACTGGTGACTTACCCTATCTGGTTTTGCGATAGTACAACGACTGCATCGCTGCAAAAAGTCGCTGTGGGCGATCTCAAATCTTTAGGGAATAAATTATGTTCGTATACTTAAGTGCGTGTTTGTTTTGTAATCTTATTAGCGGGCCTGTTTGGCGTATAATAACGTTATTGAGTAGGATTAGCCTTGTCCCGACCTACGTCTCGATTATATTTGTGGTCGTAGTTCGAGTACTAGCCATCGCCCCGATTACCATGGAAGCCATAGGCTTTGATCCGATTTCACGGATGAGCTTTTTAGATTGTTTACAAACTTGTACAAAAAGAATTGCAGAACAGGCTTGATTAGCAGACGGCGATGTAAAAGTCACATGCTGAGCTGAGTTTTAGTTAGCTACCTGTTATCTGAATATCTCAATGTTCTAATCTATACAACGAGATACTGCAGCTGCCAATGCCTACTTGAATATATTTAAGTTTCATACTAAGTAAGTTTTATACTAGGAACAATATTTTGTTTAAACTGAAATAGGGCCCGAATGAGGGACAAAATTCAAAAATGAACTAAAACAACATTACTTAAATGAAATGTTTTAAAAAAAGTTTAACGTACTTAGTATGTTTTTTTATTAACTATAGGTAGTAACAATAAATACAGTATTTATACTTGAGTGGCGGCCTTAGGCAAGCCTACGCAACAGATCTATCATATCACCATTTCCGACTGTAAGACTAAGTACGTATCTTAATTCCTATCGTAATATCGTACGGATTTTTACCACAAAATCTGTGAACCATAGAAGTACTTGGAAATATTG
Source organism: Acleris sparsana (assembly GCA_923062465.1). Taxonomy (NCBI): domain Eukaryota; kingdom Metazoa; phylum Arthropoda; class Insecta; order Lepidoptera; family Tortricidae; genus Acleris; species Acleris sparsana. The sequence goes on along the minus strand of OV281302.1, from coordinate 1,820,578 downwards.
AAAGCGCGCGCTACGGAAATAAATCCCCAATTGATTTAAATTCTGTGGATTCGTACCGATTTGTTGCGGTACTGTGCAGCATGCCGCTCGAAGATCCAAGGACAACATGTGTTCGATAGACAAAGCTTTTGTCACGTCATCGTCTTCATCTCGAGCATCTATCCGTCTAGTATTGGGCATATTTAATTTAATTAAAACTATTTATTTCAGATATGCACATCCATATTGTTAGTAACATGCCTATTCTATGTTGGTTAGTTCAGTACATAATTAAAATTAAAAATCAAACGCTGTCAATGGCGGGACACATGTAATTGTGACCACCACTGTAATAGTGCCGAGTCCCATCGGTCCACGAACACACTCAGGATATTATTGCTGCTGCCTCGGAGCCGGTCCTGCAACCCTGCGCAGCGCTAGCGCATGATGGCGGGGAAGTCGTCCGTGCGCACGTCCGCGAACGTGCCCGACCTGCTGCAACGCTAATAGCATCCTGAATGTGTTATTTATATTAGACACGCAAGTCGCTGTATGTCCGCCGTGTAAAGTCCCCCACAAGCCGTACGTGTAGAATGATTGACAATAAGCCCTAAAAAGTGTTATTTTTACTGGAACTGTACAACGTGCGAACCTGCGAGCCAACATGTTGCATCCGACAGCCAGCGACCTGCGTTCTCGCTTTATGTCAATATTATCCTTTCCTTTATTTTATTAATCTTCGGTGACCCAGTGACCCAAGTACTTAAATTTATACACATTAGATAAGGGGGTGCCAGACAACGATAACCCAGGAGCGTTTGCGTGTCTTGGTGCCTGATTTAAAGATCATCATTTGACTCTTCTTGACATTGTACTTGAGTCCGTGGGCCTCCGCGTAGGATTCACACAGTGCCACAAGTTTCCTAAGTCCACCAATTGATGGGGTCAGCAGCATCATATCGTCAGCGTAACTGATATTATTTACGGATATACCATAAATATGACATCCAATATTAGTGCTACTGAGCTCACCAATCAGCTGATTCATATAGAGGTTGAAGAGCCTCCTGTTTCCGGCACTAATTTTCCTCAGTGGAAATTTTAATATCTCACAAAACCCTTTCCATTTCAGTTCTGCAAGAACTTCCGAGTGGGCGAAAGATGTTGCGAGTTCGAGTGCTTAGACCCACCGGGAGAAGACACGAGGTACCGGGAGCGGCAGAGGCTGCGGGCCCTCATCCTGGCAGGGAACTCCTCAGCGCACCACATCACACCGTCCCAGGACCTGAAGTACGGGATATCACTGCTGGCAGTCGCAGTGGCTAGGCTAGTTTGAAGATAAGGTTTTGGGCTGGACAATAACACTTAGTGGAAGAATTTTGATAAGGATTTAGCTGTCGAGCGGTATTGAAGTCAAAGGCTGAAAATTACCGTTTTGCATCTGTTCAAGAGTGGGATAGTTGGCTAGAGGTTTTATTGAAGTTATTTGCACTAAACAGGTAATACGAGGCGACGCTTAAATAAATCCTTCAGTCTGGTAAGAAGCTGTTGCATACTATATTACAACCAGCTATCAATATGAGGTGACATAGTCAACTAGAAGGAGTTATTTGTAAACGAAAAATGTTTTTTTTTAGATTACAATAATTAGTTAAAGCATAAGAGGACGTGAAGAGTCAGGATGGCCGTGTTGGTTACAGTGATTTAGTTCAAATTGGTACTGCCAAAGTCACGCTTAAGTGACCACTTGTGCATCTTATGGCATCGACATAAAGGTTACATGTATAATTTAAGTAAGGCGTTGCCGGCACCACCAATAGGGATGTAAAGAATAATCAAATTCGTGATTGGATATTTGTGGAATGTGGATTAATTTTCATACTTTAGGTTCTGAGCGCCACTGCCGATAAAATCGTTTATAGTTTTGTTTAAGTATGATTACATGCCACAGAATATTAGTACCTAATCTAAGTTATAATCTGTCCTAATTTAACTTCTTAAAGCTTCGGGAGTGTATTGATCCCTTTGAAGCGTTTCCCGGTCGCGATCGAGTTGAATTCCTATTTGAGATTCCATAGTAGTGACGCCGTCATTCCATGCAGATTCACGATAGAGATTCATCTCGAACGACCCGAGAATTAACATCAGGCTGTATTGTTAAATCAGTAAATCGGTACCAAATTATAGTACGGTTTCCAGTTCCACCACATACAGCGATACCGGGACTTTTGGTACAAGTCGATACCGAGTCGAGTGTACCGAAATCCCCAGTATACCTACCACCCTAATTTGAAGCCAAACTGGTAATAAATTAGTAATCACTTCCACTTATTTGACATTGATTTATTGATAGTTTTTTAATCAGTGGTCCAAAAATTTGTGACGACAGGATATATGTTCTCATTTAAATTAGTAGATTGGATGTAAATTACAAATATTATTTCACTGGAGTTGTAAAAGTAGGTGAGTATTGTTAACACTATCAGGGAACAATAACACTAGATAAGCACGTTTATTAAAATTAGCAAACCTTTTTCAACGCTGCGATTCTGTCAAGCGAGCATCCATACTATCGGTTCGTTCTTACTCAAATAATGTGGTACAAAAAATATAACCTAAAAGTAGCTATACGAAACGGGAATAAAACTTATTTAACTAGTACGGTCAATATTCGGCTGTCTGTTGCAATATTATTATTATTTCCTGAATTATTATTAATTGGTCCCCAAACACTTGGTATTGCCTTTCTACATTTTTTGGGCAAGAATGTTCGTAACCATTATCTAAATGTAAAAATAAATCCGAAACCCTTTTACCTAACCAACCATACATTATGCAACGTTGTTGAGCTACAACCGTAAAGATATCTCAAAACAATGCAAAAGAATAGTGCGATAGGAAAAATTGTGGCTGTGAAACATTTGAATATATAAAAGCCTTGCAACTCTACCGAGGGAGTACGCGAGGCCGAACGAGAGGCGCGGAAACATTATGTAAAAAGGTTTGAAGAAAAATAACCGAGACTTTTTAGCAAATATGAATATTTTTTCTCCGAGGTTGAATATTATTTTTCTTGATTTGTACAGTAGTGGATTTGAATTTAAAAGTCAACTACAGAATAAAGTTGCTTTAACTAAACGATGAATCTGTAAATAATTTATTTTCTACATGCCTTTTTTCAAATAAGTTTAGAAACAGAATAGTTGTGCCGAGGCGAGATTTTCAATGTTTATTACTTAACAAGATTAAGGGTAACAGACGGAGCTAACTTTAACTGTTTGAAATATGCGACATTCTTTTTCTTTTGTTAACTTACGCTACAAGAACCCCGGTATAGCTACCAGTACCCCGATAGAGGTACGGGCTACAAGACGTAGTAAACTTTAAGTAGCGCACTAAATTTTACGATCCTTCATGAATCGTAAACTGATAACAAATGGTTGAACTGTCTTGGAACATGCCAGATGTTTTCACGATCACCTGTTATTGTAAAAGGGCATACAAGACATTGTTTAAGCGATATAAATGCCTAACAACGGAAACATTCTTTTTTTTTGACACGGTTGCAATATTGCTTGAACAATTTAAGATCGAGATGGGCTTAGCGGTAGCGATAGCTTAGCGGACGGGATATTTGACGGGAGTTATAAAGCTAAAACAATAATTCAGAACCAAAGGGATGCACATGCGTCACGGTGGTGGAATAAAATGGGCTCAAAATAGTTAGTATCGTTACCCATATCAACTCTACCAACTGCCGGAGACTTATCTTTAGTACCTAAATGACCGAGTGCCACATAGTTAAAATCAAGTGGTCCCGAAGGTGACCGATTTGTGGATTACTATTCCCAATAAGCTATTCCGCTACATTATATTCGTTAAATTTGAGCCGTTTTCGAGATTGCATACTTAAATTTAGTTTTCTCTCCCTGCTGGGCAAAGGATCCCTCCCTCCACTTTTTCCAGATTTTCTTGTTCTGGCCTATACAAGTATAGCTCACTTAAAGTACAAGATGTAATAATATTAAAACAATCGCTGGCATGTCGTTCTATCCCACGTAGGTTTAACTACAGTCCTTCCCTTACTCGTGTAAGGTGTAATGATTGTTATGAATAAACTTTGGCAGAGTAAATGCGTCATAAAGGCTTAGTTCTCACAGGAAAATGGCGGCGTGACGAGGCAAGATATTTGGAAAGCTTTTAGTACTTATTTGCTCGTAGGCGATGGTCTTGTAAAGGATTTCGTTGGAAAGATAACTTGAAATACATCATTTCTGATCAGAATTGGAGAGGTTCATGAATTAGGAATGGTAGTGACTGTCCGAAATCTCGGATATAGAGTGCAATCACTCATAGAAATAATTAGTGAAACAACTTTGGATACCTACACATTGGGGTTTGGAGTATCCTAGGATTTGCCAGGGAATATAAGTAGGTACTCTTCCAGCAATATCTTGCTTCTCGGCCTTTACTATATTAAATTACCACAAACTAAGGCCATGAATTACGACTAAATAAAATAAAAAGATGTTTTTAACAGGAATTTGTCATCTTTTTTTTAGTTTAGGGTTGTGTGAAGAAGCTACGTTGTACCTGTCGTAATGTTTCACAAAAAAAAAACTTTTTTATTCTTTGTTCCTCAATAGATAATCTGTTGTAAGTAAAGTTTTGGACCAATTTTAAGTAAGTATGGAGTAACTGTAGTCCAGTGTATTTTCATTTTTAACGTTTAAATGTGATAATTATGTCCGGTAGAGTACATTTAAATTTAGGGTGGGACATTCGTATAGTTGCACACAAACCTAACTAGCTGACAAACGGTCCTTTATTACCATTTATCAGTTTCTCTTATATTTAATTACATGTCCTGACAGGTTAGGAATAGCAGATAAATAGTTAGTTTTTAACACCTTTCGTTTAAAAAAATAAGGGAGTCACTCTCCTCGGACTTAATTCTAAGACGATTTTGGTTTTGTTTGCGTAGTGTTTTTGTTTGACTTTTAGATTATAAATAGAAATTTTAGAATCACTTAATTCATTCTAACCTAAAATTAAAAATTATACGGAACAGAACTTTGAAAATAATCATTTGTTATTTAATGAAATCCAAATTCCGATCAGTGATTAATTTAGATTGTTCCGACTGAAAAATTCAAATTCAAAATTTGTTTAAATATATTTCGTTGCACTACAATTGCGATTCATATATAATGAAGAGTATTTCCAACGATCTGTATCGGAACAAGAATTGATTGGTACGTCAATGGTCCTTTTAAAACATTAGACCGGTACATGGTCGTTTCAGTACCGGGACATGAATAATTAGCTATTGACTCGATGTTGCGTCCTTTTATATGATCGAGAGAAGACGGTTCGCAATATAAAGTGTATTAAACGTAGTCCGAAAGCAACTGGTAATATTTAAGACTAGGTACTTTGTTTTTATTTTAGTGCAAAAGTGTTAGGTTCCAACGTTTATCTGAATATAATATGTAACGTCAAAAACGTAGTCTTTTGTATTGACCACAAAAATAAAATAAAATTTAATTTGGTTCTCGTTCATAATGGAGTTATAAATAAAAAAACACTGTAGTTATATAATTATAATTAGAATTTCAATAACTCTCACTCCTAAATACCTACTTCACGTTTGTAGTTAGACCTCAAATGTAGCTTTAATAATTCCATCATATCATCCGCTGTTAGTATAAATAACTAAGTAGAGCGTTAGAAACTGTAATATAAATTAATATAAGATATACTAGTCTATAGACCAGTATAAAAAGTAACCCTTAATGTTACCCTTGTGTTTCGTTGAGTTTGCAACCCAAGTTTTTAACCATTGTTTTTAAACAAATGATAAAACATTTGGTCTTTTTCCTGCATAATTTAGAATATATAACTGTGGTTACTGTTTATGTTTTTCACAAAGTGCCATAATTAACAGATGTTGGTAAATACAGAGCGGTAAACGCTATTCGTTTAAAATATATAATTTCTAGATGAAATAACTTTCTGGACACCGGTATCGGCCGGGCTTTCAGTACCGGTAATTTTTCAAATTGGTACTCTAGACAAGGTAGAGGCACAATCATGTGGAAAAATATTAAAAAAGCCGATATGGGTGTTTTTGAAAAAAAGTGTAGGTACATAGTCAAGGACTAAAATTAAGAAACGGTAAAATAAGTTCGTAGCATCATAAATGCTGGGCTATGAGACAAATGGATTCACGTAACAAATGCGACCATATTACGAATGAATTTGAGATACCGCCTACTGGCGTATGATGGCACTACATATATAAATGTATGACTAATTTTAGTGACACAACTAACTAAAGTTACCGTTTCTTAATCTTAACTTTGAACACAATTGTTTAAAAACCTTCACTTTAATGTAACTCACCTACTTATTGAGTCCTAAGACTCATCTATGTAACTAAACATATTTTTTGAACTTCGCTTTCACTTTAATGTACTTACCAAGAACTCTCAAATCAAATCAAGAGGACTGGGACTGCTTGCGCAGGACTTTTATGTGCCTCAGTATGTCTCGTTCTATCTAATCAGGTGTAACAAACGAGACGCACTGAGCGACATGCAGAAATTGTAACTACTAGGTGCCTCATGCGTGCGACAAGTAAATAAATTAATATGCACCGATCATTATAATACTACAATTTCACAGTCATAGCAGTATTTTATAAACAGAAATATAAAGAGTTTGTGAGAGGGCTACAATATTTTATAATCTGCAGTGATTACATGTAAATAGGGGGGGGGGGGGGCGGGGGGGGGGGGGGGGTGTACATGTATATTTTGGTGTTAATATAACTCTACTTTTTTCCAATTTATTCCAAAATACTTTTTACCTCAGTTGACTTAACAGTTCCATTTTTAATCCACATATCTGCTTAAATAAAACTTGACAATAATGTTCCATGTCATCATCAACCTAGTCTTTTTCATAGAATACGGGTAGTACAATTCTATATCGCAAAGCAAACAGCAGAATGAAAGGCCACTGTAGATAGCCTTGCGTAGGTAAATCACTATAAGAAAAACCTTGCTAATGTACCTAGCTACTGGCTAGTGTCTTATGACGCTTACGAAATGTAACTGTGTGTCACGGAGCTCTAAAATGGTTAGTCAACGATCAAAGTTGTAAGTCTGTCCAATTTAAATGGGTACTTATAACAACACGAGTGACAGTTTTTCTTATCTTGACATAGCTATAGTTAGTTAGGTTAAGTTAAACCGAAGTTAAAGCGGGAACACTAAAGTGGTATAATTTGACTTGGACCAGAACAGTGTGATGTAGAACCAAGTGTAGTATTGTTTTCTATCACAATCACGTTGAGTTCTTTGATGAGCTCGGTCACCTGTGTTACTTGACCCGCGGTTTCACATAATGTGTATCTTGTGCTTGAATGTCTGAGCACATGGTCGGGCTATACTTTGTTTGCTAATGGAGTTAACGAAATGTAAACATACCAACTAGGTAATATAGTTCATTAGCCAGTAGGATTCTAACACTAATAACTCATTTAACTCCCTAAATAAATAGAGTATAACTAGGTATATGGCAAGAGGATCTACCTACTTATATAGTACCAAAACCCGGGTCAAGAAACGCTGGTATGTTGAAGAGCTTGCTAATAAACTCTTACCGATTGCGTTGGAAATAACATATGAGATCCAAGCAGAAATGGCTCCATACATTCTTCATCGCCACCAAATCATTGTGATTTCTTTCTTTCTTACTAGGAAAGAAGTAAAGTGTGAGAAACTGAATGACCGGAGTCTATCGGCATAGATTTTTTTTCTTAAATCTTATGAGGCTAGGTCTTTAGGATCCTCTAGCAGGCACTCTCTTCTTCAATCAGCTCACGTAAAAATAAGTGTAGATAGGTAAACAATTTACTTCTTAAATTTCAGCAGAATTTAGTACAATATTTGGCCACATCTTGATTCTTAATTAAAATCTTTAATCTTAAACAGGAATTGCTATTAATAACAATAAATGACTCTGTTTTGCGTGAAATGTTTACTTGTTATATTTAATTATTATATTTTATAAGTTGTTTACAATTTTCGTACATACGACTGTCCACTCAGTGTCAACATTTGTTGTATCAACCAAAGACACTATTACTTTTTTACAGTTAAATGTGTACTTTTCTATACTATTAACCAATACATTATGTCAGTAATATCATTTAAATAAAATCTGAAAATATTTTGCCGTATGAGCCCTTTTTTCGCCCATTAATTACTTCTACAGATTTTTCCTCCGCACTTCCATTACAAAATTTATAATACACAATAAGGTATGTGATATTTTGCCGGTTGTATAGTTTGCGTATATTGATAAGACAAACAGCTTTAAAGTTTATTATAAATAGTAATAAGGTGCAATTTAAAATTTAATTGTAAATGGATGGTCCAAATTGTGGCAAACAAGCTCAATGAAATATTTTGGTGTTATTTCGGCTATGTTCACAGATGCTTTGTATTTGTGGCTGTCTAAATTAAAATAGACCTTTAACCGACTGGCAGTTACGCTGTTTTTGTCATAACTATCATAAAAATAATACCGTCAAATAAAAACGACGTTAACGCCAGCCTCAACAAGGAACCTATTTATTGGTTTACACTGCCATATTTTTCAATGTAAAGGTATGTTTAGATTTGATTAATAATTTCTGTGGAATACACTTACTTTTATACGCAAAATTGCAGTTTAGATATTAACTACTTTTAACTCTAATACCGGGACTTTCGGTACAAGTCATTACAAATCCGGTACAAGTCCCTACTCTATTCTATTAATTTAAGACTAGTAGTGAACACCATCTTCTTGTATAATCTTAGAATCTTACTGTCGGATAGGAAGGATATATCCCTTACAACAGGGTCATCGCCAACGACATATTTTATCCGACAAGGCGTGCATGTGAAATTATAAGAAACAAAATCAAGTGCTCATAAAAATGAAATTTGCGTCAGTTTGTGGTGCTGTCGGCCAACAACGTGACTAGTACGCTTGGTGTTGTTAAAATATGTTTGTCAATCTTAAATATAAATAAATATCACGCGACAATCTCCCACCAAGTGACGTAGTTCCAAACTAAGCTCTAGGCTTGTACTACAGGTAGATACTAGATAACGATACCTGGGGACCTCATGAAAAAGAGTGTGGCCCATAATTTCCAAAAATCAATTTTGCCTAATCTTAGTTTTTCACAGTCGTGTTTTTCACTGGCTCGTTTTTCCCTGACAATTTTACTATTCCAGATATCAATTTGATAGTGTCGACGAAGGTCCGCTTTCGCGAACTCCTATTTCTGCAGTTTGGCGCTTCGGGCCTGCTGCAAAACTGACATAACCTAATCCTACCTTCCTTATTCGATCTAACACTAAGTTTAGGAAATTCTGATAGGAAAATATGCGAATGGAAAAAATTATATCGGGATTTTTTTTTAATGGAAATTGTGAAACCTAAAAATTTGTTTTTTTTTAAATTACGGGTAACTCTCATCACATAAATGTTGTCTCATACTGAGAACCAAACCCGGGACTGCTAGCTTTGTAGGCAAGGTCACCACCAACTAGGCCAACACGTCGTCAAACATGGACATTGGGAATAACTATTAGATGGGTTACCTTTGTTTCGGCGAAATATGTTTGCCAAATGTATCGTTTCCCAACCGGTTCATTTGCCAACCCGCTTTGTTTTCTGTAACCGTAAATATTTCAATATGTTATAAAAACTAACCAAACCTAACCTGTAGGGTTCTACACGATGGTACTAAAATAAATCCTGAAAAAAAATATAACATAGGGTTGGCAAATGAAAAAGTTGGGAAACGATACATTTGGGAAACATATTTTTGCCAAACAGCAGGCTCCCCTATTAGATATTTAAAACCCTGATAAAATAGCATCCTTCTCTCAGACCTGATTTCTCTTAACCAGCCCCACCAATTTACAGGAACCTTGCTAAGAACCACCACGAGAAAACCTGCTTTCAAATGAAAAGAACCGCCTCCAAATCGGTTGACCCCTTTAAGAACTACGGTGCCACAGAAAGACACATACACATAGCGGTCAAACTTATAATACCCTCTTTTTGCGTCGGGGGTTACAAAAGGGCAAAACAATTACTACAGTTGGTGATCGAATTCGAGATCAAAATCCTAAACCGTATATATTTTGTATCTCTAAAACTTAACTTAATATATTTAGGTTACACGAGTTCTCATTCATGTTTTTATGAAATAATGTTATAATAACTAAATGATCAACATGGGAACTGTCAGATCTTGATCTCGAATTCATTCACCGACTGTCGGGTTAACAATTGTAAATGAAAGGGGACAGTCTTAACACACCTTTACGTTTATTGTTTAATCGTTTTTAATTTTGTGTGTGCAAGCCAAATGGACCAATTTACTTAACAATGGGAATTATGTTAAAACTTTGAAAAATATATTTTATTGTATTTAATTTTGCTGGATTATTTTATAATAATTCAATAGTTATATTATGTTATGGATAATTAAATTGTAAATTCTATGCAAATAAATTAAATTTTAATTAGCTTAAATAAATCTTAACAAGGAGTGACTGTTGTTTCATTTTCTATTGTCATTAAAAGTTCAGGCAGAGAGCATTTTCAACTTTGGTTTTGGTACGATGATCCTACCAAATCAGGCTAATAAATAGTGACCATCAGAGAACATTATCAACCCCGACTAATAAAGAAGTAATGGTTAAAGGTAAGGATGCAGTTATGCATTAAAGCGAGATGCAAGTAAACTATTGTTTGTAATATGAACACATTCAATAATCACAGATGATGATGATGTTTAACACTTACACAGTGCCAGTAATCGGCTTAATGGGTTCTCTATTTGTAGGTAGTTTTTGCTACAAAGCTGATAAACACTGGATTCCGCTACGAGCATATCTCATATATTTAGATATAATGGGCCATTATTAATGGCACTACTCTGAAGTTGAAAGGGTGCATCTGTAACCTAATAGCTGTTCAATCCGGATTGAAACTTTAACAGTTTAAATTCTTAACCCATTGAGCGCCCTATTTGCACCATGTGTGCATAATCCAATTTTTATATATGTACAACTCTAATTGTGATTGTATTGAGATGACATTTCTCATCAAAATATGAAAATACTATTAAAGAGAAAATCAGCCAAGAAAATATACAGATAGAAGCATTAAACTGCTAATTTAGACAGAGATCCGACACGCACTATGACATCATGTAATACATAGACCACATAAACTCCGTTGAATTCTGTTTTGCTAGAAAGAAATAGGAACAAATCTTTGTTGGCTATGTCTTGGTTTACTTATAGCTTGCAAAAGTATATACAGTTTAAAGCATGAATCAGCTGTTATTGAAGCTGTGAGAAAAGATCATCATCATCATCATCATTATCAGCCGCAAGACGTCCACTGCTTTCTTTCTTTCTCCTTTCCGCTCCTTGCTCGTAGATCATTAATATTCCCTATTAATTTTATTTATTTACCTCAAGCGCTCAACGGGTTAAAAAGATACATCATTTTCTTTTGAAAATAGCACAGGAAAGTTACATTTTTATTAGATGAAGTAAACTAATAGTTGGTGGATGGTCATATTGGTAATAGTCATGTTATTAACCCCTTGTATGAAAATTTGAGCACTGATCTGTGCCTAAGCATACAAGGAATAAAAAAAAAACTGAACCAAAAGTTTTACTACAATTTCCTATGTCAGGAAGGAATTCAACAAAGCTTTACTAGCTTTGGAAAAACCAGGTCAAATAATAAACACTTATCAAACATCTAAAAGACCAGACTTAGAAAAATATTTATAATATACAAAATTAACAAATAAATCTTACAATACACATTTTAGATACAAACTGGAATGTTTCACCAACTGAGCCCTTTACTCGTTAAGTCTTTCCTGGCCTCTGCTATTTCCTCTTGCAGTTCTTTAGCCGCGTCTTCGCAATTATTAAATGTAAAGACTCTGTACAGTATGACCGTCACTGCGTACAGTCCAAAAAGGAGAACAAATATCAAAGGTGATAGTAGTATTAAATTCATGTTACTTTCTATTAGAGGGTGCTTCACGTAGCCCCCGACGAGAGAATACCAGACCGCGAGCACAGCAGACACCACTGAAATCCATTCTAGCAACTTCGTCATTGTTCTGAAAAATGAATTTTAATAAGATAAATAAAACTTGAAGGTTGTATTTCAGTAAAGAAAATGCCCTTGCATTTTATTGCATGTTAGTCTAACTTACCTGGTACCTCTTCGGTTAATTAAACAAGATTACTGAATGTACTGATTCCTATTTCCTAATAGAACGAAGAAAACAAACAGACATAACCAAAAAATGTAGTAGCCGTCTGACAACTCTGACATGTAAAAGCAGCTGACGTTTTAATTGGATAGAAGCACTGTTAAGCACGTCCAGATGTGTATATCCTGTTACAACGCTGTGTTTTTCGCTATGTCTCGAACGGTGCAAGCAGTTTAAAGCAGTTTGACTTACAAAAATAAACGCTTAATAATGTCGCTTCATTAAAAATCGTCTATTAACGTAAAGAGTTTTTATTTTACATAGAAACAGCGTTATCTCTACTCAATCCGAACTGTCAAACTGACAATTCAGTGCAAAATAAATACAAATTGCAATCCCCAAATCGATCATAACTTTATTATTAATCATGAACGAAATAGACGACAAGTTTTACTATGTTTATAGTTCCTCCTTAGATCATAAATTAGAGATTAAAGTGTAAGTTACACACAAATATCAAAGGATAAAATTATCAACATACGCCTTTGTTTTTCCTCAATCAAAAACAGCACTTTCTTCTTTTTAGAGGGACTTTAGAAGGTAAACGTGCGAAACCGGAGTACGACAAGCTATTATCCGACCCTATGCTGAAGTTTTCTGGTTTGTACCAGGAAGGGTGCTCGGATTTATACGTGACTTGCCAGGTCCTTAGTGACGGCGCTCCCCTTGCCCTGCCTGTCACCACGTCGTATAAGGCCTTCACTAATCGTTGGAAGTAAGTAAATATACCTTAATACTTTCACACTAGATTATGTAAGGCGTCTCAGATCTGATGGTTTTTATACAGAAGGTCTCTCTTATATTTAATTCACAATTTATTTAACTATTGGCAGTTATGGGTTGTGGTAATAAATGCACTATGGTTGTACTTTCCCATTAAAGTTTTAGCATTTAATAAATTATACCACCCAGTGGCCACTTAAGTTTATGCTATGGTTTTTAAAACAGGATTCCGTAAGATAAGGGATCCAAATAGTTCCCTTGGTTGTTTAAACAACTACTACATACTAGTTCATTTTTGTTCTTACTGAATACCACTGGGTCGCAAGCTAAATATGGAAAAACTAGACCTTGGGAGCCAAGAGGATATAGCTACATCAAAACATACTGCATAGTTTAAAAGTCCTAAGTGCCCAAAATCATAGGCATAAATGTTTTATAGTGTTTAAAGCCTATACAGATTGTCTGGCATTGCAGCATAGGCATCCTTATCTTATCTTATCATGCTATGCAAGTAAACAAATAAATAATGATGTAATGTAACACTTACCTGGCCTGTAATACAATCAAGGTTGCCCTTGTAACTTATATCAGTTTTCAATGCTGTGAGACAACTTTATAATGTTGGCATTGTAAATTCTAGGTCTATAAGTTTTATGAAACAAACATAATTATCTAAAAATATCGCACCAGTAGTAAAAAAGTAATTCTTTCTCATACTTAAATACATTTTTGGAGAGCTATTGTTCTTATAAAAAAAAATTGACATAATTATTGGTAGTCATAATTTTTGATATACTGGGTAAACTTACAGAATTTCTTAAACGTTAGTACATGTAATAACTAGGTTAAGATAGGTTAGGTTGAAATTTTTTTTTTTCACGAATAACAGTTGCTCAATACCCACATTTTTGAAGTGACTAAAATAAATTGGATTAATCTGTAACATCTTACAGTTGGAATGAGTGGGTGACTCTACCAGTATACTACAGCGACCTCCCCCGCAATGCCATCCTGGCAATGACAATATATGACTGTGCTGGCCCCGGCAAGCTCATGGTGGTCGGTGGCACCACCATATCGTTCTTTGGGAAACACGGCATGTTGAGACAGGTTAGTCCTATTCTTCAACCGTTTGAAATCAAGGAGTGTATTCTACCCTGCTACTTAAGACAAATCTCTGACAAAACTCCTGTAGCAAGTGCAACCTTATTATTAACAGGAGAAGGTTGTATCTGCTTGGGCTATTGAGTTTGAGATATCACCTTTTGGCTTATGAGTGCAGTACTTTATAGTTGATTTTTTGAAAATATTTTTAGCATTTATTACTCCTGAGTTATTATAAAACTGAAAGACTTGTCGGTACAGTCAACTAAATTGATTCTTAAGGGGACTCAAAATTATACTAAATTTCTAAATATTAAAGTTTCTATGGATGTTTTTTTTAATAATGTCTAAACAACTGAACATATTTGAATAACAATTTGCACATGTAGGTATAGTTATCCTGAATGGTACTTTTTATAGAGTTTTTTTTAAAGTTACATAGGAAAAAGCAATAAACAATTCCATAGTGACGCAGGAATTACTTAATGTAACCAAATATAGTTAGTGTATGATGCCCGTATGCAGCACAAAATTAACCCAAGTACAAGTATCCAACGCACGACAATCCACTGCCGTATACCGACTGAGGCGATTAAAAAGTTAAATAATTTGCTTCAGTTTTCATTAACAAACGAAAACAGAATGGAGATCTCAGACTTCCGCATCGTGCTCATAACGGCGATCACGCTCTTATATCCCTTTCTAACTAGTTTAAACAGACCGAGATGCACTGAGCGACGAACGAGAAAAAACAGGTCACCACCACCAAGTCGTTTAGCAGTATAGTTAATTTTCGTTAACCACATGACTAAAGTTACCGTTTCTTAATTCAAATACGTTAGGTATAGTCGCGTATGAAAAGGTTCGTCACATTGGACCTTAACAGCATTGAAATAGATTCGAAAAGTGACGAACCTTTAATTATAATAATAGAGCCATTAATTATCGTGATTGTCTATTGTTAGACAAACTACAGGGTGCCTCTGACCTTGGGGGCTTTAAATGCATGGATCGTTTTTACTCCTGAAACTGAACTTGTTTTGTTCTGTAAGTAGTTAAAAATATGTCCGACTTCGGCGCGGGCCAGACAGAAGAGACGTAAGACACAGACGTTTAATGAATTTTCAACCAAAATGTATAGAGTAGTCTTAAGCCTCTATTACACAAACGGAGATACAAGGACGCGGGAGCAGGAAGGGCGTGGCGGGGGCTGGCCCGCGCCTTAAAATTCATTTCTTTCATACAAGTTAAATGCAATTTTCAATGTACGCGATCCAATTCTCCATTTGCCTTTAGCCCTCGTACCAAGGTAATGTAACCCCCGTACCATGAGATAGTGATTACATAGCCAGTGTGTAATACACTGGTTTTACAATTAGACTTTAACATCAATTAGTTCTCTAAACTTAAGTTATTTTTTAATATTACAGAACACCATTACTTCAGTTTAGCGAGTATAATCGATCTGGTCGAATCGATACCTTGGGGCTTTAAATTGTTGCATTTAAAGCCCCAAGGTCAGAGGTACACTATAAATATTATACGCTTCCTTATGTTAACTGCTTATTATATTGTCTATAAATAGCACACCTAAATGCGATGTTTGCATCAATACTAATAAGAGATTGATATCTCTAGAGCGTGCCAAATGGAGCTGATAAAAAAAATTAACAGTTTGTAACTGCGATCTTGCACTTTCATTTCATTTAATATTACATAATTACATACACAGATCTAGATATAGTATTTTCAAACCGCGACGGCAAGCGTTGCTAGTAAAACGTAGTCGATAGTAGCCAACCCAACTATTTTTTTTATACCACCGTGATACCAAACAAGAGTACGGAGTACGGCCCGCCTGATGGTAAGCGGCTAACGTAAAAACAAAATCTATGACGTATAAATTGAATACTTTGATATCTGTAAAAGTATACCGTAAACAAACACTGCTGAAATTTACTGAAAAAATATTTAATTGAAAATAATAAACGCTACAATAAGAAACAGAAACAGACATCGATACAGACTCATGTAACATAAATACATACACACATACATACACGCATGTATACACCTGAAAACCATAATTCTTGCGCCGTCGGGTGAAAATTTGCGAGCAAAATCTATATACACATACTAGACTAAACTAATATAATCCCCTAGCAACTACTGACATCCTGGTACAATAATTAAATCTTGAATGAAGTGGTAGCAATTTAAACTGTTTTTATATTCGCATCAGTGACCAGTATTCAACTAATGTCTGATGTATAGCAACCTAGGATCGCTTTGGTAACCCCCAAGGCGTAAAGAGGGTTGCTCAAAGTTTAACGTGTCTGTATTTATCTGTGTCTACTTTTGGCATCATAGCTCTTAATCCGACTGACTTTTTAAAGTTTTTTTAAAAATAGTTTGATCAGGATGGTTTTTGGCTAGTTTTCACTAAAATTTGTTTGGGCCATTTAAGAGATTGAAAGGGCTCGCCATGATATCGGGTATCGTTTCATCAAGTTGACGTCAGCGCCCGTATTATGGTCGCCTTTATCGTGGTGGTTAGCATCCGTCACTCTCTCACTTATGCACTGGTCAGAAAGTGACAGATGTCTTATAACACGACCATAATAGACCCGCAGAACAACGTATAGTCAAGACCAATGAGAGCGGGTCACTTTGTATAGAATTTCCATAGAAAGTGACCCGTTTTCATTGCTCTTAAGTGTACATTGTATATGTATCTCTCCAAGTGCCCTCAATATCATATTAATAATGGGTCAGCCACTTAATTTGTATTGAATATGACCCCCTGCACAATTTATAGATGCAGGGTTAGTTATTATGAAGATATACCCTTTATTTATTGCACTAAATGGTATTGATATGTGATAAAAAGAAAAGAAAAAACAATAGCAACAACATATTTTGAAATTTATTTTAATTTGTTACTTTTTGTGGCATGTATATTTTTTAAATAGACGTACTTTGAAATCATACTTGAATGTCTGCTCTAATAAAAAAATACCGGTAAAATAAGAGTCGAATTCGCGCTCCGAGGGTCTTGTTTTGAATTATTAAAACTTTGGAGATGTATTTTGTAAGCAATAAGGTTAATTTTGACCTGCCTTAATTTTATTGCCGTATAATATCCCCGGATTCCTCTAGAAATGACGTGATATGTGATAGCAGAGTGTCTGACCGGGCTAAGTGCAATCAGTAATAAATAATAATATTTATAATGTAATAATTCACGCATGTGCAAACGTGTCAATAAATGGAATCTGCCACTCCCCCAGTTCACTACACATCTTATGGAAGAACACACATCTCAACCACTTAGGCTAAGTCAAAAGTTATCTATGTGCGCGTTGCTAAGTGATAAAACTTCTTTTGTTTTACTGCATTTATGACTTTTTTATCGCACCTATTTAGTGCCCTCGGCATGGATTTTTTTGTACACCGATGTTTTTAAAGTGGTTGTGCATAGAAAAATCTGGCGAAGGACTAGTGCAAACATTTCCTATTACAGTTAAAATTGGACTGTGGAAGATTTTTCGAGACGAAATATTTGTCTTAAACTATTTTAAACGTTACATAAATAATAATTAATATCAAATTTTAATATACAAAACAGTGTAGATGACTTCGTATATCGATTTAACAATCCAAAGTTGAGAAACATTGGTTAAAATCTCGCACCCAAACCAACATTGCATGCATCAGTTGTTAAAGTTGGTATCCTGGTTGCAATCATGGGGCATTCTTTAAGTACTCTAGGTAAAAAATACTACCTGTCGATGTCGTTTAGATTGAAAAGGTTCTGTTTCTCTGTGAAAAAGGGCATGTTTGACCTGAGGGTGTGGCCTGGCGTGGAGGGCAGCGAGAAGACGCCGGGGAAGGCGCCGGACCGCGGCAAAGAGCAAATGCAGCGACTGGCCAAGTTGGCCAAGAAGCACAGAAATGGACACATGCCTAAGGTAACGAATCAGCAGAGTTTAATCTTCCCATATGCAAGTATAACTTGGCAGAAGAGACGTGTTGATACGGTGAACTACAATAACCTTGAGTAGCGAAATAACGAAAGACATAGACTCCTGCTGTTTTTTTTAAATAAATATTTTCTTCGCATGCTTATACGAAGTACTTCTTTTGCTAGCCAAGAGGCGACTCCCAGATTGTTTTACAAAACTATCGTTCGCCGTTCCATTACATGTCGATATTTTGAGATTAAACAATTTATAGGTAATTGCGACACCTGTAACAACATAAACATACACATCAATTTTTGGATATAAATTCGATTATGTTACTCATTTTACACAAACTTTATCCAAATTATTTTGTCAAGCGCGCAATCTTCGCGCGTATACAGATACAATTTAACTTAATTTGATGCAACCGTGCAACATGAATCTTAATGGCAGACCGCGCTGTCGCGGCTCAAAATCTTGAGATAGATGCGTACCCCGCAAGACTCGTGAGATTTTTTGACATGTCATGAACTCATAAGACTGGCATCTCATTCAGGGTCCGTATTATGGTCATCTTTATCGCGGTGGATAAAGCCTCCGTCACTCTCGCTCTTACGTGCTGGTCAGAAAGTGACCTGCGAGATTAGTCTATTAATACCGCCATAGTTATTTCATCAAATATGTCCCACAGGTGGATTGGCTGGATCGCCTCACGTTTAGAGAGATTGAGATGATAAACGAAAAAGAGAAACGTGGCTCTGAGTACATGTACCTCATGGTGGAGTTCCCCAACGTGCAGATTGACGGAATCAACGTAAGTACTTACTTTTGGGGTTACGGTTTAGCTCGTGTGCTTTAGCCTAAGGGAAGGTAATAGCGTAAATTGGAATGGTCATTACGACGATTTTATACCTTCCAATGGTTCATGACGTAAAAATTTTAAAAGATTATTTAAAGTGATGTATAAAATAGTACCATGTTGCAAACGCTGGAAAGTATTCAACACATGGACGAGGAAATGTAGAGTATATGACTAATATGTTGTCCTTTCTGAGAATGCTGACATTTTGTGAAAATACATGTTATGTAGTTACTCCTGCGGCACACGCACGATATGACGTCACTGACCCACGCCTAGTTTAGCGTGTGCGTGCATGCGTGCGTAGTGTACGCCGCAGTGGTATCCCGGCTTAATGATTTGATTGTGTTCGCACGGCACACAGCACGCGGTGGTGTATTACGAGCAAGACGGGGACGAGATGTACCAGTTCCGCGCGCAGGCAGAGATCGTCACCGTGCCCGACTATGAGATATTGCAGGTACATGAAGAATTAGGTAACGATTATTTGTTCAAGACACAATAGTTACCTTTACTGCGATAGCTAACTTGGTTTAAGAGCTCTCTACTAACCGGGTAGAAAAATATTACGTGAAATATATTCGTATATTTTTCTATCACTTTCAATTTGTTTGTTTTTGATGATTCTTTCATTATAAATATTTCTTTAAGAATTATTGTATGTGCCAGCAAATCAAAGCAAGGTTTCACCGGCCCAATGATGCACAGCTCAACTAAGCCAAAAGGTGATACCTCAGTGCTGGAATTTCTTGCGGCACTTCTTCTCCGCAATAATGGTCTTGTCCGAAGCGCTAGTAGATTCACTCCATATTACCGACGTGTAAAAGAGCCCTCATGTGGCAACTTCTTCATGCCGTGCAAGGGTTTCCTCACCCCCCGCCGCAATTCCCAGGAAAACCTAGTAGAGAACAAGCAGCATCGCCTGGCTCGCTCGCTGCGCGCGGGGCAGGGCGGGCGCGACGCCAAGCCGACGGCGGCCGAGCGCGACCAGCTGACCGCGCTGGTGGCCGCGCCGCCCGCCAGCCCGCTGGCCGCCGCCGACCAGGACCTGCTGTGGAAGTACCGGTCAGTGTGCCATACGATACGTTCCTTCTTAATCCGTAAGGTTGTCATGCCAATGCATTGCAATATGTCCGTATCTGTACACATCATCATCTTCCAGGTTCTATCTGTCCTCGCATCGCCGAGCCCTCACGAAGTTCCTGGAATGCGTCAACTGGAACAGACCAGGTAAGATGGCGAGAAGAATATAAAAATTCTGCATCCAAAGTAAAAATGAAATGTTACAAAGTGAGTCAACATGCGTTCTTATAACTAAATAACCATCTCTTCTAGACTATCGCTAAGTATGCTTAATGCTTTAGGGCAGACTTATCAAGTTTTAATTGCCTTAATAATAAGCGTAACTTCAAGCGAATCAAAATAACACACCTGATAAATATAATTGACTGAAATCGTCGTTGACGACAGACTTGCACAATTAACTTGATAATTAACTTATAACGGTACTTTTATGATAATGATATGCATTCATATGACATAGTTGCGCAAGTATACACAGGTGGTCAGCAACAGTAGTGGAGAGTTGAAGAGCTCAAGACTATCAAACACACGCACTTATTCGCTTGACAATAGAAGCGCATATACAGTGTGTGGCCCAAAACCGGGGATAATATTAAAAACAGGGGCTCTATAGATCACCGGTAATTACATTATAATGGTCTTACCTAATTAAAATCAAAACTTAACTTCCAGTTTTTTTCTAACAAACTTAATCGCAAATTCAATGTAATGCAAACACCGCTAAATCTACCGCGTGTAATGTTGTCAATGGCACCCTGTACTCAGACATACCGCGTACCAAGTGACCAAGCGACGATATCGCGACGGGAAAATACATTACCTACGATTTTTAACTTTGTAGGCTGTTTTCTCCAAAATTATAGACTTTGTAATATTAGATTCTTGTGATAGTTAATTGAAATGTTCTAAAGAATCCCCATTTACTTTTTTCGCCCCGGTTTTGGGCCACACACTGTAGATTATTTTGAGCTCTTCAATTGTCTACCTACTTTTACTGATGACTGCAGTTACATTAAATCCTTTATCTTAAGCGAGTAATTTAAAAAACTCATTTTTTACAGCCTTAACACTATCAGTTTAATACTATGCCTTAACATTACTAAGCATGAATTTCGTTAGTGAATATAAGCAACCTCATTACTAAATAAAAACAACTAGTTGCCACGCGTAGCTGTCTGCCTGCATTCAATAAGCATATGATTTCCCAAGTACACGGTTATTCAACATTTCGGCAACCGGTCAGCCCAGTTTAAACGCGGGCCGATACCGGTGCGGACCTTAACTGTGCATTATTTAAAAAGATTGGCATTCGTTAAAAAAAAACCATCAAACAAATGAAGACTTTATTGATTAAGTATTATGATTTAAATAAGTGAATTTGTTTAGGGGTTTATGTTACGTTTTATTGCGACAGTGAATTGAGTTTGAAAATTCAAATATAGAACCTCGGTTGGGGCCATGTTTCTTTTCAAAACAATGTGGTTCTTTATTCAAAGTTTAAATAATTTATCTAGTCACGCACGTGTTTGTAAATAAGCAAACAAAAGTGAGTCATACATAATCAAGAGTTCTAATTGTGCAAAATTAGGTTATGTACAAGTAATTACTAGCAATTCTGAAGATTTTGTTTCAAACCAAAAATACCTACAAACTTTACATTAAATAAACTTTTTCCCGCTCTTTTCAACTTTTTTAAACTTAAAATGTGACCCGTAAATTGCTTCACTGAGGTTGACTAAGTGTTTTTTCAACCAGTATCAAAGTAAAATCTAGGTCAATTTCGCTCGAACTCGATTTATTGGAACCTCGGTCGTAACCGTGAAAAAAAAGTTAATAAATTGCTTAACATAACAAAACGGTCGTTTGAAAGATTTGTTATAGGCATTTGCTACGGTTAATTGTACGGTTTTTCTTTGTGATGAAGATATTGTCCTGTAGTTATTTGTGATTCGGGTGCTTTAGTATGCCATTGAAGGATTTAACTGAAGGTATGTAAAAAATGGTGGCAGATGTTTAAAGAATTTTCTCCTAAACCAAATATTATTTTGTGTTTTTGCCATAATCGCATATGGGGCAAAAATAAATGTTTTATTGTGAGTTGTTTCTTTTTTTTACTTTATTTTTTATTTTTTAAACATGCATGCGTATTTTCTGGTGGAAAGTGAACTTCAGCAACTCAAGAAGAGTTGTCGGTCATAATCATAACTTATGAAACTGAGCATTTTCAAAATACTTTATGTTAGACTTAAGATGATTTCTTAGTATTTATTAATTTTACTAGCTTCTGTCCGCGACTCCGTCCGCGTAGATTTCGATTATCGTTATTCCCTCGAGAACTTGTAAATTTTCCGGGGTAAAAACTATCCTATGTCCTATTCCAGGACCTAACTTTATGTGTGCCAAGTTTCATCCCGATCTGTTCAGTGGTTGAAGACGAGGAACAAACATCCAAACATCCAAACTTTCTCTTGCATATTATTACATTGTAAGAAGTAAGATATACAAAACACCATACCTACTGCGAACCTTGTACCAAGGGATAAAATAAATAAAATTCACCCGTGATATTTAAGAGTATGAGCTTCAGCGAGTGCCTCCATAGTTTACGGGTGCAGGTGATCACGGGAAAAGTAATCACCATCTTTATTAGTAGCCGTTTATTAATAAATCAAAAAAAAACTTGCTGCTGATGCCCGAGACAATAATGATGATGATCCTGGAAAAAATGGTGATAACGATGGTGATGACAATATTGATGATGGTGATGATAATGTCGCACTGGTCTGCAGGCGAGGTGCGGCAGGCACTCTCGATGATGAAGCAGTGGGCGCCGATGGATGTGGAGGACGCGCTGGAGCTGCTCACGCCCAAGTTCACGCACCCTGCCGTCCGCAAGTAAGTGATTATAGGACCTTTTCAGGGCCAATGACGGAAATATTCGTATCTGCTATGATGACGCAATTTTAGCTCTTAGTAGTTGTTAAATGAATTGCAGGGGTGATCCAAGAGTTCCATAACTGTGCGTCCCGGAGACGTCGCGAACCGGCACGTGTCGTAAAGGTGATATCAGACGGTTCATTTTCATCTTTCACTCAAAGTGACACGTCTGAACGCAAAGTGCCTAATGAATTGATTAGTGAATCGATCAGACGATGATGGATATTTTCATTCGGCATCATTCCAACCTACTCCGAATGAATGTGAAATGAACATTCTGAACACGGGGAGCACGTTTACAGGCATTACAAACTAAACGTATTCTAAGAAGTTACTCCTTTTTAAAACTATGTTCGAAATAAAGTTCAATTCGCGGATCAAGCCGGCATCACGCGAAGCAATCTCCGTATTCTACGCATGTTTTGTCAACGCGTGACGTTACTCAACGTTGAACCCGACGCCATCTTTATGCCAGTCTGGTAGCACGCACTTCGCCTCACCCAACGAATGTTGAATGCAGGGCAGTCGCCCACAAGTTTGTCGGGCTATAGTGGTTCGAATTAATCCATCGTCAATTGACAGGTATGCGATTTCGCGATTGAAGCAAGCACCTGACGAAGATCTGCTGCTGTATTTGCTACAGCTCGTTCAAGCGCTTAAGTATGAAGACTTCTCCGAGATACACGAAGGTAAGATGCAACCAATCAGGCAGAATTTACAAGTATAACAGTTGTAAATTACTGTCTGTTTACAATTGGAATACATCCCCAAGTGACCCATTTTTTTGACCTGTTATGTTTGTATGTGGGAATGTATGGTTCTCTGTTTCGTTCCCAGTAGAAGCTGAATGGACGGTCGTTAGATTCGTCTAAGCGTTTTAACCTTTCATCCTCTAAATTTATAATGCTGTATATACAGTATATAACGCGTGGGTTCTTTGCAGAGTACGCGCGAATTTGCGGCAAGGACGTCGCAGTGTATTCTGATTCTGAGGGTAGATTACTGCAAAGTGGACCGCGAGGCAGCCAGGCCAGTTTGCTTTCTGCTTCAGGTACGTCTATTGTTTACACAGCGGGCATAATGCTGCATGTGTCACTGTGGATAAAATAGGAATTAAACATGTATTCTGACAATTATGTAATTATTGTAATTTATGTACTTTTACCTTTCGGTAAAGTAGACAGTAATTATGTTGATTGACAAGTCATATTTAAATAAAAAACACACGCTTTTGACTAAAATATTTTATTTTAACGACGAAATAACAAGATTTATTTTGATTCTGTATTTTGATTTTTATGTCGCATTAAATATGGCGGTGAAAGATTTACATTAATTACCAATGTCTACTTTGCTAAAAATAAGTCATTGCTTGAACTTTGCCTTTGATTGCTCTGTCTCAAGACCTTTAATTGGCGCGATCGGTAAGATGCAACTTTACATTTAAACCATCGGAAATCAAAAAATACTTCATAATAGAGACTGGTGGAATCACTAATGGATACGTTATTTCCTTATATACAAGCTACCATATTGATATTTACAAAAAAAAGATCTGACCTGTCATTGAACACCCTTCCTCGTATGTCCTCAGTATTGTCGACGAGCGAGATGTCCCTCTCGGCGAGCAGCCGGCGCTCGGACGACGAGCCCGCCGCCGACGACAGCCGCGGGGCCGGCGACGACAACGCTGCGCCCGAGTTAGTTCATATATAATAGTTCATTTACATACGTAATTATGGATTTATATCGGCGTAATTTATTTATTCAGAAATCCCAAGAATTTTATTAATAAATTAAAATTGAGTCCGCCTCCATACAACTGAAAAACAACGCCGCCGCTAAAGATTCGATAAATATCGTATCAAATTTCCGATCTCTGATGATGAGCTTGGAAATTAAAAATAAAAATGCGTACAGTTTTTTTTAGGTGTATCCCAATCACCTACTACTAGTCAACAGCATTCGATTTTAACAGAATTAAAAACATACTCGGAATATGCAAGAAATACATACAGTTTTTTTTCATTATGTAATCCCTCTATTTCAGCGACACGGAGCCCGCAGAGCGTCTCAACCTAGCCACATTTCTGATAGCCCGCGCCTGCAACAACAGTGTACTAGCCAACTACCTTTACTGGTACCTGCTGATCGAGTGCGAGGACAGACAGACGGGCGCGCAGGAGCTCGCCATCCGCGGCATGTACCTCACTGTCATGAGGACCTTCAGCCACCAGCTAGCTAAAGGTAACATTTATTTAACGTTTAGAGAAGGCAAAAGTCACCTCATTTTAAGTGGACTCTGAAACCCATGTTTGCAAATAAATAATAAATAAATAATATTTCCCGATGTTGCATGCCGGACAAATATAGCCTCTATGCTAATCACATGATTTAGTTGTTGCTTGTTGTCCGTTTTGTTACCAAAATCTAATACATTTTATCGGTAACAAAACGGACAGTAACATATTCGGGCTTATTTTTCGAATAATTATTCCCATCGTCGATTCATACCTATGATTATTAGGAGCCTGAATTTTTTATACATTTTACGTATAGATAAGGCTTGGTTAGGTTATGTTTTATTTGTAAAACGTTATGATTTGCGATAATAATAGTCTAAAAAAGAATAAAAATCATAGCAAATATAAGAACCTGTTTTAATATCTCTAGGCACAACAGAGCACCAGCGCACCCGCTCTTTCCTCGCCCGCCAACAAGTATTCATCGACAAACTAGTAAAGCTCGTCAAGACCGTCGCTCGAGAAAGCGGAAACCGCAACAAAAAGGCCGAACGTCTTCAACAACTGCTCGCCGACCCCGACTCTTTCAAATACAATTTCACGAACTTCGAACCCATGCCCTTCCCCTTAGACCCCCACGTCACCATCAAAGGCATAGTCGCTAAAAAAGCCAGCCTTTTCAAATCCGCCCTAATGCCTTCAAAGTTAACCTTCTTAACTACGGAAGGAGTCGAATACGAAGCCATTTTCAAACATGGCGACGACTTACGTCAAGATCAGCTGATTTTACAGATGATTACGCTCATGGATAAGTTGCTGCGACGTGAGAATTTGGATTTGAAGTTGACGCCGTACAAAGTTCTAGCGACTAGTTCGAAGCATGGGTTTTTGCAGTTTGTGGAGTCGGTTACTGTGGCAGAGGCGTTGGCTTCTGAGGGCAGTATACAGAATTTCTTTAGGAAGCATAACCCTTGTGAGGGGGCGCCGTATGGTATCAAACCTGAGACCATGGATACTTATATTAGAAGCTGTGCGGGGTACTGCGTCATCACATATTTGCTGGGTAAGTCTAGTCATATCATATTCATATATTCTATTGCCTATTGGTGTAGTCTTTTTTTATTTATTTACAAAATACAAGAAATAATTTAATTTAAAGGAAAACATTTCAAACGCCGTACCAAATTTAATGTTTAAATAATACTTTGAAACGAATCTTTCTCGAATTTATCACGTCACGACCCGCATGCTCGCCAGATATATACCGCTTTTTGTTGTAATTAGTCCACATGCGTTGAGACAGGCGAAAAAAGCAAGTGGTCTTAGAGAGGTGATCCCTATTACTTTTCCAATGGATATAATAATGAAGGTAATCCTAGGGGTGGGTGACCGTCACCTGGACAACCTGTTGCTGACGCGCGCCGGCGCGCTGTTCCACATCGACTTCGGCTACATCCTGGGCCGCGACCCCAAGCCGCTGCCGCCGCCCATGAAGCTCAGCCGCGAGATGGTGGAGGCCATGGGCGGCGTGGGCTCCGAACACTACCACGAGTTCCGCAAGCAGTGCTATACGGCGCTGTTGCACTTGAGGAGGTCAGTTCCTATGCGACGTCAGTCAGTTACACAAGATATTCCCATTTTTCCCCTCTTTAGTTACCAGTGTGGACAATTTTGATAAACACTTCGGACAACTGGGAATAAAACAAAGCCCAATGGTAACAAATGGGACTAAATATTCCCAGCTGGTGTAAAACAATTACAAAATTGTTGTATTTTTGTCTTTTTACTATCGTCAAACTTTAAAACGCATAAGATTTGAAATGTTCAAACTTATGAATAAAAAACAATAAACATCAAGATATTTAATAATAGCGTTTCAAATGGTTACAGCTAAGAACTTTAAATCCCATTTGTCCCCACTGCTCATTCACTCAAACATTAAAAAACCCCAAGCCTTAGTCCTGAACGATAGGATATCCTTAATATGTTACCATTGTAACTGGTAGGCACGCGAACCTGATGCTGAACCTGTTCTCGCTGATGGTGGACGCCTCCGTGCCCGACATCGCTCTGGAACCCGACAAGGCCGTCAAAAAGGTCCAGGACAAACTACGGTGAGTCGCATTGACACCCATAACAAAATAGACCAAAACCCGACTGGCAATTAGTTTGATGCACCCTTATAATTTTTTATATAAAATGAATTACGACATTTACACGTTCTTGACGAATAATAATTTGTGACACCCCATTTGTTTAATTCGGTCTAATACACTCAGGAGCAAAAATACCGGGTCAGAGTGCGTTTCTCATACAAACGAGACTATTTCGAAGCCTTGGTTCCTCGCCAGGGGTTGTTTTGAGTGAGCTTTAATGGTTGCTACAAAAGTTCTTGAGATACCTAACTGATCGCACAGTTAATGCCACAGCCGGACAGTTTGGGTCAGCATTTGGATTTCCTTACATTTTAATGCTATTTTAGATGTTGTTCTGAACATGCACAACTCCAGCGTTGGCCGCAGATTCATTCAGTTGGGTATCCTAGGCACTCAAAGTCCTGTATCGATGCTCGGGGTATTCATCATCAGAGTTCACTAAAAGCATTCCCTGGCGAGAAACCAAGGCTTCGAAATGGCCTCTTTAGTATGAAAAACGCACTCTGACCTGTTTTTTTGCTCTTGAGTAGTTAAGTAGTTAGAGAGAGACACATACCATTTTTGATCAAATACAAACTTAGTCTGTGAATCTCATACATAACCCTTTCTTTGGTTTTTGCACATTAGAGTAAAAAAATATTTTTTCTCAAAAATGAGAGGAAAAGTTGACATTACTATCTATATATTGGGATGCGAAGTACATAGTTTACTGACAGATCTCAAATTAAAAAAAAAAAACATTGCGTGCTCGCTACACAAGCACGCAATGTTGCATACAAATTTCATTACCATCTAGTATCTAACTTTTTAAAAAGTGAAAACGGCCTTAATAAAATGAGGGCACAAGTCTTATTACATCCAAATTTTGTTCGGAATATAACTTTTTTATCTGTATCTCGAATAGCTTGAGTAGTTTTAAAAAAAAAGCTTGCGTTTCTCCTTGTCATAAACAAAAGACGGTAAAGAGTAGGTAATAATATTGTCTGTATAGATTGTGTGGTATTTCTTTCCTTAATAAAGTACTTTACTCCAACATAATTTTATTCTTGCGATTTTTGAGAAAAGCACTATATATGCCTCGGCAGGAACGGCAATTGCGGGCCTCGTATTTTTAAACGGACTCGCAAGCTCGTCCGTTTAAACCAATCCTCGCCCCGCAATTGCCTACTTCCGTGCCTAGGCAATAATGTACTATTATCGCAAAGTAGTAAGTTTAGTAACAGCTGAGTTAAGGCTTTGAATAGGAATGTACTTCATTTTATACTATGAAGTCAGTTTAATTGCAGGATTTGCAGGTACATGTTTTAGGTGTAGGAATACCGATTCTGGAAAAATGGGGTTAATTCCGGTAATCTAAACTTTATTACATTTTCGATTTAGATTTTTTGATAACATTTACACTTAATCAGAAGAATAATGTTGGAAAAAATAGATGACAAGTCAAATTTTTCAAAATACAGATCTATGTGTTTCTAATACCATTTAGTGTAAAGTTTTTGACAAAATCAGTCTTTACTATATCAATCCAAGATATCCAATAGCACTTATCCCAAACTAATAAGGCCTATTATTCCAGGCTGGACCTAGGTGATGAGGAGGCGGTGCACTACCTTCAGAATCTTCTTGACATGTCGGTGACAGCTGTCATGGCCGTGCTGGTCGAACAGTTCCACAAGTTCGCGCAGTATTGGCGCAAATAGCACAAGCCGTAAAAGACGTTTTACCATTAATGACAAGCATTACTTGTAACCACTGTGAACATGTTGATTCGAAAAAAAAAAACGGGTAGTTGGAACGGAACTATGTAATAGAACAATTGAACAAAATCCCAATGCCCCAAAATAATTCCTTTTTGTTACATCAAAAATATTGGTAACAAAATAGGGAATTTCATACAAATGTTTAGGGACACTTGTATTATTTGGTACCTGAATCTATAATCATTAGAATCATTTCTGTGTTCACAACAAAGTAAATTAAAATTCTATTGGTGGAAGGACCTTGTGCAGGGTCCTTCCGAATCACTATTACATCTAACTTACCGCGTGTGTTCGCATTGTTGTGTTCTGGTGTGGATTATGACAAACGGTAAAATGCCTAGCACAGACACATTTTCAGATGTATTCTGGGGCCCTAAAATGGCTGAGTTTATCGCGCGACAAAGTTTCGATAAGGCATCCGTCACCTTCTGACACGTAAATAAGTACGACAGTGACGGATGCTTTATCCACATTTGACACGCGATATTGACGCAGAAATGTTAGGCCCACAGATTGCAAATCTCTTTGGGCTTCGAGTTCCACTTATCATCTGGCCTGTGTGTTCGTTTGCCTTCTCCATATCATGAAAAAAGTTGCCAACGTCTGCAATAACGTCATTTAAAAAAATATATATTATTTTTAAATAGACGAATTATTGTTTTCTATTAGCATTCTAAAACGTTACTTGCAACGTTTTTGGTGCAGCTTAAACCGCAATAGAAACTTGATGCTTGAGTCAATTCAATGTGCTTCATTGTGAGAATTCAGAATACGTTGCACCACGCACCGTTGAATTCTCACAATGTAATATGTACAGGTGTAGTGCATAATTGCTTTCCTTCGTATTTTCGCGGAAACTTACGAACGTGTCATGCTACTTCAGTCAACCTCAGTACTTTTTGTACTGTGACCGACTGAAATAGCAAGACACGTTCGTACGTTTCCGTGAAAATACGAAGGAAAACAATTATGCACTACATCTGTACCTACCTTTTCGTGTAGCGTCGCGTCTCGGTGTGAATTGACCCTTAGCATTCAGTTTAGAGCAAACAAAATGTTCGAAAATGACCGCGAAAACAACGTCATACGCATTGTTTCTAGCAGCCACACGGAGCTGATATGGCTCTTGACAGTTTTTTTTAAATTAATATATAATGCTTTGCTATAACGACCCTACATAGTAGCCAGCCAGGTGGTATTTCGTGAACTTTAACTAAGCTGCAAACGCAAAAATTGAATAAATTGATTGTCTTCCATACATTTTGAGAGATTTCTACAGTTCCTAACTTTTGTAAAATAAACTTGGCTTTATATTCCACTGTATTTTTAACATTATGGTAAGTACTATTAACTTGACAGTATAGGCGATACGATTGCAATTGGTGTAAAAATGCAGTGGAATAGAGAATATTGTGGGACATGATATTTACGAGTATAGGTGATTATATTGGTAATGGTTAAGGAAATGATAGATGTGACAATTTATTCATGTCAGCTTTTTGGACACTAAGATAATCAATTTTGTACTGTGATAATAGAATATTAAATAAAAATATTTTGTTACGATAAAAAATGTTTTATTTATTTAAAAATAAGTACCTATAAATGTTATTGAGTATTTACTATACAATAATCTTAACTAATCATAAATCGGGTGGCTGTCGTAATCTCTAATAACATTTGTCATAATGCTTCGTTTGTCATAATTATTGTTTGTCCTAAACTGGATTTCCGCAGAGTCCGACAACTTTAAAGCTTTACAAAAATACCTGCGGTTAGGTTAGATTAGGGTTGTTAGGTTAAGGTTGTTGTGGTTGTTTAGGCGGAAATGGCTTTAGGATAAAACGAAAATTCGGACAAACAATGCATCTAAACAAACAAAAATAAAAGAATAGGACAAATGTCGATTAGAGATTTGCAAAATAGACCCCATGAATAATATTATATTGGATACGAGGTAAAAAAATTACGTAAGCTAAACACAAAGCCGGAAACTGCAGCGCGCGGTCGACCTACGCACTTAGTACAAACTAGCTTAAAATGCAGCTACAGCAAGACAAACTTAATATGGCACGCGGATTAGGTGATAATAGACTCTTGGTCCACGGCATAAGAGCTTTGACGCATTAATTGTGACCTGCTATAGATACTTCTAAAGCAGCACACCAGACGCTACGCATGAAATGACGTCACTGATCATACGGGTGACGCGTGCGAGACGTGTTTAGCGTGCGTGCGTAGCGTGCGCCCCAATGAAATTCCAACTTAGGGTCGGTTCAGACGGACAGCATTTGAACTGCAAAATGGCAGTTCGAGGGCAGTTCTGATGCATCAAAACTAAAAACCAACCGTACATTCCACTTGCAGTTGGCGTGCAGTTCTGTAGACCGCAAACCGACTGCAAGCTAGCTGCACTGCACGGTTGGTTTGCAGTTACGTCAAATGCATCAGAACTACAATACAGTTCTATTGCCGTCGTATTGCAGTTGGTCCATCTGCTGGACTGAACTACAACCGTGTAGCTTGTAGCCGGTGTGCGGTCGATAGGACTGCACGCGTAATGCAGTTACGTCAACTGCATCATAAATGCCCACGAACTGCCATTTTGCAGCTGGGTTGCAGTTCAAATGCTGCCCGTCTGAATCGGCCCTTAACTGTAACTTCAGAACAGAAGGACTCTTGTTTTCAAGTCGACAAATAACAATACCGATTGCCGATTGCCGATTGCCCTGTATAAAGGATTCTTAATTCCTATTTTTCATCACTAGGATCATAAGAAAAAAACTTAACAAAATCTTAAACGTTAAGCCGAGTAAGCACTAGCGACCCGTTACTGTAACTGCTGCACGTAACATTGTGACGTGTACGGGGTTCGCGAGCCCCCCCACTAGAAGCTCGTTACCCCATTATCAATTGCTCAGTTTGGGGGCAAACGTCACAATAGGGTAGTCTGGGGACTAAATGGAACGGTGATCATTAACACGATATAAATTAAACTATAATAACAAAATACTTACAAGTCTTTTTAATTATCAAAGTAGATTTTTCGTTAACTGAGTATTTTGTAACAAATCAGAAGTTGATCTGACTAAACCGTTGTAATGATAAAGTTGTTGTAAACCACATTAGAAATAGATTTTGGAAGCTCTAATGAATCAAACTATTATAACGGAGGCCAAAAATACAATATTGAAAACATACAGAGCAAGCTATAAAAATTACTTCTACACGAAAGGTGACGAAAAATATATGAAAAGTTGAGATTTCTATTAAAAAAAGGGACGGATTTGCCACTTGCGTAACGTTAACGATCTTAATGCAGGGCAAGAAATACACATAAATCCAAGCAACCGTTACAAATCCTGCTTTGGGAACCACTCAATTGACTTACAAGTAATGTATATCGTGAATGCCTGATTGTAAAACAAAAAACCGTTACCAATACACTATGTTGTAGTGTTAATGAACACCGTTCCATTTAGTCCCCAGACTACCCTATTGTGACGTTTGCCCCCAAACTGAGCAATTGGTAACGGGGTCTACTTGTTACTGTAACCGCTACGGTAACAGTTAGAGCTCGGCTAGAGACACACTGGACGACAAGTGACAAAATTCAAGTTCTAGTACAAACATACTACAACAGATTTTAGGCAATAAATTAGGCTGTTACAGAACCTGCTAAATACACCCTCGTCATCATCTCCACTCACCAACAGCTGAGTTAATAAAGAAGAAGAAATAAATATTGTCAAAAAGTCCTAGGAACTAAAACAATAGGCAGTATTATTGAACCTGGCAATATTTTTCAATAAATCCTTGCTGAGTTATTATATTATTATTTTATATAAAAATACTCTTGTCTACGAAACCCAACACCAATAAAAAAAAATACACAGACAATTAAATATATTTATAAATAAATAAGGTCAGACTAGTACTCGGGTTAACAAGTCTTATAAAATCAGACTATAGAGACTCCCGCATTGTCATTAATGTCATTATACATTCAATATAAATAACTAATACTAGTAGAGAATATAAGTAAACTACCCAATAACTCTGTATAACGAGCAATGGTTATTACGATTTTGTACTTTAGTTTAAAACCCTTTTTAATTACATTCATTTGGTTGGAAGGCAAAAATAACACTTTTGAATATATATGTCTAATGATAAACCGAATTTCAAGTATTAGCAGCCATCAGATCACTACCATTCACTATACAATCACTAGCAATGTATATTTTACTACCTGTAGAACTCTGCACGACATCACACGCTGCTATTTCAGCATAATTCACGCCACCAATCACATATACCAACACACTCTTAGGCTTAAGAGGAAACGTGTTACCTAATTTAATGTCATTCTTCAGTAATTTAACCAAATTCTTTGCATCCCTGCAACCAAACTCCAAATCACCGTGTATTTTTAAATTCGAAAGCTTTTCGTTGAACGTTTCCATTCCCATTTTGAGGTTATCTAGCATTTTTCCGCCTACCTTCAAGTCGGGTAAAGCAGACAGTTTCATTATTACATCCAGTAAAGAATCCGAAGTTAGAACAGTGTTACACAGTACTGATATCAACGGTACATAACCTCCATTAAAAACATAGCTCGGTGAAGACTTATTAATATTATCTGGCTGAGATGGCAATTGTTTCAATTTGTTAGCTGTAGTTTGAAAACTATTTTGCCACTTAGGCAGCCTGTCACTTAAATTACCTAAGTTTGATATGTTGAGAGACAATTTCAAACTCGTAGGTTGAATTAGGAACCCAGCAGTGACTAGATTGTTGAAGATATACAGAAATTTATAACCAAAGGCGAGTAAATACTTATTTACAAGTGAATTGTATTCATCATAAGAGAAACCTTGAGTTAGACTAAGCAAGCACATGAGACGCAAGCTGTTGTAAATATGTATATCTGTCCCAAAGTTTTCATCCACAAAAGTGAAATTTGACTTTTTGTTCTTGTTATTCAACATCTCAGTCTCAGTTAATTTGAGATTTTCAAACTTGTTACTCATTTCTGAAATTATAGTTTCGCAAGCCAACACATGGTTGACTAAGCTCTGCTTGAAAAGAGCCACTTGCTGCAACTTTGTTGCCACAAAATGCTTTATTTCTTGAATTCCTAAGGCTTTAATATCTTCATTTTTCAATAGTTTTGCTTTTGAGCTTAAAACACTTAAAACTTCAGAGAAATGTCTATGTTTAATCTCGCCATAGAGACTATCTATGGAACTGTCTAGAGTTAAGATTGTATTCTTCACCTGTGCATTTTCTTCTTCAAAATCAAAATTCAATTTCCCTTTCTTAATCTTAGTATCTTTGACATTTAACTCTAAATGACCGCAAGTAATATTAAATATCTCACTTAATAAACCACTATAAGTAGCTGGCGTTAAAAGGGTTGAGGCATAATCCTGACTCCTATCAACCACAATCAATGCACCAATTTCATTAGAACTTTCATCGGGCAGAAAATCTCTAGCGTAAGTCTCATTATAGACTTGCAAAATATCCAAGACACTGGCGGATAATTTCCCAACAGAAAACATAGCTCTAGGCTGACCTGTGACATGGAATAAACTCCATAAGGCCATAGAAATACTTGACAATAAAGAGTGGTTTTGTTCTACAAATAATTGCTTAAATAGAAATGGTAACTCTAAACTAAGTAGTTGCTCATCCAGAGCCATCAGTTCCCATGTAAACGAGTGTAGTTTGACTACACCATAGAGACCTCTATTTTCTAATAACGAGTCGTAAGAGCATACAACCTTAGGAACTATTATTATGTGAAAGCTGTTGCTGTCGGATAATGATGTATTTTGGCTGAGCACTGATGATATTTGATCGAGGACGCACTTGTATTTCTGAATGCAGGCCGGTATTAAGTATACACGGGTTTGGTTAGCTGTGGGGCCCAATTGTGGGTCCATTTTGTAGATTTTATCGATGCCATGTTGTCTGTAATATAAAAAAGTCGTAGACTCAATTTAGCAAAGCTTTTAGCCATCAAACGAGTATATATTCACTCATTATTTCTAACGTAAAAATGGTCCTTACCGCAGCCAAATGACTCCACAAACTCTTTCCAAAGGCTTGATAAGTGAGGGGTCAATAATGAGGTCCTTTCTATCCCCACAAAGCGATAATATCCTTTCTAAATTGCTTTGAGATATGACACTCAAAGAATTCAGTTTTAACGAAAGAGGCTGATCCATGTTCCAATATTTTCAGGGCCTTATATAAAACAGCAGACACTTAAAAAGGAAGACACGACCCGAGACTTTTATTTAGTCTTAAAATTCATTGAAAACATCGCAAAATATATAAGGCAACAACTGGGAAACAATAACATTTACTCCAACCACAGACCAGACTACTAACTCTACTAAGGGATATAACGTGTACTCCAACTGGACAAGACGTCTGTCAAAATTTAGTGACATGACACATGACAATTTCGTGACAGACAGACGCAAGTTGCTGCCAACAATAAACTTTATTTTACGCTAGCAACATTTGTGATCCATTTGTTTCAATTTACGTGATTTAGCTTGTATAAATCAATCAATATGGTTAAAAATCAACTCACACTTAAATTATAACATACTTTTAAACCGTGTTTAAACAAATTGTTATTACTGTAAATAAAAATATTAGGTGAAAATTGCATCGATTTATTCAACATACTTCACGACAATTTCCGGTCATGCGCGTACTTAACTTGTCGCAGTCGTAATTTCCTCCCCCTCCGCCCTTCACCGCGGAGCTGTCTGTCGTCGTCGTATAACGAAAATTTGGAAATGGCTTCAAGAATTATCAGGAAAATCGTAAGTTTGTAGCTCGGTGTTCTGTTTCTAACATTCCTTACGCATAGCGCATGTAATTATTAATTTGTTAGTCCAAAGACACCGTACGCTTTTATTCTTGCATTCCAAAAATAGACTAAGTATAGTTATGTCGAAGAATTACATAAAAGTGCTTTTGAAGCCTTTTCGTGAGAGTAAAGTGTTAGGAAGTTTAGTGAAATGGTTCGAGGGTGGCGCGGGGGACGGTCTCGGAGGAGCTGAGGTCGGGGTGAAGGAGGTTGAGTGTGTTTTTCGGTGTTTTTTTTATTGTTATGTGATTTGGAGGTTATACGAGGGGTTTTCTGGTCATCCTTAGGTTCCGGTAAGCAAGGCCGGGGCGGCGCAATACAGCTCGGGGGTGCGGCGGGTGACGCTCATCCCAGGCCACGGCATCGGCCCCGAGATCACGGTAGCCGTGCAGAAAATATTTGAGGCCGCCAAGGTACCCATTGAATGGGATGAGGTGGACGTCACAGCTGTTAGGGTAAGCCCTTGGGATTTCTATTATGAACTTCGTTTATTCAACAAATAATTGAACATTAATGCTAAGTGTCATTAATATATTAGACTTTACAAAAACAGCCATTGATTTTCTTTTATTATTTTTTACACAGCGAAAGATGATTAATTTTTTTAAGCTTCTGCGATTTAGGAAGGTTAAATTTATAAATTGTATCTTCTTTTTAGGGGCCTGATGGACAGTTTGGCATTCCCCAAAAGGCCATAGACTCTGTAAACCAAAACAAGATCGGCCTCAAGGGGCCACTTATGACCCCGATCGGCAAAGGATACCGCTCACTCAACTTGGCCCTGCGTAAGGAGTTCGACCTTTATGCCAATGTGAGGCCTTGCAAGAGTTTGGAAGGGTATGTATTCTATACTATGTTACTATTATTTTTATAATCTTAACAAAGTTGCATCCCGCTGTCTGTCCCTCTGCATGTACACTTAGTCCTTTCAAACTATGTAATAGTTTTTAATGCAGTTTCCTTCAATAGATAGAGGAAGGTTTTTACGTAAAGATAATCTTAATTATGAATGGGTGTTACAGAAAACTCATTTAAACTAAAGTTACGAGTTAGTTCGGTGGCTGTTATTGACTAAATTTTATGCCCATTCCTAATATTCAAACCACCAATAGATTTTGTTAAAAGATCAAGTTAAAGTTAGACACATTTCATTTTTCAGGATAATGACACAGACTCTTTAAGGTTTAATTTTTAAACCGACTTAAAAAAAAAGATGTTTCTGAATTTGTCGGGATCTTTGTTTTTTTTTTAATGTATGATCCTTGATACACGGAGACCACTTATGTGTATATAAGATAGTGCAAGGCACATGAAATTTTCGATATGTTTTCTTCCATCAACGGTGTCCTACACAAGATACAACTTTAGCATTTTCACAAATTATTAATGACTAAGTTTAGTTAAGTTCTTTGAAATTTTATAAAGATTTGATATTTCTAATTATTTTTCTCAAAAAATTTACGCACCTGTTAATTTCAGTGCCATGCAGGCCCCACTGTTAATTACCATACCTCATAGCGTAGCTCATATGGTACCTATTTATCGTCTAGCCTGGTGTTGGAGGCTATTAAAATTGTTTTAGCTGTGGTTGTCAAAAGTTTAAATATATATGCTTATTTGTTCTGAGAATGTATAAACAAAATATTTGTTATGAAGTAATTTGAGGTAATTTTCTTATATTTTCCTTATTGACTGACCAGAGCATAATGACAAAGCCGTTTACGAACTACAATTTCTATTTTCAATTTACTTTGGTATGTAATATTTTACTTTTCTCCTTTACTTAATCACTTGTACATACAGCTATGTGGTTGATTTAATGTTTACCTACTTAATAGAGTTCGGCTGGCTAATGCTATCACCCTTGCACTTGCAACTGCCAGTATATCTATCACTTGGGTTTCATACAAAAACGGATATAGCCAAACTACATTGAGAAAATAGAAGCACTGTACAGCTTTATGGCAGTGTTGGGCACTCAAGAATAAAATAATTATTTGAATGAAGATTCGTAAGAATAAAATCATTTCGATTTTATTCCTGTCAAAGTTATTCAAATAATTTCGTCGGGAATAATTTGTACGTGGGAAAATTTATTCATGATTTTTTATTTTGAATAAAAGTATCTGAATAAGAATACAGTAGGTAAATGTAACTTACGTAACATTTACGTACAGTACAGGTAGAAACTCTAGTACTCTGGTCTAATTTATACCCACTATGCTATCTTAATTAAATCTTGTAAATCGAATGTTATATGCTTTGGTCCTCCTATTGTTTTTACATTGAGAACCAGTGTAACCATGCTGTAGCCATAAAGTATGTATACATATTTACGGAGTTTTTTGCAGTATACATACTGTATAGTATACGTTACTGACCTTCACTGTATAGTGGAACTCATAATTGGCTACATTGAATTAAAGCAAGACATCAAAGTACTTACTTAATAATTATTTAAATTATGACAATTCATTTTTTTTGTCCGTGTCGCTTTCAACATTTATTACAAAGTTAGAGCATGGTGATTTAAAGGTTTTCTTATATTTAAATTTGCTCGTATTTTTAGACAGTATGATATTGATAACAAAAGAAAATAAATAGCACCTGCTCATAAGAAGCACCGCCTGCTGCACGTGTTTACAAAGATTCAAAGAATTTCCCCGCCACGGCTTAACCCTATTGTTATTGCTAATGCCTGTGAGTCATAGGTTGTAATGTAACAAGTTAAAATAAATAAATGCCGCGACTTTCTGCTAATTTAGTGATAAGCGTGGACCACATAAGGGTTTTTTGCTACCTGCCGTCATTTATTATCTCTAATGTTTTCCGCAAATGTAAAGGAGATACAAAGCGGAAGGGTAGGAATAATAAATCAAATCTACCTACAATTCAGTTGTCTGTTAGTAATGCACTTGTTAGCATCTTATCGGTACTTATTGTGAATAATGATAATGTGTAATTATGTCAGAATAGTAGCACGTGTCCCTCCGGGTACACCTGCTCGTGAGCTCTTTGTCTCGTTGCGGATAATGACAGTGGCATCACAGTACATTTTGAACATAGCGTTCTGCATTAGAAAAAATATTAACTCTTTCCCAGTAAGATCCGACCCACTCATAGGTTTAAGAAATAATCACGCCGGAAAACTCAAGACGGTGACCTGTAAACTGGCTCAGTCTACCAAAACTACCCACGTAATCGGCCCGAAAATTTACAACGCTTTACCTGACGGCATCAAAAAATTGACGATTGAAGTGTTTACCACTACTTTGCAATTAGATAATCATACTTATATATAGAAAACCCCCAAGCAACGGTCAGAAACACTCATTCAAATATTGATGCTTTAGGTTAGCTCGAGTACCACACAAATATTTGTCCTGACCGGAAACCGAATGCGCGACCGCTAGCTTCGTATGCAGTGTCACTACCAACTAGGCCAACTACATTATCAGTTGTAGCCTGTGGTTGTACGAGTAGCATACCAGAAAATTGCTTTACTTTAGTAATAAAATATGTAAGAACGCAAGTTTGAGCGCCTCTTTCCTACCGGTCGAGATGACGGACGTTGGCCAAAATTTGTTTTTCGTGAGGTCGAAATAGGTAGGATAAGGTTATAACTTATAAGTTAGTACTGTAGCAAACCCGAAGGGCCAAGCCACCCAGAAATAGGAGCTCCGCTTATACTGAACTCAGTCGACGCCATCAAGTAAATTTCTGGAATAGGGAAAATTGTGATAGGACAAAACCCCACAAGGGGAAAAAACGACTGATAACGTAATTTGCAATTAAAACATATATAAAACGTATACAAATGGACTGCACGTACATACGTAACATTTATTATGTTAACTGTTTTATAAGACCGACCTCAGTGACCTCATTAAACTATTTCCTCGTTTATTAAACTTTATTTGTGCCAGACTTGCGTCTGCTGCTGATAAGAGAGAGACTAGTAATTCAATGGTCTGCGTAGCAGCACTCGAAGTCCACACCTTCAAAACAAGCTGATAGCACTCATAATGTAATCTTAAGAGGATACGTACAGATAATGACGCATAAACGTCTAAACTTCTCTATAAATGTTTACTTGTTTTTAAGATTTCAATACATCGATATTGATTAGAATGAATAGGGTATCTAGTATAGGTATCTAGTTAGGAAGAATCTACATAATTTCCCAACGAACATTGATAAGCCAAAAGCAACCAGGAGCACAGGAAAGCTCAAAACCACATTTTATAGACTGGCCTTCAAAATCATTCTTAGGAAGTTGTATAAAATTCTACAATAAAATTCCAAAAAGTATTACTGAACTTACTGACTCTAAATTTAAATCTGTCGTAAAACAAAAACTAATTTCCCGGGCATATTATAAAGTAAACGATTATATCATGGATAGGGATGTTTGGCAGTGAGTCGTCCGTCCTGCATGAGTAGATAATCTACGCATAAATTTACCTACGCTTAAAAAAGGTGCACCGCACCTACTGTGCAAAAATAGTGTGATATTGTAAACTTTTTATAATTATTATGTAATGATGTAAACCTTTTTCCTGAAAAAAATATACCTTGCCGAGTTTCTTACGCCGGTTCTTCTCGGGGCAATGGTTTTATTTTTCGAACCGGTGGTAATGCTTTTTGACATTCATAGGTGCATTATATTATGCCTAAATTGAAGAATAAAGAACTTTGACTTTGACTTTGACTTATATCATTAGATCCCACTAAAGGTTGTCGCAGGCTCGTAACATATTGGAAAGTGAGCTTTGATTTGTGTTAGTACGATTTACATATTAATAACTCAACGGGTTCGAACAAAATTATGCATACGGATAGTCAATTTCCTAGATTAGTCCGTTTTATACAATGTTCATCTAAAGGGGCTTCTAAACGGGCCATGGTTTGCTGCAATGTGTGGCCGGCAACTAGTGCTATCTTACTCTTACTTCTTATGTTAGAGCAAGATGCGTATAGTTGCCGGCCACACATGTTGCCACGTGCATGTTGCACATGTTGCCGTGAAAATGTTGCTCCTTTAGAAGCCCCCTAATACTGGAAAACGCCCGCGACTTCGTACGCATAGAATTACATTTCCGCTACTTCAAATAATTAATTCCCTCCTAATTTCAAGTCCGAAGGTCCAGCGGTTCCGGCTGTGCGTTGGATCGATGACCCAGTCAGTTACTTCTTTTATATTATATAAATGATGTTATGTTTCTTTGATCACCTATTCACACAAAATCTATATACTAATGGTAATTTTTATTACCAGATTTGGTATTTGCCTTATAAAGGGCTACAAGAGATATTAACTGACACGTCAAAACAGTTTTTGGGATGTCTAAAATCAATCTGGATTACTGCCAATATTCTATATTTCATTTATTTACATTCTTATTATAAAGTGGGTCGGTTCTTATTACTAGTGTACATTCACCAGCAATAATGTACTATCCAACATTGCACTTATAAACCTGATTCGCTCTTATGCCTCTAGTGATACAGACGTACCACATATTTCTTTGTGCCATCATACATTATGGTATAATTGAGGGTGACTGTACCAGTTCTAAAAAACAATAATATGATAGGTAGATACAGTCGTATCGTTGGCACCTGACCAATTTTGCCGCTTCAACTTTATTTAGTATATAATAAAAATCCTGCGAAGCTCCGCTAAGTGTTGACAATTGGTCGCTTTACCCTTTAAAAAAATTAGTTAAGTCCGAGTCGCC
Source organism: Acleris sparsana (assembly GCA_923062465.1). Classification (NCBI taxonomy): domain Eukaryota; kingdom Metazoa; phylum Arthropoda; class Insecta; order Lepidoptera; family Tortricidae; genus Acleris; species Acleris sparsana. The sequence continues at coordinate 1,778,751 of OV281302.1, read as the reverse complement.
CAACTTACATTTTGCCTATTTTTATTATTTGTTGTTCTTTCGGGCCTGCACTATAATTACACCATTATTGACGCTTTAAAGTTGATCTGCCTTAAAGTTTTTCACGCGTTATCACCGTTTGATGATTCACCCTAGAACAAATATAATCAACTTTTTTTTGTACGGGAACCCCTTCATCATCATCATCATCATCAGCCCGGGGGCGGCCACTGCTGGACAAAGGCCTCCCCCAAAGAGCGCCACAAGTCACGGTCTTGAGCCGCTTGCATCCAGCGGCTCCCCGCGATCCTAACCAGGTCGTCAGACCTTATTACCGCCTTATTACCTACTATTATTATTTGCTAGGATTTCCGCCGTTATAGACACAAAATCTGTAATCTGCTATTACGGATAATAAATCTCTTTAAAGCTAGACCGGACGGAGAACAAGGACACAGATTGATCTAGTCCCAAACTCAGCTCTAGGCTTGTATGGGCTCTATGGTTACTAGACAAGGATCTACTTCTCACCGTAAAAAGGAAGTACACACTTTGTTGTAAGGTGTCACATATTTCCTAGTCATCGTAATCATCTCTATTCAGCATAAACGGTGTGTCAAACATAAATTAGCACCACCAGCCACAAGTACCAGTAATCGACTAGAAGGCTGAAACAATGTGCTATATAAGTGCCTTGCCTTATCAGTATCACGTTGCAGAATTCTAGTTATATAATAGTGTCTAGTTACGCCTATAGATGTATCTGCAAAGTTACTGGTTTAATGTTGCTAATCAGCAAGGCTATTGAGTTAAAGACTGTTATACGATGATAGAATGAAGTTAACCTACCGCCAAACAGCAGTGTTCGCATTGTTGTGTTCCGGTTTGGGGATAAGACAGCCGGTGTAATGACTAGCATAGAGGCATTCCATCTTAGTCCTCAGGGTTGGCAGCGCATTTGCAGTCTTAGGCTTGCAGTCTTGTGAATGCGAATGTCTATGGGTCACAGTTTCCACTTACCATCAGGTGGCCTGTGTGCTCGTCAGCCTTCCCTATGCCATAAAAAAAAAGTTATATGATTTATGCTTAATTTTTACGCCACATTAAGTACGATATGCGATAAGTACACGTGCTTATTACTTGCACGTAGGTATGCTATTATTCAGCTGAATGCTACTTAATAGCGCTTGGCGACGCGGTTATACTGGGCCGCTATTCTAGGTAGTAAAAACCATACTGTCTGACTGCTTTTGGTATTGTTTTTAACAATCAAAACGTTGACAATACGACAACAGGCCTAGTAACATGGTTGCGTCTATATCGCGTGTCAAATGTGGATAAAGCATCCGTCGCTCTGCTCCCTACGGAGAAAAGGCATAAGTGCAATTAATTCATTGAAGCATTTTAAACTCTCAACGGTTATAATAAGGTTGGAAATGCAATACAATTCATATAGAAGATGCGCCTTTTTTCCGTAGGAGGGCAGCACTGTCGTTCTTATTTACGTGTCAAAAGGTGACGGATGCCTTATCCAAACTTAGCTAAATGCTACTTAATAGCGCTTGGCGACGCGGTTCTACTGGGCCGCTATTCTAGATGGCAAAAACCATGTCTTTGTCGTGTTATGGTATTGTTTTTAACACGGCCGCCACGTACAGTCAGCGTCATATAGTTTGTAGTATCCAAAGTAGCCATATAGTTCGTTACACGCCCTTGTTACTACGGTAATAATGACGTGTAACGTACTATTTGGCTACTTTGGATGCTACCAACTATATGACGTTGACTGTACATAAGAAAAATCAAAACGTTGACAATACGACAACAGGCCTAGTAATACGGTTGCGTCTATATCGCGTGTCAAATGTGGATGAAGCATCCGTCACTGTCGTTCTTATTTACGTGTCGAAAGGTGACGGATGCCTTATCCAAACTTTGTCACGCGATAAACGCAAACATGCTACGGCCCCTGGTCAAACACGATATATTTACCGCCTAGCGACAGCGGTACTTCGTAAATTCAATCACTTATTATACTGACAAGCGAGGTGTTTAAAAATACGCGATCAATTATTTTAATTCGTCAACATCGTCGCTAGGTTTGTGCTAATGTAGTATTTATGTAAATAAGTGTAATACGTGTCTTTATGACACAGGCATTATATTAGATTGAACAGAGTATGTAGTAAGCTTGGGGGAGGCCTATGTCCAGCAGTGGATGCCATTCGGTTAAAATAATGATCACCATTACTCGTAGTTACCCTGCGTACGAAACTACACTCAGGAGCAAAAAAACGGGTCAGAGTGCGTTTTTCATACTAAAGAGGCTATTTCGAAGCCTTTGTTCCTCGCCAGGGAATGCTTTTAGTGAAATCTGATGATGGATACCCCGAGCATCGATACAGGACTTCCAGAGTGCATAGGATACCCAACTGAATGAATAGGCGGTTAACGCTGAAATTGTGCATGTTCAGAAAAACATTTAAAATTGCAATAAAATGTAAGGAAATCCAAGTGCTGACCCAAACTCTCCCGCTGTGGTGTTAACTGATTGCGCGATCAGTTAGGTATCTTAAGAACTTTTGACCTCCTCTATTGAACCTTGGAGTATGCACCATTAAACCTCACTCAAAACATCCCCTGGCGAGGAACCAAGGCTTCGAAATAGTCTCGTTTGTATGAAAAACGCACTCTGACCCGGTATTTTTGCTCCTGAGTGTAGTACCGGTCCCGTATGGCGTATGCGATGAGCGCGATTTTGTATGTATTTTATTTACCTACGCATTTTCATTGCAAATTATCCGCTGATTAGCAACGGACTACGTACCTATTCTGAGCGTAGTGCCAACATTCTATTAGAAATTGTACAAAGGCCGTATTATGGCTGTCAAAACCTGACACGTTCCGAGTACTCAGGGTTGACAAAGCATTTTTGAGTCTTACGATAGTAGTCTTGAGAAGTCAAATGTCTATGGGTCCCAGATTCCATTTACCATCAGCCTCTTTCACCGTGACAATGATAGGTGACAGGTGACAATTTTGTATGCATTGCAGGGAATAATTTTTCACATCTGTATTCTATGTAACTGCGCCTTGTACACTAAAATGTCACCAGTTCTTGTCACGATGGTGATATTGTGGACAGGTGCCCTATGAGCTCCATTGCCTTGTTCTTGCCGTAAAAATTGGGGGTTGGGTTGGGAGGAAGACTGATGCAGGTGTGCGCCACGCCAGCCCGTCGCATCGTACCCCGCCTCTCCCATTATGAGAGTTTGCCTCATCACCTAATGGCTATATCATTAATGTAATATTGACTAAATCACTGCACTAAATCCTTACGTCAGCTTTTCTTGAGATTTCTCGGAGCTCGCGCGCGGTACAAACTTTACCTTTTTCACTGACTGTAACTTATCAGAGCTTAAATCCCCATAATTAATACCTCCTCTTCTCTTCCAGCATCAAGACCCTATACGACAACGTGGACGTGGTGACCATCCGCGAGAACACCGAGGGCGAGTACTCCGGCATTGAGCACGAGATCGTCGACGGAGTCGTGCAGAGCATCAAGCTGATCACGGAGGAGGCCAGCTTGAGGGTCGCCGAGTTCGCGTTCATCTACGCGAGGGACAACAAGAGGAAGAAGGTCACCGCCGTCCACAAGGCTAACATCATGTGAGTACAATATCGAGACCTGTAGGAAGGTAGAACAATAGATAGGTGTTCGTCAAGGCTGGTGTTATGCCTGGGGATCGAAGTCCTTTAGGATCCTTCATTGAAGTTATAGGTACGTATGCAGAACACACTGTCAGATTTAGCTGCATATACCGACACAGAAGGCGCTGCCTTAGATGGTTATTGTCGTGTGTCTTGATCTTCTGCTTGCTACATACTATATGGCCATAATAATGATGCGTAAACATATTAGAATTAATGTGGGTGAGTAGGCAGATTCGAATTTTACCGTGAATGTACAGTCGTTAATAAAACACTTGAGAAGGTGGATTGCTTTTTATTCGATTTCTCGGTACCGTAGCATTGGCGCAGTCGGTAGGATATGAAGCTACGCTCGCAAAGGATCTGATTTCATGCTGAGCCGAAGGATCTCCGGAAGTCGCCTTCCAGGATCTCCTGACAGCTTGCCGCTGAGCGAGAAAATACAAGATGTGCTAACCGCTCTGCTTGCACAGAACAGCATGAAAAAGAAGGCCACTGCTGTGTACATGGCCATCGTCCCCGGTCGTTTTTGTAATTCCCGAAATTGAAGTATTTGTCTCTGTAAGCCCCCCAGCTAATGCACTCATCTCGTCTCTCCCTCTCTCTCTCTCCCTCTCTCTCTCTCTCTCTCTCTCTCTCTCTCTCTCTGTCTCTCTCTCTTTAGAGTCACTCATGAGAGTAACAGAAATAGTTTAATGGAGTGAATTTTAACCCTCGCCTCAACTTGTTTGCAGGCGTATGTCCGACGGTCTTTTCCTGCGGTGCTGCCGCGACCTGGCCAAGAAGTACCCCGAGATCAAGTTCGAGGAGCGCTACCTCGACACCGTGTGCCTCAACATGGTGCAGGATCCCTCGAAGTTCGACGTACTGGTCAGTACATACACACACATGAACACACTCAAGGTGGCACGCAACTATTGTGACTAACGGTCTCACAGTTTCCTGACATTACATAAGTTATTAGGTTGTAATACATATGCAAATTCAAAAATTACTTATGCAAGCTAAGAGAGTTAATTTTAGTTACGAACATTGCTCTGTTAAAATTTCAACATGCCTCAAAAACATTTTTTCAGATTGATTGAAAAATATTTACATACTCAATTTTAGGCCCGACTGGCTCTTTTTTTTAAATGTCTCAAAATGCGTTGAGATCTTTTTTTGCCAAAACAAAATCACTAGTTTAAAAAATCATAACTCTGTTTAGCCCCAATACCCTTCAGTTAGGTCGGCCTCTTTGTATTTAAATATCATTAAAGAAGTAAGAAGTTTCCACGGAGCCGCAAACACCTCTACTCAAAAACGCTTGACAGCTCTTGGACTATTATGATTTAGAACTGCTTCAACACCTATGACAATGACACCTCCTGTAAAGTCTTTCCTGATAAGCAACCTGCGCCCCTGACCCAGTTGTTTATAAGCGAAGGTGACTGCTGACCATCACCTTAACCTTATATAAATAAAGTCTAATAATGCGACGTCTCCGCAGGTGATGCCCAACTTGTACGGCGACATCATGTCCGACATGTGCTCCGGCCTGGTCGGCGGGCTGGGGCTCACTCCCTCGGGCAACATCGGCAAGAACGGCGCGCTCTTTGAGTCGGTTAGTATTAAACTAAGTAGAATTAGGCAAAGGTATTTATTTATATGAAAAAAAATAGATGTTCCAGGTGTTTGGTGCCTATAGCAACACAATAAACTAAGTAAAATGTATGAGACTACCGTCGCTTAAATACAGAAGATATGAATTCTGTCTTTTCTACATTTGCAACATACTCGTACTTTTACGATACACAAATTACTTTGGTTTGGTTTAACTTTATTTTATTGCGGAAAAAACAACGCTAAAACTTTCTGTCAACTTATACTTGGGATATAGGGTGATCCTAATGATGTACTTTTTTGCAAATGAAGCAAGGATTATAAAAATAGCAGATGAATAAAAAAAACATTTTTGGAAAGTCTATGAATTAAGTATATTATATTACGTGCTGTTAATACTGTCACAGGAATTGTCCTTAATCAACCCAAGTGTATTAATAGTGAAATGTTTAATTTTTTTATTGTAATTATTATAACTAGTGAGTAAAATCAATCAACAGTAAAATTATAATGAATTCAACATTTTGATTCAATTCTATCAGTTTTACTTTATACATGTTTATACGTACCATTTATACAGTGGATGATGGATTCGGCGTAAGTCTGTTTCAATAGAATATCTGCGTGTTCACTAACCGGTGTGGAATTGTGGATCATGTCCGAACACTAACAAATGAATATGTTTGTCAATTTAAATGAATGCATGTCTCTTAGTCGTGTTTGTCTTTAAAACCTACATTGTTTTATACAAGTGATAGATGTTTTAATAATTTCAAAATCATAAGCTCATTACATTATCATCTTGATTTAAGAATTAAAACTAGATGAAATAAACTGATGATCAATTTATACTGATGACTCCTGCGTTTTTATCGACGTTATCTTCATCGCGCCAGCGGTTCCTCGAGCAACCATTAAGTTGTTACAAACTACGTAAAATTTATTATAAATATTACCTAAACCCAAAGTGCACTTAAGCACTACTTCAGTTTAAGCTATTAATTTCAAAAAGTATCCAGTAATATTGTTGTTTACTTTATCGCCTTAGCGGTGTCACTGCATTTTTATGTAGGAAACGATCGCACGACATCAAAATAGTAAATTGTTGTACGTTGTTGCACTTTTGATAAACACCTAAATGTGTCTTAGTGAATGGCTCAATTGCATTGTTTCGTACGGCCTACCGGTGTCTATACAAGTCCCAAACAGACCGACTAACGTGGCGATCAACATATCCGGGCCACTGTCTTTGTGTTCACACCACATCGTTCACGTAACGCAGTTCGTCAGATCGTTCACCTATCCTATAAGGGCTATTCGCGTAAGAACGCGATGCGACGCGAAAAAATCAAATTCGCGTTTCTGAAATGTAATACGTGCATTCTTAAGTAGGACACTGGGTTATGAGGTAATCGTAAACGCTAACAAATCCATTCGACTGCAGTCTTCTTTACACAGGTTCGTCGACACCGTACAACCCAATTGCATACGCCAAACGGACAAATGTAATTGTATCATGCAATTAGCTCTAATCTGTGTATTCATCCCTGGAAATCAAAATAACCAACAACCCCTCAAACAGGGTCCTATTCCAAAAACCTTTACATGTGTACAAGTCAAGAATGACAACTTTTTGTGAAAACTGCCTTTTTACGGTTGACCAGTCATTTTGGAATCGTTGTCAATCAAATGGAATGTCGAAATTTTGATCATGTTGAAATGGCGTGACGACAAATGACTGGACAAAAATCCAATCGTCGTTATCAGTCCCAAATTATTTGGCAGGACGCCTCGCCTCACTGACCCGATACACCGTGAGTGTCCAGCTTAAGAGAAAACATTCAAATTGTACACTTGTAAAGTTTTCTGTTGTATGTATCTCATCGTAACCCCATCGTAACGCATGCAACTAACCTTCCAGGTACATGGAACTGCCCCGGCTATCGCAGGCCAGGACAAGGCCAACCCCACAGCCTTGCTGCTCTCCGGAGTCATGATGCTCCGGCATTTGGGGCTCCATGAGCAAGCGGAGCAGATCCAAGCAGCTGCCTTCACTGTCCTGCGGCAGGGATCAGTTCTCACCGAAGACCTGGGAGGAAACAGTACGTGCACTGCGTATACTAATGAAATTATAAAGAATTTAAATTAGATTGTTTTGGTTGGTCGCCGTTTGATGTTGAGAATAGGGGAAGTTAAAATAGGCTATATTGTTTGCTATAATAATTTTTAGTGATAATGTGTTTTTCAGCCTATATGTAACCTAATCTAGCCTTATCTTCACGTAAGATTTAAAACAAGTGCAAGTGTTTATGATTCCAACTATTTGAAAATTACCTAAAAAATATTAATAAAGACATTATGACTAAGAAAAAATATGGGAAACAACAGGATTCCTTTAGAATACCATGGAGATTAAGATCATGTTTATTTTCAACGGAAGCATAGAAATTGCCGTTTATTGTTTGGCTAAAAAGGGTTTCATAGGTGGAGCTACAATATTTTGAAGTGACATCAACTAAACTAGGCAGCATTTTTTTTTTTTAAATTGGATCATGTTGCTAATTACACTACAAACAGTCTATATTTTTTTTTGCTAAACGCTATATCTAAATGGAATTGTATTCGTTAGTTATCGATATTAATTATGTTTGAAACAATTTAAAGCTCAAATTTGTAATTGATGCCTTTTTCCCATGGTGTTTTTTTAGGTTATTTTTTTATTAAATCGAATAAACTGTAAGAATAATGGTATGAACACCTAACGATCTGATTTTTACACAATACATAATCTTTTTGAAAAGTACAGCATACGAAATAATGTTACATATTCCGTCATAGACGCAAAAGCAAGACTTACAATAAGAAACGGTGACCAAAGCAAGTCTGTTAACAAATAGTTCAATGAATAGATCAAATTGTTAAGTAAAAGCATCATTTATTGTTTGACACAGTAGCGAATTTACCTTATTTGTAGAGATAAGAGAGATAAGATAGATTCGAGATCTCGTTGACGTTACTGCCAAAGATAATGCTGAGATTTGCAATACAGACAATGTGGATAGTTCATTTCAAGTATTTAATAGAAAAACATAACTCGTATTATGGATTTAGTTGGATTACATTGTGTGAAAGGTTGAGAGCAAAGTCACCACAGGACAATAGGCTATTTGACTAATTTTAGAAAACGTTTTTAAATGATTCTTTATCACATAACAAGCACACTACATTGATATTTCCTTAAGATTCTACTGTATTATCAATAAAAATGTAAGTTAAAGTTTAAATTTTCAAAACAACGCCAAAAACGCTGTTTCTATCTATGGCGGACTAGTGTGACGTCACACGCAAGTAAACAAACAAGTTCATTTGACAGCTTAGCATATGAAGTGAATTTGGGGTTTGTTTTGTTTACTTGCATGTGACTTCACATCACAGATTATAAAGTATTTCTAACATCACATAGCGTTTTTGCCACAGATTAAATAAATAAAAAAAATCCTTATAATTTCGTGTAATTTCCAAAAAAAAAGACATAATTTAATGTTAAATAAAGTGAAATACGTTATTTTACGCTAGTATCAGATAGGATGACCACAATTTGTAGTATATTTTCAATATTGTCAAATAGCCTATTGGTTGTTCCTAGCAAACCTAGATAGTAGAAATCAAGAGCGCTGACATTATAGGTCGTTTGTTATAAGCATAGTCCTCCCATGGTAGGCGGGGCGCGGGAGGGGGACGTGCCCGACTAATGATACCGGATTTCGCGTATTGTAATGTAATAAGGGTCAAAATCTCCGATCTAGATACGATCCTCTTTTGTTTTATGTGATGCATAAGTGTCCTATATCTGTCTTAGGAGTTGTATCGTAAAATGATTGGCTGAAGTAAGTGTTGGCTGTTGTAAAATCGTAAAGCTCCGCGTTTTAAAATCTTGTGGTGCTCCTTTCGAAAATCTCATACTGGATAGTGTTAAGCTATTGTTTTTCGAATAACGATAATTAAATATCAACACTGAGTGAGCCAATTTTTGACATAAATCCACATCCAAGAAATTTAATTTTTAGTTTGTTAAGCCATTATGATTTAAAATCGTAAAATTATGTGTCTTACCACAGAGTGTGAATTAAATTATTTGTTTTGACATTTGGCGTCTACTGTCAAATTTGATTTGACACAAAATTTGCTGTAAGTTGCATCCGCAATACCCTATTCATGGGAAATATAGTTTAAGAATACATTCCACTTTTCTTCAGTAATGTAAGTTAATTTATTGCATGCGTTACCAATAAGTGTAGTGAGATAATGGCTGTTGTCGAATAACCACAGACTTATATTTTTCAACCATAGACAAAAATAAAATGTTACTGTCAAGGACGGTATTCTGACATAACCTTGTACAATTTTACACCGAATTTAAGAAAACTGGGAATGACTGCGTTTCCTTAATGTCTCTTATTTACAACCTTATCAACATGGCTATTAATTTGTGTTTTCTTAAATGAATGTGGCGACTCAAAAAGGTGCCACACTGACTAGATTTCATAGCAAATTGAATTGTCAATTAGGTTGTCTTCTATGAAAAGGGTTAACTTAAAACTTGCTATGACCACAAATGTGGGCCAAACGAGTTTTTATTCAGCCATATTTTGAAAGAAAGATATAAGCTTGTGGTAACCTAGATAAGTTTGAAATTGTGATTTAACCGCGCTCTTTTGTTCCTCATTGAGTATTTTATGTTTACAATTAATCTAATTGATTGTTACCTAACTTTGCTGTTACTGTCGATCAGTATTTTATTTTTACACCTAAGTGTATGTAATCAGTACAACACGTATTTTTAAGTATTTAAACGCTATTTATATTTATTTTGCTTGGAAATGTGATCCAGATGAAATCTGACAATAAATGTACTTTTAAGGATCTAATGACGATTGATATTTACATATTCCTTTGCAGGTTCTACGTCAAATCATTTGTGTATTGTTTTTTTTATTTGTGTAAATAGAAATAGACGCCAAAATAAAAATGTAACGATTAAGGTTGTTGTTTTATTATACCTTTGCCTGTGCCTATAATGTAACGTTTTTTTTATTTATTTATTTATTTATTTATTCACAAATAAGTACAATTAAACATTCCACTGTCGCATCGTTAAACCACTATATGGTTGACACGCTATTACCCGTGGACCCACTTCTTTGTCCCACAGCAGAAAAAGTTGCACCCAGGTTTTGCCATCCAATTTTAATTGTGATACCAAAACTGGGTAGGTTAGGTTCGTTAGGTATCTATAAATGCCCGAAGGGCAAACAGGCCTGGAATAGGAGCCCTGCTGTGAAGCAGGGCTTCGTCGAAAAGAGCAGTGGGGCGAAGTAGTGGGACCACGGGTAAGCGTCCGGTTTGACGCGATGCAATTCCGCCACAAATCACTTATAATAAACTTAATCTAACTTACTACTATCTATTACATTTATATAATATTTATAAAATACTGTTGGGGAAATTTATTTAACGCAAAAAAAGCCGATTAACTGCCTCCCAGTGTCTCTAAACTTTAGGGGCGCAGCACGGCTAGCACAAGTTCTCCGCGACTTGTTTCTCACTCGGATATCCCTTTCTATCTAGTCAGTAACGATAGAGATGCACTGAGCGACAAGTGCGAAATACAACTTGTGCTGGGAAGTAGATTCTTTAGATAGATAGATAGATTCATTTAGAGTATTCTTGTCTCTTTAATCTAAAGAATCTACCACACCAAAGCTTAAGAAGTTTCTGTCAAATTTTATTTTTTCTTGCCATGTCATTAATGTCGTTATCTGCATGTCAGGGTCAAACTGATGAGTCTCAGCACGGTGGGTGGACATTAAATTGGTATAACGGAGTCCTGTCGCCACCTTCAGACTCCATCAGATCACCTTTTAAATGCTATATAACATTGTTATCGGATTTACATAATGTCCAAATCTCAACCCATTTCATTCAAGAAAACATCAAAATTGACTTGCAAGATTTAACCTAAACTGACATACAAATGTTGCAAGTTAAATAAACAGCTTGTAAAACGTCTATGCCACGTTTCACGTAGGGTTGACGCGTCTACTGCGTCACGTGTTTCACACACCGACCGAGTGGTCACGGCCGAATGAAGCTTTAGCATATTTTAAGCGTCAGTGTGTGAACGAACCTTAACATGGATATGCGTTTTAGGGTCAACTCGGACCTAGACGCAACGCTGCGCGCACATGCGACTCTAAATATATTTTATTTACTACACGAATAGTTACAGCGCGCAGACCCATGCTGCGTCGTACAGTATGCAAGCTTCGTACCTACAGAATAAAAGGTGCGGAGCCTGCGCAAAAACTACGCCCTCTATTTCTGGTCGATAAAACAATATTGTGTTACCTACACGTTATCGTATTGTTTCACTGCCGCTATTCATCATCATTCTAAACGAGGAATGTTATTTATGTTAGACCCACATTATCGTTGAGGCTATGTGCGGCAAGCTTGCCATCCTTTTTAATCATGTTAAAAGTCAGAAAAGGACGATATGTTAGACAAAAAAAAGGCACATTTTCTGTCTAACTAATTCGTAGTGTAGTATCAGAAACTGACCATTCTGTTAGAAAGCCCACTATTGGGTACTTATTTAAAAAATACCTGCAATCGAACAATCTCTGAAATATATTAACCTTACAGGTGCACGGCACAGCCCCGGATCTGGCTGGCAAGGACATGGCTAATCCCACCGCACTGCTTCTGTCAGCCATCATGATGCTGAGGCATCTCCAACTTAACGAACACGCCGACAAAGTCGAAAATGCGTGTTACACAGTTTTGCGCGCTGGCAAACCCCTAACTGGTGACTTGGGAGGCACCGGAAAGTGCAGCGAATACACCAACGCTATTATTTCCAACCTGAATTAATTACTCAAGTAGAGATTACACTCTCGTTAATTCCGCCAAATATTCGGTTAAGATGGCTTCTAAAGTCTGTTTGAAATGTTACATACTTTAAAAAATGCAATATCGGAACGCAGAAATTAACTTCCGGTTTGTACGCGCGCTTTTTTGTTGATTGGCCGTACAACGGAACGTAATAATTGGACAGTGGAATCTAGAAAACGTTTGTACAAATAAGTCAGAGTTTGTAAAAGTATTATATATTTAGAAATATTGCCCATTATTGTGTAAATAATCTCCTACATGTTGCATGCTTTATAATAATGTTGGCACTTGCATTATTAATATGGTACCTACTTTAAATAATAGTGTAGTTTTAAAATACAATATTTATTTATTCGCAGTGTTGTTGGAAGCTATTGTTTAAAGTCAAGATATAGATACAATGATGTATGTATACTTTATTAAAACACATGTGTACCATGTTCTTGTTTTATTAATTAAATATTAAATTTATTCCCAAAATTTTTATGTAGGCTATTCTAGCTAGACAGTAGACTATTTATCATACAACTGCATAAACTGGAGCTGTTTTTAGGCCTGGAAGTCCTGGAACAAATATTGTGTCATGCATAAACCAAATCAAGAATCTTCTCTTCCCAAGTACCTGCCCTGTTCCTACGTCACGTCACTAGATAGTAGACACATGCCCTTTATAAATCAAGTTTGACCTTAAAAAATGTTGTTTTTCCTAAAGGTGTATTTATTTATTTATTTAATCTTTACAAATACCCATTGTACCCAAATATACAAATTTGGGTACAAAAGGTGAATTTCATGCCTCATGGCATTGGTTTACTAATGTTTGGTCAAAAATCGTTTCCCAATGTATCACTTCCCAAACTATTTTTCCCAAATTATCATTAGGCAAAAAATCACAAGTCAAAACAACGTATGGCAAATTATCTGTTAGCATTTTTTTTTTGTGGCAAAGTATTGTTTTACAATTTATTATTTGGTCATGTTTTATTTTACCAAATTTCATGTAGTCAATTGTTTCGTTTCGCATAACATACTTTTCCCAAAATATGGTATGGTGGCAAGCGAGTCTAACCTACTCTCGGTACTTTTCTCGTAGCTGTTCGTGTTGGTGGGGGGTCACAATTCTAACCTAACCTAACCTACTTTTCTGGTAGCAGTTCGTTTCTGTGAGTGTCACAGTTCTAACCAAACCTAACCTACTTTCCTGGCAGCGGTTCGTTTCTATTAGAGTCACGGTTCTCACTCGCCTAACCCAGCCTAATCTAACCTACTTAAGAGTATTGTGAAGCTAAAAAATGCATCGGTTTTGGTACTGAATTTTACAAATGGTTTCTTGATTTATGCAATTAAATATGTTCGTTTTTTACTTGGCATTCCTTTATACTTTAACTCGATAAAAATAAATGGTCATTTGGCAAAGATATGCTATAAATTGAGTGTGCGAAATAGGGTGAATATTTGGGCGTTTCAACCGCCGTCATTGTTGTCTTCAATATATTGACGAAAACAATGATAATTACCAGCAACTTTTGATGTCAAAGTCAACGGAATTAATACAACCCCCGGGGTAGTATTAATTCCATTTAAAATCATAAGACAATTAAAAAGTTTATCTTGCATAATATGCGAAGACAATAATGACGGCGGTTAAAACACCGAATAATCACCCAATAACATTTTGAACAAATTTTTTTTTGGAATATGATATTTGCCAAAGGGAAAAGTTTGCTTAATAAACCTTGACAAAGTAAAATGATGCCAAATGATAATTTGACCAAATGAATAAAATGCGAAATGTAAATGTGCTAAAGATTATTTTGGTAAATGAAACTACTGCGATAAGTTTTATGGGAAGTGAAATTTGGCGAAAAATATTTTGACCAAACGGCAGTACCTACACCCATGGCATTCTCTAGTTGACCAGTTGATCGGTCAAAGTTTATCCTAATGAACTTTTTTTTTTGTCTTATACTAAACCGGAATAACAATTAATTGAACTTGACGCTACAATAAAAGCGCGGAATTTAGTTACATCTCACGTTCTTAGCGCGGAAGTTCAAAAATTTGAATGGGTTTTTGAAAAATGTTGATAAAGCAACTGTGCAAACGAGATCCTAAATGGTATAAAGCAAGTATGGTCAGCAAAAACGAGCTTGGAAAAATTAGTGTGCTGGCTGTTTGGATGTTTGCATATATATAATATATAATTTGCAACATAATAAAAATGTATGGCAATTTTTTGATGGTTACCTCTTATCAATATTTTAATTTTACTTGCACCGCGTCAAACTCTTTTTTTGGTTGGCTATAATATAATTTGGAATAATTCGCCAGGCACGATAAGCAAAACAAATCATTTAACGCTATTTAACGTAAGAACGAAACTTAGAAGTTCGTGAAGTTTTTTTATACAATTCGGACAGCATTTAATCTGTCAATGTCACGTTTGACAATCTGTCAAACAGGGCAATGGCATGTTCACCGTCGCACGTTGTTTACCTATTGATAACCTCAATGTAGAGTTATCTAATTTAGTAAAACAAATAGAATAGTGTATTATTCGTGACCATGGTGAAAAGGGTAAGTATTTTAAAGCACTCCTGTTTCTAAGTTTCTAAATTTACGCCTTAATTTTGCCTTGTAAACTTTATGAATGCAAATTACCACGTATGTATTTAGAATTGTTTTCAAAAAGAGTGAGCTTTAATTGTTGATTCCTTATAAAATTCATGTTAATGCTTTCAGGGCGCTAAGGCCTCTATAACTGAGAATGATGATACATCGCAGTTGCATGATACAAGTGAAATAAAGTCTTCTGAACCCGCAAAGAAACGCTTAAAAACTAAAAGTTTGTACCGACAACCGACAGTTAACGAGTTAAATAGGCTTCAAGAAACTGAAAATCTGTTTAATTCCAACTTATTTCGTCTCCAAATCGAGGAAATACTTGAAGAGGTCAAGTTGAAAGAGAAGACAGATAAAAAAATACAGACATGGTTTGAACAATTTAAAAAGCATCTAGAATCTATCCCAGAAGATGACACAGAGTATGATTTGAAAGAGAAGACATTATTTAAAAAGTTGAAGGTTAAATTACCGGTGATCAAGGAGTTAGATAAGACAAAATGTGTTTTTAAATTTCACAAGTTTAAAGATGTAAATATTGTAGGTTCATATGCTTTGGGATGTGCTATTAATTCGAAATTAATTCTAGACATACAAATCATAGTGCCAGCTGATACATATACAAAAAATGATTCAATTAATTACAGATATCATAAAAAACGAGCAGCATATTTGGCCTATGTTGCGTCACATCTAAAAAAACTTGAGTCAATTGAAGATTTAAAGTTTTCTTGGCTTAACGGATGTCAAACTAAGCCAGTGTTAGATGTAAAACCTCAAGGAAAACTGGGGAATCATCTAACAGTCCGAATTGATCTATGTTGTGATGCAGAAGCATATAAATTGCACCGTTTCAGCCCTATACGAAATAACCTGCGCGAAGCATGGTTGTTATCAAAAGAAGGAAATGAAAATACCTCAAATGTTGGTCCTCCTACTCCTTATTACAATAGCAGCATCTTATCGGACTTAACAGCTTCTATTAATCAAGATTTTTTGTCTGAAACTTTACGTAACTGTGATAATTTGAAGCAGGCAGTTGTTCTCTTGAAGATCTGGTTGCGCCAGCGAAAACTGGATATGTCCGGGTTTGTTGTAAGCCTGTTGGTTGCACATTTAGTACACACAAAGAGGATCAACAATATTATGAGCAGTTACCAAATCATAAGAAACGTTTGGGTATCGTTAAGTAAGTATTTTTTGATTGATTGCAAAATTTTATAATCTTCATTTATCATGGAATCTTGACTGATGTTTTATTTATTTTTATGTACACATGTCAGCTAAATACCTTTAATGACATACAAGTAACTTCTGTGTAGTGATGTGCCGTTCCCGGGAATTTTCCCACCTAGGGAATATTCCCACACAAAGGGAACATTGGGGAATTTTGTAAGTGTATAGGTTCACATATTGTGTGATTGAGGATTATATCGAACTATATCATTGAACTATTTACGGAGACATTAAATAGTGTAACTCACTTGCGAAAGTAAATTCCCAATATTCCCGGGATATATTCCCAATGTGCCCAGGAATATTCCCATAATTGCTAGGAAAGTTGAATAAAACATTTTTTGAAAAGCATTTTTTTTATTAGCAATAACACAAATCATCACAGTTTCATTAAAAATGACAGTAAATCATGTAATTTGGTTTTTGTACTGGTGCAGTACTGATAACGATATAAATACTAGGACGAATCTGTCAATTTTTTATACATTCGTACTGCACCACAAAAAAAAGACTGAAAAAAAAAACTTAACACAAGGTTTTTAGCAAGTCATTTAATTATGCTGAGTACTTCATTATTAACTTAGTTTAAGAAAAAAATAATTTACCCAATCTGTATTGCAATATTCCCCTGTTTTGGGAATATTCCTGGGAATAAAGGAATATTCTTTGGAATATTCCCTATAGGAAAATTCCCATTTCCGGGAATATTCCCACGGCACATCACTACTTCTGTGCTAATAAATATATAAATATTCCAATGACCAATATATGATTTGTGTTTATAATTAGTATAAAGTTCATTAAATACCATAACAAACACGTAATACAACCTTTTTTTTGCAGAAACCTCACAATGGGACACAGCAGGCATATCCCTAAACAAAGACAGTAACGTTACAGATTATCACAGCCACTTTCCAGTAGTATTTCTGGATCGTACTGGTTCCTACAATGTCTGCTATCAGATGACTGCCGGAACATATACAGCATTGAAAAGAGAGGCTGGATTAGCAGTGGATATTTTGGACAATGGCAGTGTTAATGGCTTTATACCATTGTTCATGACAGCTTTAACACCTTTGATGCAGTTTGATTATATTTTGAGGTATAAATTACTTAACAATAAGAAATGGTTTATTGTGACTAATGTGACATAGTTTACAGTTTGCACCTGCATCGATAACAGCTCAGGTTCTATAACCATGTCTGAAATAAGCCTTGTATATATTGTAATTTGTGCTATGGATTTATTGTTTCTACAAATTCAATAAAAATAAAAAAATCAATGCAAAAAAAAGTTTTCTACAGCAATATTAAAAAAAAACTGTATCTTGTGTTATAGTGTCATTGTACGCCACATTGGTTGATTGAAATGTCTCTTTGACTTTCTGACCAAAAATTAATTTTGTTAGAAAGATTTAAAAGAGACTACATTTTTTTGTGGCATAAAGAGGGCAAACGAGCACACGGGCCACCTGATGGCAAGTGGAAACTTTGACCATAGACATTCGCATTCACAAGACTGCAATCCTAAGACTGCAAACGCGTTGCCAACCCTGAGGACTAAGATGGAATTCCTCTATGCTAGTCTTTACACGGCTTGTCTTATCCCCAAACCAGAACACAACAGTGCGAACACTGCTGTTTGGCAGTAGGTTAATGAATAAGATGTTGGTTGCGATCCGGACGGACCCTGCACAAGGCCCTACCAGCCGCAAAACATACATAATAAATTCTTAACTTAAGATTGAGCATTTAGCAAATTAAATGTAATCCAGCTAAATAGAGAACATACTTAGTTAAATTTCTAACAGCATTGTGGAAAAAAGAACTATATTTTCTTCTGTAACCATACATACTTACATACTTTGATCATACTCATTTTACCCTTGAGTTTTTTTCTAGGTTCAGAAACTTTTCCAACCTAAAGCAAGCAGTCATAGACAAGGCGCCCACAGAGTCCAAACTGAACTATGGCCTTAATCAGCTGTCACTCGTGTCAGACCGCCTGCACGCCTTGCTGGCTAAAGGCCTGGGTGCCAGGGCCGACTTGATTCTGCCATTGGCTGAGGCCGACTTCTCCTGGCCTGTTGGGAAGAGTTATGAAAAATTTATGGAAGGGTAAGTAAAATCTAATAAAAAGCATGACTTAACCCTTGGTGTGTCTAAGCACCGATCAGTGCACCCCCCCGTTGTCTGCTTAAGCGCTGATCAGTGCAAGGTCACATGATCAACATTTTATTCCATTTTTAACTTAAATATAAGTCTAATAGAGTCTAAAATGTTTTAATTTTTCCAACCCAAATGAACTAATAAACCATATACATTCATCATTCATTGAATGAAACGTTTATAAGGTATAAAACAGGTTCGAAATTTAAATGTGACGTTTGACGCGCCATTTTGCGACAGTCGACGGGTGCAAGTGTGCACGAAGGGTTAAACTCCGACTGCATTTTTCCCCCTGTCTTTACCTTAATTAAAATATTATGGGTATATGTCACTCCCACAACCAAGACAAATCTAAACTAATATGTTAAAATCCCTCAAGCTGTTTAGGCTGCACAGCGTACATTAACACACTCGACAACAGTCGTCCGTCTTTCCGACGCAGTTGGGTAAACAGACATGACTTTAGGCAAGCCAATCAACAAAAGCAGGCAATAAGTTTTTGCGGACAACTATAAGTTCGCTCTGCAGTCTTCGCGACTCCCCCCCTCTAACTAATTTATCATTGTAGGTATGAAGAGAGACTGTCGTTCGGTATCATCCTGAACCAGGAGCATGCACTGGTTACTGTGGACAAGGGACCCGCCGCCAATCTGCCGGAGGCCGAGCAGTTTCGGTGAGTCTTAGTAAATACTCGTACTTCTGATGCATATGCACACGTACACGAAAGTAGCGTATGTGTTAATCCAGGCTATCTCCATTTCAATATTATGGGGTAACAATCCTTCTATACCGGGCTTAATTATAGTGATAATTTTCGAACATGTTCATTAGTTTAGAAAGAATTAAGGTTAAATACAAACAATACTCATATATAATCATATACTCATTTATTCATTTAAAGTTACAATTTAATAATATTAATAGTTAAGTAATTTTTCTATCCGGTACAATAATACAAGGCGATTACAATATATTATTAGTAAATTTGTCGAAGAATTCTGATATGTCATAAAATGCATTATTAATAAGTATTTTTTCAATTCCTTTTTTAAAAGAATATTCACTTATCCATTTTTTATGCTGTCAGGTAAGGCGTGGTGGTTAGTTTTGGTAGACTTAGCTAGTTTACATGTCACCGTCTTGAGTTTTCCGGCGTGATTATTTTTTAAACCTCTGAGTGCATCGGATCTTACAGGGAAAGAGTTAATGTATGTTCTGATGTAGCACGCCATGTTGAAAATGCACTGTGATGCAACTGTCATTATCCGCGACGAGATAAAGAGCTCTCGAGCAGGTGTACCCGGGGGACACATGATACTATTCTGACTGCCCGCTTCTGCAGGATGAAGTCGCTGCGCCACTCTGCGGCGGTTCCCCAGAACTCTAGGCTGTAATTTATAATTGAGTGGAAGAGTGCGAAGTAACTATTACGAATATGGGATGGTGGCAGAACAAAAGATAGTCGCTTTAGAGCAAAGCAGACACCTGAAAGTTTGCTACAGATTATATTTATTTGGGTGTCCCACTTCACAGAGTCACATAATGTTGAATGCAAAATGAAAAATTCTCAAGTGACTTGGAAAGTGGTGTTGGAATTACGGTGTGATTCAATACAATTCTACGTTATTGGGCATTCGATTTCATGTTTATGAATCACTAATTTTAAAAGTTAAAACTATATTCTGTACCAATATAGGAGGGGCTTTCTTATTCCTTAATATATAAATCACATTCTGGGACAGTATAGAGTTGATCCATTGTTTTTAGAGTCACAATTTACTATCTTACATTTTATGATAAATTATCTTATTACGTTATCAGTGCATTCTGGGGGGCAAAGTCGGAGCTCCGTCGTTTTCAAGATGGCGCCATAACAGAAGCGTGCGTGTGGGAAGCGGACTCGCTCGCAGAGCGCCGCGCCATCTGCCGACAGGTCGTGGAGTATCTGTTGAAACTTAAATATGGTGAGTGTTGTTGGTACTGTTGCGCCATATTTGTTACAAGATGGCGCAGTAACTGGAGCCTGCGTATGAGTTTGAAAAGAGAGTACCTGTTGAAGAGTTTGTGAGATGATGAAGTGGAGGTGTTAGGCGTTTTAAGTCAGGGATTTACTAGGGGACAAACGTCCCTTTATACAACAAGCGATATCGCCAGAAACTTCGCTACATCGCGACACGTGTTACGTGATGTTGTCCGACATGTCGTGCAAAGTTTCACAAAGCGCTCTACTTCTCGAAATTTGTTTCCTTGTGAATCCTTAGCTTTGACATATAAAGCACATATTATGTAGATGATTTGGTTTAAAAGTATTTTAAGCTTAACCTAAGCTTGCCAAAAATGAGGGCGTTCGCGTTATTTGGAGTTAAATCGGCTACATGATCCAACTTTACTCTAAAAGTATTACTTAGTGTAGCAGTTGCCATTTGTAAATATTGTAGTGTTAGCCTTATAGGTAGCTGTACACTTTAGTACCTTGCGTTGATTAGTGCAGGAGTTGGAAGCAAAGGACTAAATAAGTGATCAGCTACTAAGGTCAACCTCTTCTTTCCCAATTGTAACTGTAACGGTAAACACTGGTTCCCCAGACATCCCCCCCTCCTCGCTGTTCCACGTGCTGGACCAGCTGGGGTCCCTGTCGGCCCGCAAGCGCTTCTCTCTGGCGGCGCGCGCGGAGAGCGAGGAGAGCGCCGCGGGCGCGCTGCGCGCGTGCGACGAGCTGCGCCGCGACCTGCGCGGGCTCTCGCAGCTGCCGCTCGATGTCAGCGCTGTTTACGGTGAGGGACGACCGACATTTTTTTAGAGATTAAACAATGAAAAACGAAATATGTTTGGCTCTATTCAGCCAAAGTAAAAGAGTAAAATCATAATACTTTTGATGTGTTATCGTATATTTACTTGATAGTAATGGCGGCTAAATTAAACACGCAATAACATTTAAAAATCAATGTGGTTTGCCGAGTAAACTGGCCTTGGTTTTTGTTCTTATATAAAATAGATTAATATCAGGGAACGACCTCATACAAATTGACCTAGCACAAACTAAGTTCTGGGCTGTACTATGGATACCCGATATCGTTAAACTTAATTACATAAATAAATACATAGAAAACATACAAGACTCAGAAACAATATCGTGCTCATCAGACAAATATTTGCCCACGCCAGGAATCCTCCAGCTTTGTAATAATTTAAAAATACTTTATCTTCTCTTTACTTTACTTTTTTTCAGAAACGATAAGCAAATAGCCTATATTAAGGAACCTGTCTCTGTGGTTGTACTTTAATGTTAACATTAAAGTATTAAGCCATAAAAGTATGGGTTATCGATGTTGGTGCATCTTAATGTTCTCATTAAAGTATCGGTGACCGATACTTTAATGTGAACATTAAGAGACAGGGAAACTACACATACAGGTTTCTCTCATATTGTAGAAAACTTATGATATGCATGTAGATAAAGTTATGTATGCGACTGTACGCATAATTAGGCAATACAATACTTCGGCCTTAAAGCCTTTCGGCTCGTTTCGTAAAACCACACTAGTGTATTAATGCCTCTTCATCATGTCAGCCAAAAGACGTCCACTGCTGGACATAGGCCTCCCCCAAGGCTTTCCACTCAGACCGGTCTTGTGCTTTTCGCATCCACCGCGGTCCCGCGATCCTGACGAGGTCGTCCCTCCATCTTGTTGGAGGCCTACCTACAGCTCGTCTCCCGGTCCGCGGACGCCACTCCAGAACCTTCTGACCCCATCGGCCATCAGTCCTGCGAGCAATGTGCCCGCCCACTGCCACTTCAGTTTAGCTATTCTTGCCTCTCATTAATCATTTTGCATCAGTCACATAAATAACTATTATTCAATAGTAAATACTTAAGCATTGTCCCCACAGGAACATCTCCAGTATTCAGCTACTGCGACCCGTTCCCCCCCCTCCCGTGCGCGCCGAGCAACCCGTGGCGGCGCGGCGGCACGTGCCTCGTCAAACACGACCAAGATGGCCGCGTCGTACTGCCGGAGTACACCAGCGTTTGCGAAACCGTCGTAGAATTGGGTGAGTACAACTAACGTTCTGTGACCTTATGCCAATTATTCTTATGATTTGAGGCTTCACAGCCTAGAAAGCCAGCCTATACAACCATTAATTTGATTTATATATTTTCTGTCAGGTCACAGCGGCAAATGGCCAGGCGATATTGAAGCCTTCCGCTGTTTAAAGGCGGCGTTCAGCCTGCAGCTCGCCGCCCAGCTGACGAAGCAGCTCGGGTTGCCGGCGCACGCGCACCCGACGCACGTCGACGTGCTCAAGAATGGGCTCGTGTTCCGGCTGACCGTCGCGCACCCGAAGGAGGTCACGCTGCTGAGGAGGGAGGTGGGTAATACTGACTACCAGGGGGGGAAGGGGGGATATGCGTTGCCGGCCTTTGACAAGTACCTATTCTCGTCTCTTGAAGGTTCCCAAGTATGTATGTATGTAAACTCTTTATTGCACTTAAACAATTACAAAACATTTTGCATCACTATAGATACTGTACATAGGCGAACTTATCCCATATGGGATCTCTTCCAGTTAACCTTGGAGTAGAATAAGCCAGGATAATGCAAGAGGATAGGCAAATTTACAAAATACCAGATAAAGAAAAAAGAAAAACGGTACATACATCTGAAAAACAGACATTAAAAATTAATAATATCTGCTTTAATAAAATAAATACATAGGTAATAAAATATACTAATATATACTACCACATATGTAAACAGCAATTAAAACCCACAACAGGGCCAAGGAACAACACGCACGAGTCACGACTCAACGACCAAGTCGTAGTGGTCTGATACCATAACACTGTCGTACGCGGCAAGAAAAAACGATCTTCGTAGCTCGTAACACTACGACCTGGGACGTTTCCCTCAACTAACCCATCAGCACTGCATCCCATTCATGTAGATGTGCTGAACGGCCTCGTGTTCAGGTGGGTCGTCGCGCATTCGATCGAGATCAGGCTGCTAAAGAGAAAGGTGGGAAAGTAACCAGTTTGTGGTCTTATCTTTGTAAAGTTAGATCCTTTCGGAGACATTTCGACCTTGTACGATCCACACAAAAACTAACCACAACAATACACTGTAGTGGTGGCGAGACCTTTCCATAAAGTAACCTATCAGCGGCTCTAACTCACTCGTGTAGATGTGCTGAACCTGCTCGTGTTTAGACTGGCCGTGCACCCGACGAAGATCACGCTGCTGAGGAGAGAAGTGAGATATAGTGCCTAGCAGTCGGGGGGGGGGGGGGGGGGGGGATTCGTTTCCTGGTTAAAATATGTCTCTACCATGTACTTGATGATTTCTGTAGTTTTTAAGTCGAATATTAATATGGTAATTGTATTTCTAGGTGGTGAACGGAGTGGTGAAGTTTAAGGAGAGCGAAGAGAGTATAAATTTGCAGCGCGATACTGTTCTTCTACCGCGACTGAGAGGGGCTCTTCACGGGTATGGGGCAATAATTGCTATACATTTGAGTCATCATCATCATCATCATGCCAGCCGAAAGACGTCCACTGCTGGACATAGGTCTCCCCCAAGGCTTTCCACTCAGACCGGTCTTGTGCTTTTCGCATCCACCGCGGTCCCGCGATCCTGACGAGGTCGTCACTCCATCTTGTTGGAGGCCTACCTACAGCTCGTCTTCCGGTCCGCGGACGCCACTCCAGAACCTTCTGACCCCATCGGCTATCAGTCCTGCGAGCAATGTGCCCCGCCCACTGCCACTTCAGTTTAGCTATTCTTAGGGCTATGTCGGTAACCTTAGTTCTACTGCGGATATCATTATTTCTGATTCTATCACGCAGAGAAACCCCGAGCATAGCCCTCTCCATAGCCCTCTGAGTGACTTTGAGCTTCCTTATGAGGTCCATTGTTAGCGCCCACGTCTCAGATCCGTAAGTCATCACCGGCAACACACACTGGTCAAAGACTTTTGACTTCAAACACTGCGGTAATTTGGACGTAAAGGTGCTGCGAAGCTTCCCGAACGCTGCGCAGCCGAGTCGGATACGACGAGTAACCTCTTTCTCAAAGTTGGACCTACCTAACTGGACCGTTTGTCCCATACTCGTCAACAACTTCGAGCGCAGAGCCTCCGACTATCACGGGAGTTGGCGCGACATGGACATTGGACATGACTTTCGTCTTGTCCATGTTCATTCTCAAGCCCACTCGGTCGGAAGCTCTACTGAGGTCAGCGAGCATTGCACTGAGGTCCTCCATGGTCTCAACCATGACTACGATATCGTTCGCGAATCGAAGGTGAGTGATGTACTCACCGTTTATGTCGATGCCTCGTCCTTTCCAGTCCAGAACCTTAAAAGCATCCTCCAATGCAGCGGTGAACAGCTTCGGAGAGATCACATCTCCTTGTCTGACTCCCCGCTGCAGAGGAATATAGGCTTCGTGCTCTGGTCCTGTAGTCGGACGGACATAGTGGCGTTTTCGTACAGACACTTCAGCACTTCGATATATCGGTAGTCAACTTGGCACCGCTGGAGAGACTGCAGCACAGCCCATGTCTCGATCGAATCGAAGGCTTTCTCGTAGTCCACAAATGCAAGGCAAAGGGGGAGGTTATACTCTTCGGTCTTCTGTATAACCTGCCGCAACGCATGTATGTGGTCTACGGTACTATAGCCTTTCCGGAAACCGGCTTGTTCGGGAGGCTGGAACACGTCAAACCTGCGCGCGAGACGATTCGTGATGACCCTCGAAAACAGCTTGTAAACATGGCTCAGAAGTGAGATGGGTCTATAATTCTTCAGCAAAGTTTTATCTCCTTTCTTGAAGAAGAGAACCACCACACCTCTGTTCCATGCTTTCGGCGTTCTCCCTTCGTGGAGGACGGAGCTGAACAGCGTCTGAAGGCCCCTAAGGATGGGTTTACCACCCGCCTTCAGGAGTTCGGCTGTAATTCCATCCTCACCAGGGGCTTTGCCATTCTTAAGCTATTTGAGGGCCATACTAATCTCGTACAGGCTGACGTCGGGGAGATCTTCGGTATAGTGTCGGGTTAATCTAGCCCTCGGGTCTTCAGCTAGATTTCCGACGGGTGTTCGGGTTGTCGTGTACAGCTGTCCATAAAACTTCTCAACTTCCGCCAATAGCTCAGGTTTGGATGAAATGACTCTGCCGTCGTCGGTTTTCAGCTTCATCAATTGGCTTTGGCCAACAGACAGGTCCCTGGCAAACACCTTAGAGCCCCTGTTACGCTCAATAGCCTCTTCAATACTTTTAGTATTGAATCGGCGTATATCACGCTTCAGAGACTTCGAGATCTGTCTGTTGAGCTGCCGATAACGACAAGCGTCACCAGAGGACTGCAGAATCATCTCGCGCCTCACCTCCATGAGCCTAAGCGTGGAGTCCGAGAGCTTGCTGGTTTTTTTACGGCGGATCTTGAAGAACTTAGACCCGACCGATTGGACAGCTTCCAAAAACCCGTCGTTGTAATCGTCCACGTCGCTACCAAGGCACTCGAAACGATTTTGAAGTTCGAGCTGAAAGCTCTCGGGGTTTTGGAGCTGAGCGGGTGCCGGGCGGAGCGTAGACTTCATCAGTCGAGACCTTTCAAGCTTGAACTGGATATTCAATGAGCCTCGGACCATACGGTGATCACTCCCGGTTTTAACCGCACTGATCACGGAGACATCATTGAATTTGTGCTTTTTCGTCGACATGATAAAGTCTATCTCATTCCTCGTTACACCATCATCCAGGTCCACTTCCTATGCTCACGTTTTCTGAAGAAGGAGTTCATCAGATAGAGTCCCTCCTTCTCCATGAAACTAGCCAGTAGGTGGCCCCTGTGATTCCTACGCCCCACTCCAAAATTCCCCACTCTCTGCTCTTCACCGTCTCGTTTGCCCAGTTTTCGTTGAAGTCCCCCATAACAACCGTGAAGTGAGTTTTGAAGCTATGCATGGCTCTGGAAACATCCTCATATATAGCCTCCACCTCATCGTCGGAGTGTGTCGCGGTCGGAGCATATACCTGTATGACCTTCAACGAATATCGTTGGGTCATTCTGAGTACAAGGTACGCTACCCTGCTCGACACACTCTCGATCTTCACCACGTTGTTCACGAGGGACTTGTGGACGATAAACCCGACGGTGTCCTGCCGTTTGACCAAAAGTCATTTGGCAAAATTACACTTGACAAACAACGTTTTGCAAAAAAATGTTTCGCCAATTGATCATTTTACTAGTTGTCATTTTAAAAATGGCTCACTTATTCAAATGATCAACAGTTAAATTTACATTTTATAAGTAATTATTTGACAAAATGAACATTTAGCAACGGAGTTATCAGACAAAATTTTAAATGCAACGAGCAAGACGAATCTGGGCAGAACTGACTCGGATAGGTTAGGTTAGAAGGCCAAGGCGGGAGCTTTGCTCCCGCCTTGGCCTTCGAGGTTATTTTTTTCTGCCCAGAAATAGGTAAACTACAGGAAATAATATTTGGTGAAATGGAAAACTGTCAATTAACATTTTATTATTTAACACATTTACCAAGTGTAGTGTTTGCTAATTGATCATTTGCTAATTGAGTTTTTGCAAAATGATACTTTTGTCAAATGTCACGTTTGCCAAATGATTATTTGGTGAAACGTTGTTTGTCAAATGATCATTTGTCAATATTTTTTTGGTCAAACATTAGTGAACCAAACCCGACACCTCCCTGGGACTGGTGGTCGCCCTCCCGGAAATAGACCAAGTTACCGGACTTCAGGGTTATCATGTCCTCCCCCTCTCTACGGACTTCTGACAAACCTATGATTTCCCATCGTAACTTGCTCAATTCCTCCTCCAGTTCCAGTAACTTACCGTCGGTCCGCAATGTTCGGCAGTTGTATGTTGCCAGGGCTAAAGGTCGTCGTTTCTGGTAGCCGGGTCTCTGCCGGAGATTACCTAAAGCACCCCCCGCCCCGCCGTTACCATGGCCGCTACCGGAGCCAGGAATAGCGGGGCCGCCGGGGACTAGGGGTCTGGGCTGTTTTTGTAAATCCATTGGGGGGAAAAAATGTCGTAGTCGCCACGCTTGGCAGGCGGGTTGGCGACCGCAGTTATACCATGTAGTCCGCGGAGGACGCTGCTGCCCATCCTCCGGTTTATCCCTTAGTCGCCTCTTACGACACCCACGGGAAGAGATGGAGTGGTGCTATTCTCTGCCGGCACCAACACAGCTCATTACATTTGAGTACCTTACTTTATTATCTTAGTAATTCATTAGAAACATTGAAATTGTATTGAAAAATTGACAGATACATTTTATCGGTACTACTCGAATTAAAATATGTAATTCCTATTCCGGGGAGCCGCTGGATGCAAGCGGCTCAAGACCGTGACTTGTGGCGCTCTTTGGGGGAGGCCTTTGTCCAGCAGTGGACGCCCGCGGGCTGATGATGACGATGATGATGAATTCCTATTTGACTATTTGACTTCTATAGTTCGGCCATTTGGAAAGGATGGAAGAAAGAAGATTGACGTAAGAGATACACAGAGTGGAAAAGGGTTGGCAGGGGTACTTTTTCGAATCAAATCGGAGAAATACTGAAAAAGGGCCGAATTTTAGGTATCCGAAATCTTCATATATGAATGACTCGATGTGTGAATGTAGAAGAAGCGAAAGCAATTTGTCAGGATCGTCCAGGTGCAAAGAAAAGGTCTCTGCCTATTTCTCTGGGACACAGGCGTGATTTAATGTATGAATTTGACTACACATATTGGAAAAATGACCTGCTGGAGTTTCTTGCGGCGCTTCTCCGCAATGATGGTCTTGTCCGAAGCGCTGGTAGATTCGCTCTATATTACCGACGTGTAAAAGAGAGCTCATGTGGCCAATTTACTGATTTAAAAAAAAAACTGGGTTTACATATACAGGGTTATTGGTTAGTCGACCTATTCCCGTTAGGAGGTGATAGGGGTGACTATTTGCGATAATTTTGACCCCCATATGCATTATGCAAAAGTGAACCATTTTTGAGTTATCGCGTTTATTAGTTTTTTTTTAAATTAGTCGGAAATTCAACTTGAAAAATTTATTACGAAAAAAGTATCAATTAAAATCTTTTTTTTCTTCTGATTTACAAAACCGATTAAACACTGGTTATTTCTCAATATTAACACAATAATTATCGGTCCAAATTTAAAAAAGCGAGACGGAAAACGAATTTTTTTCAATATTTTTTGCAATCGCTTTCCACTAAAATGCCTTAAAAACAAAAAAAAACGTTATGAAACTTGGCTTGCAGATTATTTTAAAAACTTAAGTGTTTTCTTAGCTCTCCAAAAACGCATAACAAGTGGAAAATTATTTAAAAAAAACCTGAAAAAATAATCATCACAAAGGCAGCGGGCGGAAACAAAAGTCACAAATGCAACTTCAAAAATTAAAATTAAAAAACATACCAAATTTAAATCATACATTTTTTATTTGTTAATGTTGTTATTTGCGTTTACGAGTATAACAGTTAGTTTTGATAGATTTAAGTAGTTAGTTAATTTTAAGTTTTGTTCGGACGTGACTTCCTTGTTGCTTCCTTTGTTATCAATTTTTTCCAGCAATCCTTAACAAAACTCATTTTAGTTTTAATAGCTCGTTAGAAAGCTGGAAAAACGTCAATGTTTTATGTGTAATCTGCACGCCAAATGTATTGGTAAATTTTTCTGTTTTCGTGTAATTTATGTTGGAGTTTGATAAAAAAACATGTATTTTTTAGTTTTCGGCCTCGCATTCTCAAACGTGTACAGATAATATCTTTTTTAATTTTGCAGAGGAACAACAAATTCATCTTGTACAAAAGCGAATAAAAAATGTATGATTTAAATTTGGTACTATGTTTTTTAATTTTAATTTTTGAAGTTGCATTTGTGACTTTTGTTTCCGCCCGCTTCCTTTGTGATGATTATTTTTTCAGGTTTTTTTTAAATAATTTTCTACTTGTTATGCGTTTTTGGAGAGCTAAGAAAACAGTTAAGTTTTTAAAATAATCTGCAAGCCAAGTTTCATAACGTTTTTTTTTGTTTTTAAGGCATTTTAGTGGAAAGCTATCGCATAAAATATTGAAAAAATTTCGTTTTCTGTCTCGCTTTTTTAAATTTGGACCGATAATTATTGTGTTAATATTGAGAAATAACCAGTGTTTAATCGGTTTTGTAAATCAGAAGAAAAAAAAAGATTTAAATTGATACTTTTATGTAATAAATTTTTCAAGTTGAATTTCCGACTAATTTAAAAAAAAACTAATAAACGCGATAACTCAAAAATGGTTCACTTTTGCATAATGCATATGGGGGTCAAAATTATCGCAAATAGTCACCCCTATCACCTCCTAACGGGAATGGGTCGACTTACCAATAACCCTGTTTATGGAGTTTCCGTGTTAACCCTGTGTATATCTGGCAGGCTGCACCAGAGACACCCCGCGTTCGGCGTGTCGGCGTGCCTGGTGTCCCGCTGGGCCGCGGCGCACCTGCTGCCGCTCCCTCCCCCCGCGGGCGCGCTGCTCGCCGCGCGCGCCTTCACCGCCCCCCCGCCGTACGCGGCGCCCGCGCAGCCGCAGCTCGGGCTCATGCGGGCCTTGCGGGTCCTGGGGGCCACGGACTGGAGCCAGGAGATGGTGCTGCTGGATTTTAATGGGGATATGACACGTGAGTTGATTTTTAGTTCCATTTGGATGTAAGTAATTTAAGAATTAAGATGTAAAAATTAAACATTTAGATGACAATATTCTATGGCACCACACTGTTTTACCATACCATATGTTTCTAAATATATACTTTAGTAGCTAAAGTGGAATGCCCAATTTTGAACACATAAATATACTACTGTCGGAAAAAATTACATAAATATTCAAAAAAGGGATATTCAAAAAACGAGTCTACTCATTTCTCAAAAGCCGGCGCATGCGCCTGCAATTTCTCAGGTGTTGAGGGTGAGGAGTTAAAAAAATATTAATTACCAACCAAAATTGAATTCAATAGGTGATGTCTCACGAAACCTCACTGTTTAATTAATGACAATATTAATGATATTGTTATAATCAATTACCACTGAAGACATGGTCATCCTACATTCATTATTGAAGTGAAGTTGACACGACACGTCAAGTGCCGTCGCTTTGGCGGGGAATTTGACAGATCTTGCGTCAATAAACTTTAACTTTTGAGGGCCAGGTCTATCAACCTGACATGACAACAAAATGGCTTTACCCAAAGTCAACCAATTGCCGTACCCTAGCGACCATTCTTAGTGTACGGAGAAATTATGATTGGTAATTTCGACTTCGGAAAAACGAAAAACCCACGATTTTATCCCAACGCTGGTAATTTCTATGGCTACATTTAAACACTGCTAGTATTGGTCATACAACGCCCAATCAGCTATTCTTACTGTACACAGTCGTTATTGGTCGTTTTATAGGGTTGCTATGACAACGTTTCAACAAAACTACCAAATCTCTTTGACGTTTGTACGTTATAACAGAAAATTAATTTCCTCTTTTCTTGATTACATATCATCTGTCTCGTAGCCAGTGTCAATTTAATAAAATAATGTCAATTAACCTTATTTATTTAACCTTCTTGATGTGCATACCTAAGAATCTCAAAAAAAATTAGTAGGGTGAGAATTTATTTGGATAAAGGAATGTTCAAAACAAAAATTAGCTATTACAAATTAAGACGGTTGGTTTCATGTACGGCCACGGAAGTTAATTTGCTACCCATTTCAAAGAAAATTTGCTTGAAGATGTCACTGTCATTAGAGATGCCAAGTCCTTTTTAATTGACAGGAAACTCAACGTTATTGACTTTGGAACTAAGGTGGGTGTCAAAGGACCATGGGCAGAAATGTCCCCCCCCACCAACAGAAATGAAACATGTCTCATTTAATAGATCTCAGCAACATTATGTATTTTTACTATGGAGACGATCACCAGATGTATGGGGTTTTCTTGGAAAACCATAATCGTATCGTATGGAATTTGTTTGAAAATGAACACATATATGATGAGATGATTTGCCTTATTTGGCCCTTGTTTTCATTTAAAAAATCCCATTGATTTTGCTACTAAAATAAGTATTTTGTTTTTTTTTCGGTCCTTATAAACATATAGACATGCATCCCGTTACTGTTGGTGGGGGGGGGACAGTGCCCATACAAATTTGCCCATTGTCCTTTAATTCCCTGACTGTAACTGCGACTGTTACGATTAGAAAAATTGGTACCAATTAAATATCGCCGTGTATATTTATGATTTTGACTGTACTTGTCTAGCAAATAATTATCTGTTTTGTCCTCAACCATCTCCAGGCGAAGAAATCCTCGAACAAGAATCAAAATTCGCCAAACGAGACGACACCGCGCCCTACATGTATATAGTGACCTCGTACGACGGGGAGCTGCCCAGCGTGTGGACCGCCGCGCTGGACAAGCGGGCCGTGCTGCGCGCGCAGGCGCTCGCGCGGACCACGCTGGCCTTCATGGAGGACAGCTTGATGAGAGGGATGCTGGACAATGTGCTGGTGACTATTTATTATTAGGCAGTTCTTTTTTTTTTTCAGGCGCGTCACCGCGTTCTATAATAAAGTGGCCTCGTGTTTGTAGGTATGAGAATCTGTGCAAAAATGGGAATATACGAGTATACATGTGACTTGTGGTGTCCCCTTATTTTACCGAAACTCCCTAACCTCAAAATGCTACTTTTTTTTGTATGAAACAGCTATTATAAATAAAATAAAGTAATCACGGACCAAAAGACGCACAAAATGTTTTCCCAGTTTACTTTATTTACGATAAAAGAGCTGTTTTAGCCAAAAAAGTGTCTTTTTGCGGTTAGAAAGTAGTTTAATGTCTGAACAGGGTTTAGGCGTTAGGTTAGACATGTAACCATTACAAGATAACCTGAAATCAACACGGGTTCAGCAGAAATTAACTTTCTATGAAATGAAATTTCTGCAAAGTGATACTTTCTATGAAACAAGTGTTGGTGAAACAAGGGGACACCGCATATGACATATACATATGAAAAGTATATAAGGTCCTTCCATTCCTCTTCCACTGCTGAGGAAAAGGAGCAGGAAGGCTGCTGGTAAACAGGGCTAGGCATGTGGGATCATTTGGTACATACCAACCCACATGTCATGCAACTGACATGCTCAGCTGATTTCTACTTGAACTTAGCAGTTGCTAAGCTTACTATTAAATTTCCCAGAGCGCCTTCGTCCCATCATACGAGGGATACGACGTGCTGATCCGCTTACACCCCTCGCTTGTGCCGTTCGTGTGCGAGCGAGTAGACGTCAAGCCCGACGCGCGGACGACGAGCGAAGCGAGCGACGAGGTCATACCCGTCGTTGAGTTCAACCCTGTCCGGAAATATTTGGAGGAGCTACGGGTGTGTATGGCTGTTGGATTAACATGTATCAGTAAAAGTATTCCTTGTCACTTCCTGTCAAATTCAAATGTCACAATGAAAGATAAGGACAATGCATATTTTGAGCACAATTGATCTATTATGGGTTTACGAATAAGATGGTTAGTCTTGTTTGTCATATTGTGAGCATTAAAAGTGTTGCTTCCGTATTTAAAATGCACAATAAACATATATTAGTGAAGGTATTTCTTGTAACTTTCTGTCGAATTCCGATATCACAATGAAAGATAAGGACAAAGCATATTTAAGCACGGTTATCTATTGTGCGTTTATGAATAAGAGGATTAGTCTTTTTTTCATATTTTTAAACTTAATAAGGATGGTGACATTGTGAGTACTGAATAATTAATTTTCATTGATCACGAATAACTTCCCAAACACACAAAAATATCAGTACTGAATTCCATTGTGTGGTATTTCACAATGGCGTTGAAAAGATTAAACAAATAAAAAAATGACTATGAGAAAACAAACGAGCATACAGGCCACCTGATGGTAACTGGGATCTGGGACCCATAGACAAATGCATTCTCAAAACTACAATCTCAAGACTGCAATCCTATGATTGCAATCCTAAGACTGCAAACCTAAGGGCCGTATTAATAAACTCTTCTTGGCTGAGGTTGCCGTCACAAGATACGTCAAAGTAAACGTCAAGCCATAGAACACTGTTTTTTGACACATTTTGAGACAAGTCGAGATCAGTTTATTAATACGGGCCTACGACTGCAAACGCGTTGCCAAAAAGACCAAGATGGTTGTTTATTTGTTGCAGAGTGCATACAGCGAGTTCGCCCTCTTCTTCCACGACCCGTACGGCGGCGAGGTGATCGCCGTCCTGTGGACCCCAGACGTAAAGGAATACAAGGAGTTTCTGGTGAGGACTAATGTTCCAATAGCTTGAACAGTCTTCTTGTGCAATTCGTTGTATTTCGTTTCTTCAAAAGATTGTGACGCGATGGCGATTAACCTTTCTCGCGTCCTAGTATCCAACGTTAGGTACCATACATACATGTCAGCCGAAAGACGTCCACTGCTGGACATAGGCCTCCCCCAAGGCTTTCCACTCAGTCCGGTCTTGTGCTTTTCGCATCCACCGCGGTCCCGCGATCCTGACGAGGTCGTCACTCCATCTTGTTGGAGGCCTACCTACAGCTCGTCTCCCGGTCCGCGGACGCCACTCCAGAACCTTCTGACCCCATCGGCCATCAGTCCTGCGGGCAATGTGGCGCCCACTGCCACTTCAGTTTAGCTATTCTTAGGTACAGTCACGTCTAATAATATGGACACATTTAGCCTTATTCTTGCAGTAGAGTCGTGTTTACATATTTTTGAAAGTTTCTGTCAAAAAAATACCATACAAATGTAGCTCCGGGCGATAACATTCCTCACTCCCTAAATCAAATCCTATTATCACGATTTTTGAATATGTTTATCCAAGTTATATGTGTTTCTCAATATCAGTATGTACATCGTTGTCTAGTACCCACAGTACAAGCCTAGAGCTTAGTTCGGGACTAGGTCAATTTGTGATAAAAGATAAGTCCGCACGGGCATTTTTAAACGTTAAAAATCTACCAGCGCTTCGCAAGAGATCACTGCTGTGAAGAAACGCCGTAAGAAACTCAACGAGTGTGTGTGATGGTCCCGTGATATTTAATTGTGTACAATACCAAGTTTTATACCCATGGTTATTCATGGACCGATAACCAACCTTCACACTTGGGGCCGTATTAATAAACTCATCTTGGCTGTTAAAGTAAACGCCAAACCATAGAACACTGACATTTTTGACGCATCTCGAGACGAGCATTAGAGTTGAGATCACTATATTAATACGGGCCTTAGTATCCAGACTTATTACTAAATAATCATTTGAAAAACTATATCATTTTATAAACTTTCATTTCGCAAAAACGTTGTGCTCAAACAAAATAAGTTAGGTGAGGTTAGACTATTGAAGTTTGTAAAATGATATTTGTAGTTTGCCAAATGGTGATTTGGTAAAACATTAGTGAACCTTAACACTTACTAATATTAGGTTGAATTTATCAGGTATCAAATGCAAGCGCGCTCCGACCGATCACGAAAGGCGGCGAGACGAAGTACAAAGTGAACATCGACGCCATTGTGGAAGACTTCAAAATAATGGGCCAAGGACTCGTCCGGGATATTACTGTTACGTAGAGGCGAAAAATATAGAATAATTAATAAGATTTGAGTTTTTATTGTATGACTAGTGGACGTTTGCGACTGTGAACGCGGTGAATTAAGGTGCGACTCCACCGCTGCTTAAAATACGGCCACGGAACGGAATCGCAGTGACGCATCGTATCCGTGGTCATACTATACTTGTCCTATTGCAGTAAAAGTGCACCTAGATTTGATCACCAAATACTAATTGTGTTTGTAAAAGTAGATAGGTTAAGTTCGTTAGGTTTCTTCAGATGCCCGAAGGGCAAACCACCCAGAAACAGATGCCCCGCCCTCCATGGGCTCCTCCGAAATTTAAGGACAAATCTAATAGTAGGACCCCTGATATTTATTTATTTCATTTAGTATTATTATTACGACCTGCTACTAAGAGGTTGATCTCAAACAGTCCAGATCGCAATACGTTATGTTATCCCCGCACTCTATTTTAATGTCAACTCATAAGACACAATCATCATATATATTTTTTATGGCAAAGAGAAGGTAGACGAGCACACGGGCCACCTGATGGTAAGTGGAAACTATGACCCATAGACATTCGCATTCACAAGCCTAAGACTGCGAATGCGTTGCCAACTCTGAGGACTAAGATGGATTGCACCTATGCTAGTCATTACACCGGCTGTCTTATCCCCAAACCGGAACACAACAATGCGAACACTGCTGTTTGGCGGTAGGTTAATGGATACGATGGTGGTATCGATCCGGACGGACCCTGCATCAGGTGGCCTGAGTGCGCGAGTGCCTTCTCATTGCCTTTAAAAAAATCGTTCCGGGACTGAGTCGTCAACGTGACAAAATGGCCAGTGGACGAATTGTTAAATGGTCATAAAGTACGAGTATCAAAACGTACAAATGTCAAAACGTATAACACGAAATGGCCACAATGTTGTGGTGACAAATAATGTCATTGCTAAAATGTATGCGGTTTCGAATGTGTATATGACAAAATGTCCAAAGCATTAATTGTCTCATGGTCATAAAGTAAAAATGTCAAAATGTCCAAATGTCATAATTATTTAGTGAGATTTTGAATAAGTGCCCAAATGTATAGGTATATTACTTACCGTTCAAATGACAAAATGCTTGTGTATTTCCGAAACTAAACGTAAGAACGTATTATCCGTTTTTGGGATCAAAGTATTAAAAAAAACATTTACAAACTGTACATACCGTACCAGGTGTGACATATCAAATGAGAGGGCTTATTGTGAGTGTCTCAGTTTATAAAATATTTTGTTTTTTTTAAGTTATTAAAAAGGTTCAAACTTAAACATTGAATAGTAATCATACGTACATAGGTACCTATTTGGATTAGGTATATTTTGACACCTGTTTATTTTGAAACTTGTACATTTTAACACTTACACATGCTGTCGCTTTTGCATTTTGGCACTTGGTTATATTTACACTTACGTATTTAAACCTCTGTACGTTTTGACACCTATTTATTATGAAACTTGTACGTTCTAACACTTACACATGCCGTCGCTTTTGCATTTTGGCACTTAGTTATATTTACACTTACGTATTTAAACCTCTGTACATTTTGACACCTATTGATTTCAACACTCGCACATTATGACCATTCAACAATATATCCATTCGACATTTTGTCACGTTGACGACTCAGTCCCGGAACGAATAAAAGCCCTTACATAAACATAAAGCATATAGGTACGAAAGTGAACTTATCCCTTAAAGATGTCTCTTCGAGTTGACTTTGGAATGAATACGTAAAGACAACGCATGAGAATGGCATGGATGCAATCAATCAAAACAAGTGAAGTTGAAGATATACAACGCAATTACATATTATTAATAACGACAACTTAACTAATATACAAACAAAAATAATTAAGATAAGAATATGTAAGTTTATCGTTGTCTAATACCCATAGTACTAGTATAGTATAGTATTAGTAGTACTAGATATTAGTTTGGAACTAGCTCAATTTGTATGAGATTTTCCCTGATATTTACCTATTATAATTTATTATTATCACGACCTAAGTTACTAGAGGCTGGTCTCAGTCAGTCCAGATCGCAATAGGTTATCTTATCACCGCCCTCGCACTGTATTTTAACGCCACCTCATAAGACAAGTAATCTCGTCTTATCTCAGTTATCAATGATCTGCCCGCCTTGCAGTTTTAACTGTAAATCATCGATCAGCATTTCAAGTTTGATATCGCTATCTGATAGCTCAGATGATTTGAGAAACGGCGGGAGATGGCAGCCCTACTACGGATTTTAATGGGTAAGTAATATATGATATATATGATTAAGCCTTCCGCCTGCATTTCAAGACTTTTTAGTGTTAGTATATTCACTCTAATCTAATTTATTTTTGGAAAACATAAAAAAAATATTTGACTCAGCTGAAAACCAAACCAGCAGAGATCGGACAATTTGGTATCACTACTCGCAATAATGTGGACATGACTCCAAAGATTTTAATTATAATTTATTTATTTTATTTATTGCTTTTTTACCTGAACTTTAATTTTGATCCTTTGCAACACAGTAATAAATAAATAGTACAAAGATTTGCTCCATTAACATCCTTGGATTGCGAAAGGAGCTGTTCACCTCAAAAGTTTATTTTAGCCGTGATAAGGAATAGGATAACCACGGAAATATTATTAAAAATACCGTTTATTTGCTTTAATACTGGTAAATATTTGTTTTATTTATTTATTACTGTCTAAAGGATCACATTTATTTTTAGGGTAAGTAATCAATTAATGTAATTTAATTCATCATCATCATCATCATGTCAGCCGAAAGACGTCCACTGCTAAACATAGGCCTCCCCCAAGGCTCCACTCAGACCGATCTTGTGCTTTTCGCATCCACCGCGCTCCCGCGATCCTTACGAGGTCGTTACTCCATCTTGTTGGCCTATCTACAGCAGCAGTATTTGGATTCATTTAAATTTTTGCAGGCATGTCCATATTATTGCGAGTTTTAGCGCCCACTTGTCCGATCTCTGGTTATTAGGGATTCCGATAGGGACTACCAATATAATCCACTAACATAATGAGATCCGCGGGCTGGCCAGAGCCATGTTTTGTTTAATGATAGAAGACAAGATGAAAACGCTTCCAGGCACTTTCCTTTCTATAAAAAACGGGCGAGAACGGGCGTTAGAATATTTAATCGTGCTGTCGATTCTACGACGCCCTCATTGTGCGCTATGCCTGGTAATGACGGAGAAGTGACCTTGCCTGCATAGGTAGCAGTCCCGGGTTCGATTCCCGGTAAAGGTAAATCTTCGTGACAAATTGTTGATCTGTTGTAAGTCGAATTCTATCCAAATCCATTAAGCATATTACAAACCACAGTATAAGTACCTATTGACGAGTATATTCCTGGAAAGGTCAAAGCGACAGGGCCACAAAAAGGACTCAATTAGCTATATAAAGATATGTATTACTTTTTAAGGGTTCCGTACGTAAAATGAAAAAAACCGGAACCCTTACAGGATCACTCGTGCCTCTGTCTGTCCCTCCGTCTATCACAGCCAACATCAAATGACCTTGAATCATCAAATTAATTGCCCATTCCCCCCCCCCCCCCCCCGATGTCTGAAACTTAGATTAGAACCCGAGTTCAACTCGCCCTTGGCCTGTTTTATAAAAGATAAAAAGATAAAAGAAAGATAAAAGAAATTTATTTAGTAAAGATACACTAACATACATACATATAGGTAAGTACTTACGAGGGGTGATCCAAAAGTAATGATAACTAAATACTTTTTGCATCGATATACAATAATGAAATATAGCGTTACTGGCAGTAGAGACTCCTCAGTAATATTAAGAAAAAAAATAAAAAAAAATGTATTTGTCATTGAGTTTCAATTGTTTTTTCACGAGCGGTCGGAACAATAACGCAAAAATGGAGAAAATTGAGTTGAGAGCGGATATTAAATACTTCTGTTTAAAAAAAATGAGTACTAAAGACATATATGCTGAATTAGTGGGGACACTAGGGAACTCTGCTCCGCCGTATTCCACAGTAGCACGCTGGTCGAAGGAGTTTAACTTAGGAAGAACATCCACTCAAGACGAACATCGCGAAGGCCGCCCTTCTACGGCCCTTACGGAAGATAATGTAAAAAATATCAATGAACTCGTGTTAACAGATAGAAGAATGACTACCAGACATCTAGTTGAGCTCACGGGGATTTCGTATGGCAGTGTTCAAAAAATATTAACTGATGAACTACACATGAAAAAAGTCTCCGCCCGTTGGGTACCTAGAATGTTAACGGCCAAACAAAAGGAAATACGACATAAGATTTCAAAGTGTAATCTTGAAAAATTTCGAGCTTATCCCGATACTTTTTTGCGTCGATTTGTCACCTTGGATGAGTCTTGGATCCATCATTTTGATCCTGAGACAAAACAACAATCAATGACGTGGAAGCGACCCAGTTCCCCTACACCTAAGAAATTCAAGGTTGCACGCTCAGTTGGGAAGATCATGGCTTCCGTGTTCTGGGATGCCGAAGGAATCATAATGATAGAATACCTCGAAAAAGGAACCACTATTACAGGCTCTTACTACGCTGCCAGATACGAAGATTGAGAGAAGCAATCAAGGAAAAGTGGCGTGGCAAACTTCGTGCTGGTGTCCTCTTTCACCAGGACAATACACCCTCCCACAAGGCCGGTGTTGCGATGGCTGCTATTCGTGATGCAGGCTTCGAAGTGCTTGAACACCCCCCATATTCGCCAGATCTAGGCCCCAGCGACTTCTATCTCTTTCCACGCCTGAAGGAAGATCTTAGAGGTAACAAATTTTTGGATGACAGTGAAGTGATAGCCTGTGGAGGCATTTTTGACAAGTCAAGAAAAAAAAAAAATTTTAAAGGGAATTCAAGGTCTAGAGAAACGATGGTCTAAGTGTGTAGACTTGCAAGGAGACTATGTTGAAAAATAAATTAGGTTTTTTTACATTTTATGTGCCTTTCATTCTGATTATCATTACTTTTGGATCACCCCTCGTAATAAATAAGAATAATTTTGACACAGATGTTACGCTTAGAGATTTCTTTAACCGTGGATTTATCTTTGTTATCACTAGTAGATATCTGATATATAGCTCTTGACTATTATCAACACTCTTGGTTTTGAGTATTTTAACAATTCGGTCACAGATGGCCTCTATTCTACAAGGTAAAAAAATTGCCTTAGGCATGTTGTCGTATTGTCAACGTTACTATAGCTCTTATTTACTTGGGAGTAATGGTTGAATTAAAACAATACCATGTAACACGTCAATAGTACATTACTACTGAGGCCGGGACAAAAGGGGTTGCCGGCCGAAGTTATATAGACGGCCGAGCGAAGCAAGGCCGGATATAGGGCTGAGGCGGGCAACCCCATATTTCCCGCCGAAGTATGTATAGTGCTTTTCTCAAACATAATTCATTAAAATAATTACAACAAAAATTACAATGTCAAATAGGTACTAGGAGTGCATAAACATTAAAAGTAACCTACAGTGCTCAGTACGCCCGCCCGCTGGCCCGCTGGTGGCGCGCGCGGGGCTCGCCGCATCGTGCTAACCTCCTAATTACCTCTGCGCTCCTGGTACTTCAAATAAACATGCAAACGCTCTGTTGGATGCACGGCTTAGTAAATTAAAAAAAAACAGCCATTTAGCCTTTTCATAAACACAGCCACCATGGCCAAATTAAAATTGAAAAAAAATGACTTCCCGGCCTAGGCCTTCAATTTCGTATGAAATTCCTTTACAGAGTTGTTCCGTCGGAAACGTGGCACTTTGAAGCCTAAAATAACTAACATAACGCCGACATTACATAGCATGTTTGAGAAAAAGCTTTTTACCAAGTAGAATACACAGGGCCGAGATTCTAGGCGGTAAAAACCATATGGTATTTGACGTGTTATCGCATTGTCAACGTTTTGATAGCTCTTATTTACTTGACAGTAATGGCGGATGACGTCAACAACAATACCATAACGTCCATAACAGTACCTTTACCATGAGTTACCATAACCAGACTTGCTAGCGAGTTGAATGCTCTTTCCCTAAGACTACAGTGTCTGTGTCTATAGGAATACTGCGATGAACAGAGCATGAGTCGCTGGCGAGTACGGTATAGTACAAACTATTTAAAATCACCATTTCCACTTGAGAACTTATCTGCTATGAATAGCATTGTTATCTTTTGTTAAACTCAAGCGCTAATAACGTGTACAAAATGAAATGCATTAATAACAAAAGATGGAATATTAATTACAACTTTACGCACTTGAGAATAAGGTCCAAATTGGAATAGGACACACTTCACATAGAACCTTTTGGACATGACATATAATAAGGACCACCGGGTGTAGCATTTAGCAAGTGTTAGTCATTTCTAAAAGGTTCTATGTCAATTGTGAGTGAGTTCGTAATTTCCAATTTGAACCTTATTCTTAAGACGGTAAAATTCTAATTCATATTCCATCTTTTGTTATTAATGCGTTTCATTTTGTACAGGTAATTAGAGGTTGGATTTAACAAAAGATAACAATGCCATTCATCGCAGGTAAGTTCTCAAGTGGAAATGGTGATTTTAAATAGTTTGTACTATAATTCTAACTTATGGCAAGGTTACGGATCAAAGACGACCGCGTAATAGAGACCCGGATGTAGTTTTTAGTTC
This sequence comes from Acleris sparsana, assembly GCA_923062465.1. Taxonomy (NCBI): domain Eukaryota; kingdom Metazoa; phylum Arthropoda; class Insecta; order Lepidoptera; family Tortricidae; genus Acleris; species Acleris sparsana. The sequence goes on along the minus strand of OV281302.1, from coordinate 1,737,087 downwards.
AAAAAATATTTCTTACACGATCACCTTTACAGAGGTAGTAAGTACCCATTGATAAGTTAATTGAGAATAATTCAAGTCCGACCAAATAGCCGTTGTATAATTAAATGCTGTACGTCTACGCGCGAGCTCCGAGTAATCTCAAGAAAAGCTACGTCAGGATTTGTTGCAGTGGTTTAGTCAATATTACGTTAATGACATAACCAAATAAGGCGACGAAGGGAGAGGCGGAGTACGATGCGATGGGGGAGCGCGGTGCACTCCCGTATTTTTCCCAACCCCGATTCCGCGCATCATCACGCCGAATTTTTATTTCATCGAAGGCCTTTTTTAGGGTTCCGTACCAAAATGGTAAAAAAGGAACCCTTATGGTGTGATTTCGTTGTCTGTCTGTCAGTCTGTATTTGTGTCACAGCAGGGCTTCTCAGCAACTACAAATGCTATCAATTTAAAATTTGACATAGTTGTACAACTTGCTTCCCCGCATGTGTTTTTAGTAAAAAAACCGGTCAAGTGCGAGTCGGACTTCCGCACCGAGGGTTTCCGTATTTAAGATAACATGCTTCGGAACCACAAAAGAAAATACTGATTTTGTTATGAACTTTATGTCTATGCAATAAGGCCCATTTTGACCAGCCTTAATATTTTCAACGTTTTTTTATTATGTCTTTAAAACTGTAAATATTGCACACTGTATTTTATTTTTCCCATAAAATATAAGTAATTATCTATACGTCAGGATTTTTTCAGATATTCAAATGGATTATTGTATGGAAAATAAAGTTCATACCAAAATGAGTATTTTATTTTCCTGTTACCAAGCATATTATCTTAAATACGGAAACCTCGGTGCGCGAGTCCAACTCGCACCTGACCTGTTTGTTTTATAAGAGAGTGAGGTAAACAAGCATACGGATAACCTGATGGGTTAGGTTAGGGTTTGTGTATTCTGTAGCTCTGCCTACCCCACTCTGGGAATGAAGGCGTGAGTTTATTTATGTCAGTATGTAATTTAGATGATAGATGAGTAAGGTTAAAACACAAGTTTTATTCATAACATAATCGTGATTACTCTGTGGACTCTGTTAGCTCTGGCCGCGCTGGGCGCGCGAGCGCACTCTGCCAAGCTGTCCGTGCGGCAGGATGACGTCACCATGTCGCTGGAGCCGCAGCTTACCGGGGGTTTCAACGTAATGCTACTCAAAGGTATGTACTATGTGCCCAATGGAGCCTTGACTCACCAATGTACTGTGTCACAATGTGGCATTCGAAACGCATATTTATTTTCGGATGATGAGCTTCTCGCTAAACGTCTTTTGTCTATTGTGTGGCTAGGTTACTTTAGGTTATTTTTTTATAATAATATAAACACATTATTGGGGTTACTAATGTCTTGCACAATTATTTTTGGCATAATTCATCATTTCGCACAATCATCATTTGGCATAAAGTCTTTTTTTCTGAAACCGTGTACTTTTCAGGATTGACATAAAATAAACCAAACCTAACCTATTGGGTTCTATGCAATGGTATTTTAAATAATCCTGAAAAGTACACGGTTTCAGAAAAAAAGACTTTATGCCAAATGATGATTGTGCGAAATGATGAACTGTGCCAAAAAAAGTTATGCCAGATGAAGGGATGCCACATTATTGATGTGATATAGACTTGTCACAATGATATGATTCAAGTCGCAAGAAGTGTCAAACAAATAGTTTTACAATGTCATTGTGAGACCGTTCTACGGTGAGCCAGGGTTCGATTGGGCTGATAATAAATACAATTTTGTTTATGCCACGAAACTTTACAATCATACAGATATTCAATGACCATTCATTGCTTTGTCCTATACTGCCGTCCTAAGCCAATAAGCAGTATGTCAGATAAAACTCCCGTAGCATAATCAACCTTATTACTAACAAAATAGAATTAAAACTGCTTTGGCTGTTGAATTTGGGATACTGCTTATTGGCTTATTGCTTAGGAGGGCAGTATAGTTGTGTGTGTTTGAAGTCAAAAGTCTTTGACCAGTGTGTGTTGCCAGTGATGACTTACGGATCTGAGACGTGGGCGCTAACAATGGGCCTCATAAGGAAGCTCAAAGTCACTCAGAGGGCTATGGAGAGGGCTATGCTCGGGGTTTCTCTGCGTGATAGAATCAGAAATGATGATATCCGAAGTAGAACTAAGGTTACCGACATAGCCCGAAGAATAGCTAAATTGAAGTGGCAGTGGGCGGGGCACATTGCTCGCAGCTGATGGCCGATGGGGTCAGAAGGTTCTGGAGTGGCGTCCGCGGACCGGAAGACGAGCTGTAGGTAGGCCTCCAACAAGATGGAGTGACGACCTCGTCAGGATCGCGGGACCGCGGTGGATGCGAAAAGCACAAGACCGGTCTGAGTGGAAAGCCTTGAGGGAGGCCTATGTCCAGCAGTGGACGTCTTTCGGCTGATACAGTTATGATAGTTATTGATTTAAGGAGTGTCCAGTTTAATCAAGTCTAAAGTTGTTGTATCAAAAAATAATGTCCGTAGAAAATAAAAATAGCATGCCATCACATTTGGGATTGTTCATATTTTTACAATTACTCTAATTCGAAAACCATTTCGAGGCATAAGGTTTTAAAGCCGATCTGCATTATTAAGTTTTTGAAATATTTATCTATTTTGGATATTTCGACAAAAGTATATTTAACCTTTGTTTGACTTTCGTTTTCGGCTTGAAGCTCTCCTAGGTGTATCTTACGGGTTAGGCGAACTCCGCTTGAAATAATGTTTTAATAATTAGATATCATTTAATTGTATGTTATTTACTAGAAAATGCCATTCCAAATTTAAAATAATCATCCATAAAATGGCTGCTAAATAAATAAAGATATTAAAACAAAACTATTGGGTCAAATAGAAAATTAACGAAATTGGTCTCTTAAAATTACCTATTCTTTTGAATTTGAATGTAAAAACCCTGACTTATTTTTTTTGGTCAATGCTAATTGGGGAAAATATAGAAAAGCCTGCTATTGTAAGTCCAGTAGTTTTTAGTGATGTTGAACCAATGACACCCACCTGGAATTTTAGACTAAAAATAAATCACTATTCCGGTCACAATAAGCGACATAACGTCTAATATACCTAAAATATACCTTACTGGCTTAATTGCTAAGGTGTATATTTAGAACCTTATTTAATTTGTCAGTTACGCGGAACTGCAGTATCTTCGACGATAAGGTCCATTAAAAAGAAACATGTATACGTAGACTCTTCCTTAGGAAAACGACCATTCAGTACCGCCCAATATCTCAATTTATTATAATTTTATCCTACAGAAGGTGAACAGATCTTCAGCGCCCACATCGGCCGAACCCTCATGTCCACTTCAGTAGTGACTGAGGAAGTAGAAGGGGGACTGGAGCTCCAAGTGGGGGACGCGACCCTGACCATCCGCACGTTGTACGACGAGGCGGCCGGCGCCAGAGGGATCAAGATCGTGTGGGATGCCAATGAAGTCACTCGGCTGGAAGATTGCTTTGATTTCGGTACCTAAGTTTTTTTTATGGCATAGCAAACCCCAATATGGCATGACAATTTTTTTTATAGTAAATTACCTGTCGTAATAAAATGAAAGCTTCCTTTAAAGAAATCATATAACGCTGTCGATGAATTAAAAAAAAACATAGATCATACTTAACCAATGTATTTTAACTTCCGTATTCGTAAACGTACAATAACCCTATATTAGTTTATGTATATTTGTCTCTTTCTGTCAAATTTAAATACCAAAGTGAAAGATAAGGACAAACCATATTTGACGCATACCTTAGCTCTCTAAGGTTGGAAGGCTGATAAGGTACAGTCGAGTTCATAAATATGTATACACTTTAATCGCTGTGATAATTCGTACCTATATGGCAAGTTTCTAAAGTGTATAAATATTTATGAACTCGACTGTACGTTATGTATTGAATTAGTATTGTGTACTTGACATGCCTATCTTAATGCAATTATTTGAGTAAATATTAAATAATTTGTATACCTAGGAAGTATGTTTACAAGAGATGGTAAGTTTGAGAAGGATGTTGAGGGGAGGGTGAATGTGGGAATCAAATTAATGGGGCCCTGTGGTTCTTTGTGAGCAGAAGGGGCGTTTCACAAAAAGCCCGACTGGCTGTTCACAATGGAGTGCTGGCCCCTACTCTGATGTATGGTAGTGAATGTTAAGTGTGGCAGGACAAGCATGAAAGTCGTATAAATGCAGTTGAAATGCGCTCTTTGCGTGGTGTCAAACTGATTGATACAGTAAAGAATGAAAAAGTCAGAAAGAAATGTGGTCTAAAAGAAGATTTCATTTGGAAAGGATGGATAAAAGAAGATTGAAGAAAGAGATATACAGAGCGAAAGTGAGTGGAAGGGTCGGAAGGGGCCGCCCTAGGCGTACTTTATCGAATCAAATCGGAGAAATACTGGAAAAGGGCCGAATCTTAAGTACCCGAAGCCGACGTGCGTGCATGACTCGATGTATGAAGGAGGAAGAAGCGAAAGAGATTTGACAGGATCATAGCTGGTGGATAGAAGTGGTCTCTGTCTACCCCTCTGAGAAGCAGGCGTAATTTAATGTAGGTATGTATGTAATATTAAATAAACGAGCAAATAGGCAACCTCCCTAGTGAACTCTAAATCCCAAGGGCATTTGCTGTCTGAAAATCAATTGTAGGTACCGTTCTATAGATAGCCACGAGAGCAGTCATCGTCGTCACCATATCAACTGGAAGACGTTCATTTTGAAAAACTTTGTCCTATATTATTAGGAATTAGCGTGTAACCGGTGTAAGCTACTGAAAATTGGTGACATACATATGGTTTATCGGTAACTTTGACACTGGGTTTCATTAATTCCAGGGACCAAGCATTGGTACGGTGGTCCCATGCAGCTCCACCAAGTGTACCCGGTAGAGAAAGCTGAACAGAACTACTCTCCTTACGTATCCAAGGAATATGACAACGGCGCCATCGTGGAACGTTACTGGCTCAACTCCGCTGGCGAATACATCTACGTCCACCCACAAGTACCCCTCTTCGTCGACTACAATAACATTGTCAACAATCACCTATGCTTTGGCGCTCAGATCGCCGCCCCATATTCCACTAGAAGAACACACACAGAGTTGTCCTATGACTTATGGTTCTTATCTGATGTAAAAGCAGCCCATAAACATGCTTTAGCCAACTACTTAGGCAAGCCTTCTGGTGTCCCCGATTCCAGAATGATTCAGCACCCTATCTGGTCTACTTGGGCACAGTACGCCAGAGATATTGATGAGAACAATACTTTGGACTTTGCCAAAGAAATTAAGGAGTATGGGTTTGAAAATTCTCAGTTGGAAATTGATGATCTCTGGGAAACCTGTTATGGGTCTTTGACTGTGGATGAGAAGAAGTTTCCGGACTTGAAGAAGCTGGTGGATGAAGTTAAGGATTTGGGGTACCGTACGACGATTTGGATTCATCCGTTTATTAACAGTAACTGCGAGCCGTGGTACACGTATGCTTTGGAAAACGGGTGAGTGTCTAAATATAATAAAGTGTAAGTGTACCTGAAATTTTTGAAAAAATAAGCATGATAAGCGCAACCTTAATCGTATCTAGTTATTAAGTTTGACAAGACGAAGAACGTTCATATAGTTATTAAACTCCTTAACAGCGTCATGCATGCCCAGAAATTGCGATCATTAGTCTGTCATACACATTAATAAACCATATTGTTAGGGTTGCCACCTTATTCATACCTAATATTTAAAGATATTATATTAGAAGATGTATGTAGTGACAAAGATCGAAAAGGGTATGCTAAGATGGTTTGGTTATTTAGAAAGGATGGATGAAAAAAGAGTTACGAAAGACGCATGGCGGGAATGAGTGAAAATGTCGATAGGGGACGCCTTAGACGCACATACAGTAATAAAGATTCAAGATGTACTGAATAAGGGCCCAATTAAAAGCATCCAAAACCGACGTAAGTCTACGAAGAGGTTGATGAATGTAGAGGAAGCGAAAGTTGTAAGTTTAGACTGGTGCACCTCACGTTCTGTAGCCTCTGCCTACCCTATTGACAGAGAGGCGTGAAGGTATGTATGATGTAGCAAAAATATTACTGAAGCTCAATTCAATTAACAATCATCATGTCTGCCAAAACTTGACAACTACATACAAACCTCTACCAAGGCTTTGTTTGCAGCTACCTAGTTCTCACCGAGACCGCAAGCCCAGAAACGACCTGGTGGAACAACAACGGCTCGACAGCGGGCTACGTGGACTTCACCAACCCTGATGCTGCGGAGTGGTGGTACCAGCGCGTCAAGCAAGTCGTTGACAGCTACGGCATTGACAGCCTGAAGTTCGATGCTGGGGAAGCCAGCTTCTCTCCTCAGGTTAGCTATCGCGGCTAAAGACGTGCCGTTTGCTCTGTTAACGATACCTTCCCGCAGAAAGCCGTTGTAATAATAAACTAATCTTAAGTGAGAACCTATCTTAAGACACCCCATAGCAAACAAAATAATTTCAGTCGAAAGACCTCCAAGGACATATCCTACGCCACTTGCATCCATCAGTTTCCCGTAACCTTAGTGACGTCGTGGTGGTGTGTCGGGAGCACACGAGAACTCTTCAACCCTATCTGTTCTACAAACGATGTCTTGTGTCAGGCACCGCACCGTATGTTATCTCTAGTAAAAAAAGTGCATCAAAGACAATTGGGTTTCTTCCTTCTTGGGCACCCACGTCGTCTGTTACAGTGGGTGCAAGGGCGAATGTTAATCATTTGTGGTTTGTTCCCAGATCCCCGTTCAAACGGGCGACATAGACCTGCACCCCAACCTCATCACACAGGACTACGTGCGTACCTGTGCGCGATTCGGGGATATGATCGAGGTGCGCGCAGGCTTCCAGTAAGTAGAAACAAGAGTAGTGGAGCAGTTTAGGGGTGGTAGGGCCTGCGGAGTCCGTCCGGATCGATATGGGGATAAGATTACCTGTGAAATTACCAAAAAGGCGTTGCATCTTAGTTCTCAGGATTGGCAACGCATTTGGTGTCTGAATGCATTCACTGCCAGCAACGCATATAAGCGTTCTCCTAACTTTCTTTTCGTGCTTTAAACGCATATGTGCGTTCTAACAATGTACCTGGCGAAAGTTTGTGTGATACCGGCAATGAATACATTAAGTTTGCTCTTGCAGTTTTATTAACTTTTACCCACGACCTAGTTCATGTAGACTATACCACGAGAGCATTGATTTAAACGAAATGAAACGTACAAAAGTAGTTCTTTAACCAATCAATCAATCACATCGGTGAGGCCACCGGCAAAATTACTAGAAAGGAGGCGTTGAATTTAGACCTCAGGATTGGCAACGCATTTGGTCTCTTTGTTGTCTTGAGAAAGCAAATGCCACTTACCATCAGGTGGCCTGTGTGCTCGTTTTCTTATCGCTTGCCATATAAGATATGTCATTAAATTTATTACTTACTAGCTTCCTACTCGGCTATGTTCATGTAGACTGCCACGGGATCAGTTATGTATTCCGGAATAAAACGTAAAAACTCGGGCTTGATATCTTTACCTTATTCACGTTAAATAGTTAGCAAAGCGCCGTCCCTGTTGCACTTTTGTATGCACAATCACACAATTTGTGTGAACAATCGCAGCTCACTGGCGAGGCCGGCTTACATGCCTGGCTCGGAATATTTGTTTATTTATTTTTTGTTATGATTTTGGTCCGTAAGTTGATTTGGCACGCCAGGTTAAACGGGAAACAGTCCAATATACGAGCCAGGTAAAAAGTGAAATCAACAATACAAAAAAGAGCACTATAACGCGTCCGCACCGTACAAGAAACAGATGTTGACTGATTTGGGCCGACATGTAAACCCATCATGTGCGCAAGCGGTGTCCTTATCGCTGGTCAACACGTGCATTTTAAGTTTTCTGGTACTAACTCTTTAACGTGGACAAGGTATAATGGCTTTCATTATTAGCGTTAGGGTTATTAGCGTTGTTTCACGTAAAGTAGTTTAAAAATGCATAAAATGTCGAATTTCACATAGATTGGACTAAATACCAAATCATCCTTCGTGTACCCTAACTTTAATCATTTTCCAGGACTCAAGACCTCCCAATTTTCGTCCGCATGGTCGACCGCGACTCCATCTGGGGCCTCAACAACGGTCTCTCCACCATCATCACCACCACCTTCCAGATGAACCTGGCTGGCTACACCATGGTGCTGCCAGACATGATTGGGGGCAATGGGTTTAACCTGGACCACGATGCGGCTGCACTGCCGAGCAAGGAGCTGTTCATCCGATGGGTGCAGGCCAACACTTTCTTGCCAGCCATGCAGTTTTCTTTTGTGCCGTGGAGCTTTGATAATGAGGTTAGAGATTTAAGGACCGTATGTAATGTGAGAAGTATGGAAGAAAAAGAGATGTTGCGCCGACCCCAAATAAGTTGGGATAATGATAGCATGGTGATGATATGTAGACTGAGGCTGTATTTGAGCAGTCCATTCCTGCCATGTTCCACGCAGCAAAATGGACATAGCTATATGACTGATAATATGACTGTGGCCTTTTCCTTGACTGCAATTTTAATCCTTAGTGGGAAGTCAACGTGCTTCAAAGTAAACGTAAAACTGTAATTTCTGACTCCGCTTGAGCTGGACATGTCATTGGAGATCCTTTTATCACTAGATATCAACCAGTGCGCTAGTAACGATTGAGCGGCCGTACGTGTCTTCACCTGAGAATAGCTTTGTCTAGGTGTTGATTCCCTTTAATAATTCGCCACATATTAACGGCGAGTCTATGTTGTTCCGTGTGCTCGTAAGCATAAGAAAGAGTTAGGTACGTAATGATTGTGGCCGTATTCCTACGATGAAACATGTGAAATCGATAACAAAACCATTGTAAGGCCATTATAGAGCTACATTAAAGTGACGCAGAATTTTAATGGTTACGTACAGTCAGCCTTATAAGTAGCTGCTCGCTTTAGTACCTTGTCGGTTTAACTCCTTTGATAGATTAGTGCAGCAGTTCAAACTTGACGTTTGGCGTAGTTACGCGGGCAGTTCTCCCGCCGCCGGAATCCGATCGAAAAAACACATAAACAAAACCGCGCAGTGTAGTATGCGGCATACAATTTCCATATTGAATTGTGTCTAGTGCGGTTCAGAAGCGGATTCCCGCTGCGGGAGGACCGCCCGTGTAGTCGGGGCTTTTAAGTGACAGAGCACTTTGACATTGTACCCCAGAAATCCATTTGTTTGGCCTACCTGACTCGTCTTTATGTCTGCGAGAAGGTGGGACTACTTCATTTAGACAGTTAATTCAAAGACGAGTTTGTCACCGAACTGTTTAAGGTACATGGATCACCGGGCCATCCTAGGACGCGCAAGGGTCAAGTTAGGCTAGTTTCATAGAGGGTGTACTGCCGTTTGGTCTAAATATTTTTCGCCAAATTTCACTTCCCAAAAAACTTAACGCAGTAGTTTCATTTCCCAAACGAATCTTTAGCACATTTACATTTCGCATTTTATTCATGTGGTCAAATTATCATTTGGCATAATTTTACTTTGTCAAGTTTTATTAAGACAAATGTTTATTTTAAGCAAACGTTTTCCTTTGGCAAATATTGAACTGCTGCCAGGTTTGGTTAGAACTGTGACCCTCACAGAAACGAACTGCTGCCAGGAAAGTAGGTTAGGTTTGGTTAGAATTGTGACCCCCCACCAAAACGAACAGCTACGAGAAAAGTACCGAGAGTAGGGTAGACACGCTTGCAACTGATAGGGTAAATTATTATACCTGTAAATTATTTGTCCAAGGTGAAACAAACATCCTTGCAGCATGACATTTTCAAAATAGGAACGTAAGCAAGTATGTTATGCGAAACGAAACATTTGACTACATAAATTTTGGTAAAATAAAACATGACCAAATAATAAACTGTTAAACAATAATTTGCCACAAAGAAAATTGGGAACAGATAATTTGCCATACGTTGTTTTGACTTGTGATTTTTTGCCAAATGATAAATTGGGAAAAATAGTTTGGGAACTGATACATTGGGAAACGATTTTTGACCAAATATTAGTAGACTCTCATGGAGCCTAACTAAATACCTACGTTAAGTAATAACACTAGAAATAAAGAATAATAAACCGGACAAAACCAATAAAAAATATATAGTCGTAAATTGGAACCAGATCCTTATTATTGTAAATGATGATTGCAAAACCACTGTTACGTCAGAAAACTTTATTAGCTATTCTTCATAAACCGTAAAAACCTAATTATGCAAAACCATGACAGTTGTTATTACGGCTCGTTCATTTGTTTATACAGATCACTTATCTAATTAAACATCAGGAGGCCATTTGCAACGTCAAAAGATGGCGGATGTGTAATTTGTTTTAGTTTTGTATTTTTGTATATTTAGGTGTTCAAAGTTCTTTTCTGTTAGTGATTCGTACTTTTTATGCCTTTGTGTTGCACAGTGATAGAAGACTTGGACTTATTTCGTGTTTCTGGCATCTTATTTATCGTTTCAAGTGGACGCGCAGTGGTACAGAGGTTAACACTATCTTGACCTCTGTCCTATATATAAGGTGCTAACAAATTAGTCACGGATATTTTAAGAGATAATAGATTACATTAAACCAATTAACTTTTAACTGTAATTAAGGAACCTTTGTATATCATTTTATTGTTTTAATTTACCGAACAAAAAAATTATAATTAATCTTTAAAATAATCACCCTATTATGCACTTGTCAAGATGTTAAACACTGTCTGTCATGTCACGTCAAAAGTTGTTTTTCGTAAATGTCATTATGACTCGGCGGGAAAACTGTAGGTTATTAAATACTGGTAAAGAGGTTCCAGAATGTCTAAAGAGGTCTCATTTAATTATCTTATTAACAGGGTGTTTTAACGTAGCAAATTTGTTTCCTAGTTTTCTCCAAAAAAACATAAGAAAACCTATGATGTTTCATACTTAAATGTACTCCGAGAACCGAGTACTATCAGCTGTAAAAATATCCGTGACTAATTTGTTAGCACCTTATATAGGTATATCACCGTATAACGTTGCCCCCAATCTTCCTAGAAAAGATTGGATTGTGTTTTATTTCTATATTGATTTATACTTATAAATACTTGACACTGGCGAAATCACTTGATTGTGGAAACGCCATATCCTCACGGTAGTAGCTGTATAAGTCGCCACAGGGCAAATAAAAAAAAAGTCAATATAATTGTCAAGGTTGCTTATACAGGGTGTAAGGCAGAAAAAGGGTTGGACAAACTTCAGGGGCTAAATCTGTCATACTCATCAACTTTTATTAAGGGACCAACATCCAAATCTCAAAAAAAATACCAGCTGAAAATTCCATACATCGCGATTTGGATGTTAGTCCCATAATTAAAGTGGCCATAGGTAGCCTAGGCCAAGAATAGTAGGGAGCCACAAACAAGAAATTACATGTCTTCATTTCGTGACATTAACGCATAGGGTAAAGTCACTAGTGGTCCGCCAGACACCTGTAGTCGTTGCCTATACTTTGTATGAGTGGGAAGTGTATGAAAGATATAATTCCCACTCTTCGCACTCATATAAAGTCGACTACTGGTCTCTGGCTGGCCACTGGTGACTTTACCCTACATTTCCGAGCATATCTTTTAAAAGGCCAGACCGATTTTTATCAAATTTCGCTGAAAGCCGTTCCAATAAAACTACCTAGCTTTCTTAACAAAAAACTACATCCGCATCGGTCCATTTGTTTGGGGGTTACAAGATCACACACGGATACACACGTCAAACATAAAAAATCCCCTCATTTGATTGATAGAACATAGTTCAAATAAAAGAGATGGTATCCTCCTAAGACCCAAGGTCCTACCCACAGTACTTATTAACTTTTTCATTCAGGTCCTTTGACAGTTGTGTAGTCATAGTGTACCACGGTCTTGTCCGTTTAGTTTACTCCTCTAACCAGAAGCTCTAATAACTTCTGATTTAATGTTGCGGAAAAATTCCGAGCCCTTTCTATTCGGTTGTTGCTTAGCTTAACTCTAATTCAGTTCTTATTATTATTATTTTTTATTATTATTATTATTATTTTTTATGGCATAGAGAAGGCAACCGAGCACACAGGCCACCTGATGGTAAGTGGAAACTGTGACCCATAGACATTAGCATAAGACTGCAAATGCGTTGCCTACCCAGAGGACTAAGATGGAATGCCTCTATGCTAGTCATTACACCGGCTGTCTTATCCCCAAACCGGAACACAACAATGCGAACACTGCTGTTTGGCGGTAGGTTAATGGATAAGATGGTGGTAGCGATCCGGACGGACCCTGCACAGGGTCCTACCACCCGCGAGCGTATGTTTATTGTACTTCCAGACAGCAGAAATCAGTCTTAAATTCACGGAGCTGCATTCCGCGTATGCAAACAAGATCCAAGCAGCGATGGTGGAGTCGACAGTCGACGGTCGACCGGTCAACCCGCCGTTGTGGTGGATCGCGCCAACCGACGAGGAAGCTCTTGTCATTTGGGATGGTAAGTAGCGCCATCTAGTTATGGTCGACTGGTAAACTTGCCGCTATGAAATGAAAAATAAAAATGAAAAATAATTTATTTGGCACATAAAAAAAAACAGTTTACAAGCAAAATGTCTTTACCTAAATACTTTTATTTTTTATTACGGCCAAAGTGGTCTCCGCTCAGCTTTATGCCTCTGAATGTTGTTGATACATTCACAGGGGCTGGTTTTCAGTGAGACCAGGGAGAGTAGATGTGGCGATCGAAGGCGTTGAACTTTTAAAAAACAGAATATTAAATACCTGTGTGTGTGTGTGTGTGTGTGTGTGTGCGTGCGTGCGTGTGTGTGTGTGTGTGTGTGTGTTTCATTTGAGAAGCTAATCAATAATGCTTGAAATGCTGTTTTAAGGTAGCTACTATGAGGTCCCAACCGACGAGGAAAGTCTATTAGTTATGTTATATGGAACCCCAGTACTGACCTATAACTACACGGACCTTCCTTGGTGGGGAGCCTGCAATTTAAAGATAAAGATAAAGATACATTTATTCGCAACAATACAAAATCACACTCCATAGATACAAAAATAACGAGACACAGAGAAATTGTTGTAAAAATTTGGTCCAAATATTTTTGGTCAACATTTATGTTTCCAAAAAGTTGCTTGTCACTATGTCAACTGATTCATTCATATATATTCCAGAATACCTCCTCGGCGAGAACATTATAGTCGCTCCCGTGCTAGATGAAGGTGCGAGGTCTCGCGACGTATACCTTCCCGAAGGCGAGTGGCTCGCCAAGGGGAATGCTCAAGAAGCCTATCAGGGCCCTGTATGGCTGAGGGACTACCCGGCGCCCTTGGATGAGCTACCGTACTTTGTTCGTAAGGGAGAATTAGACGGGGCAAGCTCTTTATACGTTTCTGCCCTCCTGGTAGCTCTGGGTATATTTGTTGGCATTTTTAACGGTCAATGAATAATATTAGTCAATGCTTGGTGATTTATTTATTTATGATAATTTAAATTAAACAATTTGTTTCAAATAAATATGTTTTTTATTGTATTGTATCTTTGCTGCTCCTTGCTGTATTTTCCACCTCACTTGCTCGAAATTACAGGCGTCGTAGAGTCACTTAAAATAGGTGTGCCTATATAACTCCGTTTTACCCCCTAGCGTAGAAAGATTAAAGAAAACATAGGTAAAGTCGGGCAAAAATGTGGTCTACCACCCTACGGTTGAAGTTCATTTGCACGTCATGATACAACAAGTTCGATTTTTGTGACTAGTGTCAACCTTAGCGATAATTAGATCTCACAGAAACTTTTGTCAAAACTGGTAGACCATTTTTTTGGCCGAACGTACATACCAACAGGGAATCAATTGACCATTGTCATGCAGAAAGAAATCGGAGTATTTTTTGTGGAAAATGAGTTAGCTATGCCATCGTGAAATAGATTTTTTAATCTTTATTCCGGTAAAAGCGACTTATTTTTGGCACGTCATTCGATTGAATTAAACAATTAACTATAACATAAAGTGTGCAAAATCTATTCGCCAACAAACTGCTTCGCAGTTTGGCGAAGCTTGTAATTAGATATTAAGTTTTTTGTTATAACTGAGATTTTGATAAAAAAAATAATAATAATAATAAACAGCCAGTAACAAAATGTGTGTTATACATATAATGTCGAAAGCAGCCAAAGCACTTGATTCTACTCCCCTTCTTTTGTTAATTCTCGGCTTTTTGTTTACTATTGACACAGAACGCAAACCGTTCCTTACCATTTATACTGTCTATTGCAGTAATAAATCTGCTTCGAAAAGGGATCGTAGGTATCATAATATATAAAGTTCAAAACATAATGAGTAATAATACATAATTGTTATTATGATAATGGATTTATTTTTGCGGGTAGTAGGACCTTGTGCAGGGTCTGTCCGGATCGCTACCACCATCTTATCCATTGGTGTTAGTTTTAAATTAATTATTTATTACTTTATTACCTTGTAATGTTACTTTTAAGTACGAGTATTATTGTATTTTATTATGGGAAAAAATTACCTTCTGCTGGAGTTTTTTGCGGCGCTTCTTCTCCGCAATGATGGTCTCTTGTCCGAAGCGCTGGTAGATTCACTCTATATTTCCGACGTGTAAAAGAGCCCTCATGTGGCCAATTTACTGAATATTTTTTATAAATTTCGAATTTTGAATTTTTAAATTATCCTGCCGCTAAACAGTAGTGTTCGCATTGTTGTGTTCCGGTTTGGGGATAAGACAGCCGGTGTAATGACTAGCATGACGGTATCTTAGTCCTCAGGGTAGGCATCGCATTTGCAGTCTTAGGCTTGCAGTCTTGTGAATGGGAATGTCTATGGGTCACAGTTACCGCTTACCATCAGGTGTCCTGTGCCCGTTTGCATACTCTATGCCGTAAAAAAAAACTGGATCCTATACTCTTCATGATTTTTAAAACGGCCCATAGAACCCAATAAAGAGTTAAGTTAGGTTCGTTTTATTCCAATTCAGAAAAATATACATTATATTTAAGCTTTAGGCAACTAATGTCTATATTGAAAAATGTAGAGGTATAATAATGCCAATTTTCCAAACATAAAAAGTCTTAAGAATAAAAATGACGAGTAATAATAACGACGAAATATAAAAATTACGTAGTGTAATAATGTCGAAATGGAATTAAGACGAGGTATAATAAGGGTAGGTGGAACAGGGGCTAGGTTGGTTTAGGTTATGTTAGTTTCACAGCAGGCCCAGAGGGCCAAACCACAAAGAAGTAGGAGCTCCGCGTGAGCGGACCTCCGTCGACACTGTCTAATTGATTTGAAATTAGAGTCTCGGCGGAGTTCCGCTGTCCGCCGTCTTAATTCCATTTCGACATTATTATATTTCGTCATTTTTATATTAGGTCTTTTTTACATCTCGACATTCATATACTCCGTCAATTTTCATTGCGACATTTTTTTTTTTTTTTTATGGCATAGAGAAGGTAACCGAGCACACAGGCCACCTGATGGTAAGTGGAAACTGTGACCCATAGACATTAGCATAAGACTGCAAATGCGTTGCCGACCCTGAGGACTAAGATGGAATGCCTCTATGCTAGTCATTACACCGGCTGTCTTATCCCCAAACCGGAACACAACAATGCGAACACTGCTGTTTGGCGGTAGGTTAATGGATAAGATGGTGGTAGCGATCCGGACGGACCCTGCACAGACAATAAACATCATTTCGACATTTTTATACGTCATCATTTTTCCTTACCGACATTAGTCGCCTAAATCATATTTAATTATGTATATTATGTGTATTATGACCCATTATGTATTTTTAAGTTTATATATTATGATACGTACCCCTTCGAAAGCGGTACTTCGATTCCCGATTATGGAGTTTTTCCCTTTCCCAAAATCACGGCCTTCCTAAGAACAGATTTACTTACCCTAGTTTCGGAAATCTCCATAGGTACTGACCTAGATAGATTGCTCATTCTATAACGGCTGATGATAATTTTCTTAAATTGAATGGAAGTTACAAGAATACTGAATTATCTGATACTTAATTATCTCTGAGACTATTCTATTGTATAGGTAATGTCTTGCAAAAACCACGGTTCGATGTCATTGCGTGTTATGTACACGGGTTCACACCAACCTGGGTATATGCCTTATGTTTTAGGGGCGTTGGTGGTCGAGTGGCGACTCGTAATGGTAAGGTACCAAAATCAAGACCCATATATTCTCACGAATTTCTTACGGTGAAGGAAAAACATCGTGGGGGACCTTCCACATTTGTACAGCTGAGTGTGTAAAAGGGTTAGAATTACACAAAATAAATAGTGTATCCGAAAATGACAGTCGTGTATCGTAAGAGTACCGAGTAATGTCCTTAAGTTAAAATAGTTATTTATGTGACTGGAGCATAATGCCTAATTATGCGTACAGTCGCATACAAAACTTTATCTACATACATACCATAAGTTTTCTACAACATGTACAATATGGCCTACATTTTCAAGTTGTAGATAACTTTATTTTCTGTTCTTCGAAACTATTCGAAAGTTCGAAACAAATGACTGTACGGCGCGCAAGACAAAGCGCGGACGACTCACACGTTACACTGTTGGTAGGTACTTCTAATGTTTATGCACTCCTAGTATTTACATTTAAAAAAATGTTGTTTGTTTGATTGTGTGCGTCGATTGCAATCCTACATTTGTCTTGAACAAGAATTTGTAACTAAATGAAATTACAAATCGACTAATTCGATAACACAACTAAATATGATTACTTTTCCTATACTGTAATTTAAACATTACGATGCAAAATACAGGTTTACTAATATAGGTCATTTGCTTATAGTTTCTGAACATATTATAGGGAAGTTATGTCATGAATGTAGATAAAAACAAATTGGTACAGGCCAGCACTGTTCCAACTCGGTTACGGTTACGGTTACGATTCACCACCATAAAACCGAGTAATTAAATAACGAAGCGTAAATGTAACATCGTGATGGGTACGCGGCTCGCGAGCCTGTTCGCGAGCTTGTTACTGTAACTGCTACGGTTGCAGTAACAGCTCGCGTAACGCTTCTGAATATTAACTTTTATTTTTATTAGCCATGCTACACGTATTAATTGTTAAAAAGACATTTACAAAAGTGAGAACAATTATTATAACAAATATTATGGACTCAGTATGAATGTATGTAAAACTTTATTGTATTGAGCTTGGGGTGATAATGGTCTTCAAATATCGGTTGCCGATCTATAGAAGCCCTGCTCCGAGGTATGAAAGATGTCTAGAGAGGCCAAGATAAATTACGCTAACTAGCGTTTCTATTCATTTCGTTTTTAAACCAATCGCGTCACTGGTAGATCACGTGACTTTTCGTATCGCGTCTTGGCAGTTGGCCTTAGTAGGCCCACACGACGTCGCGCTTGGTGTGGACCCGTCTAATGACTTCATACTACGACAACCGAGGAAAACAGTTTCCGCTCCGATGATGGATTAGCGCCTTAATGAACGCCATTTATATCATTTAAATACAATTAATGGCCCTAGCCTTAATGATTTCCGGTACTTCAGTTTTAGACAGTTAAATGGGAACTGTTTATGATGCAAACATACGGTAACTTAAGTTTTCAACCACGTTTACTCGTGCGAAATACACCCCTATGCAAAGAATAAGGGATACGTAAAGGAGCACCCAGGCCGCATGATGGTAAGTGGGAGCCGAGACATTTTCAAGACTAGTTACAATCTTAAGACTGCAATCCCAAGACCGCAAATGCGTGTGGTCTCTGCCATGTCCATAAAAGTCCTCGATCCGACCTTAATAAGTCTCAAACTAAGGCCTATTAATATACTGGTCGTCTGCCACATTGTGGACGATTGACTGAATGTCGCGTCAGTCGTCATATACGTCAATATTAGACTAATTAGACTTTGTCTATCTTCGACAATCGCTAACGTTAACGTCATCTATTGTTAGGTTCCTGTGTCTCCGCCTTTTTTAGCGTATCTTGCATCTATATCGTAATTACATTGTTTACTTATGGGCGGTTTTATTATACTTTAACGTCAACAAAATGATTACATTTTTTTTTCACATAGTATTGTTAAGAAGATAATTTAAATCCATAAATACATTTAATGTCTTATTTAAGATCACTCAGATTACGATATACAATGCAGTTTAATATAATGTGTATAAATGCTAGATTTAAACGATTCTAAACGACGCTCGTATTATCCGCATCCGCATCCGTCACTCTCGCACTCACATGCACATGGTATATTTTTATCCACGTTTATCCACATCCATAAACACGACAAAATGTGGATAATCAAATGCGTCACTTTTTGCAACTTATATAAGTTTGAGAGAGACGGATGCTTTAATCACATTTGGCACGCGATATAGACGCAGCCATACTACCTATACCCTGTCCACGATAACGAGCTAGTATAGCGGTCTCTCTTTTGCACTTTTGTATGCAGATGAAAGGGACAAAAAAGGAGAGTGGGCGTGAACGATGGTACCTCACTGTCATGCTCGGCTTACATGCTCCGTCGCTCGAAATATTTATTTTAATATCCCTTATGATTTTTCTGGTTTAGTTAAATAATAAAGGACCCAATAAGTATTACTTATGTATTCATTTATTCAAACAGCAGAAGATAGTCCAGTAAACAAGTCGAGTCACAGATTAAACCGGTAAAAATTGAAAAGAGATCACTATAACGCGTCCGCACCGTGCAAGAGACAGATGTTGACTGAACTTCGACCGCCATGTAAACTCACCCGGTGCACGTGCATCGCCCTTATCGCTGACCAATGACGTGCTGTCTAAGTTTTCTAGTACTAACTCGTTATCGTGGACAGGGTATAGGCCGGCAGTCCCCGCATTGTAGCCGCCTTTATTGCGGATGATAAAGCAGCCATCACTCTCGCACTTACATAGGTCAGAAAGCGACAGCGTTTATCCACATCGATTGTTTTACACGTCCAAAATAATGGATAAAGCTTCAATCTTGTACTTATTTACGTGTCAAACCGTGACGGATGCCTTATCCAAACTTTGTCAAGCGAAATACGCAGCCATGTGAGAGCCCCTGGATTGTAGAGAACTTAAACTTTAAACTTAGTATTTTATACGCATTATATCAAACTGAATCACTCCCCAAACATATAATTATATCGGCAATGACAAATGGGTGACATGGCGGAAAAGGGCCATCATCCGCGACGGTAGCTCCTCCACCTGTTGTTTTTGTCCCATTGTCAAGCGCCGGGCTAAATGCTTGTGACGTGCAACATTAAGGGCCGTACACATAAATGGGTGCAATAAATAAATAAAAAGAGAATCTCATGGTCTAAAATCCGAAATTAATATCTTAACTGTAGCGTCTCAATTTATTTATGAGATTATTATTTAAGTTGTTAAGAATTTAGATTCTATCACCAAAAAATCTGATATACATAATTTAAATACTAGAAATAAGAATAAAATTGCTATTCGAAGATTCCGCGTCCGTAAAGTAATCATTTGTTGGTCAATTAATTCATTCCTATAATAAATTACCTGACATAGTTCTACAGTTAACCTTTCCAGCACTTAAAAATTGCTTGAAAAAGTCGTCAATGTCTAAAGCGTTTTATAGGGTCGAGGATTAAGTATCTAAGTTATCTAACAGACAAAAATGCATGGCCTAAACCCGAAACTTAGTCAATAATCATTTATTCAAATGCAAAAGCTTATCTGGTCTAGGGGAAACCGTTGATGTAGGAAAACATATCGAAACTTTTATGTGGTCGTCTTGCACCGTCTTATTTCTTTTTTCTCTCTCTCCCTCAATCTCTCTCGTAAGATATTTGGCATGTTTTCTTTCTGAACTACGCATTTTATTTGATATAATATAAAATTTAATATTATTAGTTTTATATAGGTAATACTAGACTAAGTAGTAACCATTGTGATATGTTTACAAAACGACTGACTGCTCAGTTTCTTGCGGCGTGTCTCAGCAGTGGTCTCCTCTTGTGAAGCGCTGGTAGATTCTTGACGTCTAAAAGTGCCCGTGCAGTAGGTACTTACTGAATAAATGTCTTTTATTTTTATCTTTTTTTTCCAAACTTAGGTACTAAACACCGGTATTAAGTGGGCAAAGATAAATATTTTTTACATACAACGAAAAAAAAAAAAGACCAAAAAAATTGAACTAATCTAATTGGAGGTCGAATCCGGCAATAATTAAGCTTCGTAATAACCATGTCGTTCGCAACTGTGCGCCCAATAAGGCAGATCGTCAGCGTTTCAACATTTAGAACTACAGCAGCTTTACTTCATTACCTGGGATATATGTTGGACTTTAAACTACGGATACTTTCTGCAACAGAACCCTACATCATCGTTCACCCATCAAAACTAAGAAGCCTAAAATATAATGGTCAATACGATGCGCATTGAAGCTAGAAAAAAATGCGGGTGGTAGGACCTTGTGCAGGGCGTCCGGATCGCTACCACCATCTTATTCATTAACGTACCGCCAAACAGCAGTGTTCACATTGTTGTGTTCCGGTTTGGGGATAAGACAGCCGGTGTAATGAGTAAGATAAGTCCTCAGGGTTGGCAACGCATTTGAGGTTTTTTTAAAGGCATAGAGTAGGTAAACGAGCACACAGGCCCCTGATGGTAAGTGGAAGCTGTGACCCATAGACATTCGCATTCACAAGACTGCAAGCCTAAGACTGCAAATGCGTTGTCAACCCTGAGGACTAAGATGGAATGCCTCTATGGTAATTATTACAATCTAAGTTCAAACCACTCAGTTCCAAATTGAAAGACACTCGTTAAACGCCTTGTCGATCCAGCCTCCAGTGTGTACTCTCCTTTACACCACTGAACCAATTAAGTTGTGTTATAATGATGTGTTTTGCGTAAATAATGGTTCCAGAGGCAGCAGTCGCCAGTGAAGTGTGCGGCACCCTGAACGATGGCGGCGATTTTGTACTGTAAGTTTGAATACTGCTACCTACTACCCTTGTGTATAAGAGCAATGATAACGGGTCGCTTTCTATGGAAATTCTATATAAAGTGACCCGTTTAAAACAAAACCGCTAAAGAACTTCTTTTGAAATATAACGTAATAGAACAGCCAAACTGAAGTCAGCTTTGCTCCCCCGACGCAAAAAGAGCGGCGTTATAAGTTTGACCGCTGTGTGTGTGCCTGTTTGTGTGTCTGTGGCACGGTAGCTCTCAAACGGGTAAACCGATTTGGATGTGTTTTTTTTACACTAGGTTTCATGAATATCGGTTGGGCCGTTTAATAGATATCAGCTCTGAAAGAAGGGGACACCAATATATCGGGGGTTTAATTTACCTATCTAATGGTTATAAATATTGTTAATACGCCGAATAACATTAAAAATAAAATAATATCTTGTGTTATTGAATGCATTTTTTTGTTTGTTAACCATTTCAAGCTCGGCTCAAGCAACCACGGAAAAGTCATAGTCATATGTATTAAAACATTGAAATGTGTTTCGTCATAGCCGCTTCACTATATAAATTGAGATATCTTATCACCAGCCTTGAGCTACGCACCGTTGAGGAGTTCTGATGGCCCTTTGTGGTCTTCATCTTCATACCCAGGCCGACCATACTCAAATTTCGCCGTAATAGAACGAGATATCGATTATATTAGTGTTGGCCGTGAAGGGTCGGTCTGGATCATCACCACAATCTTATCTTTTAACTTAACCTACCGCCAATCGGTTTTAATCGGAGAATTGGGTGCATGGAAACTATTGCACGATAGTCGTCAATCACACAGAATAACAATGATAATTCTCAAATTAATATAATAATAACGAAGAACAGCACCAGCGGGGAACTTATTTCCTTGTGGTTTGCCCTTCGGGCATAAGAAATATCTTGATGAACTCGATGTATAGGCGAATGAGAAAGTCCTTTACTTTCCGACTTTATTTGCAGGACATTATGGTCGAATAGTGGTAAAGGGGTATGTGGGTGTTTTTAAGGGGGATTATCTGAAAGTTATAAAGAATAGATGACTTACTTAATATCAGGTTAATATTGAAGTGAAATTGAAAACATTGCATTACGTTCTTTTTCGATATTCCAGAAATAACTTTCAATATATTTAATGCCTTTATGGGCTTCGTAGACAAGGTAACTACAACCTAGCCTAGGCCAACAGTGCGTCGTTATAAATATTTATCTTGTTTAACCAATTCATTTTGTAAGTAAATTACATAGTCTTTAGCCATTTTTTTTTCCAAACTTTTTTTGGCATTTTTTTTTTTATATCAGTGGGGGGCAAACTAGCATGTCGGTTACCTGATGGGAAGTAAACACCACCGCCCATAAACACCATCAGCTCAAGAAGAGTTGTCGGTGCGTTGCCGGCCAATAGGCAATTGCCGAATTAGCATTATTACATTATAAGGCACCTTTAAAATGTACCTGTACAGTCGTTTATATTGAGGCACTGACATTTTCCCATGATTATTCAAAAATATTTCAATATATCAAGAAAATTCTTCAATATTGTGTCGTACAACAAGGGCATAAAACAAACCATTTTATCCAAGACTGATGTTATCTATCCGACCCGGCAGGGAAGGGTGGATAATTAAGTCATGTATAAAACGGGTCTTAAGACCGAGTCTGCTTTTCACTTCAAAGAAAACACCCAATTAATAGTCCAAAAGGAGACAAAAACCTTAACCTCTTTCCCACGTCTGTATTTTTTTCTTTTTTAATTCTGCATGAGATTTTTAGTTTAGGTCGAACGCAATACTGCCAAGTCTTACGTTGATTTTGTAATGTTTTTGTTAATAAAGCTTGTTTTGAATAATTTTAAATTTATTTTTTCTTAGATGCAACATATAGAAGGCAAATAAATAAAGCAGTCACTCCGCCTGTCTGGCTGTATGGTTTAATTGTCTTAGTCTAGATGACGACAACACTTTATGCTCTTGTGCATAAAATGCGATTTTATGCAGCCTATACCCAGCTTAAAGGACTATAGATTAGAATTGAAAATACATTTGTTGCCTAATTTCAACATTGCAACTATCTGTCATTTTCCAGAACATCAAACCAATTCATTAATCTAATAGCTCTGCCTTTTCCCACTCATTGTATTCATAATTGCGGCAATTCCGACGATTAAGTCGATGGCGACCCTCTTGACAAAACAACAATTATTATAATACATGGTTGTGTTGGTATTGATTGGTTTACAAGAATCTGTATTACGATACGATAAACGCGTATCCGGGATTACGTTAGCTTCAGTTATAATCAAACCCCGGCCGGATTGACGAGAGCAAAAATGTAGTGCTAGTGATTAATAAAATATCGATTATAATAATAATAATAAATAATAAATATCAGGGGACGATGTCACACCAATTGACCTAGTCCCAAACTAAGCTCTAGGCTTGTACTATGGGTACTAGACAACGATATAAATACTTATATAGAGAAATATATACTTAAATACATAGAAAACATCCATGACTCGGGAACAAATATCCGCGCTCATCACACAAATATCTGCCCTTACCGGGATTTGAACCCAGGACCGCTAGCTTCGTAGGCAGGGTCACTACCAACTAGGCCTATATTATATTATTATGTAAATAATAATATAAGAAACTAAAAACTTAGTAATATATTATGCCTTTAAATCTATAACTACAAAATAATAGTAATAACTTATCATTTAAATGTGCCATAGATATGAATAATATAAGTACTTATGTAATAAGGAAATACTAACTAAATATGTTAAGAGTTCTAATCACTATTCACTATTCACATCTAAATATTGTTGTGCCCTACAGGGTCCATAGTGATCCTACAACTATTAAGTTAGTTTAAGTACCATCTGTAAACACATTATGGAAACCAATAAACGATTGAGTATTGAGTATTGATTAAATTTTATCGAGATCATTACCAGCCATTATCTATCGTCATAATTAATGGTCAAGTTACCTTTTAATAATTTGTAAACCTCTTATTTAGGTATATTTATCGCAACATTCGCAACTATTTATTATAATCAAACAAAAAAAAAATGTTTGAAGATTTTATTTTACCACTTGGTCGGTATGACTAATATGTATATTCATGCCAAATAACAGCTTTCTAGAACGAAGTGTCTCTGAACGTAAGCTGCAGACGGGCGATACTATACGGGCTCCTAGTTTGACTACGGAACTCTAAAAAGCTCTCTATTTTGTTATTCATCAATACAAAGTGGCGCCACCTTGTGTGCAAATTCACAGCTTTTAACGATTAATTTGATTTCACTAGAAATGAGATGCTTTTGGGGATAAAAGCTATCCTATGTCCCATACCAAGACCAATCTATATGTATGCCAAGTTTCATCCCGATCTGTTTAGTGGTTGAAGCGTGATTGAAACATCCAAACCACCAAAAGTTCTTATTTATAAGATAAGATACTCAATTGCCTGTAAGAGTGAATAACATAGTGCGCGCATTGTTTCCAGTGGCGGCACTGGCCGCGATAGCTGCGTGGGCGCAGGCGGTGGACATCACGGTGCTCAACACGCCGGCGCTAACGGTGCGGCTTGAGGACAACCCCTATGGGGGGCTGAACCTGATGCTCAAGAGAAGTACTTACCTACCGTTCTTACAGTCCACCACTTTAAACATCGAAACAGCAGAACAACCTTGTTGCTTGTGCATTTCTCTGTCTATTGCAACCTGTAACCAATCTTTTATCCCGTCATCTCTGCCTGGGCCCACCAATTGGAAATAAGGAGGCCTTTGTCCAGCAGTGGGGCACAATTATAGTTAATGATAGAGATAGCACATTATTTATAATTATAAATATAATATCATGTCATCATCATCATGTCCTCCATACCGTGTCCGGTAACGGCGAATCCTGCAAAAGGTCTAGTCCGGGTGATGTGCTCTAATGTGGCTGGCAAAACCAAATTTAATCTGAGCTGCCTTCCTGGCCCCCTGTCTCGATCGGGACCTCGAACGACCATCACCAGAGAACCGCCTACGTGCAGATGCCAACTAAGGTTTGGGTCCACCCGACCCTCCCCCCACCACCGGCTCTCCATCGCCGTAGGACTTTCACTCGTAGACCAGTAAGCATGCAGGAGTCATCTGCGCGTGAATATATTATAGTGGGCAAGCAGTTGCGCAGGTGCGAGCCCACTCTCTCGTCCCAGGCATCCTGGAGCCAGTGGACCGGTTGGCCGGTACGACTGGCGGGATGCAAGAGATGCAGGAGATTCTTTGAGGCACATCTCCATGCACCTTGTTTGGAATTCAAGGAGATATTTCCAAATTAGTGATCCCTTAATCGCCTTCTACGATGCCCACGGGAGGATATAGGGTGGTGATATTCTACTCTGCCGGCACCACACGGCAATATAATAACCCTTTCTGCGACGACCAAAAAAGTTGTTGACCGTACACATAACTTTAGCGACGAAAATACTATTCTTCTAATTCATAAGCACAATAGTCAAAGTGTGCTTAAAATATGCTTTATACACTCAGGAGCAAAAATACCGGGTCAGAGTGCGTTTTCATACAAACGAGATTATTTCGAAGCCTTCGTTCCTCGCCAGGGGTTGTTTTGAGTGAGGTTTAATGGTGGATACTCCAAGGTTCAATAGAGGAGGTCAAAATTTGTTATGATACCTAACTGATCGCACAACCATTTAACAAAACAACGGGAGAGTTTGGGTTAGCACTTGGATTTCCTTACATTTTATTGCCATTTTAGATGTTTTTCTGAACATGCACAATTCCGGCGTTAACCGCAGATTCATTCAGCTGGAAGTCCGGTATTTGTATGTCCTGCTCGGGGTATTCACCATCAGATTTCACTTAAATCATTCCCTGGCGAGGAACTAAAGCTTCGAAATAGCCTCTTTAATATGAAAAACGCACTTTGACCCGGTATTTTTGCTCCTGAGTGTACTTATCTATGATTTTTTTTTTTAAATTTGTCTTTAGGGACAAAGAAATCTTTAACTTCATTTTCTTAAAGTGCCTCTCTAAGTGAAGGTAGGCTATAAGCTGCTAGAATAAGTCCACTCTTTCTTCGCCCAATTATTCTTTTGCCAGCATCTTTACCCATCATTTTCGAGAAAATAGCTCCGTCCGTTTAAAAATAAGGGGCACCGTTTAAAGATATTATCTTTATCTTTATCTTTATCAGGCAAGTCAAAACTTCTTAGCCACCATAGGAGCCTATAGTAGTCACGTCAGTGAAATCACAGGAACAATACTGCCTTCCGAGTTTAATCATGTATTTTACTTCCACAGAGAGCCTGACAGAAGTGGTGGCGGTGATCGGCCGCCGCACCGGCACCATCAAGGATGTGGTGCAGGATGGTGACGTGGTGATCCAGTTCGCCAACGACACCACCGTCAGGATCGCAGTGGAGGCTGTGGAGGGCCAGCCGGGCCAGATCATCACGATCACTTGGGCAGCACCGAAGATGCTGCGGCTTGAGGACTGCGTTAATTTGGGTAAGAGGGTTTTTGATAGTTCATTTTTCATTCTAGTGGAGGCAAAAAAGCTAACGGTCATTTGTAAAGCGATCGCCGCCGCCCAGAGACACCTACAACACAAAGAAAGGAATCACGGATGCGTTGCCGGCCTTTGAAAAAGAGTAGAAATACCACCACAATAAGCTGATTACATAACACTATGTTTAGCTGATCATGGTAATGGAAAAGTCTCTATTTACTACTTTTATGCGCCATGTTTGATGGTATCACTCTTGCAGAATAAGTAGCTGTATTCGCATTGATGCATTGTATTCCGGTGTGGCGACGAGACAACGGGTGAAATTACTAGCAGTGGGTTACATCTGAGTCCTCAAAAGTATGTGATTACCGTGGACCTAGAACTTGAAAGAGATTAATGAATCGAAAATTGTAATTGAAAATATACATCCTCCTTAAAGCTCCTTATGAAGCGGCCTTCTCCATGTTTTGATAAAAAAAAGCTCTCAGCAAGAGCCTATTATGTGTATAGGTACTTAAATGTATACGTCTTCTTCATACGTAAGTCTTATATCGTACACCAGCGTGGTAGTATACCTACCATTTAACTTCCTAAAGAAACCAATGTAATTTTCTTTCAGGCTCTCGTCACTGGTACGGCGGGCCTCAGCAAAAGCGTCAGTACTGGCCGATCGAACGTCTCACCCTGGTCGACTACTCCTACGTGACCAAGGAAGCCGACAACTGCGGCGTCGCGGAGCCCTACTGGCTCAACTCCGAGGGCATATTCTACTACTTCGACAAGAAAGTCCCTCTCTTTATCGACCAAAACGACTTAGAAAAGAACGCAGCCTGCTTCATAGCACAAGTCAAGCCTCCTTATTCCAGCAAGAGAGACAAAAACGAACTGATATACGCTGTTGGTATCTTCGATGACGTGAGGAAAGCTCACGAGTACGCAGTTCAGAAATATCTAGGGAAACCTTCTGGAGTTCCTGATCCGCTGATGATTAAGTACCCTATCTGGTCTACTTGGGCGAGATACAAGTCAGATGTCAATCATGATGTGGTGTTAAAGTTTGCTGATGAAATCAACAGCTACGGGTTTCCTAACAGTCAGCTGGAAATTGATGATCTTTGGGAGATCTGCTATGGTTCCCAGACTGTGGATGTGGAGAGGTTTCCTAATATGAAGAACACTGTTAATATGCTGAAAGGGAAAGGGTTCAGGGTGACGCTCTGGACGCACCCGTTTATTAATAAGGGCTGTGAACCTTGGTACTCCGAAGCGATGAGCAAAGGGTATGTAGTATTATTATTTGTAAGATCATTTTTGCATTGAAATTATTTGGTGTTTAGGGTCTTGGTCTAGAATGAACACAGTGCATTCTGTTAGCCTCAGCTAACACTAGACTATACACTAAAGCGCTAAAAGATCTAACCTAACAAAAAAAATACTGTTGAAGAATAGAGCGGGTGCCTAACAATGTCTTGGTGTCTAAGCCCACCCTAAAAACTAAGCACATTACATGCTCACAACAGCCAATTGTTCCTAAAGTGAAGATTGCTTTATGTTGATGAGTGCATCAACAACAACATCTATCGTCAGTGGCGTTGTAGGCACAAACTTTTAATGATATTAGGCGTTCTTGGCGCTCCAAGAGCCCCAAAATTGATAAATGTTCACAGAAAAGCCTTAGAAAACCAATAAGCGCTAAGTAGGTAAAAATTACAGAACCAAAGCTTATTATTACTCTCGAACCAATTTTGAAAATGTACGTTTTTCTAACATGCAGTAACGTAAAAAACTCATAGGTATTTCAGGGCATCATTTCTTTGGTCCAACCTTTCTTTAATCTACTTTCCCTACCTTGATCTGAACATTGTGACACTATCTTACTTATTCATCTTATATGAGTGTTAATAGCTACATGCCTAAATTAATCCGTGTGCGTGTAAGGATGACGTGGCGATACTGGCGATACATCAACTTTTATTAATTTAACGTTAGCTTGTGTCAAGGTAAAAGACAGGATTAGCTCTCTCTTGACCGTTCCACCGTCCTTCCAGATCGAGAATGACACCACACCAATAGACTTTGTAAATGTATGATCTCGCAAAAACCTCAATAAAGCTGACTTGTCCTTTCAGCTACCTGGTCTCCTCGGAGTATGGGTCCGCGGAGACGAGCTGGTGGAACGACAATGGCACCACGACCGCCTACATCGATTTCACGCGGCCAGAGGCCAGGAACTGGTTCGTGGGCCGGCTGAGGAGCATCCAGGACGCATATGGCTTCGACAGCTACAAGTTCGATGGCGGGGAGTCTAGCTGGTCACCGCAGGTACACGAAAGTAGACGCTCATTTGACCTACGCATTGATCAAAATTTTGCTAACAACTTGCAACTGAAGAATTGCATAATTTTGACACACCTGAGGACCTAGACAAGTTGCATTCCGAGAACATTATCAATCGACACACACCCACTGCATTCGTGCTAATAAAATATACTTATTCTAATTCTTATCGAAAATGTAAAGGATGTCAGACTCAGAGCGCCTAGGGCCTACGCCAACTCCATTCATTTTTCAGTTTTCAAACATAACTAACGTTAGCTTTATAATCTTTAGCCTCTAAACGACTCAATGACCCTGAGAACATCCTTATTCCGAGTAGGGATTTAATGTCATGTTTAAACTTCCATATATAAATTGTCATAGCGATAAACGTGACAAGGTGCTAAAGTGTACACATATTTATGAACTTGACTGTACAGTGAAGAACTTAAATTTGGGACCCACCTTGGTCCAAAGTCAAATGTGACATTTTGCATAAATAAGGTTGAGTTTCCTATAAGAAACAAATGATTCGGCATCTCTAATGACATTGACAACTTCTAGCGTATTTTTTTTATAATGGGTCACAAATTAACGTTCGTGACCGTGTGTAAGATACAATTTTATCTACGTATATCCAAAATCAAGATAAGGATTTTAAGATGTCTTAAGCCCGTATTAATAAACTGATCTCAACTCAAACGCTCGTCTCGAGATGCGTCAAAAATGACAGCGTTCTATGGTTTGGCGTTTACTTTGAAGCCACTTGTGACGGGCCTCACAGTTAAGATGAGTTTAGTAATATTACGGCCCTTAGATGCTCGAAACAGTTGCTAAGACTACAGCCTACTTTATATTTTGGTAATGAAAAATTATGATTCCGCAGATCCCAATCCTCAAGGGCGACATCCGCGACCAGCCTGGCGTCATCACGGCGGACTATGTGCGAGCCGCCGCCACGTTCGGACTGGTTACCGAAGTTCGGGCTGGATACAGGTGACTATACTGATGAATGGCATTCTTCTTACTCTGTGGTGATTTCAAACGGCGTCCCAGAAAACAGGCTTCGATATCTTTAAAAGGCCGCAACGCTTCTTGTTCATCGACGGCAGAGGTAACCTGCCATCAACTCACACTTGTTGATTGCCTTCCTTTCATATTTAAAAGTACCCAATAATAATCCAATAGTAATCTTCCCAAGATTAGCTCCCGAACGACGACATAATTGGTCAAGTGTGTTCCCCTCCCGCGTTCCACTGACTAGAAAGGTCTTTGTGGCCGTTGAGCTGATGTAGTCAAACGATAGGACTGATAGGACCCTGACCAGATACTATACCTGGCGTTGTTTCAGGACACAGGACCTCCCTATCTTCGTGCGTATGATAGACAAGGACACCTACTGGACTTTCGAGAACGGGCTGCCGACCCTCATTACTACTCTTCTACAGATGAACATCAACGGATACCCGCTGGTGCTGCCTGACATGATTGGAGGAAACGGGTAAGTTAGCAATTGGTGCACGTCTACTATTTTCTAAAAAAAAGGTGCTCATACTACGTATCTTTAGTTGCTTAAAACACGCAAATGGCTATGTAACAGTGCCACACTTTCTGTACACGACAGAAAAATGTGTTAGGCCGTCACAAGGTACACCGTTGATCTGGTGAAGGTCACAGGAATCCAACGAATGCAGGCGGTACGGGACTACGCATCATGTCTATACTTAGGGTCCGTCCGGATCGCTACCACCATCTTATCCATTAACCTACCGCCAAACAGCAGTGTTTGCATTGTTGTGTTCCGGTTTGGGGATAAGACAGCCGGTGTAATGACTAGCATAGAGGCATTCCATCTTAGTCCTCAGGGTTGGCAACGCATTTGCAGTCTTGTCTTATGCTAATGTCTATGGGTCACAGTTTCCACTTACCATCAGGTTTCCTGTGTGCTCGGTTGCCTTCTCTATGCCATAAAAAAAAAAACTTAGGCCTGCCTAATGTTCAGTAGTAGATCAGTCTTTCAACCGATAATTATGATGGTGTAAATGATTGACACTTTTGTATTTTGCAGTTACAACGAGGCGCCGACCAAAGAACTGTTCATAAGGTGGCTCCAAGCCAATACTTTCATGCCGAGCATGCAGTTCTCGTACGTGCCTTGGGACTTCGATAAGGAAGTAAGTTTTATTTTTTTTGCACATTTGAATGTTAGTGCCATAAATTAAATGTCAACTTATACGTTATAAAATAGGGTTTCAATATAGCCTTTTGTTTCAGACGATCGCGCTGAGCAAGAAGTTCGTGCAACTGCACGCCAAATATGCAGACCAGATAATAGCAGCGTGCCAGCGAGCGGCGCGGGACGGATCGCCCGTCAACCCCCCCATTTGGTGGATAGACCCCACCGACACAACGGCGCATGACATATGGGATGGTGAGTTGCGCCGTTTCATCTTTCTTTGATGAGTATACTGTTGAGTATGACTTAGAGCGGAATATCGAAGTGAGCCGAAGGACAAGAGAGAGTCAAAAGACAGTTGACGGTGGTGGTGTTGTTAGGTTATCGGAAAATAACTGGATAAGGCAAGTGCAGGAGAACTTGGGCCTATGCCCTGCGGTAGATCAATGTGGATGGAGACACATGTAGGAGATACTTAGAAAAGACAGACCTTCGTCTCAAGATTGAACTGATAACCTATTCTTTTTTCTATCAAATTTCTGTCTTTTTCCGCGCTACTATCTAGTGAGGAAAGTAAGATTGTGCCCGGCGTCGCCCGGGTGTATTTTTTCATACAAACCATGTCCTGACAATTTTGAAACAAACAAAAAAAAAGTCCAGCTATTCTCGAGTTATGGCGTGACCATGGGAAACAGGGATTCATTTTTATATATACCTCTATTGATTAATTTTCTTCTCAGAATACCTTCTGGGTGAGACCATCCTGGTAGCGCCGGTGGTAGAGCGAGGGTCCCGGGAGCGTGACGTGTACCTACCGGCCGGCACGTGGCTGGAACAGGGCGACCCCTCCCGCCGCCTGGAGGGGGGAGACTGGATCCGGGATTACCCCGCCCCATTGGACACGCTACCGTATTTTGTTAAAGTATAATTAAGTGATTTTGATCCAAGGGGGAAGGGGAGGAGTTATGGGGAACTTTTTGATCTGTGCAATAAAAGAGTCCTGTTAGTCGTATTTTGGGTACCCTGTCCCCCCCTGGACCAAATTCTGGATCCCCCATTATTTTGACGCTTAACTCGTCCGGCCAGTATAAGTTAACCCGTGCGCTAGGTGTAATCACAGTACCCTAAATGAAAAGAACATAGTTATAATGAGCATCCTTTTTTTTTGATCGACTTTATCTTCGATTTCGTCGTTGTTTTGAAATAAGCGTCAAATGTTAAATTTATGTTGAATTTATTAGACAAGTTAGGTACGAGATTTATGTTATGACTTATTTACGGCTGAAAGGCATTGATCGCAAAAATAAAAGGTGAATGGCCCCTAATAGCCTAACTACCTAGTTTAGTTATTTTAGATAATAACAAAATGTTAAGCTCATATTTAATTGTTGTGCGATAAGTAAGGAATATTATTTAGGTAACTTTTAAATGTAAGTAAGTTTTACTTTGTCTTACTTAAGTTCTAAGTAATGCGTACCTTCTTATTAAATAAAAATAACAAAGGGAAGGCAACGTTGTGGTAAATTGCAACTTTGCTGAGCCCATAGACATGCTGTCCTAGCAACTAGTTCATAATCAAATCTGATTTACAGCAGTGTGAATGCATTTTATCCTTTTTTTATACCCCAGCTTGTTGGGCCTAAGTTAGTTCCGATGACAGTAAATATAGAAATAATACGTACAAATATATGTATGTACATGAAGCAGACCACGCTTAATTCATTTAATGTATCGTTTATTAAAATAAAACTATTGATTAAATATTTACATTTTACTTCGTTTTTGTTATGAATCATAACAATTACCTTTTCATTATTTACTATAAAATAAAGAACAACCAGGTACCAGGATCACAAAAACTATAGGAGAGCTGACGGCTTCAGGTTAAACATTGCCTGTTGTTAACACCACACTACAGTACAGGCGTGTACAGCAAATAAAATGTTAAAATAAGTTGTTTTTTTATGGCATAGAGTAGGCAAACGAGCAACTGTGACCCATAGACATTCGCATTCACAAGACTGCAAACCTAAGACTGCAAATGCGTTGCCAACTCTGAGAACCAAGATGGAATACCTCAATGCTAGTCATTACACCGGCTGTCATATCCACAAACCGGAACAACAATGCGAACACTGCTGTTTGGCGGTAAGTCAATGGATAAGATGGTGGTAGCGATCCGGACGGACCCTGCACAAGGTCCTACCACCCTGTGTTATTGTATCGACGAATTAATTTCTTTGTTATCTTTAAACCGAATTTATGTGCGGTGCCATTGGCAAACTTGACTCTTACGTGCCACTTTTTAGAAATAATAGGAGGGTATAGACCTATATAACATAATAAATAATGCGGATTGAATAAAATTATGTTAGGATTTTATTAATGCCATAGTAAAGCTACCGAACACTCGGTTGGCCACCTGATGGGAAGTAGGCGTCAAGGTCATGGACATTTTTTTTTTATTTATTTAAGAAACAAGCAGTCGTTTACAAAAAGGTTTACAAACTATTGCTTAAAATTAGACCTGGAGTTTACTTAAAGTCAATAAATACAGTCTGTGACCAATGAAAGTACACAAAAGGAAATAAAGAAATTTTGATTTTTGGTAGATAAAATTAGTACATGCATGTTGTGCCGACCCCAAATAAGTGGGGATAAAGGCAGGAGAATGAAGATGGTGGTAGATAAATTAGTACAGAAATCAAAGAAGTCATTTGATTTGAAAAGCGTTTTTAAGAGCAATGATAGTGCAGTTAAATATACCAATGTTTTCAAGTTTCACAGTTTTACCATATGCAATTGGTAGTTTATATTTTTCTATTTAGGCTGTTAATATACTGTCACGTCCAAGCTTGACAATTCCTGCTCCCACATCACTCATCTCTTATTGTCCATAAATCAAGACGAGGATAATCGCAACAGCTACCAGGAACCCAGTAACGTGAGGAGAGCTCGCGGCGTCAGGCTCCGTCTTGCGGACGAAGTAAGGTAGCTCGTCCAAGGGAGCAGAGTAGTTCATGAGCCATACAGGGCCGGTGTAGAGCTCGTCGGAGTTGCCTTTGGCTAGCCAGCTGCCTTCAGGCAGGTAGATGTCGCGAGAAGTCGCGTTTTCTACCAGGACGGGAGCTACTATGATGTCCTCGCCGACAAGATATTCTGGAAATGAAAAAAAAACACCAGTTTGAATGGTTCTGTAGTCAAACTAGGAACCCTTATAGTTTCGCCATGTCCGTCCGTGCGTCCGCAGCCTTGCTCAGAGGCTCTTAGTATTAGAAAGACGCCAACAAAGTGGTAAAATAAAATGTCGAAAAAATATTTTTTTAGTTGCGGGCGACACTACACGTATCGTGGGGATGTGTATTTTTTAAACGTCTACCCCATAGTGTGGGGTGTCGTTGGATAGGTTATTCAAAATATATTGCGGCTTTGGTGTAAACAATTTTTCGATTAAGGAATCCGTTTATGAAATATTAAGCTTTAAAACGCTAATTTTTGTTTGAGAAAAAAGGCGAGGCCAAGGCGATTAAAGTGCTTATACCTACTAAAATCATCTACAAATGGATGGATCTCAGGACCCACTTACCATCAGTGTAGACTGGCAGACGCCACACTCATTTGCGTTCTCTTTTTGCTATTAAAAAATACAGAGGCAGTTTCAAGTAGTGTAAACTAGATGGCGCTACTCACGGTCCCATATAGCCAGCGCGTCCGCGTCCGTGGGCGCGATCCACCACAGCGGACCGTTTACCGGTCGACCGTCGACCGTCGATGCGTTCATTGCTGCGTAGATCTCCTGCGCATACTCCGCGTGTAGCTGAGTGTACTTAAGACTGATCGAAACTGTCTGAAAAACAATGATTAGATAGAAAGTTGGTAAAAAGAGGGTTTTTAGGTAAAGGATAAGGGCTTTTCGGAATAAACTTGGCAACATGATCCAATTTTACCCTGTTGTGGTTACCACTTGAGAATATTTTAGTTCTAACTCTTTTATGCCTAGCTAGGTACGCTATCTACCAAGAGTATATGAGAGTCATAGTTTTTTTATTCAGAATTTCTCTTGGGTTCAGGATCAAGCAATTAAGCATGCAGTAATTCTACAAAGGACTAGAATGACGGTTGTTGGAGCCGAAGATTCTGTCTCAAATTGCAGTCAGATAAATGTATAACAGAGGTCTAGAACCGGCTGCAAAAGGCCATAGACCTAATTCTAGGTGCGCCAAAGTTCATATAAAATTGCATCTCCGATTATTGGAACTCCGAAAATGTAATTTTTTATACCGCTGGAACCGGAAACTTTTCAGGAGTTCAGAAATATACAATGTGTAGATAAGACTAGAATAGGATAGGTTTGATTTATAAAAATCATGAAAAAGTAACAGTTGCAGAAAGAAAATATTTTATGAGTTGCGATAATTATGACTTACATACGTTATGAGTAAAAATAATTATGAATGGTAATATGGACCCCCTAATGCTAGATGGTCAGATTACGCCATCTTGGAAACAATCAGAGAAATGTAAATAAAGAACAATGTAAATAATACTGGAATGATGATGAACTTTAACACGTTCATGGACACAGCACCTTCCTCGAAATTGTGTGATAGGGTAAAGTCACCAGTGGTCAGCCAGAGACCAGTAGTCGACCTTATATGAATGCTAAGGGTGGGAAATATATCTTTCGTACTCTTGCCACGCATACAAAGTATAGACATAGGCCGACCACAGGTATCCTGGCTGACTACTGGTGACTTTACCCTATTGCACAAATAAATATCAGTCAACATTTTCTACGGCTATGGACGAACTGCCTCATTTAACGTCGTGCCATTTTATGATGGTAAATATATGTATCTAATTTCGTACAATAAAAATCTTACCTAATGTGGCAGCTCGTCCACGGCCGTACGTCTACAGCCGTGATGTGTCACAACCCGCGTCGTTCCCCTTTTAGAGTAGTGCATGAGGTTGAGGTTGCCCTAGAGCTGTTTTGCTTTGACACTAGCGGCTTGTGTTAAAATCTAAAACGGCACGGATTCCGTGCTTCCTATAAATGCTATGGGAAATAGCCAGCCGCGGACGGAATCCTGTGTTTGTTGTAATTAAAAACACCGGCCACAGCCGTAGTACCATATCACGGGGGTTTCAGTTTACGTCTCTCGACGTACTGTCCGCGAACGTGTTATTAAAAAGGTAATCTTGTGAGGAACATAGTGTCATATAAAAATATAAATTTATAAATTATTCATACCTCGTTATCAAACATCCACGGAACGAAAGAAAACTGCATGGCCGGCAGGAAAGTGTTGGCCTGGACCCATCGAATGAACAGCTGTTTCGTTGGCAACGATGAATCCTCATTGGCGAGGTTATAACCGTTGCCCCCGATCATGTCTGGCAGCACCATGGTGTAGCCAGCCAGGTTCATCTGGAAGGTGGTGGTGATGATGGTGGAGAGACCGTTGCGCAGGCCCCAGATGGAGTCACGGTCGACCATGCGGACGAATATTGGGAGCTCCTGGGTTCTGAGAATAAACAAATAACACATTTAAGGCCAAAAGATACAGTGTTTGGTGGTAGCACAATCAGTAGGTACCGTCATTGACTTTGACTGGGGTACCACTATAAAACCTTGTTGTAGTGTCAGCGTCATCTCAAGAGTTAGAAATAACGTTGAAGTTTATAATCGGCTTGAAGCGATAGGGTTCTATTAAGCTTCAACATTTAGAACTGCCAATCCCCTTAATAAGCCTAACCAATTCGGCACAAAAGAAACGAAAAAGAACGTAAGGCATTCCTATGTTCAGCACGTTGATGAACACACGTCAAAGTTGGTTTGGTTTGATATTATCACATTTACTGCCAGCTACAGCGTACCACTCGTAGCAGCAATTTTCCGCTACGTGGCGAAAATCTGCTACGACCAGTACCCGACGTATGTAATGTTTGTAAGTTTAAATAGGCTAGGCTAGATGCAAGTAGAGGATTATGTCAAACTTCGAGGACGGAGAGGTGCGAATATTCTACTCACTGGAAGCCCACGCGCACCTCGATCATGTCCCCGAATCGGGCGCAGGTGCGCACGTACTCCTGCGTGATGGGGAGCGGGTGCATGTACACGTCTCCAGTCTGCACGGGGATCTGGTGAAAAATAATATTAATTACCCTCAAGCGCGGCAAATATTCATCTTTGTTAAATGTATAGCTTCTGCCCGCAACTTTGTCCCGTTATTCCCTTGAGAACTTTAAATTTTTCCGAGGTTAGTAGCCTTTTGTAATCCTGGGTATAAGCTATATCTATTACAAATTTCATCCAAATCCTTCCAGCCGTTGCAGCGTGAAGGAGTAACATACTAACACACACACAAACCTTCACATTTATTAGTAGGATTCCGAAAATGTGGCGCTCGCAATGGCTTCAATCATCCCGGCTCATAGACACCTACGGAGATCCTAGAGCTGGTGCTTATCTCTCCCAAAGATTTGGGCTACCTATCGAGAGATAATGCAGCCAGTGTCATAGGGATCATGCCGCGGGCGGACCAACGAGAGGGGTGTCCTTTTTATAGTGATGATTATTATTTATAGTTTAGTTTAGTTTAGTTTATTTATTTGTCAATGTAATATTACAATATTAGTGCATTGCATGTCAAAAAATACGAAATTACATTGAGATCGTCAAAACATAAATATTAATAATCAAAGAATAGAATACAATAATAATTCATAAATTATAACAATAAAAGTTAAATATCTAATAATGGTCATTCGTCCGATGTCAAAATATGTACAGTGAGTAATAAATGTCAACAAAATAATAAATTTACATTTCCATTTTCATATATTCATCCACGTAGTATAACGGATTATTCAATAAAAGGTTTCTCAGCTGATGTTTAAATGCTTCGTCGGATTGTAATTTTTTAAGTTTGGCGGGTAGACGCTCGTAGTACGTGGGACCGATGACACGCGGGTTCTTATATCTTTAAATGTTTGAGTAGCTTACTTTTTCTTTTTATTTAAATACTTTTAGTTTTATTTTTTTATTGATAAATCACTCACCTGTGGCGACCAACTACTTTCTCCAGCGTCAAATTTAGCACTGTCAATGCCATAGGTGTCGAGAATGTTCTTGACGCGCTGGTACCACCACTCGGTGGCGTTGGCGTTGGTGAAGTCCACGTAGCTTGCCACCGTGCCGTTGTCGTTCCACCATGAGGTGTCCGAGCTCCCAGTTTCGTTCAGGACTAGATAACTGGAAAGAGATAAATAAAATAGATGAAAATGTTTATTTGGCACCTGATGATGCTACTAAAAGTATACTCATTGGATAAGTTACGGTTCTTATGCGTTGCCTAGTATTAAATGAAATAATACTGTTCCAGGGAATTTGACAGAAGAAATTACATTCAAATGAAAACTGACGATGACACGGTAACTGTGGAGAAAATGGAAGTCGACTCACCCATTCGCCAAAGCATCAGAGTACCAAGGTTCGCAGTTGTGGTTAATAAATGGATGCATCCAAATAGTCGTTCGGTACCCCAGGTCATTAATATCTTGCACCAGCTTCGAAAAATT
Source organism: Acleris sparsana (assembly GCA_923062465.1). NCBI lineage: Eukaryota > Metazoa > Arthropoda > Insecta > Lepidoptera > Tortricidae > Acleris > Acleris sparsana. The sequence goes on along the minus strand of OV281302.1, from coordinate 1,698,329 downwards.
TGAAAACTTATTTTCATCCACGGTCAAAGACCCGTAGCAGATCTCCCAGAGATCATCAATTTCCAGCTGCGAATTTTCAAAGCCGTATGTTTTGATTTCTGTAGCAAACTCTAGCAGATTGTCCTCTGTTATATTTCTTCCGAATTGTGCCCACGTAGACCAGATGGGGTACTGAACCATTTTAAAGTCGGGGACACCAGAAGGCTTGCCTAAGTAGTTGGCTATAGCGTGCTGGTGAGCTGTTTTAACGTCGGGTAAAAACCAGAGATCGTATGACATTTCTGTGTAGTTCCTGTTACTGGAGTACGGAGCAGCTATCTCTGCTGCAAGGCATATGTGGTTACTAGAGATGTTGTTGTAGTCGACGAAGAGGGGGACTTGGGGGTGGACGTAGATGTACTGGCCAGCGGAGTTGAGCCAATAGCGTTCTGTGATGGCCCCGTTGTCCTTCTCTTTGGTGACGTAAGGCATGTTTTCTACTGTTGCTGTCTCTATCGGGTAGATTTGGTTCATCTGCATAGGGCCGCCATACCAGTGGTATGTACCTTAAAAAAAAGTCGTCTAACATTTTCAAGGATTACGTTTATAATTTATAAGATTTGAAATTGGGGTGAATTGGGTTAGACCAATAAAAATAACTCACGGTTTTTACATTCTAATTTGAAAGAATAAGTCATTTTAAGAGACCAATTTCAATCATTTTGTATTTGACCTAATAGTTTTGTTTTTATATTTTTATTGTTTAGCATATTTTTTATGGACGACATGATTGTTTTAAATTTGGGTTGGGTTTTTCTAATAAATTACAACAATTAAATGATATGTAATCATAAAAAGCGATTGTAATAGTGTTTTAAAACATACTATTTCAGGCGGTTTTCGCCTAACCCGTAAGATACACCCACGAGGGCTTCAAGCCGAAAAATAAAGTCAAACAAAGGTTAAATATAATTTTGTCGAAATATCCGAAATAAATCAATATTTTGAAAACTTAATAATCCAGAACGGCTTTAAAACCCTATTCCTCGAAATTGTTTTCGAATTAGAGTAATTGTAAAAAGATGAACAATCCCAATTAGTAATTTAAAAAGGTTTTAAATTTTGTCTTTGTGTAAAGAAAATTAGTCATTTCTGTTACAGCCTATACTTTTTTCTGTGGAAGAAAGTTAACGTTGTCTCAATTAATGCTTTAAGTAACTACGTACAATATTTTGTAAATTCACCCATTGATTGACTCCGCTTCTGTCTGCACGCAACTGAGCCGTCGCAATTTTTCACTTTACCTATACTTAGTTTGTTTGTTAATCTCTCATCCATCTTGAATAATTTACCAGGTATACGTAAAAACTTTAAGTAAAGGTCCTCTTGCATGTAGCTGTAATACACCGTTCGACATTCTATATTTGAAATTTGACGTAAATTCAATATTAGTTTTGTACACAGCTTACTTACTGAAGTTAAAGCAGTCCTCAAGCCTGGTCACATCGTAGGTGATCCAATTGACCTTGATACCCCTCGCGTTGGCTGCCTCGTCGACCACCGTCGTGATGTTCACGTCAGCCCCGTCGAGGAACAGGCTTATGCCCCTGCTGATGTTCTGTGACTTCACGGACTGGGAGACCAGGGAGCGGCCGATGTGGGCAGAGAATACCTCCTGTTCGTCTGGAAGAGTGTTTATAAGTAAGAATACTAGAAGTAAGTAGTTTATCATTTAATTATACTCAATAATATTTAGTAGTATGTGTGGTGGGAAACTGATTGATAGAGTAAGGAATGAAAAATTCAGAGAGAAATGTGGACTAAAAGAAGATGTAGTGACTAAGATTTAAAAAGGACATGCTTCTATGGATGAAAGAAGATTGACGAAAGAGATATACAGAGCGAAAGTGAGTGGAAGGGTCTATCGGAGAAATACTAAAAAAGGCCGAATCTTAAGTATTCGGAACCGGCGTGCGTGTATGACTCGATGTATGAATGTGGAAGACGCGAAAGAGATTTGTCAGGATCGTAGCAGGTGGAAAGAAGTGGTCTCTGCCTACCCCTCTGGGGAACAGGCGTGATTTAATGTATGTATGTAATAATATTTAGCTGTTGTGTAGTAGGTACCTCTAAGCAGCGCCATCTTGAATCCGCCGGTGCTTTGCGGCTCGAGTGCCACCGCTATGCCGTCATTCTGCAGCGACAGCGTTTCTGCGCTTGCGCACGCCAGCGCTGCCAGCGCTGACACACAAAGTTCATGGTTAAAATAAAGTACACTTCCAATATAAAGGTCAAGGTCACTGTCAAAGACATTTAACGTTAAAGGTTGAATATTTGATATCGCAAAGTGGACTCGAGAAAGTTAAAACAGTAAACGAGAGCAACTAGCTCTCTGATTAAAATGGTTAAATTACTAGTATAGCGGTATTCCATTATAGTTCTCAGGGTTGGGACGCGTTGCTCGTGAGTGCTCGTGTGCCGTCCTTGATATAAAATTAAAATGTTAGTTAAACTTACTTAATTTTATATTAGGATATTACGTTAGGATATACGTTGGTGATATTAACGCTGCTTCAAATACAAAGTTCATTTAATACAATCTGTATGGTTTGATAAAGAAACAAACGAATATGAGTTAAATAATATATTCTTGCTCAGATTTAAGGGTTCCGTACCAAAATGGTAAAGAAGGAACCCGTATGGTGAGACTTCGGTGTCCGTCTATCTGTTTGTATGTCACAGCAGCAAACTATGGAAGCTATCAACTTGAACTTTGGCATAGTTGTATAACATTCTTGGCCACATGTGTTTTTAGTAAAAAAATATGAAACAATTTTTCTAAATATTATTGGGGGGTTAAAAAAATATATATTTGATTTTAGCAAACGGGTGTCATAAGAAAGGGCTCGGTCAAAAATATAAAAAAACTTTAGAAACCTGTATGAAAATAAAGTTCATAACAAAAAGAGTATTTTCATTTGCGGTTACCAAGTAAGTAGTATTATCTTAAATAAGGAACCCTCAGTGCGCGAGTCCGACTCGCACTTGACCGGTTTTCTGAATTGATTGCCAATGTGGGAGGAATCTAATTCTGCCTTATTCCTGTGAAAGCGCAAGGAAGCGAAACTCGCCAGTTGAGTTATTAAATGGTTTCAATTACAAATCGAAACACCTTGCACGAGGATGTCTGTAGCTCTTAAAGGTTAATAATAAGCTCAAACTTCTGCAAACTCGGTGGGTCTGCTTTTAGAACAGCAGAGATGCGATGCCACCTTTTGACTTCATCAGAAGCACTTAAATATCACCCACTTTATTGTATATAGCCTTTGGATTTCAGTCATTATGATAAAGGGAACTGGTTCAAATGTACTCGCAATTTTTAAAGTAACATGTATTAAATAAGAATTAATTAAATCCTGGCGTTGCGTGTAAAAGAGGACGTTAAAATTCTTAAATTTGCATTGGTCTATTTCTGCCGATGAAATGAATATTATACCTATTGCTTTTATTACTATTTCATTTTCTCCGTAATTGCTAAAAAACATTTCCTTTTCCAGTTTATGTAGTGGGACACGCTGGCCTAGTTGGTAGTGACCCTGCCTACGAAGCTAGCGGTCCTGGGTTCAAATCCCGGTAAGTGCAGATATTTGTGTGATGAGCGCGAATATTTGTTCCTGAGTCATGGATGTTTTCTATGTATTTAAGTATATATTTCTCTATATAAGTATTTATATCGTTGTCTAGTACCCATAGTACAAGCCTAGAGCTTACTTTGGGACTAGGTCAATTGGTGTGACATTGTCCCCTGATATTTATTTATTTATTTTATTTAAGCTTTATCGATTAGGTAATGGTTTCAGTCAAGTCATTTTAGTTTTTTTCTATAAGGTGATGCCAAGAGTGTTCGTGAATTTCAGCTAATGGCACCAATAATGGACACTTAACTGATTATTCAAAGAATTACAAAACAAATTCATAACCCCTATATTCTGTAAAATAAGAATCTTGTGTCCATCATTGGTCCTTGTCGATTAGGTACTGTTTCCATCATTAATAACCACAAGAACTACGTAGCCTAGTTAGTAGTGACTGCCTTCGAAGCTAGCGGTCCGATGTTCAAATCCCGGTAAGGGCAGATATTTGTGTGATGAGTGCGATTATTTGTTCCTGAGTCTTAGATTTTCTATGTATTTTAAGTATACAGGGTGGGGCCTGTAACTAAAGCAAAAAATTAAAACGTAGATTCTACTCCTCAAACTAGACAACTTTTGTTTAGCAACTTTTTAAAATCATAAAGTTTTTAGATTGTTCATTTTTCAAACAAAGTAAATAGTATTTTCAATGTACTTAAAACTCCGTCTAATTGACATCGCCTGTCAGTCTAGTCACTCTACAGACATAACCAATTTCATAGTACATTGCGTGTTCGAATTAACTTTACCTATATTATAATGTAATAAAACTCAAACCGCAAGTTTTTTTTCAAAGTCGTCAAACAAACGTTGCGTAGTTTGAGGAGGAGAATGTGCATTTTAATTTTTGCTTTAGTTACAGGCCCCACCGTGTATATCTCTCTATATAAGTATTTATATCGTTATACCCATAATACAAGCCTAGAGCCTAGTTTGGGCCTAGTTCAATTTGTGTGAGATTGTCCCTTGAATTTATTTATCTCATCATCATCATCATCATCATCATCATCATCATGTCAGCTGAAAGACGTCCACTGCTGGACATAGGCCTTCCCCAAGGCTCTCCACTCAGACCGGTCTTGTGCTTTTATTTATCTAGGTAGGTAAGTATTTAGTTGACTATATCCACTCGTCTTAGCCAACATCTTCCATAGTCATGTATAAACCTGTTATTAGCTATACAATTATCTAACCGTGAATAACCCAAACTGTCATAAATATATGCTGTTGGTTTCTCTAAAAAACTTGTAAAATGGTACTTACCCAGTACAATGAAGGCTACCATCTCCCACCCGCTACCAGTTGCAACTGATCATGGCACTCGTTGGCGACACTGGAACAACATGTTAGCCTCTTCAGAGCACTTAACAGATAACACTCAGTGGGACTGTACCGTTCGAAGGGTGAAGTCATACAGGTGATTAAGATTTTAATTTCAACAGGCTTATTAGTTGTAGAAGGTCAAACGAATGTCGCTTCGCTGTATCCATGTGTGCCTACCAAAACATTAATGTAAAAACTGGGCAAGAGCATGTGGAACCCGGGGACATGCTCAGTGTAGGGTTCCAACGCATACACAATACTTGCATACAATTCGAATCAATTTAAAGCTAGCGTGAATAGGCATCTTTTGGCTGAACTCGCGTCCCCGTCGATAAAATTTTCGCCTTCTCGGAGCAAGAGTTAGTCAAGAGCAAACCCATTCTCCTTTACCTTGTAATGAGTTTTCTTTTTACAAATAAAAATCTTACCTTATAAAAAAATATCTCTAAAAACCATAAGTATAAACGCTTTTTTAACCGACTTCTAAAAACGGGGAATACTTATGCTGTACGTAGGTAGGTTCTTTTTGCATGTACTCCCGAGGCAGCCACACTATCACCAAGTTGGTATCTGATGATATCCGTGAGTTATTGAGAGGACTCCTCAAATATCGCCGCAGTTATTTTAGTATTCTCAGTAACCAATCCAGCATTTGAATGCAGAAAGTATCATTTGGTGAAGTGGAACTGATGATGAAGACAACAAATGGCAACCGGGAGGTACTCTTTAATCGTACCTATATCAAGGGTGGCGATAAGATAATATATTATCTCCATTAACATAGCTAAGCGACTATGACGAAGCACATTTAAATGGTGTAAATATATTGACTTGGACTTTCCCGCGGCGTTGCTTGCGACGAGCTTGAAATGTCTTATAGTATCATATTAATAGAGAAGGGCACAACATAACAGCGTCTTTATGATCACTAAAAAGTTTAAAATTAAATTAAAAGTTATAAACCAAATCGTCTTTAAAATTGCAAGAACAACTTCTCTTTTTGATGTGGACTATACATTTTTTTAGGAAGTAGTAATCCTATTTTAAGTGCTATAAGAGCGTTTGTACTAAAATGCCCAATTAAGGACTGAAGTGAAGGAACTTTAACTTTGTTCGTGTGTCACGAAAGTTAGATGGATACAATAAAACACAAACTTCAAACAATTGTATATTTAAAACAAATAGGCAAAATTAATTTATGGTATTAGTCTTCTAACTAACTTAGTTATTAAATATGTAAATATCGTAGGTATCTTCCTTTTGGGCCCCCTTTTTTATAGAACGTATGAAAACTGTTTTATTGTGGTTATCTTGCACCGTCATAAGTAGTAAATTTGTTAAATATATATTATTATTTTTTAACTCTTTATTTATTTAGAAGCTTTGTTCAACCTTGAACACGTCAGCTTCAGCTGGCCTAAATACTACAACACTTACAATTATACAACACATAAAAAAACCTATTTAAAAAAAAAAAAAAAAACAAAGGGTCTACCAAATTTAAACACGCTTATTTTGAAAAAAAGCCATATACAAATTTGGCAACCTTTGACGAAGGCTCTGCCAATATTGATTGGAAGATGCCAACATTACCACAAATAGCTCCATAGTGTAAAAACAACTGCTCCCTCTTTGCACGAGTCCGAACACATTCCATTAAAAAGTGTTGCACATCCTCTACTGTCCCGCACTCTTTGCAGTTGGGCGACTCAACTTTCCTCATGAGATGTGCAAACTGATTTAATGGAACATGTCCGGACCGCAGCCTATGCGCGCTGACAACCTCTGCTCTGCGTAACCGAGCGTGGTCAAACCAGGGGACCCGAGGAGGCTCACACTGAATAGTCTTGTACCAAATTCCTTTATCCCGAGACCGTTCATCAAAATACTCCTTCCAGCGACCATAAAATTTGCTCTTGTACCGAGCGACTAACTCTGAGAAATCAGGAGCAATCACAATGTCAGCACCGTCAAAAGCAGCCGTTGCAGCCAGGCGGTCAGCCTCCTCGTTTCCTGCCAAGCCGATGTGTGACGGAATCCACTGCAATTTCAGACATCTTCCAGATCCCTGTATAATACCTATACGCTCTAAAATTTTATAAGCTAACGAGAAGCACCTTTCACCCGAAGCACATCGAGCTATATGTTGAATGGCACTTTTGCTATCAGTAAGGATCACTACATTAGTGTAACTCGTCTTTTCCATATACAACAAGGCCTCAGAGATTGCACAAAGCTCCGCGGACATAACAGATACATCAGAAGAAATCCTAAACTGTGCTTCTTTACCATTAAGTGGACCAAAAAAAACTGCTCTTATCTTGTCACCACACTTTGAACCATCAGTAAAAACTTTATAAAAACTTGAATATTTCCTTTCCAACTCCAAGATAACTTCAGCCCGAAGGGAATGATGATTGAAGGAACGCTTCGCACCTACAACGCACTCAAGATTGCAAAATAAAACATTGTCTAACTCGAATTTAGACACCCACACATCTAATTTAAAGATTAATAATGGATATGACACATGAATATGCTCCTCTGAGACCTCCACGAAAACCTCGGCTAGCAACGGTTTTTTTTCCTGCTCCATGTGGCTTACAAACTCCAACTCACGAACCACATCAATAGTCAAGCTATTCGAATTAGTGATCGTTTTTAAACAAAATTTTGAAGCCAAAAACTGCCTTCTGATATGTAAAGGAACTATACAGAGCTCACTTTCCATGACATGAATAGGTGATGATCTGATAAACCCCCCAACGACCCTCAACGCCTGGTTTTGAACTTTCTCAAGCTTATATAAATGCGTTTTGGCACTATTGTCATATAAAAAACATGCATAATCCATCCTACTACGAATCAGTGACATATATAATCTACGCAAGTGTCTAGGATGAACTCCCCAAGAAGCTCCAGCCAAAGTTTTTAAAATACAAAGAAATGTTTGAGTTTTTTCCACAACATATCCAATATGTTTTCCCCAACGCAACGATCTGTCTAACCACACTCCTAAGTACTTAATTGTAACATCAGAACACATCCTGATTACCTCGTATATCGAGATTAAAATGGTGATTTTTACGACCCTTACTAAATACGCAAAATTTTGACTTATCAGCCGAAATATCTAACCCTAACGTGTCCAAAATATTTACCATTATATCCAAAGAATCTTGCATTATACAAACACTATCTTGTAAATTCTTACACCTAACGTATAAAACAAAATCGTCCGAATATTGACAAATCCATAACTTTTCTATCCTTTGACAAATCTGATAAGTAGCAATATTAAATAAAAGGGGAGAAAGTTGATCCCCTTGAGCCAAACCTTTATCTGTCCATCGCTCCATAGAAAAACCAATAACATCATCCCGAATAATGAGATGTCTCTCGCTCAAGAAAGCCCATAAATAATTACAAAAGTTAGACCCAACTCCTAAACTGTCTAAATTACGAACGACTACTTCGACAGACACATTATTGTATGCACCTTCAATATCCAAGAAACATGCCAAAGTCGACATATCTTTAGAAAACCCCACTTGAATGTAAGACACTAGGCGAGCCAAACAATCTACACACGACTGACCTCTCCTAAAACCAACTGTGTTACGAGATAACACCTCATTTTTCTCTACAAACCATTCTAGGCGTCTCGCCATCATTGTGTGAAATAGTTTACACACACAAGACATTAATGAGATGGGTCTTAACTTCGATAAAAATGATCCTCCAACTGACTTGATTTAGGAATGGGTACAACCTGGATATTACGCCACTGCGTAGGGATGACGCCGGAAGCGAATATTAAATTGTACAGTTTGAGCAAAAACGACTTAGCGATAAACTTGTTAAATATTGTAATTTTGTATAGAACGCGGTATTTTTTCCTCGCATTCAAAGTCTTTTTTTTCTGAACTCGAATTGTCAGTCTAGAGGAATTATCGTTCTCAATGTTACCTTTATACCAAGGTAAGGTACCCAACTTTTTTAAGCGAAAATGTTGGAAATCTAGCCGGCAAAAAATTGACACAGGCTACAATTGAAATAATGCGCATAAATAAAATAAAAACGTTTAAATACACGCACAGAAAATCAAAATGAAATTTATAAAGATAGATATGTGTTTATTTATGTAAGTAGATACGAGGGTGAATTGTAAAGTTTTGACCCTGAGGTTGATAATGAAATTAAAAAGAAAAAATAATACTGGCACGAGAGACTTACATATGTTTGTATCATAATGCTGCTTTGTTTTTCTATTGTCACAATTGCAAATTTGTATTCGAATTACTAAACGAGCTTCGCGGTTTCCTTTATGCCCGATCCAGACTCTCACGCGAGTCGACGCGATGCCGAGATACATTGATGATATTATATAAGTTTTACAATCCGTCTCTTGTTTAAAGACGGCAGTGTATCTCGGGCTCGCATAGACTCGCGTGAATTTCTGGATCGGGCATTAGAATGGATAAAATTGAGCACCGTTCTGTTATAAAGAACTTACGATAAAGGGAATTTTTGAAGATATGTGCCTACTTTAGGAGAATCCGCTGCACCATATGCCACTGTAAAACGATGGATAGCAGATAATAAACGGGGCAGATAATCAATTGAAGATGAACCTAGGTGTGGTCATGGTGTGGTAGACAGAAACAAAGTAGATTCATCAAAACAGTAAGTTACAGGCTTTATGCCGTGGACGGTTGACTGTAATAAGGAGTAGGGAATTTATTTTTTTATTGAGAACGTTATGTGTTGGTTGTGGTAACATTAGAACGGTGAAATAGTATATTTTTTAATATGTAATAAAAAAAGGGAGTCATCGTCAAATAAAAATTATTAAGATTTTTTCCCAATTTCATAAGTTTAACCTTGATAATAGTCACTTATTATGTATATTTTAACAAGAGTACGTTCATGTATGCCTCAGTATTTTTAAAAGAAAGAGGCGTGATTGGATGTATGCTTGTTATAAAACACAAACTTCAAACAATTGTACATTTAACAACAAAAAAAAGGAATGTATAATATTTGGTATTAGTCTTCCATAACAATTGAAGACATCAATTACCTTAGCTCAAGACCAGGCAAAGTGGCGTGACAGCGCACCTTTATCCTGCAGTTCGTGGGTGTAAAGTGAAAGTCTTCCTTAACATTTGAAAGACATGAATGATGTTAGCTCACGACCAGGCAAAGTGGCATGGGGTGATTAGTCTTCCAAGATAAAGTAAGGCAGTACATCCAGGGGCGCGGTTAATGTTGGATACAATAAAACACAAACTTCAAACAATTGTATATTCAACAAGACAAATAAGGATTTTTGGTATAAGTCTTCCATAATATTTGAAAATATCAATAACCTTAGCTCACGACTAGGCAAACATTACCCTGCAGTGGGTGGGTGTAAAGTGACACTGAAGTGAAGACATGAATGACGTTAGCCCACGACCAGGCAAAGTGGCGTGGCAATACACCTTTGTGGGTGGGTGTAAAGTGAAATGATGATGATTAGTCTTCCAAGATGAAGTAAGGCAGTACGTCCAGAGGCGCGGGGTAGGCCTCCAGTGTGACGGGGCCCTCGTACACGGCGCCTGCAGCGTCGCGCCACGTGCCGCGCGGCAAGTAAACGTCACGTGACGTTGCACCTTCTTCAAGGACTGGGGCGGCTAGGATCTTCTCTCCTAGGAGGAACTCTGAAAAAGATGGAGTAGGTTAGGATGGTTCCCCTGTTTACGCATATTTTTTTAATCTTACCTACTTCAATATTGCATAATTTGTTTAAGCCGAATTTTAATTGTGCAGAAACTGTTCTCGTATAATTGGATGTCGCTGAAATATTTCACGCATATCGAATTGTAGCGGAATTTGTTTTATGCATATTTTCTGAATCCCGAATTGTAATTTGGCAGAAAATGACTTACGCATAAATTAGTTCCGCATAAGCTTATTTCGCTGAATTAATAAAATTAGTCTAACATTAAGTATCCCTCAAAGTATGGATGTAGGTAATATAACAAATAATGCATGATTAGTAAATAGTTTTGTATTATTTATTAATCTTATTTAATATTAACATAACCTAATAATGACCTAAGCGAGGAGAGTCGCCTCGTCCCGCTTCCTAGGGCGGTGTCGACGGGCCCTATTCCTCGTAGTTCGGCGCTTCGCGCCTGGACACAGCTCTAACCTAACCTAACCTAACCTAACCTAACCTACACCTACTTAACGTACCATAACTATGCAAAATTTCAGTTTTTTTCCATTTACTATAACAATAATCAAGGAATAGGCCTATTGTTGTTTCGGACATAAATTCGGACATGGTTTCGGGCTATAAAAATTCTGCTAAAGTACAGATAAGTATGTATGCTAAACAACATAATGCATAATTAAATTCTGCCATATCAATATTATGCTAACATACTATTCGGGTAAACGACCATTCGGATAATATAGATTTATGCCAAATAAAATTTCGGTAAATCTAAGATTCGGCATAAAAAAAATAGATGGCACCCAAGCTATACGCTATAGTATAGCTGTAGCCTCGTAAGGCTCACATACTACAAACAGGAAGTTGTTTGTCACTGCGACTTTGAATGTTCCGACAATACAATAAAGTTCAACTACGTGTGTTCTATGATGTAATTTTCAGTTTGTGAATAAAGGAAAATAAACCTTATGCCCATTGCATCAAATTGCCTTGATTATGTACATCCTCTTATGTCTTATGTTATGAGGATTGGGTCGAGGACAATTTAATAGACAAAAATGCTTGGACTAAACCCGATGCCTAAATAACTTGGATATTTAATAACCCAGTCATTAAATATGTAAATATTGTAGGTATCTTGTCTAGGGACACATTTTCTGTAGAACATATCAAAACTTTTTTAATGCGGTGGTCTTGGACCATGATAGGTAAGTAGGTATATTTTTTTAGTAGCTCTAGTGAAAATTTTGAGTTTTCAAACGTTTTGCCGTTGCAGGCTACGTAGTTACTACATAAACATCTATTATCTTATTTTATTATACCTACAGTTAAAATAATAACTATTCTTCAAAGATTTTCGGACTGTTTGTTTCCATCGTGGCTTGTCGCTTTTGAGGTTTGAAGTATTTTCTTTATGCCATTGACAAGCTAACGAACACAATTAGATAAGCCAGGTGGTAAGTGGGTGAGTCAATTTTGAGATTACAAATACGTTTCCAACCCTGAGGACTAAGATTAAATACGTATATGATAGTCATTTTACCGGCTGTCTTGCACTGAAACACAATAACGCGAACACTGCTGCTCGTCGTAGGGGTCAGGCCGGAATGGTGATAATTATCCGAACAGACTCTGCGCGGTGTTCTATTACCATTATTATTAAATCTACATTTGAAGTGTACGAACTGTTGCCCAAGATTCCGTCAGGGATAATATAGTATTCTAATGCTGAAAGAATTTTTCAAATCGGTCCATTAGTTTCGAAGCGTATTTAATGCATACAAACAATCAAATTTTTCCTCTTTATAATTTTAGGTGTGGAAAAATATTTTTCTCAAACATGCTCGGAAAAAACGGTTTTCCGATTGAAAGACAAGGACGGAAAGAGCCTCATTTTACTCCTAGGAGTAAAAAAACCATATGAAAACACTTTCCGTCCATGTCTATATTTTTCTTAAAAATGCTGTCAATTTGCATACAAAATCAAAAGGACCAAGACAAAAATTCCAAACAGCCAAGGTAACTGCTCGCTTTTTTAGCACAGTGCGTGTGTTTCTTTTTGAATTTGCATTCCAATTTTTATGGTTAGTATTTAAAAACAATTGACAGTCGGTAACATTCGTTCATTCTGCATAATTAAATTACTTACATACATACATACATAAAATCACGCCTGTTTCCCAGAGGGGTAGGCAGAGACGACTTCTTTCCACCTGCTACGATCCTGACAAATGTCTTTCGCTTCTTCCACATTCATACGTCGAGTCATGCACGCACGTCGGTTTCGGGTACCTACTTAAGATTCGGCCCTTTTCCAGTATTTCTCCGATTTGATTCGAAAAAGTACGCCTAAGGCGGCCTCTTCCGACCCTTCCACTCACTTTCGCTCTCTATATCTCTTTCGTCAATCTTCTTTCATCCATCCTTTCCAAATGACCGAACCATCGAAGCATGCCCTTTTCAATCTTAGTCACTACATCTTCTTTTAGTCCACATAATTACTTGCTTTTTAAAAATGTATTTGTATTATTTCCTCACATGTTTGAGAAAAGCATTATGTATGCCTCGGCGGGAACGAGGATTTCCTGACTCGTATTTTAGCAGGCCTCGCTATTGCTCGGCCTGCTAACCACCTCGTCAGGAAAACCCTTACTTTCCGCGCCTAGGCAACAATGTATTAAATTAAGATCAGCCCACCGGAACACTGACCCACTATTTAAAGTTGTCACAGTGACATTATAAAACAATTTGTTTGGCTCTTCTTACGACTTGAATCATAACGTCACTGTGACACAGTTCTATAGTGGGTCAGTGTTCCGATGGGCTGATTGTACATAACAGTTATGATGTAGAAGCTACGTAAACATTGTGATTTCGATATTATTTATCCACTCACTTGCTTGCGACTTCAAAAAAGGGTGACCTAAACCGCTTGGACACTCCGTAAACAAATCGGCGCGGTGTTTGCTTTATTTGAAAATCGATAACTTTGCTTGTACTGAAGTATTTGGTAAGATCTGCAACACTTGTTCGACACCTTGCAAAATAAAATAGATAAAAAATCGTTTTGGTTTCTCAAGTTTACTGTAACTTTTTTTAAATGTTGTCATGTTGGTAATCTGTGCTTTGAAAACAATTTATACCATATATATGGAGCCATCCACAGAATAAAAATCATAAGCCGCATAAACTCCGTTGGTAGCTACGGCTACCAAAAGCAATTTGTAGGCGTACAAATTTGGTAGCTCTAGTCACCGAAAGCAAGTGAGTGGTTAAAACATAATTAATTTGGAAAATAATTTACCGTATTTAATAATTTAATTAATTCATTCTAATAAAATCAGTACGAACTTTAATCTTACTTACGCGTACTCTTTAATTTCAATATAAGTGATATTTATACTGTCTTTAACAATCAGAAAACAATGGTTTAATCTTAGCGCCAGCCTGAGATCCATACATTGTTGCAACAATGGTGAACAAACCCACATTCAATGGAAACGTTTAGCTTAATTGCAACAGCAACACCTCGTGCGTAGCCGTCGTTATCTAAAGATTACCAGTAATAGCGCATTACTCATGATGCACTTCAGATGCGTCACAAGATGCTGCTAGAAAATCTAACCTTGATTGTATTGTGCGTGATTTTAGTCAGGAAACAAACTAATGTAGTGAAATAAACAGCACCTCATACAGTATCTATTATAAAATAAATATTACAAATGAGAATTAAAACTATGGCGATTTGAAATAATTAAAGCAAAAACAAACCTAATTAACAAAGCTTAATATTCAATTAATCTATATATATAAAAAATACCCCTATTCATTCTGGCCACTTGAGAACGGCTTTACCGTTTACATTCATCTTTTTTCAAAATGCTTTCTAATACTTCGTAGAACTTTCTTACATAAAAAAAACCAATACAACCACTAAATAAAAACTGAACAAAAGTAAGAAAGAAACCAAACAAGCAAGCTTTTATAAAACCCAACTGCTGTTTGGGATTATGTCGTCAATGTAACGTTTGTATCATGTATATTTTTTTTATTGCGGCAATTACATACATAGTCACACACGTAAGACGAATCTAACGACGCCTTTTTTCTATAGAAACTGGGATATCCGTTGTAATTATACATACATACATAGTTACAGGTCAAAAATATTACACACTTCCTTAAAGTTTGGCAGTCGGTGTCACCCGACCGAGAGAGGGCCCCGTGGCTGATGCTGGCCGCATTTTATCGTATAGCAATTCTTAGATGTTGCCCGAGGAAGCTGCTATCTCCGACTCCAGTTAGCTTTTTCCAAATTTCGTTAACAAGCACCTATTTTGTTATGTTTCGAACCTAGGCTTTATAATAGGAGTCTATTAGATAGGCGAGAAATTTAACTTAAAAAATTCCTTGACTACTGGATGCACACAATGCTACTACTAATATAGTGTCATTTTGCCATGTTTCGATAAATAAAACCCAATGTCAAAATGTTCTTTCCACGTTACTAAACATTGTTATGTGGGCTGCACAATCCGCTGACTGAATGTGTAATAAGAAGGGTAAATTGCACAACAGATCCTGCAGTGTCAATATGTACCTATAACATAATTAATAATAAGAACGGTAGCTCTTAACTGCTTCCTTGCGCAGCTTTAGCCGTTGAGCAGCATAAGATATGATAAGCATAGAGGCATTCTACCTGAGTCCTCAGAGTTGGCAACGCTTTTGCAGTCTTGTGATTGTATCTCTTCTTGAAAATGAAATTGTCTATAGCTCTCAGGTGGTCTGTGTGCTCGTCAGTTTTCTCCCTGCTATAAAATAAAGACATAATATCTCACCGTCCCAAGTGGCCAGAGCTGTCTGGTCGGTGGGGTCCAGCCACCAGATGGGCGGGTTGACCGGGGTTCCGTCCCTCACGGAAGCTTCCATTGCGGCAACGATTGCATCAGCAAAGTCCGCGTGGAGCTGAGTGTATTTCTTGCAGATCTCTACTGCCTGAAATACAAGGTAAGCAATCAAATGAGGTAGGGAACTGCCATCTAAATCTAGGTAGATCCAAAAACCACTCTTCGATTTCAAGACAATACTTCATTAGAAAACACAATAATAGTAAAGAGGCCAATGAACTTTCGGGCGAGGTTTAAGGGTTGGAACAGGTTTGTCATTTGTATTTGGTTTTGTCTTGGAAAAGATTGATGACAAGTTTTTGCGCGAAAAATTCCTTAATTTTTGCGTTGGTCAATAGGCGAACTCCCTTATACTTATAGGACATAGCTTGACCTTTTAAATCCTTTAATACAACTCAATAAAGTAAATGTTACAATATAACAGGGAAAAAGTCAGTACCTATTCGTGATGGAACAGTTATCTTAGTTTATCAGGCTCTTGAGATAGGTGATATCTAACAAACAAGACCCTTCAGTATCTGTGACGAGCTTGTTAAAAAATATCGAGGGCTTATATTTAAAACAATGACAAGAGGTTTGCCAAAGATAAGAAGCATTCTGCGAAAGTTGAGTTGACTAAGTTCCAACAGCATTTATCGGGATAAAAGTTGGCAATGGCTTCTTTCCAAGTCAAGATGATTTGCTGAATTGCTGACTAACAACATTGTCACAAAGGGACTGTAATGAGGGGTGTCTCTTAATCAAGTCTTAATTATGAAGGACTTCGCCCAACCTTTTAATAAAAAATGGCTAAATGACCTTGAGGACATGTCCTTTGTGCCTGCTTTGTGACACGTAATTTCGAAATACTTTCCAATACTTTTTATACAGGTACCAAGAAGGGTGCTCATCTTGAGAAGTTTTAATTCCTGCCTGTTCTTACTAGGAACCGATAATTAGGTTAGCCTGAATCTTCAGGCTCATCTGAGAGAAAGACGAACAAACAATATTAAAAAGAACGGAAGCGTTACCTCATCATCATGGTCCCAGGGCACGAAGGAATACTGCAGCGTAGGCATGAACACATTGGCCTGGAGCCACCGCACGAACAGCTCCTTGCTGGGCTTCGCATTATAACCGTTCCCTCCGATCATGTCCGGTAGCACCAGGGTGTAGCCATTCAGGTTCATCGCCAGGAGCGTGGTGACCAGCGTGGCAAGACCGTTGTTGAAGTCCCACAGGGTATCCTTGTCCACCATACGGATGAACACTGGGAGGTCTTGGGTCCTGGTGTAAATAAAGGTAGTGTGGAATAAAAGGAATTGATAAGTGGTTGCTGAAGAAATTAAATAGCCTGACAAAATTTGAACGAGCAACCTTCGTGTTATTTCAACGGTTTTATTAAGAGGGTCTCTTAAGGTTATTTTGTTTTTATGTTAAGTAGTGTTACCTTTTTTATAGCCATTAAAATAAAAAAGGCAGAATATCAGGGCCATCTGATAGAAAGTGGGCATCTTAGTTTACAACTACAGATGTCGGTAACACTTGGGGGCTTGGTTGGTAGATGCATACGCTAAGTTATTTTTGAAAATGGACAAAATGTATAGGATTGACGAAAGCTGATGACACATGGCTGACTAATGTCAACTCCATACATTTCAAGTCGATAAAAAACAGAAACGTTATCAGTTTTTGCACCTTGACTACCCCCCTGGGACACAGTAGAATCGCTAGCTTTCTGTCTAGTTGTTACTGGGTAATTATGAACGCACTTGGCAGGTATGGAAGAGGCTAGCTTATAATAAGACTTTCTTACCTCATGCCCGAGCGGATTTCGATAGCAGGTCCGAACTTAGCCACTGTTCGCACGTAGCTCTGCACGATGTGTCCCGGGTGAAGATCGATGTCGCCAGTTTGCACCGGGATCTACAAGTAAACCCTAGGTTCAGGAGGTGATCGGAACGTTTCAATTATGTGCATTAGAAGGTAGGAATCCATCGGACGCGGGCGCCAAGGATTAAAGGTCTTATCATAGAGGAGATTCCGGGGGGGGAGGCCTTTGTTCAGTAGTAAACATTTTGGTTAATTGCATTAGGTATAATCGATTTACTGTATAACTATAGTTAGTTTGTTTAGGTACTTAAAAAAATTTAAACAAGCCAAACCACGTGGCATTGTTAAACAGCCAATCAAAACTGTTTTATTGCACTTTGACGTATCAGTGTTCTGCTTCTATTGGCTGACGAACTATAAAACGTGGTTCTTTTGTTTACATTTTTTTAAGTACCTAAACAAACGGAGTATAGTAGTACCTACCGTATTAAAGAAATATTTGAACCCGACTTAGTAGAGAGGCCACTAATTATATTGCTATACTGCATTAGAAAGTGTTCCGATATTTAGATCCATTAGTAATTATAATTATACACGTTAGAAACTAACCTGGGGAGACCAGCTGGACTCTCCAGCGTCAAATTTCACAGAGTCAATGTCATAAGTGTCGATCAAATTCTGGATCCTGCTCGAATACCAGTCAGCTGCCTCTGGGTTAGTGAAGTCGATGTACCCAGGAAGGGAGCCGTTATTGTTCCACCAAGTTGAGTCAGGGATGCCTTCCTCGTTCAGTACCAAGTAACCTTTCTCCAAGGCTTCGGAAAACCAAGGGTCGCAATCTTTATTGATGAACGGATGCACCCAAATGGAAACCCTGAAACCTAACCCCTTAATATCCTGGATAAGCTGTTTTAAGTCAGGTAGTTTCCTCTCATCAACAGTCAGTGACCCGTAGCAGATCTCCCACAGATCGTCGATCTCAAACTGAGCGTTGGGGAACCCACTGTCCTTTATCTCATTGGCGAAAGTCCAGAGAAGCTCCTGGTCAATTTCTCTGGAATAACGCGCCCAGGTAGACCAAACAGGGTATTGGATCATACGGTAGTCAGGAATACCAGAGGGTTTGCCCAGGTATGTGGCCACAGCGTGTTGGTGGGCGACTTTAGCGTCGTCCAACAACCAGATATCATATTTAAGGACATTGTGGGTACGCCTTGTAGAGTAAGGATCGGTGACTTCAGCGACGAAACAGATGTGGTTTTCCAGGATGTTGTGGTGGTCGACAAAGAGGGGAACTTCGGGATGGACGTAGAAGTAATGTCCCTCGGAGTTGAGCCAGTAGCGCTCAGAGACGGCGGCGTTGCCGTCCTCTTTGGAGATGATAGAGTATTTGCTGAGGTGACTGTGCTGAATTGGCCAGTACTGTTCCTTCTGTTCTGGGCCGGCAAACCATTGCTTTGTACCTAAGGAAAATCAAAGACAATTGAAAAATAATTGTTCACTAAAAATAGTACTATTCCATTAAACATGCAATTGATGTACGATTGAAGCAGAATAATAAATAAGTAATCCTTTGTTTTTACGCGAAGTCATTACAATATTCAATCATACACTACCTACAGAAATTATATCTGAGAATTGCTATTGCAATTCCCAGAATATCCAAAGGGCAATAAAATCAAACGTAAGATTTTGTCTATAAATACCAAAATCGAAGCAGTCCTCGAACACTCTGTCGCTAGGCCCATCCCAGAGCACTGAGATCTTGTAAGCGCCGCTCGCTTCGTCGAAGGACGACGTCAGGGAGAAGGTCACGTCAACATCCTCACTCGAGCCCCTTCGGCCGATGTGCCCGAGGCTTTGAGACCCAGACTCTGTTGTTGAAAATTCGGATTAGAATGTCTGCTGCCCTCAACACTTAATTAATCAAATGTGGTAGGGAACTGCTTTATTTAAAATAGGGTGTTCTTATCTAAATGACTCGGTCGAATGGCGATCATAAGTTCATTCATAACTTACGTCACCTAAATACGAGACATTTACAGTGAAATTGGAAATATTGTGAGGGTGAAATGGTGTCGGTATGGTGAAGAGGGTAGAAAGGGTGATCAACCAGCACAGAGGCCCACTACTGGAAGATATTAGCCGTAAGATTACGCAGACAACCCAGAAAAAAACACCCAGACAACTACAAAAACAGATAGGGAAGAGATGTGGTTTGGGCAATGAGATTAGTATGATTTCCTATGTACAATTTCCTTCATAAAATTTCTTGCAGCGCTTCTTCCTAGCAAATTCGATTGTAGATTATGATAAATAACTAACTTTTATGCTAGAGATACGTACCACCAACGAGATTTAGAAGAAATCCAGCGTCATTATGAGGCTCGACGAGAAGGTCTCTTGGTTTGGGAGACTTCGGCACGGTGCCTGCCAGCACCGCCGTCACTCCTGCGCAACGGATAAATGATACAGAAATCTTTAGGCTACTAATAATTAAACACAATTAATAGGGTATCTTCATCTAAAACCTCTTTGATTGCAATACAAGTTCAAAATAAATACTTTAACGTTTCATTTACTTCTGTGTCAAAACTTTTGACTTAAAAAGTTAAAGTGGTTAGTTTAGCTTCTGCCATGTTCCTTTAGCAGAGCCCGCAGCAGAGCCATTATAGAAATTCCTACCTGCCAGCAATAGGAACAGCTTCATCCTAAGCCACTCGGTCCTTGACTGCAGTCCCCAGCTTCCAGCTAAAGCTATCACACTTTATCTCGTTCCCACCCAAAGCAACATTTTTATCTGACGCGTCTTATGTGTCAGATAAACATGTCGTTTTGGGTGTGGCTTAACTATTTAAGCTTGATCTCTACGTTATGTAATAAACGGATAAATAATAAAAGGACTGAGTTACTTGGCTCGTTAGATAGATTGATAATTAGGTTCGGAGTGTTCGGACACAATTTAAATGGCGAATTGTCAAGAATAGGAACAACACGTTTTGCCTATTGTTGGTACCTTTTCACATAGCCGCTAATCGTGAACAATAAACTAATCCAAATCTTACCTTAGGCCTAGTCATAAGTTTAGCCAGGGCTGGATATCCGGCTTGGCCTAGGGGCCCAGCTAATATAGGGGCCTCAGTGGTGGAACCATCATACAAGCTTAAAAGCCAAATGCGTAAGGACCCTGGGTCTGTGACCCAGGACCGCCTGAGTATACCGGGTTGATGCCATCTCCTAGTCAATTCCAACTCCCGGTAAGGACTCTTCTAGTAATAAAGACGTGTCAGATATTTGTGCGGGCAATGTTATTAACATATTATTGCTGGGGACTGTACTAACATTCCATCAATTGTGTTCCAAAATTCAAACTATTATTCCAATAACGGAACTGTTTCAAAATTAACCATTGGCCTTCTGCCCAGCAATGGGACGGCAACTAGATAAGATAAGATAAAATATTATTAAGATATTTACACCTCAAGTCTTAGATCAAATATGAAGGTATGACGAAGCCTTGGTTACTAAAATTAACTTTGGTGTAGAAATGATCTTCAGGAAGACTTGAGATAGATAATGTAATCCGTAAAGATAAAATATCTTAAGTATTTTGTTTGTTATTTTTATCAACATACAACATCGAGTGCACGGCAGTATTTCTTGATCGTCCTCTTTGCGGATATTTTGAATGACACCATTCTGCGACAAGGTACGGTCAAGAGCTTAAATTGGGACCCATTTCAAGAAAAATATGCTTGAAGTCCTCAATGTCATTTGAGATGTCAAGTCATTTGTGACTTTTAGGAAACTCAACCTTATTGTTGTAGAATGTCAGATTGACTTTGGACCTGAGGTGGGCACCAAACCAATTAATCTGGTGACTGTACAAGTTGCAAAGAGATGAACAGGCAATATGCATCGATTTCTTCATTCGCATTTGTCAACAAAATAATTATGAACATGCCGTTAAAGAGATCGTGAAATTAAAATTAAAATCGGCCAAGAAATACGGATGTTACAAGCACTTTTAAACTGATCATTAGACAGAGATTAGGTAGAGAGATCCGATATGCACTGTGACGTCATGTAACATGTCGACCAAATAAACTCTATGTTAAGTAAATTCTGTTTTGCTAGAATAGATAGGAACACATCTTCGTTGGTTTAAAAAAATGTTTTCCTTAACTGTTTGTTACGTGAATTGGCTTGCTTGCTTTTGTGGCATGTAGGTACTTATAAGGCAAACGAATCTGAGTTTTGACACTTTTCCTGCTCAAGCTACGCTTGAATATATTTTTTGTTTTATTTTATGTTAGATTCATTGTTTTATATAATGCTAGGTTGAGCTTTATAATTGCATAATATCATAAGTAGTATTTAAAAAACGACTAACTGTTGAGTTTCTTGCGGCGTTTCTTCTCAGCAGTGGTCTCTTGACTCTCTTGCGAAGCGCTGGTAGATTTTTGACGTATAAAAGTGCCCGCGCGGCCTACTTACTGAATAAACATCTTTTAGACACGATGATACAGACCACGATGGTAACCGGGATCTGAAACCCACAGGCATACAAATACAAGGCATACTTACTATATCGATGCAAATGCATGCGCGTTGCTAACCCTAAGGACTAAGATGGAATGCCTAAATTATAGTAATCCATAACTGACTTCGACACACGTCCTTCCATAACTGACTGTAGTTATTTATATTTAATGTGATTTAGATAGAAATGAGCTAAGACAAAAGAAATGTCTCGGTTGCATCACGTATCAGGGTCTCTATTCGTTCAGTAGGTAGGAAATGTTTTAAAAAACAAAAAACCGCCTTCAAAAACGCATCTTTTAAAATGGTGGGTAACTAATGACCTGCCTACCTGGTCAGTCCAACTGAAGTCGGCTTTCAGTTTAACTGACTATATTACTTACCATTTTAAAAGAAAATGATAGTTGCTGAATACAAATACAAGACTTGTACTTACTATAAAAATACTAAAATCGCCGTATATAATCGCCTATCATATTTTGGGAGTTTCAAATTAGTCTACAATTGACAAAGAAAACAGTGAACATACACAATAAAAACACATAAAGTGGAACATAACTACCTACCTCCTTCTTTGAAGTCGGATATAAACTATGACGAGTTTAGACGAGTTTTCGTATTAGGTACTTGATGTCAAGTAAATTAAGAGCTACTTATCCATCGTAACTTTGACAATACGATAATGTCAAAGGCAATATGGTTTTTAAAGGAAATATCGCTGTCTATGTTACCTTTATAGAATACAATGAAAATAGGTACTCTTTATTGAATACTATAAAATAAATCCAAAATCATGAACAATACCTACAATTTAAGTACATTCGTGTTCATAAATATGTGTATACTATAGTACCTTGTATATTTAAAGTCATGTTCAAAAAAGTGATTAAAGTGACAAGGTACTAAGTGCATACATAATATTTTTATGAATTCACTGTACAGTGTACAGGTATCCAACGGATACCTTAATCTGGCAACATAATCTATGTAATGTAAATGTCATTGTGTAACTTGACGCATTAATTATAATCTGTGGCTTGACTCACCTTGACAATCTTGACATTACTCGAACAAGACATACCTTAATAATCTGTGCAATTGACGCAAAAAAACAATCGAATAGGCACGATGGCAGATCCTAGAATTCGGCAAATAAAAATCAAGACCGGCGTCGTGAAGCGAATTGCCAAGGAGAAGGTTGTTTACGAGAAAGAAGTCGATTTGCAGAGGAACAGGATACAAAGAATCAAAGACGAGGGCCAGGACGAACATAATATCCGCAAGCAGGAGGAGGTTTTGCAGGAGTCTCTTATGATGGTCCCTGACTGCCAGAGACGGTAAGTTGAAAAAAGAAAACTATATCCGGTCAAAAACTGTCTTTTGATTTCCTTTTGGTGGATTTTCATGGAGTACCTACGCGGGAATCTATGTTTGAAAAAACAGATGTGCTTTCAGGTTATAAGAACATGAAGCGTCTTTGTTTATTTCGAACAAAGTAGGTAAATTATTAGTCATCATTTGTGTCTCTCTAATAATAGCAGGGACCAAACAGCTTTTAGGTAAATTGAAATTAGGTATCCTCACTCACATCTTGTTTTATACAATTGTAATAGAGATCTTTTTTTTTAGGCTAGCAAAGGCATTCACGGATCTAAGCAATACTCTAGAGACCGAACAAGATCTCAAGGAACACGAGGACTACCGTGCAGCACAGCAAGTCCTCAAAGACGCCGAGTGCCAGCTGGAGGACGCTGCCTAAACGTTCACCACTAGTTTATAATTACTTTACTTACTTAACTTAACAATCATGGCTTATTATAATCAAAATTTTTATAATCGGAATTTTACATTCCAAAATATTCCACCGCCTCCGCTGCCACCATCATTTTTTATACCACCAACACCGCAAATCACTGATCCGGAGTTTGTGAAGCAATTTGAGAGGCATGAACCAAGAATTGTTAAAAGTACACCATCTATCACACAAGTCAGAGAGCAAATGCGCAGTTTAGTGTTATCTTTAAATGATTTAAAAGATAAAGAGAAAATGCTTGTCGAAAATAAGGATACCTTTGATGAAGTGCAGTGGGAGTCTGCAAAAAGTGAGATAAAAGCAAATCAAATGCAGATTGACCAGATCTTGTTGTTATTAAATGATTCTTGTTTAGAAAGTATGCAAAAAGCTTTATCGAAGAGAACCTCCAAGCGGTTGCGATTGAAAAGGCAAAGTAATGAGCGGAAAAAGGAATGGGAAGAAATGTTAAAAGAAAGGAGAGAAAGGTCTCGGAAGATTGATGAAAATCTGCAGAAGATTAAGGATGATATTGACAAAGTTAAACAGGTAATAATGTTAGAATTAACAATAATTGAAAAGCTTGTTAAAGACGCAAATGCACTGAGCATGGAGCAGAGGCGCGGTGTGGCCTTGCACAAAACCCTCTGCTACGCTTTGTAAACACATTGCACCACTCCTAGTTAATTTATAACATGTATAAATATAAAATTAATTTTATAACAGAGCTAGCAGGTAGCTACTTACAAATTTGAATATTATACAGGAAGAAGAGGCCAAGTTGCAAGCTGACAGTGTCCTCCGTGAAGTTCTGCGCAAAAAGCACGATGCCAAAAAATGTATCGTCAAGCTTGAAGCACTGATCAAGTTGCGGCATGCGCGCCAGAATACCGCCAAGGGCCGCGGGGAGACAGTTTCAGAAAAGAACCAAGTGGAGTTTAATAGCAATGTTGGTAAGGCAACAAAGAATACTTCTCAAACTAATGTTAATATTTAGAAATTCATGACATTATGACTTGTAACTTAATTTACAGAAAAACTAATATCACAATGGAAACAACAGCTACAGAACTATGAAAAGGAAGAACTAGCACTCCGTGAACAACTGAAGGAAACTAAACCCAGTGCTGTCAGTAAGACCGAGGAAGATATTATCAAGACCTTGCATTTGTGGAATGAGTTTCTTTTCGGAGACCAACCTCAGTTTGACTTTAATGGTGATGTTAACGGGTTTCTGGCAAACAGGTATGCATGTTAAAAATTGCAACTATTTTGATATAATTTGAAGTGTTCAATAGAAGCAGATAAATATATCTAGGATAGTATTAATTGGCTGTTTAGATGGGTTTCTATTAAAAAATAACTTTATCGCCAAAGGGTGATTTCAGCTAGATGACATAAACGTAAACTACACAATCAGCAAAGAGTCAATTCAGCTGGACGACAAGAAAGAAAAATACTCAGTCAGCAGTGTCAATTTATCACGACGGCTCAGAATTGAAATAATCATGTAGCCAATTGTTTGGAAATTTAAATGGTCCCTATGATTAGAATACCTAATTAGACGAAAGTAAAATTAGTTTATTGATATGAACACAGAACGTGTTGGTAGTAACACATCTGGAAATGAAAATAGTCCATATAATTAGAATACCTAATTCGTCTTCTTCTTCTTCTTCTTCAGCATATATCTGTCCACTGCTGGACATATGCCTCTTTCATGGATTTCCATGTAGATCTGGATGCGGCGGTTCTGGTCCAGGTCGGCCCTGCCGTCTTCTTTATATCGTCCGACCATCTAGCCTGCGGTCTCCCAACACTGCGCCATCCCGTGCGTGGTCTCCATTGAAGTGTTCGCTGGCTCCATCTGTCATCGTCTCTGCGGCATATGTGCCCGGCCCATTGCCACTTCAGTTGCGCTACCCTCTCGCCTATGTCGGTGACTTTGGTGCGTTGGCGAATGTCCGTGTTCCTTATCTTGTCCCGCAGAGAGATCCCAAGCATGGAGCGCTCCATTGCTCGCTGGGCTACCTTGAGCCGGTGGATCCTACCGCCGGTAAGCGTCCATGTTTCGCAGGCGTAAGTCATGACTGGTAGAACACATTGGTTGTAGACCCTAGTTTTTAGAGACTGTGGGATTTTTGATCTAAAGACGTCGTCAAGCTTGCCGAATGCACCCCATCCAAGTTGTATGCGTCTATTGATTTCTGCATCTAAGGGGTCTTTGTCAAGTGTGATTTTCTGACCTAAGTATATATACTCACTTACTTTCTCTATCGTTGCGCCATCAAATGAAATATTCGAGGTATTTTCGGTACTCATCCACTTTGTTTTCTCTCTATTCATTTTCAGACCAGCCCGCAGCGAAACCTGGCTTAGATCGTTGAGCATTCTCCCAAGATCTTCGGGGGTTTCCGCGAGCAAAACGATATCGTCAGCAAAGCGTAGATGGTTCAGTCGCATACCATCAATGTTTAAACCTATGTTCTCCCAGTTTAGGGTTTTAAAGACGTCTTCGAGTGCATTAGTGAATAGCTTCGGAGATATGACGTCTCCTTGGCGAACTCCTCTTTTTAGCGGTATAGTCGTCGTGGAGCCTTGAATTTGCACCGTCATCGTCGCTGAGTGGTACAGGTTTTTCAGCAGCTGGATGTACCTATAGTCTATTCGGCAGCGTTTTAGGGATTCGAAAACGGCCCAATGTTCCACGGAATCGAACGCCTTTTCATAATCCACGAAGGCAAGGTGTAGTGGCAAGTTGTATTCTTGGGATTTTTGTATCACTTGCCTCAGCGTGAAAATATGATCTGCAGTGCTAAAACCGCCCCTGAACCCCGCTTGCTCTTTTGGTTGGTATTCGTCCATTCGTTTCGTTATTCTCGACGTGATGACACGGGAGAATACCTTGTATATTTGACTTAAGAGCGCGATTGGGCGGTAGTTTTTGAGACTTGTCTTGGCGCCTTTCTTATGGAATAGGACGACTACACTATTCTGCCATTTGGTTGGTATTTCGCCAGTGAACATAGCTTCATTAAAGATCCAGCGGAGCTCTTTCAATATTGGGCGTCCACCTGCTTTCAGCAGCCTAATTCGTGGAAAGTAAAAATCACTTGATTGTCACGACTACAGAACGAGTTAGTAGCAATACCTAATTCGTCGAAAGTAACAGATTTGATAGTAAAAATAGTTGATTTTAATTATCAAATGTTATATCAACACACCATTTTAAGATCCTGACGTTTTGCTAACTGGGCATTTGGTTTCCATGTTTTAGTTATTAAGAAATGTTGAGACACAAACGTCCCTATACCGGGCCATTAAGCGTTTATTTCTATTGAGTAATAAAGACACTCTAAGATAAAGACGTTTCGCAACAAGAGTATTTTAAATTGTACCATCCTAAGATCCAGACGTTTTGCTAAAGAGACATTTAGCGTTCATGTCTATATAGTACCAAAGACATTACACAATCCAGACGTTTGAGCTATATTGTCCTTTGGCGATAAGGTAAATTTGATAGTAACCCAAAGAAATGTTTGCGTTTTCTTTCTTTCTTCATTTCAATTGGAATATAGTTCAGAAATTTCATCGGTAGCTGCATAAGAGTTTCTTAAACTTTAACTTTCGCTATGGTTTTTTTTTAAACAAATTGAGGACTAGAGAGGGCATGATTGTTCTCTATTTGATTGCCCATCACACAAATATTTGGAAGGGCTAATATTTGTGTGATGGGCAAGAGTATTTGTTCTCTGTTGTTGGTCTGTTTTAAGTATTTATTTCTCTATATACATACGTATGTTGTCTAGTACCCATAGTACCAGTCTAGATCTTTGTTTGGCCTTACATGACCCACATATTTCTTTCTAATTATTTCAGGGCTCAATGGGACCAACATCTGAGCAACGAAGGCGCTTCTCTGCCCCTCGGTTGGGTTGTACCAACTTAACACGTTCTTGGGCACCAGATTTGGACTTGGATTTTGTCAATTTAATTTTATATGCTTGTTTGAACTTCTTAAATACATTTCAATCATTTGTAATAACTTTTAGTGGTACGGTTAACTGTGGCATTGTGGATTTCATTTTATTAATAAATATATTTTTAATGCTTTGTAAGTTGTCTTTTTTTGTTTACAGTTCTATTTTAACGATTAATGAGGTTGCCAGACTTTCCTATGTCGGCGTGACGTTACGATTTTCAGGGGTCTATGAACAAGTCAATTTATCCTGATTTTAAGCAGTGTGCAAAAACAATCACAAATAATTATTGAGGTGAAAATCGCTTCGCAAACGTATTATTTGTACCGATCCGTTGTTTTTTTGCATTATCCTTTTTGCTAGACTACAGTGTTTTTCAGCTACGATGAGTTCTGTGACAGCTCATATAAAAACGTACAGATGTAGTGCATAATTATTTTCCTTCGTATTTTCACGGAAACGTACGAACTTGTCTTGCTATTTCAGTCGGTCACAGTACAAAAAGTACTGAGGTTGACTGAAGTAGCATGACACGTTCGTACGTTTCCGTGAAAATACGAAGGAAAGCAATTATGCACTACATCTGTACAGTTGTTTCTTTAACTTAACATAAGAACTACACTGGTACACACCTAGCGACGCCGTTCAGAAACTTAAATAATTAATCGCCTATTTTTAAATACTTCGCATGTGACTATAGTTAGTGATTGAAATTACGAAAGACGGCTGTCACAGAACTCATCGTAGCTGAAAAACAAGACCTGGCAACACTAGGTAAAACAGCCAATTATTGGTATTTAAAATACCAGTTATTCGCACCTAGGCCACCAAGTGATTATAGAATTATCGCCTCTATTACCTTGAAATAAAGTTTATGACAATAATAGTAGGGCGCCAACGATAATGACGCCTTTCCCTATGTGGGAATATTACCGCTACGCAAAGCGCACCACTATTTAAACGTAGGCTTAAAAATTGGCTTGTCGAGCAGGCGTTCTACGACCATAATGAAATGTTTACGTAAACAATTTAATATATTTTATTTATTAGCAATTGTAAACTGACATGTAATGTATATATTACCAATAAACAATTTGAATTTGAATTTGAATTTGTGTATTCTGCAGTTTTTTTTAAGAACGAAATTTATACAAAACCGCCAAATATCTGAATATTACCAGTCCCTGGTTAAAATAGTCAGTATACTGGAGATTTAAATAACCTGAAGATTTAAGTATGTACATTCAAGCGTAAACATATGGGGGAAAGCAACATCTCAAAAATATGTTTCAATGCACCTTATTCCAGTGTAATAAGAACTACTTAACTTTATGAGAGTATTCTTTCGATACTCTGTAAAACCCTATCGCTTTTAACGATAACCATCTTTTTATCGAATTTACTCCAACGAGTTTACTACAAATTTCGGCTGAAACAATGATGTTTTCAGGTTATCTTAAAACTTTAATTAGGTTACGTTAGACTAACGTCCAAAAAAAAACCTGCGAATTCTGCGTAATGAATCATAATGAATGATACGTTCGTTGAAAGGTGTTTCGATAACAGGACATGTTTTGGTTTTTTTTTTACTCGACCGCCAATACTGTCAAGTAAATAAGAGCTGAGATAACTTTGACAATACGATAACATGTCATAAACTATATGATTTAACCGAGTAGAACAGAGCCCCAGTACTTTTCTTTGTAAACCTTTTGCAATTAATTTTAGATTGGGCCCAGTAAAGTCAGGGGGGGGGGGGGGGGAAATGCGTCAACGGGGTAACTGCGCAAAACATATATTTTTTAGGGGATATTCTTGGTTTGACGCTCTTGCCCAACCTTACCTTATGTCGAGCGCAACTTAGCTATATTCGCCTGTCGATCAGTGCGTCTATTTCGTTTTAGATTAGGTAGGAAAATTACCCAGCGACCGCACGTTCCCGAAATACCAGTATTTCAAAATACCTACCAAACAGCTCTTTTTACACAGGTTCTCAATAAACAACACCGTAAATTGTATGTTTATTAGGTATATTGAGAATTAGGTTTTTTTAAAATAATGAGCGCCAGGGACGAGCAAGTCGCGGCCATTAACCTTAAAAAAAAAACTACATTTAGGACATAATGAAAGTCTTTTATTAACGTCCATGGCGAGTACGAAATACATACAAAACATTCTGCTCTTCTCCGTTTATCCGGCAATTGGGGTAATACGGTGGCTAAAGCGTACATGGAAATGTTCAACTGTACTACGTTCGCATACGGTCCATTTCAGAAGTGGTCCTAGACAAGATGCTTATTGTTAACGTAAACGATATTCGAAAATTGTCAAAACATACATTCCTTGACAGAAACGATCTCCGCGACATCTAACCTTAATCTTATTCATTGTCGATTAAGCTTACTTTCTCGTATTGCACCTTATCTAGGGCCACAGAAGTGTTATTCTGTAAATCGTTAATTTAGACTGGTAATCATAACAACTGGTATAGTAAGTCAGTAACTAGATACCTAGACACGCACACAACCTTAATTTAAAATTAGTACTTGAAGTTTTATTTAAATTAGAATAATAACGCACATGTACACATTTCCTTTAATAATGTAGACAACAATCAAAAATATTTTCATTAATATTCTTGTTATTAAAATTTCGTTTCAGGCGAAAACGGGTGCAAAATAGCAGTTATTATTTCTACTTTAAAAAAAAAGTACAAGTTTATCAGATTAGTACAATTCAAAGGATAACACCTCTGTTGCAAGCATGAAGAAATACACGCGTCTCCATCTAACACGTTGCATACCATCGAGAAAGGACATGAATATGAGCTTACATGAAAACTTTTCGTATCATTCACTCAAACAATCATATGTACGTAGGCCAGTTGACATACCGTCATTACCTTGAAAAAACCTCGTATCTCACATTTCGTGACGCACCATTTTAAACTTAAACGTGTTTAAGTTCAAACTCATACATCTTGAAATATCAGACTCGATTTTTTTCTAAAGCAGTAACGAAACTCCTGTATGCCCGAAACTAGAGGGAGCCCGCGACTTAGATTTAGTTTCCCACTTTTTTTTATGGCATGCATAAGGAAAACGAGCCCAAAGGCTGATGCTAAGGTAGATACTGAAATCCATAGACATTTTGCAATCTTATGATGACAATCTCTAGCCTACAAACGCGTTGTCAACTCGGAGAACTTACAGTGTTGGCCAAAGCTGTTGAGCTTCCATGCGTTTTTCATATAAAAGGTGCATTTATATCTTTTTCCCGCGTCCAGCAGCGGCTTCGCCCCTCTGCGAATTTCCAACATTCCCGGTGGGTTTTTTTTTCTTTCATACAAACCTTGTCCTGACAATAACGAATACAACAAAAAGAAATCAGGTAAATCAGTTCATCCGTTGTCATGTTATAGCGTGACCAGAAGAAATAGGGGTTTTATTTTTATATACATATATAGATTATAGAAAGTTGTATATCTATAGGAAAGATTATTCATATTTATTGACGTTAAGGAAAATTCCGTGAAAAAAAATACATTTAATCAATCCTTTTTCTCGCTTCAGTAGGGGAAGTAGGGGACCATTCGGCAGTCAGGAGGTTCTGGCACTACCTTACAAGTTATATGGTAGTGCCCGAACCTCCCGACTGCCCAATGGTCCCCTACCTCCTCTACCTCTAACATACTCAATATTCCCTCCAAATGTCTACTCCCTTAATCCAGCAGTTTAGGCTGTGAATTCGTGCAACATTTCTGTGACTAGTAAGTCAGTCAGTCAGTCACAGAAATGTTACGTATAAATATCGTAAATAGAGTTTTTCCTCGAATATATGATTAAATATTAAGTATTATAATGAATTCAGGATTATAAAAAGACCTCTAATACCATCTAACATACATTTAATTCGAATTTAGGGGGTATTCTACTCTTTCCCTAATGTTACATCATACTTGTGTCTTTACAATTTAAAAAGTTTTATTTGGGGTAAAATGCAAATCGATCTAAACCCTGTTCAGATGTTACTGTCTTATATGGTAAACAACTTCCTAACCTCAAAATGAAACTTTTGGCTGAAACAGCTCTTTTATCGTAAATAAAGTAAACTGAGAAAACATTTTGTACATCACTTGGCCAATGTATTGTCCGTGATTGCTTTATTTTATTTTATAGCTGTTATTTATACAAAAAAAAAATGCATTTTGAGGTTAGAAATTTGTTTACTTAAGACAATTAAATCTGAACAGAGTATAGCTTAGTGAACATCTCTAGCGTTTGATACATCAACAGTATCAACACACATATTTGTACGAAGTTATTGCTGTACGTGAACTCCAGCGAACGCCAATTATGAATTATTAATTCCATCACAACTGTACAGGTTTTCTTTTATACAAAAATGACGTAGTCAAAGAAACACATCTAGAGAAAACTTTAGACCTTTTTTATCAGTAAGGGCCTGTCCTGTCTATGACAGCCCTAACTCTAAGTCTGAATCCCGTAGCGGCGCACGCTACACATGAACGTGGATATAAACTCGCTTGGTATCAAAATGTAATAAAAGATAATTCGCTCAAATAGCTGCGAAGTTGTAATGGCAAACCCAAGTATCAATGTCGCAGTTGGAGCTCATCCGTAGACGGCTGGCGAAGCGTGGCAAACAAAGGCTGCTACTGTTTTTAATGTCAAGCGATTACAATTTGAACCTTATAATTTAGAACGGAATGTAGCTTTTTGAGTAGATTATCTTTTTACATATTTTCTTTTGTTCTGAACTGATTAAATATAAAATCTTTATGACCTTTCGGACATCTTAGAAAAATACCACTACACATACTTCTACGGCGGTACATGCACTAGTACAATCGATTCACGTCGCGCTCGTGTGTAGCGCACACTACGTACGCTCGGTATAAATTGGCTACGTATCAAAATGTAGGTACTAAGGATGTTACGGAGGTGGTTTTATCGGAACCGAAGTCGGAATCGGAGTTTTTAAATTTGGTTTATCGGAATCGGAACTGGATACGGGATTGAAGTCGGAGTCGGAACCGGAACTGGAATTTAAGTCGGAGTCGGAGACGGATCTAAAAATGAGTGGTGGGTGGGTAATGCGGGTCCACGCTGACCAAGGCCGGCCGGTGCCGCCGCCGCGGTTCGGCCTCCGATTAAAAAGTACCGGAACTTATCGGAACCGGATTCCAAGCTCTGTAACATCCCTAGTATGTACAGTCGAGGTCATAAACACGTGTACGCTTTAGTACTTTTTGATGTCAAGTTTTAACTGCGATATAGACTAAAGTGACAAGGCACTAAAGTGTTTGCATATTTATGAACTCGACTGTACTATTACAGCGGCAGTCAGAGACATTCCTCGTACACCTGATCCGCGTGGCTCGTGTGTATATTACATGAATACTGTAGAACATTAAGACAGCAGTTTTCCTGATTATCATTAACAGCAATTACAACGGCAGTGCTTTTTCACAGTTGGTTATTAACAGTGATCGGATCTCGGATGCAATTTCCCGGGATTTAAGTCCGTTATCTTTACATGGATATGACTTACAATCCCGCGAGTCTCTTTGATACCTACATTTATAAAAAGGTGAATAACTTTTAATTGTAAGTAGTGTACACTATAAAAGTTATATAAACACGACTAAAACATAGTAGTTTTAATTTCATTTTATTTTTAGGTTAAGTTTTTGTCATGTTACTATTTCTTTTGTCTAGGTATTATTGTAAGGGATATAATTAGTATGCTATTGTGTTGCATGTTATTAAGATGTTTATTTTTAAATTATGTTTCAAAAAGTAGAGTTATTTTATATCTAAAATATGTTTTAAAAGTATGTGTCAAATAAATGACCTATTATAGATAGATAGCGAACATTTTCATTTTGTTTATTTAGTTTAACCCTCGACAAAAGTTATTAATTATTAATAATAAAATAACCCATTTCCCAAAATCCCGGGAAATCCCGTGTCACATCCATGTTAAGCATAACGTTTGAGGTCGTTCACCCCAAATTGCATCCGAGATCCGATCACTGGTTATTAATGATAGTGATGATGATAAAATTGCAAGATTTAAATGTACCTATCCAGCCTGAGATAGACTGACTCGCTTCGCTAACAAATAAAAGACCCAGGCTGTTGAAAGTAACAAGCCGGTTTAAATTAAGAGATCAACATACAGAATTGTGCATGCAAATATAGATTGTTATTTCTAGTATTTTTTTCGGATAGAAGATATAATTCTAAATGTATATAATAATGCTCAAGGGTACGGCGGCGTTTTCAACAGAGTTGTATAAAGCAGATATTCACCAATAGGATAACTTTATTGAACTAGCTTCACCCAGCGCAGCTCTCCTAGCTTCGCTTAGCACATGACAGCTCTAGTGAAAATACGGCCTTAGGATACAATCGATGATGACATTAATATACCCTGAATTTATGTACATTCGGCGTCGAGACCCGTGGTCCGTGGGGTCCTAGCGCTCAAAGCCTCTTCAAAGAAATTTCGAAGAGGCTCATTGACGTCACGGGAGACCGAAGAGCTGGCAGTTTCCTCGCTCAACGCATAAGTTTAACTATCAAGCGAGGAAATGCTGCCAGCATCTTCGGGAAAAACCGCAGGGCCCTTTTTTGGATATAGATTTTTAATTTTAAGATAGAATAACATTTAAAATGTAATTTTAGTTTTGTAATTATCATGACATGTAATAAATAAAGTGATATAATTACTAGTTATTACCTGAGACTGTCTGCGTTACTATTTTTATACACACAACACCGAGATAATCGAAAGCTAGCTGCGTAAATCGATACGTTTTAATAGCAGATAAGCATACCCCGGCCGGCGAGAGCAAAAATGCTTCTGCTCCTAGTGCTTAATTAAATATCGACTATTCTATCGACATATGGATGTCGATACAATAGTCGACATTTAATTAAGCACAATTATTATTTTTAAGCTTATATACTATTTCAATCAACTAATTACAATTATCAGAATGTGTTGAAGAAGAACGTTGGCATTTTAACTTTAAACAATTTAAATAATTTGATATCTGGCAGAGAAGTGGAACTACCTAATACAGAACAAATTCATAATCACTATGAATTATTTCGTTTTGCTCCGATTACTACAGTAGATTTAGAACTGTCCTTTAGTTGGATGAAATGGATTTTATCGCCAAGGCGAAGGAGTTTAAAATCAGAAAATTTAAAAAAATGCTAATTGTAAATTACGAAAATTACATAAAATACTGAATAAATACAATCACTTGGTTTTAATTTTGTTTAGGTACAACAATAATTAATACTTCTGCATATCATAACGGTGGTCCAGTACATCGTGTTGTTTTTATCGACATCGACCAAAGTGTGTGTCCTCGCACTATTAAGCTGTCTACGCATTTTTGCTCTCGCCGGCCGGGGTATGCAGATAAGTCACAGACTAGTGTCAGAAAATATTTTAATGGAAATATGATCCTTATTCTAATACGCCGCAACGCTCAATTTAAATTACGCTAATATTTTCTAATTACACTCTAAATCGTATAATGTACAACATCGAGTTATGTTGTAAAGGTTGTTAGGTTTATTTTTGGAATCTTGTTGGTCGCTATGGAGTAACGTTTGTACCCAAAGTTACTACGCCATGTCGAATAAAATCGTCACTCTCAGCTGAGAATGACAGCTGAAAGGCATAACGAATCATACGATTTCCAACCTTGGCTATACACATCCAAATAAGTCAAAGGTAATTCAGTTTAATTGTACAGAAGACGTATTGACAACACGTGTCTATCCAAGCCCTCTCGTTCTACCTCATTACTTTAGCCTACAGCTGTTTCACCACGCCTGTGGTATTTGTACCCGTGTACTGCATTCGGTGGCCCGCGTTAAAACCTAGACAGAAGTAACCCTGGTAACTTAAATATGCCACAAAATACCCTAATGAGTGTGACATCGCATCACTACGGAAGGGCTGTCAGAATTGTCAGTTGTCTAAAACTTGACGTCTTATCAGTTTGTTAAAACGGCCCTAAGATATGAGTATCAAACATGTATGTACACCAATGTATGATACACTAGTAGCTTGACAAAATGTTTAGTACAAAATGGGTGCCGCTGTGAATGTCAAAATCGTGCTCGCATCTCCAGCTTTTTTTTTAATTAATGACCGTGCACCGCGGTTCCGTGGTGTATTAGCCAATGTCAAGTAAGTGAGAATATCATCAGTAAATATAATAAGTCAAAAGTTTTCAATCAGCCATCGTCCCTCTCTGAAGGTTACCCGAAGACCACTCCTAACCTTATCAAATACAAAAGTCACACACCCCAATGACAAGCGAAAGGCAGAAGGAATTTCAATATGAATATGAATATAAATATGAATATATTGATGTTTTTTTTTTGTGACGGGTTCACATGTCAGTATTTTTTTTGTCAAGCTACACATAATGAATGCTATGCGCATAGACCACATTACCATATCACATTAAAACACACCTATCCTTACTTGTCTTATGATGGTTTTTTTCACAGAATTTGGTACAAGAATAAAACAACCGTGAAATACCTGAACGCATTAAGTTGAATACAAAATGTGCTCACACGCCAAACATGTTTGCTATGCTACAAACATTACAACTTGAAACCAAGCCTCTTATTTGAACTTGTCACGGCTGTAGCTGTCGTCGCGTCAGTGGTATGACTTTCAGTTGACGGCCATTGGTTAAAGTTAACCATTAATCTATTATGTACAAAATTGCCTTTCGGTACTTGTGTCCTAACTCCTCTGATCAACAATTCCTAAAATTCACACTTACCAAAATACCTATTCATCTCTTACACATTTTCTATAATCACTACTGCCTATAAATGTCATTTCCTAAAATTCCCACTTTTTCAATTCATCTCTTACTCATTTTCTATTAATCACTACTGCCTATAAAATGAGGTAGGTTTAGGTTATGTTAGTTTTGCAGCAGGCCCGGAGGGCCAAACCACCCAGAAATAGGAGCTCCGCGCCAGCGTAGCTCCGTCGACACTCTTATTTCAAATCAATCAGACAGTGTGGACGGAGCTCCGCTGGCGCGGAGCTCCTATTTCTGGGTGGTTTGGCCCTCCGGGCCTGCTGCAAAACTAACATAACCTAAACCTACCTCATTTTATAGGCAGTAGTGATTAATAGAAAATGAGTAAGAGATGAATTGAAAAAGTGGGAATTTTAGGAAGTAGATATTACATGAAAGTGGGAATTTAGGAAGTGTCCAAAGTGATAAGTACGTTAAATAAATCTTATGTGAATTTTAGGAATTGTTGATCAGAGGAGTTAGGACACAGGTACCGAAAGGCAAAATTGTTCCAGAGTAAGGAGATGATATCTAACCCGAAAGCGGCAACGAAGCGGTCGTAGTATTATTTCTAAGAGTAGGTATGCGCCATAATAATATATGGGAACCTATATATTTAAAACATCAGCCGCCGCCGCCGAGCCTATAAAAAAAATATGCTAGCACATCTTTCGTATTTATCCAACCCAAATATCTGTCATCATCATCATCATGTCAGTCGAAAGACGTCCACTGCTTGACATAGGCCTCCCCCAAGGCTCTCCACTCGGACCGGTCTTGTGCTTTTCGCATCCACTGCGGTCTCGCGATTCTGACGAGGTCGTCACTCCATCTTGTTGGCGGCCTACCTACAGCTCGTCTCCCGGTCCGCGGACGCCCCTCCAGAACCTTCTGCCCCCATCGGCCATCAGTCCTGCGAGCAATGTGCCTCGCCCACTGCCACTTCAGTTTAGCTATTCTTCGGGTTATGTCGGTAACCTTAGTTCTGTACCTTTAGCTTTACATAATGATTTAGTTTAAAATCCTTACCACATAAGACAAGTAAGCGTGCACACTGGACGTGCACACATACCGCGATCACACGACACAGCACACTGCACATAGCATCAGTAAAGTCGCCCGTACTGGGCAAGCTGCGCGGCCGGCCGGGCCCGCGGCTCACTGCCAGATGCCGGCGTAGTTCCCGACGAGCGGCGCGGGCAGCGGGCCGCCCGCCGTGAAGATGCGCGTGCCGCTCTCGTCGTAGCAGTGCGTGTAGATCGCCGGCACGTACTTGTTCTGGTTGAACCCGTCCGCCTCTTCGTCGGGGAACTGGAACCAATGTTAGCGTTAACGTTTCTACCTACACCGTATCACACCGTGACCGTATCAGGCTCGAAGGGTAATACTAACAATATTTTTTTGTCTGACACGTTCCTATTACGATCATGGTATGATACGGTATAGTAGGTAGAAACATTTAGACAAAAAAAAAATTCGTTCTGTCGCATATTATGAACGTCGGCCGCTTAAAAACATTGAAATTAGTAATTAAATAATTCCGTAATTTTAGCAGGCACAGTTGAATGGTATTTATTGTTCAACTACGATGTATAAAAGCATACATCTATATACTCTTCATCTTGCTAAAATTACCGTTTACCTGTAAACATTTAAAAGGTAAATAAAATATATACATATCACAAACACTAAAATTACACACAATTGACCTAGTCCAAAACTAAGCTACTAGACAACGATAAACATACTTAAATAGAGAAATAAATACTTACGAGTTGCGGTCCAACACAGTAGCCTCGCTGGAGACATATGGCGGTTTAAAAATAGAAAAAAATTGTATCATTGTGATTGTCGATTACCTATCTTAAGTTCGACAAACTTTTGTCCGCTGTTTCGTTCGTCCGAAATATTCATTTGCCCGAAAATCATTTTCCTCTGAAACCGTTTAAATTTTCTTGGAATGTTATAAAACTAACCTGACCTACAGGTTCTGTAGGTTAATAAACATTTTGAAAAGTTAATGGTTTCAGAGTAAAAATATTTTTAACGAAATGAGCGGACAAAAGTTTTTCGAAACATCGATAAGTTACCGTTTAGAACAATAGAAGATTTCGGAATCGGAATGGGCAGTGTTGTCGTGGAGAAGCCGAATACCTAAATATTGGAATATCGATCGTTGGAATATTGTACCGTGATCAAGTTTCGGACAAAGCGCCCCGACCAATGTAATAAAAGGTTAAAGCATCTAAACTGTTCGTACACAGGTACGGGGATACCTACCACTCCGTCATTTTCCACCATTAAAGAACGGAGTAAGCAGTTTCGTTATGGGCGGCCACTCACCGTGGACAGCTTCAAATTAGTAGAAGAGGTTATGAGAGATCGAAGAATGAAGACTAAAGAAATAGCAATGAAAACTTAATTTCTTACAAGTCTTGAAGAACATTCTTCACATTACTGAAATTAGTGCGAGGTGGGAGCCCAAACTCCTGAGTGATCGAAGACTGAAGAAATAGCGATAAAAATTACAGTTCTTAGGATTTTTGATGAACATTGTTCACATTACTGAAGTTAGTGCGAAGTGAGCGAAAAGCGTGCTCTCAAGAGGTTTCAGACGCATATAGACGACACGGAGAGCTTTTTGAAGTCAATTGTTACGGGGGACGAAATGATTTTGTGCTATGATCCTCTCCAAAAGGGAATCGATGGAGTGGCGTTATCCTGGTGAAAAGCCGCTTAGGAAGGGCAAGGTATTCTTGGATTGTCACGGAATACTACTGATTGACATAAAACAAAGGGATACCACGGTGAATAGTAGCTACTACCCTGACTTTATTGAGCAGTTACGAGAGGCGATCAAGCAGAAGTGTCGTGGAGAACTTAGCAGAGGTGTTCGGCTTTTCCACAACAATGCACACGTTCACACTGCTTCAATTGCCAAGGCTGCTGTTGTAAAATGTGGCCACCTTATAGTCCAGACTTGGCCCCGAGGGACTATTATTTGCTCTCAATGACCTTCTATACACATGGACAACTCACGTCATACAACAAAAATGCCCAAACATGGCACTGCATCTTATTTCACCCTATTATGCTTCGACTAGCTCAGTCTATACATTGCCGTTTACACACCAGTCCTTTAAAATGTCATCGGTTATTAATCAGTAATGTTTATCAAATACTCAGTCGAAGCTTCATATGTTGATTTTAGAAGTTGGCTGGAACAAGGTACCAGTGGAGTTGAAACGGGCTGTTAATTTTAGGGTAGCGAACCTCAACAGAAAATACGGAACCCATAAGGGGGTTTTTATAAGGGTGAGCTTATAAATGCTCACTCATTGTTTGTCCGTCTGTCACAGTCGATTATTTTTGTGAAAATGTTTTTTATAGTTTTCGAATGTACAGTACGGTCACGGAAGTTAATTTTCTACCCATTTCAAAGAAAATCTGCTTGAACATATGACTGTCATTAGAGATGTTAAGTCATTTGTAATTGATACGAAATTCAACCTTATTGCTGTAGAATGTCAGATTGACTTTGGAACTAAGGTGGGTCACAAATTTAATTCTTTGACTGTACCCCAACGAAAATGTTAATATTAAAATGTCATAGTAAACTTCAAACAGAACTTCAAATGACAAACATGACAATGACAATGACATTCACAATGACAAGGTTCTAAGTATGCTCATTATTTTTATTGGGTGACTGTACCTATATTTTGAACTATTTATGGTATTATAATTATGTGGATAGCTACTGTAGGGTAACTTTTTACTATCGAAGTTAACGATATTTCAGGGGCCAGACGGTGATGGTACTCATAAATATGAACCAATTTTTATTAATCCTTCTGAAGCCGCAAACATATCAAAAACTTACTCCAAAAAAACGTTGAATATAGGTTTTGTACAATCACCCAATAAAAATGTTGAGCATACTTAGAACCTTGTCGTTGTGACTGCCATTGTTATTGTCATACTTGTCATTTTATGTTCAGTTTGAAATATATTATGACAGTGCACTAAAGTGCTTAACATTTTGGTTTGGGTACTGTAAGTATATGCAAGAGAAACCAATTTTTTTAAACGAAATATTTTTATTTACCTACCTACATAAAATAGGTAATCGAAAAAACTAATTAACGCTTATATCCTTTAGTGGTTAAATATACATCAGATTCAAGAAAATGATCTGAGCAAATGACGCTTGAATTATTTGGTTTGCAAAATATTTCGGATCTTTCTCTTGCTACTAACTTGCGCCAATTCTCTCTCTTTATCTCGTGTACAGGAAAGCTGAAAAAAAACCCATTATAAGGGTTCCGTTTTTACCATTTTGGAACCCTAAAAACAGCTACTCTATTATTTGATTTCTGACTATGTTCTTGTCACGTCCTTTTGCTTGTTTCTTTCTTACGCGCGTGAGAGAAAGAAATAAAATATCAATGGAATACTTGACAATAGTTGTCAGTAGTTGTCAATCAAATACGATATTTATTGAAAATTAAATGGTTTTAATACATTCTTTATAGTTTTTCGCGTGTTATCTTTTATAAATAAAATTAACTTGCCGGTGGTAAGTCACACCATCTTTTTTTTGAGTCGTTCTGGTATTATTTCGGCACTTGTTGATGGATGACACACTTCGGCATCTTAACGGATTTGCGACCAACAGACGACTAAGGTAAGAATTGTGCGCACGCTGTCATTGCGAGCAATTGGGCTGTCCCGCGTATTGTGCGCTGATGCGAAGTCCTTGTGTATAGAAGGTCATTGTTTGCTCTAGAAACTTAAGGCACACTTAAGGGGAAGAAGATTTCCTTCAGATGATGAAGTGACCTGTTCAGCCCAATTTGAGGACAAAATTTCCGAGTATTTTTAGAGATCTGAAAAGTGCAAATAGAGGAGACTATATCGAAAAATACTTATTTTCTTTGTTAGGCCGGAAACTTTTGGACCGCACCTCGTAAATACATCGAAAACGGCCAAGACTCAATACTAGCGCTCAACACAAACATTTGCCACCAAGAATTGAACCCAAGAGCGCTAGCTTCGTAGGTACCAACTGAGCTAACGCGTCGGCTAAAACTCTAAGATTAGTTAGAATTGCAAGCCAAGAGTTGTAGCTAAGATGCAAACGATACTAAAAAAAAAATCTTTTCTATCGCACAAAATGTATGAGATGACAGTTGACCACGTGGTTTATCGTAACGCACGACAATGTCATCCCATACATTTGGAGTGATAGAAAAGATAAACTTTTGTAGCGTTTGCATGTTGGCCTAGCCCGTGGGCAGCCAGGGAGAGGACTTACCACATATCCCCTAGAGGCGCGCAGCGTGACCGTTTTAGTGGAGTGTATGTGGCTCTCCAAGTACTTAGCAGCTCGCATGTCGTAGAACATTAACAGGCCTGACAACAAATAGTACATTGTGCATTAAGGGTAGTATGAAGGGAATTACTAACGAGAGTGTTAGAAGCCCGACGCCGAAGGCGGAAGGCTTTTAATGACTCGAGTTAGTAATCCCCTTACTGCCTGTGATACACACAATGGTTTTCATCACATTTGCGAGGAAAAACACTTTAACTCTGCAAAATATAAAGAAATAACTTTTGACCAACGGGAACGTAAATGGAAACGATATTTTTTTTGTGACCTCTACCACAGATAATAACTGCGTTTAGTTTCGACCTGGATTCGAGCCAGATTTAGCCAATTTGATAAAAATGTATAATTACTAAAATTAATGATAAATGTTGATATAAACTTGAAATAGGTATAAAAATAATGAAGTTTAATGAAGCGTATAGGTTTTGTGTAATGTAAGTTAGTCTATAGATAATTTTTAAAGATGAAATTAGAAACCGATTTAATTTTTGGCTGAAAATTAAACCTCCTTAGTCAGAAATGATGTACGAAAGAGTTGCAAATTTTAAAAAGAAAGTCTTTACTCCCTAGGGATGACAAACTCGCCATAATTCCCGCGGGAACAATTTAGGCCATTGTCCTTCGGTATACAGGCATGGAATAACACCATTTACGAGCAAGTGTGATGAAAAAGTTATTGTACAACAAACACATAAAATAAGCTATTTTGTTTGATACATTTATCCATTACAGATATTGAAGAGGATTGCGAGGTCGAAAATTTTCATACAAATGCGATAACGTTTCTCTCTCCGATAATAAAATTTATAAACTACAGTGTTTTTGAGCTGCGATGAGTTCTGTGACAGCTCATATAAACACGTATTACACTTGTTTCTTTAACTTTACATCAAAACTACACTGGTACACACCTAGCGACGCCGTTCAGGAACTTAAATTAATCGCCTATTTTAAAATACCTCGCATGTGAGTATAGTTTATTTCCAAGAAATTTAGTAATGAAACAAATTCAAACAAAAACAGTAACGTACAGACCTAGTTTTTAATAATAACTAAGCTTAAGCAAGCTTAGTTTATTTTCATGATTTAGAGGGTGAGAAACGTTATCGCCTAGAGCAATTTTTTTTTAACAGATCCGCGATTTAAGAGTTGCCTCACAATTCTCTTAAACCGAGTCAAATACTCAGCTCATCACATCGATTGTTCCAAATGAATCAAACATTTTTCTACTTAAACATCAAATTTATCTTCACCTGGCACGGTAATTACAAATTGGACTAGATTTATTTATCTATGGGACATAGAAGTCTGAAAATCGGTAATAATAATCAAAACTTAATTTTCTAGC
This sequence comes from Acleris sparsana, assembly GCA_923062465.1. Lineage (NCBI taxonomy): Eukaryota > Metazoa > Arthropoda > Insecta > Lepidoptera > Tortricidae > Acleris > Acleris sparsana. The sequence goes on along the minus strand of OV281302.1, from coordinate 1,654,956 downwards.
GCTTTAGACCAGACCATCATTGTGGAGAAGAAGCGCCGCAAGAACCTTTTTTTTTAAATAGCGTAAATATTTTTTATTGCACCAAGACATATTCACATACTTTGAAACGAGCTAGATCGTAAGCAGTTGCATTAGGGTAAACTGTGTCGCAGCTGTTATAACTGCAGCAGGGTACTTAAAAAATTAAACTAGTAAAAATAGATTTTTGTATTGGTCATAGTCACAGGTCAATTAAACTAAAAATAAAGACTAAGAGAACCACACGACGAGGCCTCTACGTCAAAAGCAAAAACTAGAATAATTAATTGACCAAGTCCTTGCAAACGTGAACAACCCGTTCTCGAGTGTGACGCGTATCTCAGCCATCGCCTCTCTCAACCATGTGTTCAGGACAGTGACGGGCCGAATAGGACAAAACAAGTGTTACCTAAGCCGGTGCCGATGGTGAGCATGTTCCCCCGGAAGCTGGCCGAGCGGATGCCGCAGCCGTTGTACCGCGAGGTGATCTTGCGCACCGACTGCAGCGTGCGGCAGTCCAGCAGCAGCGTGTACGACTTGCAGCCGATCGCGTACACGCCGCTCTCCTAGGACATATATAGCTTTATAATACAATCCAACATTGGGATACACCTGTTTTGACCAATGTATGTAAATTTTGAGGAATAGGCTTCTTGAATCAATCTCTGCAGTTAAACGAGGTTAAGAATAGCAATACAAAATGCAGAAGTTGATTGTTGTCTTACTTTAACTTCAGTTCTAGAGCACGAAGCATAATTTTGCTGTCTTTTTCTAACTTCAAAATTAGAGTAAGATAGTAATCAACTTCTGCTAATTTTTGATGCATCTAATTCGATCCTTTGATTTTTAAAAAAACGTTTTGTTCTCGGGACTCCCGACGGAAGTAATAACCTAAACTAATCTACGTTGAGCTATTTAATATTGAAATTGTTTAACTGACTGCAAACTTACGCACACTAACAAACGTAAAAAGTGGTACACTGTTGAAAGAGATCATATATAGGCGTCTCTTTTTAACGAAGGGCAATTTTAATAGGTGCGAAAAGTAATACTCTGTTCGCTGTTTTTATACTCCCTCTATGCTTTCCTACTTCCTACTTCTATTCTAACAAAGCAGTTTATCCTCCCATAAGAAGTTATCATTTCAAAAAGTTCAAAATGGTGTCCAATTTTAGTTCTGATTATGGATCCGTATTTGTAGTCCCTGGGGACCCTTACATATAAATTTTCAGGGTAATCGGACCAGTAACGAAATTTTGCAAAATGGCGTCCATTTGTTTTCATTCTGATTACGGGTCCGTATTTCTAGTCCGCAGGGACCCTCAGATATCGGATTTCAGGGCAATCGGAGCAGTATCAAAAAAGTTCAAAATGGCATCCACTTATTTTAATTCTGATTACGGGTCCGTATTTGTAGTCCCCAGGGACCCTCAGATATCGTTTTTCAGGGCAATCGGAGCAGTAACAAAAAAGTTCAAAATGGCGTCCACTTGGTTTAATTCTGATTACGGGTCCGTATTCGTAGTCCCCAGGGACCCTCAGATATCGGTTTTCAGGGCAATCAGAGCAGTATCAAAAAAGTTCAAAATGGCGTCCACTTGGTTTAATTCTGATTACGGGTCCGTATTTGTAGTCCCCAGGGACCCTCAGATATCGGTTTTCAGGGCAATCGGAGCAGTATCAAAAAAGTTCAAAATGGCGTCCACTTGGTTTAATTCTGATTACGGGTCCGTATTTGTAGTCCCCAGGGACCCTCAGATATCGTTTCACAGGGCAATTGGAGCAGTAACAAAAAAGTTCAAAATGGCGTCCACTTGATTTAATTCTGATTTCGGGTCCGTATTTGTAGTCCACAGGGACCCTCAGATATCGGTTTTCAGGTCAATCAGAGCAGTAACAAAAAAGTTCAAAATGGCGTCCACTTGTAATTGTTGTGACCTCAGATATCGATATTCAAGGTCGGGCCAGCGCCAGCAGTTCTTCCTTGATGACTTTTTACAGGCGTTTTTCAGGACTCGTGCTGCTTTGTGCTGCAGCAGTAGAGTGCTTGAAATACGTCTGTTACGCCTTACGTAACGAAGCGTTTTACCCTCCCTCCCTTAACAAGTTATCACTTCAAAAACATGTTACAATGAATTAATTATATTGACATTAAGAAATAACCTTTTCACGCCACTGCTCGGAAATGTGGCGAAAGATGGTCTGTTCTTGGTCCCCAAAACAATCGATAGTTGTACATTGAATGAGCAGGCCTACTATGAATTTAAACAGACCAACTATGTTAACATTGTTGGTCTGTTCCATTGACCAATAACATCATCACTAATTCGACCAATCAGAACACACTTTGTGCTGCATATGAAATTAAATTGGCCAATGAGAAGTCGTTTAATATTCATCCCTTCACGTATAGGCAAAGGAATCAGATTCTATACAGCCATATATGTCTGCTTTTAATTATCTGAAATAAAGTTTTTTTTTTATTTCCTCGCAGTAGTCGTGAAAAGCACTGTGTTAAGCCTCGGCCGAAAGTGCAATAGATGGACTCGTACTTTCGAGGGCCTCCGCTACGCGTCGGCCCTCGAACTAACTCGTCCATCTATTGCTTACTTTCTAACCTCTACAACAATGTACTATCGTTTGACCGCTAAGTGCGATCAGATTTGCGCTGATATAGCGCCTTTTTTGTGGTTTTATAAAAAAAAAAAACATTAATTTACATTAGTATTATTTGACTTGATAGACCGATTTCGCCTAATTGTGGATATCATAGTAATTCTATTGCACATCATAGCTGGCCAGTCACGTCAACTGTTGAAGGTTTCAACACTTACACGCGTTGAGCTACACAATCTGTCCCTTTTCCATCCGTACCTGCGTGGCGAGACAGACGAGGTCCTGGCACGAAGGCAGTTTCCTCGAAAGCGTCTGCTTGAAGGTCTCTGCGTTGAACACGTGGATGTACCCGTTGAGAGTTAATGCGGCGATCTCGCGCCAACGCTTGTTAAATGTCAGTGCGCGCACCTTTTGCCCTGCACATACAGATAAAATCATCATAACGCGATTAGAATAGGAATGAGCACATTATGCTGTTGAATTAATGCATGAAATGACCTTGTTATTGGTAGAGTGCGCAGATAAATGCAAATACTCATTTTACTACGATGAAATTTTAAAGTTAGGTCAAAAAACATCAAATTATAATACTTGAGAAAAAATTGTTTTTTATGACAAGTATTACAAATATCTATACTTTACCACGATTCATATTTTGGATAGATACAGCCTCGCCTCGGCTAAAAGAATTGAGCACCCATGCGTTTTTCATATAAAAGTCAAACTTTAAGGTGCATTTATATCTTTTATTATAGAAATTTGTATATCTATAGGAAAAAATGACATAAATTGACGTTATTCCGCAAAATACCAATTTTTTTTCTTCTAAAATATAACTTTATCAATTTCAGTTTCACACGCAAATTGCTTCGTCGAAATGATATCTACTAATGATGCACATGTTCAAACACTTTTTATATTTTACGGCACAGGCACAGCGCCAGCTTGGAGTCGCGCGAGCCCGTCACCAGGAACTGTCGTGCAGGATGTACCCACCCGACACAGATGTAATGTATGTGGTTGTTACCGGAGCGGCAGTCCTTGAGCGCGAGCGGCGAGATGTAGGCGTGCTGCGGCGCGGCGACGGGCGAGGCCGGCGCGCGCCACAGCGCCAGCTTGGAGTCGCGCGAGCCCGTCACCAGGAACTCGTCGTCTAGCCAGCACATGTCCAGGATCTACCCACCCAATACACAGCTATTAAACCGACTTAAAAAAGGACGTCCCATGTTTTTACAGTAGGCTTTCGTTACGTTGGTAGCGACCATGCCTGGCGGTCCCAATTCCAGGACAAATGTGTGTAATGAGCACAAGAATTAGTTGCAGTCTTGTTTTTTTTCTATAACCTAAATATTTAATTGTCTACCTATACATTTGATTTTTATCTAGTGCGACATTATTATTTACACATTTATTTATGTAAGAAACATTGAAAATTCGAAACCACACTCTATTACTTGGCACAATCGGTAGGATTTTTCACGAATAAGCACTTTTCATAATAACACCTTACTTAACACGAAAACCTTTGATAACCTTCTTCGGTACAGATGCCTAATTTTTTTGGTTCTTCGTATTCTAAATTACAACAAAATTATTACTATGAGATGTGAGAGCGTGACAATGATACATCTCCGATGAAAATATTGTACTTATTTAATTTTAATATAAAATTAACTCAATATCAAGTTCTTAGCAGAACACATATGCCATAAAAAGGTGAAAAATTGGAAAAAAAAAAAAGTGTTAATTCTAAAACTTACCCAGTCCTTATGAGCCTCGCCTACGCACACCGGGTCTAGAGTGGGAAGGCTGTAGATCGCGAGCTCACATGAATTCTGAGCTCCTGTCGCCAATAACGTCCTAGAATCATACCAATAAAAACAGATTTTATATTATTCATGTTTTTTGGCTTGGGACACTAATCGTGACAAGCGGCGTATTATAAAAATGGTGTAGAATGCATTTACTTGACTACATCATTTACTAACTACTCGTGTTCCTTCCAAAAGAAAAAGGCTACAAGGGTATGAAGTCCTTAGAGTTCTACTGTCTTTTTGGCGTGGACGGCAGTGTATCACTGACCGGGAGGGGTTGATCTGCAGCGCGTGTATGCCGGTCTGGTGCTCGGCGCCGGCCCACGGCGCGCGCGGCCGCAGCGTCGGGATGTCGTCGAGGGAGCGCGTGCGCACGTCGTACACTTTTAACTGGAACCAACCATGCACTGACGTCATCATCAAGCAGTTGAAGACGTCCGCTGATGGAGCTAGGTCCTCCCAGGTTGGTCGAGCACAGAGGATTCTAGCGTCCTTCACCAGATCGTCAGTCTAGATTGTGGGCCAACCCACGATCCAACTTCTTCGGCCCCATAACTCGGCGGCTTCTCTACTTTACTTCTCTACCAATTTTTAGAGCTACTACGTATTGACAATTGACCTCTAACTTGTCTAAAAAGCCACAAACACGTGTTTTTTTATTAAATATATTTTTGAATCTTATGACGTCTTGTCAAGATTGAGGATATTTGAAATAATTCTAGTTAACAATCGTTTTTAACCAAACCGTTTCATTCGTCCAATTTTTTGAATAACTTTGAAATCATTTTTCTTCTCTTTACATTTTCAGGATTATTACAATATATACCTAACCTTACCTGTGGGTTAAAAAATGTTAATAGTAATTGCAAAAAAACATCTGAAAACAATTTTCTTTGTCATGAAAATCCGGACACAGTTGGAAATCAAAACGTCGGACCTGCTACAGGCTACTAAACAACGTACCTTGTGGACTTGACAGAAGCGCGTGGGCTAATCCCATGTGCTTCTATTTAGTCCACCAGAATAAAATACTCTTAAACCAAACAATTGTCCTCTCCTGTGATATCCATGGACTTGTTTTTTGTAATAAGTCCATGGCGAGTGTCTATAATTAGATATAGGCGAATAAACCTTGTAACCAAGTAGTGAAAGCCATTTTATAATAAGCCATATAAGGGAAAAAACCTACCTTGTTACACTTGGTCCCGAACACGACCTGCCGGTCCGAAAGCCACTGCGAGCAGAACACCTTGTTCATGTTGCCCAGGTGGAGCGGCGTCTCCCGGAACAGGTCCCGGGTGAACATGTGTCTCGTCCTACTCAACAACGTACCTTGTTACACTTAGTCCCGAACACGACCTGCCGGTCCGAGAGCCACTGCGAGCAGAACACCTTGTTCATGTTGCCCAGGTTGAGCGGCGGCTCCCGGAACAGGTCCCGGGTGAACATGTGTCTCGTCCTACTTAACAAAGTACCTTGTTACACTTAGTCCCGAACACGACCTGCCGGTCCGAGAGCCACTGCGAGCAGAACACCTTGTTCATGTTGCCCAGGTTGATCGGCGTCGCCCGGAACAGATGCCAGGTGAACATGTGTCTCGTCCTACTTAACAAAGTACCTTGTTACACTTAGTCCCGAACACGACCTGCCGGTCCGAGAGCCACTGCGAGCAGAACACCTTGTTCATGTTGCCCAGGTTCAGCGGCGTCTCCCGGAACAGGTCCCGGGTGAACATGTGTCTCGTCCTACTTAACAACGCACCTTGTTACACTTAGTCCCGAACACGACTTGCCGGTCCGAGAGCCACTGCGAGCAGAACACCTTGTTCATGTTGCCCAGGTGGAGCGGCGTCTCCCGGAACAGGTCCCGGGTGAGCATGTGTCTCGTCCTACTTAACAACGTACCTTGTTACACTTAGTCCCGAACACGACTTGCCGGTCCGAGAGCCACTGCGAGCAGAACACCTTGTTCATGTTGCCCAGGTGGAGCGGCGTCTCCCGGAACAGGTCCCGGGTGAGCATGTGTCTCGTCCTACTTAACAACGTACCTTGTTACACTTAGTCCCGAACACGACTTGCCGGTCCGAGAGCCACTGCGAGCAGAACACCTTGTTCATGTTGCCCAGGTGGAGCGGCGTCTCCCGGAACAGGTCCCGGGTGAGCATGTGTCTCGTCCTACTTAACAACGTACCTTGTTACACTTAGTCCCGAACACGACTTGCCGGTCCGAGAGCCACTGCGAGCAGAACACCTTGTTCATGTTGCCCAGGTGGAGCGGCGTCTCCCGGAACAGGTCCCGGGTGAGCATGTGTCTCGTCCTACTTAACAACGTACCTTGTTACACTTAGTCCCGAACACGACTTGCCGGTCCGAGAGCCACTGCGAGCAGAACACCTTGTTCATGTTGCCCAGGTTCAGCGGCGTCTCCCGGAACAGGTCCCGGGTGAGCATGTGTCGTGTCGCGTACAGCGGGTCCACGGATCTTGGCTAGAACAATCTTTTTCTTTAACCTCGTCAGGCCCACTATACTAGAAACATGGAGTTTTTTATTGGGACTTTGAATCTACCATCAAGGCAATAAAGTTAAATTACGTTTGTTTGGTGATACCATATTCAGTTTATACATACATACGTACATTAAATCACGTCTGTTTCCCAGAGGGGTAGGCAGAGACCACTTATTTCCACCACCTACGATCCTGACAAATCTCTTTCGCTTTTTCCACATTCATACATCGAGTCATGCACGAACGTCGGTTTCGGGTACTTAAAATTCGGCCCTTTTCCAGTATTTCTCCGGTTTGACAATTCACAATTATGTACATTCTATTGCACACTGGGCCTTACGAGGTTCTTATTCGCTCTCTCCAAGGGCTGAAGCCAAGATGCAAACGCTACTAATCTCTTTCTTTTCTATTAATCCTGGTGTGGTTTATCGCAACGCACAAGACATTATCCGACACATTTTGCATGATAGAAAAGATTTGGATGTTTGTGAGTTTAGATCTACCAATTCTGGGGTGAAATATATGTCTGTTTTAAAAGGAAACGGATTATACTAGTGAAAAATGTAATTTAAATTCCATTCTGTGGGCAACTGGGCCCACAGAAACGTCCCGCGGGCCCAATCGCCCCTAATGGTTTTTTTTGTCGGTAAGTCATCCCACACACAGGGCACACCCTCCGAAGAATAGAGGACAACGCCGCCAGGGTCGCGTTCACGTGGAGGCCGCGCGGGAGCAGGCGACGAGGCCGGCCGGCGCACACGTGGCAGCGCACCATCGACGCCGAGCTGCGGGCAGCCGGGCTGAGTTGGAGAGACGCGGAGCGAGAGGCTCAGGACAGGAGCGGATGGAGACGTCTCACGAAGGCCCTCTGTACCACTGGGGTACCATAGGACAACAACAACAACAACAACAACAACAACAACAACAACAACAACAACAACAAGTCATCCCACCTGTCTGGCCAACTCAGCCCACGGGTTCAGTTGACCACTCGCCATCGCTAAAGTCGTTTAAAAACAAGACCAAGACGAAAAACGCACAACAAGCAGATAAACGTAATCTGTGTTTTTTGATATCTTTTTAACTACTGCTGGAAGACTAGTACAATTTATCTTTATCTTTTTACGCCCAATCATCTTACATCGTAAAAAATATAAATATCACGATGCAACATTGTACAAGCTGTTTATAAACACTAGTATCATTATAGTCATTAGTAAAAAAACTCATATCTTTCTAATCAGCAGCCTTTGCCATCGAATCCAAGTACCCTAGATTAGATAGCTGTGATAACAGAGCAACAAGGATGAAAATACATTTAAAAAAATATATTGGGCTAGGTCAGGTTTTATTGTCAGGACCAGATTTTTAAACCATAACCTAAAGAGAGGGGTGTTTTTGAGTTAAGTGGTTGGTCATTTAGAAAGGATGGAAGAAAGAAGAGTTACGAAAGAGATATGGCGAGCGAGTGAGCGGAGATGTCGGTAGGGGACGTCCTAGACGGACGTAGGGTTATCAGACTCGAGATGTGCTGATTAAGGGCCAAATCAAGAGATTGATGAATGTAGAGGAAGCGAAGGTTATATGTTTGGACTGGTGCACCTGGCGATCCATAGTCTCTGCCTACCGCTTTGGGAGGCAGGCGTGAAGGTATGTATGTATGTATGGTTTGTCAGTCTGTCTATCTGTGGTGTGTGTGTGTGTATGCTTGTGGCAGTGTCGGTACGGATGATGGAAGGATTTTAATAGGTTTTCAGCAATAGATAGTGATTCAAGAGGAAGGTTTTTATGTATAATAAATAGAGTTAGGACTTTTGGTGGCAAATCGTGGTTCCAGAATCCATGGAGTCGCTATTTCCTAATTATTATAATACATAACACTTTGATTTTGACCTTAAGTATTTTAATATTTCAAAATTCATTTATTCGGCCGCACCAATTTAAATTAATATTGGTATTGAGGATATCTCTGATGTGAAAGCGTAACCAACCAACAAGCAAATATTAATAGGTATGAAATAACCGAACTAAATATGTATTTAGTTCATTTTTGAATATGATAATACCGAAGGTCAAAATCAATGTGTTATGTACAGTGATCGTACTTTTTCCAGCATTTTGGTTCCGTGCTAGGGTTGTCAGTAGAGCCCAATATTAAATTGTTTGAACCAAGAATCAAATAGCGTATTAAAAATATCGGAAAATTCTTAATTTTTTTACCAATAACTTCAGTTGAAGTCGAAAGATCGTTTTCTTGTCTAAAGTGGATATATAATTTGAGACGGCAACGACTGACACCCAAAAATATAGAGAAAATATTGTGTATCTACTACAATAAGACTTTATTATGAAAGATATGAAATGAGAGGTACAGAGATGTTTATTTTTAACTGAAAAACATGCAACCTGTTTGCTAACAAAACATTCACTTCTCTATTTTGCATTTCATTTATGTTGGTTCACTTGTCAAAGTCATTTTTATATTCTGCCTAGAATAACGTATTTTCTCTTGCACAATGAATTTATTGAACCATGTTGAAGAATATAAACAATCCAATTGGAAGCTCATGGCAAAGCTGGAGATTCAAAAGCTTCGACATGGAAATAATGCTCATGGTAAAAAAATATGTAAAAAGGAATAAGTAGTAGCATAAGTTTCAAATATTATTACATTTTAATTTTTGCAGTGCCCAATATATGTTCCTGCTTTTTTAATTTTCGAGAAAGGTGTTTAAGGATTATGCTCAAACAAGTTCACTTTATGAAATTTGATCATTGTTGGGACGAAGTCGTAGGGGTGTTTCGAAAATATCAACATAAAAATGTCCAAGGTAATTTAGCAATAAGTTCATAGACAGACTGTACATTTTAACATGTTGCATTTTACAATTTCTCGGTTACTTAATTCCAAGTAATCTAAATTCAATAGTAACTCTACCATCATCCATCGACTATATCTGTATCAAACCATTACTTTTATTTTCAGAAAATAAACAACCTGATTGCTGTTGTTCGACAGGGCAATCAAAATTACGAAAACTAATCGTCAGGATACCCTCCGAAAAATTTGAGGAATTTTGGGTTACATTAATAAATGTTATACACAATTATAATAACTGATTAAGTACAAAAAAAGTGTTTTATCTTCAATGACAACATAATATTAAGTACATAATTTTAAAAAGCTGGAAAAAGTACGATCACTGGTTATGTGTTATAATAATTAGGAAATATCGACTCCATGGATTCTAGAACCACAAAATGCCACCAAAATCCTAACCCTAATAATAAATTCTGTATTATATGGGGGTGTTGCAGAAAAATCAAATAAACCAAAACGATGCAAGGGCCGGTCGCAAGTAATTTATAATTCAAAGCAATCATGTAATTAACTTTGCATTCCTAAGCACGGTTTTGTGCTTCTAGCATTGATTTTAAAAAGTTCAATCAAATTAATTTATTTTCAGGATATTTAAAGTTAGAGTTTTTCAACATAATTTCCTTTCACGTTTTATCTTTATTCATTTAAATGTAACCTAAACATGTAAAAACCATGTATTTAATTACGGTAATTACAAATTTATAACATGCTTTTTTTAAATCTAATATTTTATGGAGGCTTTAGCACATGTTAGCTTGATGGGGAGACTATATAAACAGACATATGAAGGGTCCACGGAAAGAACATGTCTAGTCACATTAGTAACTTTTTGAGATATCGCGATTTGAAAGTTAGAAACCGTGTCATTTTGTACGTAATTTTCGTGTAGAGGTGTTTTTAAGAGTGAAAAAATACAAGTTATATGAAGATTTATATCTGAAACTGAGTGGTAGGTAATAGTTCATTTTGTCCTCTACATTTGGAGATCAAAAACTAATTTTCAAAAAAAAGTGACTAGACATGTTCTTTCCGTGGACCCTTCATATAGATCAAAGATATCAAGGCCTTTAATGGTTCTATAGATAAACTAGAGTAGAGAGATAGGTAATTTATCATTTATATCTTAAACGGCTTATAGTAATGTTTGGAAGAAAAAGACATGCTGCGCTGACTTTAAATAATTGGGGTAAAAGCAAGATGATTTAGACGAAAATTACAACCCCTCATCTTTACACTGAGCGTGGTGACATTGCGCATCTTGGCCGGAGTTTTTTGGTTAGCATTTAAAAATAATCACAAACGTACCTCCGGGGCCAGTATTTCTCTAGAGCGGACATAGTCCACAAAGTTGTATGAGGTAGTTAGTGTTTGGTGTTGCTGGAACGGGGTCTCCTCTTCGCTGTCACTGTCTGAGTAGCACACAAAGTCCTCCGGCTTATCTGGCCGGCTGACTCTGAAATATGAAGAAATCATAATAATCCCAACGTCAGTAAGTATGGGTACTTGGCATAAACCTGCCTTGTTTACCCATCCCAGCTGTAGCTGATGACAGAAAGGCAATGGCATTAAACATGTACCACCGGATATTGAAAAACCTTGCAACATTAATTTGGACAACCCTTTTCTTTTTTAGTTCTATCTCCAGTGAAATAAATAGTTATTATAGTTCACTTTTAATGAATTGTTTTTGTTCTTTCTTCTTTGTTTAAAGAATTAGGTATTCATCATGAATGTGTTACAGCAGTATTGTCAAAATAAATAGGCCTATGTATGTCAACAGAATTTTATTACCGAGGTTCAGAGAAAGGCCTGTCATTCCAAAAACTAAACACTGTTCCGTACAGTAGAGACATCCTTATTTTTAGTAAAATATATTAGTTTTATTATTTGATACATTTTATTGTAATATCATTTAATTACATTCATTATACAAGAGGTAAATTAATTAATGAAACACAAATGGATATTAGGAAGAATGAGTTTTCTTCAAAATTTTCACTTGCATAAAGGATAAATAAAGGACATTCACTGTCATTGGTATTTAATGGTTGACATTGGTTTACCATTCAACCAGCACGCTTAGGTATGGCTCAGGTTAACTTACTTCTGAATCTCTTTTTGATTTGTGAAATATATTTTTCTCATATCCATTTCTTTGTCATCCATTCATATACACTAAATCGCTATGTATTTACGCTAATGTATATAAATAATGTTATAACATTTAGTTATTAATAAGGAAGTCTCTACTTTAGGGATAGGGTTTAAAATTAAAATAATGAGAGTTTTTCCGAGGCTTGTTATAACTCATAATTAAAAATATTTATCATGTTATGTTTTTGGTTTTACATCACCATTTATAAAGTGTCTACTGTTTTCCTGATAGTTATTTGTGTTTAAACCACAATTTTAATTTAAAAATGCAACAAGCTATCAGTCTGTCCAATACAAAATCATTGAAAAGAACTGTCTAAAACAAAATCAAAAATCAATATGAAATCAAATCATTTTTTAATTAACTTTACATTAAAACTTATAGCGCACATAGCAACAACTTTATTATTTATGTTGATATTATCAACACTTAACCTTTGCCTTTCAAAATTTTCAGTAACTATATCGAAAGAATTTTGATCATGAAAAACTAATGGGTGTGTCTATGCTTCATTTTCAAAATAAGCTATCTCAGTGTTTGGTGCCACATCATGATTCCGGGGTCCTAGTTCCTAGTGAAAAAGTCGACTGAAGATCACAAAATTAACCATGCTGTCAATCAATCACTTGGTTAACAATAATTTTCTTATAATATCCACATTGTGTTCTTTGGTAAACATAAAAATAAAATAAAAAAATGCTTAACTCTCGTTACACAATGGATGAAAAATAATGTTTCATAATTTGAGGCATTAACTACATTTTTTTTGATTACCACCCTTAAACCTTTTGTTTTTGCCAAAATATGGATCCTCAGAATTTAGTTAAACTGGCAGTACCTGCATCTGTATAAATCATCAATATAAATTTCTTCGCACAGAAAAATAACATCCATTTTGTCTGTCCCAGCATACCAAAGGTTAACTGGCAAGTTGATAAGTTTTGACTACAGAACTGTCTTTGGGACAAGCGAAAACATACAGATTGTGTATTGATGCTACAGTACAGGGGAGTATAATAATCAGACATCGGAATAGGCAGACCTAATTTGCCTAAATTCAACCCATATTCATTCATGCTTGAGTGGAATACATTATTTAATGAACATGCATCAAGTTTACACAAATTAGCTTTACCTATTTCAATCTCTGATAATAATAGAATAATTACAGTCATCATGTGCTAGTGAAAAGCCTTAAAGACAATTATCATCATAATTAAATGTGATGACTTAAAACCAGGCAAGCTTTTACATTGAGTCTGCATTTTATATTTAAAAAAACGGTAGGTATACACACATCATACACTAAATTAAATAATATTGAACAAGGTCAATCACCTCTAGCACATATTTTAGTACGAGTTTACTTAACGAAAGGAAACCTTAGTTAAGTGATAAGTTTTTAGGTCACATAATTATCATTTAATGATAAAATAACACGATTTTAAGTCATGGCACTTTGTAACAACAATGACTACAAACAAAGGCTTAATGAGAAAGGCCTTGGCCCAAATAAATATTAAGAAAAAACCAAAGGTCTTTTTAAGTAGGTTTTTTATGGAGGTATTTTAATGAATTTACCTTAGCATTCCGGCTTTCGCTTTCCGATCTTTTAATCTCTTGGGTACATAGCAAGAAGGATACCTCCCTTCAATGGCACGTCTCACTGTTTGAGACATTTTGAAGAATTTTGGGAGGAACAATAAATAACACCGAAATCCACACGCACTAAGTACTATTTACTTCCGTTTTGTCCTGTTGTATACAGATCTATAAATCGACATTGTTCGAGTGAGCAATGGAGTCCGACCATCTCTTACACAGTTCTTCACTATGAAGCAAGCGAAATTTAGCACATTTTAGTAACCATACGTTATTTTAGAGGTATTAGTGGAACAATATAAGGGTATATTTTTAGTAGTCACTAATTTTTTGCGACAAATAATACGCTGACGGAAAGTTGCCGTCTGACAGCGCGTAATGTTGCAAGTTGCAAGACCACAGACTACTAATACTAAGGGATATCTGCAAACGCAAATAATGGTGTATAGAGCATCTGCGGACTACAAAATGTTTCCTTTTTTTAATTTAATAATAAAATTATGTTGAAAAAAGGTGTTTTACCTTTTTAAACGTAGCATTGAAATGAAAGTATTTTAAAGATATTGTGTAGCTTAAGTTTAAATTTATTCGCTTTACATAGCTGCACCTATTTGGTTAGATTCTCGGGAGATGGCGACAGCAATCCCAAAAGTGAAAATCTGACATTATAATACACCCTTGCTGCGTGCGCCCTGCTAAGTGTACTTTATTATGAAGACAATATTAAATATTAAAGAGTATAATCTGAACCTTAAATCCCTTATGAAAAAACAAACGCTGAAGTAGATCCGAAGGCACCGCAACGCTACAACCTAGGTACCTACTTACTTCTAACATCGAAGTTCGAAGTTCTTTTGCAGACGTTACGTTGGTCTTGTTTTTTTTCATCGGTGGGAACTGGGAAGGAAGGGGAAGCACATCTAAAGTTTCGATCGTTTGGAGTAGGTATACCGCCTGAACTGGATAGGTAGGTACCTAGTAAGTTAGGCAGGTACGCCGATTCCGATGAACAAAATTCAAAAGTACCTACTGAAATACATAATGTTTTATTTTTCAAAAAGGACAGAATAAATACTTTTTACCCACGAGCAGCGAAAACAACTTCTAAGTGGATAGTCACGGACAACAGCTAGTAGGTATTTATACCTACTTATGCCTATTATGTTTGCTTGTAATCGCGTTGTCGAAAACTGCTCTAATAATGTTGATGAAAATTGTGGAATAGGGGGAAAATGTTCAGGAGAACTCGGTTTTAATTTAACCTACATTCTATAAATAATTTATGTACATAAATAAGCGTTGTGGGATATTAAAAACAATGGAAAAAATTAAAGAAAACAAAATGTTTAAATTTCTGCTGTTTGGATAAAGTGCATTGCGAACTATTTAAAAAAATAGAAGTTTTACGGCGGTACTTTAGGTATTTAGTAATATTGCGTTGCGTGTTACGTAATGTATTATAAGCATTAAAGTATAAAATACCTACAACACTGTTGTAAAACTTCTATTTTTAGAGTTCCGTAGTCAAACTAGGACCACCAGCCAGATGGTCAGACGATATCCAGGAGACAGCAGGGCCGACCTGGACCAGAATCGCCGCATCAAGGACTTCATGGAAATCCATGGAAAAGGCATAGGTTCAGCAGTGGACGAGTATAAGCTGAGAAGAAGATGATACATATTGGTCACATCAATAAAGGCGTAAAAAATATGTAGTTTTTTTTTGATTTGGCACTTGGGGATGTTTTTTTTTTCTCGTCTACGTCATAGTGCGGGGTATTGATGGATAGGTCTTTCAAAAATATTGTCGGGTCTATTTTTCGATTAAGGGATCCGTTTGTGAAATATTAAGCTTTAAAGCCCTATTTTTGTTAGAGTCAAGTGTACCTACAAAAATCGTCTAAAATCGCCCCAAATAACTTTAATTAGAAAATTCCTTATTACTTGTTTTTTGTTTGTAGTACTTAGCGTCTTCAGAACCCTACACTGAGCATGGTCCGACATGCTCTTGTTTTTTTAGGGTTCCGTAGCCAAATGGCAAAAAACGGAACCCTTATAGATTCGTCATGTCTGTCCGTCTGTCTGTCCGTCCGTATGTCACAGCCACTTTATTCCGTAACTATAAGAGCTATACTATGGAAACTTTGTAAGTAGATGTATTCGGTGAACCGCATTAAGATTTTCATACAAAAATAGAAAAAAAACAATAAATTTTTGGGGTTCCCTATACTTAGAACTGAAACTCAATTTTTTTTTTTCATCAAACCCATACGTGTGGGGTATCTATGGATAGGTCTTCAAAAATGATATTGAGGTTTCTAATATAATTATTTTCTAAACTGAATAGTTTGCGCGAGAGACGCTTCCAAAGTGGAAAAATGTGTGTCCCCCCCCCCGTAACTTCTAAAATAAGGGAATGATAAATGTAAAAATAATATATGATGTACATTACCATGCAAACTTCCACCGAAAATTGGTTTGAACGAGATCTAATAATTAGTTTTTTTTTTATACGTTATAAGTCGTAAACCGCATTTTACCTTTCATTCAATCAACTCCAATATAATAAAGAATAAAGAAAAACATTTATTTAGATGTATAGTGGTACGGAACCCTACGTGCGCGAGTCCGACTCGCACTTGGCCGGTTTTTTCGCTACGCGACTACGTGTAACGTACGTGAATAATTTAATTAAAATTCTCAGCATAACGAAACCTCAGTAAATTCCCGTAAGTGCGAAAATAAGTCTGCATTAATATGAAAACGTGCATTTACATAATCTTATACGACGCGCGCAATCTACCGCATTGCGAGTGGTTCTATAGACTAAAGTACGGCAAATGAGAATACCTACATAAATAATGTAAACAAACTGACCGTTACGATGACGACGTTGTGATGGCGAGCGATTATTATATCTGTCCCTCTTTCTCGTACGAAATAATAATATATCTTCAGTTGGTCGCACATACCTTAATAATCTGTGGTTGGTCGATGACAGCTGTTGAACTGTTGCGTGATTCGTCGTATGGTGTCTGACGTTAATTTGCTACCCATTTCAATGAAAATCTGCTCGAAGATGTCATTGTCATTAGCAGTGATCGGGGAAAACGGTCCAAAACTTTAACAAAACTTGTAAAGCTGACATAAAGGAGAACTTGCAACCAAGAAAAACAACAATATTATTAAAAAACAAGAATAATATTGGTAGATTAGTGTTCAATTTAACTCCATATCAGAGTCTCTGATTTGGTATAAGGATTATTAATAGTTTCATGGCTGTAATGTAAGTTTTGTTAAAGTTTTCCCCGATCACTGGTCATTAGAGATGCCAAGTCATTTGTAATTGAGAGGAAACTCAACCTTATTGCTGTTGAATGTCAGATTGACTTTGGAACTAAGGTAAGTCACAAATTAATTATTTGACTGTACAGGACAGCTGTCAGTACAGAAGTTGTCAACATAAGGCGGAGGCCGGGTCAGACAGAACAGACGTAAGTCGCGGCGCGCCTTTAATGAATTTTCAACCAAATTGTATAGAAGCTAAAGACTCTTATTATACATACGGAGTTAGAAGGACGCGGGCGCGGGAAGGGCGCGTCAGTTTGGCGGGTTAATTGTCAAGAAACACATATTGTCTGTGAGCACCTAGAAGGTCCTTCGCGTTTGTACTTCTCTCTCACTCGCTTTTAATAAGAGCGTATAAGAGCGATTGAGACACAAGTACAAACCCGAAGCAGCATCTAAGAGCTATTGTGTAGGTACTCGTAACTCATCTTTATTATTTATTTTTAAAGAATTGATTTATCCACAGTAAATTACAAATAGAAAGCTTTAATACCCGTTGGCATTTTCTTCCAGTTAACCAGTAGACCAAACAGAAAAGTACCGCCAAAACAGTACAATTAGGTAGGCACTTACAGTCTGTGAATACCTAGGTGCCTCGGTTTTACTTATCTCTCACTCGCTCTTAATAAGAGCTTATGAGTGAGAGTGAAAGAACTACAAATCTGAAGCACCTAAGAGCTATGGCAATGTATTTAATATTTTTCAAGATCGTTATTTCCGCAGAAATGCCTGAAACGAGACATGATGTGACTCTGCATCGTTAAATGTAAATGCCTTGGCATTAGGGTTCACTTACCTTCTGAAGATTCAGCTTGGATATAACATGACAGTATGATACAGCAGCTCGTAAGCTCTAGTAGTATTCCTACATAATCGTTTTATTTACCGCTAGCTTAAGTTATACGAGTTTTTTTTAAATACTTTCGGGTTCATTACGGCGTTTCGGCGGGAGCGACAGACATGTTTTATATTCATTTAGTTAGACTATGTAAATGCGGATTAAAAGAAGATGTAGTGACTAAGATTGAAAAGGGCATGCTTCGGTGGTTCGGTCATTTGGAAAGGATGGATGAAAGAAGATTGACGAAAGAGATATACAGAGCGAAAGGGAGTGGAAGGGTCGGAAGGGGCCGCCCTAGGCGTACTTTTTCGAATTAAATCGGAGAAATACTAGAAAAGGGAATCTTAAGTACCCGAAGCCGACGTGCGTGCATGACTCGATGTATGAATGTGGAAGAAGTGAAAGAGATTTGTCAGGTTCGAAACAGGTGGAAAGAAGTGGTCTCTGCCTGATGTATGTATGTTTGTACTATCCTCAGGAACTAACAATAACAAGGTTCATTAATGTATTTTTTGAGTTATAAAATGTACCTACATTTTTTGCCAGCAAGAAAATAAACTTATATTTTTTTACTACCATGGTCAACTTGGAAACTTACGGCCGTACCTACTCAGTAGGTGAGAAATGAAAAAATATATGAAAAACCTTTTATTCTTTAGCACAATAAATATTATAATAACTGTGGTTGATGCCTCTTTTTAAGTTATCAAGTTAGGCTAAGAGGCACCGCTCTTATGTACTTATTAAAAAAGTAATTCACGTGAGAACTTACAGAGATTTTTTGAAAATCGAAGGTCTAAGTTACGTTAACTCTATCTTTTTCTCAATTTAATATTGAATGACGAGTGACAAGGACTCAATAACAAAAGTTTCGAATGTAGTTTCGTGGTAATCATCCAGTTATCCATGATTTGACGTTTACTTTGACGTTGTCTTGACGGGCATCTCAGCCAATATCAGTATATCAATGTCACCCTAGTTGCTTGAAGGCTTGGTCCTTGAAAACTTATGACCGCACTCAGACTTAGTTAACGACGGTTAAGTTGCTACTTAGTGACGAGTTTTCATGCACAAGTTTGAAAAAGGAACAAGTTGAATGTCTCTAAAGTTTCAGTCTCAGTTAGAAGGCGAAGGAGGGGGTGGTGCATGGTCTTAAAATACTTCAATAGGTACCAGCATTGTACTTTGTTCATACGAATAAGCTGGTAAGTATAGGAAAACCAGGTCTGCTGCGCTCTTACGTAGCAGTTTCGTCTGTCCAATTAAGTTTAGAGTCCCATTTTGTAGTCATTCTAAATCTAAATAAATATATAAATATCAGGGGACAATGTCACACCAATTGACCTAGTCCCAAACTAAGCTGTAGGCTTATACTATACGAGGGTGGTATGATAAGTAGTGAGCCTAGCCAAGAAAAAAAAAAAAAATTGTTATTTTTTGTTTTTGTTTTTCTATGTAGTCCCCTTTCAAAAGTATGCACTTATCCCAACGCGTCTCCAACTTCTTTAAGCCCTCCAAAAAATATGTCTTCGGAAACTCTGCAAAATACTCCTCTGTGGCCTCTATGACCTCTTCATTTGACATGAAGCGTTTGCCTCCGAGCCAAGATTTCATGTTTGGGAACAAGAAGAAATCGCATGGGGCTAAATCCGGCGAATAAGGAGCGTGCGGCAGTACTTTGTAGCCCAATTGATCCAGTTTGGCCTTGACGATGTGAGATGAATGGGCCGGAGCATTATCCTGGTGAAATAACACTTTTTTGCGGGCTAAACGGGGCCGTTTTTCCTTTAATTCTTCATCAAATCGAGACAATAAATCAAAGTAATATTGCCCCGTGATCGTTCTTCCCTTCGCTAAATAGTCAATGTGGATAACTCCCTGGGAATCCCAAAAAACGGTCGCCATAACCTTCCCGGCCGACGGAACCGTTTTTGCTTTTTTTGGAGCATTTTCGCCGGGACATGTCCACTGCTTGGACTGTTGTTTTGTTTCGGGAGTATAGTGGTGGATCCACGTTTCGTCCACGGTAACATAACGCATAAAAAAGTCTTTCGTATTATGTTTTAATAGTGCCAAACACTCTTTGGAAGTGGCTACACGATTCTGCTTATTTTCTTCTGTTAGCAAACGCGGTACCCATCGGGCCGATAACTTCCTCATTCCCAAATGTTTATGAACGATATTTTGTACACGCTCCAGTGACAAGCCACATACCTCAGCTACCTCCCTCAACTCAGTCTACGATCGTTCATCAACATATCACGGACTTTGTTGATGTTTTCCTCCGTGGTAACCTCATTTGGACGTCCTGGGCGGGCTTCATCAAACACAGATATTCTTCGATTTCTGAACTCGTTATACCACCGCTTTACTGTGGCAATAGAAGGTGAAGCATTGCCATATACGGTATCTAACTCAGTTTTAATTTCATCACGCGTTTTCCCCTTCAAAAACAGAAAGCGAATCACTGATCGATATTGTTCTTTTTCCATTTTAAGTTCAAGTTCAAGTTCAAGTTCAATTCTTTATTCGTGACAAAAAATAACACATACAAAAATAAAAAAAAAACTAATAAATAAAAAAACACACTTTGTCACGAAACGGACCCTGCTCAGCATGTTGCCAGCTTTACAGCCAGCGCTGGTCTTCCGCAGGACCCATTCGGTGAGAGCACGGTGGGCAACAACAACAGATACACAAATGACAAGGACTAAGAAATAATATAACTAAAATACTAAACTACACACATAATAATCAAAAAAATAAAATAAAAAAATATTAGAAGGAAATAATGAACAAAAATACAAACATCGAAAAGTTGCATCCCGCACTACGTGTGTATGGGCCTTTACGGTAACAGTGAACGCAGCCCACACACAACTGTTAACTACTAGCGCCAGCGGGATCACAACGAAACAGAACAGAAAACAATACCATAAACAAACCAAACACTAAACATCAAATAAAAACCGCATGGGATTGAGGCTACAAAACATATAACAATAATAACAATTACCTATGACTAATTAGCACAACAAATATTAAATTTTACACAAACAATGCCACTCGTTCTGTTTAAAAAACTATAAGTCATGAAGTAATTGACGGGATCATTTGAAACTGTCAATTTTCCCGCGTCCAAGATGGCGGATGTAGGCAAAGACATTTTTAATATTCAGCCAAACCGCGTAGCTTCAAGGTTCATTACTTATCATACCACCCTCGTAGGTATTAGACGACGATAATAAATACTAATATAGAGAAATATAAACTTAAATACATAGGAAAACATCCATGAATAATGAAGAAATATTCGTGCTCATCACACAAATACCTGCCCTGAACCCAGGACCGCCAGCTTCGTAGGCAGGGTCACTACCAACTAAGCCAGCACGACATCATTGTATGACATCAAGTAGGTACCCTAGCTAACATTTATTAATATGGTCAGGTGAACTCTTACACATTTCCCTGGTCTGCCAGGCAGCGTTGCAGTTCTGTCTATAACCGATTTTTTTTCTGCAATAACGTCTTCATTTTACGAGTAGTAGTCATTTATTTAATATTGGAAATTATATTATTATATGTCGATTTCGTTAATAACACATTTTTACAGAAGGTAATTTTTTTATATCTGTATAAAAAAATAGAATCTGGTGGTTTTAAAAACTAACAGGCTTTGGCTACAATAATATATAGGTTGCATGCTTTTATCGCTGGTACGCCATTATATATAACGAGTTGAAATGGAACCCTATAATTTAACGGACTGGCCAAGCCAGGGCGCGGCAGACCGAATTATTCTAGCTAAACTTATCGAGTTAAATCGAATGAATAAAGTTTAATGTTGGTCCCTCTTCTGAGGTTTTTTTCATGATTGTACAAGTGCTGCCAGGTCCCCCCTAGGCAGATCACTTTTTTATAAGTCTAGGTATATTGTAGCTGCTCTAGTCTCTAAAATGTCACTTGTTTAAGTCCCCCGTAAAAAGTGACGAGTTTAGAGCATGTCAAAAACATAACCTCAAAATAAAGATGCCATCACGACTTAATTTGTTTAATCTGTGTTACGTGGGTTGCAAAATACGTAGATAGTTTATAAATTTTTCGTCAAATATGCAGATTGTACATTCTAACTTCCCTGGAAGTTAATATATTCTTCGGTAGCGATTAATCGGTACTTTGTTTTCCTACCTACTAAGCTACGCTGTATTTCACTTACATAACACTACCTACAGCATGAATTTCACCCATTTTTCAGAGCAGGTTCTTTTGTGGGACGTCTTTGGACATAATTTTTATGCTCCATAGAAACCCCGCAAACTTCCTGAATAACGCAAAAAGTTTTAGCCCAATCGACCTCGTATCGCTAATAAAGAGAAGTGAGCACGATAAATTACTCTTTGGAGTTTACTTTGTGTTTATTGGTGCGTGGAAAGATGTTGAATGGCTTGCGCTATTATTAACGGGTTTAACAAAATAGGTCGAATAAAAAAGTTATGTCACGCGTAGTCATTTGAAACTTATAATATTTCCTCGAGCGTGTATTTTCTGAATGCCCTAATCATGATCATATTTTAAAATGAATTGAGAATGAGAGAGCATATTCTATATTTCATGAAATAAAATGGCTTTTAAACGGATATTACGTTACTGTATCAAGAGCGTGTTGCGTATTGAATAAATTACTTACTTCTAATTGTACCGCAGCAATAAAATACCTAAAGGACATTGAGTTTGGCACCATCAATTCATAACTTTTTAAATTTCCGAAACAACTCTTAAGCCCCCGTTCTCGTCCTCTTTTTAGTTGCTACAATTACCGGTTTTTACAGCACTTTATAGCCTGCTTTGCAATTATTTATTTTTTATGGCATTATGCGTAATAATTTAGGTACATTTTCCATTAGAGGGTACGGCAGGTAAGCGCAGTAAGTAAGTTTTATCACCCCGTTGCTGGCAGACCGCAGGCTGAACGGCGGGCGCCTTCGCCTCCCACATTCAGTTCAATGACACCCCTGCAGCGTTCTTAATTTGAAATTCGTTGCAGTTTTTTCCACATAAAATGCTGAAATAGTATTGGAAAATACTTACGGGGAACGTCAAGTTTATGTTTTCAGAAATACTTTTAAAAGTTACGGAATTCTAGAAAGGTTTTTATTCTGGTTTTCTGTAGGTAGGTATAAATACGGATAGGGTACTTAAATTGTGGAGCTACTTCTGAGTTTGGCTGTACATAAAACGCGAACCAACATTTTTGTTAAAACCCGACTAATAATTAAAATTCAAAAAAGGAATCGAAAATTTGATACATTTCCTTGAGATTTATCCATCAGTTATTAACACGATTTAAACGATTAGTTCAAACAAGAACAGGCCCAGCGGTTGGGTTAGGCCTGCTAAAGAAAGAATCAGAAAATCCCCGTTTCAGTCGAGGCTTATAAAGGGTGGATAAAGGTGGGCCCTGGCCTTACATCCTTCAGTTACATAAAAAAAAAATATATAAAAAGAAACGAAACTGGATTCAAAGCTTTACAAAAATTTGCTTGTCCCACCCAGAATCTGAAAATAACCTAGCTAAGAAGCACCGCTAGAAAACCTGTTTTCAAAAAAAAAGAACCGCATCCAAAGCGTAAGGCATGAAGTACACAGAAGCGGCGCGGCGCAGGCACGGACGCGATAAAGCGTGGAAAAGTCGCAGGCGCGATACTAAATTATACAGAAGAGGCGAGCGAGCGAGAGGGAACGGCGAGGGTGCGGCGACGACGCGGCGAAGGCATACATTTTCCGCGCCTACTGGTCGCTTTCTTAGATTTTGTATGAAAAACATCCCTCTTTTTTGCGTCGGAGATTAAAAAGCAGCAATATAATAAAGGTTCGATAACAATATTACTAACATACCTACCTAAGTTATGTTTAAACAGGCAAATCAGTGCTAAAGTTGGCAATTGTTTACTCCATAGTTACCCGCTGTGGCGGAGACCTATTTCAACCTCTAATTGGGGACAAACTTATTAAAGTTCCCCGCGGCTGTTTACTATTGATTTTATAGTCTATTTGAAGAGGACGATGTTAATTGTTAATTTGTTTTGTAAGGCTAAATTTCTCTTTATTCCACGTTATAATTAGGGTTGGGTTTTAGCAGATTTATAGATGGAAAGTTAATCGGCTATTTACGGCACAGTAGAAAAACGAATAGAGAAATATAAACCTGATCTTGCAGAAAGGGCATTGGGTAAGTTTGTATGAAGAAAATGTGGTGGTGTGTGGTGTTGGTTGATTTTAACGTAGTTATTTAGAGGCCCTCTTCCATAATTTATAGCCTAAAATAATATCGGAACGGAGAAATTAAAGATTTAAGTATTCAGTTTTCGGTACTAAAAGTACGCCAAGGTGTGAATATTTAAAAATCTCGACTCCGATGCACTTTAGAGTATTACATTACATAACATAATATGTTTATTTTGAATAATTCTATCATAATTTAACACTTTGGCGAATGGCCGCTCACCTTAACCTATCTATTCAAGCTTGTACCTAAGCTTCAAATGCCAAAAAAACGAAATTCATTATATTTATTCAGTAAATTGGCCACATGAGGGCTCTTTTACACGTCGCTATTATATAGTGAATCTACTAGCGCTTCGGATACGACAATCATTGCGGAGAATCGCCGCAAGAAACCCCTGACGGCACATCGATAGACTTATAGATACTTACTAGAAGATATTAGAGAAATAAATACTTATGTACATAATTATATAACATCCAACTCCCTAACTAATACTTGCGCTAATAACGCAAATAATTACCCTTGGAATCGAAACCGGGACCGTTAGCTCTGTAGGCAGGGCCACTACTCACTACCAACTAGACTAGCCGCTTTGTCAATAACAGTATTTTAAAGAAACTTTGACTCGATGGTTTTAGTTACTGTCCATCTCAATTTTAGTATCGATGAACTCAGAAAGTTTTTTCGGGTTTATGCAGAACCGTATCCGCGCTACAGTTTCAACCTTTCATTACTAATCTTTCATTTTTAATCACCACCAAAAATTGAACATCCTGAGACCTTAGCTTAGAAATTGAAGTTTAAAGTTACGTTAGTTTCATCCCTTTTCTCTTGATTTAGTCTCGAATGACGAGTCACATGGATGGAACTAGCGTAATTTCGAACTTCGATTTTCAAATTAGGAATTCTGAAAATTTCAACGATGGTCAATACAATATTTAAATATAGTGAGCACTTCTGGTGTTATAATACTTGCTAGAGGCTTTAAACAGCTCTTCAGACCGCTCCAATACAGCGATCGTGTTATTGGCCGCTTGCCAACACTGGAACTGTTTCCGCTGACTGGCTTTGGAGCGATACCTGCATAGTTTAGGAAAAAAATGGCTTTACTTCCTTGGTTGAAAGGTAATAGATTGAGATAGTGACTTTTATTTTGTTTTCAAGGAATCGTTTGTTTGGAATACAGTTTCTTTTGTTTTAATCCAGAGGGACTATTGCCTAATGCACTTGCAATCGGAATCGTTTTCATTTTAAAAATCGAAGGCTTGTTGTTGGAATGAAAACAATTGGCATAGACAAAACAAAAAACTCACGGTTTTTACATTCTAAATCTAGAGAATATGTAATTTTAAGAGACCAATTTCATTAATTTTGTGTTTGACCCAGTAGTATTGTTTTAATATCTTTATTTATTTGTAGTCATTTTATGGACGACATTCGTCGTCATCATGTCAGCTGAAAGACGTCCATTGCTGGACATAGGCCTCCCCCAAGGCTTTCCACTCAGACCGGTCTTGTGCTTTTCGCTTCCACCGTGGTCCAGCGATCCTGACGAGGTCGTCACTCCATCTTGCTCGGAGAGAGATGGACGACATTATTATTTTAAATTTGGGATAGCATTTTCTAATAAATTACAAGAATTAAATGATATCTAATGATGAAAAGTGATTGTAATAGTGTATTAAAACATAATATTTCAAGCGGTTTTCGTCTAACCCGTAAGATACACCTAGGTGGGCTTCAAGCCGAAAACGAAAGTCAAACAAAGGTTAAATATACTTTTGTCGAAATATCCGAAATAGATAAATATTTCAAAATCTTAACTATTCAGAAATGGTTTTCGAATTAGAGTAATTGTAAAAATATGAACAATTGAGATTGTTCCACTTTGAAGCCGATTGTGATAGAGTGCGTTAGGAAATATCGCTGGGCATGTAAAAATAAAGCTCTTATGTGTCATTGAAAGACAACAACTATTCTTATAATCTTACACATTTATATAGTCAGCTGGGCCGTTGAAGACATTAATCTCCTCTAAGAGATGCGGTTGTCATTATCTCTTCATTGTTATTGTTATAATCAGACCTCGGAATACACACGGCAAATGTGGATCACTAGTATTTGGGACAAGCGATACTTGATCATTGATCGCTTGAAGTTTTGTTTGTAAAGTACAAATGAAACATTTAATGGTGGTAGGACCTTGTGTAGGGTCCGTCCGGATCGCTACCACCATCTTATCCATTAACCCACCGCCGAGCAGCAGCGTTTGCATTCTGTGTTCCGGTGTGGGGATAAGACAACTGGTGAAATTACTAGCATAGAGGCGTTCCATCTCGGTCATCAGGGTTGGCCACGCATTTGAAGTCTTAGTATTGCAGTTTTGAGATTGTAGTCTTGAGATTTCAAATGTGTATGCGCTCAGATCCCACTTACCATCAGGTGGCCTGCGTACTCGCGTGCCTTCTTATTTCCATAAAAAAAAACAACTTAAATCTGGTTGTTGTTTATTTTAAAAGGATTTTTCAAAATTCACTCACCATCATCATATTTTTTTTCCTTATTGTGTATTTCAGGATTACTCATTTACTATTATTAAAATAAACGATCAGAATTTGTTCCAAATTTTCAGGAGTTAATCTTCTCTGTCTCGACTTATGAATCCATTCCAGGTGGCTAAAAGACTTCAATTTCCGTGGAAGTAGTAAGGGCAAAACAAATTTAAACACATATACAAAACACATTGCTCGCAGGACTGATGGCCGATGGGGTCAGAAGGTTCTGGAGTGGCGTCCGCGGACCGGAAGACGAGCTGTAGGTAGGCCTTCAACAAGATGGAGTGACGACCTCGTCAGGATCGCGGGACCGCGGTGGATGCGAAAAGCACAAGACCGGTCTGAGTGGAAAGCCTTGGGGGAGGCCTATGTCCAGCAGTGGACGTCTTTCGGCTGACATGATGATACGAAAAGCATCGATAATTGAGTTTAAGTAAGGCGATCCCTAGCTGTCATTTAATTTGGCCCCGTATATTCCAAGTTCTGGTTATTATCGATTTAATTCACTGAAAACTTGTCATTCGATTTAAACTTAACCGATTTTAAAATCAAATCAGTCACTTGTTTTAACTGGAAACCAGCTTGCCAATAGTGTAGGTCGCCAAGAACAAATGAGGCACATGCCAAGTTACGTACATTTCTCAGGACTGACTCATTACTTCGGGTCACTTCGGGTTTGTTCGGGCTAGTTCGGAACTAATTTATATGTTGCAACATCTGGCTCAGTCGTTATAATAAGTTATATCATGTAACTTATATGACCGGTGGGCATAGCAAAAGCCCACAAAGTTAAGTTATGAGTTATGTGTAACTCAGAGTGCCTCTCTTTCTGCGATACCAGTTAGAGGGAAACGAAATGATGCATTTGTCATATTTATTATTAATGCTATGTGTACTTTGTACATAATAAGCAGGGATCGGACAAATGGGCGTCATCACTCGTAATAATGTGGACTTGACTCCAAAGATATTAATTAAACAAATTAAATTACTTTAATTGATAACTTACCCTAAAAATAATTTTCCCCTTTGCAAGACAGTAATAAATAAATAACACATAGACGTGAGGAGTGGCCATTAATATCGATCTACTTAAGTTTGCTCCATTAACATCCGTGGAACATCCGAAAGGAGTTTTTTACCTCAAAGTTCATTTTAGCCGTGAAAAGGAATAAACTAACCACGGAACATTTATATAATACTAGAAGACGCCGTACTACTTCGTACGCGTATAAATAATTTCCCACTACTCCCCCTGTTTTAACCCCTCCCTGGGGGGGAAGGGGGGGGGGGTGAATTTCCAAAAAACCTTCTCTGGTCTGGTTATAGTGGTTATTGAGGTGATCGCGGAAACCTATCGACTTTATCATAATATGTGGCCTCTTAAACGAGTAACACGATTAGCGCTGACACGATTACTGTGAAACATTTAGTGAACTCCCGCGTCAGAATCAGGACACTGCGGCCTGGCAGGAAGCCAACAAGGACATTTTGAACGTAAACCGATGCTTTAGGTTTGAATATGAATTCGTATTCGCATTTTTTTGTGGGATGTGAATGATCGTTCCATACATGATTGTTCAAGGAGTATTGTATATTTATTTGTGACCCCTGTAGACTAAATGTATAAAATTCTCATCAGCAAATTTATCAAATATAAACTTAGCCTCAAATATTAAACTTAATGGTGAAACCATAGACTTTGTAAAAACAACTGTTTTTCTAGGTATTACATTAGACTCTAAATTGCAGTGGGGTTCCCACATAACTGCGTTAGCAAGTAGGTTGAGCTCCGCTGCTTTTGCAGTCAGGAGAATAAGGCAGCTTACCAATGTAGCGACGGCACGGTTGGTCTACTTCGCTTACTTTAACAGTATAATTACGTACGGTCTTATTTTGTGGGGATCGGCTGCGGATATCGGTACAGTGTTTATTTTGCAAAAAAGGGCTATTAGAGCTATTTATAACTTGGGGTCGCGTGTGTCATTGAGGGAATTCTTCAAGGAAATAGATATTCTAACACTGCCGTCGCTATATGTATTTGAAATAATCATCTTTGTTAGGAAGAATCTACATAATTTCCCAACGAACATTGATAAGCCAAAAGCAACCAGGAGCACAGGAAAGCTCAAAACCACTTTTTATAGACTGGCCAAAACTTCAAAATCATTCTTGGGAAATTGTGTAAAATTCTACAATAAAATTCCAAAAAGTATTACTGAACTTACTGACTCTAAATTTAAATCTGTCGTAAAACAAAAACTAATTTCCCGAGCATATTATAAAGTAAACGATTATATCATGGATAGGGATGTTTGGCAGTGAGTCGTCCGTCCTGCATGAGTAATCTACGCTAAAAAAAGGTGCACCTACTGTACAAAAATACCGTGATATTGTAAACTATTTATAATTATAATGTAATGATGTAAACCTTTTTCTTGAAAAAAATATACCTTGCCGAGTTTCTTACGCCGGTTCTTCTCGGGGCAAAGGTTTTATTTTTCGAACCGGTGGTAATGCTTTTTGACATTCATAGGTGCATTATATTATGCCTAAATTGAAGAATAAAGAACTTTGACTTTGACTTTGACTTTGACTAAAAAGCTTAAGGCATTTTGAAATGCGAGGTAGGTACAGTGATTAAGTATTATCCACAACTGCATGCCGGCCATTTAATTTGATGTTGCACGGTTACGTAAATGTATGAAAATTAAATATTGCGGCGGGACTTCGCGGATCGAAAATAACATATTTCGTTTCATAATAGGGTGTCATTCGAATCGCATATATGTTTTTCGCTTGATCATCTTTTCGCATAACACCCTTTTAGGGTGAAATTGCAGAATTTAATTACCATCTATTGTGTAGATTAGGGTAGGTTACGTCAGGCTAGTTTTTATAATAATAAAAATAAAACCCTTTTTATTGCAAAAAAATTTAAAGTTCAAACGATTTTATGCCACGTGTAACATTATGTGAAAAACCATTATGGATTCAGATATAGACCTCCGTAATAGCATATGGATTTATTTATTAACCTTCATTGCACAAAAAAAACTCGAAAAGGGTGGACTTAGTGCCTAGTGAAATTCTCCACCAGTCAACCAAAATAGTCATACAGAAAGTAACAAAAGTGGTGCACGGAAAAAGAAAGACAGATAACAAAGCAAAGAACATATTTACAAAATAATAAATTTATATAATAATATATGATGGCGACTCTAGATTCTAATATTCTGATTCTGTAAAGCATAAATATCTTTTAGCCATTGGCCAAGAAGAAACAGCCACTCTCATGGGCATGTTTTGTTTATATGCAAACAACACTGCAGACATAAAAAATGTAGAGCAGCTGAAAGGGTACGCCCTTAACTGCATGGTTGATAGCTTTGTAATTATAATTGTGTTGCTTGATGGTAGGTTAATAAGTGAGATATTATATTTAATCGTATGGCGGAGTAAATTGTAGAAAATAGTGAGGTATTAACCGCTTAGTTTCCAAGTTAATGTAAAGCGGTAATAATTGTTTTTTTTTTTACATAAACGAACACAAACACAAAGCACAAAGGCTATCTGATGGTAAGTGGAAACTGTGACCATAGACATTCGCATTCACAAGCCTGCAAACCTAAGACTGAAAATGCGATGCCAACCCTGAGGACCAAGATGGAATGCCTCTATGCTAGTCATTACACTGGCTGTCTTATCCCCAAACCGGAACACAACAATGCGAACACTGCTGTTTGGCGGTAGTTTAATGGATAATATGGTGGTGCAATACCACCCGCAATGATAAGCTGATCTTAGCAGAGATATCCATAGTGTCTTGATATAGACTCTCACTCATTAGCTGTCTTGAGATCGTCATCTTAAGATCGGAATCTTGAGACTAATAATATCTATTGGCTTCCAGTTTATCCTGCTGCAGGGCATAAAAAAACTAACTCAAGATTAGTTTTTTAATAAGTAAGGCATATAAGATACGCCTTTCTCATCGCTAAGTAATGCTATCATTACATTTTATACCCCATTACCAGCCCGGAGGGTTCTGTATCGACCTATATTAGCCTGGATTGTTCCCGCCCGATCCGGAATACAAACTGCGTCGTTGTTTGCACTTATCAGTAAATATGGGCTCTATAGGATGGTTTACTGTTACATTATGGGTTTATAGATTCAGAACTGTACCTAAGTATTATGCGATGGTGAAACCTGCCAAATTCTAGTCAGTGAAAGGGAGACAGCTACCTATTTCTACTACAGAAGTAAGCAATATGAAATTACATACATACATACATTAAATCACGCCTGTTTCCCAGAAGGGAAGACAGAGACAACTCCTTTCCACCTGCTACTATCCTGACAAATCTTTTTCGCTTCTTTCACATTCGTACATCGAGTCGTACATGCACGTCGGTTACAGTAACAGCTTTCGAAAAAATAATCATTCAAGGTGTTTCCTGTATGAACGATAAACCACTAGTGATGGGCGATTCCTGAAGTATTAGAAAACTTTCCTTAACTGCGAAAATTACTGCTTCTCTAACTTACATAATTAGATGGAAATGATTTACTTAAGTTACATGTCAATAAAAAAGGTAGGTAAATTCAGAAATTAAAAGATTCCACTTTGATAAATTTCAGAGTATTTCATGAAATTTTAGGTGAAAGTTTCACTTTTGAAACTTACAAGCCGATCACTATAAACAACTAGCCTTCGCCCGCGACATCATCTACGTAGAACTCTTTTAAGCTTTTTACACGATTGCCCAAAAAAAAGTGTGTAGTGTTTTCAGGGTTCATATATGTATGTAACGATTCTTTATGTATGGCATTGAGAAGGTAAACGAGCACACAGACCACCAATCCAAAAACTTGGGCATGCTAACTCACCCAATATGTTTTTTCTGTGAAACTTTTCCATTGTGACACGAAAATTAGCCACATAATTGTAGGGACACTTTTTGTCGCACAACGGAACTTTTTCTGCCTTCGTTGTTTGTATGGTTAACTACGCTTATCTATGATCCAACTTTTAGTTCCTTACCCAAATGCGTAGCAAACCCTGAGGACTAGATGGAATGACCTTACGCTAGTGGGTTAACCGGTTGTCCCCTTACCGGAACTCAACAATGCGAGCACTGGTGGTGGTGATCCAGTTGCACAACGTCTTACTACCATTAATTGGTCTTTCCCAAGGAAATCATAAGTGAGTAGGAGTTTAAATTACGTTAACAAATTGATTACAATATCAAAGCAAGACGGGCTAGTACAATGTGAAATACAAACCTTGGCTTCGACTTGATCGTGTAAACTCTTCGAAATCCGATGCAAAAATAATTTGGTTGGGCGTTAATTTCAAAATTTCGATAATATTTCCCATCGAAAGTACGATTTAATCAAATCAGACAAAAATTGAAACGATCGAGCCCGGGATAATCTCATAATCTCTACACGTGCTTTCGAAATCCGCGGAGAAAATACTCGAAGCGTGTATTCGAAAGTGTAAAGCTGGATTTTGACTGCGCCGCACGCACTACGGTATGAATTCGCTCCGTATCAAAATTTACGTAAAGTCGGCATCAATACAAATGGCAAGATATGTGAAATAACTTACTAATTTACCATTATTACTCCATAATCGCGTACGTTTGGAGCGCGTCATCACTTTCATATAATTTAATAAGATTAAATCATTATTAAATTCTCTCCCTTCCTCCTTCCTGTTGTTTTCAAGTAGGTAATCTTAAATATTAAATGTAGGTAAAGTTGGGTGTCACTTTGTGACTATTACAAAATCTAAACTAACCTAGAAAGATTTATCGATGAAATAAAAAATTGTAATTAATACTCTCTATACTCTATGAAATGGACGGTCGACAACACGAGGGTAAACCCTTTTTATAATAAGAACTTGTTTCCTGTCCATTGATACCAATAGATACTCCTACACGCACCCGCATAAAAAGGCTTCAGTGACACATGCCTAAAATAATTTTAATCCAGGTGTTCACGTGTGTAGCGTGCGTGCGTATCATACGCCGCAATTAATTACCGGCTTATAACTTCTTATATGGCAAGGATATAGCAAACAAGCACCCCGGCTACATCTTGATGGTGAGTAAACTCTGAAACCATAATACTGGCTTGCAAAGCCAAATAGCAGTATCTCAATTAAAAATACTGTTGAAATAACAACCTCATTGCTCACAGGAGAGGATTGAATCTACTGTGGCAATCGAATCTGAGATAATGTTTATTGGTATTGCTATAGCAGGATAGAGGGCCCTGCCGAGACGCACTACGCTATGTAGCGTTTCTATTCATTTCGTTTTTAATATCATCATTTCATCATCATCATCATCATCATGTCAGCCGAAAGACGTCCACTGCTGGACATAGGCCTCCCCCAAGGCTTTCCACTCAGACCGGTCTTGTGCTTTTCGCATCCACCGCGGTCCCGCGATCCTGACGAGGTCGTCACTCCATCTTGTTGGAGACCTACAGCTCGTCTTCCGGTCCGCGGACGCCACTCCAGAACCTTCTGACCCCATCGGCCATCAGTCCTGCGAGCAATGTGCCCCGCCCACTGCCACTTCAGTTTAGCTATTCTTAGGGCTATGTCGGTAACCTTAGTTCTACTGCGGATATTATCATTTCTGATTCTATCACGCAGAGAAACCCCGAAACCAAATCATCATTTAGACTTTACATATCACGTCATCTATCGGTGACGCTATTGGTTAAAAACAAAACGAATAGAAACGCTAGTTATCGTAGTGCATCTTAGCAGGTCCCTCAGAATATTTTGCCAACCTTAAGGACCAAATGACTGCCCTATCCTTATCTACTGGGTCTCACAGGTCTCCAGTGGTGTTATACTCGTATATAACAAATAACCCTGGAGCCTTTGTTTTTGTTTTGTGTTGCTGAAGTTATATTAAAATTGTCACTAACATAATATTTTTACTAACATGTAACTAACCAATATTATGGGCAATTAAATAAACGATTCTATTCTTTTCTATTATATATCAAGGAGAATGTGCATGTCATGCCGTGTAGAGAGGTCAAGGAGCTGGCAGAGATGAGAGATGATTGGAAATTACTCCACTGATAAGAGCAAAGCTCTAAAATCAAGAGAGAGAGAAGGACCGAGATCTCTATGCGTCTTCATTGGCTATCTTACGACAGCGGTTTTGTGGGTACGATGGTCGTATGAGCACCTGAGTCTGAAGACTATAGAACCTTCTGTTTAATTTCACAATATTGATCATTTAGTTCTCCTGACTTTCAACCAGTGCAAGCTCCGCATCAAAAGTCCGAGGTGGCAACATACCGGGCGCGACACCTTGGACTGGAAACGAGTTTGCTCGGCAACATTAATGGTCTGCTAAGCATCCTGGTGGAACTGGGTTGGTAGAAGTAGTGCCACCGACCACCCATGCAATATAATCGCATATTTCAGTCGTCAAGTTACGGAAAACAGCCTGCCACAACCTATATTTATAACCTAACCTATATGTATGTATTTTGGCAATTTGATACGCCGGAAGATTCAACCAATCCCAAGGGATATGCGGAATAGTATTCCACTCTAATGGAGTGAAAGCTAGTTTCAAAGACAAATCACGGTGACCCCATATCTTTTTTAAGTAAGTATACTCTTCTATTGCACACGCCGCTTTTACCAAAGTCAAGCTCAAGGTCATGTAAAACTTTGTCTAAAGGTGGTCTTAAGTCACTACGGGTGTTTAGTACTCGCCTTTATTGACCTATCACTAAGCGGTCAACTATTTAATAATAAACACGTACCAAAATAGATTCTAAAAGGGCGTGTTAAGGTTCAAAGCAGGGTTAGTCAACAGTATAAAGAGGCTAGGGCGCGCGTCTATTCAGCCGCGTAATGACCAAGTGGCATTTGACCTTTTTTCAGCGAGTCAGGCGTCAGGGTTTCGACTGAAGCGTTGCATCTCAAAAAGCGTATGTGTATATAAAAGAGATAGGTGCTTACGTCATTTTGGAATGACGGTGCGTAGTTACAAAGTTAATTTTGCGGTTGGAAACCGAGCTAGTGTCTAATGTTTGGAGAAAAATGTATGCGGAGATTTTAGTTCTGTTTTTTGTCACTTGAAAAGGTGAATTTGTAATGTTATATTTGAATAGGGGTCAGTTGACAACAGTGATGTGGGTCTAAGCGATCTTGTTGAAACAAAAGGCTGTATCTGCAAATCAATAGCTTAAGCAGATTTAACTGTATCTGTGTGTTGATAGAGTCGCATATGCAATAGGTGTATTTATTAACATAATCTCCTATCCACTTTTATATGAAATAGAATATTGAAGAGTTTATTTACATTGTCCGGATTAGATGTTTGTTTTCAGTAACTAATTAGGTATTTAAAACATAGGTCTACATAAACCATTTTAAATTTCATTTTAAAACTTCTTGTATTGAGCAATGAATTTTTCGGACAAATATTATTAAACCAAAACAAGCAAAAATAATGCCATAATGTTTCCACGAGTCATGGCAATGACGTGCAAAATATGAACGTCGTTGATTGGCTGCTGACATGCTAACACGCAGTTTGATTGGTTGGCTCGGTGCCGCATATAATGGCTTCATTTCTTTATTATATTACGTGATTTTGTATGTTTTGATATCAAATCATTTGACATGTCCTTAAATAAGAAACTGGCCAAGTGCGAGTCCGCGAGTTCAATACCACCGAAACATATTAAGATCGGGTAAAGAACAAGTTTCTTGTAAGTTTTTAAAATATTTTTATTATGAGTAGTGGCAGTCAGCATAAAAATGCGCAATGTAACGCATAGTTGTAAAAAAATATGTAGCTATTATCTAATACCTTTAAACAAGCAAATCTTGTATCCCTTTAAAATTACCTACATATACTTTTCAATTTCGACCACAAATTAAAAAAATCTTGACCTATTTAAACTAAGGTCTAAACTGATGTAAACAGAACTACTGTAAAAAGGGAGCTTATAGTTTAAATGGATTTAAAAACTTAGTGCAAGCGTCCATACAAAGTTGTCTTTTTTTCAATGAGTTTTTCAATTCTGTTGTATCGTAAAAACAGTGAAACATACAAGCCTCAAAATTTGCATGATTAAATGATTATAGCTCTGTAGAAAAATCACTAATACTAAAAAAAAAACAAGTGAGGCTTGCGCTGAATCAATTCGAATTGAAATCGGAATATTAAATTTATTGAGGGGTTGAGGTGGGCCTTGTGTGGCACTTCGACCATTACTGGTCTTTTGTGGCATCTCTTTGTTAGATCTCACTGCAAAGGCCCATTACGTCTAGCAATTTCCAGATGCTTTGGGCAGTGAGGAGTTGTACCTCTTGTGGGTCCATAATATGCCGCCCTAGGTGGATACTTCTTTTGCGCATTAGTAGTCCGCAGGAACAGAGGATGTGCATCGCTGTCTCATCTGTTTCCTGACATAACCTGCATGTCGCGTCATGTTTCATACCCATTAGAAACAGATGTCTGTTCAGTTTGCAGTGGCCAGTTAGGATCCTAGTCACTGCGCAAGTCTTTTCTCTTTTGAGTTGTAGAATCTCTTTGGAGAGCTTGCTTTTTGCTTGGTTGCTCTAGATCTATATAGGTCGCTTAGCAATAAAATACCGGAATAAAATAATACCTACTGTGGGGCGGTACGGATCCCTCGATGCGCGAGTCTGACTCGCACTTGACCCATTTTTTTGTCACGTGACTTTTTTGGCAGTCACGCCGGCGCACACGCCAAATGTTGCTCGAACCTTGGCACTGGCTTGCAGGCTTTGATTCTTCAATAACTTCAACTGCAACGTGGAATAAAACAGATCTCTTTAGGCCTTGCTGTTAAAATGAGAAATAGCACGATAATAACGACAGATCTGTGGGGGTCCAAATGTGGGGGATGGTATGGTGCTATTCAATTACTTTGTAATTGTAACTACATACAGTCATTCCTATACCACTTTGGACTCATCAATCAATCATAAGAGTCTTCTTATTATTTTATTTACAGTGACACTTTGACATAGTCCAAAGTGGTATAGGAATTAAATTCCTGGACTGTACATACATACAGTCAAAGACTTAAGGTTCCCACCTTAGGTCCAAAGTTAATGTGACGTTCTACAACAATAAGGTTGATAAGGTTGGTTGGTTTCCTGTTATAGTGGCCGGCCGTTAAGACGTCAATCCTGACAGCTTTCATCGCAGCACAATTTATAACCTATTCTTGGGTTTGAGGTTATACTTTGTACTGGAATGACAGGTGCCAGGATTGCATTCTTATCGGCGGGGCACTATAGTTACAAATGAATTGGCATCTTTAAAGACAATGACATTGACGACTTTAAGAATATTTTTGTTGAAATGGGTCACAAATTAACGTTTCGTAACCATAGATGAACTCGACTCCATTACCAAGCTAGGCAGAGAAGGGAACGACACGGGATAAAAGAGTAAAAGCATTTTTTTAATTAATAATTTATATCTACTTCCATATCATAACTTCCTTACAACATGTTCAGAAACGATAAGCCAATGGCCAAAGTAAGTATATTCAGAAATCTGTATCTCTGGTAGTATTTTAATGTTAACATTAAAGTATTGCATGTCATTAAAGTATCGGTTGCATCGTAATGTTCACATTACAATATCGGTGATCGATACTTTAATGTTTTTTCCCTCAAGGTTTTATTTTACCACTTTGTCGGCGTGACTTATACGAGATGTATATTCATGCCAAATTACAGCTTTCTAGAACAAAGAGTTTCCGAGTGATGCTGCGGACGGACGGACGGACATCATCTTACAAAACAGAGTATACCTACGTAACTAATGTTTATGATATCCTGAAAAAAATATTGTTTCAGCAGAAAAAAGCGTTCATTGAAAAAATGAAACTGATGAAATGATACAATCGATCAAGTGAAATTCAATAAAATGATGGGCTACCCATACACACACATACACACATACCTACACGGATACAAACATTAAACTTGAAAAAGAGGGGTAAAAAAGAATCCAATCACGTGACGTGTTTCTCGGAAGAAAATACCAACCGAAGTATTTTATTATATCACGCCTCAACTCAGGCACGTTGAGTAATTAAATATTTCATTTTACGACCTAGAATACCTCAGAATTTTATTACGTTTGAATGTTAAATTGTATTTGAATCTAGCTTTTACCCGCGACTTCATCCGCGTAGATTTAGATTATCATTATTCCCTTGATTCTTATATTTTCCGGGATGAAAACACATAGGCTACATGTGTTAATCTAGGGTATGAGCTACCTCCAATTCCAATTTCATCAAAATTCTTCCAGCTGTTGCAGCGTGAAACAGTAACAAACTAACATACACAGTCACACAAAATTTTGCATTTATAATATTAGTAAGATTGTCTAGGAGCATGAGTTGTGGAGAAATTTTGAATACTTTTCATTTGCGATTGTACTTTTTTGCACAATTACCATATATGTACTAAGGAGCTTTATTCTACGCGATAAAACCATATTGCTTCGACATGTTACGTAGACGCAAACTGACCAGTTCCAGGGTGTAAAAGAGACAGATGTAGGAGTGATCGGATTAGACGAATGACCGATGATTGAGATGATTGAACAAACGGATTAGAAAGGATGAGAACGATGGGTGAGTGAGGGAGATACATGACGACTACGAGAGCTTGATTAACTTTTAAAATTACTTTTCTTTGCTGTAAAACCTAGTAACCCTTAAAATAAACTCAGTGAACGATTGTATGGTTTTATTTCTGAAACTCAGAAGCTACTTGTACGTTTATACGAGTCATATACCTTTCACTAACTGCATCATTTCAATAGCTTCACTATTCAATAGCTGACTTCTCTGGTTCAAACTAACATGACAAACAAACACGTGGAATTGGAAAAAACCTTTAAATGCCAAAGGACAAAGCCCTTCGCTTTCTAATGGTGTCAGCGCAATCGATGGCCCTTTTTCGCCTCGTGGGCGTCCTACGTTCCGCAGTACCCACAGGGTCCGTTTCCATGTGACGTGGGCACATGAGGACGCTGAAAGGTTTAAGGGCCGTTGTACAGAGGCTGTGTTGGCAACGACAGATTTTTTAATGAGTATAAGTGAAATTAACAAATGTATTTTTCTATTTTTCATTCTTATCATAAGTAAACCGCTTTTTTTTAAATAATTTTATGTTTTTACCTATCACGGAACTACGTAATGCGTAATGTCGCAGTTGAAATGCGCTCTTTGCGTAGTATGTGTGGTGTGAAACTGATTGATAGAGTAAGGAATGAAAAGGTCAGAGAGAAATGTGGACTAAAAGAAGATGTAGTGACTAAGATTGAAAAGGGCATGCTTCGATGGTTCGGTCATTTAGAAAGGATGGATGAAAGAAGATTGACGAAAGAGATATACAGAGCGAAAGTGAGTGGAAGGGTCGGAAGAGGCCGCCCTAGGCGTACTTTTTCGAATCAAATCGGAGAAATACTGGAAAAGGGCCGAATCTTAAGTACCCGAAACCGACGTGCGTGCATGACTATGAATGTGGAAGAAGCGAAAGACATTTGTCAGGATCGTAGCAGGTGGAAAGAAGTCGTCTCTGCCTACCCCTCTGGGAAACAGGCGTGATTTTATGTATGTATGTATGTATGGAACTACGTAAGTCCCGGAACTTTGGAAGGCATGCATGTAGCCAAAGCCAACACGCAGAGGCCCTTTAGGCTGGGTTTTAGAACAATCCATTAGATCAAATTTCGGTCTGGAATATTAAAACTTGTATGAAGTTACTAGATCTGACATATTTACTAACTTTTAGGGCTTTTATAAAACCGGCAATAAGACAACTTTATTTTGGTAAAGTAATGGGAGACCAACTTTGTAATTTTGCAAACTTTATTACAGGCATACGTTAAAGTTCTTTACGAATAACTTTGAATATAGGTCTGTTAGTATATTTCTTGAAAATTAAATGGTTCTTTAAGTAGTATGGAAAATGTAAATTATAGGCTAGGCAGCCTCATCTACTCCACAATAGTTCAAACAGAAATTGTAAGCTGAATTCAAAACAGGTCGTCACTAAATTATGACAACCTTAAACCTGTAGGTACTTTTTTTGTGAGATTCATAAAAGGCAAACGAGGGCGCGGGCGACATTGTTTGCATTGTTGTGTTCCGGTTTGGGGATAAGACAGCCGGTGTAATGACTAGCATAGAGGCATTCCATCTTAGTCCTCAGGGTTGGCAACGCATTTGCAGTCTTGTGAATGTGAATGTCTATGGGTCACAGTTTCCACTCATCATCAGGTGGCCTGTGTGCTTGTTTGCCTTCTCTATGCCATAAAAAAAATCTGACACCCATAAGACACTTGCATTCCTAAAACCACAAACGTGTTGCCAACCCCAAGGACTTAGATGGAATGCTTCAATACTAGTAATTTCACCGGGTGACTGAAATTTTTCAACCTAGTATTCGCCACATATTATTTAGCGTATTAAACTTGATTTAAAAAAAAATTCGTCGAATAAACAGCCCGGTGCAAATTGTCTCCTATTCGGATGTTAGACCATAATTACGAACGAACATAAGTCACCAAAGTGCCAAAAAAATAGCACAAATAGTAGTTTTCACCACCGATTTCCCAATCCTTCGCCCCGCCCTTGCCTCCCCGCTAAGGGCATCGACCCCAAGGTCAGCTGATCGATGTCGTCATCGCAAGGCTTGGGCTGCCGTATGATTAAAAGTAGCCCCATAACCTAGATACATAAGTTTATAGGAATTTGGGGTTATAGAGTTTTTACCTTATAAAGGTTTTTTATGGTGATGTTTGATGTACAATTTCAATTGTTAAAGAATAGGAAAGCTTAGTTTTACGATATTGTTTTGTTGAGAATTTTATAGCATCAATAGTACATGGTTGCCTAGGCGCGGAAAGTAAGGGTTTTCCTGACGAGGTGGTTAGCACCAGCTAGAAATACGAGTCAGGAAATCCTCGTTTCCGCCAAGGCATACATAATGCGTTTCTCAAACATGTGAGGAATAATACAAATATATTTTAAAAAAGCAAGTAATTTAATTATGCAGAATGAACGAATGTTACCGACTGTCAATTGTTTTTAAATACTACCCATAGAAATTGGAATGCAAATTCAAAAAGAAACACACGCACTGTGCTAAAAAAGCGAGCAGTTACCTTGGCTGTTTGGAATTTTTGTCTTGGTCCTTTTGATTTTGTATGCAAATTGACAGCATCTTTAAGAAAAATATAGACATGGACGGAAAGTGTTTTCATATGGTTTTTTTACTCCTAGGAGTAAAATGAGGCTCTTTCCGTCCTTGTCTTTCAATCGGAAAACCGTTTGAGAAAAATCCATTCTGGGCCTCTGTATAACTGGATAAATGTCATATCTTATTGTCTTCGTTACGGTCGCTCTTATTTGCTTGACAGTAACAGCGGCCGAGTTAAGTTGAATATGGTAATATGTCAAAAGCAATAAGGTTTTACCGAGTAGAATAGAACTGTAGTAGGTACAGTCTGTCTTGTACCTAAGTACTTGTACAATTTTGTACCTTATTGCATTTTTTTTTCAGATTTGTGTTGCAGTTAAAGTGATAAAGAACTAAAGTGTGCAGCTTTTTATAAGGTTAACTCTTGTACTATGGTAAAATATATCCCCTTGGCCTCTATTCTATGATGTTTGTCGATATTGCTTTTCACGTATTATCGTTTTATTTTTAATTCCACTGCCATTACTGTCAAGTAAGAGCCCTTTAATCTGCTTTTGTCCGTGGTCTCACTGCGTAGTCCAACTGCGTGACCAATGATTTCTATTTGAATATCAAATTAACAGGGTCGACGGAGTTCCGCTCGCGCGGAGCTCCTATTTCTGGCCTTTATGGCCCTCCGGGCCAGCTTCAGAGCTGACACAACCTAAACCTACCTGATAAATATTAATTTTATGATACTTATCTTGGTCAGTAGGGGCTACGTAGTAGGACCACAGACAAAAAAGGGTTTTGATAACTCTTATTTACTTGACAGTAATGGCCCAGTTAAAAACAATACTCTAACAGGTCAAATACGATTTATATTTCACCGCCTAGAATAGAAGAGCTGCTTAAATTATTAAAAGCCTTAATTTCAAATGCAGTTTCAACTTTTTAATCAGCCAGCCTTTCCAAGTGCTACGTGTCTACGAGTGCTACGAGTGCTACGTAGAGGCTACGTTTGACGCAGAGCCCCGTTGCCAACTAGGAAAAGCTCGTTTCTTTTTAATCTTGTTAAAATACGTTGTTAATGGAAGCTCGTGGAAAAATGGAAGGAAAATGAAAAAGCAACATTACAGTGTGAACGTGTTTCCTAGTGCATAAAACTTATTTAGGCCGGATTCGACCAAACTGGAGTAAGGTTTTACTCGAGAGTAAACCATTGTTTAATCTGGAGTAAGTTGATTTTGCATTTTACCAAATCACAATCTCAGAATAAGGTACTACACGCAGGTAAATATTTACACGGCCGATTTTGGTGGAGTAAAGGAACAAGCTGAGAGTAAGCTATTGTTGTCAAAGTCACTTGTCAAATGATAAACAAATTGTCAATATGATATGACATTTCTCCAACTGTATTTACATACAAAATTAAATGGTTACTTCGTTTAAAGTAAGGCCAGAAGAAACAATATGACACTATTCCTTGTCGGTTTATACATTCGTTCATCATTCACTCTTACTCCACAAATCAATAATAACGAGTTTAGCTTACTCCTCGAGTTCGTTGGAAAAACCGTAATCCTAGTTAATCAGGAGTAAATTCCAAGAGTAAAATTATTCCCGTAATAGTTAGACTAGTGTAATTACGTGTTTGGTCGAATCCAGCCTTAATTTCTTACTTTTATGTAAAATAATAGAGTAAGTTTGAAAGAAAATTAGAAAGACCGTCTAAAGATAAAAAATAAGTAAACATTTATTACCAAACCATGTTTTTTTTGATATATTGACTGTGTTTTGTATTTATTTTTTAGTTTTGTACAATAAAGATAACATAAAAATTCACACAAATTGAACTAGTCCCAAAGTAAACTCTAGTCTTGACTTGCAAAAGATTCAACCGAGGATCCGCAAGGAAAGATTCTGTATTTTATTGAAAAAAATCAGGGGCGTTTGAATGATACATGAATTTTACAAGTAATTTTCAACGCATATACACTTAATTTCTCTTTAAAAAACTTCAAGCTATTGCACCTGATGTCAAATAGAAACCCAGAAACGATAATAAAAACGTTTAGCATTAGAAGGCACACGAGCACACAGGCCACCTGATGGTAAGTGGCATCTAAGACACACAGACATTTGTAATTCTCATAGCTATAATCATAAGGTTGCAAATGCTTTGCCACCCCTAAGGACTGAGATGGAATGCCTAGATCGCCACACCGCAACACAGCATTGTGAACAGTGCTGCTTGGCAGTAGGTTAAAGGATAAGATATGAACTAAACTTAACTAAAAATATCACTAAACCACTAACCAATTCACAAATAGCACGTACCGTCAGCGAAATATACGCATCGTCCGAATTTCCATCAAACGTCACCCAATATCGGAAAGCCATTTGGGGCCATTCTCGGCCATTCTCCGCCATTTGCGGCCATAACGCGGAGAAACGGCTCTAATGAATTATCACCGAGGAGAGAATTCCCAAATCGTTAACGAATATTTAATAGCTGAGTACAAGGTCAAGTGTGTTGAGAGAACAAATCATTTTAAAATTCGAATTATATTTCCTTCGGGTGCGTATGCATCTGACTATTTATTTATTTTTCCTAGCCTGTTTTGTGTCCCACTGCTGGGCAAATGCCTCCCCTCGTTTTCGCCATTCGTCTCTATCCAGAGCGCACTCCTGCCAATCCCGCGCAAACGACTCAAGGTCATCTCGCCATCTCCTTCTGGGTCTACCTCTGCTACGATATCCATCGCGTGGAAGCCAATGGGTGCATCTGACTTGCGAGTGCTAAAAAGGTTTTACTCATTATTATTAGATATTCCTTACAAATAATTAGAGCCGAGATTCTATTTCGACGCGCTGGCCTAGTTGGTAGTGACCCTGCCTACGAAGCTAGCGGTCCTGGGTTCAAATCCCGGTAAGGGCAGATATTTGTGTGATGAGCGCGAATATTTGTTCCTGAGTCATGGATGTTTTCTATGTATTTAAGTATACATTTCTCTATATAAGTATTTATATCGTTGTCTAGTACCCATAGTACAAGCCAGAGCTTAGTTTGGGACCAGATGGTGTAACATTGTCCCCTGATATTTATTTATTTTTATTTATTTTATGCGGTAAAAACCATATCGTCTTTGACATGCTATCGTATTGTCAACGTTTTGATAGCTCTTATTCCCTTGACAGTAATGGCGGCCGAGATAAAGACAATGCGACAACATTATATTCTCAACAGACAATATATTCTCAACAGTTTACCTGAAGACATGCGTCTCGAGCAAAATAAACGTATATTTAAGAGAAAACTAAAGAATCATTTATTAGATACGCTGCCATAGAATTATAACTGGTACACTATTGTGTCAAACTAAGCATTGTATAATACTAAGATTATAGTACTGTAATGTTCTTAAAGTATTCCAGCAGACAAACGGTCCCAAAACAGTTTTGCAGGGCTTTTGTTTATTTGTAATTTTTGTTGTTGGTTTAATAAATAAATAATGTCATGCCAAAAGCAATAAGGTTTTCCCTAGTAGAATATTGCCTCAGGTTACGAGCTAGCTCTAAATAACGCTCGCCCTAATTAACTGTATAACTGAAGTATACTCCATTCTTATGTGAGAACCCTTTTAATTACCT
Source organism: Acleris sparsana (assembly GCA_923062465.1). Taxonomy (NCBI): domain Eukaryota; kingdom Metazoa; phylum Arthropoda; class Insecta; order Lepidoptera; family Tortricidae; genus Acleris; species Acleris sparsana. Next base: position 1,610,435 of record OV281302.1, on the reverse strand, counting down.
CTTAATTAATTTACTATTTATAAAATTGCAATTAGCTCCAGCTTGTGTAAATAATTCTTACGTAAAACGCTATATGAGATACAATGGCGGTTATTTACACGGGAAATAGTGGCGTAATGGAATCTTACAGCTCTTTATGAGACTTGAAGAGGCAGTCAGTCCTATCCTTTCCAACAGCAGTGTAGAAACTAGAGAGTAAAAGAGATAACGTGGAGTATCATTTTAATATTATAACGATATTGTTGCTTGTCTGTTGGTTTTTTACACGGTGTTTTATGATAAATGTGCCCAGGAACTTCATGACCTCATCCACCCTCCACTTTCTGCCATTGGTCGTCCAGACTCCGGGAGCGCTTCCATCTGCATGAAGTCGAATTTCCAAGGCAGCGGTTTGCGGCGTCATTTTTTATTGCCAAAAAGTGGGTTGCTCTCCCTGGGTCTGTATTCCCGGAATCGTATAAACTTTATGTTTTTAAAGAGAGGCTTTTTTCTCGACCTTGTCTTCACTTAACATGAAGTGACAATGAGGTGAAATGCAAAGACATTTTAGACTTAAAAAAAGAAGCCGGGAGTCCACTGTTACGTACGGTAGAGCTACACGCGTGGGTATAAATTTGCTGCGCTACAGTGGAGTTCCAGCGTAAATGTTTGAAAAAACATGTATTTTTTGAATTGCAAAACGACATATTATGTGTATAAGATACAAAACTCTTGGGAATGTTATTAGAGATGTCAGATCTTTTGTCAATAACAGGATCTCGACAGTTTTAGCTGTAGTGTCAGATTGACTTTGTACCTAAGGTGGGTCACAATTGTACATTACACACACATTAAACGACTGTACATTATACTTATTTAACACTTTAACTATCCTACGTACGTATATTTCTTTATTCGTTTTGATTGTGTTAAGACCTCTTCACGACTATTGTATAAACCTAGTAAACCTATTCCTACACTAAAGGTAAACAAAATGGCGACCTAAAACTGGAAACTAATTCCAATTGTCCGGCCCCACGTTAATGTGCTGCCCGCATTCATTTAGTCCGGAATAGGTTCGAGTCGCATTCCTTACCAGGTTATTAGGTAACTACGTAACTTATGCCTACATTTTTAGGAAATTTTGGGAACCTTGTGGGTACTTTGAACAGACGGAGTGAGATCTTATAATCATATCAGGGATATTTTGTCTTTGTAAGCTAATGGGTGGATTTAAATGCGTTTTTGTGTTTGTTTAGGAAGGACACTTTTTTTTTTATTTAGAGCAACGAGACCCATATACAAGTACATAACAATATTATAATAAGACGTAAAAAAATGTGCATGAATTAATAAATTCTGTTTAGTAAGTGACTTAATATTTTATGTCCGTGATGGATAAACTGTTGGTTATAATAATTTTAATTGTTAACATTTTTCTATTCTATTCTATTCCAGAACAAATACCGTGACAGAAAAGCGTGGATCGTTTTGCCTCGCTGCGGGTAGGTTGCCCTGAAACCGGCAAACACGATACGATGTTTTTTTGTTTTTTCTTAGCCTTGTTTGATGGGAGTTTATCTCACGCCTAGAGCTTGGGACTACGTGAATTTTTGTAACTATATAAACATTGAACTACTAAATTAATATGGCTTACGATTATGATATAACATTACGTCCGTTCTACTTTTAGTAATATCACTAAACAGCGTGAGAGTATTTGTATAACCGCGTGAAGTTAGCGGGTTTTAAGGGCAGAGTTCACGGTGATATAGGATTTTCGAAGATGCCGTGTGGGGCCAGGAAAACTACTTTTATGTTTCCTATATTTTTTATAGAATGAAATGTTTGGTATTTAAATCGCTTTCCATTATATATATATCTGAAAGCGAAATGTTGGTTGCAAGTGGTCCAGCCTCAAACTCAGACTGGTCTGGGCGTTCGTTATTTTTATCCAAAATGAATAGGACTGACGTAATCTTTCAGATGGTAGCGTCAAGCACCTACGTCAATTTCATACATTTTGTCAGTTTTCGAAAATCGTTTACGTTAGCGTTTAGCTACTCCTAGCCTCACTGTATCCTTTCCACACGAGTTCAACTCGCATCTTCTGGTTTTTAGGACGCCACCTATGATAAAGTCGGTAGTATCGCTGTTGCCTGACACAATTGCAATTGCGATCGAGTTCAAAGTGCGACGATGGTTTTGTGTGCAGACTCGCCTTTGGATCTTTATAACCTTAACGCCTATGGGTCTGTTTTTTTGTATATATTAAACGTGGTCATATTTTCTTGAGACTGTAAAATGTGAAATACGATTAGAAACAAAATGCTCGATAGTTCTATTTTCAAAAATGACACCTTTTTTGCACGCTTTTGGTTGAAACTTCGAAACCCTACGATCTTTAACGATGATTTTTGATTCAACAGTTGAGTATTTATAATTCCTTAACTTTGGTTTTTTTAAAGCAAACAGCAATTAATTGAATTAGGCGCTGCCGTTAACATGCGCATCAACTATCCCCATCTCACGTTCTTTGGAAGGAAGCACATAAAGCCATTCCTTTTCATTCTTATGTGGGTGTGGCAGTATATGTGGCCTGTTGAAGTCCATTATTATCCCCGCTACTTGCGTGGCCTTCTGCAATATTCGGGACGGCGGCGCGTCACGCGATGCTCGAATAAACCGGAGCCCGACGATATATTTGTGTTATTAGGTGCTTCTAGCTGATGCTAGCGCAGAGTTTAGCGTGAAACACCGCGCTTACTGCTCAAACTACGATACAAGAGCAATTTAAAAGGATTTTAATGTACGAGAACATTGTCATGACACTCGGCATATACTTAGTTACCATCCGTTGCTTAATCTTATTAGCGTTTCTATTCGTTCCGTTTTTAAACCAATCGCGTCACTGGTAGATCACGTGACTTTGCGTATCACGTCATCTACCAGTGACGCGATTGGTTTAAAAACGAAACGAATAGAAACGCTAGTTATTGTACGCGTTAAAACCACATTGGCTTTGACTTATTAACGTATTGTTTTGACTCGGCCGCCATTACTGTCAAGTAATAGTACATTACTACAGAGGCCGGGACAAAAGGGGTTGCCGGCCGAAGTTATATAGACGGCCGAGCGAAGCAAGGCCGGATATAGGTCTGAGGCGGGCAACCCCATATTTCCCGCCGAAGTATGTATAGTGCTTATCAAACATAATTCATTAAAATAATTAAAACAAAAATTACAATGTCAAATAGGTACTAGGAGTGCATAAACATTAAAAGTAACCTACAGTGCTCAGTACGCGCGCCCGCCAGCCCGCTGGTGGCGCGCGCGGGGCTCGCCGCATCGTGCTAACCTCCGAATTACCTCTGCGCTCCTGGTACTTCAAATAAACATGCAAACGCTTTGTTGGATGCACGGCTTAGTAAATTAAAAAAAAACAGCTATTTAGCCTTTTCATAAACACAGCCACCATGGCCAAATTAAAATTTAAAAAAAAATTACTTCCCGGCCTAGGCCTTCAATTTCGTATGAAATTCCTTTACAGTTCTCTCGAGTTTTTCCGTCGGAAACGTGGCACTTTGAAGCCTAAAATAACTAACATAACGCCGACATTACATAGCATGTTTGAAATAAGTGTTATCGTGACGTTGGCAATACGATAGATAACCTGTAAAAGACCACAAGGTTTTAATTACCCTGTAGAATAGGAACACGGTAAAAACAATATCATTTTTGACATGCTATCGTATTGTCAACGTTTTGACAGCTGTTATTTCCTTGACAGTAATGGCGGCCGAGATAACAAGAAACAATACCACAACAGGTCAAATACGATTTTGATTTTAACGCCTAGAATAGAGGCGCAGGATCATTACCCTAAACTACATTTTGGTTCTATTAATGTAACTAAGTAGTCTGTTTGTTGGTTTGTTTTCAGTGGTTATAATGAGTGACGAGTGGGGATTGCCTACGAAACTAGCGGGACCGGGTTCCATGATCGATATTGGCAAATAGTCGTGTGACGAGCGCTAGTATTAATTGTTCTGATCTTAGACATCTGTGCTAATAGGTATTTTATTGTGTACCTTTATAGGTAGGTACCCACGGCGCAAGTCCTGATATTAGTTTAGGAGTAGGTCAATTTGTGTTAGTTCATCATCATCATCATCATTATCAGCCGCAAGACGTCCACTGCTGGACAAAGGCCTTCCCCAAGGTTTTCCACAACGATCGGTCCTCTGCTGCTGTCATTCAGCGGTTTCCCGCGAGTCCCGCGACCTTTATCAGATCGTCAGTCCACCTTGTGGAAGGTCTGCCAACACTTCGTCTCCCGGTTCGCGGTCGCCACTATAGAACCTTTCCGCTCCAACGGCCATCAGTTCTACGAGCAATGTGCCCCGCCCCTGCCACTTAAGGTTTGCAATCCGGTGAGCTATATCGGTTACTTTAGTTCTCCTGCGAATCTCCTCATTCCTGATTCGATCTCGCAAGGAGACACCCAGCTCTTTCCATCGCCCTTTGAGTGACCTTGTGTTAGTTGTGCGATGGTAATGTATTTTTATTTAGTAAAATTGTTGTGCCCTTGCAGGGTATCACATAGAAATCTATTTTGTTTTCCACCTTATATTTTTAATGTCATATGCAATACAGATTTTGACAATTAAAAATAAGGTTTCAGTATTCAGTACCTCCAATATGGAACTCGAAAAGTAACCTACTATACCCAATGCGTCTCACTCCACCGTGACATACACTTGCTTGTTTATTTCTCGCCCTATATGTAAATAGTCTTTACCATAAACACTGCCTCCTCAGGAAAGAGGGGAGAGGGGATACGGAGAGGTTACGTCCGTGGAATGCAAAGTATCCCCCAAATATACTGTTGGTTTCTTATTAAGGCTTGTTGTTTACATTAAATATTTATTGGGATACTAATAAAAGTGAAAGAAATGAAATGATCTTGTTATACTTATGCTTTTTGTGTGCAGTAAAGGTCTTTACAATAACCCGGCACCTCCATTAAGTATTTAGTAAGCTGTAACTAATTTTTTTTTTTTTAATTTTTTTTTATGGCGTGATGAAGTCTGACGAGCACACAGGCCACCTGATGGTAAGTAGAAACTGTGACCCATAGACATTCGCATTCACAAGACTGCAAGCCTAAGACTGCAAATGCGCTGCCAACCCTGAGGACTAAGATGGAATGCCTCTATGCTAGTCATTACACCGGCTGACTTATCCCCAAACCGGAACACAACAATTATGAGGATGTTGTTTTTGTAGTAGTTAATAGACGCACACATGTTTAAAAGTGGCGACACCGGGTCTTGTACGAATTTGCGTTCATGATATATCTCCCTTGTTTCTGTGATCTGTGATCCCCACTCATCACTCATCATATCCACTGAAAACAGACTAACAAACAGACTACTTTCATTAATAGAACCAAATTGTAGAGTATATTTTTGACGACGCGCTGGCCTAGTTGGTAGTGACCCTGCCTACGAAGGTAGCGGTCCTGGGTTCAAATCCCGGTAAGGGCAGATGTTTGTGTGATGAGCGCCAATATTTGTTCCTGAGTCATGGATGTTTTCTATGTATTTAAGTATATATTTCTCTATATAAGTATTTATATTGTTGTCTAGTACCCATAGTACAAGCCTAGAGCTTAGTTTGGGACTAGGTCAATTGGTGTGACATTGTCCCCTGATATTTATTATTATTTTTATTGTTACAATCATGGAGGGTAATGATCTTGCGCCTCTATTCTGTTATGGTATTGTTTTTGACGTCAGCCGCCATTACTGTGAAGTAAATAAGAGCTATCAAAACATTACCAATACGATAACAGGTCAAAGACGATGGTTTTTACCGCCTAGGATCTCGCCCAAAGCCTCTTTTCTACGTCATCATCATCATCATCATCAGCCCGGGGGCGTCCACTGCTGGACAAAGGCCGCCCCCAAAGAGCGCCACAAGTCACGGTCTTGAGCCGCTCGCATCCAGCGGCTCCCCGCGATCCTAACCAGGTCGTCAGACCACCGGGTGGGAGGCCGTCCAACACTCCGTCCACCGGTGCGGGGCCGTCACTCGACAACTTTTCTTCCCCAACTTTTCTACGTCGCCAAACAAAATTGCTTTTGCCCTGTTATCGAATTGTCAACTGTTTGATAGCTTATTTACTTGGCGGCGGAGTTAGAAATCCCATAACAGGGTCTCTAAACACGGTGTCAACGTTATGATATCTTTTTAAGGTTCCGTAGCCAAATGGCAAAAAACGGAACCCTTATAGATTCGTCATGTCTGTCCGTCCGTCTGTCCGTCCGTATGTCACAGCCACTTTATTCCGTAACTATAAGAGCTATACTATGGAAACTTTGTAAGTAGATGTATTCGGTGAACCGCATTAAGATTTTCATACAAAAATAGAAAAAAAACAATAACTTTTTAACTTAGAACTGAAACTCAATTATTATTTTTTCATAATACCTACCCATACGTGTGGGGTATCTTTGGATAGGTCTTTAAAAATGATATTGAGGTTTCTAATAAAAAAAAATTCTAAACTGAATAGTTTGCGCGAGAGACGCTTCCAAAGTGGAAAAATGTGTGTCCCCCCCCCTCGTAACTTCTAAAATAAGGGAATGATAAATGTAAAAATAATATATGATGTACATTACCATGCAAACTTCCACCGAAAATTGGTTTGAACGAGATCTAATAATAAGTTTTTTTTAATACGTTATAAATCGTAAACCGCATTTTACCTTTCATTCAATCAACTCCAATATAATAAAGAATAAAGAAAAAAGAAAAACATTTATTTAGATGTATAGCGGTACGGAAACCTACGTGCGCGAGTCCGACTCGCACTTGGCCGGTTTTTTTTATTTTATTCAATCCCAATCATAATCGGCTTCAAAGAGGAACAATTGTTTTTATTTTTTGTAAGCAGACAAGCCTTCGATTTTTATAATGAAAACATTTGCGATTGCGATTGCGTTGGACAATAGCCTCTCTGGTCAAGTGGATTTTACCGCCTAGAATAGTGGCGCTGGGTTGTTGTCAATATGTTTACTGTACAAGAGCTTCAGAAAAGATTCAGTAATCACAAAGAATCAAATATATCCTGACAAATTCAGCCTCTGTACTAAAAGAACTTCTTGCTTAAGGTAAAAAAAGACTGTCGTTCTAACCATGATGTAGGGGCCGTTTGATTAGGAGCGGAAAGATACGAGTCGTACGTGACGTACGACCTTAATACACTTGAGAACAAAGAAAACGGGTCACTGTGCATGTAAAACAGGAAGAAGAGTGACCCGTTTGTAATGTTGTTGAGATAAGTTATAGTTTCCAGAAAAGGACTTTATGGCCATCAAATTTCACATTGATTGAAGCGTTTATCTGCGAAGTCTGAAGATGGAATACGACATTTATACGACAAGGACTTCTTTGAACACTGAGTGGAATACCTAACGGGCTAATTTTTAGGGCTCCGTACCCAAAAGGTACCAACGGGTTTCAATTGCTAAGCCTCCGCTGTCCGTTTGTCTGTCAGCGGGCTATATCTCATGATCCGTAGTGGACAGTTGAAATTTTCAATCCTTGTTTTAAGTTTAAGAATAGTACGGAACCCTTCGTGTGCGAGTTCAGTTCGCACTTGGCCGATTTTTTTCACATTTATCGTTGTATTATGTAGAAGGGCAGAAGCTGTTGTTTGTAAATAAAACAATCTCCCGTATGTAATAGTACATTGTGCATCAAGGGTAGTATGAAGGGAATTACTAACGAGAGTGTTAGAAGCCCGACGCCGAAGGCGGAGGGCTTTTAATGACTCGAGTTAGTAATCCCCTTACTGCCTGTGATACACACAATGGTTTTCATCACATTTGCGAGGAAAAACACTTTAACTTTGCAAAATATAAAGAAATAACTTTTGACGAACGGGAACGTAAATGGAAAATATATTTTTTTTGTGACCTCTACTACAGATAATAACTGCGTTTAGTTTCGACCTGGATTCGAGCCAGATTTAGCCAATTTGATAAAAATGTATAATTACTAAAATTAATGATAAATGTTGATATAAACTTGAAATTGGTATAAAAATAATGAAGTTTAATGAAGCGTATAGGTTTTGTTTAATGTAAGTTAGTCTATAGCTAATTTTTAAAGATGAAATTAGAAACCGATTTAATTTTTGGCTGAAAATTAAACCTCCTTAGTCAGAAATGATGTACGAAAGAGTTGCAAATTTTAAAAAGAAAGTCATTACTCCCTAGGGAGTAATGACAAACTCGCCATAATTCCCGCGGGAACAATTTAGGCCATTGTCCTTCTGTATACAGGCATGGAATAACACCATTTACGAGCAAGTGTGATGAAAAAAAGTTTATGTATTTCAGTGTAAGAACATTTAAAAGATTTTAACAAGTTACCCGAGTATGAGGAAACTATCTTACAGGGATAAGTTAGCCTTCGTATTTACCTATTTTGTAAATATTGAATTGTGATTTAACCTATTTTGCAATAAAGTTTTTACATATTATAAGTCCAATGTAACCCTGACCATGGAACGGTGTCACAATGACATTATAAAACCATTTGATTGATAATTATTACAACTTGAATCATAACGTCACTGTGATGCAGTTCAGGGTTCCATTAGGCTGATAGTACATACATAAAGTACCATTAAAAAAACCAAAACCCTAAGTGAACCTTCATTCATAATTCCTCCCCCATTTGAATAAAGTGGCCGCTGCGTTGGCAAAACATCGGCTTTTAGGTCAAAAGCCTACAAATAGGTGTATTACTGAGGGATTCCAGTATTCCCACCTAGCCCAGAGGGGGGAAAGGTCTTTGACCGCAAGTTTGAGGTTTCTAGGCCACGGGATGAAACCTTGTGTTTTGTTAACAAATATGAAGTGAATACTATCCACTATTTGTAAATAATGATTTTGTTTTAAGGTTTATGTAGGGCCCGTAGCATAATCGAATAGTGAAAACTGTTTTATAATGATCATTACCATAGTAATAACTGTACTTTTATAACCATTATTGCATTGTTAGTTCTAATAAAGCTTTTGTATGCAACGGTACATAAATAGCTCTAAATATACTAGTGTTTTTCAATAGAGCACCTCGATTAACCTCGGCACTCGTACCTTTAGAGACTTCATTATATGTCAGTTGCATAATAGTAGTTTGATCACATACATTACTTTATCTACACACATATTATAAATACGCTAAACTGGTTTCAGAAGCCGGTGACATGACGACAAAAATTGCGGCAAAACAAACTTGTAACCTACTATCAAAGGTAATGCTAGTCATTGCCAACGGGTTTTAAACGCATAACACAGGCTTTATGATATGTGTAGATAAATAACTATAACTGCCTAGAATAAAGGTCAATTATACCTAAAAATCCACACCAAATAAAAACAACATGACAAAAACAGTATCATAACAATGACTTAAAAAAACAGTAACGGTACCATAATAATAAGCTACGCCGTAGCCCGTAGCACCCGTAGCGCCAAGGGCTCAGGTATCTCTAACAAATCACCGCCGGCGCATATTCCAGCGCATGATTTAGTAGTGAGGATCTAGTTTCATGTCGTCATTTAGTGATCGACACCGTACTTTATAGGGGAAGGTTGAACGAGTTTTACTCGCATGAGATTATGATTTAAGTTTTGACTCTATTAGTAATGAAATTTATGAAGTGTTATGTCCACTATGTACTCGTAGATTCAAAATTCAAAATTGAAAATATTTATTCAGTAAATTGGCGACATGAGTGCCCTTTAGCGCTTCGGACAAGATCATCATGCGGAGAAGAAGCGCAGCAAGAAACTCCAGCAGAAGGTCATTTTTTCCAATAATAAAATATAATAATACTTAAAAGTAACATTACAAGGTAATAATGTAATATATAATAAATTTAAAACTAATACAAATAAAATTATTACAAATGTAAGCTCAGTAACATTGAATTAAAAATAGTGACTAGGAAAACAACATGATTGTAATAATAAACCTCATCTCTACGATTAAAGGAATGTATCTCCAGAATCGCATTATCAAGTTATAAGTGACTATTTATATTATATATATATATAAAAATTAAATAAAAAAATAGTTATCACGTGATAATGTCACGCAAATTGATCTAGTACTTAACTAAGCTCTGTAATCTGCCTAGAAGAAACTAGGGATCCCGGTTTCGATTCCCGGTATGGGCAATATGTACATACATTATGGACATTATTTGTGTAATGAGCTAGTACTTGGTCCTGAGTCTTGGATATTTTCTATGTACATACATACATACATACATATCTTCACGCCTGTCTCACAAAGGGGTAGGCAGAGATTATGGAACGCCAGGTGCATCGGTCCAAACATACACTTCGCTTCCTCTACATTCATCAATCTTTTCATGCACGTACGTCGGTTTCGGGTGCTTTTGATTTGGCCCTTAATCAGCACATCGCGAATCTGATCACCGTACGTCCGTCTAGGACGTCCCCTACCGACATCTCCGCTCACTCTCGCTCGCCATATCTCTTTCGTAACTCTTCTGTCATCCATCCTTTCTAAATGACCAAACCATCTTAGCATACCCTTTTCGATCTTAGTCACTACATCTTCTTTCAATCCACATCGTTCTCGGACCTCGCTATTTCTTACTCTATCTATTATCCTAACTCCACACATACTTCTTAGAGCTCTTATTTCATTTATTTTCTATGTATTTAAGTATTTATTTCTCTTTATAATTTATAAGTATGTTTATCGTTGTCTGGTACCCACAGTACGAGTACAAGCCTAGAGATTAGTTCGGGACTGGGTCAGTTGACGATTGATTTCAAATTAAAATCTACGGTTGATTTGTGTATAGTTTTGCAAAATACACTTTAGTATTTCGTACATGAAGCAACTTCAATCCACATTTCCATCGCGTTCCGTTTCACGTCAACACCACCTGCGTTTTGTTATTCCATCGAACGTGTAACAATACCGTTCTGCCGCACGTCGTACGTCTTCTGAGGTAACGAAACGCAGCGTGCGCGGAATATATAAACTTGGGAATACTGAATCGATACTGATGTTTTAATGCGGAACTGAATCTTGGGCTTCATTCTACTCGGTAAAAACATATTGCTTTTGAAATGTATCGTTTTTAACTCAGCCGACATTACTGTCAAGTAAATAAGAGGTATTATAACGTTGATGATATGGTAACGTGTCAAAAGTTGTATGGGTTTACCGAGTGGAATAGAGCCCCTATATGCTTGTTTGGTGTGCTTGTGCTAAACGATAACTAGACTTTCAATACGCACACAGCATAGATGAGTTTGAAATAATGCTTCCTACATACATACATACATATCTTCACGCCTGTCTCCCAATGGGGTAGGCAGAGATTATGGAACGCCAGGTGCATCGGTCCAAACATATACACTTCGCTTCCTCTACATTCATCAATCTTTTCATGCACGTACGTCGGTTTCGGGTGCTTTTGATTCGGCCCTTAATCAGGACATCGCGAATCTGATCACCGTACGTCCGTACGTACGTAATGCTTCCTACTAAAATATTAAATTTTTATTTTATTAAATATACTTAATTAAAGTAAATTTACTATATAAGGTAAAAGCTCCTGTTATGAGCAGTGCTCCAGTTATGAACAATTCCATAAATATAAGTTACTGAGATTGATATGTTTTTAGTGTTACAATTAGATTATATGAAATTATTCTGGATTACCACTATTAGAATAAAATGTTCAGTATTGATAAGTTTTCATTAAAAATAATGTTAATTTTCATCACTGGAGCATTGTCCATAATAGGTGCTTTTACCTTAGCACATGCTGAGTTGGAAGCATATCGCAACAACAGATATAGAAACTTATGTTATTTTATTGATTTTTTCTTTCTCTCTTCGTTATTTGTGTTTGTCGATGACAATAAATAAATACATTTATTACAATACAATACAATACAATACAAAACACTTTATTGAACACTTAGCACTTAGCACTTTATTGTCATCGACAAACACAAATTTCTTCTTTTTTCTTTATTTTCGTTCTTACTAATACATTATTTTTTTAATCTGAAACTTAACCTATTAGTGTCACCGGCAGCGGGGCAGGGCTCAAGCTACCAGTGATTCGGGCTGCAGAGAGAGAAACCTCCTTACAATAGGAGTACTGCCTTCTGTAGATACGGTCAAGAACTTAAATTTGGGACCTAACCTTGGGTCCAAAGTAGATCTGACATTCTACAACAATAAGGTTGAGTTTCCTATAAGTTACAAATGATTTGGCATGAATGATATTGACGACTTCAACCTTTTTTCTTTTTAAACGAGTCACAAATTAAAGTTCATGACCGTACCTGGGCCTTGATACAGTCTCCTTGCGAAGATTGAATGATGAGTGAATTGGATGGTTGATTTGTTTGGATGATAAGTGGACTTGGAGGCCTCTAGACATCAGCAATTTCAAGACAGCAATCCTACGACAGCAAATGCGTTGCCAGCCCGAAAATTATTTAGAATTTCAAATAAAGTTTTCTTAAAATCACCGTTATTTTCAAAACATTTCGAGGAAAGTCCGAGTGGAAAACTGTGTCAGGTTCCACATTCTATTTTTAAATTAGGACGAGAACAAGCATTGTCAATTAGCAGTTTAATGTTGTTTAGAACATAAACTGAATTGCTGCACCACTAAGGTAGTACAGTCGAACTTCGAAGTATTTATGCCTCTTTTCTAGGCGGTAAAATATAAATCGTATTTGCCCAATATTGGTATTGTTTATCACTCGGGCGCCATTACTGTCAGTAAACACGAGCTATCGAAACATTCACAATACGATAACAGGTTAAAAACTATATTGTTATTACCGTGTTGAATAGTGGGTGGTTAGAATTTAGTATAGGTACCAATAGCTGCGACAAGGTACCAATAGCTGTACAAAAATACCGTGATATTGTAAACTATCTATAATTATTATGTAATGATCTAATGATGTAAACCTTTGTCTTGAAAAAAATATACCTTGCCGAGTTTCTTACGCCGGTTCTTCTCGGGGCAAAGGTTTTATTTTTCGAACCGGTGGTAATGCTTTTTGACATTCATAGGTGCATTATATTATGCCTACTTAAATTGAAGAATAAAGAACTTTGACTTTGACTTTGACTTTTCTAAAATGTACAGTTATTTAAAATTTCGACCGTATACGCATTGGTTAAACTAAACATACGACACACGTACGAAATAGGCAAACCACTTACGTATTAACATTGTACAGTTTTTTTTTTGCTAAGCATAACATGGGGACCATTTTGACAGACTAAATATTGCTAGAGTAGGCACAAAGTGTAATAATAGTGATGAGAATATTAAAATATTGTAGTATCAATTCTTGCTATAGATTTTCGAGATTGTACAACACAGTATCATCACAGAATGTCATATTATAAAAAGTAAAACACAGTAAGTTATGAGAAGAGAAATACGACCATAAAGGGCACTTTCCTACCCCTGTACTTTTATCTGTCATTTATATAGTCACATAATATAAAGAACATGCATTTTATGTCCGCAGAATAATTCGTAGAAAAGTCTATCTAGTCTATGCCCCATAACAGTTCTTGTGCTTTTTTGAGCCAAAACGACACGCCTAGCTGCCAAAGCTTACTAAACCTAGGATAAAGTATTAAGCGGGAAACACAAACCTTACAGCAAAATACATTTTTAAAACATAACAAATCAAAGAATTCAAACTTTTGTTTTAAATGTTGACATAATAATGTATATCACTGCCAAGTTAAGAAAAACTTTTTTAAATATAAAACATTACCATGTTTTAGATTTAAAACGTCAATTTAAAAAAACCAACCACAGCCTCATAAAGCCCAAATAATCAAACTTAACATGACGGACACAAGATTCGTTTTTGAACTATCGAGATTTGACGTAGGTCTTACGAGGATAGACACGTGTTTTATATTTATCATGTTTCCCGCTCGTTTGTTGTTCTACGCTTCATTCGTATTAGTAAGGTACCTATGGCGTAAAGGACCAGAATCCAGGCTGTAAATTTGTAAAAAAAAGTTAGGTATATTATTGTCGAGAAAATAATAAATATCGCGGATAGTTTAATTTTGCATTTTATTTGAAACCTAATTGTAGAAAAGTATTGTATGCAACGGTGTATAACTAGGTCAAAACACACTTCTTTTCTTTTTTGACCTCTCTTATACAACTGTTGCATAAAATACTATTTTGATATCAATACAAACCACACTACCCGTACATTAAAGAAAATATTATAACGAACTGCAAAAACATATCTTGTTCCGTTGCAAAAAAGTTGAATCCCTATTTCTTCTTTTTACACGTAACATCTTTTCCTGGAATAAAATTGTAGACTTATTTGCATGCCCTCTAGGTAAAAACTAAATTGGAAACGTCTTGACATCCTTCTTCATTTCAGCCCGTGAGTCAATAGCACGAAAGAGACAACAAGGGTTGTTAGAAATGTATGTTCCGGAGTAGCCTCTATGACGTATCCGGTTGTTAACAAAACTATTGTACACGTGATTTCACTTTAAGCGAGTGCCAGTGTTTTGTTGGGCTAAAATGTGAAATGTCTAGGCATACATTTATTCCAATTTCAAAAAACATTAATTTATCAGTTCATTATTAAAAATATGTAGATGCCATGGCGATTTTATTTTCATTATTATTAACTTTGTGAGGCCAACCATGCTACAAACAGGGAGTTTTTTTTAAAGTGAAGTGAAAGTGGAGTTTTTTGATAATGCGATTTTCAGTTCATGAAAACCTTATTCTCATTGCAACAATTTCATTAAAATTACCTTGATTATGTACTACTATTGCACGCAGGGTTCCAAATACGTTCCTTGTATGCGTCACCCTTTGATTTATAACTACATATATTTCATTTTTAGGGTTCCGTAGCCAAATGGCAAAAAACGGAACCCCTATAGATTCGTCATGTCTGTCCGTCCGTCTGTCCGTCCGTATGTCATAGCCACTTTATTCCGTAACTATAAGAGCTATACAATGGAAACTTTGTAAGTAGATGTATTCGGTGAACCGCATTAAGATTTTCATACAAAAATAGAAAACAAACAATAAATTTTTGGGGTTCCCCATACTTAGAAATGAAACTCAATTAGTATTTTTTCATCAAACCCATACGTGTGGGGTATCTATGGATAGGTCTTCAAAAATGATATTGAGGTTTCTAATTATTATTTTTTCTAAACTGTATAGGTTGCGCGAGAGACGCTTCCAAAGTGGAAAAATGTGTGTCCCCCCCCCGTAACTTCTAAAATAAGGGAATGATAAATGTAAAAATAATATATGATGTACATTACCATCCAAACTTCCACCGAAAATTGGTTTGAACGAGATCTAATAATAAGTTTTTTTTAATACGTTTAAATCCTAAACCGCATTTTACCTTTCATTCAATCAACTCCAATATAATAAAGAATAAAGAAAAACATTGATTTAGATGTATAGTGGTACGGAACCCTACGTGCGCGAGTCCGACTCGCACTTGGCCGGTTTTTTATAATTATTATAGCGGCCATAGTAAGTAATAGATACTATGTGACAATTTGTGATAGAAGGACGAAGAACAGAGTCTTAGTAATAGGGTCCCGTTAGTACCCTTTGGGTATGAACACCTAAAAATGAAAATGTACTAAGCTACTACTCTGTCAAGTATTGCAATTAAGTAACCTACACAAACAAAATCTGCACGGAGAAGATAAACTAATAGGCGACCTAAGTAGAATCTGAGGATAAACTGTCGCATCATTCTAGCTTAAGCCTTCACGAAAGTTCACTTCAACAATATCTCTAGCCTTTAGTCAAGGTTTAGGCGTCTCGGGACTGCTTAGCTAAGAATAGTCGGGTTGCCATACTACTGGACCAGATGTAGGTACTTAAATGCGTTTCTTCCCTTCAAGCAAAAGATTATTGGTTTTGTAATTATAGTTCAAATAAGAATATTTGCTGATGGCGGTTAATTAAAAAATATGTGTTTGGAAATCCTTTAGATATTGAATTAGAGAGTTTACATTTTTCATGATATTCTTTAAGGGTATACATATTATTATTATTATTTTTATTTTTTTTTATTTATTGTAAAGGGAAACATACAGCAGATATAATACAACTAAATTAACAAATGTCCTTAATTCATTAGCCAAAATAGTTTCCACCTATAGTTAATACATTAATTTTGCTCAAAGAGTTAACATTATTATAATGAGTAAATATAATTAAGTAGAAAACATAAACTAAAACTACAACTTAAAACTAAATTTTGAATTTTGAGATATAAATTAGGAAAGTAAATTAGTAATCCAATAGTGAAAGAAACAAACAGTACCAATATACTTTAAAGTTTACAAATTATTCAATTATTTAATTATTTACCTTCTTAATTGCAGAAACAAATTGATGATACTTAAGTCCGAATAGGTCAATATGAGAATATTTCTTATTATAAGTATTGCATGCTCTCACGAGGTATCCATTCTTCACATATTTTTTATGGCTGAACGATGTAGAGAACAACTCTGTGGACCGAGTACGGAAGTTAGAACATCTAAATGATACTTTACTCAAGAGATTTTGAGAGTCAATCATATTGTTTAATAATTTAAATAGAAACGTCACATCCCTCTTCTCTCTTCGCATCTGAAGACTTTCAACGTTTTCTGGAATGAAAGACCCGAACTTATATTTCATACGACTAATGAATTTCTTCTGAATTTTCTCGATTGCATTCATATGAACCAAAAAGTAAGGATTCCACACAGTAGATGCCGTTTCTAAATGCGATCTTACGAAGGCATTATACAGAAGGGGCAATGTATTTGGATCTTTAAAATCTTTACTTTGTCGGAAAATAAAACCCAGCATTCTGTAAGCCTTTGACGTTATCTTATCAATGTGAGTTGTCAGCTGGACCTCGCTGTCAATGTATACCCCCAGATCCCTAACCTCATTGACCCGTTTCAGAGTTTGATTACCAATACTATAGTAAAAATTTAGAGGGTTTTTTTTACGAGTTAACGTTATTACGGAGCATTTCTCAATATTCAAAAAAATATTATTTTTAACGCAATATTCATTTAAGTTATCTAAATCCTTCTGCATCTTAATACAGTCTGCTTCGGAACGAATAATAGTGAAAATTTTGGTGTCATCGGCATACAATAATACCTTAGAATGTAAGAAACAGCTAATAACATCATTTATGTAAATATTAAAAAGAAGTGGACCTAAATGGGAGCCCTGGGGGACCCCAGACGTGATTGGAATGTAACTAGAAGTATGCCCCTTAACAGTTACAGCCTGAGTTCTATCCCGCAAGTAGGATGTAAGCCATCGCAGTAGGTCGCCGTGAATCCCGGCCCGTTCTAGTTTATTTATTAAAATAAAATGGGAAATTTTATCGAACGCCTTCGAATAGTCGGTATAAATAGCATCTACCTGACAGTTCCTGTCCATTGCGCATAGGACATAATCCAGTAATTCGCATAGATTTGACTCCGTACAGCGTTTATTAATGAAACCGTGCTGCTGAGATATTAACATTGGTCGTATTGTTGGAAATAAGGTATCGTATATAATTTTTTCCAATAATTTAGGAAGAACTGATAATTTAGATATACCACGATAATTTTTGATGTTGTGTTTATCCCCACTTTTAAATACCGGAACCACGAGTGATTTCTTCCAAAGTTTAGGTAGTACTCCTGAATTTATTATGATAAAGATAAAATAAATTTATTCAGTAAGTAGGTCGCTCGGGCACTTTTATACGTCAAGAATCTACCAGCGCTTCCCAAGAGGAGACCACTGCTGAGAAGAAACGCCGCAAGAAACTCAGCAGTCAGTCATTACGTCATTTATGGTTGTGGAAGCTTCCTTTTTAAACCAAGTAAGCTGCATTTTACTTCGCTGTTTGGTGCTATATTAAATTATATATTCAATTTAGTTAAAAAAAAGGGGAAACAATCATAAAAATCAAGTGTTTGAAAGGCGTAAGACAATTCAAAATTATTGAAAATTATAGTTTTATCTGTCAGAAATAATTGCATAATATAGAAAACATTGTTATATAACTTACATAAATATATTGCTAAGAATTACACACCTTAATCTAGTCATTTCACAAACCCCCTAACCTCCAACGTGTCTGCAGCTCGCAGAGTTGGCTGGCTGCCCTCCGGCCGACGCCGTCGAGTCTGCGTCGCCTGTTTCACTACGATCCCGGACAAATATTGTGACAATTATATAATGGATAAGTTGAATTGTGAACGGATTTCTAATTACCGTAGACATTTATATTTAATTCTGTAATACGAGTGTCATTTCAGCCGAAAGACGTCCACTGCTGGACATATGACAAAAAACTTACTTGAAGGAGAATGTATTGCCTTGTTTGCCGCTACAGACTTTGAAATTTTCATACGTTTTAAAATACATTATCTTGGATTGGGGCAATGTCTGTTCAATATGTTCTTTTGCGTTTTTTCTATTAGTGTGTTCATTCATTCATTCATGTCAGCCGAAAGACGTCCACTGCTGGACATAGCCCCCCCCAAGGCTTTCCACTCAGACCGGTCTTGTGCTTTTCGCATCCACCGCGGTCCCGCGATCCTGACGAGGTCGTCACTCCATCTTGTTGGAGGCCTACCTACAGCTCGTCTTCCGGTCCGCGGACGGCACTCCAGAACCTTCTGACCCCATCGGCCATCAGTCCTGCGAGCAATGTGCCCCGCCCACTGCCACTTCAGTTTAGCTATTCTACGGGCTATGTCGGTAACCTTAGTTCTACTGCGGATATCATCATTTCTGATTCTATTACTCAGGGAAACCTCGAGCATAGCCCTCTCCATAGCCCTCTGAGTGACTTTGAGCTTCCTTATGAGGCCCATTGTTAGCGCCCACGTTTCAGATCCGTAAGTCATCACTGGCAACACACACTGGTCAAAGACTTTTGACTTCAAACACTGTGGTAATACGAGTGTATATGGAGCGTTTTAAATATAATTGGCCCCGAATTCGAAAAGTAAAATAGACCCTTATAATATGATCGTAAGTTAAAGGCTTGCTATTTAAATTTAATATGATTAACACACATGATAATAATGATGTATTTTTAAATCAGATTAAATATTTATTGATATTTGAACGGTGAATAATTATAATAGGGATTATGCATGGTTTTTTAAATCGCATTTCTAAACAATATATAAAAATACTGTAAAAGAGGTCACCAAAATGAAATTAAAATTAAAATCGCCCAAGAAATACGGATGATACAAGAAAGCATTTTACACTGCTATTTAGACAGCAATAACATAGAGAGATCCGATACGCCGGGTGACGTCATGTAACCTTTCGGCCATATAAACTCCATGTTAAATTCTGTTTTGCTAGAAAGAGATAGCAACAACCCTATGTTCAAAAAAAAATCTATTACATGAATCTGCTTTTATTCAAGCAGAGTAAAAAAAACTTAATATATTATATACATATAATATTTGTAACTTTTGAGATTTATTATATTGATTTTTTTATCCTTGTTATGGATAAGGCAAAGGAGAAAAACAGACCACTTGAAAGTACCACCGGAACACAATCATGTGAACACTGATGCTTGGGTTAGATTAACACATTCACGGTTTCTAGAACTTTTGCCGCGTGCCGTATCTGGGTAAGGCCGCCAAAATTGCCATTTATAACACAGAAGTAACACAAAAACTTTTGTGTCACCGTAACGCAAATGTAACACAAAAGTAACGCTTTTTTTTATAAAGCTCGTTTCATATTAGGGTTAAAAAGTGGGTAAGAAAAAATAAATTAAAAAAAAACTCACTCATCATTTGACACAAGATTTTATTAATGATCAGGTAAATAAAAAATAAAACAACTATATAAATGCCCGGTTCCAATATTTAAGAAACGAATGGTTTTCCTTACGTCTCGTTAAAATTTGACACATTTTGTACGTAGCAAATGTCAAATTTTAACGAGACGTAAGGAAAACGAGTCGTTTCTTGAATATTGGAACCGGGCATAAGACGTTATTCCGGTTTGGTCAAATGCGGCCGTATATTGCTATAAGGTTGTACATAATGTACCATTTACCATTCAGTTCAAAATTTCAATAAATTTCACCGTAATATAAAAAAAACAAATATCATAGGTAATATTCCCAATCTGCATGAACCTTTACAATTATTTTGTGTGACGAAACACAAAATTTGTGTTATGGATAACACAAAAGTGACACAAAAGCACAAAATATGTAACACAAAACCACGTTTTTACAAAAGTTTTAGATTATAAAACGGAAAATAAGCTAAACTAGACTCAAATTCACATTACACTTTACTCTTTCAACGTAAACACATACAATTACAGTGGGGTGAACTTTAAAAACGATTACTTACTTGAAAAATCACGTAACACAAGTTTTTGATAATTTATGACGAAAACGGCCCGCTCACTTTCAACGTTACTCACAGACAAACGACAAATGTCAGTGTTTTTTTTTAAATTGCGTTGACACCTTACGGTGTTGCTGTATCAAAACACGTTTTTCCCTTACTTTTTTATTAATGTTTAGGGGAAATTACTTGTAACACAAAAAATAGTTACACAAAAGTGAAATTTCTATCAACGAATCTAAAGATCCGTAATTACTTCAAACAGAGGGTAATAATCTGGTCTTTCAAACGTATTAATGTTTTTTTGTATATGTTTAAAAAATTAAAAGTTACATAGTTTTTAAGTAGCGGTAAAAAAAAAGGACACGGCAATTTTGACCAAAATTAGGGGGGTTTGGTGAACATAAATTAATTAATTACATAAATTTTAAAGAAACAAACCACTTTTATTCCGTTTGTGTTATGGGCAAACAAGCTCAATAGTTGCTTTATAGAATCAAATAACTACAAGGGCTGTAATGCTTATAGTTTAGTTGAAATCAACCTGGAAAATTTGGTTCGGACAAAAAGTAACAATTTTGGCGGCCTTACCCATCTTTGTTTTAAACGTAGCTTGCATATTAATAATGAAACGCATATGTTGCGTTTAAAGCACTAAAGATAATGTGTTAAAGGCTATGATGCAATACGCAGCGAGCCTGACAGACCCAGCACACGGTCACACCAACACAAAAAGCGTAAAATTTAAACGTCAACGCAGTACCAACATTGTATGACACTATAAAATAAAGGTATATTCTCACGACAACATTCCATTGCAATCTCCGCCATTTGTACGTACAAAGTAAAGTTCTATTTACATATTAATGGATAGCGACGAGAATGAATAATAAAATCCCCCGGGATTACTGAGCCCCTCTGGATATATTTATTTTCACTGAGAATACTGGTTTCTTACTAACGTTGTCGCTTTTGCAAAATCTTCTGAACTTTTTTTTTTTCTTTGCCCCGCGGCGACTTGAACAGCTACTACCGCGGAAATATGACGTTTCCACAATGAAGTTTCGCCAGTGTCAAGTATATATAAGTATAAATCAATATAGCAATAAAACACAATCCAATCTTCTCTAGGAAGATTGGTGGCAACGTTGTACGGTGATATGTAGGACAGAGGCCAAGATAGTTTTAACCTCTGTACCACTGCGAGTCCACTTGAAACGAGAAGTAAGATGCCATGTGCAACACAAAGGCATTAAAAGTACAAATCACTAATAAAAATAACTTTGAACACCTAAATACACAAAAATAAAAACTAAAACAAATTACACATCCGCCATCTTTTGACGTTGCAAATGGCCCTCTGGCCGAAAAAGAAAAGCGTATGAGCGGTATTCGATTGATTTCGTAAATATACGATCCACCTTGACGATCCTACATTGATTTCGTATTACGATAAGCATCTTCTAAAAAGATAAGAACAAGAAGGAATAAGACGATGGAGCGATTGTGAGTGGGAGGATTGGAACCGCTCTAGACATGCTTTTTCCAATGAAATCGGAGAAATACTGGAAAAATGGCGAATTTGTAGTACTCGAGATCGTCGTGCGTGCATGACTCGATGAAGGAATGTGGAAGAAGCGAAAGAGATTTGTCAGGATCGTAACAGGTGGAAAGAAGTGGCCTACACCTCTGTGAAACAAGCGTGATTTAATGTACGAGGGCTGTTTGATAAGTCGTTTTAAAAAGTAAAAAAAAATATGTTTTTTTAAACAGTTTGCATCTATTTCTCAACATAGTCTCCTTTGAGAGCCAAACACTTATTCCAGCGAGTTTCCCAATTTTTTTATGCCCTCCAAAAAGTACGTTTTGTCAAGGTATTCAAAATAGGCGTTAAGACCTGCAATGCAGTCGTCATTTGTCAAAAAAAATTGCCCTCCAAGCCATCGTTTCAGATTTGGGAATAGGTAATAATTGCATGGAGCTAGATCTGGTGAATACGGAGCATGCGGAACCAGTTCGAAGCCCATCTCGTGGATTTTGGCCATTGCAATAGTTGACGTGTGCACTGGCATTGTTTTGATGAAAGAGGACTTTCGGCATTAAAACGGTCCAATAACTCTGTGTAATAACGGCCAGTGATAGTCTTTCCCTTTTCCAAGTAATCAATCATAATGATTCCTTCGCCATCCCAGAGACTGTCGCCATCACCTTCCCAGCCGACAAAACAGTCTTGGCCTTCTTTGGGGCACGTTCACCAGTCACTATCCATTGTTTTGATTGCTGTTTTGTTTCAAGTGTATAATCATGGACCCACAGTGACAGATTGACTCAAAAAAATCCGAGAATTACGCTTCATCATATCCAAACACAGTTTCGAAATTCGCTTTCATTCGCGCTTTTGTTATCGATTGTCAACAAACGTGGCACTCATCGTGCAGACAGCTTTGACATACCCAAATCTTCATGAAGGATTTTATGTTCTCGCTCAGTCGAGATGCCTGTGTTCTCAGCTATTTCATGCACCTTCACTCGGCGGTCGTCGAGTACAATATTATGGACTTCTTCAACAACATCCTCAGTAGTGACCTCGATTGGGCGAGCAGAGCGTGGAGCATCAGATGTGCTTGACCGACCACGTTTAAAATCATTTATCCAGTTATAAACAGTCTGCAACGTTGTGCGTTAGGCCATAAACAGAATCAAGTTCAGTTTTTATTGTGTCAGCACTGCAACCCTCTTTCCATAGTTGTTGAAAATTTACGAGTGAACACAGTTAAACAATGGTTATACTGACAAAAACTTGTTTTTATTTTTGCTGAATTTTTGAAAGTCGTCATTTGAAAGATTGTGCCTACCAGTGTTAATGCAATTTACCAGAAAAAATGTTTAACAAATAGTTTTTAAAAGGACTTATCAAACAGCTCTCGTATTTACGAGTATGTATCTTGTATTAAAAATATCTTTTGCAAAATCACCTTTATATAGCGTATACTCGCTTCTGCATTTTTTTTATAGCAAGTAAAAGGCACTACGCGTGCACTCAGGCCACCTGATAGTAAGTAGAATCTGAGACTCAAAGAAATTTGAATTCTCAAGACTGCAATCCTAAGGCCCGTATTAATAAACTGATCTCAACTCTAATGCTCGTCTCGAGATGCGTCAATAATGACAGTGTTCTATGGTTTGGCGTTTATTTTGACGTATCGTGTGACGGGCCTCACAGTCAAGATGAGTTTATTAATAATAAGACTTCAAATGCGTTGCCAACTCTGAGGTCTAGAATGGAATGCTGTTTATGCCTGCCTACCCAATAGTTTGACAGGAAAATAATAATCAACCTAACGTTTCCATATTCTATAGGCTTCATACTTTCGATTGGTATGTAATTTATCGAATAAAAAAGCAATTACAATGTTAAAAACAAAGTTATTTAAAAAATAAAAACGATTATATACTGGACTGAAATTTTTCGGCCTATTCACCACATATAAATTACCGAATTAAATTTGACATAAAATACTTATTTAAACTCACACGATTTTGATTCATTATTATTACTACACGAGACCATGGGCGTAGCGTCACATCCGAAACGTCGAGGTAATAATTAATTCTAGTAATTAATTATATATCTCTTAACGCGATTAAGTCCCGTGTAGTAATAATAATAAAATACTTTTCATCGAATAAACATCCCGGTGCAAATCGTCTCCTATTCGGATCTTAGAGCACTAGTTTCTGTAAAAATATATCTAGCGAAACGTCCCTGGAGCCGGAACATTATACAGCAGCATTATAATGTTCCGGCTGCAAAACGGTTCAGCGTCGTTAGTCGTTTGTTAAACTGAAGCTGATTTTGATTACAGCCTTGGGATTGCAGTCTTGAGATTGCGAATGTTTATGGGGCTCAGAGCACACTTAACGTCAGGTGGTCTCTGTGCTTGTTTTGCTTTTTAATGTTTAAAAAAGCGACCTGTTTGCTGTGCGAGCGTTTTTCTTTATATATTTAAAATTGTATTGTCATGTACATTCGGATAATGGTATTACACGGTATAAGGTCAGTCCAAGACGCGCTATAAGGGCACACAATTATAATAACTCACATCTTCTATGGTAAGTACTAATTACAGACCCACGCAACTAATTTAAATTTTAAATTTAAACATTACAGTAAATACGATTAATATGCAATGAACTTAAATACAAATGTGTACATTAATAATTAATAATGTTGTTAAGAAAATTATTGAAATTGTTCATAACACTGGTAAATTGTATACAAAAATTTTAAAATATAGGCCACCTTAATAGTATGGAGTCTATCATTTGAGGTCTTAGGATTACAGTCTTGAGTTTGTAGTCTTGGGAATTCAAATGTGTATTCATCTAAGATCCCACTTACGCTCTGGTGGTCTTATTACTCGTATGGTTTCTCCTTGCCATAAAAATATACTTTTCTTCGACTATCGTTAAAACGGCAGCCTTTATCAACAAAAGTATCCTCTATCCAGTAAATCGTTATTTCTCAAATAACAGATTGTTGGGATCAAAGCGGTTCGCAGTCCACTGCCTACAAATGTGATTTGAGGAACAAATATTCTATTTCACTAGCCTATCCACTATACTAAGACCTCTGTTACCACGCTTTAAGCTCTGCTACACAGGCCTAACTTAAATTGTGTTTGATAATTTACTTACCAGTGTACAACGACCTCTGAAAATATGCTTTTGCGGTTGCCGAATGGCTCTTCGTAAAATAGGCGGGTATTTTATAATATCCAATCTACTTTGACCCATAGTAAGAAACAATTTTTCAAAGTTTTAAAAGTCTAGCTAAAATGGGCAATATGAGCTTCCATTTTCTAGTGAGCTGTGGTGAGGATTATTTGATATCGTTAAAGATGTCAAGATAATGTGGTTTCTGAATTCACTGAACCTTGAACTCAAAGGAAATAGAAAAGGATTTGGGCAGACTGTTTTTCTTGTTAGAGGGGTTAGTTTGTTTATGAAGTAATTCTGCGCAAATAAAGCAACATACACAGATAAGATTTTTTTATTTTGATAAATCAAGCGGTTACGCTCACTAGCGAGCCGTTACTGTAACGGTTGCACGTAGCATAGTGATGTGTTCGCGAGCCTGTTCTCCAATAGAAACTCGATACTGTAACTGGTACGGTTACAGTACGTATTAATAGTTTGGAAAAACAATAAAAAATGTCACTGATAAGTTACCACAGGTACTTTTACATTAACTATAACACAAATAAATGTTAATTTAACATATAACTGTGGTTGGTGAAATGAACTAGAGTCTGGCAAATGAAAGATGAGAATGAAAAAATGGCAGCACTGTAGTGTCACCCCTTTCAAATCAATCTAAGAAACAAGGGATGACACTAAAGTGTTGCCATTTTTTCATTCTCGTCTTTCATTTGCCAGACTCTAACAGCCCATACAAAATAGTTATTTTTTTGTTATTATAATGAATACATCACGGATCACTTAATACCAACATAAACCATAGAATTATTTTCCTACTTCCTATTACATAACGCTTACTAGCGTTTCTATGTGTTCCGTTTTTAAACCAATCGCGTCACTGGTAGATCACGTGACTTTTCGTATCACGTCATCTACCTGTGACGCGATTGGTTTAAAAACCGAATAGAAACGTTATTAGGCGTAATACATTTTGGCAGGGCCCTCTGAGGTTTTCTTATTCAGAATGTAATAAAACAAGCTCAATACAGAAAACCGATTCTAAACCATTTTTAGCGCTTCCACAAAATATTCTTATGAATAAGTACAAGAAAATAAAGAGAATTGTGTCTCGCTCCGAAGAACGCGAAAATTTGAAAGCTTTCGGGGTTTAAAAGATAAACAGGAGATATTTTTATCTTTACACTTTGGTAATATATTTGTTAGCTCGGTAATAAGCACAGGGCATGTTTGTATTATTTGTTCGTGTTTGTTTCTATTAATAAACTAGCTGTCCGTGCCCGGCGATGCCCGGGTGTAGTTTTTTTTCATACAAACCTTGTCCTGCCTGATATATTATACAGCAATTCTATCAATAGCAATACCATGTAGTCTCTTTTCCTTTATTTTGCTTAATTTTTTTTTCTCTGTGTGTTATTGTTGTGTTTAAATGATTTACATAGGAAACAAATCGGTCCAAACATTCTCGAGTTATGTCGTGACAAATGGAAACCGGGGTTCATTTTTATATACATTATATATAGAATACCAGCCAACTGAATTCATTATGTCATTGAATTTTGATTTGCTTTGAGTAGCCTAACCTAACTTATTTAAAATAGCTCATTTAACCTATGCAATATGTAATGGTTTTATGCACAAACACTTTTTTGCTAAATAAAAGTTTGTAAAATGATATGTTTGTCAAACGTTCTTTTGGTCAAATGAACGGACCCCCAAGTATTTTCTGTAAGTTTCTGCCGAATTCAAACGTCTCCCATAACTCTTGTGTTAAGTGTTTATAAACCCGAGGCAAGGAAAAAAAGCGATGATTTATAAGAGCCTTTTTAAAGATATTTACGGTAAACCCCTGCCAATAAACCGTTTAGGTATTTTTTATTTACTTCAGTAGTCCTCGCTTGTGATAAATCTAAATATTCGAGAAGAGGCTAACAAGTGAAGGATTATTGCTTTTGGGTACAAGAAAAATACAAAGAAAAATTATATTATTTGTCTATGTTCGGTTTGTGTTAGTCAAGCTTCATAAGACACGTTTAGGAGCTAATAAAGTAACTTTTAACTCGTCAACAAATGAAACTCTCACAACTCTCCGCGGGTTTACAATAGTGCTAGAATGTTGATATATCATCATCATATATCAGTCACTTGTTTTGAATTAAATTAAAAATCGTTTTTATAAACATACCAAGTTTGGGCTCCTCCAGATATGATACGGTTGAATTATTATTTGTAAAATATACCTAAAATGATATGCCTCATATCTCCAAGAAAACAATTTTGAAAATATTTACATTTAGTATTTTTAATTAAAAAAAATATATTATTCCTTTGAGCTCATTAAATCAACGGAAATATTTTCAAAATAAACCGTCTAGATTCAGCTAAATATTTTGTAAATTCTAGAAACGCCAATAAAACATTAAAATTAAACCCTTTATTATAGAACACGATTTAGAAAAAAAACAATCACTTAACATTATCGAATATACTCGTACGCCCTGAAAATACCTTACCTACACACTAATACCCTCCTACCCTCCTCAAAGCAAAAATGAAGGATTACCAACAAACATCTTATAAGGATTTACGGCACTTTCGACTTGATGTATGCTTATACCGCAACATTAGGCTTGGTGGACACGATGCATTGCATTTTTTAATTATGTTTCTGACTTTTCTAATTCTTGCATCCCCTTTTGTGTTGCCCTTTATAATCAATTTGCAGGAAATTTAATCAGTTTCCTTCAGATTTTTTTCTAAGTACGAAGCTTAGATATTTACTGGAAACCGAAACGATGGTCCTTTTAACGCTTGCTGAGTTACTATGCTGGCTACGTTGCCTGAGGGTGCATTACGCTAACTAGCGTTTGTATTCGGTCACTGTCACTGGTATAAAAAAAAAAGATAAAAGATGTTTATTCAGTAAGTAGGCCGGACGGGCACTTTTACACGTGAATAATTTACCAGCGCTTCGCAAGAGACCACTGTTTTTTTTTTTTCTTTTTTTATGGCATAGTGAAGGCTGCCGATGACACAGGCCACCTGATGGTAAGTGGAAACTGTGACCCATAGACATTCGTATTCACAAGACTGCAAGCCTAAGACTGCAAATGCGCTGCCAACCCTGAGGACTAATGGATGGATGGAATGGATGGAATGCCTCTATGCTAGTGCAGTGCTAACAATGCGAACACTGCTGTTTGGCGGTAGGTTAATGGATAAGATGGTGGTAGCGATCCGGACGGACCCCGCACAAGGTCCTACCACCCGAAACACTGCTAAGAAGAAACGCCGCAAGAAACTCAACAGTCAGTCGTTTTTTAAATACTACCACGATACGGTAGATCACGTGACTTTTTGTATCACGTCATCTACCAGTCGATTGGTTTAAAAACGAAACGATTCGAAAGGCTATTTAGCGTAACGTATCTTGGCAGGGCCCTCTGGGGGCACTCCTGCCTCAAAAACCAATAACCCAGACTTCATTATTTATTGCATTCATTTGCCAATTTCGGGTGTTCATTCCATTCTTATTTTAATTAATGGCTCCTGTTTATGTATATTACGCCAATGACGAGTTATTTGTAGACACTCCCATAGACCTATTTGTATTATAAAATAAGTCCATGGATATCACACGCGAGGACAATTGCTCGGTAATAATAGTTTATGCATCTTATGAAAAATGAGAGGCCTTAAAACAAGAGTTTTTTAAGGCCTAATTATGTACAGTTGCATACACTACTTTATCTACACACATATCATAAGTACTCTAAAATGGGTTCAGAAGCCGACGACTTCATAACAAAAGGGAAATGGATGAAGTCCCTATTCTCATGTCACTCGAGATCAAATGTCATGCGGTTTATATTTATAACAACCAACATATTGAATTGACGTTTAAGATAAGATAAGATAATATAAACAGACATTTATTCGCAAGAATACAAAATTACATCACATAAATACAAAAAGAACAAGACACAGAGAGATTGTTGCGAAACGGTCCCAACTCAGCATTCGCTAGCCGTAAAGCCAGCACTGATCTTCCGTTGGAACCGCTAGGTGAAGAGACGGAAAGTTACATATCAAAAGAATCGTTCGAGATAGTGTCGAAGGAATGTTTGTTTCCAGTTATTGCTGGCAACACCAAGGACAAAAAAAAAAGTCAATGACGTCAATGTAAACAAAGCAATAGGTTACGTTACAATATTAACAATTATGAACAATAATGGTAGACTTAGTAGAAATAAGGTAAATGTTTTGTTGGTCCCACATTTAGAAAAAATACACTACTGTGTGAAATTACAATCAAACAGCCTACAAACTGACAAACGGACAGCAAGAAAAGGAATACAAAAGGTTTCGTATCGATAACTGTTTCCATCTATGGATACTAGATCCTTTTGAGTTTTGATAGCTGTTTCAAATTTAAACTCATAAGGTTACAAAAATTGATACTGTTATAACATTACAGAACAGATTTTACCTACTACCACAGACAAGAAAGTTCTCATAGTAAAATTAATTGCAATAATGCTGGTCATTTAATACGGTTTCTGAACGCATTATAGAGGGCTTATGATATGTGCGTAAATAAAAGTGTATTTTCTATTTGCGGTCTAAACTGAAGTAGAGTACTTGAGGTTGGCTCGACGCGTTTCTGTCAAATCCAAGACACGTCTAATTCTTATTTTAATTTTAATTAAATTGTAATTTTAGAATTATCATCACATGTAATTTATTAATTTGAAATCATAATAAATACATCATCTGTCAAATTCATGTATTTCTCCAATGACTAGCTATTTATAGACTTCCACCCATGAACTCATTAGGGAAATATCAACGTATTGTACTCTGTACCTTTCTCAAAATATTTTAATGCTGGTCAAAGCGCATCAAAACCCAATAGTTTCTGAGATAAGTGGCAACATACAGACGTGACAAAGTATTTTTTTACCCTCTCCCTGCCGCCCCTCTACCCGTATCTTTTCCTAAGTGCTGTATCTATTGTTTTATACAAAACTGGTATACTGTAAATATAATTAATACTGGTGAACGCCAGGAAAACGCTTACACCTATGCGTGGCCAATCGCTGGCAATAAATTCATTAAAATAAACAATACAAATTCAAAGACACTTGGTGAAAGTTATGAATTAATGCGAGAGTTTGTGTGTTAGTTTGTAACTCCTTCATGCTGCACTGCCTGCACAGATTTAGATGAAATTTAGACTGGAGTTAGCTTATGGTCTGAATTAACACAAATGCAAAATCATGAAAAAAAAATTTTTTTAAATGAAATAAGGTAAATAATCTACGCGTCTAATGCCACCTAAGCCACAACTTATGCGTGGGCATTGTATTCGTTAAAATATGTTACGTAGACCGTTGACGTGTATAACTGCCTTTATAGTCTGATATAAAACACACGCTTCAGTCTCCGCCTGAAGACGATGTGTTTAAATGCCTCTCATCTTCACTTAGGCCTTTCTTCAGAAGGTTTAAGGACGCAATGCCACTTTTACAGGGAGTTCGTTAAACAAAGAGCTTTTTCTCAAAAATCCCAATTTTATATCAAGCAGATATTACGTCTAAGTTTTCGAAGATATAATATCTATCTACGTATCTATCCAATCAATATATATTTTTTATGTGAAAAAGGATGCAGATGAGCTAGCGAGTCACCTGATTGTAAGTGATCATCGCGACCCATAAATACTCGCTAGACCAGAGGAATCGCTATACACTAAGGTTGACAGGAAGAGATACCATTTAGGGGTAAGTTCGCATTGTGTAAACCTTTTTTTTTTCTATAAATTTTCCTTTTTGTAGGTGCAACAAAGTTTGCATAATACATACAAACCTACCTCATACAATGTATGGCCGTCTAAATCAAAATAGCTCATTTGGCGGCTGGCGGTTACGCTGTTCTAATTATTGTAGCTATCCAAATTATAAGGTAACAGTTACCGCCTGCTGCCATAAGGGCCCTTTTGAGTTAGACGGTGTATTATTATGGTCTATTTGTTGCTAACGAATTATACAGGGTGCTTAACGTCGGCCTAGGTGATTTAGACCGGCCTTGAGTGACGCAGTACGGTAAAAAGTAGATTTTTATACATATTTGACACTAGCGACTCGCCCTAAAAACCTTAAGTATTTTTTTTTCTTGCTGATGATGACAAATCTGTGTTTCTCTCTTTAAATAGTAAAAGAGAGCTATGCAACGACTCTGAATGTGGTTGTTATTAATATATGCAGTTATTCAAGTGGAAGGTTTACAAGTCTAACAAATTCTTGTTTATTTACGGGTGTTACAGAATACTCACAAAAACCCGAGCGAAGCGAGGAAGGGTCTCTAGTGTGATGTAAAAGCAAGACCGCAGTAAAAGAACCTTGGGAGAGGGCACTGACATTTGGTTTAATTAAACTAATAGGCTTAGTGCAAAACGTCTGGCTATCACAGTTCATTGAATAGGTCATACTCATAGGACAGAAAATAATGAAATATACATTGAAAAAAATGCTTCTTTAAAATTGTGATTGTACTGTGGTTGTTGATTGTGTACACGTCATGATTCCATACCAGTACTACTAAAGATGTTAGATTCAGTCTGTGTCTGGCCTGAGAATTTATATTTCAATAATAAATAAAATTAAAATAAATATCACGTGACAATGTCACACCGTGACCTAGTCCCAAACTAATCTCTAGGCTTATCCTTTGGTTACTAGACAAATATATACATAAATACATAGAAAACATCCATGACCGAGGAATATTTTATATCATTTAGGTCAACGCGTCGTATTTTTTACGTAGTGATCATAATTTGTAGAGATGGGCCGAATAGTGGTTTCACCGAATAGCCGAATACCGAATACTATTCGGTTCAACCTTAACCGAACCGGATATTCGGCCGAATTATTCGGTGTACCATTTCATTGTTCAACAGGTCCTAAAATAAATGTTGATTTGAAGTTTAATTGCTTATTTTATTAGCTTTATTCAACACATTCTTCATAGGATTGCTATTACATAATATGACATAAATCTTACATAACAAGTTTTATCTTTTAGATCTATACCGTGTCGTGTAGCCAAGAAAAGAGAAATACTCGAACCAAATATATTCGGCACCAAAACCGAATAATTCGGCCGAATACAAATAGTGTAAAAGATGCCGAATATGCCGAATATCGAATACCAAACAAATATTCGGCGTATCTCTAATAATTTGATATATTTTCATAGAAAACTAATATTTAATTCATACTTAAAAATCAATTCAGCACGCAATGTATCGGTGACAAGTTAACTACTGATAACGCTTAATTATTTAGGTACAGTCACAACACGGGAATGTAAAGCCACTTGCTACTCTTCGTAATTTAGCTGAGTAGTACATACTGGATACACGAGTATAGCCGGCTAAACCAGATTTGCACTACACGGCCAAAATACGAACAGTGGCAAGTGGCGCAACAATCCTGTGTTATGACTGAAGATTAACATTAAAACAGTGTATGTGTCTTCCATATGAACATAAATTTTAACAAACGATAGTTTTAAGTACTGTTAACGATTTAAAAATATAGCAACTACCCTTGATACTAATTTTATTGTAATTCATGTTTTTAAGTTTAGGTACTCAAGCAGCAATGTAATGCAAAGTTTTATTTCAAAACTTTTAAGAAGCAGACTTCGTTTCATTTCAATTTGAATGTTTACCTTATTCAGCGGTCGTTGTCGTTAAATTTATTTGAAATAAAAAGCTTCAACGAAAGATGAATTATTTTCATAAGGGCGCACTTATTTGTACACAAAAATAACGTCACGTGCGGAAAGGCCAAAAACTGAAGCCTCATTATAAAGAGTGTTCATGTTGTGAAACAGCCGGTACCGTCGGCAAGACAGCTTTCCCACTGAGTTGCTTTAAAACTTTATACCTTGGCTCGGAATAACTTAGGTGGTTTGGCTCTCGAAGTTTAAGGATTTAAAGACTTGGCTGATAATACGTAGATACCTTTATAAATCTCTAAGATGACTCGCTGGATGCTATAAAAAGAAACATTTGACATTAAATTTACGACGAGGTTATCCTACGTAGTACCTAGTAACTCTGCTTACGTAACAGCGGTTCCGCAATCGAATTCTAGTACGAAAAAATACTTGTGATACGCGTGCGAGTATTTTTCTCATTCAGTATTGTATGCATTTATGTATGTATTTTACTCTGTAAATATTTCTTTGCTGTTACTGTTATTACATTGAAACACCACTCAAAGAAAATTAAAAAAAAAAGCATTTCATTGAAAGGTATTTCTCGCCGCAATAGTTTTTTTGGTAGTAACAAGTTTAACCTAACCTACCCTACGTAATAAATGTTTAAGATATCCTGAAAAACCTCGTCTAATCATGAGTGAAGCATGCCAAACGTCTGTCAGTGTGCGTGCACACGCGCACACGTAAACTGTCACTGGTGCTACGGCTCGGCGCGTCTTACCTATTGTCTTTGTGTGAGCGCGGTAAGTCGTGTATAACGAACGAAAGTGCCGACCTTGTTTCACACAGAAATTCCACCACCATCATTTAGATGGTTGGCAGTCCACAACTGTGCGTTTCAATCGGAATTTCCTGCCTCGCACAACTAAACTGTGGAATGGTCTGTCGCCTGCGGTATTTCCGGACCGTTACGACCTTCAAACCTTCAAGAAAAGAGCGTACTCTCATTTGAAAGGCCGGCAACGCACCTGTGACTCCTCTGGTGCTGCAGGTGTCTATGGGTGACGGTAATCGCTTTCCATCAGGCGATCCGTCTGCTCGTTTGCCTCCAATACCATAAAAAAAAAAACCTTTTTAGTGCAATGTGACGTCCTTTTTTTTTTAGGTCCGTGGAGGTTGTCCCCTAATATTTGTTATTTAATTAGACACAACACGGTGCAAGACCAAGGCCGAAACACGATTATACGCGTCGGAACATGATCGTCGATGTAAACCTAAAAGCAGCCGAGCGGAAATGGGATTAGGCTGGTCACGTCTGCCGCATGCCAAGTCTGCCGCGCAAAAGAACAACGCAGTATAAGACTAAAGTTCATAAGGTCATACTGCCTTTTGTCTGTTGTTGGCCGGAGTGAGATTTGTACCAAAATTTCTACACAGTAGAATCCAAGCTACAAAAGAAAAGGAGGTAGACTAGTTATTATAGAATTATAGAATATATATTATAGAAAAGCGGAATGTTGTAGTGTCTTTAAATTTTGTACTATAACAACATGTAATAGTGTTATCTTGTTTAGGGGACATGTTTGATGTAGGTGGAGATAGGAAAACATATTAAAACTTTTTTATTTTTGTATTAGAGTGACTTATTATGAAAGTTCTCTTAATAAAATGTACGTAATGTAATTCAACAAAAATATTTCGTTTAAATAATTTAAGTTACCCATTCCTAAAATATAGTTTTCAAATGACCAAACATTGGCATAATAATATGTAATATCCATTATCTTAGTTTTCCAAAATAAAGTGTTTTTTTTCAATGAAATCCTTCCTAAATTAAATAAGGTTGTAAAAAGAAATAAAAGTACTTATCGAGCAATAGTGGCGTCTGTTTGCGATGAACAGAGGTGCTGAGTGCTAAATATTCCTCAGGCCAGGAGGGGCTGGCTTCAGGCTTAAGCGAACAGCGAAAACATTATGCAACCGTTATTTAACAAAAGGGTTTAATTAGGGGTAGGATGGGTGTCGTAATAACTCATTGCGAGTCAGAAATATCGTCTGTCAAACTAGTTTTAGTAAGACCACTTTTTAGGTTTTCCAAAAAAAACTGTGGTTCGGTTCAGTGATGCCGGTGTATTATAAAAACAAAAAAAAAATACAGGAGGATATAGAGTACCCAACGATAAATTAGGTCACTACATAATTCCAAAGAGTCGTATTTCCGCATTGGTATCAATTCCGAATTTGCAAAATCATGCAATATTCTATATATATAATATTTTTTGATATTATAGACACACACATATACAGGTTGTAATCGTGAAGTGTGTCCAGGCGATTATTCCGTAAATATAACAATATGAGAAAACTTTAAACTGATATCGAAAGTACGTTACACAATGAGTAAAATACCATCAATAAGTTTTTTTATAAAACCAGAATTATCCAAAATATTAACTTCAATGACTCCCATACGTTTAGTACGCCGTTCGTCGAGAGACTTGAGAGGCTTTAGCTTAAAAGGCCGCCATTGTCATATGATTCATGAGTTGTTTTGTTTATTACAGTTTATTCATATAAATAATGAATCTTGAACAGTTTTAGATGTTACGATAGGGAAATTACTTCGCACTAAATGGGATTGGGAGCGATTCAATTTAATATTTTTAATATTACTACTGATTTCACTCAAACCAATCGCGTCACTGGTATAGGACGTGATACGAAAAGTCACGTGATCTACCAGTGACGCGATTGGTTGAAAAAGGAAACATATAGAAACGCTAGTTAGCGCAATGCATTTTGTGGTACGATAAAAAAATAGTACTTGTATTTGAAATACAGTAAGAACATAATTGTATGGTTTACGATATTATTAAGTGATCCTTTATTGTTGCTAGCATTCATAATAACAGGCTATATACTTATATGTATAAATTGTAATAACAAAAACTGAACTATTTTTGTTTGGGATGTTAGTTTATTTCACCAACCACAGTCATATCTTAAATTAACATTTATTCGTGTTATACTCGTTCTTTCGTTATCAGTGCAAAGCTTTCTCATATCTGTTATAATTACGGAATAATCGCCTGGGCACACCTAACGATTACACGTTAAATAGATTACAAAATTAGGTTTACAAAGTAGAAGCAGTGACTTTTACATAGCAACTATTGCTGTTCTCTGCAAACACATCATCAAAATTTATTCACAACCACACACAAATGAAGTAAACTTTACATAATGTCTTGTAGCTTAGATACCTCGTGCGTAATTCTCGCGTGAACAGAAAGCGTCCTCGCTGCGGTTAATCGCGATTTATAGCCTTTTGTCGCGTAATTAAAAGAGCCCTGTAGCAGCTTCAGGATATTACGTTTCGATCGCCTTACTCGGAGTCTAATTGCTCACTTTTATTGTTCTCTACCCAAAGGGTAACTTATAAGAGGACCCTATTACTAAGGCCCGTATTAATAAACTGATTTCAACTCAAATTCTCGCCTCGAGACGCGTCAAAAATGACAGTTCTATGGTTTGGCGTTTACTTTGACGTATCTTGTGACGAGCCTTACAGTCAAGATGTGTTTATTAAGGCCCTAAGACTCTACCAGGTCTGTCTGTCACCAGGCTGTATCTCATGAACCGTGACAGCTAGACAGTTACAATTTTCACTGAGGTGTTGTTGTTGCAGCTATAATAAACTGTAAACAGAATAAAATAAATATTTAAGTGGGGCTACAACACACGTGATTTGCTGCTGATTATCTTGCTTCTTTCTAATTCATATTATAAATAACACCAACACACACACCACCATCACAACAAACACACAACACAATAAACACCTTAAATAACGATTTGATTAATCGCCTAGTATGTAACCCTAGCCCAAAATTATGTAAGAAACTACTAAGAAAACATTACATAGGAAATGTTTCCGCACATACCTAATGCCAGTCTCCATAAATGTATTTTTATTGTTTTAGTTTAATTACGGGCCGCTTCACGCGAGCTCGCCCGCTATTGTATAAACCTTAAAGGTTTCTAATAGTGGCTTTAATTGTTAAAAACTGTTTTTTTTTACTCCTTGTAATTAAATAAATAAAAAAAAAAAAAATACGAAACTTTGGAAGTTTGATACTCTATCACGCCACGGATACATATAGATTAAATTTCGGAATAGCATATACGCTACTTTTTATCCTGCAAAATTAAAGAGTTCAAGGGAACAATGATAATTGAAATCTATACAGAAGAAGTCTCGGGCAAAAGCCGTTTTAAATAGAAAGCCAATTTTAATTAAGGTTCTTCGCTAGATATATGATTATTGGTTGAGCGGTTTAACATTGATGAACTCTGTAAGTAGGGATCACAATTGGCATAGACCAAAAAAAATAAGTCGCGGTTTGTACATTCTAATTCGAAATAATAGGTAATTTTAAGAGACCAATTTTGTTGATTTTGTTTTTGATCCAATAGTTTTGTTTTAATATCTTTATCCTTAGCAGACATTATATGGATGACATGATTATTTTAAAATTGGAATGGAATTTTCTAGTAAATAACAACAATTAAATGATATATAATGATAAAAAGTGATCGTAATAGTGTATTAAAACATACTATTCAAGCTGATTTCGCCTAACCCGAAAGATACGCCTAGGAGGGCTTCAAGCCGAAAACGAAAGTCAAACGAAGGTTAAATATACTTTTGTCGAAATATCCGAAATAGATAAATATTAAAAAAAAATGCAGAACGGCAATAAAACCCTATTCCTCGAAATGGTTTTAGAATTAAAGTAATTGTAGAAATATGAACAATCCCAATTATGTTAGTGTTGTATTGATCGTAGCATTACCCGGAAGAAAAAGACAGTACCCAAGCGAATCAAACGCTGTCTTCGTAAACGCCTCGGATAAATAATAATAGACATACAACACGCAAACTTTATTATAATTGGGTTTAACACTCGTATGTCTACATAGTTAGCGTTTTAAAAAACTATCATGGATACGTAGACAACAGTAAGTTACACCATAGATTGACATTCCACGCAGATGTTTTTTAAATTTGGCGAAAATCAAATAGAAAAATAGGCTGTACTGGTTTAGGAATATTATTCGATTATTACTACTATCCCGTACCAAATACTGAGAAATGGAACTCATAATAATAGTTTCTTGTTTGCCTGTCCGTCGTCTGTTAAGACCTTTCCTTTTCTGAAGTCGCTGAGGCTGTCAAGGTGAAATTCAGAATAATTCTAGTATTTAGTGACTGTATACAAGCCGGGCCAATAGAAACTAGAAGTTATAAATACCTATTTGCAGCAAAAAAAATGGTTTTAAAGCCAGTCCGTGAAAGAATAATAGGTCATTTATTTATCGGAGGGCCATCTTACAAAAATTGACCAAGTCCATTACAGCTCTAGGCTTGTAAGTACTATGTGTAAGGGAACAATAAACATAAGTACTTATATAGTGAAATAAACTATTAATTACAAAGAAAATATCCAAGACAGGTAGAAATACTCGGGCTCATCACATATTTGTTTTTATGGCTAAGAGAAGGTAAACGAGCGCACAGGCCACCTGATGGTAAATGGAAACTGTGACCCATAGACATTCGCATTCACAAGACTGCAAGCCTAAGACTGCAAATGCGCTGCCAACCCTGAGGACTAAAATGGAATGCCTCTATGCTAGTCTTTACACTGGCTGTCTTATCCCCAAACCAGAACACAACAATGCGAAAACTGCTGTTTGGCGGTAGGTTAATGGATAAGAAGGAGGTAGCAATCCGGACGGACGCAAAAAATATCTGACCTTACCGGAATTTGCGGGTGGTAGGACTCTGTGCAGAGTCCGTCCGGATCGCTACCACCATCTTATCCATTAACCTACCGCCAAACAGCAGTGTTTGCACTGTTGTGTTCCGGTTTGGGGATAAGACAGCCGGTGTAATGACTAGCATAGAGGCATTCCATCTTAGTCCTTAGGGTTGGCAACGCATTTGCAGTCTTAGTCATGTAGTCTTGTGAATGCGAATATCTATGGGTCACAGTTTCCGCTTACCATCAGGTGGTCTGTGTGCTCGTTTGCCTTCTCTATGTCATAAAAAAAAAAAAAAAATTTGAACCCAGGACTGCGAATTTCCACTAGTCAAAATATTAATTTCGTTTATTTTGTTGCCATAGTTGTATTTCAATATGTAAATGTATTTTGTAATTCAGACACGACCGCATTACCAGTCCTTTTAATTGGTACGTACCTATTATTTAGTGCATCAAAACACTATAATGAACTCTCATAATTAAAAGTTTGTGAAATTGGCTATTCAATTTATTCCTCCCTTTGTTTTCGCATTAACGCGTCCCAGTTATCATCAATTAATTATATTAAACATCAGTGGGTAATTTATAGTTTATAAAAACTGTTCCTATTCAGACTGCCATTGAGAATAACAAGTATACCTGACTATAAATTGTCTTTAGATAGAGGATGAAATAGCGATGAGAATAATGTTACCTCTAATTAGTTTTATTTTTTTTACGACCTAAAAGGCAAACGACTGAACGAGGAAACTGTGACCCTTAGATATTCGCTGCACAAGACTGCAAGCCTAAGACTGCAAATGCTTTGCCAACCCTGAGGACTAAGATGGAATGCCTCTATGCTAGTCATTACACCGGCTGTCTTATCCCCAAACTGGAACACAATAAAGCGAACACTGCTGTGTGGCGGTAGGTTAATGGAGGTTGAATGTATTTTCATCATAATTATCGTATTATAATATGCCGGGTGCGGCAGAGACGACAACCTATATAATTAATCAATCAAATCTATCAAAACGTCGCTACATTTTCCGGTCAAATATATTTCGAAAAACAAATTATATATGACAAGTATCAGTCATTCATATTGTATTTTCACCGAAAGTGCTTTTCATCAAAGGTACAAAATGAAATTCAAATTACTACCTCAAAATAAACATGAAGACATCAAGACAATAATAACCGAAATAATATTACCATGCTCATCCTTCAAAAGCACGTGAACATGAAGTAATAATGGTAAATTTATTTGCTTAAACGAGCTACTAAATGAAAAGGTCCGGGCTATAGACTATTGCTATATTTTTTTCATAAAAAACTGACCTCACGTTTAAACAGCAGTTTTAACGGTAAGTTAAAACCAGCCAGTTATCAACAGCTGGCGCCGCAATGCGCAGGATCGATACGGCCGGTGCGAGAGGCACGCACGCCGCCCGGCCGGCCGAGCGCCCGACCGCCTCGCTAATCGGCCGGGTTATACGTCACTGGTTATGCGTGGTCATGGTAGGATCACGTGATTCCTTTTTTGAATTTTAAAACTGTGTTGTTTGGCTACTGATGAGCACCATAAAGAAAAGGAGAACCAAAACACGTTTTTAGGGTTCCGTACCA
The DNA here is from genome assembly GCA_923062465.1 of Acleris sparsana. Lineage (NCBI taxonomy): Eukaryota > Metazoa > Arthropoda > Insecta > Lepidoptera > Tortricidae > Acleris > Acleris sparsana. Next base: position 1,570,029 of record OV281302.1, on the reverse strand, counting down.
AAATAGTAGATAGGGAACCCTTATGGTGAGACTTCGGTGTCTCTGTCTGTCCGTCTGTATGTCACAAGAGTTTTTTGAAAGAAACTGTAGAGGCTATCTACTTGATATTTGGCATAGTTATATAACTTGGTTAGTCGCATCTGTTTTTAGTAAAAACAAGGAAGAAGAAGGGGGGGGGGGGGGGGGTAAAATTTGAAATTGAATTGATAATATCACTCGGGGTGTCATATGAAGGGCTCGACCAAAAACCTGAAAAATTCCTGATTTAAAGATAAATATTTATAAGTTACGCGAAAAATAAACTGAATTCTTTAAAAAACCTTAAAAATCAGTATTTAAATTTAGGCTCGTCAAAATGGAATATATGGAATGTAATTGCATAGAGAATAAACTTCACAACAAAATGAGATTTTTCTTTTGCGTTTTCCTACCATATTGCCTTAAATACGGAACCCTCAGTGCGCTAGTCCGACTCGCAATTAACCGGGTTTTTGAATTTAAACCTCGTAAGGTTCGGTGTGCAAAAGGATGTACATAATCAAGGCAATTATATTTAAACTATATTGTAATTGGAATAAAGTTCAATTTTCACCGTTTCAAAATAGAAAATTGCCTTACAGAGCAGAAGGCTTTGAACTTTATTTCCTTGCAGATTAAGGTATCCAGGGCAACGCTGAGATGAATCTAACGACATGTCATTTACCGAAGCCGAGAAATCCGTTCAGACTATTCGAGGGAACAAATAGTCATACATACTTACATTAATACTAGCAAAAACAAAATCGGCCATTTGCGAGTCAGACGCACACGAAGGGTTCCAATTTTTTTATTTTTTTTATTTTCTGTGAATATTTCCCTTAAAGCAATAAGTTTGTCTTTGTACACAATGTATATTCATAAGTGTTATCTGTAAAAATATTTCTTTATGTGCACTAAAGAGTTTACTTACTTATTTCAAGCGTCGACCAGTTGCCGTTATTAATATCGAGCAAATAACGTCAAAAAAATCACATTTGTTGTATGGGAGCCCTTAAATATTTATTACACATACATACATATCTTCACGCCTGTCTCCCAATGGGGTAGGCAGAGATTATGGAACGCCAGGTGCATCGGTCCAAACATATACACTTCGCTTCCTCTACATTCATCAATCTTTTCATGCACGTACGTCGGTTTCGGGTGCTTTTGATTCGGCCCTTAATCAGCACATCGCGAATCTGATCACCTTACGTCCGTCTAGGACGTCCCCTACCGACATCTCCGCTCACTCTCGCCCGCCATATCTCTTTCGTAACTCTTCTGTCATCCATCCTTTCTAAATGACCAAACCATCTTAGCATACCCTTTTCGATCTTAGTCACTACATCTTCTTTCAAACCACATCGTTCATATTTATTCTATTCTGTTTTTACATTTTTTTATTATAGTGATAAAAGAAATACATCATCCGTGAAAATTTTGACTGTCTGGCTATCACGGTTCATGACATACAGTCGAGTAATAGGGTCCCGTTTTTAGTCCCGAAACGGAGGCCATTTGCAACGTCAAAAGATGGCGGATGTGTAATTTGTTTTAGTTTTTATTTTTGTGTATTTAGGTGTTCAAAGTTCTTTTTTGTTAGTGATTTGTACTTTTAATGCCTTTGTGTTGCACAGTGATAGAAGACTTGGACTTATTTCGTGTATCCTGGCATCTTACTTCTCGTTTCAAGTGGACGCGCAGTGGTACAGAGGTTAAAACTATCTTGGCCTCTGTCCTACATATCACCGTACAACGTTGCCACCAATCTTCCTAGAGATGATTGGATTGTGTTTTTTGACTATATTGATTTATACTTATATATACTTGACACTGGGGAAATCACTTTATAGTGGAAACGCCATATTCCCGCGGTAGTAGCTGTTCAAGTCGCCGCGGGGAAAAGAAAAAAAAACGTCCCGAAACCCTAATTGCTCTTCAGTTCTGGTAAATAGAGTGACTCTAAGCCCGGCTATCTAAAAGATACCCTTATTAGCCTGAAAAAAAACTCATGAATACTGCTGTAATATTTAAGTTTATATTTAACATGTGTTTTAAGTAGATCGTAAAAGTGTTTCTTGGGCATAACAAGCAATTTCTGCCTTGAATGGTGCTGTTATTCTACTACTATGGGCTCGTCGTCCATATATTAGGTATATAAAGCATTCGTCACTCTCGCACTAACATAGTAATTAGATAGGGACAGACGTTTTATCCACGTTTATCGACATCGATAATCACAACCATAATATGCCCGCTGGGTTAACAGGCATCCTGTAGGCTCTTTTATAGGGCGTTCTATCGATTGTTTCACGGGGAGTGCTCTTCGACTGACCTAAAATTTTAAGTCTTGAAATTTTTGGTCGAAAAAGTTTCATATAATATTGAATAGCATATTTCTTTAGCACTTTTGGTTACTCTTATTAGGTCAAGTCCGAAAAAACTCATGAATACTGCTTTAATATGCAAGATAATATACAACTCGTGTTTTTTAAGTTTTTTAAGAAGATCGAAAAGTGTTTCTTGGGCATAACAAGCAATTTCTGCCTTGAATGGTGAATTCTACTACTATGGGCTCTTCGTCCAGATGTATGGGCCTATTAAAAAATTGAAGAAACTGTAAGTCGCTTATGTCTTTTGGTATCGCATTAAATATCAAAGATGCCATGTATTAGGAATTATCTCGGTACAGTTTTAGTTTAGGTCCTGGCATTGACAAGGGCATATGTGTTGCTGATCTTTTATCACTATTGTCGCTCAGCTAGCTACTAGGTACCCGGTATATTCATCGAAAGGTACTTGATTAAATAATAAGTGATACAAAATGATGGGTTACCAAAAACCCTGTGTGTGTGTTGTTTGGCAGACCAGCACACTTCATCCTATAAGATACAAGATGTTAACGTTTAGGGGTCAAGTATGCACGGTACAACGAAGAGCTCGTCGACAACATCGTGTAGGTAGAGAATAACACTATTGATAAGATCGTGGTCATAATTTCTCCAGACCATTTGCATAGTGCAGTAGAGCGTGACTTCCTAAAGGCACTGTGCAATTGAGTTTAAGTTTAGTTTATTATTCCGCAATAAGCTATTCAACGGGCCAGATTGTTCTTTTTTTTTAATTTTAAACCTTAGGCTTTTTTAAATTACTCATATCCTACACCGAATTCAGGTGCCTTACTCTACTTTTTATTTAGACATATTGTTATCGTACTCTCCACGTTATGATATGATACTTTAATACTTTTGTTAACTAGACTTAAGAACAATTAATAAACCGGTCAAGTGGGAGTCAGACTCGAAAGGTACATATTTCGGCCTTTTGGCAGAAATATGTTTGGCCGAATGTATCGTTTCCCAACCGTTTCATTTGCCAACCCTTTTTTATTTCTAAATCTGTAAATATTTCAAGATTTTAAAAAAACTAACCTAACCTATGGTTCTTCACTGAAATAAATCCTGAAATATTTACATTTACAGGAAAAAAAGCAGGTTCGCAAATGAAACAGTTGGGATACGATACATTCGGCCAAAAGGCACGATACCACATATTTCATTTAAATTTCCTAATTTGTCCCTCGAAAATGACCCTTGTTTTTATTTTTATTACTTGCACGTCTATTTGGGCCATCAATTTACATGTGAGTGCCAAATTTCAACTTAATCGGTCCAATAGTTTCGGAGCAAATTGGCTGTGACAGACGGATGCACAGATTTTTAATTTTTCGTCCGGGAAAAAAAAACACTTGAATTTAAGGCGACTACATAAAGTTGGCTTAAAGGCATTTTGTAATAAGAGCGTAGTCGCTATCCGGGTCGGTCTGTCTTTCTGCCTGTCTGTGTGTCCAGCCCGCTAACTCCGCCAAAACAACCACGGAGTATTTCTGTGGTCTGTGTGTGCTGTCTAAGTTTTCTAGTACTAGCTCGTTATCGTGGACAGGGTATAGGCACCTATAGCAAATGAGGTGTCATATGAAAAGGGTGTCTACCTGCACATTACAATTATTATTTTTAATTTCTGTGACGTTATATTTCATTTATATCCAAAAAAATATAAAAATGACCGTACCCCCACTTTTCTTCAAAGTTAATGGACCAAAAAAAAAACCTGAATTAGCTAATTATTCATATTATATGGAAAAATAAAATCAAGTGTGTATAATTTACAGTTTTCGTGAAATAACAAAAAACCTTTGAAAACGTGCATTAAAATGTAGACTTGTCAAAATTAACCTTATTACGAATAAAATAAAAATTCATAACAAATTGAGTTTTTTTTTTTAAAACAACCACGGAGTATTTCTGTGGTCTGTGTGAACATCCCAACTGACTTATCACGGAAGTTTTTTGAAGTGATAACTTCTTATGGGACGGTAAACCGCTTTGTTACGTAACGCGTTACGGCGCCAGCATAGAGGTAGGAAAGCATAGAATGGTACTCTTCGCACCTGTTACAAATGGCCTTCGTTAAAAAGAGACGACTATATATGACCTCTTTCAAAAGTGTACCACTTTTTAGGTTTGTCAGTGTCAGTCTGCATCAGTGTCCGTAAGTTTGATGTCAGTTGAACAATTTCGATATTCAATAGTTCAACTTAGAATAGTTTAAGTTATCACTTCTGTCGGGCGTCCCGAGATGCACACGTTTTTTTAAAATCAAATACGAATAGACTTATAAATTCTGGTTTGTAATGTTTGTACACGGATGTTATAGAAAACTATCATAAGGGTCGCTGGTAAAATATTTCTGCATGTTAATATCGTTAGTTTTATTGGATTCATACGCAATATAATATATGTGTTATGCAAAAAATGTCAAGTACATAAATACATAAGCAATGCTTTAGAAACCCAACTGCATTTTTAGGGTTCCTTAGTGAACAAGGGAACCCTCGTAGTTCCAACATGTCCATCTGTCCGCGGTTTAACTCAGAAACTGAGAAAGTTGCAAAATATATTTTTTAATAAATATTTTTTCCCTACATGATTGTAGAGAAAAGGTAAAATAATTTTGTTTCATATGATTATAACATTGAGTGAACAACACGAATATCCAGCTTGGAAAAAATCACGATGTATAATTTTACTATCAATTAAAAAAAATGGAGAAAAACACCAATAAAGATAAAAAGATAAAAGATGTTTATTCAGTAAGTAGGCCGCACGGGCACTTTTACACGTCAAAATCTACCAGCGCTTCGCAAGAGACCACTTCTGAGAAGAAACGCCGCAAGAAACTCAACAGTCAGTCGTTTTTTTAAAATACTAGGTACTTATGATATTATACAATTATAAAGCTTAACCTAGCATTATATAAAACAATGAATTTAACATAAAATAAAAATAAAAATAAAAAACATTCTAGCGTAGCTTGAGCAGAGCTAAATTAGATCATACGTGTAGTTTTTTGAGACAATTTATTGCGTTTGTAGTAACGGCTTCGGAACCCAACACAGAGCCTGGTCCGATGACATTCTTACCCGGGTTTTAATTATTTGCTAGGCATGTTGTTGGTATGTGTCCACAGTTTTATTAAGACGCAAAGTCAAAGTCAAAGTCAAAGTCAAAGTGTTTATTTGTAAACATAGGTAAAACTAAACGCATAACTAGACTAACGCATAACAGACTGATAACAGCATGATAAGGAAAATACCTTAACCTATCTACTACTATAAAAGGTTCGTCGTATACGAGAAAGCCACATGTAAATAAAAATAAATGTGCGTTTTGTTGATCCTGTTGGGGCTGGGCTTCGGGGCCGTCGCAGGCGCAGGTACCAATGAGTTTAAAAATATATCTATCTGATAGTGAAATCCGCATCAAAATCTGTAGTAGGAGTTAGCGGATATACAGACAGACCGACAGAAAGACGCGCATAACGACTTTGTTTTATCCTATGTAAAAAGAAGGTATATTGAGTTTAAAAAGGTGTACCTAAATGAGCTAGCAAAGGTGTAAAAGAGAATCAAAAAAATACATGGTAAAACTGTGTCAAAAAAAAAAGAAAAAAATGTAGTAACTTCGTTGGTGAATGTTAAATTCATTTTCTTTTTTACCTCTAAGTTATATTGTACCGTTTGTGCCGAAATAAAACATTAAAACATTAAAACATATTTCCATCAAGCAGATAAAATTTGCTAGGTATTAAAACCACTTTAAAACATTACCCTAGGTGTAACCAGACTTCCACTTAGATGTTACATAGTGAAGTTCAGTTCAAAAGTAATATTAATGGACTTGTGTCTCAGAAACATTCCTGATTTTTAATTTTTAAGGGTAAACACGTAGGGTCGGAACTTAGTGCCTTGAATAATCGTTATTAACTGTTGATTATTCATCACAGTTCTGTATTCTCGGGCATTTTAGTATAAAATAATGAACAAAAACGTCATATTTATATATATACATGTCAGCCGAAAGACGTCTACTGCTGGACATAGGCCTCCCCCAAGGCTCTCCACTCAGACCGGTCTTGTGCTTTTCGCATCCACCGCGCTCCCGCGATCCTTACAAGGTCGTCACTCCATCTTGATGGAGGCCTACCTACAGCTCGTCTTCCGGTCCGCGGACGCTCCAGAACCTTCTGACCCCATCGGCCATCAGTTCTGCGAGCAATGTACCCCGCCCACTGACACTTCAGTTTAGCTATTCTTCGGGCTATGTCGGTAACCTTAGTTGTAGTGTTATATTTTTATATTTATTATTAACACGATAATGTAAAAAAAAACAATACGGTCACTTGCCTTCAAAATCAAGAAAGTTATATATTTTTTGACACAATATCACAAAAAGGTACCTTTCGCGAAACTTTTGTATATAATGATAACTATACTAAACTTTCGTAACTTTAACATTGCGATGGTTCATATTTTGACAATTACTCTCCGAAAACCATTCCGAGGAATATGGTTTCAAAGCCGTTCTGCATTATGAAGTTTTTGAAATATTTATCTATTTCGGATATTTCCACAAATAGTAGATTGTACAACAAGTGCATAAAACGAGCCATTTTACCCAAGATGTGCATATAGCCACACGAGCCGGAACGGCGAGTGAGGATAGTCACGTCGAGGGTAAAATGGGTTTTATGCTCGAATTTTACACTCTGCTTTTCACTTCGATTGCAAGGAAATAAAACAAGAAGCACATACTTACAGGATAATTTATTAAATTTTTAAGTAATTAAAATGTTATGTTTGCGCATGGCTGTAAGGCCTGATTACCTTCTGAACTTTTATTTTTAATTTTCGACTATGTGACGTTTGACAGGTTTGACTATGGTCTGATGCTTAATGCCAAGTTATTATAAATATTTGCGTTGTATTTTTTTTACCGTAAATGCACGCCGTAGGTATTATTCGTAAATTTGTATTTAGATAGTTATACAAATGTCGTAATTAAATTAAGATGTAACCAAAATCTCATAAAAATATATCAAATAAATGAAGGTGTATTGTGTGAAGGCTGTAAGGCCTGATAGCCTTAGTCTTAAAAGAAGAAATTACTTTATGCACTAGTGCATAAAATGCGATTTTATGCAGCCTATACCCAGCATAAAGAAGGACTTTACGAGCATGAGAAGTGAAAAGTATATTTAACCTTTGTTTGACTTTAGTTTTCGGCTTGAAGCCCTCCTAGGCGTATCTCACGGGTTCGGCGACAACCGCTTGTAATAGTATGTTTTAATACTCTATTACAATCACTTTTTATCATTAGATATAATTTAAGTAATTGTTGTTATTTACCAGCAAATGCAATTGGAATTCTAGTCTATGCCAATTCACTATTTTGCATATAATTTGCAAAAAATATGTCATTTATGATTATTAATCAAATGTCTTTCTGTATATCGCTAACTCCTCGTAAACCACGCAGTGGATTATGAAGCGGTTTTCATCACGCAGCACTCAGCCCACCTAATGGTAAGTGTGATCTGAGACCCATAGAAATTTGAAATCTCAAGACTACAATCTCAAAACTGCAATCCTAAGACCTCAAATGCATGGCCAACCCTGAGGACTGAGATGGAATGCCTCTATGATAGTAATTTCCCCGGTTGTCTTATCCCCACACCGGAACACAGCAATGCGAACACTGCTGCTTGGCGGTGGATTAATGGTCCTAACACTACTAAACTAGGTTTTCACGAAAGGTTTTTATGTAAGCTTATAATAAAGTATGGTTTATGGATATTAAGGAAGACTCACATAAACTGAAGCGAAGCGAGGGCGGTTCACTAGTTAAGGGATTAAAATAAAAAATATTAATTTCATTTATAGGCGCACCAGGTGCGAAGCCCTTGAATCCATATAAAATTGTGGGTGGAAATGAGACGACCATCGAACGATATCCGTTCCAAGCAGTCATTCTTTATTCGTTCGATTTTGAAGACTACTATGCAGGTTGCGGAGCAATTATTATAAACAATATGTCTATCTTGACTGCAGCAGATTGTGTCAGGTAAGTTAGATGAGTCTTTTTTATCTTTTATATGTGTGTGAGGCGACCTAGCGACATTTAGTGACAACATGCAACAAGCAGCTAGACAGTGCCACCAATGTCAGACAGCGCAACTAAAGCTGACAATGCGCTACATCGCGCTAACGAAGTTTCTCGAGAGATCTCTCTATTAACATCTCTTCCGACATTGACAATTGACAACAGAAACTTTTAGAAAAGAGTGCTTTTCGGTAACATACATAAGCAGCAAAGACCTTACTTTGTCATATTGTTTTTTAATGTACTCTTATACCTAAAAGTAAGTAAAGTTATTACTTACTCTCTTATTATTTGTATAATTTACTTAGACTACTTTCAAATACATTAAGGAAACTCAATGTCTAAACTTAAGCCCCTAGTTTCATAATGATCTAAGTTTGTAAACGACTGTTTGTTTCTCAAATAAATAAATAAATAAAAATAAATAAATTTTTAAAAAGACATGCTCATAGATGTTTGTATCATTAGCATATTTTATTTTATTTTGTGATGGCTAAAGGGCTCAATCGCCACATGGTCTTTTCTACGTTACAACTAGTAAGTAATTACCAGGTATGTAACGCGGTACCAAACAAAATGACGTCACTCCGATCACTAGGCAGGTCTGAAGCGAGCAAACGTGTCGTCGAATACATAAAGAAAATACAAATTCTTACATAAAAAAGTGACTACTTACGTTCGAATAGGGCTGTAAATTAAATGTTCTGTGCGACTCCATAATGGTGGCCTTCCACTTGACGTGACGTATTCTCGTTTTAAGAATATTTGGCACATAGTCGCATCATGTAGAGGGCATAATTTATTGTCAATTTTTTATTATTATTTGCCTACTTGACCAAGTGGGGTTTTGATTCCCTGAGTGTCAGAATGTATGCGGCATAAAACGCGGGCCCTAGCCAAAATACATTATGCTCACTAGAGAGAGATAACGTTTCTAAATCGGGTCCGATACCCACGATTTTTTTAATGTACACTCAGGAGCAAAAATACCGGGTCAGAGTGCGTTTTTCATACTAAAGAGGCTATTTCGAAGCCTTGGTTCCTCGCCAGGGAATGCTTTTAGTGAAATCTGATGATGAATACCCCGAGCATCGATACAGGACTTCCAGAGTGCCTAGGATACCCAACTGAATGAATCTGTGGTGAACTCCGGAATTGTGCATGTTCAGAAAAACATCTTAAATGGCAATAAAATGTAAGGAAATCCCGAAAAACTCTCCCGCTGTTTTGTTAACTGATTGTGCAATCAGTTAGGTATCTTAACAAATCTTGACCTCCTCTATTGAACCTCGCAGTATCCACTATTAAATTTTACTCAAAACAACCCCTGGCGAGGAACCAAGGCTTCGAAATAGTCTCGTTTGTATGAAAAACGCACTCTGACCCGGTGTTTTTGCTCCTGAGTGTAGATTATAAAAACTAGGTTTGTAAGTTTTTCTTTCAAAGAAACGAACTAGTTTTCCATAATACCACACAACATTTAAAAATCGTAAAGATCGGACTAGGTTTAACTGGAGTGAAACGTTATCGCATCCAGTAGAAGGTATGGATTTTTTTAGGTTCACAATCGCCTTAAAGGAAGTAAGCAGAATAACAAGCAAACTTTTTATGATTACAGAGGTAGGGCATATATTCAGTTGCGTGTGCGCGTTGGCTCCAACTTTGAATACAGCGGTGGCGTCGTCCACAAAGTTACAAAATACATCACTTTAAAACAAACTCCGGGTTCGTTTGACTACTGTACGAACTTGGCCATTGTGCGCCTCGCTTCGCCCATCGCCTTCAACGAACAGGCCCAACCAGCCTCTCTTGCTGGGCCCGACTACAAGTTAGGCGACAACGAAATGGTTTGGGCATCAGGATGGGGCCGTCTATGGGTAAGGAATAGTAGATTGTGTCACAAGGGAGCAAAATGACATATTTACGGCAAGGGCGTACATTGAATCCTGAATGAAGCGAATCGTGAGCGTAGTGAGGGATTCAAGTGTTAACGCCCAAGGTGGAAATGATTTTACTACTATGAGGAAAATAATAGTACATTGTGCATCAAGGGTAGTATGAAGGGAATTACTAACGAGAGTGTTACGACGACGCCGATGGCGGAGGGCTTTTAATGATTCGAGTTAGTAATCCGCTTACTGCCTGTGATACACACAATGGTTTTCATCACATTAGCGAGGAAAAAAAACAAAGAGAAAACACTTTAACTCTGCAAAATATAAAGAAATAACTTTTGACGAACGGGAACGTAAATGGAAACGTTATTTTTTTTGTGACCTCTACCACAGATAATAACTGCGTTTAGTTTCGACCTGGTTTCGAGCCAGATTTAGCCAATTTGATAAAAATGTATAATTACTAAAATTAATGATAAATGTTGATATAAACTTGAAATAGGTATAAAAATAATGAAGTTTAATGAAGCGTATAGGTTTTGTGTAATGTAAGTTAGTCTATAGCTAATTTTTAAAGATGAAATTAGAAACCGATTTAATTTTTGGCTGAAAATTAAACCTCCTTAGTCAGAAATGATGTACGAAAGAGTTGCAAATTTTAAAAAGAAAGTCATTACTCCCTAGGGATGACAAACTCGCCATAATTCCCGCGGGAACAATTTAGGCCATTGTCCTTCTGTATACAGGCATGGAATAACACCATTTACGAGCAAGTGTGATGAAAAAGATCTTAATGATGAAACCAATTTAATTATTTATACTTTCTAAAACTGCTGAAATTATAAAATTTAATAACTCTTTAAGGGGTTTCAATAAAATATTACGCTTATAGATTCACGATTATAGTATTTCTACAAAAAATACTATTGTTTTTATACATTACGTACTGAAAAATGTCTGCTAATGGCTAAAGAGCTTAAACGCTACATGGTCACGGTCATGGTCATGGTCATACTGATGGCTACGTGACAGCTAGTAGTACGTAAAGCAGTTACAAAGAAAAAATATCTTCTTTTAATAAAATAAGTAATGATTTGCATTTTTGAAGGTTTTTGTTTTTTAAAACATTTATTTCATTTTGTGATTTTTAATTTTTTTATTGATCATTAATAAGCTTATGTAGTCCCACTTCCTTATTGATATAAAACTTTAAGACATTTCAAGCCCGCTGCAAGCAACGCCGAGGGGAAATTATAGTCATATTTAAACAATTAAATGTATTTTTTTTAGTGGCTCAACTTATCGCCACCCTTGTAATAGGTACCGTTGAGCAAAGAAAAAACCAAACCGTCGACCAAACAATACATTAGGAGAAACAATAATTTATGCCATTCATGTCAATAAAGATCCTTTGCTAAAATAAAGATCCTTTGTTGAAATAAAGATCCTTTGCTAATTATCTTTGCAGAATGATGGCCCGAGGCCCAAGCAACTACGTCACGTCCAAACCTGGACCGTGAATCAGGCCGAGTGTAAAAAGCGTTTCGCTTATTACGATCGGAATATCACGGAAGTCATGCTATGCGCCAGCTGGCTGGACGTGGGTCACCACGGCCTCTGCTGGGACACAGGCGGCCCGCTCGTCCACAACGGCGTCGTCGTCGGCATGAGTTCGTGGAACACAGGTTGCGGATCCAAGTTTTTCCCGGATCTTTTCGCACGCATCTCTACCGCCAGCAAGTGGATTGAAGCTAACGCATAATAAAATCGAATGTAATTTAATCTGAGTGTACTTTACCAATATTTTTCTCTTTATTTACATATGTATAAATATAAATGAATCGCGGAAATTTATGTACGTGCATAACTTCCGAATCACTGCAACAATTTGTTTTTTTAGGTCTCCATACCAAACTGGTAAATAAGGAACCCTTATGGTGAGACTTTCGTTGTCTGTCTATAGGTATGTCACAGCGGTTTTTCTCAGCAACTAAAAATTATATGACCTTGAAATTTGGAATACCTAGTTTTTTCGCTTGAACTTGCTTGACTGCATCGGTTTTTAATAAATAAAATGAAAGTAATTTCTGAAATAATTTAAAAGAGATCAGAATGGCAGTTGAAAAATGAAAGTGATTTGATTAGGCGCCTATAGCAAATGAGGTGTTATATGAAAAGGGTCTACCTGCACATTACATTTTTTTTTTTAAATTTTCTGTAACGTTATTTTTGATTTATAGCCAAAAATTTATAAAAATGACTGACGGATGACTTTTTTTCAAGCTTTATGGACCAAAAATAAACCTGAATTAGCTAATTATTCATATTATATGGAAAAATAAAATGAAGTGTGTATAATTTACAGTTCTCGTGAAATAACAAAAAACCTTTGAAAACGTGCATTAAAATGTAAGCTTGTCAAAATGGACCTTATTGCAAATAAAATAAAAATTCATAACAAAATGAATATTTTCTTTTGCGGTTACCTTAAGTCCGGAACCCTCGGTGCGCGAGTCCGAATCGGAGTTGACCGATTTTTTGTATTTGTTATTAGATCCACCATAATACCACATATTATATACAGAGTGTATTTGGAAGTGTGGATCAAACGAAGCAAGTCGATAGAGGACGTCTAGACCTATCCAACTCACCCCCATGTATGTTCAGCGATATTTACTAATTTCGGAGATATTGATCATTTTAATCTTAATTTTTGTAATTTTCCCTTATGTCCATGTCACGAAAAATAATTAATTTCATGTTTTATTTCATAAGTTTTTAAGTGTTATCTTACATAATAAGAGTCATTACAAATCAGCGAAGTTTTTAAACCTATTTGCTCATTTTTTTTCCAGTATTTTTTTAAGTAGTCACATAAAGTTTGTTTCTCCATACTTGGTATCCCAGAGTTTGCTTTTCACTTTGTATGGAAAAAACTACTTTAAGTAATTACTTAAAAAAAATACTGGAAAAAAAATGAGCAAATAGGTTTAAAAACTTCGCTGATTTGTAATGACTCTTATTATGTAAGATAACACTTAAAAACTTATGAAATAAAACATGAAATTAATTATTTTTCGTGACATGGATATAAGGGAAAATTACAAAAATTAAGATTAAAATGATCAATATCTCCGAAATTACTAAATATCGCTGAACATACATGGGGGTGAGTTGGATAGGTCTAGACGTCCTCTATCGACCTGCTTCGTTTGATCCACACTTCCAAATACACCCTGTATACTGCTCACAGCTCAATGCGCTCCTGGCATCGGCACCCGAGTGCGACTTGTTTGCGTGGCGATGGAAGGCAGTGGCAGTGTGTAGTGAATGCTTGAGATTCTGTGAGGCGATGGATGCTAGATGCTCAACTATTCCAATTTGATTTGTTACCTATTATAGTGAAATGTTATCTTCTAATTGATCATTTAAGTTTAATGACGCATTGGTTATACTGTAATGTCACGTAAATGTTTTTATCAATAAATAAATAAATAAACAAATTATGAAAAAACCTCGCAATCTAGTACAGTCACGAGCTTTAATTTGGGACCCATTTCAAGAAAAATATGCTTGAAGTCATCAATGTCATTAGAGATGTCAAGTTATTTGTTATGACATCGTGAAGTTATTCAAATTTGCAGTATAATGACATTCACGAGCATTTACGAGATTACACGATTAATCACGAATACGTTTGACGAAGACAGTAGTAGCATTTTTCTTACCACAATCGAATATAGCCGACTTTGTCCGATTAGCAACGAATGAATCAACCTATTCATTGGTCAACACCATGACGAACGTTATTGGCTGTTGCTATGGGTGATTTATCAACGAATTAATCAACCTATTCATTGGTCAACACCATGGTGAACGTTATTGGCTGTTGACTTCCTATTTAACTGTTGGCTAACCCGAAGACCAAGCCTGCCAACCTGACAATAGAGTGATTACACCCAAAGCCAACCAATTACAGGTCTAGAAACAGTAACCTAGCGACGATTGTTATAACATAACGTAACGATAGCTGCGGAAAAATCATAATATATCATGATTGGTCAGGGCCACGAGCTTTAATTTGGGACCCACCACGCCACGTTGATATAATTATATCATTTCAAGATTTTCAAGGGTCGATTCGATAAGACATTTAAATGTCTTAACTTGACATTTCAACCCTATCGAACTGAAGTTTCGACCTTATTGCATTATGAATGAATATAGACGTGTCATCATTCGTTATCAGTCGTTCACGACGATGTCACACGAGTACGCCCGATTTGCATTACATGGCTAAATTATGAGGCTCAACAATCCCGTGTGGTGACTAACTTTTAGGAAACTCAACCTTATTGTTGTAGAATGCCAGATTGACTTTTGACCTAAGGTGGGTACCAAATTAAATCTCGTGACTGTACAGTTGTAAAGATACAGCTCTTTAATTTAGGACGGACGGACGAACAGCGCAGGCATATGAAGGCTACCTTTTGGGTACGGAACCCTAAAAAGGAACGAGGTAATTGTCTCGAGAGTGTTGTTGGTGCACAGATTTCTTATGCATGAACAGCGCTTTATTTTACAGTGCGCTAGCGCCGATGAAAATGCGCGATTGCTAACGCGGATTATCTTACAACGGATAGCATGGATTTATTGAAGTAAACGAGCATACGGAATATCTTTAGAACGTTATCAGAAAATGTATAAGATTAAGGCCAAGCCACACTGTGTGCGCGCGTAGACGTTACGTGCGCGTGCGCTTTCTACTGCGTTGTATAATGAAATTTCGTATGAGAATTCATATTATACAACGCACTGGAATGCGCACGCGCACGTCACGTCTACGCGCACGCATACGGTGTGGCTGGGTCTTTATCGTGAGATGCCGGACGGTCGCGTTAAGCGCTTATGTACTGAACTGTATCACAGTGACGTTTTTATTAAAGTTGTAAGTAATGTCAAAAAGAAATGTATGATGTCAAACAAAGACAAACCACCTTGTTAATAATGCACAACCTGTCACTTTTCTCAATCTCTCTAGGGTTGGCTGGAAGAGATCCCACGGTTATTATGTTACACATGCAGAAACGAACACACATAATAAAATCTGGCTGACTTAAAACATGGCATAAATTATTTACGTGATTTAAAATGGAACCGGCCTTCTTGCTCTAGAACGAACGTGTTCCTACGGGAAATCAACTAAAAAAATGCATGAAAGACGAAAGTATGAACCTTTTATTGGTATGAAAATCAATCTGAAACATATCTTAAAAATACAAGCTACATAAGGGTTACATACATACTTAGGGATTTATTTATTTCTTTTACCTGACTGCATTTGCTTTCTGCAATATCACGGCGCCATGACACCGCGTCCCCTCTGCTGATTCACTATCTGGGGCCGCATTCTACTTTGTCTTTACCTCTACTGTAACCTTAACGTTTATATAGATCTAACTAAATTTACTGTAAGGGCGAGCGAGTTAAAAACGTTACAATAACAATAAGGTAAAAAAAAAACAATGTAGCATAAGACCCCTGATTTTTTTAACAGTCAAAAGGCACAAACATGTAAGGTATAAAAAATTACGTCTTTTCTAACACTTATTAATGTTAAACAAAAAAAAATTAGGCGGGACTTCAGACTGAAAACCTGCGAGTGCAAATTAGGAACCCTGAGAACTAAGATGTAATGCCCCTATGCTAGTAACTTTACAACAATGCGAACACTGCTGCTTGCCGACAGGTAACAAGTTAAACAAGATGGTGCTAGTTATCTGGACGGTCCCTGCACAACGTTTTACCGTCACTAACATAGGTATTATCAGCCAAATGGAACCCTGAATCATCATAGAACTGTGTCACAGTGACGTTATAATTGAAGAATTGACCTTTTTTTTTGTAACGTCACTGTGACGCCTTTCTATAGTGGGTCAGGGTTCCATTGGGCTGGTAGTTCCTCATCATCATCATCATCATGTCAGCCGAAAGACGTCCACTGCTGGACATAGGCCTCCCCCAAGGCTTTCCACTCAGACCGGTCAGATAGTTCCTAGACTGTAAAAACTGATATGCGAATACCAGACTTTCCCGTTAATGACCTATAATAGTTTTTTTTATCTTATTATTTATTTATTGGAGAAAAAAACAGTCGAAAACAATATACCAAATTTAGAATAATATGCTAATAAATTTCTAAATCCTAATACAATTTTCACTAAAAAACTAGAAATAAAGGTTCCTAGCGATTACATAATTAGTTTAGTAGAACAGAAATATTTCTAAATCATCATACAAAACAATCAATACAACTTGACAATATTATGTTAATACACATAAACATAAACATGCAACGTATACATTTGCTGATTTGTTTTAACTACTCAACTTCGGACACCTTGTTTAAATTATAACTTGACTGTACATATTTCTAAAATAAACGAAATAGCATACTCTACCGATAAAAATAGCTAGAGACGCGATGCGTTTCTCCCAGCCTGATTTCGTAGTCAACATTTAGCTTTAAACCTCTTTTATTCAAATATAGAGGTGAATTCGCTGCTCTCTTCTTATTAGAAGATCCGAATAGGAGACCATTTGCACCTGGCTGTTTATTAGATAAAAAGTATTTTATATCAAATTTAATATGCTAAGTAATATCAAAGTCACTCAGAGGGCTATGGAGAGGGCTATGCTCGGGGTTTCTCTGCGTGATAGAATGAAGTCACCCGCAGTAGAACTAAGGTTACCGACATAGCCCTAAGAATAGCTAAACTGAAGTGGCAGTGGGCGGGGCACATTGCTCGCAGGACTGATAGCCGATGGGGTCAGAAGGTTCTGGAGTGGCCTCCGCGGACCAGAAGACGAGCTGCAGGTAGGCCTCCAACAAGATGGAGTGACGACCTCGTCAGGATCGCGGGACCTCGGTGGATGCGAAAAGCACAAGACCGGTCTGAGTGGAAAGCCTTGGGGGAGGCCTATGTCCAGCAGTGGACGTCTTTCGGCTGACATGATGATGAAGTAATATATGGCGAATAGGTAGGCTGAAACATTTCAATCCAGTATATAATTAATTAAAATTTAAAAAAAATACTTTGTTTTAAAAAAATGCAATCGATTGTTTACTAAATAAATTTCATACCAATTGAAAGTATGAAGCCTATAGAATATGCAAACGTTATGTTGACTATTTTTTTCCCGCCAAACTATTGGGCGGGCAGGTATAGACAGGTAAAACTAATAATTTGCACCAAACCTAACGTTTACATATTCTATAGGCTTCATACTTTCGATTAGTATGTAATTTGTCTAATAAACAAGCATTTGCATTTTAAAAGTTCATTTTTAATTAAAAATAATAATAATATAAGGTTTGCCACATATTACTTAGTTAGCGTATTAAATCTATATATATATATATAAATGAATTGCTGTTCGTTAGTCTCACTAAAACTCGAGAACGGCTGAACCGATTTGGCTGATTCCTTTTCGGTTGTATTCGTTATTGTCAGGGCAAGGTTTGTATGAAAGAAAAAAAAACCACCGGGAATGTCGGAAATTTGCAGCGGGCGAAGCCGCTGGCGGGTCACTAGTTTGATATAAAATACTATTCATCGAATAAGCAGCCCGGTGCAAAACGTCTCCTATTCGGGTCTTAGACCTCTCTACCCACACTGAACCTCGATCGATCTCCACCGCTGATGGTTGCTGGCTACCAGCCAACGGCTTCATCTGACCCGCTAAGGCTAGCCTTGATCGAGGAGTCAGGGACGACGAGAACGATGAAAAAACTAGGCTATGGGACATAAAATTATCCATAAATGTTTAGGATGTAGGGAAGCTATCTTGATAATAAATAAATAAATAAATAAATATCTGGGGACAATGTTACACCAATTGACCTAGTCCCAAACTAAGCTCTAGGCTTGTGCTATGGTTACTAGATAACGATATAAATACTTATATAGAGAAATGTATACTTAAATACATAGAAAACATCCATGACTCAGGAACAAATATTCGCGCTCATCACACAAATATCTGCCCTTACCGGGATTTGAACCCAGGACCGCTAGCTTCGTAGGCAGGGTCACTACCAACTAGGCCAGCGCGTCGTCACAACGACGATAATACTCGAAAACAACGATCGAAATAAGTAGCAATAGTAATTAGATGATAGATAGATTAGATAAGATGTTAGTTAGTAGATAGATGGCGTCAGCGTACCCTTCGAGTATGAAAAAGCAAGCGATCACTAATTTCGTGGATCTCACGTAGGGTCTTGGTGGTATTGGCCCGGGTAGCCAGAGGAGACGTAGATTCAAATCCTACCTAAGACCAACGATTTTTTTTCGCTTATAGTTTAGTAATAGTAATATTAAAAAGAATCGTTACTCGTGTCGCACTACTTAAATATGTATATAGCCTTTGACACCGATTTATTAAAAGTGGTCTAATAGTTCAGAAGCTAGAGCCTATTATTCCAATTTTCATCCTCACGGTCTTATTCTTAAAAAGTAGGCTAGTCAAAAACCTTATCAATAAAGTGGTAAAACCAGGAATTAATTGCAGTACTACGTATAAAAAGACGCATATACGTATTTTTATTCCAGAAATAAATAAATACCTTAAAGATATAATACTAAGATTTTACTTAATGATTTTTAAGTAGCAAAAGTAGCTTAAGCTAAAAGTTAAAAGGTTCAGAACCTCTTTTTTTTTTTTTTTTATGTCATAGAGAAGGCAACCGAGCACACAGGCCACCTGATGGTAAGTGGAAACTGTGACCCATAGACATTAGCATAAGACTGCAAATGCGTTGCCAACCCTGAGGACTAAGATGGAATGCCTCTATGCTAGTCATTACCTCTAATAAAAAACAAGGCAATTTAAATATCTTCATAATACCAAGATGTTTTATTTAGTTAACCTTAATTCTCCATTGAAAAGATGATTGATAATTATACAACTTATTAGATTTAGCGTCTTGTTCATTTCGACGCGTCACAAAAAGTTAAAAAATTAAAGTTACAGAAGATGAATTACTCATTCAACACGGACTTTGAGTTATCAAAACAGTCTATCTATTTCGTTTCTCACCGGACTTTATACCTTATGGTGGAAGAATAAGAATGTTTTACATTTAACTAAAGTGAAGATTTGCATATCATGTTTTCACTCAGCAATTTTATGTCTGAATGGAATTCAATTTATCTCGTCTAGGAAACAACTCTGTACTCATAAACGGCAGACACTTAAACAAGATACAACATACTGGTTACCCAATTCGGATGAGTGGGGTTGTAATTTAAGTTAGGAATCTGTAATTTTAGGTTATATCATTTTAGGTTACGCGCCAATTGGTATTCGGAAAAAATATTTTCTGCCATAAATGACAGCTCTTAATTTCTCTCGTCTGTGGTTGGCTCTGATAGAATTAAGATATTTCATATAGTGAAAAGAGTTTTTTACATGTAAGTATGTATCCTAAAGATTTTTATAATCTCCAAATCTACCCTAAGAAGAAGAGAGTTATGACGTCAAGTTACAAGTAGCGCGCAAAATTACAGATAAAATATAATTTTAACCTTTAATTGACGTTTGGGATGCGATGTGCTTCCGAAAATCGAACAGTTTGGAAATGTCAAATTAAGTGTGTCTCTAAAATAAGGGGTTTATAGATAAAATTAAAAATTTCCGAATACCTACGGATTGAGTTTAGACCAGTCAAAATCGAGTTTGACGTTTATAAATTTAGTTTTATAGATATTTAAATATAGATAGAGGGCCATTTGCAACGTCAAAAGATGGCGGATGTGTAATTCGTTTTAGTTTTTGTTTTTGTGTATTTAGGTGTTCAAAGTTCTTTTTGTTAGTCATTTGTACTTTTAATGGCTTTGTGTTGCACAGTGATAGAAGACTTGGACTTATTTCGTGTATCCTGGCATCTTCTCGTTTCAAATGGACTCGCAGTGGTACAGAGGTTAAAACTATCTTGGCCTCAGTCCTACATATCGCCGTACAACGTTGCCACCAATCTTCCTAGAGAAGATTGGATTGTGTTTTATTACTATATTGATTTATACTTATATATACTTGACACTGGCGAAATCACTTCATAGTGGAAACGCGATATTCCCGCGCTAGTAGCTGTTCAAGCCGCCGCGGGGCAAAGAAAAATAAAATAAAATATAGAGAACGGTCACCGGAATTGGACCCACTGTATGTATGTATGGTCGGCGTAATAATTTATTATAAGTAGCTGCACACTTAAAAGTGCTCTGTCACTTGAACGTCATGATTGCACTGCTGCAACAATCTTTCGTTTTATAAGGATTTAACAAATATATTTTGCGTTCATACAAAGTTTTACAACTTCACACGATAACGCGTCAGCATTAAGTTTTTAAATCAGTACAAAATAATAACATTATTAATGTTCAAAAGGTTAGATTAGACTCAAAAAAAAAAACTTACAAATCTGTGCAGTGTTGCACGTTCGTTGAAGTTTTGATAATATAATAGGTACTTACCCAAAATAGGAGTAAAATAGTAAGATTTAAACCCTAAATAGAACTTCATAACACTAAATCCTGACAATGCGAAGCTCCTTAATTCTCTTTGTTATCTCCAAGGGCCTTCGACTGCGACACTATTCCCTGGACTCTTGTTCAATTTGAGAGGGATCGCATTGAGATGCATTAGTTAATAGTCGGGTAGTAAATTAGAATGAAATTCAATTTATTATTTACTCTTAGCTAGGAGTAGCTATTCAATGGGGAAATGCAGCCAGGCTTGTGGTTACTATTCCCGGTCAGTGATTTAATTGCGTTAACCGAAGCTCACGTTAGTAGCTTTAAATAAACGTGTGATTGATTAGACATTTTTATTATTTAAATTTGATCAAGCTAGTAAGTTACATGCATTCATACATACATAAATATCGTCATGCCTTCATCCCAGGGTAGGCAAAGCAACAGAATTACCAACAACTCTAACAACTTGTTGTTAATTCTATAACCACATTTTGAACAAACAAGCTATGATATTTACCAGTGTATATTAGTGACAGGTTGCAAGCCCATCGCCTAACAATACTACAAGCCTTTAATCCCTTAGGTTCTTCTTACGACTTCCTCAGGAAGGCATGCAGTGGCAGTATTCTCAGTCGGCAACCACACGGCACCAGCAAGCCAGTAAGTTCAATCAATCAATACATTTCCAGACACGACGCACAAAGGTGGGTCCTTGTTATAGCTACATTAAATTAAACCTCGTGATTTTTTCAAAGCTGTGTATTCGTGTTCTTCACTCAATGTTATAATCATGTGAAAGAAAATTATTTTACCTTTTCTTTAGAATCATGCAGGGAAAAAATAAATTAAAAAATATAATTTACAAATTTCTCGGTTTCAGAGTTAAACCGCGGACAGATGGACATGTTGGAACTACAAAGGTTCCCTTGCTCACTAAGGAACTCTATAAATGCAGTCGGGTTCCTAAAGTTTGCCTTTTTTACTCGTACTTATTTATGTACTTGACATTTTTTGCATAACACATATATTATATTGTGTATGAATCCAATAAAACTAAGGATATTAACATGTAAAAATATTTTACCAGCAACCCGCCCTCGCTTCGCTTCGGCTTATGATAGTTTTCTATAATATCCGTGTATAAACATTACAAACCAGACTTTATTAGTCTACTTGTACTTAATTTAAAAAAAAGCATGTGCGTCTCGGGCACGCCATACAGAAGTGATAACTTAAAGTACTCTAAGTTGAAGTTGAATTATTTAATAATGAAATTGTTTAACTGACTGCAAACTTTCGGACACAAATGCAAAGTGACACTCACTAACAAACCTAAAAAGTGGTACACTGTTGAAAGAGGTCATATATAGACGTCTCTTTTCAACGAAAGGCATTTACAACAGGTGCGAAGAGTACTTTTCTATTAGCTGTTTTTATACTTCCTTTATGCTTTCCTACCTCTATGCTGGCGCCGTAACGCGTTACGTGACGACTCGGTTTACCCTCCAACAAGAAGTTATCATTTTAAAAATGCACACTAATTTAGCCCCGGGCCAAAACGTTAGACATTGTGTAAAAACTAGGCCTGTACGTTCCCGTTTTCATTCCAAGAAAAACATCTTAGAAGCAAATTATAAAAAGAACGGCAAAGGACTGCAATGATGAATATTATACACTATTTTTAAATTAATTCATTTCAGCATTGGCATACCCAAAATAACTTAATTTAGTACACATTAACAGCAAAACCACATAACAACTCGTCGAGTCAATATCAAGAAAATAAAATGCCAATAGTACAAAAACCTTTTACAGTTATTATTAAGAATTTAGAGCACAGACTGAAAAATACATTACTTCACAGTTTTCGAAATGTCAGGTGGGCTTTTAAACTTGAAACTGAAGATGAACTGTTAGTCGATGGGAGCCCTAAGGCAGAGTGAAATAGAAGCCCCAGGGAGCTGAGATGTGCAGCTCTCTGGAACGCTCTGAATTGTAATACTGGGGCTGTATTTTGCTCGGTAAAACTACATTGCTTTTGATATTGTTATCGTATTGTCAACGTTACGCTAGCTCTTAGTTTGACAGTAATGGCGGCCGAGTAAAAAACAATGTGAGAACATTTTAAAAGCGATATGGTTTTACCTTGTAGGTTAGAGCCCTTGGATTTCTTTACTCTTGTTTCATAGACACTCATTTCATGGAACAAATCGTTTCGCAGAATTTTCATTTCATAGAAAACTATTTTCCAAGTACAAGTTTAACCTAACTTAACCTACGTGAATCATATTTAAGATAACCTAAAATCAACACGGGTTCAGAAAAAAATATTCTATGAAATGAAAATTCTGCGAAGTGATAAGTTCTATGAATTAGACATTTTTATTATTTAAATTTGATGAAGCCAGTAAGTGTCATACATACACACCGGCACACAAATAACTCTATCAACATGTTGTTAATTCTATAACCACATTTTGCACAGACAGGCTAAGATATTTACCAGTGTATATTAGTGACAGCTTGCAAGCCCATCGCCTAACAATACTACAAGCTTTTAATCCCTTAGTTGCCTCTTACGACTTCCTCAGGAAGGCATGGAGTGGAGGTATTCTAAGTCGTCAACCACACGGCACCAGCAAGCTAGTACGTTCAATCAATCAATACATTCCCAGACACGACGCACAAAATTGGGCCTTTGTTATACATCAAATAATCTTTATTTAATTTAAGAGATGTTTTTAGAATGCTAACAACTCGCAAGACAGGTAAAGATTCATTTGCAATGTTTTTACTATTTATTCAAAAAACCCAGTACGTAAAAACTCAGATAAAAGGAATACATCAGATTCAGTTCATAGACACATAAAAGCTACGGAATTATAATATTTTTACAACATGAGGCTATTTTGAATAAAGAAAGGTTGTCCCAGTAATACTTTTCCTTTTATTTATAACGTTTTATTATGCAAATAAAGACTATAATCATTATTCCAGCGCTCCAATTTTTCCTTAACTTTCGAATGTAATAAAATATATAATGTCTAATGTTGAGATAGAGATCGATAATTATAATAAAAGTAATTAAAATATTGGAGATAATTGTAACATGATTGCTTTAATTGAAATCTACCAACTGATTTATAAAACTTAAAAAAAAACTATCCCCTTTCCGTCTAAGTCTTTGCAAGTTAACTAGAGTTGCAGCAAGTACAGTTGCACAAAAGGACCCGCAAAGTATTACAGTACTAAGTAAATCGGTTGAAGAAAAATTGCTTTCGTAACCTTATTTTTGCAATACAAATAATATATCCTATCCCTATGTTGTCCCCTAGCTTGGGGACTCGAAGAAATCAATCCAAAAATGCGAAATGCACCAGGACATTCCGTGTGTTATATCACTATCGATTGTAACGATCAGCTGAGAGCGGAGGTTATTTCGCCGGGTTGTTTAGACGCAATGCAGATCACGTGTGCGCGACAAACCGACAGCCGGCTAGCGATACGCCCTTAAATATCCCCCATTACCTTCCAACCTGCAAAGATTTCCCCTAGTTTGACAGGGATGGACGGATATGAGGGTTGAGTCGCCGACGCGTCTGCGTGTCGCGAGGATGCGGTCGATTTTGGAGCAATGCGCGCGCATAGTGGTAGACGGTTTCGCAGAAGTCATTCCGAGCGGAGTCGCGAAGCCGAGCGGTCGGCTGCGCGGACACACGCGCCGGGCGTGATGGAACCAGACGAGGAGCGCTCCTTGTCTCTCGGGACGGAGGTCTCAGCCTCCGTGCCGCCCCCCAGCCCCCTCACAGGGTGCTACCTACTGGCGGTCATCGGGGAACCGCACACCCACGAACACAAGGAGATTATACTTCAGCGGCTTGTCAAAGGTACGTGACAGCTGATTTTCATGTGATCGTGTGGATTTTGAAAAGTGGTTACGTTTTGTTACGTCATTTTGGCAAAGTTGTTTCAGTGATTTGAGCGAGAGGAAAGTTTTTTTTTAATTTTCCTCGTGTTCGGCGTGGTGCGGCAAAAAAGTTTCTATTACGTTTTTATGTTCGAGGTAATGGATAATTAAGTCTTTTTATAGTCTAAACTATTAACGGCAAGTAAGTTCCGTGTTTAAATTGCTCGATAAACAAGAAAGCAATTAATTTTACTCTTCTCTATTCACTATAAATATTAAAACCCTCGCCATATTATAATTGAATTTTCAAAGCAAAAATATTTACTAAGTTTACTGCATCGTAAAAAATAATTAGGTTATTAGCACAAAGAAATGCGGCAATTGTCACTTAATTACAATGTTCCTCAAACAGTTGCATTACCATAAACTGTTTAAATGCTTGTAATCGGCCGATTAAACTCACGGCTTGGTTGACGCCTAAATTGACAGTTGACTGACGGGGCAGAAGGCCGGCGGCATAACACTCGTCCTGCCGGTTTGAACACTCGACGAAACGAGGAAATGATCATTTTTAACGTGCTGAATTCCTGAATGATGTAATTTGGATGCGCTATCTTAATCTAGATTCAGATAAGACCTAAAATGGGATGGTGACTAATTTGGAAAGTGTTACACACTTAAAAATTAGGTAAGTTTTTAAGAATCTTGCGTATAGTGTTTGATAGTTTTTTAACAAAGGATTGGTGCAAAGTAAAGATTATTTCTTAAGCATTTGATATCACAGAGCCTTTGTCGCAGATCTAGCAATATCCACGACATCTTTTTAATATGTTAATAGATCTCCATTTTAATTGCAAGATCGTCACTTAGTCATACTTAATTATCAGAAACGGTGGAGCGTATCAATTAATGTAATTATCTAAGAGCTGCTTTTTTTTTAATGCGGACGAAACTTTTATACAAGTGTATAAAGGAGTCATTAGGTCTATAAATAATTACACTGTGTACCAAAGGTCATTAAGGTCAGAAGGTATTTTTTACTGCCAAGACCATACTAGCAAATTTTTGGATTATCATGATAAGAAGCAGAGGTATCCCCCCCTCTCCTATAGGCCCCTCCCCTACTCCCCCGCTAGAACAGTCTGGAGAGCTCTATCTAACAGAGCCACCTATGGTCACAACCCTAAAACTTGAGGAAGCGACGAAGATAAATTAACGATCAATTGCTAATCGGACTAGCGCACTGAGGGTGTTGTACCGGCTGACGGACACGGTTTTTATTATTTGTTTTTCGTAAGGGGTTGTTTTATAATCAGACTTAGTTTGACTCTTGACAACGTGGAGAACAAAACGATTCTTGTTTATTATTTCACTTTTCTTTTTTTTTATTATTCGTTTGGGAATCCCCCGTTATTTATATAACACATTTTGTGTAAATAAAACCGGCTCAAAAGATACTGTTCTTTAAATTTTAAGAGGTGATCCGCTCGAGCCATCGAGACAAAGGTCTAAACCGACAGTGGAGCGCCTGCAGGCCGCGGACTTCTAGGTGCTCCATGGATCACCCCCATTAAGACCGTCGGACGACGGACTGAAAACGAACCGTCGGCACTAAATTTAAACCGATTTACGAGTAGTAATAGGATTCCGTTTGTGACTCTTCAGATAAGTCAACATTATACAATGGCATCATTAATAATGCATCAGATTTATTCAAATACCTAAACGCTTTGTCTTAACCGCGATTCGTGCACAAAATTATAGGTTATGTTACATAGACAGTTACTGTTAGCTAATCCGTGATGTAAGGCGTAAGTATCGGTTAGGCAGAATTGCTTTATGTTGAAGTTCAATAACAAATTAATTACTATTTGGGTCTTGAGGATAAGATAAAAGATGTTTATTCAGTAAATAGGCCGCACGGGCACTTTTACACGTCAAAAATCTACCAGCGCTTCGGAAGAGACCACTGCTGAGAAGAAACGCCGCAAGAAACTCAACAGAAAGTCGTTTTTTTTTTAAATACGATGTTATACAATTATAAAGCTTAACCTAGCATTATAGAAAACAATGAATTTAACATAAAACAAAAAACAAAAAATATTCAAGTGTAGCTTGAGCAGGAAAGTGTGTCATCATCATGTATGATATAATGTATGATCATCATGTGAGCCGAAAGACGTCCACTGCTGGACATAGGCCTCCCCCAAGGCTTTCCACTCAGACGAGGTCGTCACTCCATCTTGTTGGGGGCCTACCTACAGCTCGTCTTCTTCAATGTATATTTGCGAAAAATGAAATACGGAAAATGCATCAATCGGAAGAATACACTTAATTATACAGTTGAGTTAAAATTTACGGACTCAAAAAAAATCGCCATCCGTAAATTTTTATTTAACTATGTAAAGCCATGAAAGCAGTGAAACCAAAGTGTGAGATACAGGTTCGACTGTAAATCTAGGATTGAAATTTATTTTGGGTGTGGTTTGAGGTAAATTACACATGACCTTCGCAAGGACGTAGCCATATTGGTCTTCTGTTGTAAGTTTTCAAAGGACATGCAACCATTATGCAACTTTTATTTTTAAGTGGAAATAAAGGTATTCTATTTTCCAGTAGGTGTATTTTCCGGTTGATTTTATTATAACGTTTCTAGAACATGGCAGTAGCGAGATAGAGCGAGATAGAAATAATAGTCATGGAGAACCGCAAACTTATCCAGCCTACAGGTCGGACATGTTAATACGGGTCGTTGGTCCTTCGAGCCGGATCGTCCTACGCGTGACTAGGCTGACTCTTCGGGAATGTTTCTCGTTTAGGGCTAGAAATCTCTCTTTTATTTTTTGAATTATAAGTAGGAGTTTTTTTTTAAATGCTGCCTTTAGTATTAATCAACAACTGTACAGAAAGTTGACATTGTAATGATACGTTTTTCGGGCTGCCTACTTAAAATATTACTCACCATATTTATGGAAATAAATGAATTTATTAAAGGTGTTTACCAAAGAGAAATAACTCGGACTATTTTAAATAGCGTTTTAAGCCTTACATTCAACCAATATAAATTTAGCACGGAGAAAAAAGAAAAAAGGCAGTGACCTTATTTCGAATTGAGACGTTGATGCTTGACATAATGTTGATGACGTATGAGAATGCAATGTTACTGATGCAGTGTGTTCAAGGTTGAGATAAATAAATCCTTTATGAAGTCTTTTGTTTTTTTTTAGCAAAACTCTTTGGAGACAGGAATGAGTAGTGGTAATTTTTAAACTCTTATTTATGATAGGGCGTTGTCGTTGCAGTTTTAGTGGGTGGTAGGACCTTGTGCAGGGTCCGTCCGGATCACTACCACCATCTTATCCATTAACCTACCGCCAAACAGCAGTGTTCGCATTGTTGTGTTCCGGTTTGGGGATAAGACAGCCGGTGTAATGTCTAGCATGGAGGCATTCTATCTTAGTCCTCAGTCATTTGCAGTCTTGTGAATGCGAATGTCTATGGGTCACAGTTTCCACTTACCATCAGGTGGCCTGTGTGCTCGTTGGCCTTCTGTATGCAATATGAAATAACACTGTTAAATAACTAAAAACTACCCCCCTACCTTTTAACAGATAAAATATCTTAAATGGCCCAACCGGTTTCCATGAAATCAAGCAAAGAGCCATTCCGATTGAGCTAGGTTTCAACAAAAAACGTATCCTAATATGGTCTCCCTAAACGTAGCCTAAATGTGTATTTGTGCGGACAGATACACAAATACACACGTTAGCCTATACCCCCCATAGCTTTCTGCTAGGCTTCCTGGAAGATATGGGTTGGTAAGAGGGGTGCCAGCAACCCAGTACACAAAAAAAATACAGAATTTAATTCGTCGAGTTGCGGAAAATTCGCTTACTCTAACCTTTACCCCCCTCTATTTCTTGACAGGGGTTGAAAACGAAAACTACGTAATAATTAACAATTTCCCTGATATCTTTATATATGGATTAATTCCAAGAGTTCTATGTTTGAAATAAAACAGAAGGCTCGCGACAGATGTCAAATATAGACTCAAAATACATGTCTCAAATTAGAGGCTTTTAAATATTAAACGACTGCTAATCGACTTACTGACCTGAATAAGACTTGATACGTGTATTAATAAAATCACTGACCTAATAAATATTCGGCACTCTCGAAAAATAAATGGTTTTTGCTGCAATTTTCATAATAAACTATAGAGGTTACAGTAGATATACCTACCACTTAAAAAAAAGGAGTTACAAGATAATACAAGTATGAATTCATGATGGACTGGCCGCCGTTGTAATTTAAGTAATGTGATCTAAATCGAGGAGTGGATTTTTTTTAGTCGGTTTGTGACTATACTTAATTTTTTTCACACTTTTCATTTAGTAATGCAAATAATACTGAAAAATATTTGACGAAATATTCTTATTCTTGGTGTTAATTGCTCATCGACAACAAATGTATTCTATTTCCAATTTTAGCTTCGTTTAACGCGAATACGGGCGCAAAATATCGGTTGTTTATTCGAATAAAAAAAAGGTGTACGTGGTGCGATTTTATACGCAAAATAGCTAGCAGCGATTGGAGGAGAACATCTGGAGAGCTGGCTTAATGGCGTCCAATGAGAGAAGCTTAGTCCAACAGTTGACTCACACAGCCTGATGATTATATTCTTTTGGGTGCGTGGACGCGTTTGTATTTTTGAGTTCCAGTGTGGGGATAAGACAACCGGTAAAATGACTAGCAATAGCACTCCATCTTAGTCCTCAGGGTAAGCACAAGGGTAGAAATTCAGTATTGAGAATGTAAATATCTATGATTCTCTTCTAGACCTTTATCCAAACCCATCACAAAAAAAAGGTTTTATACACGCATCAAACACTATTACTGTAATTATCACGAGTTTTTTGGACAAGTGTTAACATGCCGCCGGCCGACGAAGCCCTAGTGGCAAGGTCTTGGGCGTAATGCGGATTGTGACGTCGCGTGCACTGGGGCGGACCGAATTTGTTCAGGTCTGTGTAATAATAGTTATAATATAACTATGACATACATACATACAATCACGCCTCAGACACCACTTCCTTCCATTTCCTACGATCCAGATAAACTTCCATCTCTTCTCAAGTCTTTTCATACACGTGCGTCGGTTTAGAGTCTCCTGACCTGGCCCTTTCTTAATACGTTCCCTATCTGATCGTGGTACCTTCGCCTTGGCCTTCCCTTCCAGCATTCCCTTATACTCTTGCCTAGATGACAACTTGCCATATATTGGCGACCCGTACCTTTAGAGCTGATGTCTCTTGAACGGCCCAACCGATGTTCATTATCTAGGTATTACAACTTACACTTAGGGGGCCTTAACAACTTTTGTAACATAAAAATTGAATAAACGATTTTGAATTTCAATTTCAATTTCAACTTCAAATATTTGTGTGTTTTACTAGCGTAACAAGAAAACTAAAAAGAATTATTCGAATGGGATTGAGGTGGTAAGAAAATAAGAAATTAGCCATAAAATTGAATAAGAACAAAAAAACACTTAATAATGTAAATACCTATATTCAATATTTTCATGTTCTTTTTAATTTGTCTAATTTCTAAACGGAACGCAACAATGCGAATACTGCTGCATGGCGGTAGGTGAAAGGATAAGACAACTAAAAAATCTTGTCACCTAGTTTTGATATCTGTTACTTAATGACAACAACGGCTGAGCGGATTCAGATGAAATTTAGCACAGAGATGGATTTTAGTCTGGAATTGCACATAAGCTACACTTTATACTGGGAAATTTTTCGGTTTCCGTGAGATAACAAAATTACGAATTCTCGGACGAAGTCGCTCGCAGAAGCTAGTAGTTAATATTTGCTACCGAAATAGCAGAACAGCTGTTGCAACTCTTTGCATTATAATAACCTGTTTAAAGTCTGTTTTACCCTTTTATGTTGTTTATATAAAAATAACGCAAACGACAGAATAGCGTGTTACATTTCCACGAACGTGAATAATGAAATTACAGTATATTTGCTATCTATGAATGTTATGATTACAAAATAACGTTCAATTGATTGTTTAATAACATAACTGCGGATGTAAAGGAAATAGCAAAACAGGAATGAGATGGAAACTTATACAATTACGATCCAGGTACTCCTACATAACATTATTTAAGATTTATTATTATAATTGTGTTTTCCAATAAAGTAAAATATTGTCTCGAAATCTAACAGTGGTTTTTGGTAAAGTAAGTAAACAGTTTTTTTATTTTTATTAGGATAGAAGTAGATGGGGAAGGAATTCAATATGTCCATGAGTATATCTACCTAGGCCAAATAGTCTCCTTCCAGGCTAGACAGGATAAAGAGGTCACCAGACGAACTGAAAATGCCTGGAGGAGCTACTGGGCTATGAAGGATTACATGAAGGGCAACCTTCCAATGGCGCTAAAGAAAAAGCTCATGGACATGTGCATTCTTCCGATCCTCACTTACGGTGCACAGACTTGGTCTTTGACGAACATTCAGATGTCCACCCTTAAGGTTTGCCAGAGAGCCATGGAGCGTAGTATTCTGAGCGTTAAGCTTACAGATCGCGTCCGAAACACAATACTACGCTCCAAAACCCGAATTTCTGACGTAGCTCAAACAGCCGCCAGACTCAAGTGGGACTGGGCCGGTCATATTTGTCGCATGCCAGATACCCATTGGGCAAAAACCACCACGAACTGGATCCCACACGACGGAATTCGGCGTCGCGGCAGACCTAGGCGCAGATGGCGAGATCAGCTCGACGCTTTTAGAAGGGACTGGCGGGAGGTTGCACAAGACAGGGATGCGTGGAAGGACGAGAGGGAGGCCTTTGCCCAGCAGTGGGACACCGTAGGCTAACAAATAATAATAAATAATATTAGTACCAAGTTTTCTGCCTTCCTTCTGATGTCTGCCATTCAGGTGGGCTCCCGCCAAAATATCGTCGCCCGTTCGCATATTCGAATCTCGTTCGCTCAAATAAATTATAAAATTCAAATTGGAGCGTTCGATGTGTTCCAAATTTAAATTGGGATAAAAAAGAAAATGGATGGCGCGCCGTCGATACGCGAGAGACGCAATTATATCGACTACTGTCCATATCGATAGGAATTGCTTATTACAATTAAGACCTTAAAGATTACTGAGTAAAATCCACTTTTGAATGGGCCAAAATTTACTTGAAATCGGTGTCTCTTCATTTGATTCTCTTATGTTTACTGAAATGTATACCCTGTTTGTCTTTAATATACGGTTTGCTTTTAATATTAAGGATAAAACAAGTGGCCTTGTATTTAATTCATTGCTATTATGGTATAATGTTGATCGTTTATTGATACAGATCCGGGTCACTACGGGAAAATTGTCGATAATTTTTAACTGAACACCTGGCGACAAAAAGGAATAATATGGTTTTAATATTTTAGCAAGTTCGAAATAAGCCCAATGGAATCCAGACCCACCATATAATAGTATCACAAAGACGTAATGATGAAAGTCGTAAGAAGTGTCAAACAATTTTCCATTGGGCTGTTAGTACATATATGTTCAGGATATGTTATGACTTACAATAAACTTATCTTTGTCCAGTATGTTACTAGCTTTTGCCCGCGACACCGTCCGCGTTGTGTGAAAGTGGCCAACCGATCAACGACGCCGCCGTAAAGTCACCTCCATACCAATTTTATAACCAAGAAATAAAGGTATTTTAGCATTTATTAAGTAATTTGGGTGCTCACATACTATTTTATCGAACCACCTTTCAACTAACTTGTACGCAGAACTTTCATTTTATCGAAAGGCATTTCTCGCAGCATAAGTATGTTTTCTCAAACATGCTCGGAAAAAACGGTTTTCCGATTGAAAGACAAGGACGGAAAGAGCCTCATTTTACTCCTATGAGTAAAAAAACCATATGAAAACACTTTCCGTCCATGTCTATATTTTTCTTAAAAATGCTGTCAATTTGCATACAAATTCAAAAGGACCAAGACAAAAATTCCAAACAGCCAAGGTAACTGCTCGCTTTTTTAGCACAGTGCGTGTGTTTCTTTTTGAATTTGCATTCCAATTTCTATGGTTAGTATTTAAAAACAATTGACAGTCGGTAACATTCGTTCATTCTGCATAATTAAATTACTTGCTTTTTAAAAATGTATTTGTATTATTTCCTCACATGTTTGAGAAAAGCATTACGTATGCCTCGGCGGAAACGAGGATTTCCTGACTCGTATTTTAGAAGGCCTCGCTATCGCTCGGCCTGCTAACCAACTCCTATCTCTTTCTAGCAAAACAGAATTTAACATGGAATTTATATGGCCGACCTGTGATATGATGTCACAGAGCATATCGGATATCTGTCTAAAGTTAAAGAAAGAATTAGTAGTTAAAATACTTGTAAAAACCGTATTTCTTGGCCGATTTTAATTTGAATTTCGCGTTTGGTGATTTATAAAATCCACGCATATTCTTAATACGATTCGATTTATTGTGCCAACAGTCTGGGGTTTATAATATTACTTGAGTTATATACCAATTAGCCTCGTAAGCTACATCTCGCCGATCGTATCGTATCGGAACATGAAACGCTTCACAAGAGAAAGTACAAATGCAATTGAAAATTGGCACAGTTTAGCTAACAATTTGCTAACTGTTTGGCTCCGTGCACGGTAACAACGACGTTGTTATACTTGTCTTATAAGAGATTTTGAGTCGAAACAACTCTTGTAATGGAGGCCATTTGCAACGTCACAAGATGGCGGATGTGTAATTTGTTTTAGTTTTTATTTTTGTGTATTTAGGTGTTCAAAGTTCTTTTCTGATAGTGATTTGTACTTTTAATACCTTTGTGTTGCACAGTGATAGAAGACTTGGACTTATTTCGTGTATCCTGGCGTCTTACTTCTCATTTCGAGTGCACTCGCAGTGGTACAGAGGTTAAAACTATCTTGGCCTCTGTCCTACATATCACCGTACAACGTTGCCCCCAATCTTCCTAGAGAAGATCGGATTTTGTTTTATTGCTATATTTATTTATACTTGTATATACTTGACACTGGTGAAATCACTTCATTGTGGAAACGCCATATTCCCGCGGTAGTAGCTGTTAAAGTCGCCGCGGGGCAGAGAAAAAAATAATCTCTTGTAACACGTTTTATATTGATACTGTTCAAAACCTCTATTCTATTGGGTAAAAGCCTTGTCTGTGACGTGGTTGTCGTATTGATCTTCTAATAAAAAGTTCAGCCATGTAACCCTGCATGACTTTTTCAGTGTTTGTTGGTCTGTTACGGTTTCACGACTAATCCGCTAATCCGATTTGGATGAAATTTGGCATGGAGAAAGCTTGCACACTGGTACAGTACAAATAATACTTTTTATTCTAGAAAATTTAACAGTTCTCTAAGGAATAACGGTAAATAACCACGATTCCCTCAAGATGTACAAGTTTTGTATGTCCTTTCCCGGAACTCAAAATATCTCCATACCAAATTTCATCGCAATCGATCCAGCCGTTTAGCCGTGAAATGGTAATAAACGGACAGACAAACAGTTATTTTCACATTTATAATATTAAGTATGGATAACACCTTGCGAGCCTAAAACGATAAAGATAAACTGATCCAATTACCTCGCACCATACAAATAACTGCATAATGCACTTAGCAAAATTAGTGCAATGAATATGCATCAAGATTAATTTAAAAATAAAATACGGCAAAACATAACTGCTTCATCACATTATTTGCTACACGAGCATTGAGTTAACCGTTTTTTTTAATAAAAATTTGTTTCTGTATGAAGGCGTGTCTTAGTTAAAAATGATTAATTGCTATGTAACATGGTTAATTGAGTTGTATGGAAGAGGGAGAACACCATTTTGTTTTAACAATACTTTTAAGTATCATAATTCCCTTGGGAAGTACGACGCGTTGGTCTAGTTGGTAGTGACCCTGCCTTTTCTTTTTTTTTTTTTTATGGCATAGAGAAGGCAACCGAGCACACAGGCCACCTGATGGTAAGTGGAAACTGTGACCCATAGACATTAGCATAAGACTGCAAATGCGTTGCCGACCCTGAGGACTAAGATGGAATGCCTCTATGCTAGTCATTACACCGGCTGTCTTATCCCCAAACCGGAACACAACAATGCGAACACTGCTGTTTGGCGGTAGGTTAATGGATAAGATGGTGGTAGCGATCCGGACGGACCCTGCACAGGGTCCTACCACCCGCAGGGTCCTGCCTATTTGCTTCTGAGTCTTGGATGATTTCTATGTATTTCAGTAAATATTTCTCTATATAAGTGTTTGTATCCTAGAGCATAGTTTGGGACTAGGTCAATTTTAGTCAGAGTGTCCCCTGATATTTATTTATTATTAATCACGATGCTGACTTGCATCTTTCGTTAATTAATCGTATTAATCTGTTGGTATTGTTTGGCGAGGATAAAAGGCTGACGTTGACGTGACGGATAATAATGGATACGTCGTAATTTAGATTAATAATAATTGATCATGTGTGTATAAAAATACGGTAAAAAATGAAGAGTTGGTTCTCTGCCTTTTAGCAGAAATATGTTCGACCGAATGTATCGTTTATTTGCCAACCCACTTTTTATTTAAAAAAAAGGAACTGAAATAAATCCTGAAATATTAAGAGTTACAGAATGAAAGCGGGTTGGCAAATGAACCAGTTGGGAAACGATACATTCGGCCAAACATATTTGTGCTTAAACCATTACATATTACATAGGTTACATGGGTTTATTGAATTAGTTAGGTTAGGATAGACTACAAAATAAATCTCTTTGTGAAATGAAAGTTTGTAAAATGATTTGGCATACCTTCATATTAAACATACGATTACGAGTACCATAATATTATCGATTAAAAATTTCATCATGTAAGCAAACAATTCACTCGCTTCGGTTGGTAACTGTCATTTTTGTAATTGGAAACTGAAGTCGATTCGAAACATTCCAAAATTAAGGACTTCAATTCTAAGAACATATACCACAGATTCGAACTCCCCATACTGACCTATTTGCATTGCTCATCCTGTATAAGTACAGGCTCCAGCGATCCCCCGCCGTTTCGGACGAGTGGACATATCTTAATTAGGTTTTTGCCGGCGGTCGAGGTCTACATACTCCGTATACAGGCTGTGACATGTTGCTATGCGATTATGATGTATTATAGTTCGATCTTATCTTTGAAATCATTCATGTGTAGTCTTTTCTTTAGTTCCATAACCTTTACTTTCAAAAGAAGCATTTTTTGGTGTGTTTGTCTATTGCTGTTCTGGTTTTTCGTGTCCTATAATGGTTTTCTTCATATCAAGTCAAAGTGTAAATTGAAATTATTTCGTCAGAAAACGCATTTTCATTTCGATTCCGATCGAACAGAATCGATTATTTGGTTCTGAACAAAGACTAAAGTTCCTGCTCAAATTAACGGTTAATTTTTCTAGCACCGCCATCGTTTTCTCGTCTTTCCTACCCTATTAGCTAGCTCTTTAGCTACGTTTTCACTTGCTCAGCTTGAAGTTGGGTATTATCATTTTGGTCACTACACCATCCCATGCAGGAAGAACCAAAAACCAAAAATACCAGGTTAATCCCATCGATCATAACGCTCGCGGATCTATTCCGCTCCGAGCGAGCGCTTACGATATTAACCAGTAGTTTTCGAACTGTTCCCAAGCTCTGCTAACACTATGTAAGTAATGTACCTAATAGGTACGTATATTTACCTATAGTTGTTTTGAATACCAATACACAAGGATAGACAGACAGATAGATAAAACGTTTATTTGATACTTCAAATACACACATACAACTCAACTTACAAACTAGGTACAATCTCAATCGCATGTGTGCGCCGCAGCGGTACACAAGGGTCATGGCTCAGCGTATAGCATTGCTCTAGTGAGCAAAACACTGGTATTTTCCCACAACACCAGGATACGAAATAAAATAAATAAACTATGGCCATTGTAAAAATCTGTTTACAAGTTTATAGTAAAATCAGTTGCAAAATCAAAGATCAAGAAGCCGGCAGTGCACAGCGCGCCTCCTGCGCATGATTCACAGCGGAAGCGCTTCCTTGTGGGGGGAGGGTCACTCACTGTTGACCTGACTAGGTCACCGTTCTGTTTCTAGTATATCATTTGAGAATATTTTTACTGGCTTTACATATTTGCTTACTTATTTATAGTTCAGGGAATATTAATTGGCGGTCTGTAATCTTCATTAAGATCTTTTTGTAAATATCAAACAAAAGGTAGTGGTAAAAATGCTCTCGTTTTTCAAACAGCACAGTGGGTTGAAAGGTTTTGATACTTGTGTCACATTGTCCGTTCTTAACTTTAAGTTTTAACGCAGAAAAAAAGATCGCAATGTAGATATCAGACGGCTAAATCATATTTTCTGAACTATACTTACTACTTGAACTTAATTGGCTGTTGAAAAGTACAAATAAAACTCGGATAAAGATTCTTATGGACAGCTGTTAGAATGAAGAAATTATTTACGTCACTGTTCCAAAATGGTGAATATTACTTTATTAAGAAACAAAGTGCATCATTACGCAGAATTTTAATTTCATCGAAAGGCATTTCTCATGAGTTATTTTTGGTAGTCAGACCAAACTACTACAAGCCTAGAGCCTGGGTTGAGACTGGGCTATAATTTGTATGAGGTTGTCTCCGATTTTTCTTTTTTTTTTTAATTTCTAGAACCACTGACTTAAGGGACCAATTTGAATGTAGAGAACGAGATAGAGATACGTAATTGCTATGGCGCTATCAAGAGATAGCGCAGTAAAAAATTACTGCCTGGATCTTGGCAGGTTTTTTTAATTTATAATAATACAATCAGTCATCTAAATAATTCACAATCGTTAAAAATACGAAGTTTGTTTGTTAATTCAATGTTTAATTTCTTACAGGTAAGCCACAACTTGAGATCTCTGATGAAGATTGAAATCGTCTTGAAAAGGTATGTTCAGTAGTTAAAATAAACCCATGCCTCATTTCCAGTGGGGTAGGCAGAGCTGCAGAATTACCAACAACTCTAACAACTTGTTAATAATTCTGTAACTACATTTTGCACAATTAGGCTAAGATCCTGACGAGGTCGTCACTCCATCTTGTTGGAGGCCTACCTACAGCTCGTCTTCCGGTCCGCGGACGCCACTCCAGAACCTTCTGACCCCATCGGCCATCAGTCCTGCGAGCAATGTGCCCCGCCCACTGACATTTCAGTTTAGCTATTCTTAGGGCTATGTCGGTAACCTTAGTTCTACTGCGGAACAAGATGGAGTGACGACCTCGTCAGGATCGCGGGACCGCGGTGGATGCAAAAAGCACAAGACTGGTCTGAGTGGAAAGCCTTGGGGGAGGCCTATGTCCAGCAGTGGACGTCTTTCGGCTGACATGTAGGCTAAGATGTTTACCACCGTATTAGTGACAGGTTGCAAGCCCATCGCCTAACAGTACTTGTAGCGGCGTAGGTCTAGCTACTGCGATTGTATGGTTGAGAGCCAGAGATTTAGGGGTTGATTGGTATAAATCAAACACGAGGTGTTAGCCAGTGATAGTAGCGAAAAGTGAAAAAGGGTGAGGGAACAATGAGCCAATTAGCGAACAGTACGACACTCAGTACTCGATATTACGTCATTTGTACGCATTTTTATTGGATGACAATTATGGATGTATATATTTATTTATTTATCCTATTTAATATGTATATTTATTATACCTACATATTTATTTGCTATTATTATTTTAATCTTCTGTATCTTTAATACGTTGTACGTTTAGCCATCCGTTGTTTTTATTCTTCTCTTAATCGCTCAAAGGTTAACTGGAAGAGATACCTTATAGGGATAAGTTCGCCTTTGTACATACCTTTTTTTGTTTCTGTTTATTTTTTGATTTGTTATTTTCTGTTTGTACAATAAAGAGTTTACATACATACATACATACAATTCCGGGTACGTAGGTGGTTAGTTCAGGATCTATCCGTAGAGGGCGCCTCCTTCGGTGATGGTTTAATAGGCTATGATCCCAAACAGTATTACAAGCCTTTATTCCCTTAGTCGGCTCTTACGACATCCACGGGAAGACACGGAGTGGTACTTTTATCCCGGGAACCACACGGGGTAAAATAAAGCATAATAAAAAAGGTATAATAAATGTATTCTTTTTGGAAAATTCTTAATAAGAAGAAGTAGTTCGATTTTAATACTGCCTTTTCGATTCTAATCATAAAATCATTGATTTTTAACCTACTGCGACCTCCACGGGAGCCGCGAAGAGTTATTTGGAGAATAGTTAGCCAGTTAAAGGTAAAAATCAAGGACTATGGGTCTTAAACGGTTCCAACGACTTTTAAAAACGCTGCGAATACCTACAAAAAAATGACAATATTGCGTTTTTAAATTATAGTATACCTGCTTTATCTTTATGTCTGTCTGTAAACTCTTTATTGTACATACAACTAATTACAAGTAAGGTAAAGTCACCAGTGGTCAGCCAGAGACCAGTATTTGACCTTATACGAGTGCAAAGAGTGGGAAATATATCTTTCGTACTTTTCGTGATTTTACCATAAGTACGTACATAAACTTAAGATAACGTGTTCAATTGCTTACCCTGTAAGGGATCCCGTTCCATTTAATCCGACTATTAATTTAATTTAATTTAAACTTGCGACCCGACCTCGGTTCGTTTCGGTGTATGTGTTTTCTGTAACACAAATAAATCGGAATTCATTATAAATAACAACCTAAACCGCATCAAAATCCGGGGCGTGCTTTAGGAGTAGTTAGCAGATAGACAGACAAACGCGGAAAGCGACTTTGTTTTATATAACACTAGCGAGCCGCCCATAGTTCGGTTAGTGTACAAAATCCAGAACTTTTTATACATAAAACCCTTCCTCTTGAATCACTCTAACTATTAGTGAAAACTCCATTAAAATCAGTTGAGTAGTTTAAAGGATCTAAGCGAACAGACGGCGGAAGCGACTTCATTTCATACTATGTAAAGATAAAGAAGATAAAGATGCGTAGTATCTTTGAAAGATGACAAAATAATTGCGGGTGGTAGGACCTTGTGCAGGGTACGTCTGGACAGCTACCACCATCTTATCCATTTACCTACCGCCAAACAGCAGTGTTCGCATTGTTGTGTTCCGGTTTGGGGATAAGACAGCCGGTGCAATGACCAGCATAGAGGCATTCCACCTTAGTTCTCAGGGTTGGCAACGCATTTGCAGTCTTGTGAAAGCAGATGTCTATGTAATGGACACAGTTTCCACTTACCATCATGTCTCATCAAGTTTGCCTTCTCTATGCCATAAAAATATATATACATTCCTCATTTTTATCAACTTAGCATAATTATGTAATCCTAGATGTTTATAAACAAAAGTGATGTAATGCTGTCAGCCACTGGCATTTACAAGATGAATTCACGGATCTGTCTATGTATAAAATATTTTATGAGTATACAGAATAATTCAAAACAATATGTCTGGACATAGCTATTTAAACTTGTTTCTTATTCAAATATTCAAGTTTTTATCGTCTTCTAACCCGGACAATAGTTTTTAAGGTTCAGTACCCAAAGAGTACCAACGGGACTATTACTAAGACTCCGCTGTCCGTCTGTCTGTCCGTCAGCGGGTTGTAGGTATCTCATGAACCGTAACAGTTAGACACTTAAAATTTACAAAGAATGTGTGAAGTATACTCGTATAAAAAACCATCCACAAAAAACCGTGCTTTAAAAAAAAATGCTCGATTTTAATTGTTCGGTGGTGCGGAACCCTTCCTGTGCGACTCTGACTCTAACTATGCCGGTTTTTTTTATAATAACACACTTAATGCATAAGTTATATGTGTAAATCAATTGCATTTAATTGAAATAAAGGATAGTGCCAATTTGACATCTTGATATTGGCACGAAATATCTTAATTACCTACATACGTATTGCCTAAATAAAATATATAAAAAAGTATTAAATAATAATCCAGATGTCCAAATACGTAAATCAGTGATAATTGCCAACTTGTATAGCTTCCATTCTGATTGGCAATGTTACGAGTAATTCAAGTCTTCACAAAACCCTTCGCAATAGAAAACAAACAACTATCTTAAAACGTAAACCTTTGATTTTTCGCGTATCATTTCGCAGAATTTAAGCTAACCTTCGATAAATAGCTTTCGATGAAGTGAAATTCGGTGAAATGATACATTAGATGTAAATACTGTCGGTAAAACAAGGGGACACCATTAAAACGTTTTTCAATCCTTAATCCTTGCGTTAATGTATGCGGGCGGCCTTATGTAAATCCGTCGGCGTGCGGCAAGCCTTAGCGCGGATAGCCCAATCCAATTACAGGCCAGTGTGGCTTCCCTGAATTTCGCGGCGCGCCGAATTTGTAACTCGAGCGCCTGCTTAACTTTAAAGTAGTTTAAACTATTCTGAATATAGCACAGGTGTCATATTAAGTGTCAATAACTGAAGTTACAGTCAGTGAAAGGGGCAGAGATATACGCCTATAGCTCTCTATAGCTATCTCGTTCACTGACTGGAATTTGGCAAGTTTTAAGGGTATGTTTCACTTGCTACAAAAGTTTTGTCTAAGATGCCTCCATTTAATTTTGTCTTAGCAGAGTCAGTATATTTGTTTAGTTGTGAATTTTAACTTACTTCTAATTATATTGGCTGTATCCAGAATTCCCCAAATTGATAGTTCATACTTGGGACGTAGGAAATAGGGAGTAGCTCATATTTTAATCATCACATACTCCGTTAAAATGTACTAGCATAGTGCATTTCATGTTTATCTTAAGATTGGCAACGCATTCGCAGTCTTAGGGTCTTAAGAATCTGATTTTGTTTGAGATGCCCGTGAGAAGACACTTCAAAACTGTAACTGCTGAACTCGTGTTGATTTCAGGTTTTACATATCGTATCGTATTCGTTTGCCTTCTCTATGCTGTAAAAAATACGTGTCTCCAGTTATTTCAGCACAACCATAAAACAGACGTCAACAACAAAGCGAAATATCTTTACGCAAAAACACATTGCAATTTGCATCTTTACATGCATAGCTAAAGTTCAAAATAAAATTCCATTCATTTTGACATACACCATAATAACAAACGTGTGAATGTTTACTAGATCTACATCAGTAACATCGCACGCGCACGCCAAATCGACCGTGAAATCATTTACAACTCGGAATAAGGTCACTGATAACCATCACTCTATCTCAACGTGATAAAGTTCTATATTGAGTGACGAGCATACGTCATAGTTTATACATTCCATGCCCGTAACACCGATGGCCTTTTTAAATTGTATGTAAAAGGTAGATGGTGGTATTGAATGTGTTAATGATACTAACATGACCAGCTTGGGAGTAAAAAGTGTGACGTGTTGAGTTATTGGATGAACTGGAATGTTATTTTATCATTGTATGAGACCGTATGCAAAAGAACTGCTTTAGCATTAACCCTTCCTCCTCCTCCTTACAACGGTTTCCTTATTACTGAGGGTCGCGGTCATTTTCTCGGAACAGTTTCCCTTCGATGATTCACCGCCATCTCTTCCGTTCTCCAGCCAAGTGCAGTGCATGAAACAATATTGCTTTCGACTAGTTTCAACATGTTATCGTATTGTCAAAGTTGAGATAACTCTTTTTACTTGACATTAATGGCGGCCGAGTTCACAAATACATCTTCATAAAGAGATACAGAACAAATTGCAAACAAATGAATACATTTACATTTATAATTACCATTTATTTTTGATGATTTATATATTACAATTTTGACGGACGTTAAAATTACTTTTCCTGAACCAATTCCAGAGCAAGTCGAGGTATCTTTAAAGACAAAGCCTTATTGCCCTTATTGTGCTTGAGACTATTGTTTCGGGAAGTAAATGAGGCCTTTGTAGCGGGAGCTTATGATTCGAGAATGATGAATGCCACAGACATCTGCCTTTCTCGAAAAGCTGATTAACAAATTGTTTTCTGGAATAAAATCTTCAATTGAAATACAAAGTATATTTTTATTTTGAGACAACTTTCACCCGGGATTTGTTTTAAAAAACTGAACTTGAGTAGTTGAACAGTCTCAAAATACGCCAAATAAAAGACTGTCTCTGGCACGTCTTATCACTGAGTATTACGTAGTAGTATGTAGATGATGTAAACGTTGTAAATTTGACTGGCTTTCCTTAGTCTCTGCCTACCTCATTGGAAGACAGGCGTGAAGGTTAGACCAATTTATTAACATATCAACATCACATCAGCCAAAAGACATCCACTGCTGGAGACAAGCCTTCATCAAGAATCTCCATGATGTTCAGTTTTATACTAACCTCATCTTACTAGTGGTAGGACCTGGAGCTGAATCCGTCAGGGTCGCTACCACCATCTTATCCTTTGACCTTCCAAACAGCAATATTTGCACTGATGTGTTGCGGTGTGGGGATTGGCAACGTATTAGCAGTCTTAAGAATATAATCTTAATGTGGAAAGCATGCCAACACTTCGCCGTCGATGGTGATAATCTAATTCCTGACGAAGATTCTTAGCATTAATACGGCCCTAAGTAAACAATTATAATGTTTCATAAACATCATAAATTCTTGCTTGTTTTCCTTAATAATTCCAGTATTTTCGGAATAAGTTTCCGAGAGGCAAGCCTAGCCATAAATTACGGTGAAACGTAAATACTAAAACAGGTCTCAAGATGAGAACGGGATTACTAAGATGATATATGTTCTCCTTAAAATTAATGTTTGTTTTAGCCATCTTAAAATACATCTGGTTGGTTAAATCTCTACATAATTACTATTTATTACCGAAGTTTTTTAAAGTTCCGGGTTTAGAAGGGGATAATTATTTAAGCTTTAAATAAATTATGGGAGGCTTGATTATCATGGATAATGTAATTAATTATTCGAATATCAAAAATCATAAAAACTTGAAAACATTATTACTTTATAACTTGTGACATTTCAAATGATAAAACTCTTTATTTAGATTACATAAAGTATGACATAATTCGCAGGTTTAGCACAAGTTCCCAGAAATTATGTAATTCCTCGTATATCCTTAAATCGATAGCTTCAGTCGTTTCTGAGAACTAGCTTCTTGACAAACCGATGGAACACAAGGTCATCTTCAGTATTTGGTGCAGAACCCTTAAAAGAGTGAACTTCGTTTTGGCGTGTCTATTCTCTATCAAATGTAAAAATCTTTCCTCTATTTCGCGTATCTCCACGATTTATTGTCGTTGGCCTTGGAGCGGGTGAGCTCATCATGCGGCAGTCAATATTTGTCAACTGCAACTGAACACTCTATGAGGTCAACTAGTATTTTTAGTATTTTTAGGGTACTAGCAATTACCCGCGACTTCGGCTGCGTAGCGCATACTCCTTCTAAGTTTTCGGAAAGAAAAGTGTGGTTTGTTGTAATCCAAAACATTGACTATCTATAAAAGACAAATAATACTAGAAGGAGTAGGCCGAGTAGAATATAATAGTATGAAGTAGTAGGATAGGATGGAGTAGCATCAGAGTAAGATAAATAAATCCATCCATCCACGAGGATGAGCAGCAGCGTCCTC
This sequence comes from Acleris sparsana, assembly GCA_923062465.1. Lineage (NCBI taxonomy): Eukaryota > Metazoa > Arthropoda > Insecta > Lepidoptera > Tortricidae > Acleris > Acleris sparsana. The sequence continues at coordinate 1,525,473 of OV281302.1, read as the reverse complement.
CGCGGACTACATGGTATAACTGCGGTCGCCAACCCGCCTGCCAAGCGTGGCGACTACGGCATTTTTTCCCCCCAATGGATTTACAAAAACAGCCCAGATAAATAAATACATGGCAACAACTCTCTCTCTTGTACTACGGGTACTAGGCAACGACAAGCATGCGTATTATACAAGATGATCCAAGACTTAGAAACACATACTCAAGGTCATTATGACGACGCGCTGGCCTAGTTGATAGTGACCCTGCCTACAAAGCTAGCGGTCCTGGGTTCAAATCCTTACCGGGTCAGATATTTGTGTGATGATCGCAAATATTTGTTGCTGAGTCATGGATGTTTTCTATGTATTTATGTATATATTTCTCTATATAAGTATTTATATCGTTGTCTAGTACCCATAGTAGTGGGACTAGGTCAATTGGTGTGACATTGTCCACCGATATTTTTTGATGATGCAGGATAACTTCGAGTTTTTATGACTGCTTTGCTGACTGCTACTGGTTTTAGCAGTGCATGATGAAAGCAAGTCCAAATATATCTCGACACAATGTGAAGTAAGAACAATTTAAACATTTCACTTACCCGCAGAATCAGGTCAGGTCAGGCTTATTGCATTAAATTTTCACACGGCAGTACTTTTGTGACTTGTAAAGTTTTGATATAGGTATGTGCAAAGCACTATTTTCTCAATCAACCCTTCGAGATTGTTATTCTCTTTCAGTCGCTCACCCAACTAATAAAAATAACGTTTTCAGAAAAAGTAGAACGTTCTTGTGGATAAAACAAATTATCGGCACTAAACATGTATCTATTCACTTATCTCGGGTTCTGGCCCTCGAAATAGTTGCAAAGCCTTTCGTACTACCAAGGACAGGGCTAATCTAATTGTGGAGTTCGTCCCTAGAGTAAATAAGAACGAAACTTACTTTGAAGTGCGTGTTGCTTGAAAAGGTTGGTTTTCCTTTTAAGTTTTCGAGGAGGCATTCATTTTGAGAGCATCCACCTGGTTTTATTAAAAAAATAGAGACTTAGATAAACCCTATAAGTAGAGTTGTAAGGCATCTAATTAATGTACAATATAAATTAATAATAAATACGGACCCAGTATTCTGCCTTGTGGCACATCAGATTCTGATCGTCGAATTAACTCACAAATCAGTACATTTCCGATGTTTTCATTAGTTATTCTAAGAAGTCATTCGAATGGCTTTCGACCAGATTCACAATTTATTTCTAATATAAATAAATAAATACATCTCACGAATATAAATAATAAATGCAATTTGTGTTTGTTTTAGTTGAAAAGTTGAGAACGTAAGATAATTTGCCAAACAGCATTGTATTCCGGTTTGGGGATAAGACAGCCGGTGTAATGACTAGCATAGAGGCATTCCATCTTAGTCCTCAAGGTTGGCAACGCATTTGCAGTCTTAGGCTTGCAGTCTTGTGAATGCGAAAGTCTATGGGTCACAGTTTCCACTTACCATCAGGTGGCCTGTGTGCTCGTTTAAAAAAAACACTTTTCAGAAAGTTCTTGAGCAAATAACTATGAAACTAGTTCAAAAAGTTATAGATAGATTCTCAGTGCCAATTATAAAAATAGAATATAGGTATTGAAACTAAATTAAAGATGGATGCATCCCATGCAGTCACCGATAAATACTCTTTCTTCTTGTTTGCGCCGCGGCCTTGACGACAAGCGAGCTAAGTGTCTGAATTCACCGTGATTCATTATGAGATATCTGTGGAACAGATAGCAAGCGACAGCGATAGACAGGAGACACAGTGAATAACTCTTGAAAAACTTTTGGGTTTGATCTTCTCTTTCGCTTGCTCTTTTAATATCTTATGCTAGTCTAAACGACTTTACAGCACGAAAGACTTAAAGAGCTATTGTGATTTAAGTTTTTCGTAAACTGTAATCGTAACAAAATATTTGAACGAACGAAAAGAGGGCAAAAAACACTAAAACTAAAATGAAATTTATTTAATTTGCTTTAGGTAATAATATTGAAATCTTGTGAAAATGCATAATATAGCATAAGATCTTGGTAAGGATAAAGAAATAAAATACCAACTTTGGATGACGTAAAAAGCTTGCTTCAGAAATGATTTTTGACAGGAAATCTTTAACGCTATAATTCTATGACTCGCGTCCATGACAGACTCCAGACGGTGACGCAAACGCAGATTTTTGCACATTTTACGAGTCGGAAATTTTGGGGCATGCGTGAACTCCTGTTTTAGTCGTGAAATCATTATCTAGAACAAGAGCACTATTTCATTTCATACGTTGTGCGCCCGTTATTCCATTTTCTATACAAAACGTACTAAATCGCAGTATTAATTTTTATTGACCTAAGTAAAATGCGATCCTAACAAAGTTTAAATTCAATATACATATAACTTAAACATATAATACAAATCTTGTTCGATTATTAACCAGTAGGTAACCCACATGTAAGCATTCCATCTAAGTTTTCAGGGTTGGCAACGTATTTGCTCTCTTAAGATGGTATTTTTTTTTTTTTTTTTATGAAACAGATAAGGCACACGAGCATACGGGCCACCTGATGGTAAGTGGAAACTGTGACCCATAGACATTCGCATTCACAAGACTGCAAGCCTAAGACTGTAAATGCGTTGCCAACCCTGAGGACTAAGATGGAATGCCTCTATGCTAGTCATTACACCGGCTGTCTTATCCCCAAACCGGAACACAACAATGCGAACACTGCTGTTTGGCGGTAGGTTAATGGATAAGATGGTGGTAGCGATCCGGACGGACCCTACACAAGGTCCTACCACCCCCAGATTGCAATCTTGAGATTGCCTAAGTCCATCGGTTTCAAAGGTCAAAGGTCAGGAATTTTGTTTGCTCCCTGCGTTTTGAAAAAAGTCATTAAAGATTGTAATTAGTTTCCGACAAGTAATATAACTTTGCGTTAGACGTTTGTTTAAGCTTTGAGTTTTGGGTATTGACGCCTATATATTTATATTATATAAACATACAATCTTGGATGTACGCCAACAACAGCTATAGGCATATAAAACTAACGGTTATATAACTGAATAGGCCATTGGTCATTTACAACCAAGCCTATTGCCATGGCCAAGGCCATTTCAAGGTCGGTTATGAAGCCGTAAGTGCTGAACTTTTTGGCCATAGTCCATGGAAGGAGTGCCTAGTGCTTCAATAATTATTTTGTATAAAAAACACGTTTTAGGCAATTGTAACATCACCAAACTCTTTTGCTCGAGACTTCGTTCACGAATAGGACATTTTTGTGTTATTTTTTCACAATTTCAGTAAAAGCTGATGCAAGTGACAATCAGTTGAGAAAAACATTTCAAGCCATTTTGAACCGAATAGAATCATCATCAAGCAATTTTGAATCGCTATAAAAATAAGCAAGTCAATAAGCCAACAAAGATCTGTTCCTAGCTTATTCTAGCAAAACAGGAATAAAATTTTCCTATACATACGTATCGGCGAATCGGTTCTGCCTAATCTCTGTCTCATTAGCAGTTAAAAATGCTTGTACCTATCATCGGTATTTCTTGGCCGCTTTTAATTTTAATTTCACATTTGGTGATCTCGGTATTTTTATTACTTGTTCAGTAATGCAATTTAAAAATCCATGCAGCCTACCGTTTCGTTGAATACCCCACATGAACAACACACCCACTATCCCACAGGATGTAGATTTTCCTAGATATAAGGTAGCCTATGTGGATGGTAGTAGCCATCCGGCAAGCGCAAGGTCCTACCACCACAATAAGTAGACTTACTGCCCTTAGCCTTATTGATATTCCATGTTCCTGATAAGATAAGAGTCAAACCATCACGTAGAGCTCGTTGCCACGATTCTGAATCTATGGTTAACTCAGTTTTGACAAAAGTGGTGCTTACTGCCGATATCGCTAGCGCGGCAGAATTGTCGACAGCAAAAAGGATACAACTATACGGCTGCTAATAACTCAGTCCCTTTCCCCCCTGAAACTTGACAGGATATTTCTGTTCATAATACGGCCCCAAAAAAGTGTTCTTTTAGGTAAATAGATCTGTCTACGGACGCAATATGTTAACATGACGTCTTTGAATTGCTGCGAGAATAAAGTTAGTTGTATTTTCCTTCACAGCTAGTGAAAAATTACAAATTTGTTCCGAAGTAACAACGTATAAAATATACAAGTCACGGATGTTTAATAATCCTATTTAAATATAACTAGAAGGCGAAAGCAAAATGTTAAAAGAATACGTGCAAGGAAAATACGATGTTTGCGTTCTCCAACAAGGAATAATAAACCACGTACCTTAGTCTCTAGCCTGTGTGCTCTCTATTCTATCTCTAACCTGAAGTTATTAGAAATTTACTTTTCTGAGCTATTGTAAAGAGAAAAAAAACAGACACTCGTACCCAAACATAGTCATCTTAATATTTAATTTAGGTGTATTCCAAAGTAAGAAAACAAAATGAAGCATAAATAATTCAATACATAATTATTATTTTCGTTATACAATGGAAATATTTACCCTCTTCGTAAATAGGTACTTACACACACAATACAAACACTTTATTGGAACACCACAAACACCGGATATAAATTACCGGATATAAAAGAAAATAAAATAAAAATTACATATTGTCAACGGGCGGCCCTTCTTCCAGACAACCTTACACAATTTAAGTTGTTTAAATGTAGCACCAAAGATTGGTATCATTACGATACAAAAAGCTTTTCTTGCTTAAAACATAGGTATATGAACGTTTATAATGCTTTTAAGTCCTTCTTTGTTAAACATTATACGATCTTCAATTTCACTTGACTTTTTCTCGAGATTTTTTTATTCCTCTTTTCTTGACATACTTGAACATCAAAGGTTCTAGATTGGAAACAGAACCCTAGTTAAAAGCGCTGAAGAAGAAAAAAAACCGTTCCATAATTCAGTTTTTCCTTTTCCCTAACTTGCCAGTTTGCACTTACTTCTTTTTAATTACATTTTATTCAGTAAATCTCGGAGTTTTTATGCGTTCCCTTTCGTTCATACTTCTTCATTAGCTGGTAATTATAAGGGTTTGGTTTGTTCAATTAACTCAGTTTATTTCAAGTACGGTAACTCTTTAAAATTGCACAAGTTTTTTCAAGCACTAAAATTTATTTCTAAAGCCTTTTTTAAGTGGAAAGTTTAGTTGTTTTCGCTTCTTGAGATTATGCAAACCGTCTACAGACTATATTGACGTCATGTTGTTCAGATTCAACCTTTGCTCGAATAATTTCCAGCCCTAGAGTCATAGGAAAGTTTTCACACGAGTTAGGGTCATACGAGGTTGTGTCAGACAGTGTTAAGTGCATAGATTTTCAGTGGGCAAATATTTTTTTTCTGCTGGGCCAATAAAGGTGCATAGTCGTATATTACCAAATATGTTACTATGAAGGGGGAACATTCTTCTTTATCTTGTTCTTTTCAACAACATTTTATGTTTAAACCCGCTATATATACCTATACATATACAACTTCTCCGTGACTAACTTATTGACTGTATGTGAAGTGAATAATTCTTGAGTAGGTACCCACGTTGACCCCCAACCGGAAGAAAAAGGGGTTGTAGTGGGAAACTAAATTTACACATACCTACGAAGTTGCGCCTACGAATAAACACAACGGCCGTTCCAACACAGACATCAATTATACAAATATATTGGGTCAAATAAATTCAATTCTTATTGTGTTTTGCCGTTAAAATATCAAAACAAAAAAGAAACGATTTAACATTAAACTCCGCCATTCGCAACCGAAATGCACAAACCAATAGCACGATTCATAAACTCGGTCGGTATCCAAGCAATCTATCCGAGTCCAATGTTTAAAGAGAGAGAAAATGGCGGTTTTCAGATCGATCGCTGCCGGCGCCGCCACCGCAGGCAATAAACTTGGGGCTTCTATATTTATAGACAGGGTTGTGTTTTATATTAAATCATAGAACATACGCGAGTTTGTCTGCGTAAGATTAGTTTGCCGCTTCTCCCCCTATAGTCTTAGTGGATGAATTTGTGCCCACTTCACTGGGCAATAAACCTTTTGATGGTTAATATATAGCCTAGAACACTCAATAATAACGTGGCTTTCTATTGGTAAAAGAATTTTCAAAATCGTTTCTGTAGATCCAGAGATTATACCCCCTAAAACGTCACAAACTTTACCTCTTTATAATTTATTAAGTATAACTATAAGTATTTATAGTAGAAATAGTAGAGAGATAGTAGATACACTAGCGGCCGGCCGCAAATTTCCGACATTCGCGGTTACTTTTAATTATTTTTCTTTTATAAAAACCATGTCAATAACAATTTGTTGCAGCCGTTCGGAAGTTTTACTAGTACACGCATGTCGGCGGTTCATTAATATCTATAAAGATATAGATAAAAATAATAAAGCTTAGGTATTGTGTTTATTCAGTGGTAAAAGAGTACAGCTGATATTATTAGAAAAGGTGATCTGGGTCAGACTCATAACAATAACGTGAGTGATATTACAAAACTGATAAAAACTGACGCAAGCTTTTCAGTCTTCATCATGTCAGCCGAAAGACGTCCACTGCTGGACATAGGCCTCCCCCAAGGCTTCCCACTCAGACTGGTCTTGTGCTTTTCGCATCCACCGCGGTCCCGCGATCCTGACGAGGTCGTCACTCCATCTTGTTGGAGGCCTACCTACAGCTCGTCTCCCGGTCCGCGGACGCCACTCCAGAACCTTCTGATTCAGTCTTATACAGATGTAAATGAAGATGAATCAATACTAAAGTTACAGATAATATAACAAAGACAGCAGCGAATATTCGCAGGTCGCAGCTTCATAGTAGGGTCATAAAACGTACTTACCGCCATCTTTTGACGTACTTTTGTGTACATTTCATTGAAGGATGGTTTTTTTTGGTAGTTGTAAGTCTAACTTAACCAAACCTACATTATAAATGTTTTACATCTCATAGTTTCCACAGAAAACAGCGTTCAATGAAATAAAACTCGTCTTTGTTGACGATCTCAATGTAATTTCGTATTTTAGACGTGCAAGCAAATTCCATTGCAAGTAAAATTACATAGACGAATAAATAAACTAAACTAAACTAAATTAAACAATCGATAAAGTAGATTTCGATAAAAATATGGGTTACCATTGTAATTACTTTTATAGTTAAGACATGAATTTCAAAGCGGCGCGGCGTGCGATGCAAATAATAAATTCACTTCGTATCAAAATGTATGTAGATACTCCTACAGAAATGAAGAAAAAAAAATAGCAATATTTATTCGTGACAAACAACAATAAAGGACAGAGAAATACGAACAAGAATGTAGTGACGAAATGGTGCTGCCAGCATTACGCTGAGGTGGGACCATTTCTCAGTGTTACTTTTTATAAGGGGCTCGCATGTGTAACGTGCGTAGCCTGCGCCGCAGTGGAATCAGGCTTAACACTGTAGCAGTAATTGTAGAGTCAGAATATATACAATTTCTGTTAACAACGTTGCACGGACAACTCCGACAAATTTATGAATGCAAGCCTTAATGAACCCTGACTCATGCAAATTTAAATGGTAAATGACAGTGTCGCAAATGCAGTTTGCAAGCACATTGAATTCAATCATTCATAGCAAACCCAACGTCGTTTGTTGGCGAAGGTCAGTGCAAATTGTTTTCTTAAGTGCGCTGCGACACTTGAAAAATTGACTTAGTGTTTACTTAACACGTGGTAAAGCAATTTAGTAAATGCTTAAGGAGAGTGATTGTAATGAAAACAAATGGTTAGTTCGTGAGCTGAGTTAGGTCTTGGGCAACTCGAAATAGAATAGTGCGGTTAGAAGTTTGTTGATGGTATATGGTATATGTTTATTTTTAGTCGTTTCATTCTAGTAGTGACAGGCTATTTATACCAAAAAATAAACTAATTTTCGATATATTTTAATGCGACAAAGTGTCAAAAATCGTATCTAGTTATATATCCAACATTCACATAAAAGTCTAAAAATGGTTCTCGCGTTCATCAAAGAACCAGCGAACAGGTCGGTTCTTATTGATTCGCGGCGAAAACAGGAAAGCCTCTAGCTATGTTAACTATATTGTACGTTATAGTAGGACAAGTCCTAAGTAAATAAACAAGGCTTGATTGATGTCATTAGCAAAACATAGCAGAATAACTTACTGGTTGGAACACAAGTATAATTAATTTCATTATGTCGAAATGCGATGTGAAAATCGTTCATCATAAATTTTGCGGTACCAGAAAAGTACTATCTTATATTTTTTATTTGTAATTTGCAGAGCGGTTTGCGCTTTTTAAGTGCTTGTAGCATTTCTTCGAGGTTGTCCTTCAGATTAGCAAAGAGGGCATATTAACTTTTTTTTTTTTTTTTTTTTTTTTTTTTTTTTTTTTTTTTTTTTTTTTTTTTTTTTTTTTTTTTTAGGTATAGGAATGGGGGTTGGGATGGGGGGGAGACTTATAGCTATGTGAGTCGCGGAGTGGAATTCCTGACGCATGCATGCTTACAGACTACGGGCTTCCTTTCTTTTGCCCGACAATGGAAGGGTTGGGTCGGAGATCTTTTAGGACCACTTGTGTGGCTGTTGATACCATCTTTATGGGTGGGGCTACCCTTTTTGAGGCTTTCTCTTTTGCATATTAACCATTTATCAGAGGACCTAAAAAATAAAGTTAGACCCATGTAAAAAGATTTTAATCAACTGATGAATATCGTTTGATCTAGACTTGGGGGAGTCAGGAAACCCTAACGAAAAGTGACTCACAAATCCCCCCGTTTCCTTTTTTATATCAAACCTATACTCACCCTACAGACAATTTAGCTCTGACTCATTATGACTCACTCTCATAAAACGTCCATTATTTCTTGGCACGCGCCGTCCCTTCATTTGTAAACAGTGCGGGTGATGAAGGGGAAAGTGCATTGAAATTGAGAGGTCAGGTTAAACTGGTGTTGTCTAACGCACGTCTCGTCGGTGTCAGTGGCTCTTACACTAATAATGGCCGTCAATTATTCTTGTTATGTAATGGCTGTTTTGAGGTTTTGCGCGTTTTTTGCTCTTGAAAGCGTGTTACACCTGCCTGTTGTAGATTCATTTGGTTGTGTTGTTACAATGAAATATATTGTGTCTTTTTCGTTACAATCAGTGTAACGCAAAACTGTAACATGGTTTAGGAGCTTACATTTACATCATGTTTAACCTATTGAACTTTATACGAGGATTTTTTAGGTTACGTAGAATTTGAATCGAATACCAGAGGACAGTTTCCCTTAAATGATCTAGCCTTAAACTATAGGTTTAATAGGACAAAGAAATGCACACTCCAAGAGAGGTTTGGATCAAAATTTACTTGCTGATCTCACAAATATTTTTAGATGTTTTTCAATAGGTCGGCAAAACCTTAGAAGTCCCATGTCGTGGAGTTCTATAGCTCAATCCCTTTACTGACTGGTTGTTGGCAGGTTCAAACAGCGCATGATGCATCATGCTGACATCGTATGCAGAGGTCATGAACAGCCTGTGAACAGCCATTATTTTTATTGCGTTGTCTGTATTGTTTAGTCTATTTCAAATCGTAAACACAAAGTAGATGTAATAATTCAAACAACTACATTTACAAAGTAAATTGACACGCTAGCCCCTGGTGTTAACATGGTTTATAGCCACTTCTTATTTCTTGTTCGTTGAACATTATCGTTTTCTCCAGTTTATGGTTAAGTTTACTATTTTATCTCATGGATTTATGGAGCTTTGTATTTTTTTTCAAAACATGTTTTGTTTCAATTCTGTGCTCAAGCATTTTTCAGAAGCGTTCGAGTATCACGTCCGAAAACTCTTCACATAACTCACCGCTCTCCCCTACAGCACAAAAACGGGAAAAAAAAATGTTTCCCTAAAAATAATAGTTTCGTGTGAAATTATGCACATTTCAAGTGTTCTTGGTTTTTTTTTCAGTAGATTGCCCAATGACCCAACTGTCAAAATTTCTTCTAAATAAAACTACAAAAATATTTCAAGATTGGACCTGTCTACATCACCTGCTATGCAGCACCATTGATTGCTTCATAAAAAAAAACCTTTACTTATTGCACAAAATACAAATTTGTGTACAAAAGGTGCACTTGATATTTATCATATTTATCTTACTTAATACTGATTACATTATTACCTAAGTTCTCTATTCACCTTACTTTAATTTTCTCGACACTGTGTTCAAATACGCTTTTGTCAAAAGCTTCATTTTGGGACAAGCTTTTGTTTTTTGGTTAATCAATCAGCCAACTACTCGTCAAGACAATTCCAATGAACCCCAACACCACGTCTACGCCACTACGTCTTCCTCATCAGACCAGTTTGGTGGTGCCATATAATTACGCAGTTATACCACATTTTAGCTCAATCGGTCCCCAAGAAACAGTTCAAAGCTTCCATGCAAGATATGTTCCGAATAAACATACTTCCATACATTACAAGTTAATAAAAACCTTGTAAAAAAGGCACAGATAGTTTCTACAAATAAACTAGAATCTCTCATTTCCGGTGTAGCTATAAAAGTCTAACATTTCATTTCCAATACTGTAACCTACGTCGTCCAACTTTTCCAATTGGAAATTTGCCGACAAGTGCATACGGATCGAATATTGCGGCAACTTTTCCCTTTCCCGGCTAATTTTATCCCGGATATCCTTGGGAACTTCCGTGGTTTGTCCCGGGTCTCCCGGATATGTCGCGTGATTGTGTGAACGAAGTTCGTTATTAGCATGTTCCGTGTCACCGAAATGAACTGTTTCAATGGTCGTGGTGGATAAAATGCAAATGAGCTCGGGTTTTAGTTTATGTTTGAGCTTGCCTGCAACAGGGATATTGCGGCGTGGAGTTAGTTCAAATAATTGCATTGCATGTTTGGTAGGTTGCGTGGTGCTGAGCTTAAATTCCCACTAGTAGAAGTACTGTATTTAACCGACTTAATATAGCTAACGTACGCTAGTAACAGAGCATTGTATCGACTAGGAACTTCTCAATTTTTGAAGAAAATTCTTATTGTATGAAAATAACATGTTCTCAAAACTCTTGAATATTTCCGAGAATATTCTTAGTAATTCTATGAGAAATTATCCAAACGTTTCATGTTATTTAACTTGCATATTGCTAGTCTTAACTTAAAGTCTTTAACACAGTAAAATTAACAATTTATTTTATCATTGCATGCAATAAAAATAATTTTAAACTTTCAATTAAAATGACAAATTTTGTGGCCGGCCGGAGCTGTGGCCGGTATTTATATATGCAAACCCAATAAATTGCAGTCTTCCTACACACTCCTCAAATGGTTATGATCTTATTAAGTCACATCATCTCATTGAGAGGCCAATTACAGAGGCCGTCAAATTGTTGCCTTACTAAGCTTTAATGTTACCTGGACCTTGCATTGTTCCTCTTTACATAGTACACAATAGGTTTTACAACCATACAAACTTTATTTTTGTTGCAAACTTGCACCCAGCTCAATCTTGCATGCATCAGTGTGTTAGTGTTTGGATTGTCTAATTAATAAGCGCTGAAATGATTGCATCCTAATTAGCATTCTGAATTACGAGCTCAAATAGTAAACTAAGCATAGCAATTTGTTAGCGTTCTGGTTTTGCATCTCAAAATCCGAGTTCATTTTTATGGGATTTCAATGTACCATTTAAAAGAGCGCCTTAGGTAGCTCTGGCATTTCCAATCAGATATTAAACTTAAAAAAGTTATTGACACGGAGAAAAGGTCGAAAAAGAAAAGTGCCTATTTATCATTGGTTAAATGATGTCACGTTGATTTAGTACAAATTTAACGACCATAATTTTCACGCAAAATTAATTTCCTTTCATCATTTTACTCGTACCTTTATAAAGTCACGGTCATCAAAATTGACCTTTGCTAATAAATTTCCTAATCAAAACCAGGCGTTATTAAAATAAAGGTCGCTCCAACGTGGAACCAGCCATCGCTAATACGTATCACCAAGCAAACTTAGCGCGTACAGGGTTCAAGTTAGAGCAGTTCGATGGAGAAAACTTGCTCTGTTAGTAAAAGAATAACACTACTATTTGGAATCGCTGATGGCCCATAAAATGTCCTTTAACGAGGTCCTACGGCCATTATTTTTCCTTATTGGAATGATCAAACCCTTTTTATTAGAAATCGTGAAAATGTTATCACTTCCTAACCAGTTTATGGCCTTGATCTTATGCTTTGACTGGTAGGTTTTGTTTCTTCCCTGTCTTTTCAAACTGCTGGCATTTAACTCTTGATAAGTCTGCATTAAAATAACATTATTTTGTATCTTGATCACGGTAATACATTCTTCAAAAAATATTGAGTACCTACTAGACGCTTGAGCATTGTGAAATACCAAATAATAACAATCAGGCAAACTCCAACCTAAATTTTTCTCTCTTGAAATCGATAATATTAAACTTTCCTTTAAATACTGTTACATATTGAACAATAATTACTTGATTTGATTCTCTCCATTTTGTAAGAAAGTTATGGAACCTGGCATTGAAACTGCTATAACAACAATAAACTAACTTTTCAATATTGATCGCTTTTATATAGTAAAAACTGCCAGGTCACTGAATCGCGTACTTTGTTACAAATAGCTCCTATTGAACCTTTTTTGTACAGAAGCTGGGAAGCCTTGATTTGAGCCATTAAAGGGCAGTGCCCTCAATATAGGCAATACTATGATAAAATATGCTCCTACTTTACGGTCATAGCTGTTGATCTGTTTAGTTGAATACGATACCTTCTGACGGAAATGTACCTAAGATATTAAGTGAATAAGACATCTAAGTAGTGATTATAATAAACCTTTGGAATTGAGGGTCTTACCTTGTAAACTATTTTTTATTAAATTGAAAGCATGGCTCAAAGAAAAATGTTTTTACACTGTTCATGAATTTATGACTTCGTGACAAAATTATAGCTAATGTTGTTACAATACTATTGATTGATATTAACTAATATAATTTGAATTAATTATAAATAATATATGAATTCCTTTGTAATTAAATTATTTATTCGTGTATGATTTATTCGTGTGTAATGAATGAAGATAATGTAATTATAACATTTAAAAAAAATTGCATTCCTGCTGTATGGTGAATTGTGCTGTTCTATACTGTTCTGTAATATTGCTACCAACCATGTACCACAATACTGGCAAATAATCTTTGACTTTGACTTTGACTTTGATGCTGTAAGTATCGTTGTACACTACAGTTGGTCTATGCTATTTGGGCAAAATATTTTTGGCCAAATATATCACTTACCAAATTTTAATTTGCGAAAAAGCTATGTATTTCCTATCGCAGCTTTGGTTTTTTTTGTCATTAGTCTAACTTAACCCAATCGATGTAAAAATGAATGTGGTATCCCAGAATTATAGCAAAATTTGGGAATTAACACATTCGGCAAAAAAAATTTGGCGCACATCACGTGTCTACATTTTTTTTGAAGAATTAACTAAATATGTATCTGTGTCCAGTTTAATGGCTTTCTTGTAATGTATGTTACTTCTAGCACGTTATATAAATATGAATAAATGAAGCGTGCAAATAATCTGAGTAAGACAATTTTACTACTCTGACTGAGCCGAGCTCGGGCACAAAATAAAAACATTAACTCCAGAATGAAGCAAATAATGTAAACTTTGACCGTATAAGGATAAGGTTAAAATTGCATGTGATACTAAAGTGACGCACGATAGTCACAAATCTAATTTTAAGCTGACACGCTCGGCGAATTGCTACAAGCGAGACTTGGTGGCCAAGTGGATAGATTCAATGGGACAATCTGGACAAAATATGCATGTTGGTATCAAGAAAAATTACCGTGATAATTTAGAGTACTATTAATCAGTGTAAACTATGCATGTTCAGCCGAACGTTGGAAAAAAGTGTTAGGATGTGACTTTTTTTTTTATGGCTTAGAGAAGGCAAACGAGCACACAGGCCACCTGATGGTAAGTGGAAACTGTGACCCATAGACATTCGCATTCACAAGACTGCAAGCCTAAGACTGCGATTGCGTTGCCAACCCTGAGAACTAAGATGGAACTATGACTAAGGCAACTACGAGACTATGATAAGATGGACTTCTATCAAGTCTTTGGTTAAAAGATAAAAGTTTATTCAGTAAGTAGGCCGCTCAGGAACTTTTACACGTCAATAATCTACCAGCGCTTCCCAAGAGGAGACCACTGCTGAGAAGAAACGCCGCAAGAAACTCAGCAGTCAGTCATTTTTTAAACATATTTCATATTACAATGTTTCTACTTAGTCTAGCATTATATAAAGCTACAAATATTAGGTTAGAGTTAGGGTTAGAGGTTAGGTTAGACACTTTATTTGATATAATCTACAATTTATCGATTTTTATATCATTGACAGTTTTTATAAAGAATTGATAGTATAAGGAACAAGTAAAAGGAAGTTTAAAACTAATGCCGGTGGTAAAAAAAATTGAAGGTGACATGAGGGATGAAATTCATGTTGTGAGAAGAGTTTTGAGGATGAATGTCAACGGTTATAAAACAAAAGGAAAGCCTTAAAAGAGATGGATGGATGATGTAAAGAGTGATATGAGGAAGAAGGGAGTGAATGCTGAGATTCCCTTTTAGCCGTCATCTCAGTGTGGAAGAAAGACAAGCTGCGCCGGCGTCAAATGATTGGGATAAGGGCAATGAGATGACGATAATAATGACAGTCTTTCCACGTATCACAAGCCTTACCTTACCTTAGCCAAGTTGGTAATCAATGCTCAAGATTTCCTGAAACAAGAAGACTTCGGCAGAAAAAACCAATTCAGTGAAACGACAAATGCTATAAAAAGATTGTCATCAACATTGTTTAATTCTCAAACTGCAAATGCCGTTCGTTGCATCCTAGGTCCGCATCCGCATAAATGGAATTCGATTTTTCCTCCTGTATTCCAGGAGTTTGATTGTTTTTCCGCAAAAAACTTACCTCATTATGATGTTGCTGCACGACGAAACAATGACGTTCTCGGCGTAAAAGATACGATCCTATTACAACACAAATACCATGAAATATCGGTGAAATATAATAGAAAAGAACAGGTTACTTTAAAGTGGTGTTTAAATTAAAACTTGATTTGACATTTTTCTTAAATCTTAAATTTAATCTAACCAGACGTATTTATTATTCTATTTACTTAGGATGCATCACGTAGTGCTATTTGCTATCGCATTACGAGAATCATTAAACTTAAAATACTTAGAAGTAACTCGTTAGACTTCGACAAGGATATCTGAACCTAGATATACAAATATTGGTACAAATACATACGACATAACAACCAAATTTAATACACATTCAATAAATATTGAAGGAGTAAGTAATTTAAATTCAATTCTCGTAGAATGACAGTATTTGAGTTATGGTGGCGCAGTGTTTGGCCCAACCTATGAATAACGCACATAAATCTCGGGCTATAGGAGTGAATATTAAATGGCTGTAATATTTTATTTCATAGCCTTCCTCGGAACTGTAAGGAGCCGATTTATATTGAACATGTCGGAAAATGTTTGCGTTTAAGGTTTGGAACGAAAATCTGACGTTCAATAAAGATTTTTGCGTTTAATCAGAATATTGATGACATAAGTAATTTATTTGGGTATTGAGCCCCCCCTGATGTACAGTTGAGTTTATAAATATGTTTACTCTTTAGTACCTTGTCACTTTAACCGTTTGTGACAATCAATAAATGGCAGTTTAAACATGACATTACATAGACAAGGTACTAAAGTGTACAAATATTTATGATGTCGACTGTAATAACAATCCCCAATTTAAGAGTTGATATCTGTAATACGACTCAACCGAATTTCATGAAACTTATGAGCGAGTGGTGATAATCACCTTCCAGAACTGGGAAACCTAGGGTTGTAATTGACCTCAGTTCAAATTAAGTCACGCGGCAGTAATGATGTTAGCTTGTTCCGTGATTGCGAGTGGGTCTCAGCTGGAGTGATTATAAATTTAAGGCGTTTAAGATTGATTTATCTCTACATGACAAGCATTAAAGTCTCCTCGTCTGTCTATATGCTGTCGCCTAAATTTCGTCAAGTAAAGAATGGATTTGGTAAATTATCTTACGTTGCGATAGCTCTTATTTATTTGACAGTAATGTCGGCCGAGAATAAGATCAGCAGTGTTCGCATTGTTGTGATGACTAGCATAGAGGCATTCCATCTTAGTCCTCAAGGTTGGCAACGCATTTGCAGTCTTAGGCTTGCAGTCTTGTGAATGCGAATGTCTATGGGTCACAGTTTCCACTTACCATCAGATGGCCTGCGAGCTCTTTTGCCTTCTATATGCCATTAAAAAAAAGCACGTCAAAGGTAATGTGGTTTTACCCAGTAGAATATAGGCGCTGTTTGTTTTTACGCAGCGGGACCACTTGAATTAGTTGGTTAATAATTGGTCCGTCGAGATCATGAGCGAGCAGTGATAATCACATACCAGAACTGGGCATCCTAGGGCTGTAATTGTCCTCAGTTCTAATCAAGCGTGGCGCCGCTAGCGTGACGCGGCTGTAATGATGTTAGCCTGTTCCGTGATTGCGAGTGGGTCGCAGCTGGACTGATTACTTCATCTTCAAACTAAATTTTAGGCGTTTAGGTTTGATTCATCACTACATGCCAAAAATTAAAGTCACCGCGTCTGTCTGTATGCATGATTAGTCTAATTTCGTCGGATGGATATTGTTACAACTTTTATGAGTAGTCCGTTTGTTTTTGTGGGAGTTTTTGCGAAACTTACAAAGTTCACTACAGAAGTTTTTTTTTTAAAGTACATTTAGGTAATTGTTATCTAGTTTATCGTGTTGTTTGCATTTGTCGAAAATGTTAACGATATATCGAAAAATAGGGTAAGGTCACCAGTGCTCAGCCAGAGACCAGTAGTCGACCTTAATGAGTGCGAAGAGTGGGAAAAACATTTTTCGTACTCTTCCCACTAATACAAAGTATAGGCAGAGGCCGAATACAGGTCTCGGGCTGACCACTGGTGACTTTACCCTATACGTCTTACTCGTTAACCTGCCGCTAGGCAGAGGTGTTCGCATTGTTGCCGTACGACCACCCGTGAAATGACTGAAAAAGAAACATTCCACCTTAACCCTTAGGATTGGCAGGCCATTTGCAGTCTTTAGATTCAAAATGGAGGAGGAAGAGTCCTGGATGCTCCTATGCCTTCTCTAATTTCTGGCTCTACCTATTCCTTTTGGCCAAAATGTTTTTGGTCAAATGTATATTTTCCTAAATCGGTTTCGATTATGCCGGATATAAAATAAAAATATCGCAAAATGATTTTTGGAATATGATAGATTTGACCAAAAATATTTTGGCCAAACAGCAGGAAGTAAAAGTATAATTTAATTATTGACTTTCTACGAAAGCGTTTTATAACGGTTCAATAATGTAACGTACTACCATTTCCTTAATATAGGTAGATAGCTATGGCCAATCTTTGTTTTTCTATGACACGAGTGACAAATATACTGTCAGTCGCGAGTGCAAGCGTGATAGCGATAGCCAGCCGAAAGTTATTATAAGGTTAGGAATACTGTAAAGTTCGTGACCTTATGCTTAATAATAAATATCAGGAGACAATGTGTCACACCAATTGATCTACTCCCAAACTAAGCTCTGGGCTTGTACTATGGGTACTAGACAACGATATAAATACTTATACAGAGAATTTTATACTTAAATACATAGAAAACATCCATGACTCAGGATCATATATTCGTGCTCATCACACAAATATCTGCCCTTACTGGAATTTGAACCCAGGACCGCAAGCTTCATAGGCACGGTCACTACCAACTAGTCCAGGGCGTCGTCAAACTTGCTTGGACACAACATCAACACACCTATTCACGGAAGAGGCATTTCAAATATAGACCCAGCTCTTGTCCAGTGACTGCAAACTCAATTTGCAATTACCGCCTCTAGTTTGTGGTGTTTCGGAATTGCAAATTTGCTAATATTGACGCATCGTATACTTGTGTGAGATTGAATGTCCGGTTTACACATACATTGAATTGATTAAACTATAGGTACGTCATTATCACTTTGCAGGGTTCCGTACTAAAATGGTAAAAAAGGAACCCTTATGGTGGGACTTCGGTGTCTGTTTGTCTGTCTGTAGGTCACAATTGTCACAGCAGAAACTATAGAAGATTTAAAAATATATATTTGAAATGCGGTCTAGAATGGGGGATTTAAAAATGAAAGTTATTTGATTACAGCAAAACGAGGTGTCATATGAAAAGGGTTCAGGTCGCACATATCCATTATTATTTTTTCCTTGACTTACTACTATCTGATATCCATGACACTTAGCTAAGCACCATCTCATTTAAATTAGCTTTAGCTCAGACAGACACGCAGATACACAGATACACACGTGGAACCTGGGATCCTAGTGGAGAAGAGGATAAGTCGACTTACTCGTATATACGTAAACGGTCTCCCAACAAAACCCTTTTTTATCTGGAGTTAAAAAATACTTAAACATGGCTAAATAATCTAAATACAACTTAAATACTTATTATTAGTTACGTGCCCGTTTTAAGACACGTCATAGCAAATTGACGACGCGTTTAGTTTTGTTGAATCGATTCTAAGTACATTATGGGCAAATACTTGTGTGATGAACGCGAGTATTTGTTCGTTTTAGATGTTTTCTATGTGTTTAATCTTCTGTTTATCTATATAAGTATGTTTATCATTGTATAGTCGCCATAGTACAAGCGTAGAGCTTAGTTTGGGATTAGGTCAGTATGATATATAGGTATTAGTAATTATATTCTTAATTTGCAATAATAAATGTATTTTTTTCATCACCAGTGTATGTGTATAATTATTTTATGGTATGCAAGGGCACTGAAAAGGATCATAGGTTCTTTAAGAATTGAAGTTGTAGAAAATGCAAAGATATTAAATTTTAAGTCTTCAATTAATCAACAACAGTATTCAATTAATTTGAAGCTCGATACGGTTAAAAAAATTGAGCTCAAAATCCTGTTATGTCACCTAATTTGCTAAAGGACAGGGTCAGCGCAACGACCAATTATACTTCGTTCCGATCAGTATCAAATATCATTAATGTATAAATTGATTAATGCTAACGTTTATACACTTTTTTTTGGAAAAAAACCGGTCAACGACACCGTCAGGCAGCTTACGCCAAGACTATACAATTTCGATTACGAAAGCGTTCACCAAATTCATTTTGTCAACAGCCATTTAAATCCTTGGGTGATTGTCTGAATTGGGCATTGAATGAACGGGCCGATTTTGAACCATTGCATAATCAGACGCTAACATTGCGTGAAACCTAGAAGAAGAAAATCGATGCGTTGGAGATGTGCTGGAGAAGAAAGCTTGGAGTGTCACGGACCGAATTCCATACCAATATGTCCATACGAGAAGAAATCAGCATTTAATAGCAACTCTCGTCAATAGTCCAAGCACGCCTCCTCACTTCTTTCGGCAAAATTTCCCAATGCAATAATGATTCTATTGAGCACCTGGTCGTACAGGGAAAAGTTGTGGGAACCAGAGCATGCGGAAGATCGAACATGAGATGGACAGAGCAAATCAGAGCTGCAACAAATCACCTCATCAACGAGTGCAATAGAGCGGCAGCAGACCGAGAGGAATGACACCGCATTACCAGGCTAGTCACTCATCGTGACAATTGAAGTCACACACTCTGTCAAGAGTGGACCGACTAACAAGAATGACCAGACGCTGGTCGAATTGCGGAATTTCACTACATACATGCGTTGCGTGCGTTGCGTGCGACACTCTGAAACTCCAGCTTACCTTATTTTTAACCGACTTCAAAAAAAGGACGAGGTTCTATGTTCCACTGTATGTATTTTGTGGACTGATTTCAAAAATTGTTTTTTAATCCTACAGCAGCAGCTAACTATTGTAAGATGCCAAAAGTATAGGTAGTTACACACAAAGATATAAAAAAAATGTTGATGTACTCACAGCCCTTAGTTATATTATAACTCTATAATCACTTCCATAAGTCAAATCTTTCTAGAAAATTAAGCTAATCAACGTTAAAAAACATAATTCCAAAACCCAAAGAAGAACCAAAAATTACCACAGCTGCGAATAAAAAATGTAAATGAAACATTAAACGAAACAAAATAAGCTCTTAATCTTGTTAAGACCCATTTTAACTGGCCGAGGATTAAAGCAAGGTTATTCGAGAGAGACCGTGGCTCGTACGCTTTGTCACTGCTAGGTAAATAAGGGTATAAGTCTAGCATACTTCGTTCATGTATATACCCTTTTTTATTACGAGTTAAGTCGACTGGTACCGTTTTTCACTAGGACTCCAGAATTAAACTCGTTCCTTTTTCGAACTTTTGGATGAAATATGGTCTCTAAGGAACGATCGAAGCGCCATTAACCGACGCTCAGTGTGACCGTTACACATCACTTAATGCATTTTGCAAAAACAATGAAGAACTAGTAAACCAATTGTATTGCTACTATCCAATTCGTTAGCTGATTATATAAGGTTCAAAATGGTATATAATAAATGTTTGTACATATCGTAATTTTCACGGAGGAAGCATTTAAAAACCATTGCTGACGCGTTCATACAAATCTCGTAGATTTAGCATGAAGCAGTCAAGTAGTATTTAATTGGTTCTCAAGTTTGGTAATTCATATTTGTAGGTAATCATTTGAGATATAAGTACCTACAAAGGTTCTAAATTTTTGGCTGGACCTTTTAATCCTAGTGATGATTTTGCAAGGTTCGAACGTACGTCCATGTATAAAATAACCTTAAAACCAAATAAAAAGTAACCAAGCAAAAAACGTGGCAGATAAAAAACATTATTACAAATCTGAAAACGTAATTATATACATTGAATTGTCTAGTTTAAAAAAAAAATAGTTTATGACCAGTTTTCGTGTTTTTGTCTTTGACATTTGACCTTTAATTTTATTATTATTCATAAATACACAATCACATAATTAAGTATTCTTACGTGCTATCTACCTCAATCTATCATTGTGATGTGTTTACAAATATTGCTCAAGGTTCAAATATTTTTCATTTGTTCACATTCGCACGACATTTAGAAATATAAAGACCCCCTATTTCCAGCTCTCTTTAGTAAACCGAGCGAGTGTTAAATCTCTCAGTTGCGGACCTTTGAGGTATCTGTAACAATATCTTTTGAGAGCGTTCTCTTCAGGCGAGCGCCTTTCATTAGTAATGTGAGTGGTATTTTATGAAGAGAGTGGAATTTTCAGTTTCATTTTCACGACGGATATTCATTGCATATGCATGAGTAAAGTTTGTTTGTTCGAGGTTTTAAATGAGGTGTTTTCCGCGTATAGTTTAGCGAGGGTTTTCAACTTGTCAATGGAATTAAATTGAAATAATATTGTATTCATAATTTAAAATGTGTAAGTTATATTGTTATTTATAATAAAAAAAGAAAATGATGTTATAATAACAACCAATCAATGGTGGCGTCCGCGGACCGGAAGACGAGCTATAGGTAGGCCTCCAACAACATGGAGTGACCTCGTAAGGAACGCGGGAGCGCGGTGGATGCGAAAACAACAAGACCGGTCTGAGTGGAAAGCCTTGGGGGAGGCCTATGTCCAGCAATGGACGTCTTTCGGCTGACATGATGATGATGATGATGATGTTATAAATTTATAATAAGTATTTTTATTGTATTTTTTATTAAAAAATATCATTCTGATAGAGATAACAGAGCGCCGCCTCCTTAAACCTCCTCCTCCTCTTTAAACTATTAATGTCAGCATTTCTTATACTATCAGCTAACTTATTGTAAATAGTCGGTGCAGTTTTACACATTTCAGCCCCAGTCTGCACCTAGCGTCCCGCAATGCGAGGCGAGTTTGAAACTTATTCGAGTTCGCTCTTACAAAAATCGAGACTTCGTATACATATATAAAGATGGCAGATGCAGATATCCGTTACGTGTAAATTACATATTGCTCTATGCATCTTTACTGCGCTAGAAATACCTGATCTCGGTTAGTTGAAATCCCCCAAAAAATATATAACGAATCTCGATCTAGACATCACGAAACCATGATAAAATTATAAGATACTAACACAGTGCTTCGATTGGCTAGTTGGCTACTTTAGACAATGGCAGCGCACCGGTAACGAATTTGCCGACGTGATAGCTCAGTTGGCACTGACCCTGCCTACGTTTCTGAGTCTTGGTTATTTTCTACGTACTAAAGTATTTATTTCTCTATATATAAATTGACTTAGTTTGGAACAAATTGTGTGAGATCGTTCCTTGTTATTTATTGATTAAATAAACAAAAAACAAACACTCATGTGGCATCGCTCCTACTTGATGTTTGTAGTTATTTCGCTATAATTCGACGTATTCCGTTACGTATTATAATAATAATAATAAAATCTTTATTCAAATCACTTATCGTACAATATAATAATTCTAGAGTTAATATAACACAAAAGAGACAATACTCGTTTGCCTGAACTAGGAGGTTCCTGTGTTTCAGGCGTAAAAGGCCTTACAAACAAAGTAAAAAGTAAACAATCACATGCAAAATACATTTCAAAGAATTCCTAGTAGATTAGCCATATAAATTACAATAAAATAATGTGTAAACAAAAACAATAATATGGGTAACAATAAGAGAACCGGGTAATTATTATTCACTTAGATAATAAGTATAAACGATGTTTATTTTGAGACAATTAATAAATTCTCTGTATCTTCGTATGACATGTTTTGAAGAGCTTCCTGAAGGGTTTTCTTAATATTGTTATAACTAAGAGGATATATGGACAATTTGGCGTTTAATCTATTGTACAGAAGTGGTCCCAGAAACACGTAAAATCTTGTCGAGAATGCATGTTTCATTCCTATGTTTTTAGGACAAACAATATCTTTCCGTCTTTTATTAATAGTTTCAGTGCTGTAAGGAAGCGCGGCGTGTTGTTTAAGGATTGTGCTCATTACAAATAATTGTCGAATTGTTAGAACCTTACAAGATTTATAAAGAAGGTTAGTAGGGTAAAGAAAAGGACGGAAAGTGGAAACCTTTAGCACTGCTCGCTGTGCTCTCTCAATGGTTAATAGCGATGTTTTAGTTGTGCCACCCCATGACGTAATGCAGTAAGTTAGTATAGATTGGCATAAGGCAAGGTAGATTTGTCTGGTAATTTTTGGGTCGAGGACAGTACGTAATTTCCTAAAAACGAATATTAACTTACGCACTCTGGAGCATAAAACTTCGATATAATATCTGAATGAGAGATTTTCGTCTATTATTACACCCAGATACTTTACCTTGTCAGTAATTGCGACGTCTGGGCAGTTGCAAAAGTTATTCCTATGTTCCTTACAATGGTGAGCATATATTTTCGGGTTAGGTGAAGCCGAACTTAATTTACGCATGGAGAAATGCACATAATTGGACTTATCTGCATTTAGTGTTAGAAGATGGTGCTGGAGCCAATCATTTACAGCGTTAAAACCTCGTTGTGCACAATCATAAACGTCTTGTTTTGACTTCGCTGAAAACAAAAGAGCGGTATCATCAGCATAGGATATGATTGTGCCACCGTCTAATTTCAGATTACAAAGGTCATTAATATAAATCAGAAATAGAGTAGGACCTAAAATACTTCCCTGGGGAAGTCCAAAACATGAATTTTCTAGGTCAGAGCTTATGACATTGTCTATTTTGATACATTGCGTACGGTCGTGAAGGTAGTTAGCGAATAAATGAAGTTGGGTGCCTCTTATACCTAAACATTCCAGCTTACACGAACACTGGAGCTAATTACTTGAAATCTCGATTATTGGCGCGTCTTCAATTATTTCTTGGCTAATTGGAATACTTGAATACATATCTAAAAGATCACCTAGTTTTATTTATTTCATCGCAGAATTTGATATTTTCATTTCATATTTTACAGACGTTTCATCAACACATGTTACATATTTTATAATTGAAAGTTGTATTAGAATGTCAAAATTGATTAGATTTTGTGTATGCTTTATAGCGATCGGCAATCTTTGGTTTTCTAAACGAGTGAGACGTATACTATTTGCTGTGAGTGCAAGTGTAAGATCGATAGCCCATAGTATTCAAAAATCAGTTAGTAGATATTTTTCAAACTTGTGCTTCTTTTTGGCCGTAAGATATATTTGGCCGATCGTATCGTTTCCCACCAGTTTCATTTGCCAACCCGCTTTTATTTTTGTAACTGTAAATATTAAAATTTCGCATTGTTGTGTTCCGGTTTGGGGATAAGACACCCGGTGTAATGACTAGCATAGAGGCATTCCATTTTGGTCCTCAGGGTTGGCAACGCATTTGCAGTCTTAGGCTTGCAGTCTTGTGAATGTGAATGTCTATGGGTCACAGTTTCCATTTACCATCAGGTGGCCTGTGCGCTCGTTTGCCATCTCTATGCCATAAAAAAAAATAAAAAAAAATCACGATATTTATAAAAACTAAACTTACCTAACTTCAAAATTCAAAATTCAAAATATTTATTCAGTAAATTGGCCACATGAGGGCTCTTTTACACGTCGGTAATATAGAGTGAATCTACTAGCGCTTCGGACAAGGCCATCATTGCGGAGAAGAAGCGTCGCAAGAAACTCCAGCAGAAGGTCATTTTTTCCCATAATAAAATACAATAATATCTAAATGTAACATTACAAGGTAATAAAGTAATAAATAATTATTTTAAAACTAACACCATTAAAATCATTACAAATGTAAGCTCAATAACATTAATAATAGAGATAACTAACTAAAAAAACAGGTCCTTGCAAGCGTGAACAGACCGGACCCCACAGACAGCACCCGTTCACGAGTATGACGCGTATCTCAGCCATCGCCTCCCTCAACCATGTGTTCGGGAAGGTGGCGACCCAAACAACGACACTACACAATGATACTGAAATAAATCCTGAAATATTTACAGTTACAGAAAATAAAGTGGGTTGGCAAATGAAACAGTTGGGAAATGATACATTCGGCCAAAAGGCAGGATACCGAAACTTTGTCACTGGAACGATACAATCATTATTAACTAACTCTGAGGCTTTAAGAGAACTAAAAGTACCTATCGTAAAATCCTCCAAATATTTTGACTTATCAAGTTACTGTAAGTAAATAGAAGTAGCAATCAATATTGTTACCATGTCACTGTCAAACTTTGTGAAACGTACCCTCATCACTCAATGGCGCGGTTCTCTCTTTGTCTTCTCTTGTCTTTAGGGATACGTAACTCGACAGGAAATGGAGTCTTTAGATCATTTATGTGATTTTAAGGCTTCGTGCCTGAAAAAGAAAAACCGTATCATAATTGGATCTTTGTCGCTTGTCTATAAAGTTTGTGTCATGTGATGACAGTGAATAAATGAATATGGAATAAAATATGATGGTTTTGTCAATGTCACATATTTTGTAACTTACAAACTCACTCAGTGAAGTATCTAGTATAGTATCTGGTTTGGGAGGAGCAAGGTTTCAAAGCAGCAGTCCAATTAAAATATTAAAAAATGGTTAATTTGTTGTTATATCGCATCAAAATAGAATAATTTGTGAATGTAGTTTGACATTTAAATAGATCCCAATCAACATCTACCCTATAGCTAAATTATTCATAGCGTAAGTATCTAAGTAATTAATTGTTGAATTATTAATGCATGCATGATTGCATTAAACTAGGTTTAAATTTTGTATTGGCTGCATAAGCAACATTATATTTTGTACTAAGGGTAAAACACAGTGATACGATATTATTTTTAAACGATACCTATGTAATTTATAACCCATGTTTTGACAAATATTTTTATTTGAATTTGAATTTGTAATTCATTTCTGTTATTACCAACTTACATGAGCAGATGGAGCAATGACGTAGACCAGAGCGTCGGTGGCTTAGTGACGTAAGGTACTGAGTTCGAACCCCCGTAGTCACCACGTACCAATCAGTTTCTCTAACTTAAGAACATTACCCAATGCTCTTGCGGGGAAGGAAAAACATTGTGAGGAAACCTGCACATCCAAACAGGTGTGTTTAATGTAATTGCACTAAGAATCTTAAAAGGGGTCGAAGTGTATCCAAAAAGGACTGTCTGTAAGATAAGATGAGATAAATGTAGACCAATATGCCATCATATTGGTAGGAGAACCTATTGTTCAACAATAAAGTTAAGCTTGTTCTTCAACCTGACTTCTGTCTTTTTTTAATTAATGTTCGGGCATCGAGAATTGGCTTACAAAAAAGATAGTCAATTGTCCAAGAACGAACAAAATTCAAAACTTAAAATTCAAAATTTTATTCAGTAAATTGGCCACATGAGTGCTCTTTTACACGTCGGTAATATAGAGTGAATCTACTAGCGCTTCGGACAAGACCATCATTGCGGAGATGAAGCGCCGCAAGAAACTCCAGCAGAAAGTCATTTTTTCCCATAATAAAATATAATAAAGTAATAAATAATTAGTTTAAAAACTAACACCAAAGACCGAACGACTGACTGTTGTGTTTCTTGCGGCGCTTCTTCTCAGCGGTGGTCCCTCTTGGTAAGCGCTTGGTATATTTCAGATCTGTTAGTGCTCGTGCGGATTACTTACTGAAGCAGTTTTTTTGTTAAATATCAATATTTTTCTCCAAGTACCTATATTATTATTAACTGTATATTTTAAGGCAAAGTTAATGGTGGTATGATACCACTAAATACCACTAAAATGGTGGCGAAGGCCCGCGTGAGTCAGAGAGATCGCCATTGTCTGTTCTTGTTTCTCGTCGCGCGGCGGAAATAAACGCAGAGATCGTATCAGGACGGCTCGAGGCACCGGCGACGAGCGTTATTGTAAAAAATATTATTATTCTTTTAAAACACTCACTTGATTTTTAACTGAGTAATACAGAGTTGAAATCGTTAGAGCTAGGATTTCACTGGTTTTTACGTTAGAAGATTTTAACTTCATCTAGTTTTTTCATTCCAAAACTACCGACATCTATGGCTACTAACTGATTTCCCTGTACTAATCCACTTGGATCGACCAGCCTGTATCTAAAATTCAAATTCGAATTGTTTATTGCGTATCACATTACAAAAACCACTTAGATCTAGAAGGCCTAACTATATTAATCAACGTAAGAATATTTATATAGAATTTCACCAACAACTTAACGGACGATTAACACTTAACACCGTATGGTGAACGTATCTCCTTCTTTGTCGTAATTTTCTTTGCTAAAGGTCGCATATACAAAAGTTCGTCTCCGCTTCAAGTACAATCAACCACCATTCACCCCAGTATATACGGATTGCAGTAACTACTTCGACCACTTCTCAGTTTGACCCAATACCGCTAAACAGCTGAAGCCTCCAAGTTGCACCGCACGCTCGTTATTGTACCAACTTTCTCGCTCATTCCGCCTCGATGGCGTCGTCCACTGACAGTTGCCTGATTTGTGGACGCTGGATCTAGACTGGGCTATTTATAGCACAATGCTTGTTCATTTGTTTAGAGCATGTCAGGGAGGGGGAGGAAACTGTACAAATCATACTAATAATTGACAACATTTCATTTTGGTGACACAAGCAAATTACTATACGAATCGAAAGGGTTTTGCCTACTGAACACGGCAAAATATTTATTTAGTTTTTACTTCTTGATTTACAAAATTACAAGTAAGGTAAAAAAAATATCGAGTTTTACCAATACTATGCCTGAATAGATATAATACCATTGCCTTTTTCAAAAGAAAAAAGCTGTCATACTTCAAATTTGACATTGACACTATTGTTTTTTTAATACAAGTTGGACTTACGTAATATGTCCATTGTGTCGTAGAAATGAAGTTACGCCCTTTTAGAATAAGTACATCTTAATAAATTAATAATAAAATAATTATTCATTCTAGAGAAAATTTAAAACTATTAGTGTCTTCCTCCTTCCAAACAGTATCTATAAAAACGAATAAAATTAAAGTCTTGAAAATATGAAATCTTGTCAATTATCCTATCCTTCTTCGTCGTTTTCACTGTTAACAGAGTGGTCTTGGCTTTTTTTTTTTAACTTGACTTGACTTGACTTGAACAGCTGATTTCGCCAGTGTCAAGTATGTATAACTATAAATCAATATAGCAATAAAACAATCCGATCTTCTGCACCACTGCGAGTCCACTTGAAACGAGAAGTAAGATGCCAGTAACACGAAATAAGTCCAAGTCTTCTATCACTGTGCAACACAAAGGCGTAAAATGTACAAATTACTAACAGAAAAAAAGTTTGAACACCTAAATACACAAAAATACAAAACTAAAACAAATTACACATCCGCCATCTTTTGACGTTGCAAATGCAATCATGGTTTTGGATGTTATATCGATTGGAGGCAAGCTTCACAACTCAACTAGTATTCTACAAATATTACAAACAGTTAAAAAATTAGTTTGAATCTTCTATTAATTTTGTACCTATTGGGGAAGACACTGGAGACTGTAACACAGTGAGAACTAACAGTCTCCAGGGCTTCAACTGTATTTGAGCTATGTAATTTGGAACACTAAATATTTTTATTATTATTATTGTATTATAGTTACCTACAAACACAAATCGCCTTAGTACATTAGTTTAATATTGTAATGTTATATTTTTGTGCAATAAAGAGACTCTGGCGTAGCAAACACTGATAACATTCAATATTTGTTTAAATGTATATTTATGTGTTTTGAATATGCATGATTTTTATCAAAATCCATTTAAAAACCCAACACAGTAATTTAAAAAAAGAAGCGAGTTGGCTAACTCATCTGGTTTCTCCGGTGAGCTTTTTGCCCTTAGGCTATACATAAATATAATAAATATTTCATAACCTTTGAATACAACCTCATAAATTTACTAGCAATTAAAATGACAATTATATATGGGTAAATGGCGTTGTTTGTGGTTGTTTTCAATTGGTCTAGACTAACAAGAACTTTAATAATTAAGCTAACTAGAACTTTGCGTAGTTGATGGAAAAGTTTTCAGCTTTAATACCTATCCGAACATAGAAGAAGTTTGCTTAAAGATGGCTTAAAGTTTATCTTTGTTGTATCAAATATGCTGTCGACCAAATAATTATTTTTCCCATCGAGATCGATCCCATCGAGTCGGACTCGCGCTCCGAGGGTTCCGTATTTAATATAATATGTTTGGAAAACATAAGAAAATACCCATTTTGTTATGAACTTTATTATTTATTTATTATTTATATACTTTATTGCACAAAAATAAAATAGTGTACAAAAGGCGAACTTAATGCTACAAGCATTCTCTACCAGTCAACCTTAAGGTGAAACAGAAATCAAAAAAGTAGGTAGGTGCAATAAAAAGACAATACTTTCCCTTTACTTAATTAAATTTAGAAGAATTGAAAGTGTCTACAATATAGTATAAATAAATCTGCGATAAGGTCCATTTTGACTAGCCTACATTTTAGCACAGATTTTTGAAGTTCTTTTTTAATTTTTCCAAAACGTGACGTTTGAGAATCCGTCCATAAACTTCGGAGATAAGGGGGAGGGACCGTGTTTTTTTTGTAATATTTGCCTATAAATAAAAAAGTACGTCACGGAAAATTATTAAAAAAAATGTAAGAAAATGTGCACTTTTAAATAAAATCACCCCATTCTAGACCACTTTTCAAATATATAGAACAATAATTTCATATTTATTTACTAAGACGCGGGCAAGCAAGTTACACAACTATGCCAAACTCAAGTTGATCGAAATGGATTTCATCGAACGACATGCTCACTGTACGAGTTAGTAGTTTTGGGAGTCCGAAATCTAACCTAACCTAACCTAACCTAACCTACGCAATAAATGTTCAAGATATCCTGAAAACATTATGGTTTCAGCAGAATAGTGTTCATGAAATGAAATCAATAAAATAATCGGTTACCATTACCACTGTTCCTAGGCGAGTACTATAGTCTCGTGAGTCATGGATGTTTTCTATAAGTATTTATTACTCTATGTTAACATTTATAGCGTATACTACCCATAGTACAAGCCTAGAGCTTAGTTTGGGACCAGGTTTATTTGTGAGAGATCCCAGAAATTTATTTGTTTATATTTATATGCCAACTATGCTTACTCCACGATTGTCATGTTGTGGCACCACTAATAACATTACTAAGGTTCTCTGCCGTTTCGTCAGACAACGTTTGGTCGAATGTATCGTTTCCCAACCGTATCATTTGCCAACCCACTTTTATTTCTGTAACTGTAAATATTTCAGGTTTTTTATAAAAACTAACCTAACCTAACCTATAGGGTCTACACGAGATATTTACAGTTACATAATTAAAAGTGGGTTGCCAAATGAAAAAGTTGCAACCAAACGTATTTCTGCCAAAAGGCAGTTCACACATGCTTCAATCCACGTATTAAAACCTATATAATTACTAAGCTAATCGCCTATTACCAAACAACAAAAAAACACGCGACAAAAACGAATCATGCCACCAATTACGAAGTTTTTACCGAATCGCTTGATTGGTCAGAATGACATGTAAACGTCAAAATATTCGCGCGTTTTCCGTCACGAGCCATTAAAACGGTTATCTGATCAATTCGGAATTACAACTGCTAAAACACTCAATTAGCAACTCTATGATTAGATTCATAAGAAAGTATTAAAGGCATACATAATCGTTACTACTTTGGAAAAAAACTCGTATCTGATATTTCGAGATGTATGAGTTTGAACTTAATTCTCTTCAGGTTTCAGTTTAAAATCATACCTCACGAAATATGAGATACGAGGTTTTTTCAAAGCAATGACGATATGCGTGTTTCTTTAGCATGAAAAGAACGCTGCAGTGATGGAGTTTGTGCTCTATTGTGTTTGTGTTTAGGGTGTTGATTGCTTGTATCGATTGATGGGGGGACGTTACAGATCGGCTAACTCACGACAGAATGCGTGTGAGTCGTTTGCGTCACCTAGTGTTAACTTGTTAGGAAAGACTAAGTTGGTAGTTCAAAAATAAGAATTTACAAGTGACGATATTATTTTTTATATCACCTTAAAATCCTCCCGCACTTGAACTTGATATGGCGATTAAGGGCAATAGTTTATAAACACTAATTATAATTATTTTGTATCGCCTCACTTCAATACTATGATCTTTGTTTGAATCCTTGTGCAATGAAGGGCTTAAGGAACCCTGTCATAATGAGAGCGTCAAGCCACATGTTAATGATTAACGTTATGCGACAGGTTTCCATAGTGGCTCAACATTTAGAGTCCTTGACTGTACTTAATTGCAAATATAACATCGAAAAAAGTATAATAACTTAGTCATAAAAATGTTGTCTTGGGGACACGGATTCTGTAGAACGCATCTAAACTTTATATTATAGTTTCGACGTTTTCCTGCTCAACTGTTCATGATATTATTTTTTATATTCATTGTTTTATAATAATGCTACCTACGACTTTTGTAAACAGTGTAAAAGCGAATAAACATCTTGTAACTTTTATTACGTAAAGGGCTTCTAGACTTCATACACGCAAAAGAAGAAGAGAAATATATTTATTCCAAATGTAATGAAATTCATTGGTTTTTTCTACGTCTATGTTAAAAACTAAGGCCTTCGACAAAAGGGTACATTTAAATTTGTCAGGTCGCCTACAAACGACCCGATTCACTTCGCATACGGATAGCGAAGGCCTTTTTCGATTTCTCGTTACGTAGTTTTTGTCCTTTGTTATGTAGTTGTGTATTTTTTTATAACATAATGTATGAAATACAAATGGGCTAGGCAGAGCATGATAGACAACTAGTACCAGGTAAGGTACCATTAGAACCTTTACTGTACAAAGATAAATAGATACTAGTTATTATAAATGTGTAAGTAGCTTTATATGTCTGTTTGTAACGCTTTCACGGCTTTATCGCTGAACCGAACTGAAGACAATTCGATAATTTTTTTTGGCTAAAAATATCCCCTGAAATACAAAATGTAAACAGACTAATAAACTTTTTTTTTTAAACCATTTTGTATTTTGGTCTAATACGCTATTAAATTAATAATATTTATACTAAAAACATGTTTATTTTTTTCAGGTATGTCATCATCATGTTTAGACATCGACTTCAAAAATAAATAGTTCGGTAAGTTGGTGCTGCTGCTGGAAGGAAATCAACAACAAACACTAAAAAAGTTTTGTCCAATAAAACTAGTTTTAGCCCACTGTGCGTCTTTCAAGATTAGTACCCGTGAATATTTGCATGCATAGTGGCTTTCTTAATCCTGAGGAACGAGGAAAAATGTTAAATTTCGTTAAACAAAAAACAGTTTAGTCCACTGTGCGTCCATCAAGATTAGCACAAAAACCCGGTGAATATTTGCATGCACAGTGGCTTTCTTAGCCCAATTAAAAAGTGCACGCTAAGTTTTTGTGAGGCAATGAGGCGCAAAATGCGCCGTGTAATCTTTTGTGTATGTTAAGTAGCTACCTATACTTTATAATCGACATTTCATTGACTTTATATCAGCATAAACTTCAAATTGCTAAGCATTAGGTAGTCCTAGATCTACTTATTTGTAATTTATATCCGTTTCCGGGCTTAAACCAAGTTTCACTTTTAGTGGATTAGTTGAGGTTTTAAACCGTGAAAGCGTTACAAACAAACCAACACTTCTAGGATATGAATATAGTAAGGATTACGACGTTCTGTATGATTACAAGAGAGTTACCGCTGTCATTTTTTTCAAACGCTTAAAAAAGGTCGAATTAATTTTACTGTTATTTAGAATTAACATTAGGTAATGCAATAGCTTCAAGAACTTTAGTGGTTGTGCAAAGTCCGATCGGATCGCACTGATTGCATTGTTGCGTTAGTGCGGATTGCAGTCTTGAGATTGTAGTCTTGCAAATGTCAATGCCTATGGGTCTCAAATTTCACTCACTATCAGGTAGTCTATGCTCGTTTGTCTTTCCTATGCCATAAAAAACACCTGCATCCTTACCATGAGTTACCATTATCGCACTAGCTAGCGAGTCGAATGCTCTATCCCTCGCAGATCTCGCAATATTCTTATAGAGTGCGAGGGACAGAGCATTCGATTCGCTAGCGAGCACGGTAATTCTCTCATCTTAAGGGTTTCGGGATTATATATCTCTCTCACTTGTTCTCCTACGTTCTTATGCGAGTCCAATTGCCTTGACATGAACATGAAAGACTTTGTAAGAACTATCGCACTAGTGCTGTACTTTCAAGTAAATAAAAGTCATCGATTGACAGAACGATAACATGTCGAAAGCTATATTGTTTTACCATGTAGAATGGACCTCCTGTAGTAGTTTAGGAACATATTGTAACAATTCAAACTAACCAATCCCTTTCATCGTTCTATGTTTAAACTTAACAACAATCTAGATACAGATATAGGCTATAGGCGCAAATCTAGACATTCTAATTCCGCTCGGCGGCGGACCTATTTTGGGCCGTCGGGTGCAACGCACGCGCATCGCTAATATCAATGTCAACGACCACGCACAGTGGAGCTGTTTGATAGAGACCTGGACAAAATTGTAGAAACTTTAAACAACAGGATTAAAAAAAAAATTTTTTTTTATAATTTGTGAAGAAGATTAACATTTCTCATTGCACTCTATATTCATAGTTACTGATATGTTTATATAACATTTATGAAAATTAGGTTTTTCACGTTATTAGAATAAATGATTTAGCTCGCATCAAGTGCTAGCCAAATATTCTAAGGTCCTCTTAGGGCCGTATAATATACTTATCTTGGTTGTGAGGCCCGTCACAAGATACGTCAAAGTAAATGTCAAGCCATAGACAACTGTCATTTTTGATACATGTAAAGACAAGCATCACAGCTGAGATTAGTTTTTTAATAAGTATGTAGAAAAGAACGGAACAGCAGAACTTTCTTTTCGCAGAATAAAAACGTAATCTTGGGCAAATTATCATATTTCATAATGTTGCTCTTATCCACTTTGAGTAAAAATCTACAACTGTAAAGTTAATTTTATATGTACAAGCCTGTAAGTAATTGAATAAGAATATCCATAATGCAGCCTGCACCCGAGCTGCACCGCGGCTGCACACAATGTGCGGTAAAATTAAATTTACATAAAATACGAACTTAGATATTTCTCCTAGGAACGGTACGCTGGGGGAAAAAGCTTGTTTCTTACTCGCTTCAGGATTAACTTTTACTTATTTACTGACTTATTACATTATTTATTAGTAGAGGACGCTACCGACTTTGTGCGCCTAGAATTGGTTTCCCGCTTCTCCTTATCATTTCGGCCTCTTGGGGAAATCATTTCTAAGTGCATCCCTAGGGTACCCAAAGAATATTTCTGGTCCTGGTCCAGCGTTTGGCTGTGCATTAATCGATTAGTCAGTCAGATTATTTATTTATTTGAAGGCTAAAGGCATTCTCTACCAGTCAACCACCTGGTTAACAGAGAATAACCGGTGCAATCGGTGATCTAGTTAAATACTTACTTGATACAAAAAATATGTATAATAAGTACATACATAATAATATGTTTATATACTCGTAATACACTCAGGAGCAAAAATACCGGGTCAGAGTGCGTTTTTCATACAAACGAGACTATTTCGAAGACTTCGTTCCT
The DNA here is from genome assembly GCA_923062465.1 of Acleris sparsana. Taxonomy (NCBI): domain Eukaryota; kingdom Metazoa; phylum Arthropoda; class Insecta; order Lepidoptera; family Tortricidae; genus Acleris; species Acleris sparsana. Next base: position 1,490,642 of record OV281302.1, on the reverse strand, counting down.
CGCCAGGGGTTGTTTTGAGTGAGTTTTAATGGTGGGTACTGCGAGGTTCAATAGAGGAGGTTAAAAGTTCTTAAGATACCTAAGTAATCGCACAATGAGTTAACACTACAGCGGGAGAGTTTGGGTCAGCACTTGGATTTCCTTACATTTTATTGCCATTTTAGATGTTTTTCTGAACATGCACCATTCCGGCGTTAACCGCAGATTCATTCAGTTCGGTATCCTAGGCACTCTGGAAGTCCTGTATCGATGCTCGCGGTATTCGTCATCAGATTTCACTAAAAGCGTTCCCTGGCGAGGAACTAAGGCTTTGAAATAGCCTCTTTAGTATGAAAAACGCACTCTGACCCGTTATTTTTGCTCCTGAGTGTACATACAAATAATACTTGAGTTAAAAACTGGATTAAAGAGTGCGACTTCAAAAATTCTAATATACTGTAAAACGTTTTTAATTCTTCTTCCTCTTTAATTATAATGTAATGTTTAATTAAAAATGCTTTTTCTAGAGCTAGCAGCGTATTTAAAACGCTTATTCCTCTTTTCACACTAGTCTAAAGCATCGACTTTCTTCTCGGTCCTCGCAAAAAAGAAAAGCTCGCTGAGATTCTCAAAAGAAGCTCATCTCACCTGCTAACTCAATCTATGCACTATTCACAAATCCTCCGTTCGAAAATCCTGGTGCATTCACAGTATATTAAATCCGGTCCGCAGAAAATTGAAAGCCGATGAAATTCCAGGCCTCCAGGCCTCGTCGGGCGGAAATGTGATTTGCGTATGAAATGGGAGGTACAATAAAAATTGCACGCCCCAAGCTATTTTACGTGTGTGGAAAAGGAGAGGGTAATAAAATACTTTATAACCGCTACCTTGAGACCTTTATAATGAAAATAGACGAATTATTATGGAGTGGAGAGAGCATGGCGAAAAATGAACTTTATTGGCGTGTTGGGACTGATAAATTGCTTATTTTGAGTTACGTTTATCCATTACTTTGACACATAATAAGTTTTGGTTAAACAAATACACATAAACAGCAGTGTTCGCATTGTTTTATTCCGGTTTGGGTATAAGACAGCCGGTGTAATGACTAGCATAGACGCATTCCATCTTAGTCCTCAGGGTTGGTAACGCATTTGCAGTCTTACGCTTGCAGTCTTGTGAATGCGAATGTCTATGGATCTCAGTTACTGTTACTGTCGACTCGTTGGCGAAAATATAAGTCATCGACATATACATACCATTTTCTTAATAGCAATTGGTAATCGTTTTTGTATGACACAGTGACAAATATACTGACAGTTGCGAGTGCAAGCGTGATAGCGATAGCCAGACGAAAACTACATTGCTATAGCTGAACATCAACAGATCACATCAGCCTTTCTCCAACTTTATAATGGTTGCATACTCGTATGTCATGTTTGTGATGTCTAATTTCAACTCACTACAATGAAAGGGAAAATTGCTTTCGGTGAAAAGACAATTCTGCAAAGCTTATTTAAAAGGAATTCCGTATTACATAACAACAAAAATATATGTAGAAACTTTTGCAATAATGAGACGTCACATCTCAAGAGGACGTACAAGGTTCAGTTAAAGTGTACAAACGCGAAGGTTGTTCGGGTACCTACGAGTATTTCACTTGTATTTCTTTTTTATTTCCAGCCGCAGTTCATTCCTACGTTGACAGATGGCGCTGTCCTACAAATTAATTACGCCCAGTATTACCAGCGGAGAACTAACGACAACTTCGAGATTAAACGTCAGGTGTTGCCGGCTCTCACAGTATTTTACCGCTGAGAGAAAAACTTAATCGCATGAAGTATGGTTGTCTCGAAGAAATATCTGGTGTTGATTAAATTGCCGACTATATTTTATAACCGATTTTTTTATAAAATGTTTTGATTTAAAAAATATCTTTGTTTTATAAGTGATTATCATCATCATCACCACAATTATTTATTACCCATCCTTGCTGGTATTCACAAGAATCGAACCAAAAACACGCTAACCGTTACATTCGGTAGTAACTCTGCGACGAGTGTGGTACAAATTGAAACTATATGTAAACTAGTCAACTAAACGATTGCGCTAAAGTACACGCAGAGCCATCTATTGGCGTAAAAGGAAGAAATATAGCAAGTTATATCTTTGGTCTATTATAATAATGTAGTCTGATATATTGAAGCTTTTATCCGGTTTTGTGGTCACTTAACTGTACTCGTATTTACTTATATGATATTTTAATGGCCATACGCGCGTGTGTAAGTTACCTACCTACCTCTAAGTTAGTATACGCAGATTTGATGTACCTACCTCTCCAAATATAAACCATCATATGACATTATTTGCAATGACATAGTAAATGTACCTACACATGCGAACTTATCCCACATGGGAGCTCTTTCAATAAACCTTGGAAAGGAATAAGTAACGACAATGCATGGGGTTAGGCAAAATAACAGCAAAGAACTATTAGAATGTGCATCTGAGTTGTAACGAGGTTGTTACAACCTCCTTTTTGCGTTCCTGGCCACTTTTACATTTCGTTTAAATTCTTTCCAAATTCAAAATAATTATAATTGAGTCTCTAGAAAATTTCGATAAGCGCGCGGGTCCCGTGTCTCGCTGTTTCATTATATTTAATTTAATTTTTTATTTAAATATAATTCTGTAAATCTTTCTGTCTTAAAATATAATATTTGAAGAAAGCGTTTTATTTAAGTTTCCGAGATACTTACCATCCTACCGTTAGAGAGTAATACACTTTTTATTATTTCACACCAACTTTATAAATTAACCTGCTGCTTATATTATCTCTTTACGCACTGTGCTGAAAAACTCTAAAAGAGCTACTTTTTACTATTTTATCTCTTTAATAGCACTTTTCAAGCACTAACCGAGTCGGATTACATCCGTCGATCGCCATTGACTGCCAGCGCTTTCAAGCGCTAGATAGAACCGCTAAGCGGCTAGAAACACAATGGCGTTGACAGGCTTACTTGATTGTTAGGAAAAACCGGGCAAGAGCATATCGGACGATGCTCAGTGTAGAATTCTGAAGCCAAATGACAAACAAATGAGACCTAGCGATAAACTTAACTATGTCGTTGGAAAACTGTTATCCCCATACATCGACATACACTCAAGAGCAAAAATAACGGGTCAGAGTGCGTTTTTCATACTAAAGAGGCTATTTCGAAGCCTTGGTTCCTCGCCAGGGAATACTTTTAGTGAATTCTGATGATGAATACCGCTAGCGTCGATACAGGACTTCCAAAGTGCCTAGGATACCCAACTGAATGAATCTGCGGTTAACGCCGGAATTGTGCCTGTTCAGAAAAACATCTAAAATGGCAATAAAATGTAAGGAAATCCAAATGCTGACCCAAACTGTCCGGCTGTGGTGTTAACTGATTGTGCGATCAGTTAGGTATCTTGAGACCTTTTGATCTCCTCTATTGAACCTCGGAGTATCGACCGTTAAACCTCACTCGAAACAACCCCTGGCAAAAAACCAAGGCTTCGAAATAGTCTCGTTTGTATGAAAAATGCACTCTGACCCGGTATTTTTGCTCCTGAGTGTAGGTCGTGGTGAGTTTACCAACACTGCAAATAAGTTTTCGGTAGGTATAAACATTTAAACCGTTTGTAACTCAAGAACCAATGAAGTCTACTTAGTCGTGATAGTTTTTCTATAAAATACATTATAGGTATGTGCTTTCATTTAAGATATTGTTCAGATTTTTAGTATTTGTAGTTTTGGCTGTAGTGGGGGGAACACTTGAATGTAACAAAAATTAGCGCTTTAAAGTTTAATATATCATAAACGGATCCCTTAATAAAAAAACCGTTTTACACAAACCGCAATATTTTTTAAAGACCTATCCAACGACACCCCACACTATCGGGTAGACGAGAAAAAATAAAAACATCCCCACATCAGCTGTAAGGGAAGTACACTAAAATTACACTTTTTTTTTCAACATTTTAATCACCACTTTGTTGGCGTTACTTATTTGTATATTCATGGCAAATTACAGCTAAGGGTCTCTGAGCTAGGCTGCGGACGGACGGACGGACGGCCATGGCGAAACTATAAGGGTTCCTAGTTTGACTACAGAAGTCTAAAAAGAGTAAAGCATATGAATGGCTGTAAAAGCTTAATTAACGGAGTAGTTATTATAAACATTTACATCCACACAGACTATCCGTGACCCTACCTGATTGCTAGTACATACGAGGAGCTCTACTCTACTTGGTAAAACTATATATATAAGGTAAAGCAGACCTATCATAATTTTGACAATGATGTAATGTCAAAAACAAAGTAATTTTATCGAGGTGAATATTTAAAGAATCTACTATTAATATTAACGTTGATGGAGGCTTTCAATACACAGTAATTGTACTATTGAATCGTCGCGTATTGTAAGACGGGGACAGAGGCCCTTCCTGAAATAGGTTTGACATCTGTCGATCACTCTTGGATCTTACCGTTTTTTTCTATAGTCAAGTGTAAGTGTAGATTTTAATAAAATAAATTACAATAAATACCCCCTACAAAAACACTTTCTTTTAGTTAAGAACAAAAAGTAAAATAAAACTAATTTTGTGGCAGCTGTGACAATAAAACAAGGCTAGGTCCGTTTTTATCTTTATATTTAATCAGGAAAAGGAAGGGAAGAAAGGGTCAAACCAATCGATATAGGAATCGATCGTTCGCAAAATCGTTTAGACAATGTCGAACATTATGGACCGATAGGCGCTCGCCCGAAATAGTACGGAACCTGAGATAAAAACCAAATAGGAATTGCGACATTGTCCTTGTCTTGTTACTTATAAGGATCATGCAATCATGTTAAATGACAGTCATTCGAAGCGCACATTTTTTTTCACATAATGATCTTTTCGCATATATTTATTTCGCATAACACCTTTTGAGGCTGACATTGAAGAATTTAATATGTCATAAAATTAAAACCCTTTCTATTTTAAAACCGTTTTAGGTCAAACAATTTTATGCCATACTACCGTTTCCCGTGCCCATTTCGTTAGGCTTTTTTGTAATTTATAGCCTAACACACTTAGAAATAACGTCGCTTTCTACTGATAAAAGAATTTCAAAATCGGTTCAGTAGAAACCCGTTAGACGGCAACTAAAGATGCAATTTTTTACCACGAATATAAGTAATTTTTTGGTAAATAACGTTATTTCTGTTAATAGAGACAGTTTCCGAAAAAAATAAAAATCAAGATAAAATACTTTAGACCTTCAACAAGTTCTTACATTTGTAGGGATAAATTCTACAAAATCTATTAACCTTCAAAGTGACATGGATTCGAATCTTGACTGGAGGCATTCGATCAATAGTTCCTGCACTATGACGGCTGCCTCCCCCCCGGCCCACGGGGGGTCGCGCGTTACCTAACCGTGGAATTGGCTGAGATGTAACAATTTTGCCCACGGCTGTATTTCCTTTACGGTGTTTGGAAATGCGGTTTTATAGAGATGAAATAAAAAAAATGGTGCTGGTCACATTTTTGGTCTACAACTTATTTGTTAACATAAATATTATTAAATATAATTAACTAACAATATTTTAAAATATATCATGTAATTATTAAGTTCAAAAGTCCAAGGAAATAAAAAATAATAATCAGAAGAGCAGCAGGGAAACAAAGCATTTTGAAAATTCAACAACAGCAACTTCCTACCCACAATCTCTAATTTCCTCATTTTCCGTTTCTGATTACATACTCACCCTTGAGAGCTTCGGTTACCTAGTGCCTTATTGAGTCGATTCGGGATCATAAGCTTTTAAAGAACAATAGTGAGGAAACCTGTCCATTTAAAAAGCCGAGGGGAAGTTTAAAAACAACTAGCCTTTTTAATTCAAGTTTGCACAATCTATCAAAAAACGTGTCTAAACACTATAACACTCTCATCTCATTCCCTCTGTTTAAGGCTGTATCCGAAGAGTCCTCAGCCCTAGCCCTTAAAGGCTTGGCTAGAACAAGTAAGCACTTCACAACTCAAGTAGGGTACCGGCCTTGAAACTTCCAAAGGTCTAGGTTAACTTATTGATCTTAACTATTAGGTAGTTAGTTTTGGGAGTCATGAGTGGTTAGCAGAACTGGTCTATTTAATATTTATAAATGTGGTAGTCGTTTGATGTCGAGCAATGGATTAGCATGTTATGTAGCTTACAATTATAGGTTTTAGTCGTGTTACGACCCCGAGTGGTTGCCGGGTTACAATAGTTCCACTCCATGTCGTAAGAGGCGACTAAGGGAATGAAGTCTTGTAGTACTGTTAGGCGATGGGCTTGCAAGTCATGCAAACTGTTACTAAACATCTTAGCCTTATTGTGCAAAATGTGGTTGCGGAATTGACAACATTACATTTTGGTGACAACAGCAAATTACTATACGAATCGAAAGGGTTTTGCCTCCTGAACATGGCAAAATATTTATTTAGATTTATTTTTCTTTATTTACAAAATTACAAGTAAGTTAAAAAAAAAATCGAGTTTTACCAATACTATGCCTGCATAGATATAATACCATTGCCTTTTTCACGAGAAAAAAAGCTGTCATACTTCAAATTTGACATTGACACTAATTTTTTTTATACAGATTGGACTTACGTAATATGTCCATTGTGTCGTAGAAATGAAGTTACGCCCTTTTAGAATAAGTACATCTTAATAAATTAATAATAAAATAATTATTCATCCTAGAGAAAATTTAAAACTATTAGTGTCTTCCTCCTTCTAAACAGTATCTATAAAACGAATAAAAGTAAAGTCTTGAAAATATGAAATCTTGTCAATTGTCTACACGTTGTTTTTAGAATCGTAGGTAATTTCGCTCTGCCTACCCCTACTCTAGGAACGAAGGCTTAATTTTATAAAGGCCTAACTTGCCTTAGGGTTTGCATTGTTGTGTTCTGGTCAGGAATGGTTTCCGGGCAGTTGATTTATATTCCATCTTAGTCCTCCGGGTTGGTAACGTATTTGAAGTCTTGAGATGGTAAATGACTGTGGGCCAAGCAGCAGTAGTAGCCGGTTATGTTCTGTGAAATTACTAGCATAGAGGCATTCCATGTTATCAGGGTTGGCAACGCATTTGCGGTCTTAGGATTGTAGTCTAAAGATTCTTGAGAATGCAAAACAGTTACATTTTGAATGCCTTCCCCATTCTATGCCACAAAGCGAGAGATTAATTAATTAACGAGTGTGGTAATAATGTAGAAATACGGCTTAATGAACGACTTGTGTGCACACAAGTAGTTCATTTGCGAGATAAAACGCCTGAGGCTACGAGTATTTAGATCTGTGTTAGAATCCTTTCACCAGTCCGGGTGACATAGGATAGGTACCAAAACTGTTAAAATTTAAATAACAACTATGGCAAAATGTCAAAAATGTATTGATTTAAGTATATCGACGACAATATATAAAAAAAACAGTTGGGATTTTAAAGCTTGCTTTTCATTTACGTTATTTATTCTAATAAGAAATAAAGAATAGGACCGAAAAATTACATTTTTCTTCAAGCATTATAAGTTTTAGCAATAGATTGATCTGAATTTTTGCAGTAGAATCTCAACTTACACAAGTTTTTTTTTTTATTTCTGTCACAAAACCTCGCAAGAAATAAAGTCACGGACATATGTTGCAGCTTCACCACGCAAACTAATAGCTGTCAAGCTTCGCCATAAATCTGGCTGGCGCAACTGACAAGCACTATCCATCCTTTTCCTACGTACGCGTTCGTAATCCGGTTACCTCACTCTATAGCGTGATTAAGCGACACAAAACCGTTACAATTGGAAGTTGAAATAACACAATTCGATGTGACGTTTTGTATTGAGTTTTCGTGAATATAAACGAGCCAATTAGAGTTCGATGTTTGAATTGGGAACGATATTACGGTTGGTTGACGTCCCGTTGAAAAAGGTTTTGTGATTTAACAAGCGGTTTATGATTTGTGGATTCTGCCATCTGCCATTTTAGCTTTTTTGATGTAGGTAACTCGTTAATCTCCTTGGAAAAGCTGTTATCAAATCGTCTACAAAAGCGTTTTATTGACTTAGTATTTTATGTACAAGTAAATGTATTTTTTTAGGAATCGAAATATAAGAAAAGTGTCGTCGGCATCAGAAGCTTTACTTAGAAAGAGATCCCTTAAATGGAGTTCACCGTTTCTGTCTATTTTATTGACTGTTATTTACCCATTTGTATGATAAAGTATTTAGATACACACAATACAAACCTTCAGTGGCAGTGGCCCGGTCATTTGTGCCGCAGAACCGGTAATCGCTGGAGTTATCGTATTCTTGAGTGGAGACCGCGAATTGGCCAACGTAGTGTAGGACGCCCTCAGACTAGGTGGAGCGACAATCTGCGCAAGGTGGCTGGCAAGAGCTGGATAAGAGTGCCCACGAATCGTGCTCGTTGGCGTGCAATGGGAGAGGTCTATGTCCAGCAGTGGACTAATATAGGCTGATGATGATGATGAATACAAACCTGGGGACAACCTTTCCAAATAAGCAGTACCAACCTGAATAGTTGACTCACCCATGTACACCAAACTTCAACTCCATAGGGTTTAGTCTCGACGGTAAACTCGAAGCACGGAAGTGTATGTAAAACCACAAACACTCGGATATAGCTCGGAAGTAGTTTGAAAGTGGTCGTAAATCCGGCTATGTAAGCCCTCCTTTTGTAAGCAAGAGCATATATGTACTGTTTCCCGCACTTACAAACTGACAAAAACTGTGCCCCTACCATGAGACACAGTTACCGTACTCGCTAGCGAGTCGAATGTACTGTCCCTCTCACTCTATAAGAATACTGCGGGGTGTGCGAACGACAGAGTACAGGTATTAAAGAGTATTTACTGTTGTTGTTGTTGTTGTCTGATGTTTACGGCCGACGGTTACTGCTTATAGAAAATGATAAGATTTTTTTAACGGCTTTTTACCCGAAATGCATCATTGCAAACCATAATTTCTTAATAATATAATACAGGGTGAGGAGAATCTAAATGTGTTGGAAGTCTAAAATCTAAATTGATATTTTTTTGCAAAATGTACTTAAAAACTCAAATAGAGTGCTTCTTCAGTGACAATATTTAGCAGGCCTTTTATTTTCAAGAGAAACATTCCATCGTGATGCAAATTTTGCTCCAAACAGCGGCCAGTTTTTTTTCAATCGCTTTTTCTAGGCCAAAGCTTCCACCTTGGAGCTTCCCTTTTGTAGATAGTGTTTCTATCGCGACACACGTTAAGCCATTGTACCACAACAGCTGCAGTTTGTACTAATGAATTCAACCATGATTGACGCGAAATATGGTTGACCAATATTAATTAATCCAGTTATTGATCGCGTTTGACGCCGGTGGACCAGAAACAGTATTTCAATAGTAATTCATGTTAGTGGTGAATAGCATTAGATCGGTGTGGATCGAAGGGCGTGTGAGTATAGTTGTATTCAAATCTTTGTTATAGAACGAAATAAGAAAGAAATACCCTTATTCACTAACCATAAGATAATAAGTGATATGTTATGTTTAAAGTCAATTTTTAACTGTTGAGTTTCTTGTGGCGCTTCTTTTACGCACTAGTCTGGTTTTGGGAAGTGCTTGGAAGGTTATAATACATCTCTTTTTTTAAACACCCTCTACTACATTTAAAAAAGTCGTGTTTTAATAACGGGTGTGTAGCGGGAAATTATTCTACTCGTAAGAATTTGCGGGTTGTCTTCTAGTGACAACTAGCGACATGCAAAATTATCTAACTGATGCTAAAAAGAAAATCCGTTTTTGAGATCATCGCGAACATACCTACAGACAGACACACACAGATTATGTACAGTCGACGACAAATATATGTTTACATTTCTGGTCCTTATCTCAATGCAGAGATGTGTAATTCAACAATTAAATATTAAATAAGCGCCTAGCCTTTTATAAGCGGCAAACAAACTCAAATCGACGTCTGGCAGCTATGCAAGTACTAGCGAACTAAAATGAACTTATGAACCGTTTCACAAGACTTTATTTTGAATGGGACTCCGTTAAAGCCAGGCACAATAGGGTAGGCGGGACGGACAATAGGGAATACCTTTTATAAAAGTCGGGTTTTATGTAAACCGTTTTATAAACGATTTGAAAGGTTAAATAAGAGAAAGGTTTAATTTGTAAAAGGATGAGGATTATAACAAAGTTACGCTGTGAAACAGATTTAAAAAATATATGGTATCTGTAGTATTGTTATAGGCTTGCAACCTGTCACTAAAACACATGGTAAACATCTCAGCCGGAGGCCATTTACAACGTCAAAAGATGGCGGATGTGTAATTTGTTTTAGTTTTTATTTTTGTATATTTAGGTGTTCAAAGTTCTTTTTTGTTAGTGATTTGTACTTTTAATGCCTTTGTGTTGCACAGTGGTACAAGACTTGGACTTATTTCGTGTATCCTGGCATCCTGCTTCTCGTTTCAAGTGGACTCGCAGTGGTACAGAGGTTAAAACTATCTTGGCCTCTGTCCTACATATTACCGTACAACGTTGCCACCAATCTTCCTAGAGAAGATTGGATTGTGTGTTTTATTACTATATTGATTTATACTTATATATACTTGACACTGGCGAAATCACTTCATAGTGGAAACGCCATTTTCCCGCGGTAGTAGCTGTTCAAGTCCCCGTGGGGCAAAGAAAAAAAAAACATCTTAGCCTGATTATGCCTGATTATCGAATTAAGAATAAGTTTTCAGCGTTGTTGGTAATTCTGTAGCTCTGCCTACCCCACTCTGGGCATGTAAGTGTGGTTGTTCGAATGTATTTTATACAGTCGTAATCCTTATAGTAATTATAGTCTGTTACTTAAGGCACTTAGAAGGTGCTTCGGTTTTGTACTTCTCTCTTCGCTCTCAGCGTATCAGAGCGGGTGAGAGACATTGTACAAATCCGAAGCACCTTTTAAGAGCTATTGCACTGTAGCTGCACACTTTATTGCTTTGTCATTTTAACGTCATGTTTGAACTGCTGTATTAATCTTTCAAAGGCGTTAATGCGACAAGGTACTAAAGTAAGTATGCAACTGCTTATTAGGGTTCCGTAGTCAAATTAGGAACCCTTATAGTTTCGCCATGTCCGTCCGTTCGCAGCCTTGCTCAGAGACCCTTAGTACTACAAAGCTGTAATTTGGCACGAATGTACATACAAGTCACGCCAACAATTGTTTTTTTTTTGCTGTACATCCCTTACACGTTGCGGGTGGTAGGACCTTGTGCAGGGTCCGTCCGGACCGCTACCACCATCTTATCCATTAACCTACCGCCAAACAGCAGTGTTCGCATTGTTGTGTTCCGGTTTGGGGATAAGACAGCCGGTGTAATGTAATGACTAGCATAGAGGCATTCCATCTTAGTCCTCAGGGTTGGCAAAGTGTTTGCAGTCTTAGGCTTGCAGTCTTGTGAATGCGAGTGTCTATGGGTCACAGTTACCACTTACCATCAGGTGGCCTGTGTGCTCGTTTGCCTTCTCTATGCCATAAAAAAAAAAGTGGGTGTATGTATTTTTTATTCTCTTCTACTCTAGTGTGGGGTGTCGTTGGATAGGTCTTTGAAAAATATTGTAGAATGGTAAATACAATTTGTTGATTCAGGGATCCGTTTATGAAATATTAAGCTTTAAAGCGGTAATTTTTGTTAGAGTCAAGTGTCTCTCCAAAAATCTGAATAATGTCTTAAACTAAAGCACAAAACTTATTTGCGGTGTTGGTAAACTCACCACGACCAATGTCGATGTATGGGGATAACAGTTTTCCAACAGCATAGTTAAGTTTGTCGCGAGGACTAAATTTGACTGTAGTAACGGCTTCGGAACCCTACACTGAGCATGGTCCGACATGCTCTTACCCGGTTTATAATAATATATATACTGCCCTCCTAAATAAAAAGGACGCATACGCAGGTTGATAGCCAAAGTAAATTTTACCTCCTTTTCTAAGAAATAAGGTCGCTAATAGATACGCAGTTCTGTGACATATACGCCCTTTTTTCCAAGGAGGGCAGTATAAGGCCAACTGTACTATGTCGTAACGGTGCGGTATAAGAGCGTCAGTGGCCCAGTAGCATAGTGTGTCGACTCGTGATTGTATACCGAGTTCGAATCCGCGCGGACAACTACCTACATTAGGTACTCGATGCTTTTACGGTGAAGGAAAGACATAGTGGGGAAACCTGCACATTAGAACAGGTTAGTGTGTAAGAATTGCATATCCGAAAGGGTCCATCTATACAAGATAATGTAAGATAAGGATGCGGCATACGGTTGCCAGTTGCGTACCAGCTTTTAACTTTTTTGGTCACAAAATGCTTAAATACTATCGGCCCAGCAGCAATGGAACCCTGAGCCACCATAGGACGGTGTCACACTGACATTATAAAACAATAGGCTATTTGACAACATTGAAAATATACTACAAATTGTGGTCATCCTATCTGATACTAGCGTAAAATAACGTATTTCACTTTATTTCACATTAAATTATGTCAATTTTTTTGGAAATTACACGAAATAATAAGGATTTTTTTCTGAAATTTAATCTGTGGCTAAAACGCTATGTGATGTTAGAAATACTTTATAATCTGTGATGTGTAGTCACATGCAAGTAAACAAAACAAACCCCAAATTCACTTCATATGCTAAGCTGTCAAATGAACTTGTTTGTTTACTTGCGTGTGACGTCACACTAGTCCGCCATAGATAGAAACAGCGTTTTTCGCGTTGTTTTGAAAATTTAAACTTTAACTTACATTTTTATTGATAATACAGTAGAATCTCAAGGAAATATCAGTGTGCTTGTTATGTGATAAAGAATCATTTAAAAACGTTTTCTAAAATTAGTCAAATAGCCTATTTGCTTGACACTTCTTACGCCTTGAATCATAAAGTCACTGTGACACAGTTATATGGTCGGTGAGGGTTACACTGAGCTGATAGTACACACAGCAACACACTTAACTGCCCATTAAAGACGGAAGTGAGAAAATGTAGAAAGAGATGAATATAGATTTTCCATAAGAATGTCATGTGCACGACAGAGACATTTTCTCTCTGTTCATCTTCATTGGTCGCTCAGCTGTGTGGGCGACTGTACATGTCACGTTCCTGAAATAAAAAGGTATTTCTTGTTATTACAAAGGTTTCAATAACAAACAAATAAAACAGAAATCCTTTTGAGGTACTTACTGCGAATGCTCGCAAAATGTTCAATACCTAGGCCTTGTACCCACTTTACAAACTAGCACCGTATCCCGAGGCAATAAAACTCAATTTGTGGCGGCTGTTCGGTGATCGTAAACATCAGTCGATACGAAAGTCGTAAAGTTTTGTTACCTACATTGGAGGCGGTGCCAGTTTTAAGCGTAAGCGAGCGATCATAGGAGCGAGCGATTTTAGTAAAAAAATTGGTGCAATATAATAACTAAATATATAAAAGAAGAAACTGACTGTCATATATAATCATGTATAATTATGTATTTAGTTCAAAATTCTGTATTTGTAATATATTAGTCACGAATAAACTGCCCAAACCGCTGGGTCTGGAGATTCAAAATTTGTGCACGTAGCTTCCTTATGAGGTCTCGGGGTGCACTGAGAAAGGATTTTTCAAAAGTCACCCCCGAAGGGGTTGAAATAGGGGAGTAGAAGGAAACGAATTCCACCAAGTCGAGGACTTTAATTGTCAAGCCACTATGGAACCCTGTCATAATAACAGCGTCAAGCCACATGAAAGAAATTACGCTAAAATTAATTATTAACGTTATGCGACAGGGTTCTATTGTGACTCAACAATTAAAGTAATTGACTGTACGAAGTCGCGGCCGTTCTCTAGTAAAGATATAATATGAAGGGTCCACGGAAAGAACATGTCTAGTCACATTAGTAACTTTTTGAGATATCGCGATTTGAAAGTTAGGAACCATGTCATTTTGTACGTAATTTTCGTGTAGAGGTTTTTTTAGAAGTAAAAAAAATACAAGTTAGGTATATGAAGATTAATAATCTTGAACTGAGTGGTAGGTATGTACATTAGGAGATACAAAACTCAGTTAAAAAAAAGTGACTTGACATGTTTTTTCCGTGTAGCCTTCATAATCTTACATCTCTATCAACCTTTACAAACAATATTTTATTAAAAAAGCAAATTAAAATTAAAGTAAAATCATTAAAACAGGTTTGAAATAATTATTTAACCTGGTCATTTAACTATATTAAAAAAATCTTGGTAACTAAATACAGACGTTTCACTTTTTATTTCCCGATCATGATTAAAAAAAAAACATAATTTATCTTTTATCAGATGTTTGCATAGAATGCATATTTATTTGAAAAATAGGCTTTTTAATAATTTGCGGAGTCCCAACAGCGTTTAATGCAGAGCCATTTATCGTTCGGCTAAAAGCATTGCATGAGTAACCAGGGCAGTTAAAATAACTGCATTTTTTATGTGCCTCGCTCACTCGCTGCACAAAGCTGCTCTCAGTGCAGCAAAATTTTCACGTGAATGCTTGGTTAAACATTAACTAGCGAATAAAATCTGCCATATTTTAAAAGAGTAACTAGATTCTTTGTACAATGTTTACAGGTAGGTACTACAATACAGTCAATTATCTTTTTTTATTAGTAACGGCGCAAGCTAGGTAAATCATATATTTACAATAAAAAGTTAGAACGAGTCTTGAAAAGTTGATCTTAATAAACTTTCTGTCAAACCAAACAAATGTTTATTAGTTTCAATGAGACAATTTTGACAAGTTTCAATCAGACATTTTAATAATTTAAAAAGGAATAGTTAATATCCATCTTGAAAATGAACAGTTATAATATCTTAATATATAAATCAACGAATTTCATAGTTACAACTAACCTAAAACACTAAATCAACGAATACTTAAAAGAAAATCTAGAAATTTCACTGTATAAGGATATCCGTTTATTACTAAAATCAAACACAAAGCAAATACGAAAAAACAATTAATGTGGTCTTCATTAATAATGAATGTAACTTTTAATACAGAAGCCATTAAAACTTAATTTAAATGCAGCTGCACCAAAGTTCACTAACGACAAAGTAATGAACACTGTACTGGGAATTGTTTCTTTTTAACTGAAATAAGAAAACTACTAAGTAAGTTGAAAAATCAAACTGCTGGAACTATTTTCAGGTAGTACCTTACTATAGTTTATTTGTTTTACTGAGAAAGTGTGAAACAATATGCTTGATAAATACGTATTAATCACGCACTAGTTTGTATGTATGTATGTAAACTCTTTATTGAATAAAATACAGATACAGATTAGATTTATGATCATTTATGTATTCATTTAAAAGTACCCGAAAAAGCAAACAGCAATACAATATAAAATATAAAAAAAATTAAAACAGAACTGGGGCTCTATCTTACCTAGTATTACCATATTCCTTTTGACATGTTATCTTATCGTATTGTCAACGCCACGTCTTATTTACTTGACAATAATGGCGGCCGTAAACAATAAGATAACATCGATAACACTGAAGAGAATAGAGCCCTTGCCTAGTCTAGCCTAGCCTAATCTAGTAGATAGATACCTAAATGCTAGTGTACTTACCTCAAGTTACCTAAGGAAGAGCGGTGTCTCCCAACTCAGGCATTTATTTTTCTCAAACATGCTCGGAAAAAACGGTTTTCCGATTGAAAGACAAGGACGGAAAGAGCCTCATTTTACTCCTAGGAGTAAAAAAACTATATGAAAACACTTTCCGTCCATGTCTATATTTTTCTTAAAAATGCTGTCAATTTGCATACAAAATCAAAAGGACCAAGACAAAAATTCCAAACAGCCAAGGTAACTGCTCGCTTTTTTAGCACAGTGCGTGTGTTTCTTTTTGAATTTGCATTCCAATTTCTATGGTTAGTATTTAAAAACAATTGACAGTCGGTAACATTCGTTCATTCTGCATAATTAGATTACTTGCTTTTTAAAAATGAATTATTTATTTTATTTTATTTGAATTGACATTCACATACCTAGCTAGTAGAGAAAAAAACAAATTTTATGCTTAAATCTTTTTAAAACGCCCCGTCCTATGCCTCGGGTATTAAACTACAAGCCGTAGCGTGTGTACCGCCGTGTTCGGCATAAATAAAGTCCACCGTCGTAATGGCGTGCTAACGCTAACCGTGTGCCACGAAACTCAACAAATCGTAGCTCGAACAAAGCTAAAAACATAGTTTTAATCATAAACTAAAAGAACCAACCTTGGCCTATTTTTTTAGTTTATTGGACCTCAAACGGTTTTTGATATTAACTTTGGCAAGATGACACGTCAAATAAAATTCTGTTGTTATACTCGTAATGTAGAAGAAGGCAAGCCGAATTCTGAAAAAGTTTACGATAGCAGACTCCAAATCAATATATAACCGTTCGTTTAAATAGTTTGCATGCTTTGATGTGTCTCTAGAATTGGTACAAAGAAGCCGCCCGCGGCGCGCACAAAGCGGTCACTGCGACTTCAAAGGGTTGCCATGCACACTATTTGAACGAACGAACATTTATACATCTTGTAATTTTTGAGTAAAATGCCGGTGACATAAGTACATACGGAACGACACTATAGGGGTTCCGTTTTTTGCCATTTTGGCTTCGGAGCCCTACTTAAAAAACACCATCACAATTATGGCTTTATTTTACTAACACTAAAAACAGTAAAAGATCAAAATTGTTGGTCGAAAATTATCATTTTCTGAAATCTGTTTGTTAATTTCGTGTATAATAACTCGGCTCTATTTATTTTCCTTATCCCTAAACTAAAACTAAAGTTGAAACATTTTAGCGTTTCACGCCATCTAGTGAATAAATCCTGCAACAGTGTCTTTCACGGCGAAAAGTCTGAAGCTTATGAAAACACGAACGGCGGAAGTCCGCTCTCTCCAGTTTCCCACAAAATTATTCCCAGTACCCTTAATTATAACGCCTTTGTCTCCAACCGTCGTTCGCCAATTAATATTAATTATACTCATTACGTTTATTGGAACCTTGCGCACATAAAACAAGAAAGTAATAAGTCTGAGAACTACCGTCCGAAATACAACCTTAACGCACGGCTGCAAAGTTCTAGACAAAAGACTGTTTCAGTCAGAGTTGTGACTTTCTTTGAACGCGCCATGGGTTCTTATTTGATACATTCAATGCCAATGTCAAGATTATTTAAAGAAAACTGACTCCTTTTGGAGTCCACAATTTAGGTACTGATAAAGGAACACAATTCGGTATTGCTTTGGGTTTCGGTGTGACTTTTATTGAATGAAGGTGGTAACAAGTCTTGTTAAACATAATTTGTATCGTTTTGTAATAATTTAACTTGCGTAAAATATATCCCTACAGTTTATTTGTCAACGTTTAAAAGAAGATATGAAAACATAGGTTTAGTTAGTTATAAGACAAAACTACTGGTTACATTAGGCAAGTTTTGGCAAATTTACTGGACTAGAGATGGATAGTGCCTGTCAAAATCTATCGACATTTGGAAGCTGGCTTAATTGTTTCTTAAATATTATAAACTGAGACAAATCTCACCGCAAACAAAATCAAAATTTTTATATTGCAGAACCACATTATCTGTAACTTTGAGTTGCAAAAATAATAATTGTAGTCTTCTTTATGCAATTATGCAAATGGAAGCACAAATACAATATAGACACGGTACACGGTCTAAAACAAACAAACAACTACTAGGTACTTAACTCGATTGTCTCCGAAAGCGCTGTTATATGATGACGTAAATACTTATATTTACTTATCAGGGCTATTCTAAATATTAACTTTTTTCTACGACAGTTCCTACGTGCATCATTCCAGCATATAAACTCAGCATTTTCCACCGCAAAGTTTTAAGCTCGAGCGGTTTCCTTTGTCCGCCAATT
Organism: Acleris sparsana; assembly: GCA_923062465.1. NCBI lineage: Eukaryota > Metazoa > Arthropoda > Insecta > Lepidoptera > Tortricidae > Acleris > Acleris sparsana. The sequence continues at coordinate 1,472,655 of OV281302.1, read as the reverse complement.
AACATAAAATTCCAAATTCAAACCGTTAAAAACGTCGGGAAAACTTTAACGCCGTACGAGCCGAGCATTCCTCTCGAGTCGTTTGAGGTATTTCCACGTCCGTAATGAGGGCTGGGTCGCGTCGCCGGTTAAAACGTTAAATTTAACCTGACGGAAAGAAACGTTGCGAAAAATAACGTTTTGGGTCAGGGCATTCATGATTTTAGAGTTACGTATCCGACGGGCCCAATGGAACATTATTAATATGCCTAGCGTCAGTGAAACTGCAATACCGCGTAACTAAAAAAATTACCTTGTTGATATGCATGTTAAGGTGTATTTTGCTTCTTATTTAATTTGTTACTTACGCGGTATTGCAGTATCACCGCCCGTCCTAACGTATGTAGCGTAACTTATGTAGCGAGCCGTATCTTATGTAGCGTAATAGATAGCAGGTTGATTTGTTTTTCAGAATATGTATTATGACGGCTAAAAGTATTTAAAAAAAAAGTGAGATAATAAAGGAACGACACCAGAAACGTTTCTTTTTCAACGTATTGTAACGGAACGTTATCATGGTAACTGGCAACACCTAGCTACCCGCTATATAAGATATACACAGACTTAGAGTGTCGGGCTACGGTCGGACATTCGTTGGTTAATGACTGATATAATTTGTTGTTGAAGAATATACATGTTGTGACATTTAACTAAGTGCAGTTTTTCTGAGAACCAGCATCTCCATCTACGAAGACCCTGTGAGTGTTTCAGTATATTTATTTTTATTGTCTCGTAAAAGTAATAAATCATACAAGCGTCAAAATTTGGTATGATTGGTATGCACAAGTCCTGAAGGAAAACAACACTAATTCAAATTGAATTCAAATCAGAATATATACTTGGTTACTTGCCAGGGCTTTTTTAGACTGAGGTTTAATGGTGGATACTTCGAGGTCCAATAGAGGTCAAAAGTCCTTAAGATACCTAATTTATCGCAGAATCAGTTAAAACCACAGCGGGAGCACTTGGATTTCCTTATATTTTATTGCCATTTTAGATGTTTTTCTGTACTTGCTCAATTCTGGCGTTAACCGCAAATTCAATCAATTGCGTATCCTAGGCACTCTGGAAGTCCTGTATCGATGCTCAGGGTATCCATCATCAGATTTCACTAAAAGCATCTCCTGGCGAGGTACCAAGGCTTCGAAATAGCCTCTTTAGTAAGAAAAACGCACTCTCACCAGTAATTTTTGTCCCTGAGTGTAGTTACCGTGCGGTGGTAATTTAGTTACTATATTAGTTCCTGTTTAGTAATTATTATCAATCGCGTTAATTTATTATGACCTATTAATTATGACTTTGTAATAATGCAGTGTTCCTGGTTGGGGCTAACAAGGTGTGCAAGATGAAACCGATGCCAATTAGTTACCGGCTAATTGAATTGGTCCGGGATACAATGATTAATCGCGTTAAACTCATTAACGTTGCGTGACGTTAACGTTATTTACCGTAACGGTTTACGGATGTTAACGTTTTCAGCCGCGAGGTTTTTAATCTGTTTAATCTTGTCTGTATTTTAATCTATAATGGTGGTTAAGCATGCGTTCATTTGCTTGGTTAAAATTAATAATATAAGCTCTAACTTTCTCAAAATTGACTAAGGCAGTAAGTGTTACAAGCTTTTAATGCAAGATGTTATTATTAAGTGTTGTTAAGGGCCGAATCTTAAGTACCCGAAACCGACGTGCGTGCATGACTCGATGTATGAATGTGGAAGAAGCGAAAGACATTTGTCAGGATCGTAGCAGGTGGAAAGAAGTCGTCTCTGCCTACCCCTCTGGGAAACAGGCGTGATTTTATGTATGTATGTATGTTATTATTAAAATAGTAAAATCTACTTGAGCATTTCACTAAGATGTTTAAATAGTAAGTAGAGCTTTCCAAGACTACTACTGAGAAGCTCCAAAAGAAGCTCACTATACTACCTATAAGTCTATCCGGTTATTTGTCAGCTACTTAAAAATAAACTATTTATTGTGAAATATGTTATGTAAGTTTTCTGTTACACTCGTACATAAACCAGAATTTAAAATACATTAAAACCTTTTTCTTAAATCACTCTATCTATTGACATAGCTCTAAGAATAGCTAAACTGAAGTGGCAGTGGGCGGGGCACATTGCTCGCAGGACTGATGGCCGATGGGGTCAGAAGGTTCTGGAGTGGCGTCCGCGGACCGGAAGACGAGCTGTAGGTAGGCCTCTAACAAGATGGAGTGACGACCTCGTCAGGATCGCGGGACCGCGGTGGATGCGAAAAGCACACGACCGGTCTGAGTGGAAAGCCTTGGGTGAGGCCTATGTCCAGCAGTGGACGTCTTTCGGCTGACATGATGATTGATCCAAACCGCATTATAATCCGTTACGTACTTTGAACGATTTAAGAGTACATACCTCTACAGCTGACTTTGTTTTATACAACGTAATAAATCCTATAACCTTGCCTTATAAAAATGTTTTCTTATCCTGTTTGTCCGCAATAATTTATCATATTTTATCTTATAAGCCTCGAAATTAAACCGAAAATTTCGCGGAGAACGCTCCAAATTTCCATATCATTAGATTTGCCAACTTTCTTTTAAGGCGTTCTCAAATCCAGTCTTAAGTCGTTCTATGCCAGGATTTCCGATTCCTATTTCAAATTGGCTCCAAAATGGGAAGTAATTTAAGTGGGCGTCTTGAGTCAAAATTCAGTCCTTTGTTGGCTTTGTTGCTTTAAGAGTTCTTTTTATTTGAAATTGGCTTCTTTCTACTTTTAATCAAAGAAATGACTCTCTTACGTAGTCTGTTTAAAAGTTGATAAAACACTTTAAGAAATAACTTAGGTACTCGATTATTATCATGCGTGGTAGTGAATCTATTTCATCTTTACATTAAGTAGTGTGGGTATTTTTTTTTGCAAATTCATCATCATCATCATCATGTCAGCCGAAAGACATCCACTGCTGGACATATGACTTGTGCTTTTCGCATCCACCGCGGTCCCGCGATCCTGACGAGGTCGTCACTCCATCTTGTTGGAGGCCTACCTACAGCTCGTCTTCCGGTCCGCGGACGCCACTCCAGAACCTTCTGACCCCATCGGCCATCAGTCCTGCGAGCAATGTGCCCCGCCCACTGCCACTTCAGTTTAGCTATTCTTCGGGCTATGTCGGTAACCTTAGTTCTACTGCGGATATCATCATTTCTGATTCTATCACGCAGAGAAACCCCGAGCATAGCCCTCTGCATAGCACTCTGAGTGACTTTGAGCTTCCTTATGAGGCCCATTGTTAGCGCCCACCAAGAGGTAATGATGGCCCTCTCAAGTCGCTTCCCGCTGTCTGTCCGTTTGTATGTGCAGTCACCCATTAAAAAAATTGAACATACATAGAACCTTATCATTGTAAATGTCATTGTCATTGTCATGTTTGTCATTTATTGATGTTCTGTTTGGTTTAAAAAAAAAAACTATGACAACGCACTAAAGTGCTTACATTTTGCTTGGGGTTGGGGGATCGTAAATTTGTAATGCGGTTTTCATTGGATAGAGTGATTCAAGAGAAACTATGTCATGCATAATAAGTTCTGGTTTTTGTAATTGTGTTACGGAAAACACACAAACCGAAGCGAAGCTAGGGTGGTTCGCTAGTATATTTACCTTATATATAAAAGAAGAAACTGGCTGGCTGATCGATCAACACCTAGCCGAAACCCCTGGATCTAGGCACTTGAGGTTTTGAAGGATATATTTCATTTTTATTTCATTTATTTATTAAGGTGTTAAAATAGGGTAGCGGGAAACTAATTCTACGCGTACGAAGTCGCGGGCGTACACTAGTTCTTACTAATATTTCAAATACCAAGGTGTGTTTCTTTCATCCTTAAGACGCATGCTTGTAGCAATCCATTGCAGAGTTGTTTTGACATTATTGAGCCGGGAGCTACTGCAGTGACGCAATGTATCACTAAAAGCATGCGGGCTAATGTCTTTAGACAAGAACAAAGAACATCTAATTTCTTTAACAAAAGACGAAGAGTTTCATTACAACTACAATGTAGGTATGTAGGTTGGTACTAGAGGGGGATGCTACGTACGTACGTACGATACGTAACAGTGGGGGGGTTACATGAAGGGGACATAAGATAAAAGTTATCTCCAACTATCTTGGAGTCTTGTTGGCGTGAGTGCGATGTAGTTTTTGAGACTAGAGAGTTATATTATGGGTAAGACAGGAGTGGAATCATTATAATATACGTAGCAACTTTAAAAAAAGGTATACGGACGGGTATCTTAGACCCACAAAAAAAACTGCAAACTCAATCTCAAGATTGCAATGTTAAGACTGCAAATGGATTGCTGATCTTGAGGATTAAGGTGAATGCCTCTCTACTAGTTATAAACCTATATGTTTGCTTTAATATAGTGCTTCATCATAACGTGATGAAATTGTAATATTTGGGTACCCAGTTTTATATTGATTTTTCAATTTTGGGTATTATTATACAATGCAGTAGCTAGACGTACAGTATAATTCTGTGAAGGCTAATATCGGTGTAAATAAAAGTTTTTCATTTAACAGTAATTTTGACTAAAACCTTTGAAAAGTCATTAACACTACCCCTAACTTTATCTTCAACACAAAGATATAAAGCCAGCTATTGGAGTCAAGACTCAAACAGTACTAAATATTCATGAGTCGCCACTCACCTTTAGACGAGAACTTGAGTACAAGTTTGAAACTAGACTCAAGCGGCTGCAAATTGCATGTCACTTACAGCGTGCTAGTTTATGGGTCCTATTGTTGTGAAAGTCGCGTACGGGATTGTTATATTGTGCAGCCAGGGTCTCTATTATACCGGTTATATTTTTTTTTTCTTTAAAAGGTGTAAAACGCCAATGTTGAGTTTTAGACAATCAATATAAACTTTTTAAATGAATAAGTTCATGGATTTCACTATCGAGGACCATTTTATCGTTCGGTTAAAGAGTATTTACCCTGGAGGACTAAGCATATGCCCATGGGGTTAGCTCCTCGTACTTCTGTCAAGTCCATCCATACATCGTGTTATTTTTAACTCGGCTACCATCACTGTCAAGTAAATAAGAGCTTAACGAACACGATGATGGTACTGAAATAAATCCTGAAATATTTACATTTACAGGTAAAAAATGGGTTCTAGCAGGCTCCAGTTATTATACTAAACTTGTTATTCTTTATATTTGACACGTTTCTGCACTCAAGCTCCTCATTATTGTACGCGCTCAAGATAACAAGCAACACTTGAGATCGCGAACTTAAGATCGCAATGTCTTTTTGTGATGAAAAATAGGTTGAAACGCAATACACAAAAAAAAAGGCTTGAGCACTAGAAAAGAGACACAAGATACTTTTAGGAGCTTTTTAAACTATCCATCCAGGTAAACTCACTGATAAAGCAAGCGTTAAATAATAAAAAATATATATATAATAATAAAAAGATATTTACATCTACCTAATTATATATATAACGGAGGGCACGTATTATTTATATTATTATGCAGAAAATTATTTTCTCGCCGCATGAGTTTGTTTTACTAACTTACGTAATTGTTTTTCAAGATATCCTGGAAACATCATTGTTTCAGCAGAAAACTAGTTTCAATGAAGTAAAATTGGGTAAAATGGGTTACCATAAAAGGAGACACTGACTGACGCACAAAGTTTGAAACATAAATTTTCTTTAAGAATCAAAAGTAGTTGATCACTTTTGTACTTTATCACATTAACACATTTGACAATCCTGTTTGACATTGCTCACAAGACTGTAAAGCAACAAGGTACAAACGATCATACATACTTTATTGGCATTGCTTGTTTATGGGCGATTGCTTACTTTCACGTGGTCCGTCAGCTCGTTTGCCTTTTACGGCCATAAAAAAATATTTTTCTACAAAAAACATTTACCTTTTTTCAGGTAAGCGCCCGATAACCTTCCCTGATGAAGATTGATGTAAACTGGGAGAGGTAAGTGGGATTTAAGTACAATTTTACCGTGGCCATGAGGGAATCGAAAAATTGCAGAGTTACGAGGTGTGACATAAACCCTGAATAATTTAGAGGGATATCGGTATCAACCGTGATTCCAGGAATCAGTACCTCTAAACCGGGAATACGAAATCAATGTTTTAGACGCATCATCCCCAAACTAAACGCTTCTCCTAAGTCTTAATTCTGCTAAAAAAAAATTTTTTTATCCCACTTTTCTTGGCTTACTGCGTTACCCTACCGCTATGATTAAATAAGATTTAAAACATCGAGTGACATGTATGACAGTTAGGTATTAAATGTAGGGTAACCACATTTTCCGAGTTAAATTATAAATTTTATAAGAAAATTAACTATAATAAAGGCTCATTTAAACAATTGAGTTGATGTTAAAGTGTTTTGTATTACCAATTTTGACTAAATTTACATTTGGGGACAAAAACTTGGGAGTACTACTCCAAAAGATCCTTGTCTTAACTGGCTTCAATATATACGCGTATTATATACCTAATTTTATACAAATCACTAACTAATTAAAATAAAAAGCCCGATGTATTGTACTTTGAGAGCTGTGGGCCTAGTATGGATGCGTCTGTTTCTAAAAAAGAGGTATAATAAAAAACACTTCGCGAGTAAAGTTCTAACACCCCCTCTTTTTGCGTAGGGGGTTAAAAACGTTGTTCACCCCAGATGACGTAAACTATTGCCGTCCTACTGCGGCAGTTTCATTGAATACTTATGGGGCGGGGCCTATACCGGTAACGCCCCCGTTCCGTTGAAAATCAGCTGTTCTTCTGGATTGAAGTCATGTGAAACATGTAACGTTACAGCTCTATTAGTGATTCCCTTAAACATCTCGTTCGTCAACTCGATGCACCAGTTATAAACCGGCCAGTTGAAGTTGTCCCGTAAAAACCACATTCAAGGGCGTGCATTCTAGCTTGCCCGCTTTAGCCGTCGAGTGAGCGAGCTCGTATGACTTCGCTCATTCGATCGACCGTTCGACAGACAGTTTTTTTGCAAAGAAATTAAGTTGGTGATTTACTCTGTGCCGAAATATAATCGCTTTGAAAGTCACATGATTTTTTTTTTAAAATAAGAATAAGTTTTCAAACCAAGATTATAAAAGCAAAAAACACTGGACATTTTACATTAAAATTACTAGCGTAGACAAACTAGATGTCAATTTCCTAAAACTAGATGTCCTAAAAGGATTACATAACAGCAAAAGCCAATAATGGATCACGAATTATTAATTTATTTGACAGACCTGAATAACTTTACTTGCAAGTAAATAAAATACTTCAATAATGAGCATTTAATACAACTGTGTTATCTTCATGATTTTAAATCCTCAATGTTGCCTAAGCGTATTTTCATCTCATTGCACTAGGGCGAAGTTTATAAGTTAGACGGGGATACAACGTAGGTAATTTAGTTGGTAACTTTGCTAACTTTGGTAAGTTAGGTAATATCTGTCGAGTGCCCAACAAACATTTTAGACGCTATATTTTCAAGTGGGCTGCAAACTTGGAAGGAGTTTCCAGAGATCTTCAGGATTACTTACAGTATTTCATATCAATTATTTACCTACTCCAGCCAAGCTGGAGTAATACTTCAAAAATAACTCGTTAAGTAAAGTATATTGGTGAACGAAAGACTCGCATTTAAATTTTTATCTCATTTTCAATAGAACTAAGGCACTTTGACGTAGATGATGGCGTCTTTCTGTAGGATGGGATGTAGTTTTTACCGTATTGAATAGAGGTACCTACTGTTAACATTACACAAAAAAAAAGTCAATAATTAGTCAAACTTGCCCGCCATCACAATAATTGACAACAGTTATTAAATATAGAACGATATATTAGATATTAGCTCCAGCCCTATGCTTCATGATTATTATATAACATTGGGCTTTCTCAAGAATGGGAAAAGAATTGGAAAAGCGACCTATATTCTATTTTGAATTGGCACGTGTAGTCGCTAATACATACATACATCATCATCATCATCATTATGTCAGCCGAAAGACGTCCACTGCTGGACATAGGCCTCTTCCAAGGATTTCCACTCAGACCGGTCTTGTGCTTTTCGCATCCACCGCGGTCCCGCGATCCTGACGAGGTCGCCACTCCATCTTGTTGGAGGCCTACCTACAGCTCGTTTTCCGGTCCGTACATACATACATACATTAAATTACGCCTGTTTTCCAGAGCGGTAGGCAGTGACCAACTTTTTTTTCCACCTGCTACGATCCTGACAAATCTTCTTTCGCTTCTTCCACATTTATACATCGAGTCATGCACGCACGTGGTTTTCGTGTACTTAAGATTCGGCCCTTTTCCAGTATTTCTCGGATTTGTTTCGAAAAAGTACGAGTGCGGCCCCTTACGACCCTCCCACTCACTTTCGCTCTGGATGCTTATCTTCTCCCTTCTTTCGTCAATCTTCTTTCATCCATCCTTTCCAAATGACCGAACCATCGAAGCAATATTCTCTTTAATCCATATTTCTCTGTCACCTTTTCATTCCTTACTCTATCAATCAGTTTCACACACATTCATGCTTGTCCTGCCACACCCAAAATTCACAGGTACAAAAAATTATAACCTCCTTCCGCCCTTATCCTCCAGTAAAATCAATTTACTACTCCGCCACTGGAACTATAACCTTCGACCTTCAAGATACTCTCAGTACCCATCTGTCTCGCGCCAGCTGTCACCAAGTTCTGAGTCAAGCCTTCAACTCGGGACTTGTCTTGACTTGAAGTTTGTATGTACTGTCACAACACGGGAACGTGGAGCCACTTGCTATTCTTCATTACTTAGCCGAGTAATACATACTAGATATATGAGTATATCTGACTGAACCTGATTAGCATTACATGGCTAAAATGCGAACAGTGTTATAAGTGCCTCCGTAATTCCCTATTGTGCCTGAACACGGATGGATGTTCTATGTAGTGGTTTCTGTTTTGAAAGCCGCTGTGACATTGAGTTTCCATTTAATTTGCAGTAAGTTTAGACTGTGATTTTTATTTCAAATCTGCCCATACTTGCAAAAACCGGTACCTCCATAATTCCTAGTCCGTCTTTAAGTCCATCGTTTGTGGCGTTTTACTGTAAAAAAAATCAACTAACAATTACAGTTTCGTATTTATAGCAGACAAAGTCATCCCTTTGCCTTTTTTCGTCATCGAAAAACACGTCTTCACTGCAATAGCATTCATGGTTGTCGTTTATAAAAAGCTTCTATAACAAAGGTACTTTGAATACCTACTGCACTTTAGCCCCTTTATTGAAGGGGTGTAAGGTAACTTTAATAAGTAACGTAATACCTTTTAAAGGTCAAGCTAAAGTTAGGGATCGGTTTCCGAGACAAAAGATTAGAGAGTTGCTGTTAGAAGTGAAGGTGTTTAGGCAGTATAAGGTTTCTTTGCCGTGGGTGGCGTATTATTATAACGGCATGACGTGGCTGGTATCGTTTTTGGGGGTGCCGTGCTTGAAGGTGAAACAAGAGTCTGTTATTAATATTACTCAATACTGCTCTTTAAAGCTTGTTAATTAAATAACATATGAAGAATATTAGGTTAACAGTGCCCAATTGTGGAATAGGCTTCCGACGTGTTCGAGGCAATCTAGATCTGTCGTTTCATTGAATAACAGGTTAAAGAAGTTGTGGCTTGTTTGAGTGTTAATTCTTACTTTATCTTTTGTATTTACTATTTGTTATATCCAGTGATTTTGTTAATTTCTGCATTGTCATTGCTTATTCTACTTCAAAGTTAACTGAAAGAGATCCCATTTGTCATGTTGATGTTTATGTGCAATGAAGAGTTTATATACATACATTAGGTTAACTGGAAGAGATCCCTTAAAGGGACAAGTTCACCTTTGTACATCTCTGCTATATTGTTGTCTAACTTATAACTTATAATTGTTAGGTAGTAATTAATAAGGTAAGGTCGGGTCAGTGCATCTACGGGGCAAGAGCATCAAACCAATATTATCTGCTAAAAATATATGATTTTTGCACTTACCCCGATAACGCTTTTGTCCCACATGTCATCTAGCCTCTCTCTTTAACAACCTTTGTTCCTATTTATATTCTATTAAACTTGATTAACATGTCCGATCTGTCATTAACAGAAATCCCTAGCTGAAATTGCCTCCACGAGTCCATTCTAAGGTCTAGAAACAAAGAAAATGGCCGCTGAATTAGTACCATTATCGGGATAGGTTCTCACATCGTTTGTAACTCGGCTCGTTAATCTGTCTGTCCGTCGGCGCCTTCACAGCCTCCGAGTGCCTAAGTAATTGATAGCCGAATATTGGCAAAGTATATAGGGTGATATTTTCAACGACTTTTGAGGTGTTCTCTCGGTATGTAAAATTATATACCTGTATATTTCACGAAATTAGAATAAGAATAGGAAATCTTTTATTACCACACACCTATAAAATAAAATAATGTTTTAGAAAATTATGTTTGGAAAACAACAAAAAAAACATATATTTTTTTTATGGCATAGTAAAGGCTGACGAGCACACAGGCCACCTGATGGTGAGTGGAAACTGTGACCCATAGACATTCGCATTCACAAGACTGCAAGCCTAAGACTGCAAATGCGCTGCCAACCCTGAGGACAAAGATGGAATGCCTCTATGCTAGTCATTACACCGGCTGTCTTATCCCCAAACCGGAACACAACAATGCGAACACTGCTGTTTGGCTGTAGGTTAATGGATAAGATGGTGGTAGCGATCCGGACGGACCCCGCACAAGGTCCTACCACCCGCAAATATTATGTTCGCAATGTTCGAGACCATAAAGTACGGCTTCTGAAATAGGAAGATAAAATAATATAAATGTGATTTGTTTGTTATGCTTGCCCAGCTAATAAATTCAAACCAATTTCGTTAAGTTTAGAAATAGAGAGAGCCTGAATTAACTTTTCATCCGGGAACTTTTGTAGTCTGGTTTGTGGTGGTAGGACCTTGTGCAGAGTCCGTCCGGATGGCTACTACCATCTTATCCATTAACCCACCACAAGCAGCAGAGTTCGCATTGCTGTGTTATTATTATAGAGGCATTCCATCTCAGTCCTCAGGGTTGGCAACGCATTTGAAGTCTTTGGATCGTAGTCTTGAGATTTCAAATGTCTATGGGTCTCAGATCCCATTTACCATCAGGTGGCCTGAGTGCTCGCGTGCCTTCTCATTTCCATAAAAAAAAGTCTTTCTAGATGGCAAAATTATACTTAAACGAGTTCTATGCTGATAAAGTGGTAGGTAAAATACAGGTAATTATATATTTGATTGTTTTATTAAGTTCTTTATAATCATGTCTGTTTTCAAGATCAAAATTTTTCGGAAGATTTCATTTGTTTCAAGTTTATTTTCAGTCAAACATAGGTGTTGCATTGTTTGCAGATTCTGCTATTATACCTGTTTTAAAATCTGTCGTATTAAAATGTAAAAACGTACTTTTGAGCACTATTTGCCATTATTTATACTAAAAGCCATCCAGAACTGAAGTATCTCTTGACATAATTATTAAAATATAATCGTTTTCCGGTACACTTAAAGTGCTGTCTCCGGAGACACCCACTCTTTAGCCACCATTACCACATTCAACACCAAGTACTCCGCAATGAGTCAGGTTCGTGTTTGAACAAGCGACCGTGGCACTGAGACGTTACTTTTACCAACATTAAAACGACCCCTGTCAGCTGTGATTTATGGTCATCTCGCGGTTTCAAAATAAATCAGGGCTTTTCCGAGAACTTAAAGTTATGAGCCAGTTGTATTCTATTACTTTGGACTAAGCTTAAAATACTATGCTACTTTATTATGGTGAAAACTTTGGATAAAACATCCTGTCCCTTTTATCGACCGCGATAAAGGCAAATGTAACACTTTGATTGACTTTTACATACACAAAAACAATTACTAACATTGCAAAAAAGAAACTCAGTTTTAAAAACACCTTTTATATTCCTTGTCTTTATCAAATATCTCTTGCACTATACTTAAGTAGGTATTTCATAGGCTAGCCTCTTCAAATTGAATAGCTAAGTATAAGTCACCGAGAGGGTACAAACCGAGGTATAAGATTACCGGAGGGTTTAAATAACCCGGCGGGCTGTTGACAGGACATCTGATCTCTGACATCTTTGTTGTGGTAGGCGTAGTTTGGGAAATCTTGATCAGCTGGCTAGGGTATCGGATTTATGTTTGTGATTACTTAAGAGGCACGTGATGTTTTTAGACTGCGAAAAGTGTGTACCGAGATTAAGTCGTTCTTTTTACAAATTTGTGTATAAAAACCGTGAGGAAGTCAAAAGTCTTTGACCAGTGTGTGTTGCCAGTGATGACTTACGGATCTGAGACGTGGGCGCTAACAATGAGCCTCATAAGGAAGCTCAAAGTCACTCAGAGGGCTATGGAGAGGGCTATGCTCGGGGTTTCTCTGCGTAATAGAATCAGAAATGATGATATCCGCCGTAGAACTAAGGTTACCGACATAGCCCGAAGAATAGCTAAACTGAAGTGGCAGTGGGCGGGGCACATTGCTCGCAGGACTGATGGCCGATGGGGTCAGAAGGTTCTGGAGTGGCGTCCGCGGACCGGAAGACGAGCAGTAGGTAGGCCTCCAACAAGATGGAGTGTCGGCCGTGTCAGGATCGCGGGACCGCGGTGGATGCGAAAAGCACAAGACCGCGACCGGTCTGAGTGGAAAGGCTTGGGGGAGGCCTATGTCCAGCAGTGGACGTCTTTCGGCTGACATGATGGTATAAAAAACCGTACTTATTGCGGCTGTTAATACTGTTGTAAGGTTTAAGCGGATTACTGGATATAAATGAACTGGGTGATGTTAGAGTGTTTTAGCGTCACAAATGTCACTAAGTATTTTTAATTTTTAAATTCCGCCATGGTGGCATTTAAAAAATTTAAAACGAATCCTGCAGCTACATGGTGTCTTATTTTATAAGTTGAATAATTTATTGAACTATTATATTATACTATTTTTTATTACTGTGGTTTTGTTAGAAAACAAGATAGAAACGGAAAATACTAATGCAAAATTGTTCAGATAGGTACTTAATGTGGTTAATTACGTCATCATTATTCATCAGTGTCTGTAATGAAAATGGATCTCTTCCTATTTATGTTCATCAATTATCATCGTTTAGACGTTCACTGCTGGCCTAGGCCTTTCCCAAACTATACTCTCTCTCTCTCTCTCTCTCTCTCTCCCTCTCCCTCTCTCTCTCTCTCTCTATCTCTCTCTCTCTCTCTCTCTCTCTCTCTCTCTCTCTCTTTTCTTCTTCAACCTGTCACCACCCAATGCTGAGTATAGTCTATTTCAATGCACGCCATCTCTTTCGATCTTGAGTTTTCCTTACCCAGTCTCTCCCCAGTATCTTAACGAGATGGTTAGTCCATCACATAATACTCGGCAATTTATTACAATGCCTCTTTTCAACTTGGTAAAACAATATTGCTTTTGACGTGTTATCGTATTTTTTTAACTCGGCCGCCGTTACTGACTAACTAAGAGCTATTAAAACGTTGACAATACGAAACACGTCAATAGCATGAATGTTTCATGCGTAGAAACTCAGCCCAGATCGGTTTCGTGTAGCCTATATTTTGAAATACCACCATTTTTTTTTTTTTTTGTTAATCGCCTGAGGGGCCAAAGACAAAAGTCCTTGCTTTTGTTTGCTTTTTAAGAAAAAGGGGCAGAGGTGAAAATCCCTTCCGGAGACCTGGGAATGGAGGGCCCAGGTACTGCCGGGCTCGCACCAGCTAAAAACACCAATGCCCCTATTACCAACTAGAATTTAGACCCCCGCGGATACTAGAAATACCACAATTGCTATAGAATAATATGTCCAATTTGTATAAATAATTGTGAGCCTGGGTCCCAATGTGGTCAACGGTGGCCAAGTGACTCATATTTGTTAGAACCACTTACAATTTAAATTTGCCATATCCACAATAGCGGCAAATTCAATCCATTAGCATTCCAAAGCCCTAAAAAGTGTTAATTCTCAAACCGTGCGTCATTCGCCAAATGAAGCCGCCCAAATCAAATGCGACCTAAGGGCTGTGGCCGTTTACGCTCTTCCAACTATTTTAAACTTGATATTCGTATGGTAGCAATATTAAAAACGTCGTATCCGCCAGCAACAGTTAGGGGTTCTTTGAAATAGAATTGTTAAATTAGTTGTCGCCCTAAATAACTCACTCACGAGGTGATATTTCATTCATGCGGGGGCTTATTCTGAGTTTGTGCGGCGTTGAAATGTTACAATATTTATGATATAGTACTGTGATTGCTTTCGAGCGCGAGTGATCTGAAATTGCAGTTGTTTACGTTAAACGGGTCTTTACGCTAGATAAAGCATCCCTCTCTCCCTCGTATATACCCACTTGCCAGAAAGTGATGGATTTTTTACCGTACTCGTAATATTCTGGCTGTGAAGGGGTACAGGGCAAAATCTAAGCTAATGTATGGTGTAGCCGTAGTACATTGTAATTATTTATTTTGTGTCGGTATACATTATTATTAATTCGTCAATACATACATAAAAATATCTCAAAATATACGATACCTACAATATTTTTTAGATACTCATATTCAATTTTTTTTTATCAGTTCTAAATTTATTTAGACACACTTCACAGTTTTTATGTTTACTTATATTTGCCTTGTTAATAACATATTATGTTACATTGTTTTGATACAAAATAAAACGTCTTATAAGGCACTTTTTACAACATAAATAAAAACGCATTACCGGGTTTACAATCAAGTGTAATTATTTCACTTCATGAAACAATCTATTATAATCACCCTGTGACGTCACCGGAGAGTTTCTATTTTCAAAAGCCCTTTGTCATTAAAAGTTGTGAAACCTTCGCGGTATGTCCCGACGGTTGAATAATTTAAATATGGAACGTTTTATTGTCGTGCTTGAGTTTGGAATTTTACGAATAACTTAAAATTGGAAGTTTTGACGTGCCAATTAGAAATGGCTTCGGTACGGTTAATTGACTTTTACTGCAATTTAAAAGTTTGATTAAGAATCACTAAGGAATGTAAACGTAATAACCTCTACCAACATTTAATGATTAAGATGAATCATCATTGAAATCATTTTATAATTAAATCAAATACCTAAACAACACATTATAACTGATAGTGTACTTCTACTTAAAATGACGCGCCCTTTTACCGCAATTTACATTACGTTTATGAAGTCACCGATAAAGAGGAGCGTCATTCCAGATTAGATGTCTTAGGTTTATACGATTTGAGCGCGTCAAAAAAGTGTTATTTTTGAATATTATAATCCATTTCTGTCCACGGCAAACTAATCTTTCGTACGCAACAAATCCATTACAAAAATGTTTCAATTTATACGCAACACGATTCGCGCATCACGCCGACAACGTGACTACCCTCATTTACGGTGATTCATCACACGGCGACCATCCATCACGTGGAACGACAATATTTATACGAAATTCTCTAATATAATATAATCTTTATATTATGTTTTTACTTTACAAGTTAATACATTGATAGATACATTATGAAGGGATGTTATCTCACAAAATACACCTAAAACTATAGCGCTTTTGTTATCTACATATATTGGAATCTCTAATCGTCATTACGTCAGTGAAACTGCAATACCGCGTAACTAACAAATGAAATAAGGTGCAAAATACACCTTAGCATACAAGTCAATAAGGTACATTTTGCAACTTATAGAATTTGTTACTTACGTGGTATTGCAGTATCACTGACGATTAGCGTAGTCTGCTCGAATTTCCGTTTATCCTAAAGCCATTACCACCTGAATTTATAACTTTTATGTGTTCAGTTGTTATAATACAACCCTAATCTAAATTAACCGCAGGTATTTTCTGTAAGCTTAAAAAGTGGTCTGACTCAGCTAAAAACCTGTTTAGGACAATCAATAATTTGGACAAACAAACCATATGACAAAATTTATTTGTGATTTCGAGGGACAGTCATGCTTATGCTATGGGTACTAGACAAATATAAACATCCTTATAATTAAAGAAAAATAAACATACATTCAATCATCCAACATTTTGAAACCAATTATTTTGCTCATCACACAAATATTTATCAAAATGTATGTATGAAGCGGAAATCGCCACGACTATGACTTAATTATTGCGTTGCAAAAGATTTCTTGGAAAATAACTTTCCGTTTTGTCGGTAAATAATAATTTAACAAGAGTAGCCTTTTTCAATCTTCATTAAAACTTCTTATAATACATTAATACCAAATTTATAAAAAAATGAAGTTACTAAAATTTGAACTGACATATTTACTAACAGACCTTTGTAAAACCAGACCTTAGTATCACTAGCAAACCTTTTTCCAACAAGAAACAACCGTGCTATTATTTCGTCTATATAGAGTAAAAACTCACTAAGTATTAATAACTCATCAGTAATTTACCGCAGGACTCAGAGATAGAAACCGAGGGCCTATTGCCAAACGAACTCGCAATCGCAATCGTTTTCTTTTTGACAGTCCGAAGGTGAGCTGCATACAAAATGAACACAATTGTTCACTTTGAAGCCGATTCAAAGAAATAAAGAAATAAATTATTTATTCGTGACGTGTAAACATTAATTAGTACAAAACAATTAGAACAACAAATTATAATTTGTCACGAAATGGCCGCAACTCAGCGTGATGCTGGCAGAGCCAGCGCTGGTCTTCCGTTGCGGCCATTTGGTGAAGTCACGGCGCAATGACGCCACGACCGCACACGCTTAGTTCTACAAATTACAAAGTAAAATAAAAATAACAAGATAAAAAGAAGACAAGACAAACAGGTGAAAAACATGCCACACAGCTACATAAAGCCATCGTGCAAACAGCGCTTTGCGCAGCTTTATGCAGTCTGTGGCTTATTAAAAGAAACTAACCTACAATCTGTGAGATAAACTAGACTAGGCCTTATCTATGACAGTAAAATTAACAGATTGCGATTGCGAGTGCGTTAGGCAAAAGCAAAAAAATGACATTAAACAATGACTTAATCGTCATTAACTGACTGAGTGCAGCCGTTAGTGAGTCACATAGACGATTTGGTTTCAAAAATCATTAAAATTTAAAGCCCTACCTCACGTTTATACCTCTTGAATTACACCTGCAACGTAAACCTAGGTATTCAGTGAAGTTTCTCTGCTCTTCAGGAATAAAATTCCACTTTAGAAGCGAGTCTCAAAGCCTCGGCCGAGCAACGAGGTCACGTAAACACTTCCCCGAGTAAATGATGAGCAGGTTTGAGAGCTATTTCAGGATCATGTTTGGATCATGGAGACTTCTTAACTAATTTTAGGGGGTTGGTGTTTAATTAAAAGGTTTAAAAACTATTTTGTAACGAGGTTTTTGATGCGAACTTAGTGAGGTTTTAGGATCAATTCAGTAGGCATTCCTATGTTAATATATCGGTTCGATCTCGTAGATCTTAATAAATTTCAGCTTAAAATACCGATGTTTTTGGGAATCGGTACTAGCCTCGGTACCGATATCCACGTAATAGGTACCAGGCTAGATACCGGTACTCGTGGTATCGATAGTTTGTAAGAAATAGGGTAAAGTCACCAGTGGTCGACCTTAAATGAGTGCGAAGTGTGGGAAATATATCTTTCGTACTCTTTTCACTTATACAAAGTATAGGCAGAGGCTGACTACAGGTGATTTTACACTACCGATGTTTTAGCGGTACTCGGTTACATTACACAGGTTATAGTTAGGTTGAAAGTTAACGAGGTTTCTGTTTAGAGCGAACTACTTGATTATTAAAGTTGTAATTATTTGTTTAATAACCTACCTTTTAGCCCATTAAATAAGTAGTTACACTAATCAAATTTACAAACGGATACGTACTCTAATATACTCCGACCCAATTCCAACTGTTTGTAACTTTCCTCATATCACGGATTATGTTTTAATAACCCTCACGGGACTCGGCTAAATCTCTCCTCAACTTGATCGAGAAGATTAAACTATATCTAGGAACTGTATGACTGTGAAACGATTTGTTCAAATTTATTTAAAATCTTAGATAATAATTGAGAATGCTGCTGTAATAAGGACGTACGTGATGAGGATTAATTTCTCTATATAAGAATGTTTATTGTTGTCCAGTTCAGAGCAATTAGTTTGAGAGTAGGTCAGTTTAATGCTAGATTTCCCCAATTTATAATTGTGTATCTTTAACCATCCATAACCATCTTTAAAAATATAGTTTTCAGTAAGTACGCACGAGCACATTTACATGTCAAAAATATACTTGCTCTTCCCAAGAGAAGTCTACTGCTGTGTTAATAAAAAGCGCCGCAAGAAACTCGTTAGTCGGTCATTATTTTACATTAACAACAAACAGGTGTTATAAACTTTATATGTTAATCTGTGTAGCTATGTATCTGTCTGTGGCTTATACCAGGAATCGAACCAAGGACCGCTAGCGTCGTAGGTAAGGTCACTACCAACTATGCTAACGCGTCGTCGGCGTCGTTTATTAAAGTAACATTATACTGCAGTTACTACAGTATATAATAATGCTCGGTTGTACCCCGTAGCACACATAAATTATGCCTTAACTGCAAATAGTGAATCAGTGCCGATAAATTTTCAACCGAATTAACTCTTTGAAATCAGATTCAGCGACTAAATTGAGCTCAACATTCTGCTTAGTCAGTTTTTCACAATTTATGTGCTTCAGTGTTAGTCGCCTTGCTGAATACTTTATTATGCAGTAAGTTACTGCAAATTAATTATTCATTAGAATTAAAATACAGTTTTTAATTTTATTTGCATATGAACGTTGTAGTTTAAGAATTTTTGAAGTGTATTGCTTTTACCTAACCCGTATTAAATCGACTTTTAATAATCAATATGTATTGTGTTCCGAATATTATCTTAGTTTGGGACAAGAAAAAATGTAATTTTGTGTGAGATTGTCGTTTGATGATTATTTATTTAATTTACATATTAAGTATGGCAATCTAAAACCAATATTATCCTCATGAACTTAGCAAAACTTACTACGACGAATGTATTTTACCATCACAAGGTTATATTTATTAATCCTTAAACCAAGAAAAGGTTGGCTATTGAAAACTACTCCACATTAAAAAGTTAAAGTATTTATGATGTTTAAAACGTAAAATCACAGCCAATATAAAGATACCCCGAAAATAACAAAAGTGAATATTCGCAGGCGAGGTTACAATAACTGATTATAACGTAACTTTTGACTTGAGAACAAATAATAACTTTGGCTTTACTTCGGCTGAGACATCTTATGAGATTTAATATTCGAGAAACTTGAAATGTGGCACACGGGGCGTGAAAATTAATATCCTTGAAGGTGATTGTTAAAAACAATTCGGTTTGCAATTCGACGGAGTAATTAATAATCAATGTGTGCACTTGTATAATTTCGCTTGACTGATTGACCATTCAAAAAGAAGCCATTTTTAAAAGAATATCGATTAATATTGATTTTTAACCTCCGAATAAATTAGATGGGTGCTACTTCTGGGTTTACTAGCTCATGCCCGCGACTTCGTACGCGTAGAATTCGTAATTTTTAATCCTACAGGAATAGATATAGTAACAAACATCCATCCTCCAAAGGATTATGTAGGGTCCGTCTGGATTGCTACCACTGTGATCTTCAACAGTGTTTGCATGGCTGTGTTCCACCTGTGAAATGTAGTACGTAAACTCAATCAATTTGAATCATAGGCCAATATGGAATTATGTCAAGATGACGTAATACTTCAAATCGTCAGAGATTTCTTAAGAATGGAATTAAACCTCACTTGACATAGTTCCATAGTGCCTATGAATTAAGTTGGTTGAGTGCACAATCTCGTATTCTCACACATATGAAAATGTAATCCTCAAACGATTACCTAGCAACATCTTAAGACATAACACCCGGATCTCAACCGATATTCAATAACAGCTCCTATCATCGCTACACAGCTGCGCGGAAAGTTTTCCAATTCCCTATAATCCTTCAAGTTTCCACTGGTAGTTCCACAGCGATATTCTTATAGCTAATGGGAATAGATAAGCCTTATATACAGCTAGAAGCCGGATAGCGGAGGCTGTTGTTCCTTTCGGTGTAAATAATGCACTTAAAGCATGTTACGCCATACGGTTCCCACACGGCGACAACGTGACTCACTGAGTCACCCAATTTTCCCGATAACCGATTGCCGGACTCCCACGAAAGTGCTGAGTGAACATTATCGACTTTGGTGAGAATCAAGGTGCCGCGAGTGTCTTACGTTCTCCATCGCGGTAGCATAAGGTCGTGTGATCGATCTGGATCAATAAATTAAGTTAGTTATATAAACCTCACTGTATCTGCACCTTTGTTAAGAGACATTAAAGTTCACTTCGAAAATCAAGTGTTCGTTTCTTGAAGAGTCCCTCCGGCGGCCCTAGCTCGTTTCTGGCGCAGTCGGTTCTTGTGGACATTATCAGTGCGTGCCTCCAACTTCGAGTGCTGTGCTGTGCTGAGAGTCGTTCGTCGACGTAACGTCTACAAGGAGAACCTACGAGTGGCCGAGTGACCGGTAGCAACAGCGGACAACGGTATCACACATCGATTCGTCAAGTTCCAGTTGCAATGCAGATACTTGTACTGTGAGTTTAGAATTAAGAAGTTACATGAATCCTATTGGTTGCCAACCCTATCAGCACCACCTATCCTAGTTAACTTAGCTGTCAACCCCATTTGCAGCCCCATTTTAAGTTACTTTTGTCTTAGATAGCTAGTAGTATTTTAACCAAAATTTTTCACCCACGCGCAAATCGTGTTAGTAAGCCCGATTCGTGGCGAACGCACAGATTCGATAGAGATCTATCATCTTTAGAAAATATTTTAGAAGACGAAAGCGTAGCGATGGCGAACTCAGGTAACGATGTTACTGAACGCAATGTAGATAAGATTGATCAAATTTGGAAAGCCTTGAGATTAGTACCAGAGTTTGATGGAAATTCAAATGTACTTATCAGATTTTTAGACATATGTGACAAATTAATTTTGACATATTCTGATACAACCCCCGGGAATAACCTTAACAATTCAGCCATTTTAAATGGAATATTAAATAAAATAACTGGTCGTGCCGCCACTACTTTAGCAGCGAACGGCATTCCAACTGACTGGAATGGCATCCGAAATGCATTAATAAATTCATTTTCAGATCATAGAGATGAATCTGCTCTGTATACTGACTTATCCATGTTAACACAAGGTTCCGATACCCCCCACGTTTTTTACGAACGAGTTCAAAATTTATTAAGTACAATAATGACCTATTGTGAGTTACATGAATCATTACCTACTACGGTTTCCGCCAAGCGTGAACTGTACAAAAAATTAGCCCTTCAAACATACAACTTGACAGCCTCTCTGACGGACCTGGTATTTTACTATTCAAATTGGGATCAACGAAAATTATATCTCATGACCATGTTTTCATACAAGAAATCGACCTTGACCAAATTCAAAGACAAATAGAACTGGTACAGATCCAATTATCAGAAGCTGCAAACAAACTCCCTAACCAAAACTTCCCGTTTTTTAAAACCCAAATCCTATACTTACTTATTTTCTAAATTAAATAAAACTATGCTACAGTTAGAATCCTTTGAACCAAAGCGTATCAAACGTGGTCTCCTCAATCCTCTCGGTACCCTTATTAAAAGTGTGACTGGTAACCTGGATAACGATGACGCATTAAGATTAGAACATACTTTGGCTATCTTTCGAAAAGAGAATCAAGCAATTTCTACAAGTTTTAATAAACACATCAGTTTGTACAAAGATTTGACTATCCAACAAACTCACATTCTAAATAATTTAACTTACAACCAAAACAGGCTAGAAAAAGCGGTTGCACATTTAATTAATAGCACAAAGGGAACTAGTAACCTTTTTATTGAGTATACTCACTTGTCCCAGATAATTAGTATTTTCAGTGAAAATGTTCAAGATCTATTATCTGAACTAACTAGGTTAGAAAATATATTAGCTTTTAGTCACACCAATTCCATGCACCACTCACTATTAACGATAAATGACTTAGGAAATATGATAAGTAAGATAAAGGCTCTTTACGGACCTGTCTCTATATTAGACATAGATATAAGAAATTACTATGATATGATTAATTTAGGATCTTATTTTATTGATCACAAGATTGTAATCGTACTTAAAGTTCCCATCCTGTCCCCAGAAAATTACGATCTTTTTAGACTATGTCCTACACCTAATAAATATTCCCAAATCATTATACCGCCCTCTCCCTTTATGGCAACCAATTCCAAGGAATTTGTGTACATGGAGGCTGAATGCCCTAAGATTGAAACATGGTACATCTGCAAGCAAAAAACCATCCACCAGACCCGGACTCAACGAGACTGTATAGCCCGCCTTATACACGAACAAGAAATGGACACACTATGCACACCCACGCCCGTATCACTTACTAAAGAAGCCCTTTTGGAACTTGATAGTCAACATTATATAATTTCATTTCCGGCAGAAACTAAAGTACAGATATCATGCAGACAGGAGGAACACCGTACTCTTAAAGGAAGTTTCTTGGCTACTATCCCACGAAATTGCAAAATACGGACACCCGAATTCACAATCATAAACATGGACGACAAATCCCGAGGATACGCTGTCGAAATCATGACGCTGCCCAAATCAGCATTTTTTCCGACTTCAACGAAACAATCACTTCGTTACAATCTAACTACAATCGACTTGAACACCTTGCACAATATTCAACATCAAGTACTTATGGAACAACCAGCTGTGACAGACGAACCAAATTTCTCGAGTTTATACCATACAACGATACCCACTTATGGCATCATTTTATTCAGTGCAACTCTACTGATTATCTTTTATTACTACTACAAACACCGGCCGAAGACTTTAACGCAGACTGAGATAGAACTCCCGAGAATGGACACTGGTACCCAAACTGTGGAAGAACGTCGAGCCGCGACATTTGCATTAAGCATTGGCAAATAGTCACTCGTCTAGGAGGGGAGGTGTTACGCCATACGGTTCCCACACGGCGACAACGTGACTCACTGAGTCACCCAATTTTCCCGATAACCGATTGCCGGACTCCCACGAAAGTGCTGAGTGAACATTATCGACTTTGGTGAGAATCAAGGTGCCGCGAGTGTCTTACGTTCTCCATCGCGGTAGCATAAGGTCGTGTGATCGATCTGGATCAATAAATTAAGTTAGTTATATAAACCTCACTGTATCTGCACCTTTGTTAAGAGACATTAAAGTTCACTTCGAAAATCAAGTGTTCGTTTCTTGAAGAGTCCCTCCGGCGGCCCTAGCTCGTTTCTAGCATGTAAACACTAAACAATAACAATGCTAATTGGTATTTTCAGTGTATTCAAAATACTTTTAACATAAATTAACGCCATGTGGGAAATCAATTTAATAACTATTAGAAAAACAAGAAAAAGAACAAAATCATACTTAAGAACGAGGGAAATTGACATATAACCAAGTCCAGAAACATAAAGCTAAGTTATCGATTTGCGATATTCGACAACATGTATAGAATTGACGTTAGCTCATGACTGCATACATTCCAAGGTGATAGATAACAGAAACGTAAGCAGCATTATGTCAGTGATACTGCAATACCGCGTAAGTAACAAATTCTATAAGTTGCAAAATGTACCTTATTGGCTTGCATGCTAAGCTGTATTTTGATTGTTATTTAATTTGTTAGTTACTTATTGCAGTTTCACCGACGGTTTGCATCATGGCTTCGCGTACACCGCCAAACTAACAATAAGCGCAAGTTCTCGTTTTGTGTCACTCACTCCTCTCCACTTTGCTTTTCGTTCTATAAAAGTTGTAACAGTTCCACACTAATCCAAGTCTAAGCCAACTTGCAGCCCACTATCGACGCGGCACCCGAATCGGGGACTATTCAGTCTATTCAGTGACAGTCGCTATATGAGGCTGGTTAAGAGGCTTTAGCTTAGGCTTATAGCACAGTCCTTAGTATTACACAGTATTACAAACATTTACATATACTTTAATCATTTTCTGCATACATGGTTTACTGTCATAGCCTAGATCAATTTATTTCATCTCAATAATAGGCTATTTGACTAATTTTAGAAAACGTTTTTAAATGATTCTTTATCACATAACAAGCACACTACATTGATATTTCCTTGAGATTATACTGTATTATCAATAAAAATGTAAGTTAAGGTTTAAATTTGCAAAACAACGCGAAAAACGCTGTTTCTATCTATGGCGGACTAGTGTGACGTCACACGCAAGTAAACAAACAAGTTCATTTGACAGCTTAGCATATGAAGTGAATTTGGGGTTTGTTTTGTTTACTTGCATGTGACTTCACACAGATTATAAAGTATTTCTAACATCACATAGCGTTCATGCCGCAGATTAAATTTAAAAAAAAATCCTTATTATTTCGTGTAATTTCCAAAAAAATAGACATAATTTAATGTGAAATAAAGTGAAATACGTTATTTTACGCTAGTATCAGATAGGATGACCACAATTTGTAGTATATTTTCAATGTTGTCAAATAGCCTATTGCATTATTTCTGATTGTAACTTGTTTTGTGAGCCATGAATACATTAATAAAAATAAAGTATGAATCTTACTTCTTACTAATACTATAAATGCGAAATGGGTATTTGTTTCTCAATCAAACCACATCAAAAATAGATTGTAGTCTGGAACACATAGGCTACTTTTTATCCCGAAAACTGGACTGTTCTCAAGGGATAAGCGACTTCTACGGAGTCACGCGCGAAAACTAGTAATAAATAAAAATGTATTAGAATAAGAATAAGAATAAGAATAAGAAGTATTTATTGTCACCCAAAAAACCAGTAAAATACTAAATAACAAATTTTATACATAAAAAAAGGTGTGACAAAAGGCACAGGCTCAGCATGTGCTGCGAGCGCGGGCGAGTGCTCGAGTCTTAGCAGCGCTGGTTTTCAGTCTGCCGCTATTCCGCACTCAGTCTAGCTTAACACAAATTTAGCAGGTAGATCAGATAGCATAAAATTTATTTATACAGTTTAGGTAGACAAAATAATTAAAATTAAAAAAAAAATGAAGTTATTTAAAAAAAAAACATGTAGGAACAGCAGGAAACTCTTTGATAAAAACACCACTGAAACGAGTTTTATTTTTATGTAGTTTCTAAATTTTTCTGCTTGTTTAACAGTAAAATACGAGACTAATTAGAGACTATCTTACATAAATCACAACAATAAAAATACTTATCAGAGAAATAAATACGTGAAATACATCCACGAATCTGAAACAAATACTCGTTATACTCGTGCTTTGCTCCCAGCTTTATGCAGGTTGGGAACGAACCCGGAACTGCTAGCCTTGTACACATATTCACTACCAACTAAGGTAAATGCGTCATATGTGGTCATATATCGGTTTTTTTACTTCTACTTTTATGATGCCCCTATGTTTTAAAGGTATTAATATAATACCTAAATACTAATGCATGTAATTAAAGTCAAGTCTAGAGTAGTTATTAGCACGCCTGGCTCAAAACCACACCTTGTTATGCTGTCATGGTTGGAATTGCCAACATTTACCGCTTGGCGTTCTTACAGCTGTATATGTATATAATTATTATTATTTCGATTCTAAACTAAATCTACGATACATTTTGTATTATGATCAAGAAAATTCTCACTATAATTAACTCATATAATAAACAGCCTATTTTATAGTACGACCTAGCACATGTACAGTGTACAGTGGTCAGATTCGCGATGTACTGAATAAGTGCCAAATCAAAAGCACCCGAGGCGAAAGTTGTGTGTTTGGACCGAGAGACTGGCGTTCCATCTTTTCCGCCTAGCCATAAGACAGGCGTAAAAGTATGTATACATTAACAACACAATAAATATCAGGAGACAACGTCACACCAGTTGACCTAGTCCCAAACTAAACTCTAGGCTTGTACTTCATGTGCGTGTATTTTATAATAAATATAATAATATAAGTTGTACATACCATTGTAATATGCAATATGAAATAAGTTTAAAAAATGACTGACTGCTGAGTTTCTTGCGGCGTTTCTTCTCAGCAGTGGTCTCCTCTTGGGAAGCGCTGGTAGTATCTTGACGTGTAAAAGTGCCCGAGCGGCCTACTTACTAAATAAATTTCTTTTCTTTTATCTTTTAATGCTTCAAAGAACAATTAAAATAATTTCATTTGTTTTTTTGCCGGTTTACTTACTGTTTTCCATCTGTGTGCTAGCGGTACAGAGGCGTTTAATTCCCCAGCTCTGCAACAGTGCCTGCGGCGGGAGCTTCCGGCGTTGACTGAGAGTTTCATAAGCGGGTGTAATAATAAACCGGTAGCTGTAATATTGTTGCACTCTGGATATTGTAGAATTGAAAAAATGGTTCAATTAAACGATAAATAACAGACTTATATTATATTTTCGAATGCGATATACCTGGTGGTGGTGATGGTGGTTTAGAAGATAAATATTACTCCAGAATTCAATCAATTGTTTGCTAGCTTTGTTATTTCAGTTTAGTCTTTAGTGCTAGACTAAATCTGGAATAGAGGTCTTAAAAGCATTCGTTTGGAATTGTTCAATTAAAAGCAATATTTAATAATAAAAATGATTTACGTCAAATATATGAACATATGAACGAGCGCACAGGCCGCCTGATGGTAAGTTGGATCTGAGTTTCGTAGATATACTCAGGAGCAAAAATAACGGGTCAGAGTGCGTTTTTCATACTAATGAGGCTATTTCGAAGCCTTGGTTGTTGGCCAGGGAATGCTTTTAGTGAAATCTGATGATGAATACCCCGAGCATCGATACAGGACTTCCAGAGTGCCTAGGATACCCAACTGAATGAATCTGCGGTTAACGCCGGAATTGAGCATGTTCAGAAAAACATCTAAAATGGCAACAAAATGTAAGGAAATCCAAGTGCTGACCCAAACTCTCCCACTGTGGTGTTAATTGATTGTGCGATCAGTTAGGTATCTTAAGAACTTTTGACCTCCTCTATTGGACCTCTCAGTATCCACCATTAAACCTCACTCAAAACAACTCCTTGCTAGAACTTGCATGACCTGTGTGCAGTGCTATAAATTTAAAAAAATACTTACCGACCTTGGGTGTCATGACCAAAAAGAAAGCTCGATGGTTTTATATGGGGCATTACGGCCAAGTTAATCTGTATTTTCAGATACTGTTTACGTGCAAGTGTGATGAAAAATCCGTTGCGTAGTTTAAAAGATCTTGTTATGAATTATTTAATAGTAAATGTAACGTATAAAAACTTAATTGAGAAGTACATTTTAATATTAATAATGCGTGCAATAAGGTTGGTAAACAAATCGCGATATGGTCTATTAGGGCTGTCGTGCACGTGCCGGTGACGCGCGTCTGGTATCGATCGTGTGGCCGCGCCTTAATAGCCCAAGTGATAGGCTGAAGCGATAATCTCAATCCATAAACTACTTTAAGATTTTATTATAATTATAAGACCTATAAATGCAAATACCTTACAGATAAATAACAGTTTCAAACTTAAAGCAAACGCTGACGAAACAACTTGGTCCTTAATTGCTACAGTAAAGTTGACATTATGGACGCCCCGAAACTACCGGAACACGACATCTTTCGGCCAGAAGTCAATATGATTTTATCCAGTAGAACAAAGCCCGAGGTGTTGTTTTCCTTTGTGTCATGTAAAGAAAAATATATCATTGAGGAGTGCTATAAGTCCTAATAGTAGACAGAATTGAAGAAAAATGGCTCCTTAGGGAATAGTTTTACCTTGCAGCATACTTTACTCTAAGATTCCCCATAGAAATATATTTTGCTCTGCATAAATGTTTATGCTGACTTTAAAAGTAAATTGTCGTAGGGGTTAAAGCGACCGTACTTGAATGTTGTTGTGTTTGTCATGTCAGTTTGGACTTTTCTGTAGTGACAATCTATACAAAAATAAACTGATGAGATAAGGACAAAAAATAAACAGTAAGCAACGAACAGTGAATTCAGCCCATTCAGTTTGCACTTTGCTTTGAAACGAATAAAAGTATCACTAAAAGTTAAATGACCAACATAAAGGCATTTGTGTGACGCCTTGGCCATTTTCATAACATGTCTTAAAAAATATCTATTCGTTTAATCAAGCTGTAGACATAAATGATCTTAAAGTGACTTGCCTTTCCAACACGATTTCATAAAAAAATTGGAAACTATAAATCAAGAAGAACAGACTTAGAAAGAGCTTTCCAGACTTATTTCATAGAGATGCGTAGCAATAAAATTAGATTTACAATTAGCACATTCTCCCATGGCTTCGACCGCGACAAAGCAGCTGGCACGCGGGCGTTATTATATTTTCATCGTCGGATGCCATCCATTGTTTCAATATTGGCTTTAATAGCCGTATAGTGGTCGTATAGCACGCTTCTAGCGGCTTTTGGGAATTTATCCTTTGTTATGCAAGTATTAAGTTTTCCCTCTAAGGCTAGGTTTCCATTGGTGCGAAGAGGAACAAAAATTGACCATTTAGATTTCAGATCTACAATTAACGTCTGTCTTTTGTTTGTTGGAATATTAATGGCTCTATTCTACTCGGTATAACTATATTGCTTTTGACATTTTATCATAT
This sequence comes from Acleris sparsana, assembly GCA_923062465.1. Classification (NCBI taxonomy): domain Eukaryota; kingdom Metazoa; phylum Arthropoda; class Insecta; order Lepidoptera; family Tortricidae; genus Acleris; species Acleris sparsana. Next base: position 1,443,790 of record OV281302.1, on the reverse strand, counting down.
TATCAAAGTTAAAATAGCACGTAGTTAAAAACAAATAGTCCAAACCAATAAATCCAAACCGTCTTTGATCTGTTATCGTATTGTCAACGTTTTGATAGCTCTTATTAACTTGACAGTAATGCGGGTGGTAGGACCTTGTGCGGGGTCCGTCCGGATCGCTACCACCATCTTATCCATTAACCTACCAAACAGCAGTGTTCGCATTGTTGTGTTCCGGTTTGGGGATAAGACAGCCGGTGTAATGACTAGCATAGAGGCATTCCATCTTAGTCCTCAGGGTTGGCAGCGCATTTGCAGTCTTAGGCTTGCAGTCTTGTGAATGCGAATGTCTATGGGTCACAGTTTCCACTTACCATCAGGTGGCCTGTGTGCTCGTCAGCCTTCCCTATACCATAAAAAAAAAAATGGCGGCCAAGTTAGAAACCATACCATAACACGTCCAAGACGATATGGTTTTAGTGCCTAGAAGAGGCCCAGGTGGGTTGTCTCCTGCCAGTTTTAATTGGGATTGTTCATATTTGTACAATACCGAAGATACCCCGGACATCAGCCTGTACGAGATTAGGATGGCTCTCAAACAGTTAAAAAACAACAAGGCGCCGGGCGAGGACGGAATCACTTCAGAGCTGCTGAAAGCGGGTGGAACACCGGTACTTAAAGTCCTTCAGAAGCTCTTTAATTCCGTTCTGCACGATGGTGTTACGCCGGAAGCATGGAACAGAAGCGTGGTGGTACTTTTCTTCAAGAAGGGCGATAAAGCTCTTTTGAAGAACTATAGGCCCATCTCGCTTCTGAGCCATGTTTACAAACTGTTTTCGAGAGTCATCACGAATCGTCTCGCTAACAGGTTCGATGACTTTCAGCCTCCCGAACAAGCCGGTTTCCGAAAAGGTTACAGTACCTTAGACCACATCCATACGCTGCGGCAGATTATACAGAAGACCGAAGAGTATAATCTGCCACTCTGCTTGGCGTTTATGGACTATGAGAAGGCCTTTGATTCGATCGAGACGTGGGCTGTGCTGCAGGCTCTCCAGCGGTGCCGCATAGACTATCGGTATGTCGAAGTACTGAAGTGTTTGTATAGAGACGCCACCATGTCAGTCCGAGTACAGGATCAGGCTACGGAGGCAATTCCGTTGCAGAGAGGTGTGAGACAAGGGGACGTAATCTCTCCGAAGCTCTTCACCAATGCAATGGAAGATGCCTTCAAACTCCTGGAATGGAAAGGATTTGGCATCAATATAAACGGCGAATACATTACTCATCTCCGGTTTGCCGATGATATCGTGGTCATGGCGGAATCGCTGGACGACCTCGGCAAAATGCTCGAAGACCTCAATCGAGTTTCTCAACAGGTAGGCCTCAAAATGAATATGGACAAGACAAAAATTATGTCGAACGCCCATGTAGCGCCTACCCCAATATCAGTGGGAAACTCGGTTCTCGAAGTGGTGGACGATTATGTCTATCTGGGACAATCGGTCCAGTTAGGAAGATCGAACTTCGAGAAGGAGGTTACTCGACGAATCCAACTCGGCTGGGCAGCGTTCGGGAAGTTACGCAGCGTCTTCTCATCCAAAATACCTCAGTGTCTGAAGACTAAAGTCTTCGAACAGTGTGTGTTACCAGTGATGACCTACGGTGCCGAGACGTGGTCTCTAACCGTTGGCCTCTTGAATAGGCTCAGAGTCACTCAGCGTGCCATGGAAAGAGCTATGCTTGGTGTCTCGCTGCGGGATCGAATCAGGAACGAGGAGATACGTAGACGAACTAAAGTAACCGACATAGCCAATCGGGTTAGCAGGCTGAAGTGGCAATGGGCAGGCCACATTGCTCGAAGGACTGATGGCCGCTGGGGCAGTAGAGTTCTCGAGTGGAGACCACGTACCGGCAAGCGCAGCGTAGGGCGACCCCCCGCGAGATGGACGGACGATTTGGTCAAGTCCGCGGGGACCCGCTGGATGCAGGCCGCTTCCAACCGGGTGAGGTGGAAATCTTTGGGAGAGGCCTATGTTCAGCAGTGGACGACCTATGGCTGAAATGATGATGATGATGATATTTGTACAATTACCTACTCTTATTCGAAAACCATTTCGAGGAATAGGGTTTTAAAGCCGCTCTGCATTATTAAGTTTTCAAAATATTTATTTATTTCGGATATTTCGACAAAATTATATTCAACCTTTGTTTGACTTTCGTTTTCGGCTTGAAGCCCTCCTAGGGGTATCTTACGGGTTAGGTGAAAACAGCTTGAAATAGTATGTTTTAAAACACTATTACAATCGCTTTTTAACATTACATATCATTTAATTGATGTAATTTATTGGAAAATGCCATCCATAAAATGACAGCTAAATAAAAAAAGATATTAAAACAAAACTATTGGGTCAAATACAGAATTAATGAAATTGGTCTTTTAGAATGACTTATTCTTTCGAATTAGAATGTAAAAACCGTGAGTTATTTTTATTGGTCTATCCCAATTGCTTTTCTTTACTCTGTTCTGTTTGAGTGGAAAATTTCCCGGAGCGTTTACCAGGGCTTTTTATATTATTTAGTTTTTTACTAGTTTTATTAAAGTCTTAAAAGCCGTTAATAGAATTGTCTAGAATTTGGAATCCATTTTACATGATAAATAATAATGCAATCAGCATGAGATTTAGAGCTGAGGGGCTATTTATCATTTTGAAGATCGAAGGCTTGTCAGCATACAAAATGAAAACAATTGTTCCATTTTGAAGCCGATTGTGATTGCGAGTGCGATATGCAATAGCCACGCTGGTCTGATGATGGAGACAGAATGTGGCAACAGGCTCTCCCTATCGTAGAAGATACTCGTTTGATTTATATGAAGCTAAAATCAAAAACCAAATATTTATTCAATAAATTAGCCACGTAGGACGAGACTATAATTGCGGAGAAGAAGCTTCGCAAGAAACTCCAGCAGAAGATCATTTTTTCAAACGTAAAATACGGTAATAAAGTAACAAATATAGTTATTAGAACTAGCACAAAAGAAACATTATAAATGTAAGGTCAAATACATTAAACTGAAAATAATGACTAGGAGAACAATACACAACGAGGTCTCTACGTCAAGAGCCATAACTGGAATAATTATTTGAACCACAAGTCCTTGCTGACTTGAACAGACCGGATATGGAAAAATATTCAGTAGATATCAGGATAGATTTCCAAATTGATGGATTATCATTTCCGACTCTTACCACAGAGTAAGTAATGAAGATGAAATATCTTTGTCCATTTCTCTTATTTGCAATGTGGCTGAAAACTCGTATTAAAATCATATTTCTACTTACTCTTAACAAAGATAAAAGATTCATAAAAACGGGTTTTTTTTGTGCAAACGCGTTTTTAGCTTCTACAGTTATTTTCAGTAAAAAACCTAATATTACCGACGCCAAAACCTACAACGTAACAAACTTCTCCGCCATTATAATAAAATACAGACGTTGACAACATTGTCCTTCCTATTAACTTAAATTTTCACATAAAGAGAACTCGTTACATTTGCATCCTTCCCCTCTTGTTTCCGACCCGGGTGAAACCGGTTTATGCCGGATTTTAACACTTTTGAGTTTATGCTGGTAGCATGTGAAAGGTTGCAAACAGAATACATTATAATTGGTGTTTGTTATGAAAGAAATAACAAAGGTACGAACATGAACCTTATATTCCCCTTTTTCGGGTTCCGTACCAGAATGTAAAAAAGAAACCTATGGTGAGACTTTGTTCTCTGTCTGTAAGGTTTTTTCAGCAACTACATTATGTTATCAACTTGAAATGTAGCATAGTTGTACAACAAGCTTGCCCACATCTGTTTTTAGTAAAAAATAAATAATCGAATAAATGAATTCATTATTTACAATTTTTGAGAAATACCAAAAAAAATATGACATTTAGGGTTCTGAAAATGGAATTCATAACAAAATTAGTCTTTTCTTTTACGGTTACCAAGCATAATTATCTTAAATACAAAAACCTCGGTGCGTGAGTACGACTTGTTTTTTAAAATGTTAACATCAATTGCCATTAGACATAACTATTAAAAAGATAAAACTCTGATATAATGGCTGCAAACTAGGGATAATTTAAGAGCACACACACACACCCACACACACACACACACACGCAGAGATACACTCGTTCAACTTATAACACCCCTCTTCTATCGTCGGGGTTTAAAAATGCACTGCATTATTCGGATTATTCCGATATTAAACATTATTCATTGCCTCATAGAATTGAAAATGGCCTTTGCAAGTTTGCACAAAGTTTTATTGAAAAGTCTTCACAGTCCTTGAATTTGCAGCCTTTGGGAGTTAAGCGGACGGACGAGGAAATCAGACTGAGTTCAGTCTTCTTTGTTGAAAGTTGTTTGTGATTTACGTTTGAACACTCTCTAAGTGCCACTTGCAGCGAGATAAATCTAGATTTATTCTTAAAACTGCATTTCAGAATGACAGTTAAATACATTTTCTCACAACTTAAATTAAGACTAATTACTTGGACTCAACAGAAGCGCGTGAAGCCAATCCCAGAATTATGATTCTGTTTAGTCCACAAGAAGTTATAGAGTGGTTGTGTAATAACAAGGAGTGAAAGTCATTAATTGAAGAGAAAATGGACAATCCAGGTTCTAAAGGAGTGACGTGGGCGCTAACAATGGGCCTCATAAGGAAGCTCAAAGTCACTAGAGGGCTATGCTCGGGGTTTCTCTGCGTGATAGAATCAGAAATGATGATATCCGCAGTAGAACTAAGGTTACCGACATAGCTCGAAGAATAGCTAAACTGAAGTGGCAGTGGGCGGGGCACATTGCTCGCAGGACTGATGGCCGATGGGGTCAGAAGGTTCTGGAGTGGCGTCCGCGGACCGGAACACGAGCTGTAGGTAGGCCTCCAACAAGATGGAGTGACGACCTCGTCAGGATCGCGAGACCGCGGTGGATGCGAAAAGCACAAGACCGGTCTGAGTGGAAAGCCTTGGGGGAGGCCTATGTTCAGCAGTGGACGTCTTTCGGCTGACATGATGAGGTTCTAAAGGAGTGCAAGAGTGTGATTAGAAATTGTTTAACTTTGGATAAATGGATAAAGTTAATAAAACACTGCGTACATAGTACTGAAACGTTGAAGTTCTAGCTAAATCGTCAAAGTAAACAATCAAATATTACGTTTTCAACGCGTTACGATATTTTCCCTTGTTTAGTTTGCACCAGTTTTCCACATTACTTTTCACGTCACCCCGGAGCGTTTGAACTTAAAACTTTTTTATTAACAGAGTTTTCTCGTCCCTTAGTGTTTTTGTTTGTCTCGGGAATTCGTCTTATTTTGTAAATTCCTGGAATTCTCGACGAGGACGCCTTGTTGGATCCCTGTTAAGTGATTAGGGAAAAGTTTTGTTAATTTTAGAAGGTGTTTGTGTGCTCTTTGTACCGTTTAAATGGAAGGCTTGTTTGTGAAAGAGGTTTTTAAGTGTTAATGGGGAAAAGGATTAATTCCCGTTCGTGTTAACGTTGAACATTAAAAAGTATTGTTTATTCTATTTTAAAATGAACATGGACAAGACGAAAATCATGTCAAATGTCCATGTCGTACCCACTCCTGTCAAAGTTGGTGACTCTACTCTCGAAGTTGTTGACGACTATGTATACCTAGGACAAAAAACCCAGTTAGGTAAGTCCAACTTCGAAAAAGAGGTCAATCGTCGAATCCAACTCGGATGGGCAGCGTTCGGTAAGCTACGCACTATCTTCTCATCCCAAATACCACAGTGCCTCAAGACAAAAGTCTTTGATCAGTGTGTGTTGCCAGTGATGTCGTATGGATCCGAGACATGGTCGCTTACAATGGGCCTCATAAGAAGGCTCAAGGTCACTCAAAGGGCGATGGAAAGAGCTATGCTGGGTGTCTCTTTGCGAGATCGAATCAGGAATGAGGAGATTCGCAGGAGAACTAAAGTAACCGATATAGCTCACCGGATTGCAAACCTTAAGTGGCAGTGGGCGGGGCACATTGCTCGTAGAACTGATGGCCGTTGGAGCGGAAAGGTTCTAGAGTGGCGACCGCGAACCGGGAGACGAAGTGTTGGCAGACCTTCCACAAGGTGGACTGACGATCTGATAAAGGTCGCGGGAAACCGCTGGATGACAGCAGCAGAGGACCGATCGTTGTGGAAAACCTTGGGGAAGGCCTTTGTCCAGCAGTGGACGTCTTGCGGCTGATAATGATGATGATGATGATTCTATTTTATTATTAATAATATCAACGAATTATTTTTCAATTTTCATTTATTTAAATGGTTGCTGTTATTGAGTTTTTAAATGTACTTACTTATTTAGTGATCGTAAGCATTTTTAGATACCAAGATAAAAATAACAATAGACCAATGACACTTCCCCGTGGAACGCCAAACGCTATCTCCCGTTTCTGCTACGTACTAAATACAAAATTTTAAATTTACCATAAAAATGTATCTCAGTTCAGTGCCCTGATCTTTCTCTTTATTGAATGTTGTTACATTTACTTAATAAACTAACATTATCTCATCTTGAAGCGTAGCTAAGCCAAGGTTGAAAAATAAAGTCTTGAAATGAGTTCCCTCATTACAAAAACATTAAGTGCAGGCCCAAATGTCTCCCCGTAACTGTTACCGTGGCATGACCTAAGTAAGTAAACTGCCGTTTTTATTGTTGACATAAAACGGGATTTCTTCGTAATGAAGCAGTTAATGTGTCATGAAAGCTACATGACGATCGGAGCCGTATTCAGTTGGAAATAGTTTGTTTTACCGTTTAGTATTTTGCTTTTATATTTTGCATACTTGGCTTAACTTTTTGTTAGTTAATATTTATCAAGCTTAAGATGGCCTAAAAAAAAGAAACAACTTATAAGATAAAAAAATTAACGAACCTTTAATCAGTTTGCAGTTTGAAACCTCATTGTATTTTTCAGAAATGTCAAATGATTTTTGGTTATGGTGAAAACTTTAAATATTTTTAAACTTTACGTGTGTTTACCGTCCAGTTGGTTATATAGTGGGGAATATTTCACATTAACAAACATTTCACATTACTTTCTCAATTTTGAAACCAATCACCAACACAATCATGCATCATTACTAAGTCTTAAACTACAGATATTTTTATTTACATTGTTTCAAAGTCGTGTCATCCATAATCTGCCTCAACAAAGCCTCATTCCAGGGCATCTATTATTTATGGTGTTGCTACGCTAATGGGGGACGACCTCATTACGTCTTTATTGTCTCTGGCACATTTGAATATTGACTAGGGTAACCGAGGAATTTTAAATACAGTGATTTGGTTTTGTCGACTTGTGGAACAAACTAATACTTAGGGCTATATTTAGTTTGAGTGTCTCTGAAAAGACTTAATGTCGCTTGGATGTTATGTAAGGGACTGCTTTAATTACCATGAAACGTTCCAAATAATGTACTATTTAATCAAATTAATTTTCAGGTTAGTTAGTGCTTATGACTGTCTTAAAATCTTATCTCTCGTGATAGGAGTTGCCAGGAAGGGATTCTCAAGGAAGTACTGAGAACATTCTTGAGAGAGTTTCAGGGAAATGATACCTTTACATTAATAAATTAAAAAATAAAATATTAAAATCATCTCAGGGCGTCTATTCTAGGCCTAGGATCTCGGCCCAGCTCAATGCTTTCCATCTCAGATTGTAAAACATTTTATTCGTCATTCTGTTCAAAATGGAATTGCAGTGTACATTTCTAAAAGCCTGCATGAAGAGGTGCTACAAGAACTCAAGCTCTTTTACAGCACTCCTCAAATAGAATCTACCTGCCAGTAATTTGAATTTTAATTGAAAGAGTAAAAAAAGTATGTCACAGTCATTCGGAGCGGCGCACAAAAAGTTCCAATGCAATTTTCAGCACTACACGGTAGAAAAAGCAACGATTCAGTTCTCTGCTCTGGCAACCCAGGTCCTTCAAAGACTGGCAACGTTGAATCGAATTGCGAAACTCACGTAATTCAAAGTACGAATAAATTTAAATGAAGACATCATGATTTGTTTTGGAACTTACGTCACCGAATAAATTACTAAAGTTTGGTAGTGTTGGTTTCTGTTTTGGGTTCGGTTCGGAAATGTAGTTGAAACTTTTAAGAATTGAGACTAAGTGGAATAGCCTTCCCTTTTGCTTGGTTTAAGTATGATTGATCGTTACCAACTACTTATAATTGGTTAAACTTTTTCTTTTTAAGGAAAATTTTAGTAAAAGTTTTGTTAATTGTTACAGGTAATGTTTGCAGCTTATCATCGACTTTCTTAGTTTGAACACTAAAATCAACATCCAACGCTTCATTCAAAACGGTATTATGCTTACTAATTATAATTCTTGCATCTAACATTTTCCACATTTCAATGAAATTTATTGAATGTGTATTCGCACGTCAGCAAAGTTACAGATCTTGAATTTACCTTCGGGTTTGTATATCTCTCCCACTCGCTCTCATATACTCTTACATAAATACATACATAAACTCACGCCTTCATTTCCAGAGTGGGGTAGGCAGAGCTACAGAATTTCCAACAACCCTAAAAACTTGTTGATAATTCTGTAACCACATTTTGCACAATCAGGCTAAGATGTTTACCAGTGTATTAGTGACAGGTTGCAAGCCCATCGCCTAACAGTACTGCAAGCCTTTATTCCCTTAGTCGTCTCAAATACTCTTATCCGAGTGTAATTGAGTTTATTCGAACACGAAAGATTACGCTCACAGTTTAAAACCGACCTTTGCAATAAGTCCAGGTGAGAGCTGTAGTTATGTTCGACATTTAAAAAGAAAACTAAAAAAGATTAACAAAAGAAAAGACTACGAAAAAAATCTGACCGGCGTCTTGCGTTCTACCCGATAAGAATTTTGTAAAAATGTTTGCAGGTGAACAGTAAACAGTAAGTGAGTAGAGACGTCAAGAGCAATCATAACGCCAACAATACGATTGCTATGTAGTACCAAGATATGTTATAGCATACTGGAATAGAACCTCCAGTCACCTGTAACATCACGTTCTCAGATCCTTCCAGAGGTTAATCAGATCACGGTAGAGCTGACCCATGCAATTCCGGTAGAGCTATAATCCCCTTTATTGGAAAACATGCAGCGTTGATAAAAGCGAGAGAAATCGCGGTCAGAACTAGTGATTGGAGAAGTTTTAATAATTTTGAAAATATTAAGATAAATTTCCGAGACAACATTGACACGCATACTGATGCAGAGGAGTAAATTGATATACCTATGCATAGACAACATCCAATACTCAGGCAGATCTTTGGAGAAAGCATGATTTATAGCAGCTAAAGTTTAAAACAAGATATGTAATGGCGAGAGAAGCCCAACGTCAACGGATTACTGTAAACTGATTGGACAGATAGAAACCTGGTCGTTTATTACCACCTGTTATTGTACGTAATATGTCTAATCTGATGAAGTCAGAAAATGGTACCATGACCTCCGCTGTAATTAAGATATACCCAGTTTCTTCTCACTGGGGTGATGACGATTGTACAAAAAAAGTACTGCTAGTCTCAACTTGACACAGACCTATTTTCAAGACCCATCGCATAAATTCATCGCTCCTCTTACTTCAAGTTTCTCGAATCCTTCCTTAATGTAATTGGCTAACATGCCAGTCCCACGGTGGACACGCCTAAATTGCGAAGCCTTCGTTAGTCCGCCATTTTGAGCTAATTGCTTCTGCATGATAGAAATTTTCATTAAATGGGTTAACGAGTTTTCAGGTTGGCTTTTTGCAGGTCAAGTGCTTATTAGGTATTAGTTAAGTTTTAGCGAAATTAGAAGAATGCGTCATATTTTGTTGATTGAATGTTCTGGAACATTACTAGCCTAATATTGACATCACATCGATCCATAATGTTTTATTAAGCAAGCACCTGAAAGACATTGCGTCTCTTAACTAGAAAACAAAGTTAACCGAAAATGAAACAAAGTTAATAAAATAATAAAATATATTAATTTAGTAAGTAGGACGCACGGGCACATTCACACGTCAAAAATCTACCAGCGCTTTCCAAGAGGAGACCACTGCTGTAGTATACCGTAGACCGAGTTTCTTGTGGCGTTTCTTCTCAGCAGTGGTCTCCTCTTGGGAAGTGCTGGTAGATTTTTCACACGTAAAACTCATTATAAATGTTTTTTTTTATCTTATTGAGATCCGGACCATTTTTGCTTTAAGTAATTTCTCTTGTATTTGACGAATATAGAATGTCTGAAATCAGCTTTCATATTCTTGTCTCAGTTTATTCTCGTTTATTTTATAATCGGTCATGCGTTAGCTATTATGAACGCGGAAAAAATAATCATTTTACGCAAACTATCACTTACGGTTCACGCACTTTACGTCTAAATGGACCAAATAATCAATGTGGTGTCTTAAAAACAAATAAGGTCCCTAAAAGTGGCAAAAGCCTACCCTAAATCAATCACTTACCAAAGAAAACTCAATGCTAATAAACGTCGATCCATTTTACTTCCCTGACAATTGAATTCCCATTTCGCAGGATCTAGACCTGATTGAAATCCAGTCCGTTGACCTTCGGGTTGGTGACCGGACCACGCCTGTGCTCAGCATTACTCAGTAGGTCAGCTGTCTCTGGAGGTTTGACCGTAAGGAGTGTTTGACACAGATAGCAAAATATTCTAATGGCTGCTTTTTGTATTCTGCCACTCATAATAGCCTGGATTGTAGGGCAGGATTGTTAGCGTTTTACTTAGTTCAACATTTTGCAAGTAAAATTCTAACTAGTTCCTGTAGTTGGAAATGGCTTGGTTAGATAGATATTGACCCCATGGTACTCTATTGTATACTAAATAAGAGCAATCTTACAATTAGTGTTGTCAATACTATAAAATTTAGGAGTAAAATAGAGGCTCTGATCTTATGATGCAATTGAAAGGTGGCAAAAGATTATCCACGTTTTTTTAACACACCCTTATTACATAATCATTTAACGGTCAGTGTCTAATATTGCATTGCAATTCATTAGATATTTCAAGATGATTAATGCTTTTCTTATCTCTTTTATGTAACGTGATCACTCATTTAAAAAAAACTCAAATTTTAAAATAATGCTTAAATTATTTCCAATACCGTTGTACTATTACGATATCGCACTTCAAGAGCCTGAATTTAGTAAATAGCTCTTATTCAATTAACCTTACGTAATTGAATTAGTCTGTCTATGACAGGCCTTTTACAGCTTATCAAAGTCTCTTTAGTCTCTTTGGTCTTGGCGATTGCCGTCTCATTGACAATGCAATTTGTTAAATAATAGTTACCGTGTTTAATATTGTTTTTTTTAGTTCTAGATCGTAATAAACTGGTAAAATCAGCTTATTTCCAGTATTGGATAATGCTATAGGAGTTGTATGTCTCTGTCTTTTTCACTGCTTAGGAAGCAAGTTTTTAAATTTTGTAATAAGGTTTCTGATATGATATCTGAATGTATTGATGAAGTAGTTAATTAAATTAAATAAGACAGCGTTTTACCGTCTCTCTATTTTGGAGTGCCTGGCTTTATAAAAGGTGTTGTATTACTAATGTTTCCACATGTAAAAACCTACCCATTTCATTCTAATCTATTCTTCCCACCTTCAACCATTAAAACGATAAATTGCGTCCAACGCCATCTATCGCGACCGACAAGAACTAACGAACCCTTTTACAAAACGGATCACCAAAAATGTCCAGAATTAATCTTCGGTGGCCACAACGGATGGCTGCGTTAGGCCCTAATATCCCTACACAGGCTTTCGCTGTCCTCTCTCAAAATATATTACACGGTGTGACGTTTCAAGATTAGTCTGAGATGGGTCGAGGGATCCTGTTCCTATTAAATGGCCGGTCAGGAGATGGTATGGAAATATGACCCTCGAAGGAGACTCCGGTTTTAGGTATTTGTAAGGTGAAACAATGCTTGGTGAGTTGCTAATTGCATTATTTGATAAGGGTTTAAATACTACATTATTACAGGAAATGAGAATAATTAACCATGAGAATTATGACTGGAATGATAAATGTAAGGTTCTTGTAGAAATGTATTCTGTGGGTAGCGGGTTTGTGGAGAATAAAGGATTTCAGTAAGTTTAATTACTTCTGTTTATTTTTGATGACAAACACACTGATACAATAAATATTGAGCGGCGTGGTTATTAAAGGGGGACATTCGCTTGTACTGTGTAAATCGCTTATTTTACAGCAAACTTACGGGCATGGGCGGCGGTGCAGCTTCTTGTTTTGAAAATCTCTTTTTCGTTAATATGCTTACGTATTACCTGTTATATTTTTTCACGCCAAAAACAACTGAAGTCTATCAAAATGTGAATCATCTTCTGGTTCATAACTATCTACGGTTTCGTAGGCACTTCCATTCATTTTCATCAAGTGTTCTATTTCCACCAATGACTTCATCCCCGTATCTGGCAAAATTTTATTGATGACTATTAAAATCATAATCATCAACAGAAATGAGATAAGAAGTATCCACTGTAATCCCAATAAGGTTGTCAAAGTTGGTATTAACTTTAAAAGGGTGTTGCCAAAGGCCCATAGGTATGCACAAGTCAAAGAACTCCCTACTCCTCTGTAACACATTGGGAATATTTCCCCTAAAAGAGAAAAAGGAAGTGCTGTCGTACCTAAAGACATAAACAATGCAAAACCTGTTACAACTGTTAAAAATAACCATAAATAGTCTTTAGAAAACAAATGCAGCGATTGCATTATTACAATAAAGGTTGTTAATCCCAAAAATATAATCGAGCATGAACCTGTGAATAAGAACAAAGTTTTCCTCCTCACTATTTGCAAAAATACACAAGCAGTCAGAGAACAAACTAGCGCCAAAACATCTAAGACAATCGTCCCTATGTATTTTCCATTAGTAAGTTTAAAAATGTTTCTAAAAGAACTGTTGGAAATGAAATTTTCCCCACCAAAGCCTACGAAGCTGAAAAGTAAAATCATTATAGACAGGGGCTTTAGAAAATCCACTTTTATTAACGATTGAAGATAATCCAAGATCCGCTCTCGTACGCCTAATCTTAAAGGCTTAAGAGCTTCCAATTGAATTTGAATCTTATGTGTCATCAACAAAGCTTCCAGTTCCTTACTAGCTTCTTGATCACGACCTCTAAGCCAGTGGAAATTTTCAACACACATCGTTAAGTAGCCTTTACTTATTAACCAATATGGACTCTCTGGTGATAAATAAGAAACTATTAAACCATACAAAGCTGATACAAGTCCCAAGACTGAAATTAGTTCCCAACAAGAGTAAATTGCAGAAATGTGACTGAGTAACACGCCTAAAGATATCATAGCTGTTTCTAACATAAGAAACGTACCTCGATATCGAGGGCTGCAGGATTCAGAAATTATTATGCTACTGATTGTAGCGGCGCCACCGAGAGAGAAATTGTGTAGAATATTGACTAATAACAAACCAGTGAAATGCTTAGTGTCAAAGCTGATTAACCAGCTAAATAGAAGAGGTAGTAGTGTCGCAATGCTGGCTATTCGACGTCCTTTCTTCTGCATTGTGTAAGGTATGATGAGAATAGATGGGACGAACGCGACCTCCCCGGCGGTTTCTGAAAAGGAAAATTCATTTTACTTAGGGACTCCGTAGATAAAAGGCTCTGATCTTCGTGCTTAATTATTCGACTTATTCAAGGAGATGTAACTACGGCGTTTTATCAATAGGATTGGATTGAATTAAACATTGCGGGAAATTCTTACGAGATTTAATTCAAAATAAAGATACTGGTTGGAATAAAGTTTTATGATTTGCTATGCAAATTGGTCTAAACTTTGGAATTATTTTTGAAAGTTTCTGACATCTTCGTTCCGATTTTGCTGTAAAAGGAAAAGTTATCTTGTTATTTTGTGCCTCTTAACTTGATTTCTCTTAACTTAACTTAACTCTTTATTGATTACACATCGTGTAGGTAGGTACATCGATCTTGTTCTCAATAAATTATTGTGTTGACTGCGCCCGTGTCCTAAAAATCACAATCCTCAACCTACACTACATGCTATGACTTGCCTCTGCTACTTTTTTACTTTGCCTTGATTTATTATAATACGGTGTATCAAAGCTTTCTGGTTCTCTGAGTGCGTGCATGTGTAGTTTCCTTTTGCCCAGACCAACAAGTTTTAATGCCGTTTTTTCTTGAAACGTGCGTATCTTTGAGGTCGCTATTTTCTTCCTCCATTTCATTAATAATTGCCTAGACCAAGATCTCTCCGTGGAAGCTTCAATTCTTCATCGGAAGCATTAAAAAACTACTATTATAGACGTACCTATATAGCGCAAGGATGCCATATCTTCATGCCCCATGCCATCTCCAAGGTTGGTGTTGTCCAGGAAAGCCGTCAGAAATCCCAGACCCAGGCCACAGCTCAGGATCGTGCTGAGAACACCGCTCGCCACGAATATCTGTAAATAAAATAATATTATAATTTATAAGCTTGAAGTCTACGGCCATTGAAAGTGTTAACTGCTTCAATGTATGTATATATTGTTTGTAACTCCTGTTACTATTTATTACTTACAAACTCGTTACTTTCCAAATCCTAAAATGGGTCTGCGAGCCCGAGGAACCTTATTTGCGTGTTCTCTTTGATTATGTGTGTATTTTCGAAAGGTTGTAGTTTTTCTCGTTATTGTTAATATTGACATGTATTTTTGGTAAATAAACAATTTATATTATCATTGGTAGCTACCAGACGATACACAGATAAAAACAAATAATACCTTTTTAATTACGATCCCCATTGTTTGGTTCGCGAGAAATTCCCAATATTTGCTTTGCCTAACATTAATTTCACATTCGAGTGAAAAAGTGTACGGTTCAACAATTCCTTTTTTTGCTCAAGTAATAATGCGGGACCTCGTAATCTAGGTCGATATTAAAGCAGAAACACGATTTTAAGGGAGATAAACGTTGATTTACCTTGGGTTTTTCTCATGTGACTCTCAAAAGTAGGTAGCCTCATATCCAGAAAACAATGGAAAATTGAACACGTCTTTACAACGTTTGTTTTTAATAATATTTGGAAGCAGCCGGGCATGCGGGTTACCTGATGGGAAGTGATCGCCACCGCCAATAAGCAACTCTAGAAGAGTTGTCGGTACGTTGACGGCCAATTAGGGAAAAGTAAGCTCTTTTCCTGAAGGCACCCATTTATTTATTATTTATATATTTCACAATAATAGGCTTACAGTGCATACCGAATCACCTATGCTAATTACAATTTTAAACCATAAAATACTACTTATATACATACACAATAAGCTATCAATATTAACAGTGACCGCTTATCATTAAATACATCTGCATCTTGGACCCCCGACGTGACAGCATTGAACAAAGCAATTGCCCTGGGAGTTCATAGTTCATAGTTCATAGCATTTATTCATAAACAATACAAATATTGTGTTTGAAATATGGAAGTACATTCAATAATAATAATTTTCCTTAAAACTAACTCTAAAACGGAGAAAAGAAATACAGGCATACAATTTTTAGTGCACTCTCTTATTAAATAACAAATTAGTTGGAATTTTGTGTATCTCTGAATATCTCATCAATACTGTAGAAGCATCCTCTTAATAAAAAGTGTTTTTATTTTCTATGGAAGATCGATTTGTTCGTTATCGTTTTTAAATCAGAAGGTAGCTTATTATATAGTTTCACAGCTTGATGACTAGCACAATGCACTGCTATCTTAAGCCTCGGGCAGAAGTTGTACCTTTTGTTTTTCGTACGTGTAAGTAGTCGTAAGTCTTGTTCCACAGAGGACTCTATCTTTGAATTATTTTTAAGGGACTCGGTGAGCAAAATTAAAACATATAAGCTAGGTACCGTCAGAATTCCTAATTTCTTAAAATAATCTCTACACGAAACCCATTGTGGAATGCGAAACATGGTACGCACAGCTCTTTTTTGAATTATAAGAGCCCTATTAATATTATATTGGTAACTATTACCCCAGAACTTAATACTATACCTCAACTTGGACTCAATTAAGGCGTAACAAACAACTTTAAGCTGATCGATTCCAATTACCTCCCTGAGACATCTTAAAGCATAGCACGCCGAAGCAATGGAATTCTCTACAGCCTCCAGTTCATGTTTCCAATTTAAGAGAGAATCAATGCGGATACCAAGACATTTTACCCAGTCTACGACATCTAAAATAGCTCCATTCATTAACACCTCAAGTTTATCATTTTCCTTAGAGTTATATTTAAATAGCATCAGTTGAGTTTTGTCCGTGTTAACCCGTAAATTATTTTTTGAAAACCATTTAATAAATAAGGAAACAGCGTTATTAGTTACGTTATTGAGTTCGATGATATTATCAGCGCAAACAATCGCATTTGTATCATCAGCAAACACTGTTAACTTACAGTTTGGAACTGCATTACAAATAAAATCTATAAGGTCGTTAGGTTCCCATGTCGTAACTGGTTGGAAATACCGCCGAAGGCAGTACGTTCCACAGTTTCACTGTCCTTTAGATACATTCTAGCTACCTATCCTGGCTTCGTCCGTCATGTCAAATGTCAAAGGGATAATAAATAAAGCGCAAGGATAAATACAGACTTTGTATTACACAATTAATCGTAGTTAATGAAATTGCAGCTTCGTAGTTGAAGTACGTAAATTAAACTAAACATAACTAACTAAACTTCAGTTGGTAAAAGTTAAAATTGTAGTGCATCCGATGCTCCGCTATCGGGTTTCCAATTGACTGGTTCCTATAAAGTTGGTCTGCCTGGAATGTACTCGTTAGCAACATTGATGCTATAATGTGCAAGTTATTTTGGTTATAAAGGAAAACCTTGACCAGCTTACAGTTTCTATCAAATCGTTGGTCAAAATTATACTTATTTACGCTGTCGTGAATTTAAATGTAACATTTATTTAACTGACTAATGCGGTCCCGGAATCTGCATATAATTTAAAAAACGTTTTCAAAATTTAGATTTCTTTTCTAAAAAATATACTGAGAATATTATCTAAAACATTGTGATGCAAAATGCATTGTGATTTTTCCTTTCCGTGCTAAAATTAAGAATTGTCTCTAACTAGCGACCCGCCCTCGCTTCGCTTCTATCCAGAACTTTTTATTCATATAAACCTTCCTCTTGAATTATTCTATCTATTAAAAAAAACCGCATCAAAATCCGTTGCGTAGTTTTAAAGATTTAAGCATACAAAGGGACATAGGAACAGGGAAAGCGACTTTGTTTTATACTATGTAGTGATATTACCAAGAATTTCTCAGAGGAAAGTTTACTGTTGGGACAATGCTAGTTATGTGTTATCTTGGCACTATGGTACCTATCTACTAAAGTAAAAAAAAACTGAGCTAGAAAAATAGTATGTATAGTCCTATTAGAAAAAGTATAAGGTATATAAATATATTCATTACCTGATTGACCAGAGGTGACTGAAAGCGTTCCATTCTAGTGAATTCCATGTTTTGCACCGAAATAACACAAACAGCACATTGCACATTATACGGGACACGAGTCGTACATCTTCAACTTTCGACTGAATAAAATATCTTCATGAACATCTGCGTCATAAATAAACGATTTTGTTAAAGCCTTGTCACTTTAACATGATGAATAAACTGGCTTATGAATTAGTAAAATGAATTAAAGCGCCAAAGTACTAAAGCAGTCATCTACGTATATAGTTAATAAACAGCTGATCAAATATAACGCTCAAGTGAACCATATTGTGGGTGATTCTACGAAATAACCACAGAGTTTTAGGTTTAAAGTTCTAAATGAAACGGTTTCAGAGATAGACTTTTGGAAGAATTACGCATACATTTTTCAGTTCAGTTCAGATCATTTTCTATGAAAAGTTCATGTTAATTTGATTAAGGTGAAATATACGTTTCTTGAAATGTGTTAGCAATCTAAAATATCTTGTTTTCCTTAAAATTACTTTCTATTAGAAACTTAGTGAGGTTGAAAAATATGATCATCATTTTTTATTTTTTAAACTTCAGATAATTTATTGGCAAAACACATTAACAACAAAACAAAACGAAAGAACTTACAAGCTTACTTAAAACTTATCTAACAAACCGCTACCAGTAGACATGGTTCCCAAAATACTGGCAGCATTGTACATTGATGTGCTGAAAAAAAAAGAAGCTAAACTTTCCTTTATTGGCTGGAGTAGTAAAACCGAGCTACAAACGTTAACTCAAACTAGAATTGTGCCGGACGGAAGCAATAGGGGTATTGTTGAACTTGTCACTTTACAGCTATTAACTTGAATGCAACAAGTACTTTTAACTTTGTAGTATGATTATGTTTCTGCGCAACTTTGTCGCATTTATGTGTATACCTACTCGTAACTGATTGTGATAACTAAGTCGATGGTCGATAGAGTTTTACAGAAACGTACTTTAAAAAAGGTAGAGTTATGTCTTTGAGAATTGGTGGTATGTGTTTTAAGAGAACTCTTTCCCTTTTATGAGACGATGTTGTGGTACAACAGCCGGGAAGAAGACCGGGGAGAAGAGAGACTTAATCTAGGAATAATTGAAGGAGTTTAGGGTTAGGCATGTCTCATGACATTTTTTTTTATATCATAGAGTAGGCAAACGAGCGCACAGGCCACCTAATGGTAAGTGGAAACTGTGACCCATAGACATTCGCATTCACAAGATTGCAAGCCTAAGACTGCAAATGCGTTGTCAACCCTGAGGACTAAGATGGAATGCCTCTATGCTAGTCATTACACCGGCTGTCTTATCCCCAAACCGGAACACAACAATGCGAACACTGCTGTGTGGCGGTAGGTTAATGGATAAGATGGTGGTAGCGATCCGGACGGACCCTGCACAAGGTCCTACCTCCCACTGTTGGTTATGGGCGGTGGTTTTTACTTCACATGGGCCTATTGCAAATTGAATTACAAGCTGATTAGTGCTTTGTCTCACTTTGTAGTTTTATTTACGAGACAAAACAAAAATCCAATTAGCTTGTTTTGCAATCACAGAAAGAGATGGAATTCACGTAACTTCGAGCTTTGATTCTCAAAGTAGGGTAAATGTTTTATATTTTATTTTTAATAGGGGCTAATGCTGAAGCTGATGATGTCCCCGTTCTAACTTGTCTTGTTGTTTCAGGTCTGCTGTCATGGGACTCGAACGAGCACCAGGTGGACCTGGAGGCAGAGCTGGCGAACCTCGCGGCCCAGGCGCCCGAGGGAGAAGAGGCCAGATATGGTGAGTAGCTGCCAGAGTAAATTTCTTGAGAGCCCCTTCAAGCTAATACACGTAACCATTAATTTAAACAGCTAGAAATGACTGTGCGAATAAAAAACTGGCCAAACATATGGGACATGTTTAGCCAAACCGCAAAAGCGCCATCTCTCCGATTTCTTACAAGTTACGTCGCACTAAATAACAAACACAAGTAGGCATTTCATTGAAACGCCTTTGATAGATAAGCGCAGCAGTTCAACCATGACGCTAAAGTGACGAAGTAATAAATAATGCAACTAGAGTCTGACCAGTAAAAAAATCGGGGCAAATTTAAAATATCACTAGCTGGTAACACGAAATTCATAACGACTGGATAGGCACCCACTGATAATGTGACAGCTTGTATCATAGGCAAAATTGTTGCCATGTAAATAATTAGAAAAAAATGATCATTTCACGACTCGCTGGTCAGACTCTACAATAAATCCGAGCATATAATACTTTAGACTGTGAAAGCCATTTCCCTTCCGTTAGTTTCGCGCAGTTGGGTAAAAACAAAACATAATCAGCAGTTCCTCACAATTCATGTTGTTTATTTTATATTTTCAAGTAAATTACGCCGTTTTCCGTTTACTTTGTAAAAGCTTTTGTACGCAGTTAGCTTTTACGGGCGTTTAATGAAGCTTTTCAGCTTAACCCGGCCTCAAACACCGCTTTGTGCCAAGATACAGGGTGGAAAATATGATGTGAATTGTAATAATTTAACCATCATAGTAATTTCTTTTACAAATTACTTTTTGGGTAAAAATCACGTAAAAATAACAGTAAATATAAATTTCAGGGGACAATGTCACACCAATTGACCTATTCCCAAACTAAACTCTAGGCTTGTACTATGGGTACTAGACAATGATATAAATACTTGTTTAGAGAAATATATACTTAAAAAAGTACATAGAAAACATACATGACTCAGAAACAAATATTCGCACTCATCACATAAATATCTGCCCTTACCGGGATGAACCTAGGACCGCAAGCTTCACTACCAACACTAGATTCACTACCAACTAGGCCATTGCGTCGTCTACACGCGTCTAGAATATCACGATACAATGTTACATAAAGTGACCTTTTCTCAAATTGCCGCTTGTATTAAGAGCAATGATAAGAATAATATAGAAAATACGGATTCCTGTTATTTTATTGAAACTCGTTTCAACGAACTTATCATCACGCTGTATTTTCACTTCATCCAGAGGCGGCATATGTTTTTTTTTTTCGTGACGCCTGGTCGGGACATTCGTTCGGTTTCGGTCATTCCACCCTATTCCCCTTAGTTGACCCTAACCTAACTTACGTAATTAATATTTAAGAAATCCTGAAAATATCATGGTTGCAGCAGAAATTCGCGTTCGATAAAATAAACTCAATGATACCACCGAGTAAGGGAACCTCAAAATAATTTTGGTTTACCAGAAAAAACATACACACACAACATGAACAAGCATACACTAGACGCCCGCGTCGTAATTAGGGATATTAAAAGGGTTTAATAATAAAAATAATTAATTTGTCTATAATGAGTTAGTGTTTAGGCTAAATACTTAGCATTACACCTTTGCTAATTTATTTTTATTATAAACAAACAAAAGAAATTTCTTATATTCCCCAAATATATTTCTTAAATCTCTGAAGTGAATCTATCTTCTTATTCGCACTGCCAAGGAGTGCAACGCTCTCCCTGCGTCTGTATTCCCGGAACATTGGCGTGTACCATTCTCGATCTCGTCGTCACTTAATATTACGTGAGACTTAAGTAGTTCAAACGCAAACTCATTTTGGATAAAAAAGTAAGCAATCTTAAATTACGTAGACGAAGACGCGGGCAACTATCGAATATTCATGCAATTCTATTGCGGCTTCTACAGATTTTAAAAATATTCAATAGCTTTAATATTGTTCTTTTTGTTCTAATCAAATAATTAAATATATAATGTTCCTAATATTTAATTAAGTACTAATTTTGAATGGCGGAATGATTAGTTTAATTTCATGCCAGCTAGCCGCATGCCAACGAGTATGCTAGCTATTTTGTATGCCTTATGGCGACACATAGTGCACCAAACTGTACACAACATCTTTTAACTATAACCTATGTTTACAAATGAAGATTTTAATTTGATTTGATTTGATTTTATATGTTCCTATACGTACTCTTCATTACGGTCCAGCGACTGTCAACGCGAGCATCAACAAAAACCCTCCAATCACGTGAAAAGCATTACCCTATTAATATCTTTCGCATCATTAGGCTGCCGCTGGGACGGAACCCCGATAATCCGGCAGGCTGAGTAGGCTTGTAGGTCACGGACGCGTTTCACATTTTCAGTTTTTAGGATTTATCGAAGGACTTATTATATAATATTAATTAGATGTCATGGTAAAACGATGCCACAATAAAGCTTGAGTGTGATTAAAAATTATTCGTTTATTACTTTTTGTGTAAGATGTCCGAAAGTTTAGATGTTTTAATTAAAACATAACTTACGAACAGCTGATGCTAAACAGCTGAGAAAGAAAACAACACCAATGTTAATTTGATGCTTGGCCCAATTGATTATGTAATTAAATAAATAAATAAATAAATATCAGGGGACAATGCCACACCAATTGACCTAGTCCCAAACTAAGCTCTAGGCTTGTGCTATGGGTACAAGACAACGATATGAATACTTATATAGAGAAATATATACTTAAATATATAGAAAATATCCATGACTCAGGAAAAAAAAATCGCGCTGATCACACAAATATCTTACCGGGATTTGAACCCAGGACCGCTAACTTTGTAGGCAGGGTCACTACCAACTAGGCCAGCGCGTCGTCAACTAAAACTCAAAAACTTATCTTTAACTGTTAATACCCTGAATGTATCTAATTAATATTCACCCTGTATTAATAAAGTATGAGGATATGACAGTTGGGATGACATGGTACAAAACAAAATTCCATCACACAATAAGGCTAACTATATGTATAAATTTGAAAGTGTATGTACGAATCCGGTTCCCGTTTAATTTACCAACATAATGAAAATTTAATTTGGTATAAGATATAGTTCGTTGCCTGAAGACGGCATCGCTTGCAAATGGAATAGCGGTAATTGGCCATAGATAGTTATTTGAAGGGGTCACAAATCCGGTTTTTCGGGTTTAACAATTTCATGTGATCAATAAGGATAACAATGGCTATATAATAAAGTCTACATTAAAAGATTTTTTTTTTAAATCCAATATACTCGAAAAAACCGGTTTTTACATAGCTTGAAAACCGGTTTTGTGACCCCTGGTTATTTCATACTACTCGTAGCTGTCCTTCCTCAGGGTAACTCCATAACATGTTTCATAGAAATCGAATCAGCACTTTTGCTGTGAGGGCGACACAAACAGACAGACAAAGTTACTGGTAAATTTAAGATTTATAATATTACTGCAGTTTCTTTGCTTTATTTTGTACGGATGGAAAAAAAACACCCTAATTACTGGATATATAAGACGATTTAGGTTCAGAAAATTAGGTCACCGTATCGATTAGCAATCAATTGCGTCTGCATAGCGTCGCGAGCTCGTTTGATCGCCCGCCAGGACGTTTCGCACAGGTCTGGATCATGTCTTAACTTATCTAGATTCTAGATTATCTGATGAGATTATTTATACAGCGTGTTTACGTTTTGCAGATACATTTAGAGTCGTCAGTTCAATCAAACGGTGCTTGTAAAATATGAAATTTATTAAATACGCACGAAAGTACTTAATTTATTCATTCGTACGGCAGATGGTTATTAGACGGTTAATTATGAATACAAAAAATCATTATTACATAACTAAATCCAATGTCTTTACTTATTGAACAGATCATTAACATTTGAGTACCTACCTGCTTAAAATCGGGTTTTGATCTCATTTTGATATTTTGCTTCTTATCGCACAAATATTCTAGTAGAATTTACATTTCCAATCAGCAATCGTATATTTCAAATTAGCGCCGTCTCGAATGCTATTAGAAATCACACCCGTAACCTTATCGCCTACATCTCATCCAATCTCCTTCCAATTTAATTTGTCAGTGAAACTCATTTACGGCGTTAATATAGGTTACATCTGATACCTATTTGGGGCTGGGAATATAACTTACCTTGGTATAATTTATACTTTAACGAACATCGAATGGTAGGTTTCGAAAAGATATCAAAGTCAAAGTCAAAGTCAAAGTTCTTTATTCTTCAATTTAGGCATAATATAATGCACCTATGAATGTCCAAAAGCATTACCAACGGTTCGAAAAATAACACCTTTGCCCCGAGAAGAACCGGCGTAAGAAACTCGGCAAGGTATATTTTTTTCAGGAAAAAGGTTTACATCATTACATAATAATTATAAATAATTTACAATATCACAGTATTTTTGCGCGTAGGTAAATTTATGCGTAGATTACTCATGCAGGACGGACGACTCACTGCCAAACATCCCCATCCATCCATCCAAAGATAGATTAAGCTTCCGCGAGGTTACAATTTGGTGCTGTTATTTGAAATGAGACTCATTTTTAAATCTTACTGTATAAATATGAAACTGACTGACTGACTGATACAAGGACTTCAAATTTGAAAGGAGAATTCCTTCAACTCTACACGGGATGAAAAGAGGACATAACCTCCTCATATAATCTAAAATTTAATAAACGGTTAGTAATCACAAAACATCATAAGTTATGAGTTATGGCGTTAATAGTACAGCCAGTCAATCAAAGTATTAAACTCAGAATTTAAAGGATCTGTCAGCAAGACACACCCTTTATGTGTTTATAATGCTCCTAAGGTAAGAAGGCTTAGCCATAATTTAGGAGACAGAAAAATCAACTCTCTACAACTACAAATAAGATTACACATGAATTAGAATTTCTGTAACAGTTACGCTCTTTAATAAGAATGAGCGTAGTCCTAATTCTTACGGTTTTTGCGCTCCCTTTCATTTTCGGATTGTTCGGAAGCATAACGTAAACCTATTAAATTCAGTTGAAAGGTAAAATTGGAATCGTATTCGTATGTATAAACTGAATAATTCCTTTTTATTCATTTTATATGGAAACTAGGTTAAGTATGACTTGTAATTAAATTATTTTCAATACAGAATGTCTACGTTATGTTGAATTTACATATGGGTAAAATGTTCGAAGATGAATACCATATATTTCTCACAATTCATATTAACTTACGATTTTAATCTATTTTTACTTTTTTAGCCTATTTTTCTCATTACAAGATAAAACTACCAGCGGCCCTAGTATGGTTGAGTTTATCGGGTGACAAAATGTGGATTAAGCATCCGTCACTTTCGTACTTACGAGGATACGTACGTGTCAAAAAGTGACGAATGTGTTATCCACATTTTGTCAAGCTATTAACGCAGTCATATTAGGGCCCCTGATATGAATAACGAATATATACATTTTCCTTTTCTCTGTCATTAAAAAAGATAACATAAAAGATAAAAAGATATAAGATGAGATAAAAAATAGAAAAGGATAAAAGATATGAAAGAATAATATTATAAAGTCTAAGGGGCCAGTTAGACGAGCAATATTTTCACGCTAATGTGTTGCCATCAAATATATGAGCATCTTGCTCACATAGGATAGACAAGTAAGCAGGCAATCATTGCCAGCTGGGTGAATATTTGGGCGTTTCAACCGCTGTCATTGTTGTCTTCAATATATTGACGAAAACAATGATAATTACCAGCAACTTTTGATGTCAAAGTCAACGGACCCGGGGGTAGTATTAATTCCGTTTAAAATCATAAGAAAATTAAAAAGTTAATCTTGAATAATATGCGAAGACAATAATGACGGCGGTTAAAACGCCGAATAATCACCCGGCTACACATTGCCGTGAAAAGTTGACCATCTCCCAGCCCCCGATGATAGAGGCAGAAAGAGGCAACATGGTCTTTGATCAGCCGAGCTTAAACTACCTTGGTCTCGATAAGGAGATGACTGTGCAAAAAAGGTACTTTTTTTACAAGTACTGCTTAGTGCTCCGAATTTAGAACCAATTAGTTCATTTGTTTGTTTGATGACCTAGTATTTAAGTAGTAAAACATTCCCATTAATTACAGTTGCGATTGTTCATATTTTTACGATTACTCTAAATCTAAAACTATTTCGAGGATAGGGTTTTAAAGCCGTTCTTCATGATTAAGTTTTTGAATTATTTATCTATTTCGGATATTTCGACAAAAGTATATTTAACCTTTGTTTGACTTTCGTTTTCGACTTGAAGCTCTCTTAGGTGTATCTTACGGGTTAGGCGAAAACCGCTTGAAATAGTATTTTAAAACACTATTACAATTACTTTTTATCATTAGATATCATATAATTTTGTAATTTATTAGAAAAAGTCAACCCAATAAAAATAATCATGTCATCTATAAAAAGTCTGCTTAGTAAATAAATATATTAAAACAAAACTATTGGATCAAATACAAAATTAATGAAATAGGTCTCTTAAAATTACGTATTCTGTCGAATTAGAATGTAAAAACCGTGAGTTATTTTTTGGTCTATCCCAATTACCGTACTCGCTAGAGAGTCGAATGCTCTGTCCCTCGCACTCTATATTAGAATACTGCGAGGTCTGCGAGGGACAGAGCATTAGACTCGCTGGCGAGTAAGGTAATTTAACTCATGGTAAGGGTACAGAGGCGGTAAAACTAGATAAAGGAAGACTAATTATATTTAAAAATATCTTAATTGGATGCAAAACAAAATGGCTGACTTCAGCCACAGATTAAATATTTTCGATCAGAATAGAGCTCTGAAATGCCAGTATCCACAGAATGTTATTAGCTTTTATTCTCATTAAGCCCAAACCCAAAGCGAAGTTCCTCCCAAATCAAGCTTTCGCATAGATTCAATTTGATCCAAATGGAAATTGGCTCTCAATGCCGACGGATTAAGGGCCGCTTTCCTTTGTGTTCGAGTCGAATGCTAATGCGAAATGGAAGTTCCTTGTATACACAGGGTGTGTTAGTTTAACTTTGAATGATTTGTAATCACAGACTGTGTAATGAGAATGTTCGTTGAAATAATGTTTTTGGGGGTTTGATGAGTTTAATTTTGGCAACTTCACTGGTCTATGTATTATGTAAGTTTTTCTGTAATATTTTTTGTTTGCCTGTACCGTTTGTGCCCAAATAAACACACAAACATTAAACAATAAAAACATTTCGTTAGTACTTATAAGTTGAGACAGGTTATAAGGATGACTAAGCGTATTTAGATAAATTCAACGCGCAGATAGATCGTTTCATCATGTCGTCGGTAGGATAGGTATTTGACTCGAAAAATGTATATTAGACCGCAAATGTATTAAAAATATCCTTAAAGGATTGACTGAAGACAAAAAAACGTCGTGTGATAGTCGGCAACAAATAGTTCTCATTTTATTTCTGACAAAATACTTCCAGGGTTTTCTATACTTTAGAAGATAGAGTAGATGGAAAACAGAAACAGTTAAAAGCAAGGTATTTTTTTGGCTTTTATTCCAAAACCAAGTCAAACTCAAGGGCGTCGCCAATGTTGACATTAAAGTGCCACCATACTCTCCCATCCTCTATACTTCTACTAGCCCCCCCTTCGCCCTCGTGATCATCGGCCGGCGACGCCCTAGGTCAAACTGGTTCGTCAGATTATAGATTTTAATTTAGTTCTACATTCAAAAAAATCTCAAACTTTCTTACCCAATCAGCCTAAATTCCGTCTCACAATCCTTGGGTATTCCTCTTGTCGGCTTTGACGAAGGTACTCGCACACCTTTTACTATTTCAACATAAATTACAGACGTCAATTGACAAGGGTGTCCTGATTTATAGATAAGATTACATATTACTATACAGTTCGTGCGGGGAATTTATGGAAACTTTCAAAATGTATAAAATTGACGCTGCCGAAATGAATTTTCGGAAACTGTCAAAGTGTATGGAACTGTAACCTTACCATGAGTTGCGATTACCGTATTTGCTCGGGAGTCGAACGCTCTGTCCTTCGCACTCTATATGAATGCATGAGGGACAGAGCAGGGACAGATCGTCCAGCAGCTTACGTCAATTTTGAATATTTTCTATAACGATAACGTTCACCGAATGCACATGTTAATTTATTCGTTGCGTGTAAAGGCATGGTAATAACAGCAGGGCTAGACAAGTTGCCATCGAATACGAACGCTAGCGTTCGGTGATCACCTGTCACTTAGAAAATTGTATGGAATTGACGTAAGTCACGTGATATATCATAACAACAACAACTGACATGCGCTAATCGAAAAGTGATAGTTTTGCCGTTTTGTCCGTCTTTACGCGGTACTATTTTGACCGGTTCAATTCAACACGAGCACTATCACGATATAAACGTCAGTATCTAAGGGCAAATTGGTTAGCTTTTTCATTTTTGACAATTCAAAGCGGTAGGTGATCACCAAACGCTAGCGTTTGTACTCGATGGCAACTTGTGTAGCACCACAGAATTGTTTTACTGCTGTCAACATTATCAATATTCTTACTCCGTGGTTGTGAAATGTGTGAGGATTCAGTATTGACTTCTTATCTGCCTGGTAATGTAAACTATTAAAAGACAAGCTAAAACTCGTTTGAGTTCAAAAAGATCTACTTTTTGCCATTGAAGGGTCCCTACGGCCATCTTTCGCCGCCATCATCATTCTGCCTTGATATTGCAGTATTGTCATCAGAATTACATAATGAAACATTTCAAGCCTGTCTCATACTCAAACTCTTTACCAATAACAAATGTTACAGGTCAGTTTACTTTAAATTATTAAGAGTATTTTATTACAATTAAACTTTTTCAAAGTATTATTTTCACTGTTGCAATGACAAATGACAAAACAAAAGTGGCAAGCAAAGTAAAAAGCCGGCGGTATTTCTTAATAACATCGGGCAAGCGGTCAATCTTACTGCAACAAGTAGATTGAATTTGGCTTTCAAAATTTTATTACACTACACAGTAATCTGTTAAAAGTGAAGTTAATAAAAGCGCATTCAAAATAAAGATTTAATATTGGAGGTGTTGAATGCAAAACGGAATGGTCGCGTTTGCGTCTAAAATTGAACAGTAAATCATTCAGAGGCACTTTTTTTCATTTTCCAATCAACATTTATGATATAAAATTTCATTTTCGAATGAGCAGCAGGCTCAAATAATATTTAACATTCGCGAGTGCGCTTCACTCTGCTGTTTTTGCTTTAAAATACGGTTTCAGTGACGTGTGAAAAATGTTATGAAATAATTGGAAAGTATGAACGCTTCTGAAAACAGATGCAATGATAGTCACCACACATGGTTGTTTGGAAATTTCTACATATACAGAAAGCATATTTACTCAGTGTACCTATTTCCTGAAAGGTTGATAATACCATGCCGTAGTTTACGTACATAATAATACATACAAACCCAAAGACAAAGGACCTTATCGTCTCGTCTTCGTTATAGGTTCATAAAATATTAACAGACAAGACTTTAGTGGTATATTTGAAAATATAAAAATATGTTTAAATATTATGGCAATAACAATGTCTGATAATTTTTTTCTATAATTTTAACTTACTTATATGTGTTACTATGGCATATTTTTACGCAAAAATATCACCAACATTTGACCCAATGTTTTTGTAAGCAAAACGTTGGCGCGAATATTCTCCATTCAATGGCATTAAGCCAGTGTTGCCAGATAAGCCGGATCCGCAACAAAAACTCCTTTGTTCCCAATGCTGCCAACCATTTTTTGCTGTAATATTTTGCGGGAAGATATCTGACGATGACAGGGTGCTCTGTTTTTAGGGTTATATTTAAAAAAGTACTTCGTTTATATGTTACTTTATTATATTTACTATTTATTCAACTTCACGCGTATGTGAAAGCGTTTGTTTAAATAAAATTTGTTTAAAACTTATTTGTGACAGTATTTTGTAGAATCTGTGAGTATATTTTGTTTCTTTCACTCTCTGAATGTTTTATTCTCTATCGCTCGCTATGGTTTAGTTTGTCTTTAAAGAGGAAGTCCTAGAACTTACATAATTAGAGATGGAAAACTCCTCGCATACTGCATAGTTGTTTCAAGCCACTAAATGTTTTGCTCCTACAAGTAGTTTGCGCAAAACACACAGAATATTAGTTTGGAGTTACCAAACTAGCTACAATTATCAGCAGGGTTACGCAAGTGCACAGCGATGTAACCTCAACTTTCAATAAGATTAAGGAGGTAAATGTAAAAAGTAGATAAGATTTGTTGACTTTGGCTTGTCTATGAATTTATCTATAAAAAACCTAGCTGTTGCCCGCGACTTCGCCCGTGTAGTAAGTCGGTTATCGCTATTTCTCGCAAATTTTTCATTTTTCCAAGATAAAAAGTATCTTATCAGCTATTTCAGACAATAATCTATCTCTATAACTAATTTCATCCAGGTCCGTACAACCGTTCTGGCGTAATTAAGTGACAAACATCCATCCATCCTAACTTTCACATCTTTAAAAGCTTAAGTAACATGAAAAATATTAAAAACATCGGAAACTCGACCAATATTCCAACCGAGGCGCGGTGAGAATACATTTTATTTACTTGTGCCATGACAGAAAATACAATCGGAGTTTAAATACGATTTTCATAAAGAATGGTACTAATGTTTTTGACTTAAAAAAACAACACCATTTATTTCCACGAAAACGCTAAAGATTTATAACCCTATTTTGACAAAAGAGTCTCCACTGGCAACATTAATTAAAATCACAAAAAAAAGATTTGTAATCTGATAACTCGATTAAAAATATAATCTTTCGTTCAACCCCAGTCAGGTATCAAAATACGAGTGTTTTTTGTTATCGACTATATTTGGAATTATAGTTTCTAATAACTGATGAAACTGGCTTTTTAATGCTTGCAGACTTGTAATTTAATTTAATTTTGTTCAATTCATACCTAATCCTAGACGTGTTTTAACGACTGCGAACAAAGCCTTGAACCTCGTCGCATTGCGGAGGCCTTCAAGCTTACGACCGACGATCTTATTGAAGTTTACGCGCAACAGAACTTTATATAAAGTTAAGTCAAATGTAACTACGAATGGGTACATACGTTGAAATACTTTTATGTTGCTCATATTTCAAACCTGACTCTATGGACGTATAGCAATGAATGTATGCATTTAATCTAAAATATCAAAAGTTCCAGCAAACGTATTTTCTGGAAATAAATAAAATGGGCATTAAAAAATAAGGTGCTATGAAAAACAAAAATCTTAAATCAGTATCAAGCTTTTACTAAAAAAAAATTTATTCAGCCTGTATAAGGGTTGTAGTACAACTGGATAAACGCAACCTTTCCAGCTATGTATGTTAGGGAAATATCACTACGGTTATCTACAGCAAATTGGGGTTCTTTTCCAAATTGGTTAGTTTATCCTGCTTTTATATCGTCAACAGAATATAAAACGATACATAATGTTCTTAATTATACATCACAAGAACCTAGGTGAAAAATTAGGTGTTTTACGCGGTCCTTCGGCAAAATTATAATCTCTTCCAGACAACCTTGATCGTAATTACATTGTTGACGTTATAGTAGCTGTAATTATGTCGTAACTGTCGCCAGGAGCTCTTTAATAACTCATAATACAATACAATACAATACAAAACACTTTATTGAACACCAAACAAAAACATTACAGAGATCCAGTAAAATAATAGGTTTAGTTGTTTAAAGTATCTATGTAATTTGTATACAGTACAAAGCTAGGCACAGTCTCTTTATTTTTCTCAAGTTTTTATAATTTATATATTATTATGTACGTTGGACAATCTGTTTAGTCTAGTAACTAGACTCTAGTTGATAGTGACCTACTACTAGTTTGCCTACGGAGCTGGCGGTCTCGGGTTTTCGCGGCAAATATTTGTGTGACGAGCGTGTGTATTTGTTCCAGAGTCTTGTATGTTTTCTAAAGATGTATTGTTCTATATAAGTACATTTATCGTTGTCTAGTACCCATAATACACTCGCGGACTAATAAAACGGGTCAGAGTGCGTTTTTCATACTAAAGAGGTTATTTCGAAGCCTTGGTTCCTCGCCAGGGAATGCTTTTAGTGAAATGTGATGATGAATACCTCGAGCATCGATACAGGACTTCCAGAGTGCCTAGGATACCCAAGTGAATGAATGTGCGGTTAACGTCGGAATTGAGCATGTTCAGAAAAACATCTAAAATGACAATAAAATGTAAGGAACTCTAAGTGCTGACTCAAACTCTCCCGCTGTGATGTTAACTGATTGTGCGATCAGTTAGGTATCTTAAGAACTTTTGACCTCCTGTATTGAACCTCGCAGTATCCACCATTAAAACTCACTCAAAACAACCCCTGGCGATTAACCAAGGCTTCGAAATAGCCTCGTTTGTATGAAAAACGCACTCTGACCCGTATTATTTGTCCGCGAGTGTACAAGCCTAGAGCATAGTTTGAAACTAGGTAAATTTGTGTGAGATCGTCCCCTGATATTTATTGTTATTATTGATTACATTGATCTACGTCTGTTTTTTATAACCTCCTGTAGGTCAAAAGTGACGAACTTTGATAAGCCGAATGGGTTGAGCTTTCTCCCAGGACGGCTAGTCCCATGGCCCGCGCCATGTTTGTTCTCGGATATCCCTTTTTAGCTAGTATGTTACGATAGAGACAGAGATTTAGTGACAAGTGAGTAAATGCAGGATGTGCTAGCCGTACGGGAGTTTTCCCCTATTTATATAAAATGACCAACACCTGTTCCATTCTAACAGATATTCAAATCGTACCCTCCCAATATATTTAACAATGTTTGTCCCAATACGCAGTTACTCCAAAACAATAATATTTCTCTCTTTTTACATCCCACCCTTCACGGCCAAGGCCTCTGTATTTATATTTCAGCCCCTGCGTGAAGGGAATAAATTAACCCGAATGTGTTAGGCTCGGCTCGGTTGTTCTTCGCACGTTTGTGTTTGGAACTAAATTTTCTCAAATGTTTTGTGTGTTTAGTGCGATATTTATCTTACTGAAGGTTTTTATTTCTGAATATAACAAATTTAAAAGTTATAAAATTGAGAGAGGATTTTAAAACAAACAAAAAATTTACTTCTTGCAGAGAAAATATCAAAGGAAGAAAAATAATATCGTACTACACCAACTGTCTGTCGATAGTAAAGCTATGCATAAGTATTTACTACGGTCTAAAATCGCCAAGCATTGTCAAGCTTTTATACTAAACACTGTAACTGGCAACTTCTCAAATGAGCACGTGACGGTAGATTACTCTTCTGTTTTGAACGATATTAAAACTCCTTACATTTGCAATAAAAAAATATGTGCTGTGAAACTTTAAAAAAGGCGAACGAAAAAATGCCGATCAAGTTTTCGCTCGCGTGATCGTGAGCGAAATTCGGCAAAGTGAAGCGAAAAAAGTTACCAAGGTTAGACCATGTTAATGCGGTTCAGCAAAAACACAACTTTTACTACAATTTTTAGGGTCCTTGTGTCTATATTATTTAATATTCTTTGGTTTCTTTGCATTGTCACATTTATTCTTTGTACTGGACAATTGTTACATTCATTGAAAGGATTTAAAAATCACATAATACTTAATTACGTTCGCTTGTTTCTCAGTATGTTCTATTCAAATTTTAATGTCTTTTTTTTAATTATGTACAACCCGATGACAACGCCATTCATAGTGTTTTAAAGCTCATTTTGATTTAAAGTCAAGTAAATTCAAGCGGAAGCTATACTTTACTTAACTTAGACGCATCGATTTTATACTCGTTTGGTCCCGATAAGTCAGTAAGAACCGCAAGAAAAGAAAAGTTCGAAACATGTAACAAAAATTCACACATATTTGTCGACTTTTGCCCCCTATTTCCTTAAACATCTAGTGCCATATTTGGGTGCACTTAACTTTTTGATGCTCACGGTCCCTAGCTGTAATATTATTGAGTGCTGCAATAATTAAACAATTATTTTCTTTACAGGGGAGCGCCTCATCCAATTCGCTTCGGAGAATCTCGTGACAGAGATTCTCATTCACCCACAGATGAACACTCTGATGCAGTGCATGCGCAACCTGCTCAGTTCATTCACGCGCCACCGGCACCTCGTGCACGCTGGCTACACTTTCGCGGGGAACGGCTCTTGGATTATGCAGGTAAACCTCAACGTCATTATCTTTAATATCATCATTATCAACTTCTATCCACACTTCATCTACTAGGCATAAGCTTTGAAGGATGGCTATAATAACTGGTCTTGCTCGGATCGCATGTACTGAACTTTCGTGGAGTTTTGACTCCAACCGCAAAGGTTGGAATTAAGGTTAAATTATACTTGATTCAACAGCAAAGTCTAGACAAAATTTTCAACATTAAGTTTATCGAGCATGTCAAAATAAACAACGAAAATGGCTCAAAAATTTACCACTAGAATTGAGCCGA
This sequence comes from Acleris sparsana, assembly GCA_923062465.1. Taxonomy (NCBI): domain Eukaryota; kingdom Metazoa; phylum Arthropoda; class Insecta; order Lepidoptera; family Tortricidae; genus Acleris; species Acleris sparsana. The sequence continues at coordinate 1,409,876 of OV281302.1, read as the reverse complement.
GGATGAACAGACTGATGTAGTGCATGCTGAGCCTGCTCAATAACTAACCAATGATAGGGTGGCCGCGTGCCAAGTAGCTACTTATACCTACTTTATCTATGAGAGTTACATTATACATACATAATATACATAACATGTTTACCTTCCTCTTAAAAACTAAATTTTGACTACATATTGTAGTCAAACCACTACAACATTCATCAAACATAGGGCTCAAATATAATCTGACCCGCTCTTTTGCTTTTCGAGTTGTGTCAGATATTTTTGAACCCAATTGTTAAAGTATATTTTGCTGCTGACTTTACCAGATCAATTTGAATGCCAGCACCCTTGGAAAAATGATTGAGTGAAGGTTCTAGAAAAAAAAACGAATTCTCAAAAGCCACGCTATGAAAGAAAATAAAACAAGAAAGCTGAAGGCTTGTTAACAGAATTTTCTTGAAGCTAATTAAAATCCCTTGAGGCTATTTTTCTGCCATCATTTGAAAGAAACGAGAAAATTCTAAGACTATTTTATTTCTTGGCTTAAATTCAACCTTTTTCGTCAAAACGCTTTATGTCGCTAGTCATTAGCCTAAAGGTAACCTTAATTTGAGGTTCGCTCCGCCGTTACATAACTTCAGATATTATTCACCGAAAATTTTGAGAAATATTACAGTTTGGTACTTTGCTAAAAGATTTTAATATTTGAGTAGAAATAAGCATGATATATAATTGAAATCAAATCATAATTTCGCTTTAAAATAACTATTAATATAAGACTTAACATCTGACTATCGTTTGATCGTCTGCTGTTTTTTTTTGTCGCTTCTAGAATTACAGCTAGAACCGTGCACTCGTGCGTGCATATTGCGGCATTAGGTATTTCCACCAAGGCTCTATTCTACCATGTTTTAGCCTATGTTGCTTCTATATCGTAATCATATTTCTGACCATTCTTATATCTTGTAATTTCAAGTATATACAAGCTATAACAACGTCAACATAATAATTGCGATTGATAAAGATGCAAGACGAGCTTTGACCAAGTGGACTCACACTCTCTCTCTCCCTCCCATTATATTTTTAACCATTGTTATCATATTGACATCGTCATGGTAGATCTTATTCACTTGACAATAAGTTTCCAAACCAAAACAAAATGAAACAAATTCCCTGGTTTCGTTATTCACTGCCCTCACTGCAGCATATTTGTAACACAATACATTTCCTCGTATTTCCCCTGCGTTTCCGGTTCATGTATTAACACGTGAATGACGCCAGCGTCTGAGTGACGCCGGGCGTCCCGCGGGCTCCGGCGTCATGTACACGCCGGGAACATTGTTTGTGTGCGTCAGTGACAAATAGTGAATAATCATAAGATATCGTGTTGGGTTGGATGAGTTTGATTTTATCCTGTTTTTTTAGGGCCGTATTAATTAATCTGATCTTAACTGAGATGTTCAGAAAAATTGTCATTTCTGACAAGATCAATTTCTACATACCGTCGTTAGTCAGTTTCAGTACTTATCCGACGTTATGTCATTGAGAAATAATCACGAATACATCATCCAACAATATACAATGTTGTATGGTTGTGCATTTGAACTTTTACTTATATTGGTCTTGGTCTTCTATGGTTACTGTGTTGGCAAAGTCTGTTGGTCAACACCACATAAGTCTTACCAGAATTTGCTCCCTTTTCATTTCTAAAAGCGCCGGCTCGCCGCAGCAATTAATATTTTGCAACAAGTGCAAAGCACACTCCGTAAACTTGTTGAATTCATTCACAGTGGAACGAAGTTCAACAAAGTGATACTATTTGACCTAGCTACAACCAAGACATTTTTTTTTAATAAATCAATTTATAGCCAAGTGTTGTCACCTATAAGTTGGTGAGTGGTTATAAGTTTCGCGTATATCTGTGTATCTATCCGTAGATGAACCGATTTGGACTCGGTTTATATACAAGAAAGTTAGTTTAAGATCGTTTTCGGATGCTCTAAATTTTAACCAATATCTGAAACATTATGTTTTTTTTTTTAATATTTTATCTTAATATTAATCTTCAATCTTAACTATTTATGAATCATCATGTCAGCCGAAAGACGTCCACTGCTGGACATAGGCCTCCCCCAAGGCTTTCCACTCAGACCGGTCTTGTGTTTTTCGCATCCACCGCGGTCCCGCGATCCTGACGAGGTCGTCACTCCATCTTGTTGGAGGCCTACCTACAGCTCGTCTTCCGGTCCGCGGACGCCACTCCAGAACCAGGACTATGTCGGTAACCTTAGTTCTACTGCGGATATTATCATTTCTGATTCTATCACGCAGAGAAACCTCGAGCATAGCCCTCTCCATAGCCCTCTGAGTGACTTTGAGCTTCCTTATGAGGCCCATTGTTAGCGCCCAACTACTTATGAATGTTTTTTTAAAATTTTACAGTATTTTTGATACTCATTTCTACCCTAATGATCATCGCACCCCACGACGCCGCGGCACCAGATCACCACGGCCTCTGCTCAAATTGAAATATTAAAAAGTGAGCTATGACTCGTGTAAGTACGATTCATTTTTCAAGTTAAACTAAAAACAATTGCCGGGGTGCGGGTCTCTCGATGTCACTGAAAAATGTATCGTATAATATAATTATATCAAAGCTCTCTTTTCAATCACTTGGAGCTAAGGTGTTGTTGATCTGGTGCCGGGTAGTTGTAGTGTGCAATGATCATAATTTTGATACAAAATTGTTAAACCGTTTAATAAAGAGTTAGTAGAGACCTCGTCATGTTGTTCTCCTAGTCACTATTTTTAATTTAATGATATTGAGCTTACATTTGTAATTATTTTATTGGTGTTAGTTTCAAAATAATTATTTATTACTTTATTACCTTGTAATGTTACTTTTAAGTATTAATGTATATTATTTTAAATTAAAAATTACCTTCGGCTGGAGTTTCTTGCGGCGCTTCTTCTCCGCAATGATGGTATATATATATGGAAGCGCTATATATATATATATATACCACCACCACCACCACTTACTGAATAAAATTTACAATTTTGTCAGAGGGGTTATTATGACAAGGCTATGCAGTTCATTTTAGGGCGAGCGTAAAGGACAGAGCTATGACAGTTATATAGTTCTGTTCCTTTCTCTCAGCGTAAACTGAGCTGCATAGCTATGTCATAATAACCCTCCAGGTCTGAGAGGAGGGTCGAAATTGTTTGAGGGTTTTTTATGTATGGAAATCTCTACGCATAGTGAACAGAAACAGATAAAACCAATTAGGTCTGACGTAACACTGAAACGGTGGAAAACCTACGTTAATTACGTATCCGAAAGCCTGCGTTCGTAACAGTTTCACTAATTTTCCGATGCATCCGAAAGGCTCACGGAAATTCGGGAAAATTCAAGCTCCGCTGAACAAGAGCAGAGTTTCGAATTTTTCGACAGGAATTTGGTTTTCGGCAATGCAAATATAGCAACGCATATGGGACCTAGAAATGTTTTCGAATGGAAATCAGCTTGGCAAAAGGAATATATGTCATGGGCTACTAAATGCAGTCGAACGTGCAACTGGTAGTAGGGCGATGAAAGATAAAAATGACGATGAAAATAATTATTTTTGTGTTGTGTATCGACACTTATATTGGCTTGTAATTTTTTATTCTTTTTGGAATAATTTCAAAAATAGAGGCAATATTATGAAATGATAATGGTGACAATGATGATGATAAATTAATAAATATAGCCACTTTAAGATGACAAATTGTTGCTGGAATTACTCAAAATATAAGATAGGTTGAGAAGCTCGGACTACGCCAAATGAAATCCAATTAATCTCGTAAAAGGTTCGCGGAATTTCGTTTGGGTTCATAATCCATTAGTACTATACAGTAATAGCAAACATCGATGTTCATAAGTTGGCCACGTTATTTTGTATAATAAACAGTATTGGAGATATCGATGGTAAGTCAAAATTATTTGCTGGAATTTTCTGCAAGATAATCTACCGCAGTATTCCATTGGTTAAATTACAATTTGGTGAGACAGTAAAGTATATGTTCCGCTTCGGTGACATTTTTTTAAAATCATTGTTACATACATTTGTAACTAAAATGGCAACGATTGTGTTAATTACACACACAGCCAGGATAAAGCATTCTCGAAGAAAATATATGATTCTCGATGATGTATATTACTTTCTTGTGATGGGACGTAAATTTGACAAGATTACATTTCAGGACACATGGCTAAAGCAGAAATAAGGACACCAGTGCTGTACACTTCATTCAAAGATCATACGGATCATACTTATGAATTGGATGGTTGCAAACTAAATGATAGCCATGATCTTCCTTAAATAATAATCAAGTGTCCAACATTGTCTTTGTGCATTACTGTTGCCTTTACCTTATTGAAATACCTATTACAACTACAATTATACTTCCATAGAATACTGAGGAATTAATAACCTCTTCTTGTTGCAGGATGGCACGTTTTCCCTCGCTGACTTCACCGATGCTTACCAAGAGAACGAGGTCCAGCGCGTGATCAGGGCCTATGAGAACTCTATCTCGATCGACGTACATTGCTCCACCAGTGGTGGGGGGGAGTGGGCAAAACTCCCTGATATGCCCTTCGTCAAACACTGCAAGATTCGGGTTAACCCGACGGACATTTTGGATTCTGGCTCTAAAGCCATCAAGGACTTTATTGGTGAGTTTAAATTGCTTTATTGTTGCCATGCAGTTTGAATAATAAAAGATCAAATACATTACAAAGCGTGGATAGCATTTATAAGAGATAGGGTTTTCAACCGGTTGGCTATCTTCGGCACTACTCCTACCAAGGGCGAGGAAGCGATTAGCTATAGAGGATTTTCTCGCCCATGAAACGAACAAAAGATAAAGATCCCTTGTGAGTAAAAAAGACACGTATATTGATAGTTGATCGCTGGCTGTTCACATTGCCAGCGAGAACACTTTCCAATGGTTTCTCGAAACAAAAAATATAGACCCCGCGTCAAGAAAAGAGACACACGCTCATCGTTGGCGGTGGCACCAGTGCCTTACGGACATAAGTCACATATTGTATGATCTCAAATAGTATCAAGAAAACATTCATTCTCCGATTTAGACTAGTTTTTTTTCAAACCTTGCAGAGTTCATCAGCAACTCAAATCAGCAAAACGCACGATAAATCCAACAGTGATACTAAATTACTAAACTATTAGAATAGTGACATTATCACAGTTCAAAAGAATTAACTTTTATATGAAATCCTTCGTTCGTTTTCAATTCGGCGGTTGCTTCAACTTCAGCGTAATTTTGAACCGCAAAATGAATCGTTGGTGGTTTGTCTGAGTTTTTTTATTCAGGGGTTTATTCTATTTTACGGACGTTATCGCTTAGAACATGAACCAAATTGATTTTATATTACTTTAATTGTAGTCTTTCCAAGTAGTTCACTTTAACTATAGTCCCGAACATACGTTGAGGCGACGTAAATACGAGTACGTGAATAATAAATAGGTCGCTTTAGCCCAGACATCGCATTTAAATTTGGTCTCCGTTTAAAATATTCATGCAGGCAAATTTAGGTCGTATCCACGTACCATTTGAATTAACGTGAAAAATCGATTACACGTGTCACCTTCGGATCTAATTTCGCACGTCGACGCCCGAAATGATTGGTTTATTGGAGATTCTGCGTTTAATATGAGTACTAGAGTATGTAGGACGAAGAACATAAGAATCTCTCTAGTTTTCTCTCAGTTAGAGAGTATTTTTGATACTGTTGGACACCATTATAAGACAATTTAAACTTTGAGTTGTTGTGAAAAAATAACTCGTCATAGATTTTGAAAGCTGTTCAAGCCTGTCACAAGGACAGAGTTATAGTAGTCATATAGCTGTTTCTCTTTCGCTGCATGTAGCTTGGCAGGTTGTATTAGTTTAAAATACTGCCTAATTAATTTAAATCTTTATGAAAGAACAAGAAAATTATTTACCTATTTTCCATTTTTGCAGACATTTTACTTCAGTAAGAGATAGAGTTTTCAACTTGAAACCGGCACTTTAAACCGCTGGGTAACCAGCAAAATGGTTGAATGTAACTTTATATTGCATCCACATACAAAAAAAAATGCTTGCTCCGTCTATGTAGTAATTTTACAAATATACTACAGTCATGGTAAAATGACGACAAATCATCATTATTATTAATCAAATAAATAAAAACGTACGATGGTAACAACATGTAGTAAGAGATCCGAATAGGAGACGATTTGCACCGGGCTGTTTATTCGATTAAAAGTATTTTATAATTTAAAATTGAACTAAATAAAAAAAAATGCGATGGCTCGTTAATTAGATAAATTACATACCATTCGAAAGTATGAAGCCTATAGAATATGCAAACGTTAGGTTGATTTTTTTTTCCCGTCAAACTATTGGGTAGGCAGGTATAAACAGGTAAGTAGGTACTAATAATTTGCACCAAACCTAAAGTTTACATTTACGTAATGTAATTTGTCTATTAACCTGCTTAGAAGCAGATCTACTCCCAAAATTTGGATATCTTTTTGTAAATTTGTTATAACTTATTTTTTCGGACTATATCGTATTCCAAAGAGACTAGAACTCGGTATTTTTTTCACCCCCCGCATCCGAGAGGGGTTAGACAAGCAGCTGCAATTAAAAAATAAGTTTTTTTTTAATTATTGTTATAAGTACTTTACTGATTTCACCCTACCTATTCGCCACATATTATCTAGCGTATTAAATTTGATATAAAATACTTTTCATCGAATAAACAGCCCGGTGCAAATCGTCTCCTATTCGGATCTTAGAACAACGGGATTGTTGAACCTGTGGCAGTATGTACCTATATCTCGGCTAAATTATGAAAAAAGGCTTAACATTCCTCTGGTGGGACCGTACCATAGTATAAATAAATCAAAAGACATGGCTTCAAAATATTATATTAACTGCCAAGATATCGCTATGATCAGAAAAACTCTTATGACATGTGTCGGTTGGCAAAAACTTTGTCCTACTTTCCCGTTTGATCGACAGCCGCGGTATCCAATAACGATTGAATCAGAGTTTTCATTCGATTCGACTTGATAGACGCGTAACTGTGTCAACAAACGCTTATATCGAAGCTATCAAACGTTAAATAAAATAAAATCTCTATTTCGCAGGCGCTAAAGGCTAAAGGATATTATACTGCTGTTATACAGTTAATAGTTTTTTTGATATTCTGTTTAACTATGGATTGTTATAAGTTTAACAAACCTAATCTAGTTCTGTATATCTTTTCAAACAGAAAAAGTTTTTTTGGACAAATATGAAACATTTGGGAAACAATACTTCGCACTTGCAATGAGTTTTTTTATCAATTTGACGATTCAACTGCTAATTTATCGACATGTTTCACAAGCTAGTTGTTTTTAGAAAAACGAAATATTCACTAACGATGTAACTTAAACGTTTATTAAATTACACATATAGACTAGCACAGTTTCGAATAATAATATAGTTGGTAACGCAGGGGGCGACGTTGTTCCCATGTTTTTAATGTGAAATGTGCGTTTTCCCCCGAGGTACCAGGTTTTTTCGAATAGTTAAAAATATTTGAGGTGTTTAGAGTATCAGGTCTGTAAATTTTATGGTCTGGGGGGTTATACCGTTCAGTTCACGCTGAGAGAAAAGGACACAGCTATATAACTGCTATAGCTCTGTCCTTTACGCTCACCGTAAAATGAACTGCATGGCTCTCTGCCGTTTCGCCAAACAACGTTTGGTCGAATATATCGTTTCGCAACCGTTTCATTTGGCAACCCCTCTTTATTTCTGTAACTGTAAATATTTCATGATTTTTATAAAAACTAACGTCACCTATAGGGTCTACACGAAGGTACACAAATACATCCTGAAATATTTACAGTTAGAGAAATAAAAGTGGGTTCCCAAATGAAAAAGTTGCGGAACGACACATTCGACCAAACGTATTTCGGCCAAAAGGCAGTTCACCGAAATGCATAGCTATGTCATTATAACCCCCTGGTTTTAATATTCATACATTATTATGAACCATAACTCAACGGGAAAGCTTTATACCGCAGAAGAAAAGGAGTCACATAAAATTTGATCCATCCATTTTCATGTTAGCCACGTTTGAATTTCGAACATTTACAATTCTAACCGTATAAAATCGCGGGTTTTCTCCCCAATTAATAGAAATTGAACCGTATTTGAAACTGGAAATAGAGTGAAAACTTATATAGCTCATCCGGCTCTCAATCACTCTGGAGAGCTGTGTGCTGCTTCGTAACTGAGCATTCAGCTAACGATCTCACTTGTGTGGGGTAGGGTGGCCATGATGGGGTAGAAAATAATTAATATGATAAAATGTTGACAGGATTAATCAAAATTTTCAGGTCTAGTTTAACTTTGTGAGATTGCACTCTAATATTTGTTAGTTATTAATTTTAAAGTGTTGCATAATAATATCATCAAATCAAGGTTACCAATTTCATGCAAATTCACGTTGTTTGTATTTGTTGTTTTTATTTGTGAGAATACATTAACGCCGATATTTACATTAAGACTATTCATTTTGTTATTTTGTGGCAGTTGTGACGCGCTAAAATCTTTAAGGTTTAATCACAAAATGTCAAAGACAAAAATACCACAAATATATGCCAAAAAAAACATAATTAAAGTTCAATATTGCTAGTTAAATTTAGTTTGCAAGGCTATCATGCAAGCTTTTAATTAAACCTACTTTGTAAACTATGATGCACTTACTATACAAATTAATTTGTTGTAAAACTCTGACAAACAAGCACTTTCCTATTAACGGTAGAATTGTCGAGTCTCGAATTTCCCTCAAACTTTTCAGACAACCCAACGTACAATTTGCTCATCAGCCGGTTTGTCTCGTGTAATTTGCAGCTTTGTCACCCTAGCGCTACAAAACTTTGTAGCTCGCTACACCAAATTGCTACGCCGTAGCAAGTTATGTTCAGTCTACGAGCTTAGTTGATGAAATGATTGTAGTATAAGGTATTATTATAGTATATGTACTTTGTTGCTTTAAATATTTGGTATACTTCGTGATGTATTAATATTGTTAAGGTTTTCTTAACAGTAGTTTCTTTACATCCGACCATCTGACTGTCTGTCCGTCTAGATATAAGTCATATTTTTGCAAACACTATCGAAGTAACGCACCTGAAAATGTAAATATATTTTTATATATAATGGTAAAAAAAACTACGTAATAATTTCATAAAAAACGCAACTTCCAATCTCCCATTGTTTTCAACTCGCTTGTAACCGTCAGAACTGACTAACTAACAGAATAATTAACAACTTGTTACCAACTTCGCGTATAATAAATGCATAGAGCGATACGGTCCCAGCCTACAATAGACAAGTTAACAAGTTACTCTGTGGAGTTCGGAGCTTAAAGGCCGTGTTCACCTGAAACGAGCAACTTTATAAACGCTTTGTGTAAACAACACTTTTAACTATATCTTCTGTGGTGATAAAAGCTTGATTACGTGCTAATTCTACGCGGACGAAGGCCCGGGCAGAAGCTAGCATTATCATATATCAATTTCCGTTCAGCCGTTCTGTTGCGATTGATAATAGTTATTTGCACGCTCCTCTCAACCTTACCCACATTGTTAAACGATCGTTTTCGATCGGAAAAGTATTGTTACACAAACATCCTTTTGAATACCAACACATGTACCTACTTACCTACCGTCTCAGAACATTAAGTAGATTAAAAGTTCTAAAGGAACTTCCCGATAGAGTAATGGCCCGAATTTCACGTCGAAGACTAATTTCCGCTTTCTATGTATTTATGCATAACTCTAAGTACGAAGCATTAGGCGCCTACAAAATTGCGTACGTTGTCGAAGTTATAAGTAACTCGAGAACGCCTTGAAAATTGCTTTGCTAAAGCTGTTACATAACATGACAGCTTATTCTACAACGGCTACCCAGTATCCTCACTCAACTGTTCTCATACTCTCATTTTACTAGTGTGCTCGTTTGGCCTTTCCATGTCGTTAAAGATCGACTAAACTTTTTTGGATTAGGACTTTACGGAGCCCCAAAATTAATAAAGACTACATTTTAACTTTATGGTTGCCAAATCATTTGTAATTTTTGAAATGCTCCAGTCATATTTCTGACAAATATGTGAAGATAAACATAATTTGAAATTATTATAAACAAGCGGCTTGTTGTTTGTAAGTCGAGATAGATATAAAAAATTAAACTCTATAAAACTTTCACATTTATTTTACACTTCTCGTGACATTAATATATCTAAGTTACACAAGTGAGCTTGAAGCTCGCAACAAACCACTCAAGTGCTTAGTTATTCCCATTGAAAGCTTCAGCCTTTGTGAAGCTTTGTCGAGCTTTCTTTGCACTTGCGAATAGTTGACCGGAGGTGGCAAGTTTGTTTATAAAGGGTGATGAAAACTGTAACGGTTTCACAGTTTTTGATAAAAGAAGTCGTTGTTGTAACAGAATAAGTTAAAGTCACACGGTGACTGTAATATTTACGACTTCAGACGCGTAATGAGGCCACGCTTTTACAGCCTATAGCGTAATTATTTAACAACTTATACAATGTCTGTTATTTCAACATAACTTTTAACCAAAAATACTGATCTACTCAGCCATGATCAGTTCCGTCACTTTTACTATAAAAATAAGTAAAAATATTAATAGAAACCATATTATATTTTGATATGGTGCAATCTTTGATCTTAGGTTCTAAAGGGAGCACAAGGAATCGTGAATGGCTGCTAAACGATTTATTCCCAAATTTAATTTTACATTTTCCGTATCTTCCAATAACTCTAAGTCGCGTCTAACTCCAGAATCCATAATGTATTTTATGTTACAAAAGGTTTGGAAATAAATGAACTTTCATGTTTAGCCAAGCTCAATATACTTCCCAGTCCAATAAAGAAAAGTAGGATGAAAACCGCAAATACTTTTGACACAATTCAACAATGCCGAAGAAAAAATCCGATATAACCGCATTATCCCGGCCGACCGCGAAGTATTAGTCGGATCTTCCCACACACCCGAGGAGTTACACCGATAGAGGTCGTCCAAAGACTTCTTCGAGTATGCCATGGCGTATCGAGTAGTTAAGTAACGTTTCGAGTATTTACAACGTGGTGACCCTATCAAAGGTTTAAATCCCGGTAAAGGAAAATACTTGTATGCTAAATACAAGTATTTTCCTATAGTTTCCTATAATTTTAATTTCTATATATTTAAGTATGTATTATTTATAGTAGATAACTATGGTTCAAGCCTAAAACTTAGTTAGGAACAAGGAACAAGAACAAGGAACAAGGAGAGATTGACGAACTTAAAAATTGTATTTATCCAGACTACTATTGTGCCAAATTTCATAAAGTTTGAATTAATGATACTCGAATAAACATACAAACATACGAACGATCACTAAGGTGGCGCTAAGAGCTCAACGCGTCCGAACTAATACAGTTTTGTATGTCGTGTACCTACTTTGATATGTCTTGAGACGGGCCTAAACGTCACGTACGCATAAACACGCGTGGGGCTATGCCCGAGTATTTACATCTAGTATTTTTGTACGATACGTTCGTACTTACGATATTTACCTAGTACGCCTCTACACCAAATACAGCTGTATCCTTAAATAACCAATACCTTATCCAATTCCAAACGCCCACAGCAATCTCAATCCTAAAGCCGCTAGTATCGTCGGGAATGGGGCGATAATCGCCTAGGTAGGGTAAACGTGTCGAGAACAGGCATTTATTATAGAGCCGGGTAAACGACGCTGTGTGTGGACACCTGGGCATTCCCAATAACGCGGCTCGAAGGTTATTAGTGGAAGATATTTATTTATAGAAAGGAAATAAGAAGCTATTATTTCCGTCCTTCAATGGAAGTTGAAGAAATAGCACAAAACAAAACACGATCGTGAACTAGTTTTTAAGTTGGGCTAGTTTTGTTATAAGATTTGAAAATAATGAAAAAGTTTTGATACAATTAACGCATTTACTGCCAGCCACTGCTACGAGTGCTACGCTGTAGCAGCATTTTACCACTATGTAGCGAAAATCTGCTACGAACAGTGTACCCGACTATCGGGTGGTTGGCGCTAAACGTGTAAAGACAAGTTTTTTTTTGAAAAGCCAAATTACAAGTTAGCGATTTGTAACTGGTAGATAGAATATAAAGTACCACGGAGATTTATATTGATGATTTTTTTCTAAACATTAAAACGATAAAATACTTAATTGAAAAAATTTAAAACAATAATAAACAAAACAAAAAACTTCAATATACTTACCACTTTTTAAATAGCCACACTTAATAACTATACATCCACTATTACTTTTTAACTTATAAAACCAGCCTCTATCGATAAATTGAACGAGGAAAAAAAAAACTAATTTTCTTCAGTTTACTATTTAATCATCATCTCCTTACCCTTATCCCAATCAACTGGGGTCAGCGCAGCTTGTCTTTCTCCCACACATACGAGTATCTATCAGCTGTCATCTCTGCGTTAACTCCCTTCTTTCGCATATAACTCTTCACACATTCCATCCATCTCTTTTTACCCTCCACATTCCTACTCAAAACTCTTCTCGTAACATGACTTCCATCCCTCCTCATGACATGGCCATAACATAACAACCTACCAACTTCCATTTTTTCTATCACTAGCGCCACTTTCAAACTTCCTCTTACATACTCGTTTTTTATCCATTCTTAAAAAAAACGGTAAACGTGCATCCATTCTTGTCACACCACACATCTACCCCTACATTCGCATTTCAGCTCCATTTTCCAGTTTCCTATTTAATATCGTAAATAAATACATTATTCGGTTCTAGTGCTCACTACGAATACATTTTCTTCGAACCCGAGTAACAGCCCTGTTAAGTCGAGTGAACCATTTTAATTGAACTTTGCGCAGTGAACTGTCAGCTCTAAAGGTCCGCCGATAAGGTTTAATATGAATTGTCTAACATTCAAGTTAGTAGAGCGGTTAGTAGAGCTGGTCGATGATTGGTCCGCTCTTAGCGGATACTGTAGGGTTGCTACTTCCTTTACTGAGATATATTTTGAATCAATTAGTATAAGTAAATATTTTATATAACTTATATAAGGGGACACCCTAACACCAATTGACCTAACAACGATATACATTCTAATATATTTATTGTAGAGTTAAATAAAGACTTATACGTACCAATACAAAGAAAATATCCGGCTCCTAAACTTACTAGGGACCAAACCAATCAGTTGAAACTGCGGATCCATCTCTCCCCCCTGTTTTTCAGTAATTATCCGGTTCGAAGGACTTTATCAAGAAACATGTTTGTACTCTTAAAAAAGATGTATCATCTGACAAATTAAGTGACTAAAATGTAAAGTATACTATCAGTTTCAATGAATTTCCAGAAATAAGACATTAAAACTAAATTCTTGTATATATATATATCATCTGAATCTTAGAAACGGCTCGTACGAGTAAGTATTTCATGAAATTTAGTATGCAGAGGGTTTCGGGGCAATAAATCGATCTAGCTAGGTTTCATTTTTAGAAAACTTACCAAAAAAATACTATGTCATCCAGGTACTTTGTGTTTAAATAGAAACAAAGCAAATATATCCCCGCCGCGTCTTTGCGGTAAGCCAACCATAGCAGGCGAAAGGGAAAACCACACTTCCCAGTGGACTGTTTATATCCCGAAAAACATTTGAACTTCAATCATCCCTAGTGGAAAAACACCCGTGCCCGTGGTGACATTCAATTGCTGCTTTTAATGTCAATAGTTTACTGACAAGACGCCATTTTGAAACTGCGACCGTGAATTGAAAAATGCTTATAGTTTTTGTATAATTTGACATGTTCTTTAACTGCGGAGAGTTTGTTAAATAATTACTGTTTACAAGAAGGTTCTACTCGCGATTTTATCCGCGTTCACCATTCTACGGGTAAATTGCAAAATATATCGAGTGAAATACCAAGTAAAGGGTTTATTGTGAGATTCTTTCTGGGTAATTAAAAAAACAGATTTAAAAATAGAACTCCCTATGGTCAATTTGTCTTAAACAACTAGACCTAAAATTCCATAAAAAGTACGTAATTCTCTCCACGCGGGTTTAACTTGCACATGTCATGTTATTTTGATTATACTTGCATTTCCCTTGGGCTACTGCAATTTAAATTAATTCACCACCGTTCTTTCAAAAGACTGCGTTTAAAATTGCATGATTAATTAAAAAGCCGAGCCTTTGTATGTTAGGCAAGGTATGTTTTTATTTTGCGTCTGTGAATAGACGCATGCATCAGATAACAACCTGCAGCCGCAATGCACGTTGCTGCTAAGTAATACTTGTCAAGAGAAAGGGGTTAAAAAAACAGGATTTAATTCCGTTTATGGTTCAGTTTGAAGGATTTCCGTTTAAGGAATTTTTTTATGATTTTTCTAAACTCTTTAGCACATGATTTCGAAGGATTTGGTTTGTCTAAAGCACCAATTAAGTTTATGATTTTATTACTTAATTATTTTTTCAATAAAGATAAAATATAAAAGAAATTTATTCAGTAAGTAGGCCGCTCGAGCACTTTTACACGTCAAGAATCTACCAGCGCTTCCCAAGAGGAGACCACTGCTGAGAAGAAACGCCGCAAAAAACTCAGTAGTCAGTAATTTTTTAAACATATTTCAAATTTCATATTACAATGGTACTACTTAGTCTAGCATTATATAAAGCTACAATTTATCGAATAATATACTAGTGACTTCTTCAGGTCCATCTGGAACGTTGCCGTTGTACTATTCTTTATACTCGTACTATCGTAAAACAGCAGTGTTCGCATTGTGTTCCGGCGTGGGGTCAATACAACTGGTGAAAATACTATACAAATTAATAAAATACTATGTATAAAATACTATGTCCTTAGGGTTGGCAACTCATTTTAGGGTTAAACTTAAGATTGCAAATAGCCGTGTGCTTCGCCTCCATCAAGCCATGAATAAATTCGGGATACCTTAAAATTCCGAATTTTCATTTGTCGGAATGTAAATTATTCCGAACTCTAAGTTATTATTATTTTTTAAGTTGACATGTGCCTTGTGTGCCACTCCGACCATTGCTGATCTTTTCTGGCAGCCTTTTATGTAGAGCGTCCAGGAATTTCCAGATGCTATGGGCAGTGAGGAGTTGTATCTCCTGTGGGTCCATGATATGTCACCCTAGGCAGATACTTCTGTTACGCATTAGTGGTCAAGTCTTTTGTCAAAACATTGCTTTCTGAATTATGAAAATTCGAGCCTAGAGCTTAATTCAGGGAAGGGTTAATTCGAGTTTAACCCCTCTGTCGTCGGTGACAACGGCGTCATTCTATATAAAATGTATGAAAGTTGAAATCGCCGATGCTCCAAGGGTTAACATTGCCCTCTGACATATTATTATTTATCTTATCTCCTAGTCCTAACCTCCTAGTTCTTCCTCAGATTACCTGTCGCCATACATCGCCCCGGCGTCCCTGGACCGCCTGCTGGAGTCGAGCGACGTGGTCGGCAACATCAGGTTCAGCCACCCCACGCTCTACGTGTTCCCCGGCGGGCAAGGCGACGCCGCGCTCTTCGGCATCAACGGGTTCAACATGCTTGGTGAGTACTTTTCGCCATACATTGCCCTGGTGTCTCTGGACCATCTGCTAGTGACGTGGTTTGCAACATCACGTTCAGCCACACCATGCTCTACGTGTTCCCCGGCGGGCAGGGCGACGCCGCGCTCTTCGGCATCAACGGGTTCAACATGCTTGGTGAGTACTTTTCGCCATAAATTGCCCTGGTGTCTCTGGACCATTTGCTAGCGACGTGGTTTGCAACATCACGTTCAGCCACACCATGCTCTACGTGTTCCCCGGCGGGCAGGGCGACGCCGCGCTCTTCGGCATCAACGGGTTCAACATGCTTGGTGAGTACTTTTCGCCATACATTGCCCTGGTGTCTCTGGAGCACCTGCTAGCGACGTGGTTTGCAACATCACGTTCAGCCACCCCATGCTCTACGTGTTCCCCAGCGGGCAGGGCGACGCCGCGCTCTTCGGCATCAACGGGTTCAACATGCTTGGTGAGTACTTTTCGCCATACATTGCCCTGGTGTCTTTGGACCACCTGCTAGCGACGTGGTTTGCAACATCACGTTCAGGCACACCATGCTCTACGTGTTCCCCGGCGGGCAAGGCGACGCCGCGCTCTTCGGCATAAACGGGTTCAACATGCTTGGTGAGTGCTACAGATAATGCATACATGCATACTTTCACGCTTTAACTCCCACAGTGAGGTAGGCAGAGCTACAGGATTACCAACAACTCTAAAAACTTATTGTTAATTCTGTAACCATATTTTGCCCCATCATGCTAAGATGTTTTACGATACGTACGAATACACACATGGCTAATATACATTAGTGTCAGGCTGCAAGCCCATCGCCTAACAATACGACAAGCCTTTATTCCCTGACTCGCTTCTTACCACTTCCACGGGAAGACATGGAAGGGCACTATTTTAAGCCGGCAACCACACAGCTAACATAATAATGATAAAGATTAAAAAAGTACCAAGGCTTCTTAATTGGTTTAAATTTAAATGACAGCTGTCTTTAAGCGTTATAATTGGTTATTTTGTGGAGTAACACTAGGCGAGCGTAGTGAATGCAGCAGATTACCTAAAGCATTTTTTTTCTGCTAGGCAATATAAATGCTGCGGAATACGAACTACCAACTTGTAGCAAATTTAAGCAGAGTTTTTTCTAACGAATCATTCGTATTTCTAATAGGTGGCAGAAAAACCTTACAAAAAGAATAAAATCTTGTAACTCTTCTTTATTCATTGTAACAATCGTAGCCTTACTACATTATTCATATTACTGTCAAATTTAGAGAACTTCTTCTTACTTCCAAATAATTGGCCAGAACTTTCCCGAAACTCGACATTGCCTCATTACTCTAAGAGCCGCCTCGGGGCGAACCAGAAACCATTTTAGATTAACGATCTCCCTCACACTTTATGAGTGTGAGAGGGACAAATTGACCGTACGATCCTGATAGCGTGATTGTTATTGAGTTAGTAGTTTTTATCGAACCTTTTTTATCGACATTAAGGCGTTTTCCGCTCGATGTTCTTTCTCGAATTACACGATTTGTGGGTGATTTGGAAATACGCCAAAGGCTATTGGCTGTCGAACATCTAGATATGGTGTTCTTTATGTTGGTGCTGCAATGAACGTCAACAGTTAAGGTGCAGTTTACGAGGGTGGTATCATTGGTACAAGAAATAGGGGATCGTAAAGAGATTGTTTTATTGTCTTATGCTAGATTAAAAATAAGTAAAAACAGAGATTTCGTTTTATTATTCTATAAAAGGAGAAGTTACGATGTAGCGGTAATGTGGCAACTTAGAACTCATTTTAAAAATAAACATAAAGATAACAGTAAAATGAAATTATACTAACAAAAAAAAGCCTCGTATTATATCTACTGGCAACTAGCAATTCCAAAGATTTTAATAGCCTCATTAAACTGTCGTTCGGCATTCAGCATATAATTTGTAAGCCATCTGCAACAAAAATCAAGGAGAGCTGATGTTTTAAATTATTCAATATAATAAAAAGCGAGTCGTAAAAATCCAGCTTTATTCATAATAGGACACCTTTAGCTTGAAAAAGTCAAGGGTAGATTGAGGTTGTTCAGTAAAAGCCCTATTCGCTCAGGTTTTGAAAAAAAAAAGTCAGATATCTCTATCATTACAGAGAAAGAAAGGGAATTTTACACTACTCCCAGTTTATAAATAGAGTTCGACTGGCTATCGTTGTCCCGCTTGCACTCGCAACTGATAATGTATTTGCCGATCGCTATAAAAGAAATGGTTGCACTGTACTCCGGACATAATATACTCAAGAGCAAAAATACCGGGTCAGAGTGCGTTTTTCATACTAAAGAGGAGGATGCTTTTAGTGAAATCTGATGATGAATACCCCGAGCATCGATACAGGAATCCAGAGTGCTTAGGGTACCCAACTGAATGAATCTGCGGCTAACGCCGGAATAGTGCCTGTTCAGAAAAATATCTAAAATGGCCATAAAATGTAAGGAAATCCAAATGACCCAAACTCTCTCGCTGTGGTGTAAATTGATTGTGCGATCAGTTAGGTATCTTAAGAACTTTTGACCTCCTCTATTGAACCTCGGAGTATCCACCATTAAACCTCACTCAAAACAACCCCTGGCGAGGAACGAAGGCTTCGAAATAGTCTCGTTTGTATGAAAAACGCACTCTGACCTGGTATTTTTGCTCCTGAGTGTATATCCATTTTGACCATATAATTGAGTACGTAGCCAGTTACTTAAGAACTAGACTATTACCCAGTGTACGCATATTTAACCATCCCACTGCCCATTCCTAATGGGAAGGAACTCCCAAGATACCTCGAGGTACAAATTGCCTCGGCCTCGCCTCCACTCTGCGTTGGCTGGCTGCCAGCGCGAATATTGCCGCGCAGTAGCTTTTTGCCCATCCCGCCACGTCTCATCCCATTCCAGTGATTAAGTCGGCCATTTTTCTTAGTTTTATGTTGGCACTAGGTTAGCACCGTCATGGAGGTAGTATAGGTGTATACGTAGCTGCTTTAGTGATAGCGTTTTATCGTGAGACTATAGAACGATTGCGATTAAAATTAGTTTTCCGTTACGCTTGAGAAAGATCGAATTTCAAATCCTAAGTTCTGTGTGCGTCGTCTGTCAGCCAGTCAGTCAGTCATTTACGGAATGTAATTGTTAAGTGATTCAGAGTTGTACAAATAAAATGTTATCCGAATAATTCTGTTAACGACTACATTTTATAATATCTATTATTATTGTTGAATAACTTTTTTCCTTGGGGTGTATGTTCATCGTCGTAAGGTACACTTTTGTAGCTTGTTGCATATATTTGTTTGCTATTTTTAATGGCAGGGTTGTTACTCTCTTTAACAAATCGCTTTTTAATTCGTCGATGACGTATTAACCGGAAAAATTAAGTTGTCTCGCGTCCTCGTAAGAACTGTACTTTTATATTATAATATGACTAGGTAAACACATTTTTCTATCTAAACAAAACAAATAAAAAGTCTTCCGCGATTGACCGACTGATAGTCAACGTTCAGCCTAAACCCCCAAGTCCTAAAAGACTTAAAGTTTAAAGGGAATGTTCCTTCGATACCACAGAGGTGCACTAAGAAAGGATGCTTTGAAAATCTAACCCCAACGAGGAGCAGCGGGAAATTATTTCTAACCGTACGTAGTCGCAAAATACAATCTTGACCCATTTCTGGGCAGTGTAACAGAACACTGTTTGAGCAGATTTCCCTATTTGCTATATCCCATTAACGAAACGTGCACTGACATGTTTGCTGAAACA
The DNA here is from genome assembly GCA_923062465.1 of Acleris sparsana. Lineage (NCBI taxonomy): Eukaryota > Metazoa > Arthropoda > Insecta > Lepidoptera > Tortricidae > Acleris > Acleris sparsana. The sequence goes on along the minus strand of OV281302.1, from coordinate 1,390,369 downwards.
CGATGCTTGCTCTCAAGCACTCTTGTGTCACGCACTCATACCTAAATCAATAGCCTTTGTTTGTATACATGGGTGTAAATATCATTTTACCTACACCAAGCACCAATATTCGCATTGTTGGGATCCGATGTGAGGATAAGACAACCGGTGAAATTACTAGCTGAGGCATTCATATTTTATCTATAAAAAGCATTTATTCCACACTGTATTTACCCAACCACTGTAATAATAACGTAAACATTGATATCGAAAAAAATCCTTGCCGTGTTTATTACGCCGGTTCTTCTCGGGGCAAAGGTTATATTTTTCGAGCCGGTGTGTGTTTTGATGCATGTCACAAAGAATAGATACCATATAATTGCCTAAATTGAAGAATAAAGAACTTTGACTTTGACTTTATCACGATTTTGAAGCAAATTGGGCTAGAGTCTATTCAATTATATGTGGACGATTCCCACTACGAGCAATATTGCCAGAAACACTTACGGCTATATTCCCATGCTGGGCAATATTACCGGGCATGGCACATCACTGGGCTAGACCGTGGAATAAAGCCCAGTAACATTACAGTGGTGCGTCAGTGAGGTAAATGTTATTTCTCGTTATGAAAACATAAGATTGCGGTGAGATCTTAGGATATGATTCAACGTGTTATTACAACCTTAACTTTGAAATAACATGGTAACTGCCTTAGCTTGTAGACGAGACTAGATCTAGTATTTTGGTTTGATTGACGATTCTGTCGAAATTCCAACACGGTTTGATATATTTCGCCTTCGTCCGCGTAGAATTTGTAATTTTGGCTTGGAACAGGAACTTAGCTTGTGCGCTATTCCAGAGTATAATCTATTTCTTTGTGCAAATTGCATCCATCCGTTCAACCGTCCTTCCATCCAAATTTTCGCATTAATAAAAGTTTGCCTTTCGTATATCTGTATTAAGTGAATAATTATTATTATTTATTGAATTTTATGTGTACCTTTTAAAATTACCAACTAATTAAATACAATTAATTTAAATTTTATTTAATAACGAAAAAGTCTACAATTTCCAATTCAATTATCAAATCATTATTTTTTGCTGAACAATAATTTGTAATAATTTAACTTTGTATTATAGCCATCTTCAACAACAATGTTTATTATATTGCCTATGAGGACTAATACGTACATTTTTATAGCATTTCAAAAAAGAAACTTCACAATAAGAATAACAAAACCTGAAATTGTGTTGTCATAGTCACGATTCCCGCATGACGGACCGAGTGCCAATTTTATCCGCGTCCGTATAAACCCCTTGCATGCATAGTGAAACGAAACACCTGTGACCAAGGCAAACCAACGCTTGCATCATCCAATTTACTCCCAATCAAGCGCTGTTTGCTCTCCCTCTGGCGAGAGCCTGATGTCCAATACGTCTGACCCAAACCTCCCATCTCTATTGGCCCCTCTACACGTCGGCGGAACATGGGCGAGCGTAAGGGACGGAGCAACGCGTTAGAGTGAGCAACATATTCTTGCATATCACTCTTACGTATTGCTTCGTCCCTTACGCTCGCCCATGATCCCCCGACGTGTGTAGGGGCCATATGACGTGCTCTGTAATTATATTTCCGATATTTCGCTAGTTTTTGGGTGTTATAAGTTTTTCGTGTGTGTGTATTTGTGTATTTGTCCAGTGACGAATTTATTCGTTTGTTCTTAATAAGCACAGCCTGTGCACTTGTTCTGATAAATTATTCAGTGTATCATCATTCTCATGTAAGTGAATTTTGTAAATTGTTTATGATAATAAAGTACTTAAACCATAATTTAGGATTTATCAAGGGTAGACTTAGATATACATGTCTTTTCGGGCGGGGGGCCCTGAGCCCGTTAACTTAGGAGGGAGTGGGGGGGTTGGATCTGCCAGTACGTCTCTTTGAAATTCACATTCAGCTAGATGACGCGGTTTGTTTTAAAAAGTAATCTTCTTCAATTGGGGCAGTTCTTAACTTAGTTTGATTAAAGTCGATTGGGCTGTTTATTAGTTGTCAACTCTGTAAGTAGAGGTCGCCATCACATCATTAAAAGTAATGTAATTAGTGAGTAAGAGGTCAAGTTGTCATGCGACAGATAATGATAAATGAGTTCAGTCTACCGATTGGAGGAATCAAAACCACTCCGTCTTAAGGGTCAGTTTTATTGGTAGCCCCCATGCTTGTAGCAATCCATTGACGATATTTTTTGAAGTTATTGAGCCTGGTGCTATTGAAGTGACACAATGTATCACCAATGAACCTGAGCCTTTAGAGTAAAAATAATAATAAAAATAATAAGGCCACAGGACAGCTCGTGGCAGCTGTTGGTGAGTGGCGACACCACGGACCTGAGTGCTACCGAGGGTAGGTCGTGTTCCTCGCCCCACGCTTGCCTTCACCGGCCGGCTGTGGTGTACAATGACGAGGAACAGATGTTAACCTCTGGCTTGCCTTTATTGGCCGGTCAGAATGGAGTCGCAAGAGCTATATGCTCGAAGGGCGGATGTGCTGCATAAGTTGTGAGTGGGCACCGTATGGTCGTTTAAAGTCCAGAAGCACCTCTCCTTAGCTCCTCTGGAACTGTTGCCTCCCTGCTGCTATATATATGCGGCTATTTCGGGAGGCCCATTCTATTGAGTTGGCGAGTCACCGCCTGCCATTTAACCAAAGTAATTAGCATTGGCCAGGCAGGAGCCGCTACACAGGACACTAACAGGTGGTTGTCCGTCGGAGCATACTTCTATAGTTTGAACTCAGGGACTTTACTAAATTAAACTTGTCTAAAGGGCCTCTGCGTGTTGGCTTCGGCTCCATGTACGCCTTCCAAAGGTCCGAGACTCCCATAGTCCCGTGATTGGTAAACACATACAAATAATAATAATGCAAACCATATTATGTTAGTAAAAACTTAAAAACGATATTAGCAGTACTGTGTTATTTACAAAATTACAAAATAAATAGTAATAATATTGGCCCTAGGCATGTGCTTGTCTGCCCAGAAGGCGAGGATCGGGCTATCCAACCTTTCAGCCATCGCGGCCAGGAGGCCGTCAGACATGCTGAGACCATGGGCCCTGATTGATGTTTTGATTTGGGCCGATTTAGATTTCCCTTTAAAGTGCCACAATAGTATAGGAAGCACGTCACGAACGAGCTATAAATTAAACTTACTCCACTCACCACGGCATTCGCTTGTTCATATACCATTCAATCAAACGACTAACTTGCTAGGTACGCATTTTGATGTACCAAATATAGTTTCATACTTACGAGTAGTATTAGGAAAAATATTTCATTGTTGACCTTTAGCGAGGCGTTGTCTATGGAAAGTTCAGATACCGCCCTATTTATGGTAGAAAAAATGGTTTTGTGCTTACATCCTGTTGTTGGTTGAACCGTACCAAAACGTTATTTATCCCACAAATACTTCGGATATTTTTTATATTTACCCTTGACTATTTAAATTACACCAATACTTGTGTCATGAATGTGTTGTTTTTTCAATCAATTCAGCGTATTTATTTAGTTAATACATAAAATATTAATTATTCCGTGCAACCTTCATTAAAGTCTGCCAAACACAGATTAACAGTTTCATAACTCCGACCTCATTAATTCCTGTGACGACGTCACGTTCCCAATCGACAGCTTTTTAATTAACATCCCGCCACAGAGCTTATTTCAACAGAATTACCAATATTCTTTTATGCAAATGTCATATTGATAATAGTTATTTGGATAGCAATTATTTACATAACGCCTTTAATGATATGCGTGATGGCGTAACCATGGTAATATGGAGGTGAATATCATCGGTCGAATTTTCGTTCCTAATTATTACATCTGTCAACAACAAAAAAAACTTGGAAATACATTTTTATTCCTTTTAAACTTGTGATAGGTTACCAATACCGTAAGGGTTATAACAGAGCTGTTAATAACATGGTGATGCTCTATAAAGAACTGGTATCACCATGGCAACGTGTCGGTTACATTATGCTTGACATTTTGATACCATTCGCAGTTTATTACAGTAGGCGAGCCAAATGAGCACGCATGGACTAATTAGGATAAATTATACTTTTAGAGTTAATCTTTTCTAAATAGTCTCCCAAGTCTAAAATAATTCCTCACTATTTTTGTAAAAGCTATCGTATACTGAATACTGACCTACCCCGTACTGAAATACACAATCAAATCAATCCAAGCGTCTCTGAGTTGGCCGCAAACAGACGGACAGATGGACAAACGAACATGGCGAAACTATAATATAAAGGTTCTAAGCTGACTACGGAACCCTAATAACTATAAGGGTCCGCACTGTGGCCTGTCACCAAATTGTAAATAATTCGAGCAGATTGTAAATGACATTGTAAATACGATCCTCACGGCTGCAGTGTTTACCCGCATCATGTAATTGTAACATAAATGAACCAACTTATTAATTTCATAATTATATTTCAACTCTGTTCAAGAGAGTTAACGTTCATTTTCGAACGGTTTTACTCTTGGACTAACTGCTGTTTGAAACGTGAACTGCAGTATTCTGCGATCATACTGTGTTGATTGCGGTTTTAAATGTAGTTTGAGTTTGCTCGATCATTTTGTTGAAATGTTGAAATTATTTTGATAAAGTGCTTTGCTACGTTTGTGAATAATTTGTTCAATTGTTTTGAAACCTCAAATTAAAATATTTATTAAATAGAGTACAATTGTTGCATGTTATAAAATAGGTACTAATTCATGTTCAGGTTGTGCTGTGGTCACTACTTAGGGTGAAGTTTAATTTCTTAATTATTAAATAACGTACAATGGGATGACTAGAAATGCGAGGCGACTTTGATGATTTTTTTGAATCATCGATCTTGTGCAATGTCTAAGTTATTATTTATAGTTGAAGTATTTGCAGACAATCTTTTTCTTAAGCTGTCCGTTAAAATTAATTTTACTCAACCTATACTCTGGCGAGAAACTGTAGGGTTAAATATATAGACTATAATTTCTATGCCCTATAATTAAATTTCTAATCTCCTATATTGGAATTTGATCACGTTCAGGCTTAATATAGGTTACGTAAAGTAACAGCAGAAGCACTAGACTTTCGGTACTTAGACGATAATTTACATAAGTAATATTGAGTTCTTATTCTCGAGGAGTTTATCGCTATTCCCTCGAGAATTATGCAACTTGTGGGATAAAAAGTAGCCAGTCCAGAGTATAATCTAACTCTGTACCAAATTTCGTCTCGCTCCGTTCAACTTTTTGGCGTGATTAAAACAGTAACAAACATCCAAACTTGCCATCCAAAGATTAGGCGCATGTATTATGTTCATTAGAATTTGGGGAGCTCTACAACTTTTTTATTTAAGTCAACTCAGAAAATAACTCTCTCTGTTTTCCCAGTCCTATAATGCGACCTTTACCCGAGTCCTATTAACCAATATACAGTGTGTAAATGGTATACGGGCGTTCCTTTTAACTGTGGTTAGTATAACCCCTACTGAGGACATTTAGGCAGCTTTTGTTAAAAAATTTTTTTTTTAAATATCCATACAAAATAACTTAACACGTAATGTATAACGAAAAATGCAATTAACATTTTCACAAGTAAACATTACGTACTTACCTGACAGATGGACTTCGATGTACATTGCGGGTCGATAGTATGTTCAAAAATTAATAACGGTGTATACGTTAGCGTAATCAAAATAATTATTTCTGTTAATGATTAGTAGAGTCTTAATCTATGTCCAGTTTTAATAAACGCCCGTATACCATTTACACACTGTATTGACGCGATGGTAGTTGGTAGTCACCCAGACAACGAAGCGGGTTCAAATCCAGGTAAAAGCATATTTGTGTGATGAGTGAAAAATGAAAAAGTAAAAGAAAAATAATTTATTTGGCACATAAAAAAAACAGTTTACAAGCAAAATGTCTTAACCTAAATACATTTTTTTTACGGCCAAAATTGTGTCCGCTCAGCTTTATGCCTCTGAATTTTGTTAATACATTCACGGCTCTGCTTTTCAATGAGACCAGGGAGATTAGATATGGCGATCGAAGGCGTTAAAATTAAAAAAAAAAATAGGATACAAAATACCTAAAATAATATCGCTACTATTTTGAGATCATTTTAGAGTGATCAGAGAGAGAGAAGCTAATAAATATTTTTTCTTGACATCCTTTTTAAAGGTAGCTACTGCGAGTGAGTGCGAATATCTGTTAATGAGTCTTGGATGATTTCTTCGTACATGTATTTCTCTATATAAGTATTTATATAGTTGTCTAGTACCCATAGTATAAGCCGAGAGCGTAGTTAGGGACTAGGGCTATTTGTGAGACACTGTCCTATGATTTGTTATTTATTATAATTTCCCATTTCCAGTTGACGGCGGGTTCTCCCGCAAGGCTTGCTGGTGGGACTTCGCGCGCCACCTGGATCGCTTGGACGCTGTGCTACTTACACGGCTTAACAACTGCTCAGCTGCCGGCATGGCGGCCGTGCTTCGCAGGAAGGCACAGGCCACTGTGTACCCGCAGATTGGACACTTCTTCTGTAATCTAGAAGTAAGTCTCCCGTCATTGTGATCATTATTTCAGCCTAGAGACCTCCACTGAAGAAGGTAGGTTAAATTATTCTATGTCACATAATCATAATGAATTCACAATAAGATCGTCAAAACTTAAAAATAAGAATTAAATTAAACAAAATAAAATTATAGCTAATTAGTTACAGTCACTAATGTCAAAAAATATATTGAATAAAAAGGACAAATCAAATTAAAACGATCATGTCATGAGGTAATAATCATAAATAAAACAAAAATAAAAAAACAATTAAACCTAGTATCACTATACTCTTTTACAGAATATAGAGATTGCGTCAATAAAATATATTTAAGTCGGCGACCAGATATTCCATCCGAAGATTCGTTTTTTAGGTCTGCGGGTAAACGCTCATAGGTTATTTTCGAGCAGTGCCAAACGCCGCGGCACACGCTTGAGGCTGAAGAAGAAGACAAAGAAAAAATACACTTATTCACTATACAGAAAACACAAATAGACATAAATAGAATAGAACAAAATATAGCGCTACAGGAACAGAACAGAGTGTGTCCTCGCGGTAGTAAATCGGACACTGGCTCGGCATCCTGGTTGGCAGACATCTCCAGCGCTGATTTTCAGCAAGTACCAAGACCGTTGGACATAGGTTTGCCAAAAGAACTCGTCCTGCACCTGTTGCATTCAAGGCTTTTACCTACTATACTGCACCGCAAAACTAATTATCACACTTTATATGACATAAACAATAATAAATAAATATGAGAGGACAATGTCGCACCAATTGACCTAGTCCCAAACTAAGCTCTAGGCTTGTGCTATGGGTACTAGACGACGATATAAATACATATAAAGAGAAATATAAACATAAATACATAGAAAACGTCCAGACAGAAACAAATATTCGTGCTCATCACATAAATATCTGCCAGTACCGGGATTTGAAGACAGGACCGCTAGCCTCGCATGCAGGATCACTACCAACTAGGCCAGCGCGTCGTCATGTTTTTTAAAAGTGTGATACTTAGTTTTGCGATCCAGTGCAGTACTCGTAGGATGTGGTAGTCTCTTTCTTACGTCCGATCCTATACCTTCTGCGTCGCTACTGTGATTGGTTTTTTTTCTGGACTGCCCATCGATTGACCTCTATCTCATCCGATGACTTGCGAATTAAGAAGACTATCGGGAAAGAGAGCGAATTTTGACCACTGACGAAAACAGGAGAAGAAACAGGGGAGGGAATGATATAAGTTGAACGTGTGTAAATCTGGTGTACAGTGCGATAGCCTCGTAGAAGGTGCTTCGGGTTTGTACTTGTGCCTCACTCGGTCTCATACGCTTTTGGTAAGAGCGAGTAAGAGAGAAGTACACACCCGAAGTGCTCACAGACTGTACCTATGTATTTAACTGGGACATCCTAACTCCCTAACAAATGAACCAATACGGACGCGGTATTTTATAAGAGAAAGTTTCATTGGTTAGTTAAAAACAATGAAAATCGATTAGCCCTTGGGCCTTTAGAGATATATCCAGTCTGAAAGGAGGGTACATCATTGATGAGTACGCTCAGGAACATTTTAAAAAAAAAATCCTTGAAGTAGTAAATGTCATTAAAGAGGCAAAGTCATTTGTAACTAACACGAAACTCAACCTTATTGTTGTAGAATGCCAGATTGACTTTGAACCTAAGGTGGGTATCAAATTTAAGTCCTTGACTGTACAGAAGAGGTCTTAATATGCAGAATAATTATAGTCCTTATTGTTTGCAAATATTCGTTTGCATATATCCGTACTTAAGAGCCTACTCACCATCAAGTGACCTGTGCCCGCAATCATCAACTTTATTATAAACTTAATAAACCTTTGAATTACTTATCAAACGTTCAACGTTCACCTCATGACCTCTCGTTCCGTAGTCGGTGCTAGGCGCCATATTGTCACCAATGTCACGTATCAAGTGCGCAACCTGAGCCGAGCGCATTCAAGTGCACCCTGCTTACTGGGCGAGGGACTGCATCTATATGCATTAAATTGTATTTTGCCAATATTTTTACAAGTCGGTTATCTACTTAGGTTATAAAGACAAAAAAAAACTGCTTTTTTGCTGGATAATTGTCTTAACTAAGCAAACAAAATTAAAAAACCTAATATTTATTTATGTTGTTTTTCAAACGACGATAATAACCAGCTATTAAAAAGCAAAAGTAAACGTTACTTTTTTACTTTATGCGCATTTTGAATGTACTGTAAGGGAAACTGTAAGACGTACCTTTTCACTCCCGTAACAATGTGAATAAGACATAAAAAGGTACATCTTACTATAAGGCATTTAAATTAAATAGTAAAAAATATAGTAGACTTAGACAAGATGAATTTGGCAAACACAATCGACTCGTTGGACCAAGACAAAAATTCCAAACAGCCAAGGTAACTGCTCGCTTTTTAGCACAGTGCGTGTGTTTCTTTTTGAATTTGCATTCCAATTTCTATGGTTGGTATTTAAAAACAATTGACAGTCGGTAACATTCGTGCATTCTGCATAATTAAATTACTTGCTTTTTAAAAATGTATTTGTATTATTTCCTCACATGTTTGAGAAAAGCATTATGTCATTGTATGCCTCGGCGGAAACGAGGATTTCCTGACTCGTATTTTAGCAAGCCTCGCTATTGCTCGGCCTGCTAACCACCTCGTCAGGAAAACCCTTACTTTCCGCGCCTAGGCAATAATGTACTATTAACTACGCAACGGATTTTAATGCGTTATTCATCAATACATATTGTGATTCAAGAGGAAGTTTGCAAGTTTTGTATAATTGCATTAATGTCAATTTCATACATTTTGACAGTTCTTGAACACCGTTTACCCACGTAAGTGTTTATTAAGAAATTGTCTGGGCTCCATTATTACCGGTCTTAAGTTTAGCTACACAGTGTTTATTGTTAAGATAAGGATTAATTAACACGTCATGTTGTTATATGAGTAAATGGTCTGTATGGCCGAGGACTAGGATCGGGTTAGAACCATTGAAGCGGGAAGTATCGATTCCCCTCCAATACTTTACATGGCATTAACTTGTTGGCCGCTCAAAGTATCAAACGTGTAACGACCGTGCAATTTTGATATTTGTTTCCTTTTATTTGTGAGAAGATTATCTATTGTATAAATGTGAGTTTTGATATTGGAAATGAGTAGGGACAGTGTTTTTATTGTAATTAGATTTAATTTCTGGTCGTACAGCCACATTAAAAGTTGCTGGTTGTTTAAAACCACGAGTTCGTTTATTCTAATTCGGTCGTGTAAGATTTGGCAGTAACAATCTACATTTAAAAATGAGACTACGTACAGTCTAGTTCATGAATATGTGTACACTTTAGTACCACTGCCTATCATGAGTTGTCACAGCTATTAAAGTGACAAGGTACTAAAGTGTACACATATTTATGAAGTGAACTGTACATCACGACAATTTTATTTATACATTTGGCATTGCTAACAATCCCCCCCCCCCCCTATTCCAGGAACGCCGCGCTCTAGCGAGCCCAGACGCTGACAAAGACGATCCCCTCCTCGTGTCCCTCCTCCAGGAGGGGGGGGACATGATGGCGGACCTGCGCCACCTGAACCTCAAGCCGCAGCAGTGCTACCGCAGCCCTGACCCCATCAACCTGTACCACAAAGTTGGCCATGGTTAGTAGTTATATCATGCAAGGAACACTTAGGAATTGACATCTTACGCAGGAATTAACGGGACACAAACGTCATAATGATGAAGCAAAATACATTCGTAGGGGGAGGCAAGGAGAGTAGGCAAAACATTCACGTATCCTCAATAGATATTTCATTTGAATATAGTTATAAAAAAATTGCAAAGTATCACTGGTATATTTTTTTAGGATATATTCATTGTTTTATTATATTTTATTAATTAAAAGGAGAATTAAATATTAAGAAGAAAAAATATATATATCAGATTTAAATTTTAATATGTCAAGTAATATATCGCGAATATGAAGGGGGATAAAAATCAGTCCAGTATATAACTACTTACTTAATTAAAAATTATAACATGATCTTTTTTTTATATATTGCAACTACTTGTTTAATAGACAAATTACATACCAATCGAATGTATAAACCCTATGATAGAATATGCAAACGTTAGGTTGACTATTTTATTCCCATCATATAACCATTGGGTAGGCAGGTATAAAGCAAGTAAGTCAGAACTAATAATTTTAACTAAAATTAGGCTTCGTGATTTCGATTGGAATTAAACAAGCAGTTGCAATTTTTTTCAATAGTCCCTTTTTTATATTTTTAGTTAAGTGATTATATATTGGACTGATTTTTTAGCCTACCTATTTGCCATAATTATATTACTTAACAGTAACCTACTTTTTATCGAATAAACAGCCCTGTGCTATAGAGGATCAGAAGAGCAGACGACCTTCGTCTGCTCTTCTGATCCTCTACTATGAAGTCAAATTGACTAATGGCATGCGAACGAGTCGAATAGTTTTTTTTTGCTTTTCCGCAACGTGTTGCTCACCCTAGTTATAAAATATCACTAATATAGGAATTATTTTGCTTTACTTTATTGTACATGTTTTGGGCTGTTTTCTAGTAAACACATGCAAATTAAAAAAAAAAAGTTCTATAATTTTACTAATAGTTGGTATTCACGACTGAACAGATGACTGTGCAATGAAACACAGTATATAGACTGCCAAATTCATAACATTCAATGTAGAACTGATAGACTAATATGAATTGCTTAGGCTATTTATTTATTTTTTAAATGTCATCATTAATTGAACACCCATTTCATTCTCATTTCCAGGAACCCTTGACATGTACGTCCTCAATCCGTCCAAGGACTCCAAACACGTTCGTGACTTCCTCAAGAAGTGGCACAATAGCGAGCAGAAGCTCTTCGAAGGTGCCAGTGTCTCTGGGGCTTTCAACTTCCCCATTCCGAACCTGGTTTCAATATGCGCCCTTCTGGTCTGGCGCCCAGCCAACCCCGACGACACGATCACCAGAATCATGTTCCCAGGATCCACTCCGCAGCACAAAATTTTCGAGGGTCTAGAAAAATTAAAGCACCTAGAGTTTTTACAGCATCCCACGTGTACTGGACGACAAATAGCACCTCCGCCAGCACCAGTAACGACCGCAACAAAAACTGTCAAAACAACCAAAATGACCACTAAAGAAAGGACAGAAAAAACGAAAGACGAAAGAATTGTAGAGCCAGAACCGCCGCCGAAATTTAAAGATGAAACTGATTCGAAAAATGTTATGGATAATAAATTACTCAGTGAATTAACTGATAGAGAAGAAAAGAAAATTGAATCTGTGTTGCATGAGGCGATAACTAGGAGAGTAGAAACGAAAGTAGACGACAAAATCTCTCAGTATGAGAGCACTGTGATAGATAGCTTGCCTAAGAAGAAGGAAGTAAAGAAAAAAGATAAAGTTACGGAAAAAAAGAAACGAATTGATAAGACTGATGAAAAAGAAATAAAAGATATTAAAATTGAAGCGAAACAAGAAATGAAGAAGACAGAACGAAAAAAAATGGAAGTAAGGAAAAGTGAAACAACTAGCGCTACAACAAGGCCAAAATTAAGCCACCGGACGGTGATCCAAAAAACTGACAAGAAAAGTAGTAATTTATTGGATAAAAAAGTCACAGATGAAAAGAAATCCCCACCCGCAACTCCAAAAAAGATGACAGAAGTTAAATCTGCAATTTCAAGCACACCACCAGTCTTAAAAGATAGAGTCAAATTAAAAACGAGGAAACTAAGCCCCGGAAGCACTCCTGCAAAAAGCACTAAGGAAGCTGCTAACCGTAGAGTTATGGAATCAAAATATAAACAATTATCTCCCAAACGAGAACTCACGCAAAAAGCTGCAGATAAACCTAAAGTTAAACGTGAACCAATTTCTCGACGACCAAGACCTCTAGCGTCACCAATTAAGGGACTTAAAGCAATGAAAAGTCCTACAAAGTCTGTAAAATCAGTAAAAATTGATCCTAAACTTAAAGGACTACAAAGAGTAAATTATGAGGATATCCTTAAAGATGCTAAAAAATCTGATGAGGATACATCAAAATCACTTGATGATATTAAGTTGCAAGAGTTAGATGATAGAGAGGAACAAGAAATCGTAAGAGAAATTGAGGCTGTTTTCAATAGAGACAGCGAGGCCGACGAAAAAGTTGAATATATAGGTCGCTCGGATATTGAAAAGATAACATGTCTCATTGATGATACTAAGACAGAAACGACAGCCGACGGTGAATTTGAAGAGGAATATCTTATAATTGAAAAAGAAGAAGTAGAACACTATACGGAAGATTCCATTATCGATCGTGAAGCCAGCCAAGAGCGTGAAGACGAATTACTGAAACATTTAAAAGATAAAGAAGAATCAGAAAAGATAAAAACAGAACAACCGGAAAAAATTGTAGAGAATGATGACGAAAAAGTACTTAAATCAACAGTTGTAGAAGGTAAACCAGAATCTAAGGAACATTCTGTTAGTGTCGAAGAAAAGCAGGATATAAGCAGTGAAAAGAAAACTTCAGACAGTAAAAATGGTGCACTTAAACTTAAGGATTCCTTAGAGCTCAATATTGTTCAGGAATCTCAACCAGATGAAAAAATATCGACTACTATCGAATCAGGTGCAACTACAGCGCCAACTTTACCTGAAGACGAACGAATTACTCTGGATGACATCAAAGAAGATCAACAAATAGAAGAAAAACATATACAAGAGGAGACAAAAGAGGTTATTCCACCACAAACGCTTATAGACTTGAAGGCTAAAAGCCCGAAATTGGAAGCAATTCCAGCACCTTTAAGAGAAATAGTTAAAACGCCGGATGAAGTCGCAGATTTGCCCTTGCACGAAGAAGTAGATTACAGGACTTACGAAGAAAAAAAGACCCCTATAGAAGAAGACATATTTAAACGAAAACCTGATGTTGGATTTGTACATGAAATAAAAATACCAAAAGATTTACCTCTTTCAGATATTAAAGGAGTTTCGTCTTACAAAAGTAGCCAACATGACGTAATTTTAAAAACTGTTGAACGACCTTCGCACGCTGAGGTGGTAACAGTTACTCCTGGTTCAGCTCCAGAGTCCCCGATGTATCCCGAAGCCCCGAAAATTCCTACTGTCAAAGAACTAGAACCAGTAAAAGAATACGATGATGATTATAATTATGGGCAATACACTGAACAATTAAGGGAAACTCACATAACAACCCTTGATTCGCCTATCAAAGATGAAATTATAATTGTGGAAGAAGTATTAGCTGACAAGATTCCATCCATACCTGAAGACGTTGAAAAAGAAATAGAGGAGGCAAAAAAATTAGAAGCACTTGATAGACCTCCATTAAGTCCTAAATATGTAGAAAAAATTGTAGCGGATGTTGCGGAAGTATTAAAATCAGACAAAAGTCTAGAAGAAATTATGGCTGAAAAGTCACCAATAACGTTACAAAGATCACCAGAACACTTGTTTAAAACTGATATTATTAAAGAGGCTGTAGAAGCCACGCATAAATTAATTAAAAGTGAATTAAAAATAAGTGAAGATGAAGACATAAAAGAGCCCGAAATAGAAAAGACGGTTATCAAAGAAACTTCTCCCGCAAGGTCGGTTGGTTCAGAAGATATCAGTGAATTGTCTGATAAAACAGTTTTAAGTGAAGGTAAAAGAGTTAAACGAGACGTAAAAGAGACTAGTTATGAAACAATAAAGGAAAAGACGAAGGATGGAAATGTTGACACGAGCACTAAAACTACGGAAGAAAGCAAAATAGATACTACGCCAGAAAGCTTACAGTCCATTTTGATGTCAGAAAGCAAAATATTTAAAAACGACACTACTATAGATCATTCAGAGCAAAGCATTAGACTTGATGAGACTGTAAAACATAAAAAAAATATTGAGGAAGAGCAAGCAAAGTCGGCGTCTTATGTAATACAAGCGGATGCAGACAAGCAAGAAGTAAATACAATTAGCTCAGATCAACTTATTGAAAAAGTATCAGAACAAGGACTTAGTGTGTCTTTAGAAACTGCAAAAACATTAGAAAAGCTAGAAGAAAGAATGGCTGACCTAAAGAAAAAGGAAGAAGCTATATCCCAGAAAATACTGTTTGATAAAAAACGGACTGGTGTTAATTATTATGATAGTCAAATAAGTTCTAGCGATGTGATGTCTAAAGTTACAAGTTCTGCAAAAAGATCAGATGTAGAAAAACATACTGTTGATGAAATTGATTTCAGTTCAAGTCAAAATATTAAAAAAATTGACGATGAAATTAAATTGTATGAAGAATTCAGTTTAAACGATGAAAAAGAAATTATATCAGAAAAAAGACAACAAATAGATCAAGAAGATGATAAAGAGAATACAATATTAGAAACAGCGTCGCCAGGTGATCTCATTGCTAAAACGACATCAAAAATGAGTCTCGATGAACTAAGTCCTACGAAATCTGTGTATCAGAACGGCGTATCACCGGCTGAACGTGATCACTTGAGTTTGCATACATTAGATGAAAAGCACACAACTGTAAAGCTAAAGCAAGACATTGTTGATAAAAAAACCTCAATACCTCATAAATTATCACAAATGAATGCGTCCAAAACTGAATTTGACGATTCTATCGTTAAAAAAATCACCATCGATGAAACCAGTGACAAAGAAAACGATCATCTCAACAAAGTTCCTGAAAAAGAACTTAGTCACGAGAAAGACGATCAGGTAGCTATTGAAACAAAATTTAAATCTGAAGACCTTTTTGCTAAAGTAGGTAGCACTTATAAAGTTTCCGATCAAGTTGATATTACGGACAAGGAATCGGTAACAAAAGTTGACGTTCATGACAACAGTCACTTATTAGAAATATGCAAAAAAGTGCAAAATGGGCACCAAGACATAAAAAATGATAAAGACAAAGAAACAAGCCCGGTTACGTCAAAAGAAATTCACGACAAAGAACACGATTTTATAGACGATGACACGAAGAAAACTAAAATAGTGGAAACGGCAATAAAGGTAGTAAGCGATATTTCACAAAGTATATCGAAGAGTAAAAACAATCTATTAGAAAAACACCTACTTAAAGAGGTTAATATTTCTGACAAACTTGATGAAATGCAAGTAAGTGAAGACAAAGAAAGAAAGCCAAAAGTGTTAATCGATGGTGAAAAAGCAAACATTGAGATTCCAATCAAAATACTTGTTGCTCAAGAACTATTGAAAGATTCAGAGAAAGATGACCAGAGCAAAACTGAAGAAGAAACAAGTAGCGTAAAGCAACTAGAAAAAGCTCAAACTGAGAAGACTACAAGCCTTACTCCAACTGACAAAGATCCGAGCCCAAAATCATCAGAAAAATCTCCATCTGAAACAGTATTAAAACACATGTCGAATGAGATGGTACCCATCCCAAAAACATCTGATAAAATTTCTGAAGTAGGACACAGTTCAGTACCATCTGATAAGGCACCCAGCCCATCACTGTCTGAAAAAGCTCCTACAGAAGTAGTTTCAAGCCTTGTTCTATCTGACAAAGCTCCTAGCCCAGTACCATCAGAAAAAACATCTGAGAAGGCACCTAGTCCAGAACTATCTTACAAGGCACCCAGCCCAGCACTGTTTGAAAAAGCTCCTTCTGAAAGAGCTCCAAGCCTTGTTCCGTCTGACAAAGCTCCAAGCCCTAAATCATCAGATAAAACATCCGAAAAGGCACCTAGTCCAATACCTTCTGACATGGCACTAAGCCCGGCACTGTCTGAAAAATCTCTTTCTGAAAGACCACCAAGCCTTGTTCCGTCTGACAAAGCTCCTAGCCCAGAACAATCAGATAAAGGATCCGAGAAGGCAGCTAGTTCAGTACCATCAGACAAGGCACCCAGCTCAAAACTGCCGGATAAAGCTCCTTCTGAAAGAGCAAGCCTTGTTCCGTCTGACAAATCTCCAAGCCCAGTACCGTCAGATAAAGCATTTGAGAAGGCACATAGTCCAGTACCATCTGATAAGACACTCAGCCCAGCACTGTCTGAAAAAGCTCCTTCTGAAAGAGCTTCAAGCCTTGTTCCGTCTGACAAAGCAACAAGCCCAGTACCATCAGAAAGAGTATCTGAGAAGGGATCTAGTCCAGTACCATCTGATAAGGCACCTAGCCCAGCACTGTCTGATAAAGCTCCTTCTAAAACATTACCAAGCCTTGTTCCGTCTGACAAAGCTCCTAGCCCAGAACCGTCAGATAAAGCATCCGAAAAGACACCTAGTCCAGTACCATCCGACAAGGCACCCAGCCAAACATTGACTGAAAAAGCTCCTTCTGAAAGAGCTACAAGCCTTGTTCCGTCCGACAAAGCTCCTAGCCCAGGACAATCAGATAAAGGATCCGAGAAGGCACCTAATCCAGTACCATCTGACAGGGCACCCAGCCCAGCAGTGTCTGAAAAAGCTCCTTCTGAAACAGCTCCAAGCCTTGTTCCATCTGACAAAGCTCCTAGCCCAGAACCATCAGATAAAGGATCCGAAAAGGCACCTAGTCCAGTACCATCTGACAGGGCACCCAGCCCAGCACTGTCTGAAAAAGCGCCTTCTGAAAGAGCTCCAAGCCTTGTGCCATCTGACAAAGCTCCTAGCCCAGAACCATCAGATAAAATATCTGAGGAGGTACATGGTCTAGCACCATCTGATAAGGCACTAAGCCCAGCAATGTCTGAAAAAGCACCTTCTGAAAGACCTCTAAGCCTTGTTCCGTCCGAGAAAGCTACTAGCCCAGAACCATCAGACAAAGGATCCGAAAAGGCACCTAGTCCAGTACCATCTGACAAGGCACCCAGCCCAACATTGTCTGAAAAAGCTCCTTCTGAAAGAGCTCCAAGCCTTGTTCCATCTGACAAAGCTCCTAGCCCAGAACCATCAGATAAAGGATCCGAGAAGCCAGCTAGTCCAGTGCCATCTGACAAAGCACCTAGCCCAGCACTGTCTGAAAAAGCACCTTCTGAAAGAGCTCCAAGCCTTGTTCCGTCTGAAAAAGCTCCTAGCCCTGTACCATCAGATAAAGGATCCGAGAAGGCACCTACTCCAGTACCGTCTGACAGGGCAACCAGTCCAGCACTGTCTGAAAAAGCTCCTTCTGAAAGAGCTCAAAGCCTTGTTCCATCTGACAAAGCTCCTAGCCCAGAACCGTCAGATAAAGGATCCAAGAAGGCACCTAGTCCAGTACCATCCGACAAGGCACCCAGCCCAACATTGTCTGAAAAAGCTCCTTCTGAAAGAGCTCCAAGCCTTGTTCCGTCTGACAAAGCTCCTAGCCCAGTACCATCAGATAAGGCGTTTGAGAAGGCACCTACTCCAGTACCGTCTGACAGGGCACCCAGCCCAGCACTGTCTGAAAAAGCTCCTTCTGAAAGAGCTCTTAGCCTTGTTCTATCTGACAAAGCTCCTAGCCCAGAACCATCAGATAAAGGATCCGAAAAGGCACCTAGTCCAGTACCATCTGACAGGGCACCCAGCCCAGCACTGTCTGAAAAAGCGCCTTCTGAAAGAGCTCCAAGCCTTGTGCCATCTGACAAAGCTCCTAGCCCAGAACCATCAGATAAAATATCTGAGGAGGTACATGGTCTAGCACCATCTGATAAGGCACTAAGCCCAGCAATGTCTGAAAAAGCACCTTCTGAAAGACCTCTAAGCCTTGTTCCGTCCGAGAAAGCTACTAGCCCAGAACCATCAGACAAAGGATCCGAAAAGGCACCTAGTCCAGTACCATCTGACAAGGCACCCAGCCCAACATTGTCTGAAAAAGCTCCTTCTGAAAGAGCTCCAAGCCTTGTTCCATCTGACAAAGCTCCTAGCCCAGAACCATCAGATAAAGGATCCGAGAAGCCAGCTAGTCCAGTGCCATCTGACAAAGCACCTAGCCCAGCACTGTCTGAAAAAGCACCTTCTGAAAGAGCTCCAAGCCTTGTTCCGTCTGAAAAAGCTCCTAGCCCTGTACCATCAGATAAAGGATCCGAGAAGGCACCTACTCCAGTACCGTCTGACAGGGCAACCAGTCCAGCACTGTCTGAAAAAGCTCCTTCTGAAAGAGCTCAAAGCCTTGTTCCATCTGACAAAGCTCCTAGCCCAGAACCGTCAGATAAAGGATCCAAGAAGGCACCTAGTCCAGTACCATCCGACAAGGCACCCAGCCCAACATTGTCTGAAAAAGCTCCTTCTGAAAGAGCTCCAAGCCTTGTTCCGTCTGACAAAGCTCCTAGCCCAGTACCATCAGATAAGGCGTTTGAGAAGGCACCTACTCCAGTACCGTCTGACAGGGCACCCAGCCCAGCACTGTCTGAAAAAGCTCCTTCTGAAAGAGCTCTTAGCCTTGTTCTATCTGACAAAACTCATAGCCCAGAACCGTCAGAAAAAGGATCCGAGAAGGCAGCTAGTCCAGTACCATCTGACAAAGCACCTAGCCCAGCACTGTCTGAAAAAGCACCTTCTGAAAGAACTCCAAGAATTGTTCCTTCTGAAAAAGCTCCTAGCCCTGTACCATCAGATAAAGGATCCGAGAAGGCACCTACTCCAGTACCGTCTGACAGGGCACCCAGTCCAGCACTGTCTGAAAAAGCTCCTTCTGAAACAGCTCCAAGCCTTGTTCCATCTGACAAAGCTCCTAGCCCAGAACCATCAGATAAAGGGTCCGAGAAGGTAGCTAGTCCAGTACCATCCGACAAAGCACCTAGCCCAGCACTGTCTGAAAAAGCACCTTCTGAAAGAGCTCCAAGCCTTGTTCCATCTGACAAAGCTCCTAGCCCAGAACCATCAGATAAAGGGTCCGAGAAGGCAGCTAGTCCAGTAACATCTGACAAAGCACCTAGCCCAGCCTTGTCTGAAAAAGCTCCTTCTGAAACAGCTTCAAGCCTTGTTTCATCTGACAAAGCTCCTAGCCTAGAACCATCAGATAAAGGGTCCGAGAAGGTAGCTAGTCCAGTACCATCCGACAAAGCACCTAGCCCAGCACTGTCTGAAAAAGCACCTTCTGAAAGAGCTCCAAGCCTTGTTCCATCTGACAAAGCTCCTAGCCCAGAACCATCAGATAAAGGATCCGAGAAGGCAGCTAGTTCACTACCATCTGACAAAGTACCTAGCCCAGAACTGTCTCAAAAAGCACCTTCTGAAAGAGCTCCTAGCCTTGTTCCGTCTGAAAAAGCTCCTAGCCCTGTACCATCAGATAAAATATCTGAGGAGGTACATGGTCTAGCACCATCTGATAAGGCACTAAGCCCAGCAATGTCTGAAAAAGTACCTTCTGAAAGAGCTCTAAGCCTTGTTCCGTCCGAGAAAGCTACTAGCCCAGAACCATCAGACAAAGGATCCGAAAAGGCACCTAGTCCAGTACCATCTGACAAGGCACCCAGCCCAACATTGTCTGAAAAAGCTCCTTCTGAAAGAGCTCCAAGCCTTGTTCCATCTGACAAAGCTCCTAGCCCAGAACCATCAGATAAAGGATCCGAGAAGCCAGCTAGTCCAGTGCCATCTGACAAAGCACCTAGCCCAGCACTGTCTGAAAAAGCACCTTCTGAAAGAGCTTCAAGCCTTGTTCCGTCTGAAAAAGCTCCTAGCCCTGTACCATCAGATAAAGGATCCGAGAAGGCACCTACTCCAGTACCGTCTGACAGGGCAACCAGTCCAGCACTGTCTGAAAAAGCTCCTTCTGAAAGAGCTCAAAGCCTTGTTCCATCTGACAAAGCTCCTAGCCCAGAACCGTCAGATAAAGGATCCAAGAAGGCACCTAGTCCAGTACCATCCGACAAGGCACCCAGCCCAACATTGTCTGAAAAAGCTCCTTCTGAAAGAGCTCCAAGCCTTGTTCCGTCTGACAAAGCTCCTAGCCCAGTACCATCAGATAAGGCGTTTGAGAAGGCACCTACTCCAGTACCGTCTGACAGGGCACCCAGCCCAGCACTGTCTGAAAAAGCTTCTTCTGAAAGAGCTCTTAGCCTTGTTCTATCTGACAAAACTCATAGCCCAGAACCGTCAGAAAAAGGATCCGAGAAGGCAGCTAGTCCAGTACCATCTGACAAAGCACCTAGCCCAGCACTGTCTGAAAAAGCACCTTCTGAAAGAACTCCAAGAATTGTTCCTTCTGAAAAAGCTCCTAGCCCTGTACCATCAGATAAAGGATCCGAGAAGGCACCTACTCCAGTACCGTCTGACAGGGCACCCAGTCCAGCACTGTCTGAAAAAGCTCCTTCTGAAACAGCTCCAAGCCTTGTTCCATCTGACAAAGCTCCTAGCCCAGAACCATCAGATAAAGGATCCGAGAAGGCAGCTAGTCCAGTAACATCTGACAAAGCACCTAGCCCAGCCTTGTCTGAAAAAGCTCCTTCTGAAACAGCTTCAAGCCTTGTTTCATCTGACAAAGCTCCTAGCCTAGAACCATCAGATAAAGGATCCGAGAAGGTAGCTAGTCCAGTACCATCCGACAAAGCACCTAGCCCAGCACTGTCTGAAGAAGCATCTTCTGAAAGAGCTCCAAGCCTTGTTCCATCTGACAAAGCTCCTAGCCCAGAACCATCAGATAAAGAATCCGAGAAGGCAGCTAGTCCACTACCATCTGACAAAGTACCTAGCCCAGAACTGTCTCAAAAAGCACCTTCTGAAAGAGCTCCGAGCCTTGTTCCGTCTGAAAAAGCTCCTAGCCCTGTACCATCAGATAAAGGATCCGAGAAGGCACCTACTCCAGTACCGTCTGACAGGGCACCCAGTCCAGCACTGTCTGAAAAAGCTCCTTCTGAAAGAGCTCCAAGCCTTGTTCCATCTGACAAAGCTCCTAGCCCAGAACCATCAGATAAAAAATCTAAGAAGGCAACTAGTCCAGTACCATCTGATAAGGCACTTAGCCCAGCACTGTCTGAAAAAGCTCCTTCTGAAAGAGCCCCAAGCCTTGTTCCATCTGACAAAGCTCCTAGCCCAGAACCATCAGATAAAGGATCCAAGAAGGCACCTAGTCCAGTACCATCCGACAAGGCACCCAGCCCAACATTGTCTGAAAAATCTCCTTCTGAAAGAGCTCCAAGCCTTGTTCCGTCCGACAAAGCTCCTAGCCCAGTACCATCAGATAAGGCGTTTGAGAAGGCACCTACTCCAGTACCGTCTGACAGGGCACCCAGCCCAGCACTGTCTGAAAAAGCTCCTTCTGAAAGAGCTCCAAGCCTTGTTCCGTCCGAGAAAGCTACTAGCCCAGAACCATCAGACAAAGGATCCGAAAAGGCACCTAGTCCAATACCATCTGACAAGGCACCCAGCCCGACATTGTCTGAAAAAGCTCCTTCTGAACGAGCTCCAAGCCTTGTTCTGTCTGACAAAGCTCCTATCCCAGAACCATCAGATAAAGAATCCGAGAAGGCAGCTAGTCCAGTAACATCTGACAAAGCACCTAGCCCAGCACTGTCTGAAAAAGCACCTTCTGAAAGAGCTCCAAGCCTTGTTCCATCTGACAAAGCTCCTAGCCCAGAACCATCAGATAAAGGATCCAAGAAGGCACCTAGTCCAGTACCATCCGACAGGGCACCCAGCCCAACATTGTCTGAAAAAGCTCCTTCTGAAAGAGCTCCAAGCCTTGTTCCGTCTGACAAAGCTCCTAGCCCAGTACCATCAGATAAGGCGTTTGAGAAGGCACCTACTCCAGTACCGTCTGACAGGGCACCCAGCCCAGCACTGTCTGAAAAAGCTCCTTCTGAAAGAGCTCCAAGCCTTGTTCCATCTGACAAAGCTCCTAGCCCAGAACCGTCAGATAAAGGATCCAAGAAGGCACCTAGTCCAGTACCATCCGACAAGGCACCCAGCCCAACATTGTCTGAAAAAGCTCCTTCTGAAAGAGCTCCAAGCCTTGTTCCGTCTGACAAAGCTCCTATCCCAGAACCATCAGATAAAGAATCCGAGAAGGCAGCTAGTCCAGTAACATCTGACAAAGCACCTAGCCCAGCACTGTCTGAAAAAGCACCTTCTGAAAGAGCTCCAAGCCTTGTTCCGTCTGACAAAGCTCCTAGCCCAGAACCATCAGATAAAGGATCCGAGAAGGCAGCTAGTCCACTACCATCTGACAAAGCACCTAGCCCAGAACTGTCTCAAAAAGTACCTTCTGAAAGAGCTCCGAGCCTTGTTCCGTCTGAAAAAGCTCCTAGCCCTGTACCATCAGATAAAGTATCCGAGAAGGCACCTACTCCAGTACCGTCTGACAGGGCACCCAGTCCAGCACTGTCTGAAAAAGCTCCTTCTGAAACAGCTCCTAGCCTTGTTCCATCTGACAAAGCTCCTAGCCCTGAACCATCAGATAAAGGATCCGAGAAGGCAGCTAGTCCAGTAACATCTGACAAAGTACCTAGCCCAGCCTTGTCTGAAAAAGCTCCTTCTGAAAGAGCTCCAAGCCTTGTTCCATCTGACAAAGCTCCTAGCCCAGAACCATCAGATAAAGGATCTAAGAAAGCAACTAGTCCAGTACCATCTGATAAGGCACTTAGCCCAGCACTGTCTGAAAAAGCTCCTTCTGAAAGAGCCCCAAGCCTTGTTCCATCTGACAAAGCTCCTAGCTCAGACCCATCAGATAAAGGATCCAAGAAGGCACCTAGTCCAGTACCATCCGACAAGGCACCCAGCCCAACATTGTCTGAAAAATCTCCTTCTGAAAGAGCTCCAAGCCTTGTTCCGTCCGACAAAGCTCCTAGCCCAGTACCATCAGATAAGGCGTTTGAGAAGGCACCTACTCCAGTACCGTCTGACAGGGCACCCAGCCCAGCACTGTCTGAAAAAGCTCCTTCTGAAAGAGCTCCAAGCCTTGTTCCGTCCGAGAAAGCTACTAGCCCAGAACCATCAGACAAAGGATCCGAAAAGGCACCTAGTCCAGTACCATCTGACAAGGCACCCAGCCCGACATTGTCTGAAAAAGCTCCTTCTGAACGAGCTCCAAGCCTTGTTCTGTCTGACAAAGCTTCTATCCCAGAACCATCAGATAAAGAATCCGAGAAGGCAGCTAGTCCAGTAACATCTGACAAAGCACCTAGCCCAGCACTGTCTGAAAAAGCACCTTCTGAAAGAGCTCCAAGCCTTGTTCCATCTGACAAAGCTCCTAGCCCAGAACCATCAGATAAAGGATCCAAGAAGGCACCTAGTCCAGTACCATCCGACAAGGCACCCAGCCCAACATTGTCTGAAAAAGCTCCTTCTGAAAGAGCTCCAAGCCTTGTTCCGTCTGACAAAGCTCCTAGCCCAGTACCATCAGATAAGGCGTTTGAGAAGGCACCTACTCCAGTACCGTCTGACAGGGCACCCAGCCCAGCACTGTCTGTAAAAGCTACTTCTGAAAGAGCTCCAAGCCTTGTTCCGTCCGAGAAAGCTACTAGCCCAGAACCATCAGACAAAGGATCCGAAAAGGCACCTAGTCCAGTACCATCTGACAAGGCACCCAGCCCGACATTGTCTGAAAAAGCTCCTTCTGAACGAGCTCCAAGCCTTGTTCCGTCTGACAAAGCTCCTATCCCAGAACCATCAGATAAAGGATCCGAGAAGGCACCTAGTCCAGTACCATCTGTTAAGGCACCTAGCCCAGCACTGTCTGAAAAAGCACCTTCTGAAAGAGCTCCAAGCCTTGTTCCATCTGACAAAGCTCCTAGCCCAGAACTATCAGATAAAAGATCCAAGAAGGCACCTAGTCCAGTACCATCTGACAAGGCACCCAGCCCAGTACCGTCTGAAAAAGCACCTTCTGAAAGAGCTCCAAGCCTTGTTCCGTCCGAGAAAGCTACTAGCCCAGAACCATCAGACAAAGGATCCGAAAAGGCACCTAGTCCAGTACCATCTGACAAGGCACCCAGCCCGACATTGTCTGAAAAAGCTCCTTCTGAACGAGCTCCAAGCCTTGTTCCGTCTGACAAAGCTCCTATCCCAGAACCATCAGATAAAGAATCCGAGAAGGCAGCTAGTCCAGTAACATCTGACAAAGCACCTAGCCCAGCACTGTCTGAAAAAGCACCTTCTGAAAGAGCTCCAAGCCTTGTTCCATCTGACAAAGCTCCTAGCCCAGAACCATCAGATAAAAGATCCAAGAAGGCACCTAGTCCAGTACCATCTGACAGGGCACCCAGCCCAGCATTGTCTGAAAAAGCTCCTTCTGAAAGAGCTCCAAGCCTTGTTCCGTACGAGAAAGCTCCTAGCCCAGAACCATCAGACAAAGGATCCGAAAAGGCACCTAGTCCATTACCATCTGACAAGGCACCCAGCCCAACATTGTCTGAAAAAGCTCCTTCTGAAAGAGCTCCAAGCCTTGTTCCATCTGACAAAGCTCCTAGCCCAGAACCATCAGATAAAAGATCCGAGAAGGCAGCTAGTCCAGTACCATCTGACAAAGCACCTAGCCCAGCACTGTCTGAAAAAGCACCTTCTGAAAGAGCTCCAAGCCTTGTTCCGTCTGAAAAATCTCCTAGCCCTGTACCATCAGATAAAGGATCCGAGAAGGCACCTACTACAGTACCGTCTGACAGGGCACCCAGTCCAGCACTGTCTGAAAAAGCTCCTTCTGAAACAGCTCCAAGCTTTGTTCCATCTGACAAAGCTCCTAGCCCAGAACCATCAGATAAAAGATCCGAGAAGGCAGCTAGTCCAGTAACATCTGACAAAGCTCCTAGCCCAGCACTGTCTGAAAAAGCACCTTCTGAAAGAGCTCCAAGCCTTGTTCCATCTGAAAAAGCTCCTAGCCCTGTACCATCAGATAAAGGATCCGAGAAAGCACCTACTCCAGTACCGTCTGACAGGGCACCCAGTCCAGCACTGTCTGAAAAAGCTCCTTCTGAAACAGCTGCAAGCCTTGTTCCATCTGACAAAGCTCCTAGCCCAGAACCATCAGATAAAGGATCCGAGAAGGCAGCTAGTCCAGTAACATCTGACAAAGCACCTAGCCCAGCACTGTCTGAAAAAGCACCTTCTGAAGGAGCTCCAAGCCTTGTCCCGTCTGACAAAGCTCCTAGCCCAGTACCATCAGATAAGGCGTTTGAGAAGGCACCTACTCCAGTACCGTCTGACAGGGCACCCAGCCCAGCACTGTCTGAAAAAGCTCCTTCTGAAAGAGCTCCAAGCCTTGTTCCATCTGACAAAGCTCCTAGCCCAGAACCATCAGATAAAGGATCCAAGAAGGCACCTAGTCCAGTTCAATCTGACAGGGCCGCTAGCCCAGTACTGTCGGAAAAAACACCTTCTGAAACAGCTCCAAGCCTTGTTCCTTCCGAGAAAGCTACTAGCCTAGAACCATCAGATAAAATATCCGAGAAGGCACATAGTCCAGTACCATCTGATAAGGCACTAAGCCCAGCACTGTCTGAAAAAGCTCCTTCTGAAACAGCTCCAAGCCTTGTTCCATCTGACAAAGCTCCTAGCCCAGAACCATCAGATAAAAGATCCGAGAATGCAGCTAGTCCAGTACCATCTGACAAAGCACCTTCTGAAAGAGCTCCAAGCCTTGTTCCGTCTGAAAAAGCTCCTAGCCCTGTACCATCAGATAAAGGATCCGAGAAGGCACCTACTCCAGTACCGTCTGACAGGGCACCCAGTCCAGCACTGTCTGAAAAAGCTCCTTCTGAAACAGCTGCAAGCCTTGTTCCATCTGACAAAGCTCCTAGCCCAGAACCATCAGATAAAGGATCCGAGAAGGCAGCTAGTCCAGTAACATCTGACAAAGCATCTAGCCCAGCACTGTCTGAAAAAGCACCTTCTGAAAGAGCGCCTAGCCTTCATCCGTCTGATATAGCTCCTAGCCCTGTACCATCAGATAAAGGATCCGAGAAGGCACCTAGTCCAGTACCATCTGATAAGGCACTTAGCCCAGTTCTGTCTGAAAAAGCTCCTTCTGAAAGAGCTCCAAGCCTTGTTCCATCTGACAAAGCTCCTAGCCCAGAACCATCAGATAAAAGATCCGAAAAGGCAGCTAGTCCAGTACCATCTGACAAAGCACCTTCTGAAAGAGCTCCAAGCCTTGTTCCGTCTGAAAAAGCTCCTAGCCCTGTACCATCAGATAAAGGATCCGAGAAGGCACCTACTCCAGTACCGTCTGACAGGGCACCCAGTCCAGCACTGTCTGAAAAAGCTTCTTCTGAAACAGCTCCAAGCATTTTTCCATCTGACGAAGCTCCTAGCCCAGAACCATCAGATAAAGGATCCGAGAAGGTAGCTAGTCCAGTAACATCTGACAAAGCACCTAGCCCAGCGCTGTCTGAAAAAGCACCTTCTGAAAGAGCTCCAAGCCTTGTTCCGTCTGAAAAAGCTCCTAGCCCTGTACCATCAGATAAAGGATCCGAGAAGGCACTTACTCCAGTACCGTCTGACAGGGCACCCAGTCCAGCACTGTCTGAAAAAGCTCCTTCTGAAACAGCTCCAAGCCTTGTTCCATCTGACAAAGCTCCTAGCCCAGAACCATCAGATAAAGGATCTAAGAAGGCACCTAGTCCAGTACCATCTGATAAGGCACTTAGCCCAGCACTGTCTGAAAAAGCTCCTTCTGAAAGAGCTCCAAGCCTTGTTCCATCTGACAAAGCTCCTAGCCCAGTACAATCAGATAAAGGATCCGAGAAGGCACCTACTCCAGTACCATCTGACAGGGCACCCAGCCCAGTACTGTCTGAAAAAGCTCCTTCTGAAAGAGGTCCAAGCCTTGTTTCGTCCGAGAAAGCTGCTAGCCCAGAACCATTAGACAAAGGATCCGAAAAGGTACCTAGTCCAGTACCATCTGACAAGGCACCCAGCCCAACATTGTCTGAAAAAGCTCCTTCTGAAAGAGCTCCAAGCCTTGTTCCGTCTGACAAAGCTCCTAGCCCAGAACCATCAGATAAAGGATCCAAGAAGGCACCTAGTCCAGTACCATCTGACAGGGTCGCTAGCCCAGTACTGTCTGAAAAAGCACCTTCTGAAAGAGCTCCAAGCCTTGTTCCGTCCGAGAAAGCTACAAGCCTAGAACCATCAGATAAAGGATCCAAGAAGGCACCTAGTCCAGTACTATCTGACAGGGCACCCAGCCCAGTACTGTCTGAAAAAGCACCTTCTGAAAGAGCTCTAAGCCTTGTTCCATCTGACAAAGCTCCTAGCCCAGAACCATCAGATAAAACATCCGAGAAGGCACATAGTCCAGTACCATCTGATAAGGCACTAAGCCCAGCACTGTCTGATAAAGTTCCTTCTGAAAGAGCTCCAAGCCTTGTTTCGTCCGAGAAAGCTGCTAGCTCAGAACTATTAGACAAAGGATCCGAAAAGGCACCTAGTCCAGTACCATCTGACAGGGCACCCAGTCCAGCACTGTCTGAAAAAGCTTCTTCTGAAACAGCTCCAAGCATTTTTCCATCTGACGAAGCTCCTAGCCCAGAACCATCAGATAAAGGATCCGAGAAGGTAGCTAGTCCAGTAACATCTGACAAAGCACCTAGCCCAGCGCTGTCTGAAAAAGCACCTTCTGAAAGAGCTCCAAGCCTTGTTCCGTCTGAAAAAGCTCCTAGCCCTGTACCATCAGATAAAGGATCCGAGAAGGCACCTAGTCCAGTACCATCTGACAGGGCACCCAGCCCAGCATTGTCTGAAAAAGCGCCTTCTGAAAGAGCTCCAAGCCTTGTGCCATCTGACAAAGCTCCTAGCCTAGAACCATCAGATAAAATATCCGAGAAGGTAAATGGTCTAGTACCATCTGATAAAGCACTAAGCCCAGCACTGTCTGAAGAAGCTCCTTCTGTAGGAGCTCCAAGCCTTGTCCCGTCTGACAAAGCTCCTAGCCCAGTACCATCAGATAAGGCGTTTGAGAAGGCACCTACTCCAGTACCGTCTGACAGGGCACCCAGCCCAGCACTGTCTGAAAAAGCTCCTTCTGAAAGAACTCCAAGCCTTGTTCCATCTGACAAAGCTCTTAGCCCAGAACCATCAGATAAAGGATCCAAGAAGGCACCTAGTCCAGTACCATCTGACAGGGCACCCAGCCCAGCATTGTCTGAAAAAGCGCCTTCTGAAAGAGCTCCAAGCCTTGTGCCATCTGACAAAGCTCCTAGCCTAGAACCATCAGATAAAATATCCGAGAAGGTAAATGGTATAGTACCATCTGATAAAGCACTAAGCCCAGCACTGTCTGAAAAAGCTCCTTCTGTAGGAGCTCCAAGCCTTGTCCCATCTGACAAAGCTCCAAGCCCAGTACCGTCAGATGAAGTATCGGAGAAGGCAGATGGTCTAGTGCCATCTGACAAGGCATCCAGCCCAGCAGTATCTGATAAAGCTCCTTCTGAAAGAGCAAGCCTTGTTCCGTCTGACAAATCTCCAAGCCCGGTACCGTCAGATAAAGCATTTGAGAAGGCACGTAGTCCAGTACCATCTGATAAGGCACTTAGCCCAGCACTGTCTGAAAAAGCTCCTTCTGAAAGAGCTTCAAGCCTTGTTCCGTCTGACATAGCTCGTAGCCCAGAACCATCAGCTGAAGGATCCGAGAAGGCAGCTAGTCCTGTACCATCTTATAGGGCACCCAGCCCAGTACTGTCTGAAAAAGCACCTTTGGAAAGAGCTCCAAGCCTTGTCCCGTCTGACAAAGCTCCAAGCCCAGTACCGTCAGATGAAGTATCGGAGAAGGCGGTAGGTCTAGTGCCATCTGACAAGGCATCCAGCCCAGCAGTATCTGATAAAGCTCCTTCTGAAAGCGCAAGCCTTGTCCCGTCTGACAAATCTCCAAGCCCAGTACCGTCAGATAAAGCATTTGAGAAGGCACATAGTCCAGTACCATCTGATAAGGCACTTAGCCCAGCACTGTCTGAAAAAGCTCCTTCTGAAAGAGCTTCAGGCCTTGTTCCGTCTGACATAGCTCGTAGCCCAGAACCATCACCTAAAGGATCCGAGAAGGCGCCTAGTCCAGTACCATCTGACAAGGCACCCAGCCCATCACTGTCTGAAAAAGCTCCTTCTGATAAAGCAACAAGCCCAGTACCATCAGATAAGGCATTCGAGAAGGAACCTAGTCCAGTACCATTCGACAAGGCACCTAGCCCAACACTGTCTGAAAAAGCTCCTTCTGAAAGAACTCCAAGCCTTGTTGCGTCTGACATAGCTTCTAGCCCAGAACCATCAGTTAAGGCATTCGATAAGGCATCTAGTCCAGTACCATCTGACAAGGCACCCAGCCCATCACTGTCTGAAAAATCTCCTTCTGAAAGAGCTTCTAGCCTTGTTCCATCTGACAAAGCTCCTAGCCCAGAACCATCAGATAAATTATCCGAGAAGGCACCTAGTCCAGTAGCATCTTATAAGGCACCAAGCCCCGCACTGACTGAAAAAGCTCCTTCTGAAAGAGCTCCAAGCCTTGTTCCGTCTGACAAAGCAACAAGCCCAGTACCATCAGATAAGGTATTTGAGAAGGCGCCTAGTCCAGTACCATCTGACAAGGCACCCAGCCCATCACTGTCTGAAAAAGCTCCTTCTGATAAAGCTCCAAGCCCAGTACCATCAGATAAGGGATTCGAGAAGGCACCTAGTCCAGTACCATCCGACAAGGCACCCAGCCCATCACTGTCTGAAAAAGCTCCTTCTGAAAAAGCTCCAAGCCTCGTTCCGTCTGACAAAACTCCTAGCCCAGTACCATCAGCTGAAGGATCCGAGAAAGCAGCTAGTCCTGTACCATCTTATAAGGCACCTTGCCCAGCACTGTCTGAAAAAGCTCCTTCTGAAAGAGCTCCAAGCCTTGTTCCGTCTGACAAAACTCCTAGCCCAGAACCATCAGAAAAAACTTCTGAAAGAGCACCTAGTCCAGTTCCATCTGAAAAGGCAACCAGCCTAGTGATGTCTGAAAAAGCTCCAACTGAAAGAACTCCGAGTCTCATAATGTCTGACAAGGCTCCAAACCCACTAGCATCGGATAAAACATTTGAAAACTCCCCCAGTCCGGTATCTTTGGACATTGCAGCTAGTCCAGTACTATCGGATAAAGCACTTGGCCCAATACCGTTGGATAAAATATTTGATAAAGCACCCAGTCCGGTGCCATCGGATACAGTAACTAACCCACTTGTTTCCAATATGGCTCCATCTGAGAGAATCTCAAGCCGGTTTGAAAAAGTAACTAGTCCAATAGGATCGGAAAATCTTTCATTTGAGTCGACGCCAAGCCTAGATCTATATGACAAACTCACAAGTTCGTTACAATCGGATAAAAAATCTGCGAAGCCCCACAGTCCAACACATTTATCAACTATCGAAGACTACCACGATACGACTGGGACAAATAGCTCTGTCGAACTTGGCTCTCCTGAGCTAGTCAATGAAATAAATAATATCACAAGTAAAGGAAACTTCATAGTTTCAAACATGTTGTCACAATTAGAAGAAAAAATTCAGAAGCCGGAAACAATTGACGGTAAATCTTTAATTACTGCAGGTGAAGGGGACATACAAATAAATAAACCCGACATTACGGAGATACTTGAACCTGTTGCAAAAGAAGAACCCTCTACGCCACCAGTGTCACCTGAAACAAAGAAGGTCTCTATTTTCGTTCCTTCGGATAAAGTGCCTAGCCCAGAACCATCGGATAAATTAATTCAGAAAGCACATAGTTTGGAGCAATCTGAAAAGGCCCTTAGCCCAATTCTTTCCCCAGTGGCTACGTCTAAAACATTGCCTAGCAATGTTAAGTCAGATAAGGCGCCTAGCCCGGTACCATCTGACAAGGCTCCTAGCCCGGTACCATCTGACAAGGCTCCCAGTCCATTGTTATCGGCGGGGGGACTTAGCTTTGTTCTCTCCGAAAAAGAGCCTAGCCTTGTTCCGTCTGATAAAGAACCCAGTCCTATATCTTTGGAAAAAGCGTTTGAAAAGCATATTAGTCCTGTGCATATGGAAAAATCAAGCAGTTCTTCGCATTTTGAAGAAGACAGTTTAGTAAAAACGGTGCATTTAGAAAAAGGATTCTATCAGGTTCCATGTACTGAAAAACCACAAGAAAAGATGGAAAATGAAGCTTCTAAAAAGTTAAACACCACCATATCAAATCAATTCGATGAAGAATCTAAATTTACTGATAGTAACGTTGTCAATGTGTTAACATCAGAAACAAAACACACAAGTAACCTGATAAAAGACTCGTTTACCACGCAAACATCACACGTAAGTGCTTTATTAACCAAAGAAAAAGAATCTCTTATAAGTTTTCCTGACAAACCAACTAGTCTACCTTTAGTTGATGTCTTCTCTGTGTCACATTCGGAAGAAGTTCAAAAAACAGGACCGTTAGGAAGAGAAAAGTCAGATAAAATGTACGTACCTTTAGATAAGAAAGTTAGCCCACGACAGACAGACAATGTTCCTTTAGTTAAAGTGATAAGCCCAGTTCATTCTGAAAAAATACCAGATACAATGGCAAGTCCCGTGCCATCAGAAACGGCATCTTCAGCAGAAACAGTCAGACCTGTACCATTAGATAAAGAACCTTCAGAAAAAACTGCAAGTCCTGAACCATCTGACAAAGAACATTATGTAAAGGCAGACAATCTTGTTACTTCAGAAAAACAAACAGACCTAGTACCGTTTGACGACACACCTTCTGGTGAAACCGGCAAACCACAAAAATCCGGCAAAAGTCCTGAACCGTCTGAAAAAATTCCTTTAGAAAAGGCCGTCAGTCCCGGACTATTAGATAAGGCACCTTTAAAACAAACAGACAGCCAAGAAACATCAGGAAAATCACCTTCAGAAAAAGCAGTCAGCCCCACACCGTCAGACAAAGCATCTTCAGAAAAGGCAGTCAGTCCCGTATTTTCCGACAAGGCACCTTCAGAAACGGAAGTAAGTCCTGTACCGTCAAAGAAAGAACCTTCAGAAAAGGCAGTTAGCCCAGTCCCTTCATACAAAGCATCTTCAGAAAAGGCAGTCAGCCCTGTATTGTCGGACAAAACACCATCAGAAAAGGCAGGCAGTCGTATGTCGTCAGACAAAGAACCTTCAGAAAAGGCGGTCAGTCCCGTACCATCCGACAAAATACCTTCAGAAAAGGTCTTCAGTCCTGTATCGTCAGACAAAGCACCATCAGAAAAGGCAGTCAGCCTCGTGCCGTTAGACGAAGTACATTCAAAAGAGGCAGTCAGTCCTGTACCGTCTGATAAAGCACCTTCAGAAAAAGCAGTCAGTCCTATACCGTCTGATAAAGCACCGTCAGAAAAGGCAGTCAGTCCTGTACCGTCGGACCAAGTACCTTCAGAAAAAGAAGTCTGTGCTGTAGCGTCGGACCAAGAACTTTCTGAAAAAGCAGTCAGTCATGTACCGTCTGACAAAAGACCTTCAGAAAAGGCAGTAAGTCCTGTACCGTCAGTTAAGATACCTACAGAAAAAGCAGTTAGTCCTGTACCGTCTGACAAAGCACCTTCAGAAAAAGCAGTCAGTCCTGTACCGTCTGACAAAGGACCATCAGAAAAGGTAGTCAGTTCTGTGTCGTCTGAGAATGAACTTTCAGAAGAGGTAGTACGTCCTGTGTCGTCAGTGAAGGAACCTTCAGAAAAGGCAGTCAGTCCCGTACCTTCAGACAAAGCACCCTTAGAGAAGGCAGTCAGTCCTGTGGCGTCAGACAAAGCATATTCAGAAGAAGCGGTCAGTTGTGTAACGTCAGACAAAGAATCACGAAACAAGGTGGTAAGCCTAGTACCGTCAGAAAAAGAACCTTCAGAAAAAGCTATTAGTCCCAAACCGTCAGATAAGGCACCTTCAGAAAAGGTACCCAGTCCTGTATCGTCAGAGAAAGAAACTTTAGAAAAGCCTGTCAGTCCCATCTCGTTAGACAAGACACCTTCAGAAAAAGCAGACAGCCCAGTACCGTCAGACAAGGCACCTTCAGAAAAGGCAGTAAGTCCTGCGTCATCAGTGAAAGAACCTTCAGATAAAGTAGTTAGCCCAGTACAGATAGACAAAGAATCTTTAGAAAAAGCTGCCAGTCCCGTACCATCCGACAAAGGACCTTTAGAAAAAATTGTTAGCCCAGCACTGTCAGAGAAAGCACCTTCAGAAAGAGCAGTTAGCCCAGTATCGTCAGACAAGGCACATTCAGAAAAGGCAGTCAGAGAAAAAGAAGTCAGTGCTGTAGCGTCGGACCAAGAACTTTCTGAAAAAGCAATCAGTCCTGTACCGTCTGACAAACCACCTTCAGAAAAGTCACTCAGTCCCATGCCGTCAGACCTAGCACATTCAGAAGGGGCAGTCGGTCTTGTACCTTCTGACAAAGCACATTCAGAGAAGGCTGTCAGTCCTGTACTGTCAGACAAAACACCCTCAGAAAACGCAGTCAGTCCTGTACTATCAGATAAAAAAGAAGCATCCAGTTCTAAACCGTCTGACAAAGCACATTCAGAAAGGGTAGTCAGTCCCACACTATCAGACAAAGCTCCTTCAGACAAGTTGGTAAGCCCAGTACTGTCAGACGAAATATCTTCAGACAAAGCAGTTAGCCCAGTACAATCAGACAAAAAACCTTCAGATAAAGCTGTCAGTCCCGTACCTTCAGATAAAAGACCATTAGAAAAAGCAGTTAGCCCTGTACACTCCGATAAAGGAACTTCAGAAAAAGCTCTCAGTGCCTTACTGCCAGACAATGCACATTCAGAAAAGAAAATCAACTCTGTAGCTTCAGACAAGGCACCTTCAGAAAAGGTAGTCAGTCTTGTGTCGCCTGAGAAGGTACCTTCAGAAAAGGCAGACAGTCCTGTACCGTCAGATAAGACATTCAGCCCAGTACCGTCAGACAAAGTACCTTCAGAAAAGGTTAGCAGTCTTGTACCATCGGACGAAGCACATTCAGAAAAGGCAGTCAGTCCTGTACCGTCAGCAGCATCTGCAGAAAAAGTAGTTAGTCCAGTATCGGCAGACAAAGCACCTTTAGAAAAGGCAGTCAGTCCTATTTCTTCGGGCATAACTCCTTCAGAAAAGGCAATCAGTCCTGTACCTTCAGACAAGGCACCGGATGAACAAATACCTCTTGAAAAATCAGTTACTCCAGTTATATTAGAAGAGGCAGTTTTAACAGAAAAACTTAGTGGCCACGTTGAAGAATATTTTAGTTCTAAAAGCCTTCAAAATTTAGAAGGTATTGTTTCTAGTGCAGTGAAAGAGGAACTAGTGGATCCAGTGCTTGAAGATTTAATATCTAGTTTTGGAAAACCAGAAGACATAAAATCTTCCGATGAATCTTGCACGTTGCCGAAAGTCAAACCTGCTACTGAGAAAATAGAAATTTCAGAAAAATCAGGAACTATATTGGGTAAATTTGATGATGATGTTGTATTTCCTGATGAAGAAAAAGATTATAGTTCACCGAGTCTTAAACCTTCAGAGAAATTTTTAAAAGAGGATTCTGCCAAAACAACGTTCAGTCCTGTTGCATTTGAAATAGAAACGTCTCTTGATACAACACCTAGCACCGAGAAGTCTGAGGAAACAATCATTAGTACTTCTGAAAAAACGGATGATACCAAAATTACTTTACTTGGCGATAAGAGCGATCACAAATCGTCAAGTAATATAGATAATGTCGTTTTGATAACGGAAAAAGAAACAAAAGAAATGGAAAATGATGAGAAAGACATCGACGAAAAAGATAAGACCAGTAAAACAAAGGCTGTTCATAAAACTACTGAACAATTAGAAAAAACAGATGAAAAATATTTCAATGAGTCACTAAGTAAACAGCAAGTTAGTGGATTTAGTTCCGAGTCCGCGAATGACGAGACCATTCATCAGCGTGAAAAATCATTTAAAACATCAATTTTAGGTAAAGATGAAGCGATCGAAAGTATTTCTGATGAAAGTTACCTAAGTATGGAATCGACAAAAGTTAAACACGAATTAAGCAAAGAAGAAGAATCATCCAATCTTAAACACGACTCAAGTATATTAAAGCCTAGTCAAGAACAGACTAGTCAAGAAAATAAGTCACGTTCTATTAAAAAGAGATCAATAGAACAGGAAATTACTAAAGAAACATCAGATATCCTGTCGTCCATCTCTACCATAGATAGCGGGGTTGAAAGAGACAGTATGGCATTACATGACAGCTCCGAAGATGTGTCTAAAGAAGTCAGTTTAGAAGAAAAGTACAGCTTTGAAACCGCTGAAAAAGATAAACGATTTAAAACGTATTCCGACGCTGACACATTGCAGTCTATAAGTAGTAGCAGACTTAGCAGATTTAGTGATGAATCGTGTTCGTCAACGTTAAAAGAAATGAGTGTATCTAAAATGGTACCCGATTCTACAAGGACTGAAATAGGTTCTCCCAAAGATGAAGTTGCTTTGTCTGAAGCATCTGATTCAGGGGTACATAGCATACCACTAGATTTAGACCAACTTATGCTAAATAGAGAAGGATTATCGCATTTAAAAGATGATCCCATGCAATTAATGGAATCCATACGTAAAGCCTTTAGCGATGAAACGGTTCAGCAAGGCATTAAAACTGAAGACATGGAATCTCTTTCAATATATTCTAACATTGCCAGAGCATCAACGCCACCAACTGTACCGGTTAGTCCATTACCAAAGACTCCAGGTAGTTTTCAGGACGTTAAAATCAGTGAAGGTGTTCAAAGTGAAGTCACTTACGATAAATCTGACGGTACTGAAGAAACTATTACTAAAGTGGTTCATGTAGGTGAAGATGTTTTGACGCAAAAAATCTCAACTTCGACTGAAAAGGTATCCAAAACAATAAAAGATACGTCTTCAGAGGACGGTGATTCAGATTTGATGTCTCTTATGCATAATATGGGTAAAATTAAGACTGAGACTGATACCGTAACTAAAATAATCAAAGAAGGAGAGAATGTTGTGACCCAGACGATAACAACGGTCACGACTAAAGAAGTAATATCTCGGGAAGATGGTACACCTCAGAACATTAAAACGACCATTGAGACAACGACCTTGAGTAAAGGATCAGATGGTTCCACAATAACTACAACGGACACGCAGACTTTACTCTCAGAGTGTTCTTCCAGCCTAAAATCTACCTCACAAATGGATTTGTATGCCAAAGATACTAGAATAGATAAACTTTACCTCGAAAGTGATAAGTCTGAAATTGAAACCAGTAGCCAAACAAAAGAAACTAGGAAAGATGAGTCTGTTGTAAGTACCGATTTACCAGCTCAAGTTCAATATGTGTCGGAAACAGATGAATCTGATGATGATGTTGAAGCAACTACCATAGACACTGACGTTAGTAAAAGAATTATAAAGGAAAACAACATTAACATCATGGAGACTATTTCTACAGTTACTAAGAAGGAAACCCTACGCCATGACGATAGTAAAAAAATCCGTACTACGGTCGAAACCACAATTACAAAAGAGCGCCCGGATGGATCAAAGGACGTTCAAAGAAACGTTGAGGTCATAACTGAAGAACCGCTTACTGATTCAAGTAATATTGAAGAAGCACTTACTGGCTTGGTTGTTTCGGGAGCACCAGAAGAAACTGAATCTATAACCACTGAGGAAATAGAGCAAGAACGGATAACAATTCAAAGAGTCGTGATCACTAGAGTCTCGAAAACAATATACGCTGATAGTCATGAAATTCCTAAGAAACTCAAGACTGTTACTACGATCACCACAACAGACAAATACCCTGATGGTTCTTCTAGTACCAAAGTAGATAGTAGTACTTCTATTACAGACATAGAAACTGAAGAAATCGCTGAAAAACCGGACTTACTTGATTTTGTACGAGAAGACAAGTCGGTGGAAATAAGTACACTACACAAATCTATAGTCAGAAATGACAAAAGTATTCAGCAAACTGTGACAACAACAACTACTAAAGAA
This sequence comes from Acleris sparsana, assembly GCA_923062465.1. Classification (NCBI taxonomy): domain Eukaryota; kingdom Metazoa; phylum Arthropoda; class Insecta; order Lepidoptera; family Tortricidae; genus Acleris; species Acleris sparsana. The sequence goes on along the minus strand of OV281302.1, from coordinate 1,352,874 downwards.
ATAATGTCTTCACAAGATAAATCTAAGAAAAAACTGAAGACTACTGTTGAAACAGTGACCGAAACTCCCTTACCTGATGGTGTAACTGAAATAACGAGGGATGTAAAAGTATCTGTTTGCGATTACAAAGAAAATTCAGAAGATGAAGAGTCAGGCGAATACGAACAAATTGGCAAACCTCTTGAAAATGTTACGACAGCGTTGGAGATCGTATCTGAAAACGGAGTGGCAATTAAACGAAACACGACTGTCACGACTATCAAAGAAGAATTTCGTAACAGTACAGCTCAGATAAAGAGGATTAAAACGACAGTTTTAACACGAATTGAAGATGAACATCCAGATGGCTCAGTTATTACTAAAACTAGCGAAAAAGTTTCAATAATAGAAGAAAATATTGTAGAAGCTACACAAATCCCAAATGAAAATGGATTCAAAGACGACGACAAGGAAATAGCTATTCTCCAAAAACTTGTTCCTGAAGGCGATCCTGAGGAAACTGAATCCTCTTCAGCTGAACAAGTCATAGAAAATAATGTTGCTATTAAGAGATCTATTGTGACAAGAATCATCAAAACTAAGTACTCAGATTTACAAGGTGTGGCAAGAAAACTCAAAACAGTAACTACTATTACAACTACTGATAGATATCCGGATGGATCAGCAAAGACCACTGTCGATACTAACACAGCTATAAGTGACATTGAGAAGAATATAAAAACAGACGATTTAAAGGAATTCTCAAAATTAGAAGACAAATCAGTTGATGTAAACACGATTGAAAAAATAATCATGAGGGAAGGAAAAGAAGTAAAACAAATAATAACCACAACCACTATAAAAGAGATTCTGCTATCAACTGAGGGATCTAAGAAGAAGATAAGAACTACGGTTGAAGTCGTGACTGAATCAAAATTGCCTAATGGAACAACGGAAGTGTCAAAGGACGTTAGAGTGTCAATTGCAGATTATGGTACCGAATCATTTGATGAAAATCTTGGAGGTTATACTCAAATTGGAAAACCAGATGAACATACCAGCTCAACAACTGAAGAAGTAACAGAAAATGGTGTGTTTATTTTAAGAAAAACTACTATAACTACCATCAGACAAGAATTTGAGAACGTAGAGACAAAGTCTAAGAAGATTAAATCTACTGTAAAAACAATTATTGAAGACGAACACCCAGATGGTACAGTGATAACAAAGAAAAGTGAAAAGATATCGATTGCTGACGTTTTTCTTAAGACACCTCCTTCAGTACAAGATGTCTCTGAAATACCAGACACATATATTGATGACTCCGAAACTGTAGAAGAGACGACGGAAGAGTCAGATGTTAAAAATGAAGTCATAAAACAAGGATTAATTAAAATTAATAGGACTATTACCACAAAGACTAGGAAAGAAACGCTTGCTAGTACAGATAAAAGTATAAAACGTGTTAGAACTACGGTTGAAACCGTTACAGTAGATGAATATCCTGATGGTTCAACAGAAACTACAAAAGATGTCAAAATAACTATTTCAGAATTCCAAAAAACTTCTGATAGTGACTTACAGGCTGCGCTGTTAGGTTTAAATTCTACAGGTAAAATTAAATCTTCGGTTGATAAAAAATCTAATATTATTACCGAGCACGGGCAAAAAATTACTCAGACTGTTACAACATACGTAACCAAAGAAGAATTAAGAAACAACGAGACCAATGAAATTGCGGTAAAAACTGTGACTGAAACTCTTACGGAGAACTCTCAGGAAGATGGTTCCACTGAAACAACCAAAGATGTGCGTACTCAAATAACGTACTTACCTATCGGAACCGGACTTGATGATTGGACACCTGAAGAATTAGAAGAAATTGAAAAACAACCCGTAACCGAAGGTAAGCCAAGTCTTGAAGAGCTACCTTTAACCCAAAAAATAGAATCGAAGGCTGAAGTTAAGCCTAAGAAGCAACGATCACCTGTAGGCGAAATCACTACTGATACTGATACGTTTACTAAAGTAGTTAAAGAAGGTGATAACGAAATTACTCAAACAATAACCGTTGTAACCACAAAAGAAGTCATTAGTCCAGAGAAATTAAAAGTTACTGTCGAGACAACCACAGTCAGCAAAGGTAGTGATGGAGTAACCAAAACAACAAAATCAACTAAGACTACCATTTCTGAATTCAAAGAAGAATATGAAGAAACTGTTGATAGAGGTGAGAGTGAAAAATCGTTTTCCAAGTTGTCATCAAAGACTGGTGACATGCGTAGTTCTTCAGCAGCTAGTGATGATCTAGATCACCCTGGCATTTCTTCGCCGCCGTCAGATATTAGTTCTAGGGAATCGAGAGCAGCTACTCACGTATGGGGCACAACCGAGAGCAGTGGAATATATTACAGTGATGATGACGGGCCAGGTAGCCCTAGCAGTACTAAATCACAACTAGCACACTCTCCTAAATCTAATCTGAGCTTCGAGTTACCTGAAGAAACTACAGAAGAAAATAAGTCTGGTAGAATCGAAGACCTTATGTCAAAATCAGTTTATGGCCATTTATCTGAAGATGATTCCTGCCCATCTTCAAGTCAAGTCAAAACTGAACTCCAGAAGCCTCTAGCAAAATTAAATGAAGATTTTCTAGCCCATGAGAAAAAAACAACTGAATTCGCGAAACATACAACCAAGTCTGATGATACGTTCCTTAGGGAAGCTGACGCACATTTTGAAAAGGCCATTGAAGAACATATGAGAGTCAGTGGCTCAGATGTTATTTTGAACATAACTGCTAAATATGAGTTAGACGAACAGAAACATTCCAGTATTAGTCAGAAAACATCGTCAAAAGAAGAAACTTTAACTCTTAAAGATGTAAAGGGTGAAATGAAGAAAACTGAAACGGCATCATCAACCAGTAGTAGTAAACAAGAATCTAAATCGGAGAAAAGTGAAATCACTACGCAGACTAGTAAAGGCAAAGACCCAATAGAATCTTGGGGAAAACCTCTCGGCCTACCTAGTCCTATTATGCCACCTACAGATGGAAAAAGTACTCCAAAGAAGCAACCCACTGTTTTAAATAAGAACAAGCTTAATCAAGAGAGGAGTAAAGAGGCAAAGAGCCGTGTCACTGAATCTCCTAGCAAGAAAAAGGCACCGGCTCCTGTTTATATGGAATTGACGTATGTACCCCATCACGGCAACTCTTACTACTCTGCAATGGAGTTCTTTAAGCGCGTACGTGCCAGATACTACGTGTTCTCAGGCACTGAACCATCGAAGGAGATCTATAATGCCTTGCTTGATGCCAAAAAGACTTGGGAAGACAAGGAACTAGGTGAGTTTTGCCATTTTATTTTGACTTCAATTACTTCTTAGGGGCGGATTTTTGATCAATAAGTAGTTAACTGAAGTAATGCTTAAAGTTCGAAAACAAAATCGGACACTTTTGGTTTAGATTTAACAAATGATTACGATTTTCAACCGTTCTTTCAGTTAACTACAGATCAAACAACTCATCCTAAAATAGACACTGATACCTATGTACTATACATTATACTACACGGAAAATTCTTCTCGTCTTACTCTATCGTATGCTGGAACGAGGAAGTCAAAGTTCCCTGCTATAGATTACACGTAGACAAACATACATTTTTTTATTGTGTCGTTCAACAATGTTTCGTAAAAAAAATACGATAGAAACATTAAACTTTTGCCCTAATTGTTGCAGAAGTGACCATAATCCCGACGTACGACACCGATGTGCTCGGCTACTGGGTGACGGAGAACGAGGAGGCCCTCGAGAAGTACAAGATCGATCTGTCACCCTCCGCCTCTCGCTGCACCATCAACCTCCAGGACCACGAGACCTCTTGCGCCGCCTACAGACTCGAGTTCTAGGTGTCGGGTCTATTTGTAGCCTTCTCATCGAAGTAGTGAGCCTAACCAACTGCGGCGCGTGCATCCGAGTGAATAGGAACCAATCAGGCTGTGTTAGCAAGCACCGCGCCGCAAGAGGCCACAACTCCGCGTGAGAAAGTTTGCAAATAGAAACCCTAGAAGACTTTGTGATATTTGAATGCAAAAAAGAGACTGCTGAAGAGTTTGATGAAATCATAGTTAATAGTGCTGTGGCGTGCCGCGAATACCCAGGCCAAGTCCTTAACCGCATCCAATTTTTGAAAGTCAATAACCAAATTCTCGACCTAAGAAAAACGTCCATTTTTTTCTAAACTGTTTTCTAGTAGCTTCATCGATAATAGAACATGCCATTTAAAATATATTTCTGATGATATTTTTAAATTTGGTCTATACAATCGGTAGTGCTTTTATACACAAATATTTAGCGTAACCAGTCCATTTTGTTTAGCCGACATCCGCTTGTGCGAATATCAAAATTTTTGAAAAATTATTTTGCTATCGCATTGTGAAATTTTAATAGTTGTACAAACTTAGCTTGCACGCCATTATTGTGTTGAGGCTTAGAGGACGTTGAGGATGCGTCATACATGACGGATTATGACCTGATGTACCTACATTAATTAGAATCAAATTTTAAATAAAGAAACTGTCTTGAAAAGGCATTTAAAAGTAATCGAGAGGCTAGTTTTAGCGCTAGCCCCGTGTAATAATTGTTAGTCGTGAACTTATTACTTACTAAAGTTGTTACGTCTAGGTGACTGAGGCCTCGTGCAGAGCTACTCCGCTAGTACTAACTAACATTTCAGCCACTATTTTTCACTTGAGCTTTGCGTAACAAACGACTGACTTACGACCGGCCGCGCTACGTGGGCACAAAAGGGACTATTTTGTATTGGTTGAGCTTTAGCGATGATTGTTTGGAAAAATCCTGCAACTTTTCTCGCTTGGCTGTGAAGAGGTTTGAAGTGGCCGGTCGATCTGCCTTCCATTTGCATAATAAGTTTAACTCGATTTTTAGAATCAAATAATTGCCTTCCACTCTTATTTAGTGAGATATTAGACGATCGCTCTTGTGGATTATACAGAATCAATAGAAGATCTAAAGGATCTGGGATTCTGTGGTGGGAGGTATTGGATTTCAGTCCTTAAAATATCATCGATAACGCGGCCTCGGTCCCCCGGACATCCAGTGAGCCTAAATCGTTAGGTAGAGAGCTTAACCCATTATAAAATAAATGTTTTAGTAGAACTATTACAAATTGAACACTCTATTTACCTTTGTTTGTGATTTGCTTGTTGTGCCGAAGTTTACTGTGACATAGTTATAACGATGTTATTCTTTCGAAATCGACAGTGATAGTTGAATCTCCTGCGTAAATTTTTTATTGGCGGTTAATTTTGGCCTATCGTTTACAAATTTCTAGTCGCGATCCAAATATCTACGTGAATAGTCGTTATTTTGTTCCTAAAGCCCGCCCGTTCTTGTTAAGAACGCACAGGAACGAGAAAGATTTTTTTCTAACGAAAGGCGTGCTTTCGTTTCAAGAACGAGAACGGGCTTGAATTGAGTTCTAGCGTTTCTATAACCGTTTCCAAAACGAAATCCTCATGTAACTATAGTACCTATAACTCTGTTAGATTACTTTTCGATTACCGCTGTGAAGGATGTGTGAGAATGTGATATGAACTCATCGTTTTGTTTACCATCTAGATATAAGCTGATAGCTTCCCGAGGTCTTAAGTACCTTTTCCGTAACTTAACTATTACATGAAGGTTTTGAGTCAATTAATTTTAAGTCATCTATAGTTATAAGCCGAATCAAACACCGTTCTATCGCTTAGTTTGCCAACCTTCTAATAGTTCATAGCGAGAAACCGCACCAGCACAACCTTTTAACTAAAAAAAGTTAAATAATTCAATAAAAATGCTACTAAAAATGACGATGTTTGTTTCAAATAACGAAAAGGAGTCTCAAGTATAATATTTACAAATATAAACATGTAAAATGTATTTCGCTTCTTTACTTACGATGTTTGAAGGAGACGTCGTATGCATGAAATTATGGTACTCTTTAATATATTTATTTTTGAGTAGAAAGTGCGTTTTATTTAAGATTAATATTTATTGGTATTTGTGTTTGTGTGTCGATTATTGTGAGCACAATAAATATGTTATCTGTTCTATGCTTTAGGTAGTGAACGGGACTAAACAGGGACATGAATCTTGAAATCATTACCTAAGATCGTCGCCCTGAATCATTCTGAAAGATCTCTGAAGGCGATGACTTGCTTCATAGTTATGTATCATCTAAGGCACTCCTGCCTGCTTAAGTTAGGCGCGAGCCTGACCCAAATGTATTTTATAGCTAGAACTTGAAATAATGCATACTATTAGGAATAATAAAAATGTTATTTAAAATTAAGAATTGTATCGGCTTAGTGAACATCAATAGCTCTGATGAATAAATCATTATTGAAATTATTAAATGTTGTTGTTCTTTCGGTTTGTGATCGGTTATGTAATGGGTTATAATTATTCTTAATTAAACATAGATATTGAGACGCATATCTGATAAGTGGCAAGACCGAATTTGGTTCTTTACGTAAATAAACGCATTGGCAATGGCCTAATTCAATACTAGATTGCCTAAATATTTTTTGTATATCCAAAGATCGATATATTGAACCCCAAGTGTAGCGCTAATTTGAGCGTGTCGTTAAATATTAGACGCCTTGTCGAGAAATCTCTCGAAAAAGGCTCTTCCAGGCGTTCAATATTTCAATCAAACATCAAGACAATTAAATCATCTCAGCAAATAACATGAAATAGGTTTTAGTGTCATTGTCGATGCAAAAACAATACCGTATTGTAATAGGTACTGGGTATCCAGAAATAAATATAAATACAACTAAAATAAATTCATATGATATGATGTATATTCATGTTTTGCTAAGATAGTGACGGTTGGAGAGGAATGTGTAGTGCGCAACTTATCTTAAAACTAAATGATGGTAATAAGTTAGTAAGTCCTTATACTAAGCAATATCTCCACAGTACCTTAAATATGTATCCTGCATTGCTTTGGTATCCCAGTACATGTTACAAGTTTAATTAATTATGTATCCTTAAGATCACAGACAAATAGGTTTTATTTTATTACTGGCAATAATGTAAAAGATAGACTTACACAATTGTGGATTATTTGACTCGTCCACACACGACTATTAGATATGCGAATGACACTTTCAGTTTTATTCATGCATACTGTGTTAAGACTTAGTTCTCCCTGTCAGTACTTATCGAAAAAGTAACGCTCCCTCTTTCTATTTTTGTATAACATTATACTTAACGTTCTGTCAATAATATTGACAGTGTGAATCCAATTGTTGTGTAAGTCTCCTTTAAACAGAAATAAATTATGTATACTTTTAAAATGGAATTGTGTAAGAAAGTATAACGTTGGACGGATTGGGAGATTGAATCCCAAAGGATAGTTGATAAGAATGCTTTTGTGGTGCTAACAACAGATGGTAGGCGTATTTAATGGTTTGTGTACTGTGCTAACGGTGATGAGGTGATGATGACGAAATCATTCATTTATTAGTTAGATAAAAATTTCTTCGCTGCATAATTGCGTTACAATTATACTACCATATAAAAATAATTTGTTATCTCTTTCATTTGTTAATCAAGGACAGTTTATTTTAAGGAACTGATAAGTTCGCTTTCAATATTCAGAGTAATATTTGTAATTATGTATCCTAATGCATGATTAATGTTTTATTTTCGAATGCATCTCTCATTACCGTTACGGAGTAGAAAAAAATCAACACGCTTAATGGTTAGACTGATTGGTCGGAATGGTTACATTGCTTTCGTTACAGCTATTAAAAATGAAATGCTGTTTGCGTTTAATGTTCGAGGAAGTATTAAAAAGTGACACCATTATTTTAAAATGATTTATGTGTAAAGATTCTCTTTGCATCTTTGACATTTCAATTCTGATTGTCTTCTGAAGTTAACTAATGCATGTTACCTACGGGGATACAACAATTTCAAGTATTTCGATATAACAGTCTTATAGGTCGGTACGGTGCAGAAATACACTTTGCATTATAAATTTACTATTGATTGCTTAGAAATTGTTACCTACTTATAGGTAGCATGTAAGTACGCATACTGACTTATAAGTGCGAGGTTGTTTTCTGTACTTGGTCATTTTGTAATGATATTGTCTGTTACACTGTCATAATAAGGAACATTTTCTAAGAACATAGCCTCAATACCAAATCGACTGGACCTATTTATTAGACATGGTTCTAAATGATGAAGTTACATATCGTTTTCTAGAACTGTATGTCATCCCCCTTACTTCCAGGCAAAGGAATATTAGGACTCATAGGGGAGGAAATCCATTCGATAACAACTGTCGTTGTGGTAAAAAGAGACACAGATAAATGTTCACTTGCTTATGGAATTAAAATGACAGTGTACTGAGGGCTGAAGAAGTTTGCATAAGCGTTAACTCAGTCATCATTAACATCATTATGAATACAGACACTATTTTACAATATGTCCATAGCAAACCAAGCTTCATGAAATTTTAATTAATCGCAGACAGCATTTCGTGTCCAAAAATAATATTTAATAATTATAATAATGGTGTAATACTTGGAATTAGGTATCTGTAATAATTAATTGTATGTAAATTTAAAATTAAATCATTCATTGTATCAGTCGTGTCGCTACCCCCATTTGGCGTGTTTGATGATCGTGTAAAAGTCATTAAATGAAATAAAAAATAAAAAATGCTTTTTGCGTTTTATTTTGTAGTGACAACCTTAACCTTACACAGATGCGGACAATAATTATACATTTTAACACATAATAAGGATTGTCCATAAAATGGTTCTCTGCCTTTTGGCATAAATATGTTTGGCCGAATGTACCGTTTCCCAACCGTTTCATTTGCCAACCAGCTTTTATTTCTGTAACTGTAAATATTTCATATTTTTTATAAAACTAACCTAACCTAACTAATCCTGAAATATTTACAGTTACAGAAAAATAAGCGAGTTGGCAAAAGGAACAGTTGAGAAACGATACATTCGGCCAAACATTTTCTGCCAAAAGGCGGGATACCCCATAGAGTATTATTATTATTTTAAATTATTACAGCAACTGTTGATTTCTTAAGACTACCGTTATAAACTTACCAGGGCCTTTGATAAAGAAAAGCTTTTATTTGTAACTTGAAACTTATACCCGACTGGTAGTTAACAAGTGTGATGTGCTATTTTTTTAAACCTACGATACCTTTTATTATTTACGACTCATATTATTATGACATCCCATTTGTCTAACGATCAAGAAAAGTTTATAGGATAGTTGATTTCATAGTAAAATATAATTTATAACTTATTATTTACTAATAATAAAAAGCATATAGTCGTCGGTATGTTATGTTAAAATGTATCCCCCCACCTCTTATTATTTTGTTTAAAATATTTCTACATACCATACCTACCTACGAATGTGTTAAAACCATCAAGCTCTTTAGGCAGCAGTGCGTGCCACAGAAATATACATACATACGAGTATATACATTCACGCGAAAAACATAATCCTCCATCTGACGCAGTCGGATAAAAAGGAATCAGGATTAGATCACTTACTACGATACTTCGGATGCCTCGTCCGTTATTTTTGGTTCCTTCGCGCCAGATAGAGGTCGCTAGTATTCACCAAGAACTAGTAATCAATGGAAATACTACAATACTATGATGACGAAGTAATAGCTCATATCTAAATTAAGTTGCAGAACTAAAGTATTCCCGTAAAAATTGCAGGGCCATGTCAAATTTCGTTAGTTCGAATAGTAATCTTGTGTCGGTCAACTAAAGTCAAAAGTCACTTTGAAAAAATGTGAGACTTTGGGCCTTACGAGGATGAACTTTTGAACGCCGCGCCTTACGCCGAATATCAAATCTGTCAGTCACACGCCAACCATGTTTGCTATGCTATGCAAATTACAACCTAATTGATACGATATAAAGTACTTATCTTGAACTTGTGACGGCTGTAGCCGTCGTGGCGTCAGTGGTACGAGTTTTAGTTGACGACCAGAGACATCTGTGGCGTTCAAAAGGTTAAGACTATCGTTAGGATTATTTAATTCCGCAAATGTTGCTTCTTCATCATCTAAAAACTGGTAACAAGTGCCCCACACACAAACAGTTTTTTTTTAATTTGTGAGAAAAAACCAATAAATAACGAAATAAAACAAAAACATCTCAAACTCTCTCACTTTAATATGAATAAGCATGTTTATACATCGACCCTTAACAGCTAACCAACAAGGCAATATTGCCTTATAACATGCTTATAATTAACATTATGATTTTGTCAGTCTGAATTAACGTTCATCCTGAAATATTTTGCGCCCGAATTATTTAATATTTCCAGGGAGTGAAAGAGACTGAGGTATATGCATGCTAAAGCTCTATCTCTTTCACTGGCTGGAATTTGGCAGGTATTAACAGCTATAAATCGGTCTCAGGCCTTAGTTTTTTTATAATATAACCGCTATTTTTCAGGGGAACGGGGACCTTAAAATTCCGCATTGTTTTTCATTGATTCTTCGGAATTATAGTGTACCCATTTTTGACACCTCGAAGTTCTTTTTTTTTTTCTTTGCCCCGCAGCGACTTGAACAGCTGGAATATGGCGTTTCCACAATGAAGTAATTTCGCCAGTGTCAAGTATATATAAGTATAAATCAATATAGCAATAAAACAATCCAATCTTCTCTAGGAAGATTGGTGGCAACGTTGTACGGTGATATGTAAGTCAGAGGCCAAGATAGTTTTAACCTCTGTACCACTGCGAGTCCACTTGAAACGAGAATTAAGATGCCAGGATACACGAAATAAGTCCAAGTATTCTATCACTGTGCAACACAAAGGCATTAAGAGTACAAATCACTAACAGAAAAGAACTTTGAACACCTAAATACACAAAAATAAAAACTAAAACAAATTACACATCCGCCTTCTTTTGACGTTGCAAATGGACGTCCACCTCGAAGTTGTCTGGCCTCTATAGTTTTTGACATTGATTCGGACTTGCAATACGTAAGAAAGAAAAATGACTAATAACTACATACAAAGGACCTACTACTAGCTTTGGAATGACTGCAGTACCACACTCAACCAGGGATTCAAGTGATTTCACTTTCCCAATTCTTAACACAATAGTGGGTTCAATCCGAGACGTGTATCTTATAGGTATTTCGGCACAAACTAATCTCTAGTCTTGTACTACGGGTACTGGAGAACAATAACACTCAAAACACCCAAGAATCAGAAAGGAATACTCACGCTTATCACACATGACATGTATTTACTCTAACATAAAATCAAACGGCCAACCCGGGATTTACACCCAATGTTGGTTTGTTTTTCAAAGAAAATTTTGATGTAAATGGAAAGAAAGCAAGAACATTTCGAATTGATCCCGTTAAACATCTAATGCCTGGTATTTTATTGGTATACGTAATAATTATAAACTAATTAAAATAATTATTTTAATATTATCACAAAAGCTTTACAACATTTTTTTAATTCTTCATCTTATGTTACAGATTATTGATATTTATATTGTAGTCTAAATCTAAAAATAAAAGGATTATTTGCCTTAACATTATTTTTTATATGTAAAAACTTTATTAAATTTTAATAATATAATTAAGAATACCTACTGCATACAAACACACAAGCATTATTAGTATTCATATTTCTACCTATATACGGTACGGTATATTTTACAAATGTAATTTTTATAAAAACATATATTATTTGAAAGGCACATAATGGCGTACAGTGCAATTCGAGTTCTTAAACAATCTCCAGATTTGTACACATTTCTCTATCGCTTTACGCAAGTACCCGAACCGACTATTTACTCCTTGCACTGTATTACAATTATAAGTTTTAACTCTATAGCCGAATAAGGAGATCGCGTAACCACTTGTAAAACTAAATATCAATAACTCTTCCACGAAATAAATTTGGCCATATTCATTCTTTCACATAACTTTATGATGATGATTACCTGGACTATTCTTAATGAGGATAATTTATACTTAGTTATAAATGTTTAAAAAAAACAATATTACGACTTCAAATAATAATTGGAAAGATACGCGTTGTATAGAGTTTCATTCCTAAGCTAATTTTTCCATGGTGGTATTCTTGCATAGAAGGTATTAAAGGACAACCCTTGACATAATTTACCACTCATGAAAAATATAATAATCCGTCCATAATTATAGCGGAGAAATCGAGAAGTTAACATGTACACAAAAACAAAAACAAAATACAAATGAATTTATAACCCCATGATTTTTTGAAGTCGGTTTCAAATTATAATAAACTGAAGCAATCGCCACAATTTAAAAACTTTCATCATGGGAGCAATACATGCTAAGAAAATTACATTTTATACTTAATTTAATAGCAACATGGCACTCTTTAATCTTTTACACACACCATAGGATCAAAGTATTTGTATTTTTAGATATTTTTGTTGTGTGTAGTCGAACTTCAGTAAATTGATATACCCTTTCAACTGTTTAAACTTCTGGCAGTGATACAACATAGTGTAATCTTTACACAGTATAAAACGTTCGTTTCCCGCCGTCAGAACGGAAATATTGGATTGTAATGGGTGTTTATTTAGTGATTCAAGAAGTAGGTTTTTATGTTAATTCTGGTTTATGTAATGAGTTACAGAAGACTCATATAAACCTAAGCGAAGTAAATCGTAATTATTATGAAAATCATGTATTACTTAAGAAGGGACTTCCATAGTGCCCCGCCGATAAGAAGTCAATCCTGACACCTGTCATTCCAGTACAAATTATAACCTCAAACCCAAGAATAGGTTATAAATTGTACTGCGATGACAGCTGTCAGGATTGACTTCTTAACGGCCGGCCACTATAGTCTGGTCTAGCTAGCGAAAGTTGCTGGTAGCTACCAGAAGTAGAACTCTTTTGTCTAGTGTAAAAAGTGGCTAGCAACTGCCTTCAAGTCAGTAGGTATAGTACGGAGGCTGCCGGTGGCTGTCTAAAGCGGAACTCTCTCGATCGGAGCTAGGTAGAAAAAGCTACCAAATGGGACAGTCTTATAACCAGTGCTACTGGCTAGTCATTGCCTTCTAGTGGTACCATCTTGGCTCGGCTGATTCGTTTTTCGTCTCACTTTGTATTCGTCACTGGCTTTCTATTGCTATTTGCTAGTGGTCCCTGTCTTTTTAGTAACATTTGCTAGATTGGTGGTAGTTTGTCTCTCTTATTTATTTGCATTCGCTGGTCATCTTTCTTCTTGAATCACATTTTGTTGTTTGTCCAATTATTTTATTCAAGCCAACATGATGCCTTCTAGTCAGGCTTCTCTTCTAAGCAGTAAAAACCACATCGACTTTGACCTATTCTGCCTTCCTAAGCCAATAAGCAGTATCCCAAATTCAACAGTCAAAGCAGTTTTAATTCTATTTGGTTAGTAATAAGGTTGATATTGCTACGGGAGTTTTATCTGACATACTTCCTATTGGCTTAAGACGGCAGTGTTATGGTATTGTTTTGACGTCAGCCGCCATTACTGACAAGTAAATAAGAGCTATCAAGACTTTGACAATACTATAACAGGTCAAAGACTAGAATGTCGATCTAGTCCAGGTCCCGGACTACCGGAAGCGCAGGTCGTCGGGGCGACGCACGAAGTAGGCGACGCGGTAGGGGGGGACGCGGTACTCGTGCATCCAGCGGTTGCCCTTGCGCAGCGAGCCGTCGATGCCGTCCTGCCACAACCCTGCTGGCAGGTACACTGGCAAAAAAGTAAAACATTTAATTTTTAGAGTTCCATGGAGTTCCGAATCCGAGGGTAGCTAACCCTACCAATATGCCTACGCTTTCCGTCCGTTCTAACTTTAAAGAGCCTTATAAATCGTTATAGATATCGGCTTGTTTTTTTTTAGGTTTGTGTTAATTGCGGCGGATTATCTTTTTTTTTAAGAAAGTGAAATAATACATTTAGTCTCCATGCATGAAATGTATCGTTAAAACGGTAAAACATACAAGCGTGGATATATTTAAGAAATTATATTATTTCGCTTAATGTTTTAGGCATGATGGTTTTATATCACGCCTCCTAACCTATGACATGCGGAACACTTAGTGCATGAATCCAACGACGCATAATTTGTCAAAACACGGTGGATATTCTAGGAGCAACGAGAAACATATGAATATGCAAACAAACTGACTAGATATAACACATAGATTTCTAAAATCATAGATCATTGCCCTGTGTGTCAGTCGTCACGTTCCATTACAATATCGATGCACGTTTTTATGAATCTCGTTTAGATAAGGAATTATGTGTACAAATACAAAATGCTGTAATGTTTCTCTCCCCTTGCCTTGTTCGATTATGACGGTTTTTGAATATGTTGTAGATAATATATATAAAAATTGAGATATCAGTTGATCACTAAATATTGACTGACTATTGCTCATGCGTGTGACCATTGTAATAACAATGCTATAATAGTTATTATAAACAGTTATTACCATGAAAACGCTCAGTATACAATTTTGATCATGATATTCATGACATAGGTTGTGTTCTGACACCGTTAACATACGCGAGTAGAAAAAAGATGGTGGTGTACCTTCCCTGGAGGTGTGTCCCGGGTGCAGCACGGGCGCGACGACGACGTCGTCCCCGACGGCGAACTCGTCGCGCACCGCCAGCGCGCCCTCGCCGCCCGGCACGAGCCACAGCGGGCGCACCAGCGGCAGTCCCTCCTCCAGCGCCGCGCGCTTCGACGCCAGCAGCAGCGGCGTCACCTGACACAAACAACATTATAATTCATACATACATACATTAAATCACTCCTGTTTCCCAGAGCGGTAGGCAGAGACCACTTCACCTGCCTCGATCCTCACAAACCTCTTTCGCTTCTTCCACATTCATACATCACGTCACACGCACGTCGGTTTCGGGTACTTAAGTAGGTACATTCTAATTCAAAATATTTATTCTGCCCTTCGAAGCCAATAATCAGTATCTCAGTTTGAATTGCCAATAACAATGTAAGATTAACAAACTTAAACTAAAAATAATGACTAAAAGAACAACACGTCGAGGTCTCAAGTCAAAAGCCATAACTAGAATAGTTATCTGAACAACCAGTCCTTGCAAACGTGAACAGGCCGGACCCAACAAACGGGTAAGTAATACGAGATATAAGAACTTATCATATAACAGTCATAATATATACGATCACTTTGTATAACCTTGTTTAGTATAACGTTCACTGGATATAATGAACGAAAGATATAATCTCAAAATATATATTTTCGTAAAGTATAACGTTATAAACATATAATACCAATCGATATAACGATAAAAACGTATAATATTCATAACATCTACGATTTAAAACATATATTATTCAATTAATCTAACATCAAAAAAAAAATGCTCGTATAGTATAAACGCCTACAACTATTTTAATAGCAATGGCTTATGAAGGAAACTACTGAATGACAATTTCTTAGAGCGATGAGCGATAGCCTCAAATTTGAGTTTGAAAAAACAGTAAACATTTGTGACATACATAATATGTTGTTTGAAATAAATAAAAACTATGTATGTATAAGGCCAGTATGTTTTTTAAAGGCTTCTAACCTAAACTATCCGAGTCGCTTCTGCCCTGACCCATTATACTCGCTCGCTTCGCTAGCTCGCCGCAACATGTTATTATTCCCAAAACTCCTATAGGTATTTGTCTTTATATTTTTTGTCAGACCTATACTTATATTAATAGTACATTATGATACAAGTGTGCTAAGTTGACCATTGTATACAAGGCGCTATTGTGTGCGCACGAGCGATAAGCGAGTGCGCCACAAGAAAGCCGCGTATATTATGGTCACAGGCACACGTGTTATATACGACGTTTTTCAACACACTTGCGAAAAAAAAACAAGACTCTTCATTTTCTTTACTTAAAGAAGACATTTTTGTTAATATTAAACTTCACAATAATTAATCCAAACTATCTTCGTCACAGCCGTCAATTATTTACGAAAAATGGCGGCTGGCGCGTTGTTTTTTTTTCTTGCCGCGATACCGATGCGCGCGCAAGGCTAAGGCGCGAACGAGATCGGCCAACAGCCAAATTTAAAATGTAATAATTCATGTTTAAAATACAAATTACAGAAAAATTTAAATGATTTTAATGAAATTGAGTTATATTTTAGTAATAAAGCTGATTTCACCAATTTATTGAAATAAATATGTAGATAATGTTATTTCCCGCATAAAAACTGTTTGTTGCTAAGAAAAAAAAAAGGTATAACCCGACTAAATTATATCGCTTCTTCTTCGTACTTACAACTTGGTACTAGGCTACAAATGTAAATTGTTTGGGTTAATAAACTAAAGGCACTTGTGCGTAATATACTGAAAAAGCACGCGTGTTTAATATCTAGGTTTATGAGCCAAAAATCGGTGGAATAAAAAGGTCGTTTTGAGCAAGTGTGTTGAAAAAGATTTTATGTATTATCATCGTTATATGTTATGTATGTTATACGAACTGAAATTAGTCGTTTTGTGTGTTATATAAAAAAACATTATATAAAGTTAATATTATGTCAATTGACCGTTATTCCTTATAAAATTATTATTGACATTTTACGTTATTGACATGAAATTATGTATAATGTAGTTATATCTCGTGAGACGCACCCCCAAAAAACATCACCCGCTCACGAGTATGACGCGTCAGCCATCGCCTCCCTCAACTATGTGTTTGGAAAAGTGGCTACCCGATCAACGATGCCGACAAACACCACATAATAAGAAATGGCACGCTGAGTTACGTGTCTGTCTGACTCTACAACCTTGGCACTTGGTCATTAAACAAAGGTCCAAAAACTACCAAGTAATCCTCGCGCGTAAATCGAATTACACACCGGAGATTTATACTATAACTAAACCAGAATAGTATTGTGAGTAGTCGTTTGGTACTTTGATTTTGGATATAAATAATATTGGTAAAAAAAAACCTCTTCCTTACCTAACCTGATATACCTACCCTTCATACCCCCCCTACCCTTCAAATGAACTTGTTGAAACCTATCGTTGTTCACTTACTTTGATAATTCATTATGTACTTAGGTAAAATAAATGTAAAGTTACTTCAAAATTTGACTGTACAAAGCCCACTTACTAATAGAATATAATGGAATTTGTATAGCAAACCACCAATTAAATACTGCAAAACCAACCCTAATTTACAAGTTTGTATTTCTGCCCTAAAAAAAAAACTTACCACTTTCTGCCTCAAGATGGTCAAATTCTTCGCCATTTCCAGAACTTTCTCATCATTATACTTGCTGGGCAGGTGCGTGAACTTCATCACGGGCAGGAACGTGGCCATCTGCAGCCAGCGCGTGTACAGCTCCACCTCGGGCAGCTCGATGCCGTTCTCGGTGCTGGTCGCGTTGGACTCCAGGGAACCTGAGGGTCAGGATCAAAATCATTATTTCCAGAACGTTAAGGTGTTATAAAAACAATAAACGCTTAAATAACTATAGTTAGGGGCTCGATTCCATTTGGTTTTAGTCCCATATTGCATAATTTTGTAAGTTTCTTGATACCTTTAATGTGACTCAAGTGAAGTAAAGAATAAGAACCGAAATGTCAACGACATTATTATAATATAGAAGAAAAATAGGCTAAAACATGTTGGAATAGAGGTATATATTGGTATAGATAAAGAATCAGCTATCAGCAGCTAAAAAAAGGAATGCAGAATACGTTTTGTATTACTGCATGCATATATTTTAAAAATTGTCTTGGATTTTCACAGTACGGAGACAGTGAAAATGAAGCTATAAACGAAACAAATACAAATTTTACGGAAAATGATATTACTTTGTCAGTAGAGAAATGTAATGGAACTGTTTAGTGTTTACGTCAAAACACTTTATTTTTTGCAAATAAGCAAGCAAATACTACAAAAATTACCCACTTTACCTTTAGAAGAAGGCAAGAACTGCTCGCTTCCAGGCCAGTAGATATCTCCGCCCACGGCACCTGGCATGATGAAGGGGTAACCGTTGATCCCGTAGGTGAGCATCGTCGGGATAACCGACTGCAGAGCCTCCCAGGTCGATGCGAACGGGGGCAGGGATACAAATATCGGAGGCCGCGGCAAAGACACCGCTGATGACACACCAATAATACTCAGTGTTTTCTCAAACGTCTTTGTAAATATCGTCTTGTATTGGTCAGGGTTAATAAGCCGCTTCTCACATTGATAGTACATCGGCATGTCGTACGCTGTTCCTAAATCTAAGTAAAACGAATCAATTTGGTATTTATCTATCACAGCATACAGCTTATTTAAAAGCCAAGGAACTGTTCTATTGTTGGTGATGTCTAGAACACCAGCACTCGCTAGTGATTTGAATCTAGTTAAAGCTGGTATTCTCCTATCGCTTTCTCTTTCACTAATCAGCAATCTCTTTTGCACGCATTCCGCAAAATTTGCACTCTCGGTTCCAATGAAAGGTTGTATAGTAAATGCAACTTTGAATCCTCTTCTATGTAATTTATCGACAGTTGTATTTAAGGTTTCAAATCGACTTGTATCCACAGTTAAGTCACCTATTTCGTTTTGCCAGTATTCGTTGATTAAAACGTGTCCTTGTTTTAGAAATCCTAAATTGATAACATCTTCGGTGTATTTAGAAATTGTTTCTGCTTTCAGTTCGTGTTTGAATCTTGGAGCTATTTGCCACACAGGTTCAGCAATTAAAGATTCTAAAGTCATCATGTCAGCAGGTTTAAGACCGTCCCATAAAGGCGCTCTTTGGTGGCTATGAATAGAAGAATGCAGACTCTTCATATCTTTAGACGTACATATGTTATACTTCATTTCAGGGAACTCTGTTAGTTTGTTAGCATAAGCGAAGTTATCGTGCTCTGCTTTGATGCATATCTGTTTGTTTCCCTTATTAATTGATATATGTAGAGGTGTGTCATCATTGATGATAATGGCAGCCCCTTTGGAGTTGATGAGGTATCGCGTGAGTACGTTGGAGAATTGGGATTTCTGTATGTCTCCAGTGACGAAAGGGGTGAAGGATATGGCGCCTGTGTTGAGGGGCCACGTCAGGTTTAACGATTGACCGATGCCGTACCAGTTGGTCTTGGTGTCTGTCCAGTCGAAGCAGTCAGTTGGATGTACGTCTGGAAACGAGATATGTTAATATCTTTAAAAGATTGTTATTCACTTAATCAGTGCTAATACTACTCGCTATCACATCGACATAATGCTTACACTAGCCAGCAAAAATAATGGTAACATTTGCTTTTTTGTGAGCGTTGGTACCCAAAATCTTCAACGGGCTCAATGTTAGTTTTAAAGTGATAAATTAAAAAACGAAATTTAACACCACAGACTAAAGAATGAGATGTTATTCAAACAATAGCACTCACCATGTCGTAAGCTCTGCCAATTCACTGAGTAACATGTAGTATTGTCCATGCCAGGGTCATGAGGGAGGCACTTGAGGTAGAACCGAGCGGCGTGCAGCCACTCGAGGCACTCCGAGCCTTCGCGGCGATGTTCGGGCAAACAGGGGAACGCCTTCTTGTGTCCTTGCAGGTTCACAGCTGCAATAAATGATCATTGAATATCAGGGAACCCAAACGAGTTGACCTAGTCTCAACTAAGCTGAGTTTGACGAATGGATAGCAGACAATAATAGATTTAGATAGTGAAGTAAATAAAACATTCAGGACTTAAAAACAAACAAACGAAGTCATTACAAAAATATTTACCGTTTTGTAAAGAGAAACGAGCTAGGGCCGCCGGAGGGACTCTTCAAGAAACGAACACTTGATTTTCGAAGTGAACTTTAATGTCTCTTAACAAAGGTGCAGATACAGTGAGGTTTATATAACTAACTTAATTTATTGATCCAGATCGATCACACGACCTTATGCTACCGCGATGGAGAACGTAAGACACTCGCGGCACCTTGATTCTCACCAAAGTCGATAATGTTCACTCAGCACTTTCGTGGGAGTCCGGCAATCGGTTATCGGGAAAATTGGGTGACTCAGTGAGTCACGTTGTCGCCGTGTGGGAACCGTATGGCGTAACACCTCCCCTCCTAGACGAGTGACTATTTGCCAATGCTTAATGCAAATGTCGCGGCTCGACGTTCTTCCAGAGTTTGGGTACCAGTGTCCATTCTCGGGAGTTCTATCTCAGTCTGCGTTAAAGTCTTCGGCCGGTGTTTGTAGTAGTAATAAAAGATAATCAGTAGAGTTGCACTGAATAAAATGATGCCATAAGTGGGTATCGTTGTATGGTATAAACTCGAGAAATTTGGTTCGTCTGTCACAGCTGGTTGTTCCATAAGTACTTGATGTTGAATATTGTGCAAGGTGTTCAAGTCGATTGTAGTTAGATTGTAACGAAGTGATTGTTTCGTTGAAGTCGGAAAAAATGCTGATTTGGGCAGCGTCATGATTTCGACAGCGTATCCTCGGGATTTGTCGTCCATGTTTATGATTGTGAATTCGGGTGTCCGTATTTTGCAATTTCGTGGGATAGTAGCCAAGAAACTTCCTTTAAGAGTACGGTGTTCCTCCTGTCTGCATGATATCTGTACTTTAGTTTCTGCCGGAAATGAAATTATATAATGTTGACTATCAAGTTCCAAAAGGGCTTCTTTAGTAAGTGATACGGGCGTGGGTGTGCATAGTGTGTCCATTTCTTGTTCGTGTATAAGGCGGGCTATACAGTCTCGTTGAGTCCGGGTCTGGTGGATGGTTTTTTGCTTGCAGATGTACCATGTTTCAATCTTAGGGCATTCAGCCTCCATGTACACAAATTCCTTGGAATTGGTTGCCATAAAGGGAGAGGGCGGTATAATGATTTGGGAATATTTATTAGGTGTAGGACATAGTCTAAAAAGATCGTAATTTTCTGGGGACAGGATGGGAACTTTAAGTACGATTACAATCTTGTGATCAATAAAATAAGATCCTAAATTAATCATATCATAGTAATTTCTTATATCTATGTCTAATATAGAGACAGGTCCGTAAAGAGCCTTTATCTTACTTATCATATTTCCTAAGTCATTTATCGTTAATAGTGAGTGGTGCATGGAATTGGTGTGACTAAAAGCTAATATATTTTCTAACCTAGTTAGTTCAGATAATAGATCTTGAACATTTTCACTGAAAATACTAATTATCTGGGACAAGTGAGTATACTCAATAAAAAGGTTACTAGTTCCCTTTGTGCTATTAATTAAATGTGCAACCGCTTTTTCTAGCCTGTTTTGGTTGTAAGTTAAATTATTTAGAATGTGAGTTTGTTGGATAGTCAAATCTTTGTACAAACTGATGTGTTTATTAAAACTTGTAGAAATTGCTTGATTCTCTTTTCGAAAGATAGCCAAAGTATGTTCTAATCTTAATGCGTCATCGTTATCCAGGTTACCAGTCACACTTTTAATAAGGGTACCGAGAGGATTGAGGAGACCACGTTTGATACGCTTTGGTTCAAAGGATTCTAACTGTAGCATAGTTTTATTTAATTTAGAAAATAAGTATAGGATTTGGGTTTTAAAAAACGGGAAGTTTTGGTTAGGGAGTTTGTTTGCAGCTTCTGATAATTGGATCTGTACCAGTTCTATTTGTCTTTGAATTTGGTCAAGGTCGATTTCTTGTATGAAAACATGGTCATGAGATATAATTTTCGTTGATCCCAATTTGAATAGTAAAATACCAGGTCCGTCAGAGAGGCTGTCAAGTTGTATGTTTGAAGGGCTAATTTTTTGTACAGTTCACGCTTGGCGGAAACCGTAGTAGGTAATGATTCATGTAACTCACAATAGGTCATTATTGTACTTAATAAATTTTGAACTCGTTCGTAAAAAACGTGGGGGGTATCGGAACCTTGTGTTAACATGGATAAGTCAGTATACAGAGCAGATTCATCTCTATGATCTGAAAATGAATTTATTAATGCATTTCGGATGCCATTCCAGTCAGTTGGAATGCCGTTCGCTGCTAAAGTAGTGGCGGCACGACCAGTTATTTTATTTAATATTCCATTTAAAATGGCTGAATTGTTAAGGTTATTCCCGGGGGTTGTATCAGAATATGTCAAAATTAATTTGTCACATATGTCTAAAAATCTGATAAGTACATTTGAATTTCCATCAAACTCTGGTACTAATCTCAAGGCTTTCCAAATTTGATCAATCTTATCTACATTGCGTTCAGTAACATCGTTACCTGAGTTCGCCATCGCTACGCTTTCGTCTTCTAAAATATTTTCTAAAGATGATAGATCTCTATCGAATCTGTGCGTTCGCCACGAATCGGGCTTACTAACACGATTTGCGCGTGGGTGAAAAATTTTGGTTAAAATACTACTAGCTATCTAAGACAAAAGTAACTTAAAATGGGGCTGCAAATGGGGTTGACAGCTAAGTTAACTAGGATAGGTGGTGCTGATAGGGTTGGCAACCAATAGGATTCATGTAACTTCTTAATTCTAAACTCACAGTACAAGTATCTGCATTGCAACTGGAACTTGACGAATCGATGTGTGATACCGTTGTCCGCTGTTGCTACCGGTCACTCGGCCACTCGTAGGTTCTCCTTGTAGACGTTACGTCGACGAACGACTCTCAGCACAGCACAGCACTCGAAGTTGGAGGCACGCACTGATAATGTCCACAAGAACCGACTGCGCCAGAAACGAGCTAGGGCCGCCGGAGGGACTCTTCAAGAAACGAACACTTGATTTTCGAAGTGAACTTTAATTTAATGTCTCTTAACAAAGGTGCAGATACAGTGAGGTTTATATAACTAACTTAATTTATTGATCCAGATCGATCACACGACCTTATGCTACCGCGATGGAGAACGTAAGACACTCGCGGCACCTTGATTCTCACCAAAGTCGATAATGTTCACTCAGCACTTTCGTGGGAGTCCGGCAATCGGTTATCGGGAAAATTGGGTGACTCAGTGAGTCACGTTGTCGCCGTGTGGGAACCGTATGGCGTAACAAAAGTAAGATCCTAATGACAAGTTAACTGATTGAACAGATGTCAGTGAAATTGCAGGACGTCGTTATTTGAATATCACTGATGTTTGTAAATAATAATGAAAATTACTGATGATCTCGTTCAAGATATGATCGGGTTTACCCGTATTTAATATCATAGGTGTAAGAATTTCAGTTACAGGTGATATTCTGTAATTTTATATTGGACGCAAAGTATTAAATAATTTCTCCTCGCTCACTTCTCAAGTAATTTTGGATCGGGCCACAAACTTTCAAAGTAAGGGGAAAATACCTAAACTCGCTCGCAAGATCTCCACATCCTCAGCATTCAGGACCCTCAGCAGCCTCTTCGGCTCATTGAACTGCAGCGCGTCGAAGTAGGCCTGGCTGCTGGCCTGCTGATGGTACAGCACGTACGCGAAACCGACGAAGAACACCACCGCCAGGAACATCAGCGCGACAAACGCACGGAGCTTGTAGTCTGTGGGCTTCTTGCGGATTTTTTGGGGGATACTCTGGAATATGGAAGCAAGAAAATATTTAATTGTGACACAACCAAAAAATACCGGTCAAGCGCGAGTCGGAGTGGCGCACCAACCAATCGAATCCAATTTGAATTAGATCTCGAATAGAACTCACGCTTGATGTGATACTGTAATCATATCAAATTTAACGCCAAATAAACATAATGTTAAAAAATACGTTTCTAGTTACACTTTCTTGGATATATTTTTATTTTTGCTCAATTCTTTATATTTGAAATTACTAAAATTCGCCGTAATAACACATATTATAGGAATCTCTACGGTTTTAAATATACTGCTGTTTAAAAAGTTAAAGTTTTAAAAGATGGTAGCCAGATTGTAATAGGGATGTTGACTCAGATCTTTACTATAGAATTTAAATAACACAGAATGAAAAACTGTAAAACTATAATAACAAAATGAAAACAAACTAAAACCATTAAAATGATTTACTGAATGTTTTGAGACCTCAACGTTTCGAAACTTTTCCCCTTTTTTTACGTTTAATAGGAATTTCAATGGTATTGGCAGAATCCTTGCCTTTAAATTAAAAATATATCGTTCATCAACTCAGTTTTTCACGACCAAAATTACAAAATACCTTGTTTTATACATTTAAAACATGGTCGCGGAATTGTGACGTCATTAGTTCAGTACAAATTTGTACTATGGAACGTTTTCAACGCAAATTTTAGGAATATCAGAGTTTCCCATTAAAGGACAATGGGCAAATGTTTATAAGGACCCAAAAAAAGACAAAATACTTGCTTATTTTAGTAGCAAAATCAATGGGATTTTTTTAATGAAAACAAGGGCCAAATAAGGCAAATCATCCATATATGTGTTCATTTTCAAACAAATTCCATACGATACGATTATGGTTTTCCAAGAAAACCCCATACATCTGGTGATCGTCTCCATAGTAAAAATACATAATGTTGCTGAGATCTATTAAATGAGACATGTTTCATTTCTGTTGCTGGGGGGGGACATTTCTGCCCATGGTCCTTTTCTGACTTTTGGCAGTGCTTTGATTGCAGTTGGTCCCATATATCTTTGATCCTTACAAAAAACTGAATTGAAAGGCAGCATTTTTGTCAAATAGCCCAATCGGTAATTGGTTGAAGTTAATTGGTCACAAAATGGCACCTGTAGTTTTTCCCGTAGCAAGCTGGCCAGCGAGTTGACGGAGGCGACGGAGTTGTTGGGCGAGTAGTCCTCATCCATGCTGAACTCGCTGCGCAGACGCCGGGGGTGCTTGCGCCGCGGGGAGCGGAGGGGGGCTCTGAAAAAACAATTGAAAAGTAAATAAACTAGGGTTAGGACTTTGGTTGCACACCGTGATTCTGGAATAGGGGTGTGTCCTGGTTTTTTTTAAATGCTAATAACTTAGTCCGTCAGTAAGATTATCAAATCAATCAAAGTTGAAGAATATAACGCGCATCAAAGTTCGGGAGTGGGGGTTCGTGACGTCACAACGTGGTGTAAAGTGTGCCATGGCGTGAAGTCATTCATTCGTTTCCAATATTTTTATAATGTATATGATGGACTTATTTGATTTTTTTAGGACACTAGCCTCTTCATGGAGTTGCTATTTCCTAATTATTATAACACATATAACTTTGATTTTGGTTTTTTTATTAAATACATTGTTAGTTCGGTTCATCCATACCTACTAATATTTGTTTGTTTGTTACGCTTTCACAGCGGAGATATCTTCCGTATCAAAATTAATTTAACTTGTTGTAGATTTAATGAATGAATGAAAGAAAGAAGAAAACAATCCATAACCCTAAATATATTTATTTTTATTTTTTTTGTTTTGTTTTTATTGTTTGTTTAAAAAAATGTGTTAATTCTTTATGTTATATAGGTACACTAGTTTTCGTGAAAATCCACTGAAAAACAGCGTCGTGGGTCGTGGTTCTCCACGCCACGTCACCATGCTGAGTGGTACCGTATTTGAAACTATTTGATAAGTACTCGAAACTTTGTTATACTGTATATTATTGTTTCGTTTTCGTGTTCAATGCATTGTGTCAAATTTTGTCAGTATATTATTTCTATTCTATTCTATTCTATTCTTAATGTACTATGGAGACCAGACAATGATTTAAAAATACAAATAATAGTTTTTCTTGTGGCCCCAAGACAAGCATTTTTTAACTGTTTTTAGTCAATAATATCACTAACTTACCATAAGGTACACACGTAAATAAGACTTATTGTGACTACGTTTAAGTAGGGAATCCTCATTGCAATAGTCTAGCACATGTCCGTTTTTTATAACAATATACTTAAATTTGCTCCGAATAGCGTCAAAACGCACAACATGGCGGCCAAACCACTTCCTCGCGGGTTTCCTCATTACGCGTCTCATTTCCAGTTTCGCACCAAGGCCACGGGCTCGGGCTACTTTTGCAGGTATTGTTGTAGTCCTGTTTAGGTATTATGTCATTGTCATGTGACTGACTGACAGACAGACAACGTATGGCCTAACCGGTGAACCTAGGGAGTTGAAAGTTGCAGAGTATTCCAGACTAAGGGATTTTTCAAAAATCGTCCCCCCACGGGAAGAGGAAGGAGGATTAGTGGGAAATTTATTCAACGTGTACGAAGTTAGTGTGACCTCTAATATAAGTTGATCGTATGTAGCTATGTACATAGTTTTTCAAATGTGAATCAACTACTATATTATTATGAGAGTCCTCCGCGGTATAAATAAAAAATAAAAGGATTTCAAACTAAAATCGCACAAATTAACCCTTATGGTAATAATAATAACACTGTTCAAATGTCTCTCCATCTGTGTATGTCTGTTTTTCTTATCTTTCAAAGACTTAGGAAAACCAAAACGTTCCCGTATAACACGTGACAACGCAAAACGACAGTGTTCACAAAACGCTAGCGTTTGTATTCAATGGCAACTTCTCTAGCCGTGTGACGAGTGAAAAGTGACCAGAGGTGGAACTTCCAGAAGGCTCTTGCAGAATTGGTTGTCGTGGGGGCTGGTAGTCTTGCGTCTGAAGACGGGGCCGGACCGAACACGGGACGAAACTCTGCCGCGCCATTTGCATACGCTGCTGCTAAAGCCCTACCCCCTGTTGGGAACGAGATAGGCAGAATGCCCCGACTTTAGTCAATGCAAGTCACTGGCTGCAGCTAGTAAAATAACGGTTGCATTAGCGTTATAATCAGTGATGTTACAGACAACATTCTGGATTTGTTTCTGATTCGTCATATTCCGAAATTGGTCATCTTCCAAACTCGAAAATTTCCTGACCGTATTCGTAATTCGTACACGAATAATAAGTATTAGTTAGGACTTTAGGACAGATAAGTAGTACTTAGTAGTAATACTAAAAAAAAAAGGCATAGAGAAGGCAAACGAGCATACAGGCCACCTGATGGTAAGTGGAAACTGTGACCCATAGACATTCGCATTCACAAGACTGCAAGCCTAAGACTGCAAATGCGTTGCCAACCCTGAGGACTGAGATGGAATGCCTCTATGCTAGTCATTACACCGGCTGTCGTATCCCCAAACCGGAACACAACAATGCAAACACTGCTGTTTGGCGGTAGGTTAATGGATAAGATGGTGGTAGCGATCCGGACGGACCCTGCACAAGGTCCTACCACCCGCAAGATATGTACTACTCGTACGACTATTAGACAATAATTTACTTAAGGCGAAGTCCAAAAGAATTGGCAAATAATAGAAATAATGCTTACCACAGAGGATTTCTATAATAAATTTGTGCAGGCAAATGTATATGGTATGTCGAGTATGGAAGATGCCCAATTTGGAATATGAAGGATCAGGAACAAATTGTAATTAATTGATCAGTTTCGTGCCATAGCAAGCTGTAGCCATACCGAATTAACGAGTAAAAGCGACAAAGACCAACGTGATCATAGTTTTAATCACGTTATAAATATATATACAAATTAAACAAAATGAAGTAGTAATCTATTCAAGAGTAGCTAAGTCATAACCTCATAACACAAGAGCAATTAACTCAGTTAATTAAACAGCTATAGAGGCAATCGTTATCAAACAGAGCGATGTTTACTAACATAACAATATAAACTGTATGATACAATATGTCAAATGCGCAATAAGCTCCAAAAATATATTATGCTCAGATAATAACAACTCTAAAGTGCTTTACAGTGTTGATTAGTTAAGCAATTAGAATTTAATTTTTAGTACACCTAGAAGTAACAAGATGTAGTTAAATTCATTAATTTTAATAAATACTATTGTAGGTACCATCGTGAACCTTGTCTTAATGACAGCGTCAAGTGACCAGACAGAAATTACATGGGAATTAATCGTTAGATTTATGCGACAAAGTTCTATATGTAATATTTTCTTTCGTTTCCTTTTTAATATAGACAGATTCAAAGAAATATGTTAATAAAATCAACTAATATCATCATTATCATTATCATTGTTATAATAGTAGGTTAACTGAAAGAGATTTCATATGGGATCATACTTACTCGTACTTAGCTTACTGTATAAATGCAAATATTTCTTGCAATTGTATAAGTGCAATAAAGAATTTACATACATACATTATCACATAATCAAATAATCGTCATCACATTATTATACCTACATAATAATTCACTTCATCATATTATATTACTAAATACCGACAAATGAAAAATACTTCTTAACTGACGCTGATTGAAAACGTGTTTTTTTTAGTTTTGTTTCGAATAATATCCTAGGTACTGCACTATGTCTTTATTTTGATTCACATACAAGTAAAACTGCGTTTGAAAGCTAGTATTTATATTAAAAGACAAAGGCTACATTTTATCCCGAAGGCACTATCAGCCTATTGGAACCCTGATCAACAATAGTTTTTTTTTTTTTTTATGACATAGAAAAGGCAAACGAGCACACAGGCCACCTGATGGTAAGCGGAAACTGTGACCCATAGACATTCGCATTCACAAGACTACAAGACTAAGACTGCAAATGCGTTGCCAACCCTGAGGACTAAGATGGAATGCCTCTATGCTAGTCATTACACCGGCTGTCTTATCCCCAAACCGGAACACAACAGTGCGAACACTGCTGTTTGGCGGTAGGTTAATGGATAAGATGGTGGTAGCGATCCGGACGGACTCTGCACAGAGTCCCACCACCCGCAAAAATAAGCAAAAAGAATGGTGTTACAGTGATATTATAAACCATTTTTTTGACACTTCTTATGACCTTAATCATAACGTCACTGTGACAGAGTTCTAGGGGCCGGGTTGCATGGGCCGATAGTACCGAGTAGTTGCCTAGGCAATACATAGAGTCAAACAAGTTCCGCAAAGATATTCGCGGCCAAGAACCAGTGTTTTCTATTTACCTGGACATATAAACGTCTTCTCGTGACCACGGCTTTTGTAACAGCAAAATCATCTCTAGCTACGAGGTAAACGACATGGATAATTAAGTAAGGAGATCCCCTGACCACAATCTAAGTGAAGTGTAGCCACAGTATAAAATACTCGTTAGGTCTGTTTGACGACGCGCTAGGCTAGTCGGTGGTAACCCTGCATTTTAATGCTAGAGGTCCTAAGTTTGAATTCGAAAATGTTTTTGGTGATGAGCGTGCAATAAGTGGTTCCTGAGTCTTGGGTGTTTTCTATGTATTTATATATATAACGAATACTTAGGTTAGAGCTTAGTTTGGGACTAGGTCGATTTGTGTGAGCTGGTCCCCTGATATTTATTGATTACTAGCTTCTGCACGCGACTTCGTCCGCGTAAATTTAGATTGTCGTTATTATCTCGGGTTTTGCGGGTGGTAGGACTCTGTGCAGAGTCCGTCCGGATCGCTACCACCATCTTATCCATTAACCTACCGCCAAACAGCAGTGTTCGCACTGTTGTGTTCCGGTTTGGGGATAAGAGAGCCGGTGTAATGACTAGCATAGAGGCATTCCATCTTAGTCCTCAGGGTTGGCAACGCATTTGCAGTCTAAGTCTAGTAGTCTTGTGAATGCGAATGTCTATGGGTCACAGTTTCCGCTTACCATCAGGTGGCCTGTGTGCTCGTTTGCCTTCTCTATGTCATAAAAAAAAAAATCTTTTTCCGGGATAAAAGTAGCCTATCTGTTAATCTAGGAAAAGGTCTAATCTCTATTCCTCATCCAAATCCGCCCAGCCATCGCAGCGTGAAGGAGTAACAAACTAACACACACACGAACTATCGGATTGATAATACACTCAGGAGCAAAAATACCGGGTCAGAGTGCGTTTTTCATACAAACGAGTCTATTTCGAAGCCTTCGTTCCTCGCCAGGGGTTGTTTTGAGTGAGTTTTAACTGGATACTGCGAGGTTCAATAGAGGAGGTCAAAAGTTCTTAAGATACCTAACTGATCGCACAACCAGTTAACACCACAGCGGGAGAGTATTGCCATTTTAGAAGTTTTTCTGAACATGCATTATTCCGGCGTTAACCGGAGATTCACTCAGTTGGGTATCCTAGGCACTCTGGAAGTCCTGTATCGATAGTCGGGGTATTCATCATTAGATTTCACTAAAATCATCCCCTGGCGAGGAACCAAGGCTTCGAAATAGCCTCTTTAGTATGAAAAACGCACTCTGACCCGGTATTTTTGCTCCTGAGTGTATTAGTAGGGTTTACTAGTGACCTTTGCTTCGCTTCGGTTGCATGTGAGGTCTCTGTAACACTCGAACATAAATCAGAATTGATTGATACATTATTCTCGTAAAAATATTTAACTGCTAGTGCTAGTTTAAATCCGTTGCGTGGGTGGTTTAGGAGTTAGCGGATATACAGACAGACAGACAGTCGCGGAAAGCTACGTTGTTTTTACTATGTAAAGATG
This sequence comes from Acleris sparsana, assembly GCA_923062465.1. NCBI lineage: Eukaryota > Metazoa > Arthropoda > Insecta > Lepidoptera > Tortricidae > Acleris > Acleris sparsana. Next base: position 1,322,386 of record OV281302.1, on the reverse strand, counting down.
TAATCTGCAATATGTAGAAGCCTACTGTATTGTGGTAAAAGTAATTAACCACGTTTGTTTTTTAATTATTTTGTGAGAGTCACATACATGTTTGTTGATGATTGGTCATACATTAAACAGAAAAAGCTATATCTTCTGTTATTCCATTTTAATGCATACTAAGATGTTCTTGCTGTGCCCAACGAACTTTTGGGGGGTTTATTATACACGCGTCCTTCATGTTTCGCTTTTGAAATTAAAGATATGTAGAAATAGTAGGTGATAATGTTTGTATAATTGGAGTTATTTACCCGCAACTTTATTTGCTACGTTAGTTAGCAAGGATTATTTATAAAGCATACCGTTTAAAAAAAAAAAAAATGGGGAGTAAAAAGTTAATTTTGTGTTGTTTTATTTTAATACCTTTTTTTTGTTGGCTTTTAAAAACTCAAGTATGCTTTATACTTTCGAAATTCTACCTTTGTTATTTAATTTGAAATTAAAAAAAAACTTACATACTTATACAATTCAAATACACCGTAAACCCTCCGAAAATTCACTTCACTATTCACACGTTTCGAAACTTACAAAATCAGCAAGTTCACTTTGTACAAATCTCTTACACTTGTATTTTCTATTTTCTTTTCTTTAGTTAAAGAGCAGATTTAGTATCAGGGCGACAATGTAGCGCGCCGGGCGAGACTGAGCGACTCACGCGCCGATCTACAGAAACACATGCGCACTGTCAGAGTGCGTCTAAGGTTTTGTTCTGTCTTAATACTGAGTTGATATAAAAGTTATATGAAAAGCGCACTGCTAGATCAAAATGGTATCAAGTCAAAAACTCGCCAGTTTTGTTTCGAATTCATAGTTGTGTTAGAGTTTGTTATATTTTGAGTTGTTACTGTTTTGATCTAGAAGTGCTATATAATGGTTGATAGTATTTTTACGTCCACATAAACAAGTTGTAAATATAACTTTTATTATTATATTTTGTATACACACAGTCCGGAGTTCAAAACAATTGCCAAACGATTTATGTAGAGATAATATTATACACATTATCCACCTACTACCCTTTTTTGCACAAAATATTTTTGGTGACTTAGAGTCGGTGACTTTATAAAACCAATAAAAAAAAATTGTTTAAAAAGAGAGATTTTAAGATGTATAACAAGTTCTTATAGTGGCCAAAAACCATATTTTTTAATGTGTGCCAATATCCAACCTATTAGACTCAATGTGACAAGGCAACTTTTTAACTACAGTTCTAAATGTATAGTGTATGTCAGTCAATCACACTAATAATATAAATGCAAAAGTGTGTGTGCGTGCGTGGGTGTATGTGTGAGTAAGTTTGTATGTACACTCAGGAGCAAAAATACCGGGTCAGAGTGCGTTTTTCATACAAACGAGACTATTTCGAAGCCTTGGTTTCTCGCCCGGGGTTGTTTTGAGTGAGGTTTAATGGTGGATACTGTGAGGTTCAATAGAGGAGGTCAAAAGTTCTTAAGATATCTAACTGATTGCACAACCAGTTAACACCACAGCGGGAATGTTTGGGTCAGCACTTGGATTTCCTTACATTTTATTGCCATTTTAGATGTTTTTCTGTACATGCACAACCGGCGTTAACCGCAGATTCATTCAGTTGGGTATCCTAGGCACTCGGGAAGTCCTGTATCGATGCTCGAGGTATTCATCATCAGATTTCACTAAAAGCATTCCCTGGCGAGGAACCAAGGCTTCGAAATAGCCTCTTTAGTATGAAAAACGCACTCTGACCCGTTATTTTTGCTACTGAGTGTATTGTTTATTATTCATAGATATTTATTTAATTTTCTGCAAATTAGGTTTTTTATAATAAACATTCAAATATAAAAGTAAAATAACAATACTAATACAAAAAATATACATTATAAAAAACCTAACCTACGGGTGCCGCCGGCAGCGGGGCAGGGCTCAAGCTACCGGTGGTTAGGGCTGCAGAGAGAGGAACCTCCTCACAATGCGTGCCGTGTCAAGGAGTACTGCCTTCTGTATCTGGCCCTTGATCCAGCCATCTAGCGAAAGTCTCTTGAGGTGTTGGTCGAGACTCTTCGCTATAAGACCGTTGGCCGAAACAACTATCGGGACAATGATCGTCGAGTCAACATCCCACATGGCGGTCACCTCGTGAGCCAAGTCAAGGTACTTGCTGAGCTTGTCCTTCTCGGCCTTCACGAGGTTCTCGTCATGCGGGATGGTGACGTCGACGAGCACTGCCCGGCGTTGAGATCGATCTGCCAACACGATATCAGGCTTATTGGCGACAATAGTCCTGTCCGTGATGACAGATCGATCCCAATAGAGCGTAGCACGACCATTTTCGAGAACTGGCGCCGGTGCGTACTTATAGTACGGCACTTCAGAATCAACAAGATCATATTGAAGGGCAAGTTGTTGATGGATGATCCTGGCCACGAGGTTATGTCTGTGCAAGTACTCACCGTTGGCCAAATGCGAACAACCGGAAATTATATGTCTGAGGGACTCGCCGGGGCAACGGCACGCTCGACAAATGTCAACCGTGCCATCCCTCAGAATATACTTCCGGTAGTTGTTCGTCATTATGACTTCGTCAGCAATTGCACAGACAAAACCTTCGGTTTCCCCAAAAAGGTCACCAAAACGTAGCCAGTTCACGGACGCTAAAAAGTCTACATCAGGCCTGGTTAGGGCCCGGTAGAAGCGTCCGTGTAACTCCTTGCTCTTCCATATGTTCTTGCGGTCCTCAGTGCTCAACACCATTGGTCTGCGCCAGTTCCCGTTTGCCAAGGAGAGAGGCGTGAGGTTCCTGTCTACTGCAACCACATCGCGATGCATCCTACACTCATTGTTAAGGAAATAATCCCTGAGATTGCACACCTCGCGGTTGTGGAGATTCTTAGCATTTAAAATGCCTCGACCTCCACATTTCCTCGGGATGTACAATCTCATAACAGATGAGCGCGGGTGCAACATGCGATGTGATTTAAGCAGTAGACGGACCCTCCTATCCAGAGCATCCAGCTCAGTCTGAGTCCATCTTAGTATGCCAAAGGAGTATGTGAGCAGCGGCATCACCCAGCCATTGAAGGCGCGCACCTTATTGCCACCCGACAAAAGACTGTTAAGAACTTTTGTCAAGCGACAGAAGAAGCGCTCCTTCACTGACTGCTTGACATCGCCCACCACGATACCCAAAGACTGTGACATACCAAGATATTTGTAGGTTTCAACTTCGGAGAGAGATCTGAGAGTCATTGTCTCAGAAAGTTGCAAATTCGATGAATTTACAACTTTCCCTCGTTGAACATGCATAACCGCACACTTATCTACACCGAATTCCATCTTGATCGCACTACTGAACTCTTGTGTGATTTTCAATAGTGCGATAAGATCTTGGCGTTTCGATGCAAACAGTTTGAGGTCATCCATGAACAATAAGTGAGAAATGACTTCAGCTTCTCTACAAAGTCGATAGCCAAGCCCAGAATCCGACAGCAAAGAGCTAAGAGGATTCAAGGCTAGGCAAAACCACAAAGGACTCAGACTGTCACCCTGGAAGATGCCTCTTTCAATCCTTATCAAGTTAGGCAAATCAGAGGGGACATCTCGGCCACCTGGTTGACGAAGGACTGTGACCCACTGCCTCATACACACACCTAAAAAGGACCTCAGGGTTGCATCAACTTTATACAACTCTAAGATCCTTTCGAGCCATGAATGAGGCACTGAGTCATAAGCCTTCTTGTAGTCAATCCAAGCAGCTGAGAGGGCCGCCTTGTTTCGTCTAACTTGCTGGCAAATGGTCATGTCTATGAGGAGGAGCTCCTTAGTACCGCGGGACCCAACCTTACACCCATTTTGAGCAGAGGCCATAACGTTGTTTGCAATAAAATGTGCATTTAATTTTGTACTCAAAATGGATGTAAGGAGCTTGTAGATGGTAGGCAAGCATGTGATGGGTCGGTAGTTCTTTGGATCCGCGGTACTACCGGACTTGTGGAGCAGGAAGGTGACACCAGTTGTTAATAAAGGTGGCAAGGAACCAATCTCAAGGGCATTTTGGAGTTGTGCTGCTAAACACTCATGTGAGGCTTTGAACCATTTAATCCAGAAGTTGTGCAATCCATCCGGCCCAGGACTTTTCCAGTTCTGAGCCATTCGAATTGCACAACTTACGTCTTCGGGGCAGATAGTAATAGGCCCCATTGGTTCAATAGCCTCACATGCGTGTTCAACAACACACATCCAGTCTCCTTCTGTGTGCACGACAGGCACCGACCAGATGCTGCGCCAGAAATCAATCATAGCAACAGGATCCGGTAGGTGCCCATCGCTCACACCTTGATCAGTTCCTTCCCACTTGTTTATTATTATTATTATATTATGTGAATGTAAACAAAGCCCGGAGTTCAAAACGATTGCCAAATGACGCTTTATGTAGAGATAATATTATGCACAAAGTTTCATCCACCTACTACCCTTTTTTGTTGTTATATTTATAAAACCATTACATTTTTTTGTTTAAAAATAGAGATTTTAACATGTATAACAAGTTCTTATAGTGGCCAAAAACCATAGTTTTTAATGTGTGCCAATATCCAACCAAAAATCGATGAAATAAACATAAATTAAACTCAATGTAACAACTGACTGAACTTTTTAACTACAGTTCTGAGTTAATGGTGTTTGTCAGTCAATCACACTAATAATATAAATGCAAAAGTGTGCGTGCGTGGGTGTGTGTGTGAGTAAGTTTGTTTGTACATCCATGATAAAACATGATAAAACGGCTGGACGGAGTTGGATGAAACTTAAAATTTAGACATCTTATATCGTGACTTGACACATAATCATGTTCCTGTGAGTTGGTCTACGTGGACAAAAGTTTATCACCAAAATAATTAAAACATATTTTTTATGATTATGTAGTGATTGTGGTGTTTGTTCCATAACTATGTATGATATTTATCAATATTCGTAGTAACCTAAAATTAAGTGAATTTGCTTGATTGATCTATAAAAGCTCGCACATTTACACAGTGCATGAGTAATGCTCAGTGTAAGATAGCGTTGCACCTCTGTCTCTCTAGAATGTCGACCGACTACCATTCGGCTTATCAACAGTCGTTAGCAATCTACTCTTTGAATTAATACATTTTAAATCATCACAACAAAAACTTACTTTACTTAGTCTTTTTGTGCCGTATTTTATCATTTTGTTTGATTTTGTAGCAAAATGTAATATTATTTATCTGTGGCTCGCGAAAAGATGCCTTCGTTTCTTTAAAAAAAAAAACCTAGTTAAGGACTACAATTAAGAAACGTAAACTTTACCGCTGAGTTACGAAAATTAGTCGTACATTTATATACTACCTCTCAAAGCCAATAAGCAGTATCTCACATTCAATAAATGAAGTAGATTATATCCCCACTCGTTAGTAATATGCTTGAACTTGCAACAGGAGTTTTTCTGAGATATCACCATTTGTCTTATAACAGTATAGCTAATTTTCGTTATTAACGTTTTTTGTAATTAACAACACGATAACATACGTCTGAGGTTTAATCCAATTTTTAAGCCCTTCTTCTGTATCGTAATCATATCGTTGACTTTCTGTTAGTCAAATAATGGAATAGAGACGCAATTATCTTTAGATTGTACCTACAGCAAAGTAAAAATAAAAACCATTTACGAAAACTAGACTCAAGTCTTTTTTTTCTTTTTATGGCATAGGGAAGGCTGACGAGCACACAGGCCACCTGATGGTAAGTGGAAACTGTGACCCATAGACATTCGCATTCACAAGACTGCAAGCCTAAGACTGCAAATGCGCTGCCAACCCTGAGGACTAAGATGGAATGCCTCTATGCTAGTCATTACACCGGCTGTCTTATCCCCAAACCGGAATACAACAATGCGAACACTGCTGTTTGGCGGTAGGTTAATGGATAAGATGGTGGTAGCGATCCGGACGGACCCCGCACAAGGTCCTACCACCCGCAAAAGTACGAATAAGATTTTAGTTACTCACTGTCTGAGAATGATAATCCCATCCTACTCCTGCGTTATACACCAAATAGTTCTCCGTGACTTCGTGTACGTAGAATTTGTTTAACAATTTACACGTCATCAATTCTAGGATAAAAAACCGGCCAGTGCGGGTCGGAATTGCCCACCGAGGGTTCCGAACGGCACGGTTAACTCAATTCACCCTGTTTTTTGGGATTTAATTAAAAATGTACAGATTTCATATTTTTCCTTATACTTGTAGTAAAAGACGGTGTTGCTTACCGAATTTCATAGTTCTAGGTCAACGGGAAATACCCTATACATTTTGATTCCCTCGAGAGTGTCGAAATACACTTTTTTGCGGCGTAAACCGCCGTATCTTTTTTTTACGTTAATGTAGAACATTGTTTTTTTCACAGCTTCAAGAGACTGTAGACTCTACGCGTTACCAAGATAAAGCGTCTTGACAGACGGACAGACCGACGGACAACAATGTACTTATCTACTTATATGGGTTCCGTTTTTTCCTTTTGGTGTACGGAACCCTAAAAGTAGCGTTTTTTTATTTATTTAAGGACTGCGTTCAAAATTTCTTACTAAATTTGTGTGAATAAAGAACAAACGTCCAAACATCCTTAACCCTTAAATGATCTCTCTAAGTTTCAGTGGTTGTTTTTTTTGAAACTTTAACTACGGTAAGAAATTAAGGTTAGAAAAGAAAAATAACACGTAAATTTTACAGTGTTTTTTTTTTTATTTGCTCGCGTCTTGTTCTCGTCTCGTACTCAATCTATGCGACAGTTAGTTGAAATTAGAAGGGTGAGCATTTAATTGATGTGTCATTTAAAACGGACAAAATCCTTTTTTGGGTAAAGCTATTCAAACATAATACCTCCTAAACCAATAAGTAGAATCTCAAATTCAATAACCAAAACAGATTTAATTCTCACGTTAGAGATAAGATTGATATTTGCTTTGAGTTATATCTGAGATATTACCTATTGGTTTGAATAATCGTAAGTAAGTGATAAAAAGTATCTTATGTATTAATTTATGCAGGGCCTACATTTGTTTGTTACGCTTCCAGGGCTTAACTGCTGAACAATTTAAATTGAATTTGGTAAGGAAAGAGTTCGAACTCCGAGAAAGAACGATTCAAATGTGTTTACAAAAAGGAGGTGTTTTTCTTTTTTTTTCTCTATAGGTACATATCTCGTAATATTTTTGGCATATTTTCTTTTTGAGCTACGGACTATATGATGCTAGACTAAGTCTGAATCTAATTAGTATCATTTTAATAAGAAAAATATGCTTTTAAAAATGACTGGCTGCTGTTTTTCTTGCGGCGGTTCTTCTCAGCATTGGTCTCCTCTTTGGCAGCGCTGGTACACGTGCGGCATACTTACTGAATAATTGTCGTTTATCTTTTTTTTTTATGACATAGATAAAATAACATCATAATTGTGGAGATTACTGAGATTCAGGTGCTCAAAGACGTAGAAAAAACTATCAAAGACCAATTAAACTGGTGAGAACGACAGCAAAAGGAATTATGAGTAGATGGAGTATTTTACTCCAATTCATAATGCAATTGCATTATCAAAATCTTTACCCCCGACGAAGTTTTTTACCCCCGACGCAAAAAGAGGGATGTTATAAGTTTGACGTGAATATATGTGGCACTGTAGCTCTTAGACGGGTGAGCTGATTTGGATGTGTATTTTTTTTATTTGCAGCAGGATTTCTAGCTGTGGTTCTTACCTAGGTTTCATAAAATTGGGCTAGAGCGTTGAAGATATATTAGGCATGAAAGGGTTCACCATCATTACGGAATTTTTATCTATATAATAGTTATCCTTATAAGGCCAACGAAACTAAAAACTGGGCATTTTTTGTGAGTGCCACTTTGAATCTACTATCAAGGCAATAAAGTTCAATTATATCTGTTCTATAATGCGATTTTCAGTTTTTGAAAATAGGAAAATAATCATAATCCTCATTTCAACACAGTTCAAATGAAATTGCCTTGATTATGTGCATCCTATTGCACCTTACGAGGTTATTAAGACAAGATATTATAGATATCTATCATCACCTGCCTAAAACAAACAAACTGACTCTTTTATCAGACCAGCTCTACAACATATTGTTGTTTGTCATTGGCTTTACATATGCACCAATTTTTTTTAGTCAATTCAAATAACATAAACTGGTTCCAAATGAACATGCAACATTTGAAATAAACATACTGACAATGCCGAGTGGGATAATCTGATCCGGTGACGGAATGGGTCCACAGCATGCAAGGAGGAGCAAAGATTTCGCAATGCAAGTGGGGTCATTGAACGACGCGCTTCCTTATTAGAGGTCCCTTGAGATTGCAAGAGCGAGGCAACGAACAACGAACGATTTGACACTTAGTTGGGAAACGCTGGCCTAGTTGGGTAAGTAATAGAACATAAGTATAACAAATATAAAATTAATATATCTATTACTCGTAACATATACATGTAATGAATCTATAAACATAATAACTTTTTGTTTAACGATTCACATTAAATAAATAATTATCAGAACCTGTAACATACATTTAATATAACAACGAAAAACTAAACGCTGAAATAAGTTATATTTCGCGTGTGGTAGGACCTTGAGCAGGGTTTGTCCGGATCGCTACCACCATCTTATCCATTAACCTACCGCCAAGCAGCAGTGTTCGCATTGTTGTTCCGATTTGGGGATAAGACAGCCGGTGTAATGACTAGCATAGAGGCATTCCATCTTAGTCCTCAGGGTTGGCAACGCACTTGCAGTCTTAGACTTGCAGTCTTGTGAATACGAATGTCTATCACAGTTTCCACTTGCCATCACGTGGCCTGTGTGCTCGTTTGCCTTCTCTATGCCTTTTTTTTTTAGTATTACTACTAAGTACTATCTGTCCTAAAGTCCTAACTAATACTTATTATTCGTGTACGAATTACGAATACGTTCAGGAAATTTTCGAGTTTGGAAGATGACCAATTTTGGAATATGACGAATCAGAAACAAATCCATAATGTTGTCTGTAACATCGCTGATTATAACGCTAATGCAACCGTTATTTTACTAGCTGCAGCCAATGACTTGCATAGACTAAAGTCGGGGCGTTCTGCCTATCTTGTTCCCAACAGGGCGCTAGGGCTTTAGCAGCAGCGTATGCAAATGGCGCGGCAGAGCTTCGTCCCGTGTCCGGTCCGGCCCCGTCTTCAGAAATCTGTTCTGGCGTTTTGCGATATAACCTAACTTAACGTACTTTTCTGACTTGGCTTGTTCTGTTAGAGTGAAGTATGCCGAATTTTACTTAATATAAATATTATACCGCAGAAGCTATAGCATGAGTAGAGATAGTTATGCCAAATATATAATTACTGCGAAATGATCATTCGACTAAACGTGTTTCTGTGATACTGTTTAAGCGAAGTTTATTTTGAACAATAAATATACTCGTATTACCATATAAAGGTAACTCGTTCACATGATTTCAATAATTTATGTCGTTTACCATTGATTCATAGTCCCGGATAAAGGATAAGTCAGTGTTTATTGTTCTAGTGTCCCGGCTGCTATAAGCTGCGCAGGCCCACGTCAGTTTCTGATCACAGACATTACCTTCGGCTGCAATGCCCAATTTCGTGGCCCACTGGCCTTGTTGCAGAGTATGACAATATTCCATTTGTAATTCGGGGGTTAAATGTCACATAAACACTTATTTTTACGAGTCTCTTTATCTTCACTTATGCAAATGGCGGCAGTCGGCGTATTCTTTTTGTATGTCATAGCGAAGGCAAACAAGCACACAGGCCACGCGATGGCAAGTGGAAACTGTGACCCATAGACATTCCATTCACAAGACTGCAAGGCTAAGACTGCAAATGCGTTGCCAACCCTGAGGACTAAGGTGGAATGCCTCTATGGTAGTCATTACGCCGGCTGTCTTATCCCCAAACCGGAAAAACAATGCGAACACTACTGTTTGGCGGTAGGTTAATGGATAAGATGGCGGTAGCGATCCGGACGGACCCTACACAAGCTCCTACCACCCGTGGTATCTAAACTGTATAAACATTTGAAAAGAAAATCTTTGATAAGTCACCCTAGTCTCAAACCGAACTCTGTGTTTGTTCGTCTGCTTTTCAACAAGGATAAACTTACGTACTAATTATATATGAATATAAACACCATAGGTCAATGTAACAAAAATTGACCTAATCCCTAAACTATCAAATTTAGTACTTGGTATATGTAATAAAATATGTATATACTAACTCTGCAATCAAGTACGAAGGTCGAGGTGGTAGCGGTTTTTTTAATAATTTTAAGATTGGTGGAATGGACTCCGCAAGATGGCCACCGGAGCAGAGGCAGACCAAAAAGGAGATGGCGGGATGACTTAGACGCGTTTCAAAGCGAATGGCGGGATCATGCACTCAATCGGGACGAATGGCGAAAAAGAGGGGAGGCCTTTGCCCAGCAGTGGGACACACGACTAGGCTAAAAAAAAAAAAAAATCTATCAGTGTATTTTAATACTTTCCAAGACAATATGAGACATCATAATAGACTGATTAATTGTTTTATATATTTAGTTCTCTCGTACAGACTCTCACAAAGGTTTATTAATACTAAAAGCCCATCAGGACCGCTGTCACTTTATTATTAGTCTCTATAAATAATAAAAGTTCGCGGCATAAGGCGACATTAAATTCAATGAACGTTTAAGCAACGGCATCAGCACGTTTTGACGTTTCAATCAGAACTTACTTGGATCTGTCATCGTCAGATAGAGTCTCCTGCAAGTCTGGCTGGTGGTCTCCATCGCTGAAGCCGGAAGCAGTACTCTGATGATGCTCAGGGATCTGGAGAAAAAAACTTTCAATTATAATTTCAATGCAGTTTAAAAATGAACATATTTTTTTAAGGCGTGAGGAAGGCAAACGAACACACAAGCCACCTGATGGTAAGGGGGATCTGTGACACATAGACATTTGCATTCTCAAGACTACAATCTTAAGACTGCAACCCTAAGACCGCAAATGTATTTCCAATTCTGATAACTAAGATGAAATTCCTCTCCGCTATTAATTTTACCGGTTAACTTATGCCCACACCGGAACACAACAATGCGAACACTAGTGCTTGGCAGTAGGTTGAAATGGATAAGATGTGGATAGGGCCTGCATTTGGTTCTACCACCACTAAAATAAAGTGCCCTTTATGTTCTCAGTCTCAGAGACATTCCAAGGGAAATGCTTTTTTTCAAAAACGTAACTTCTCCATGATACGGTAACTAGTTTTTTTGGGGGTTAAAGGAAACTTACTTACTTACTTTTTGAACTCACAAACTTTCGCATCTATAATAAATAGTACCATGATCTTACTACTTACCAGACTGATCTAACCAACTAGTGTCGCCATCTCTCGTAGAGCAAAGGAAATCAAAAGTGAAGCGAACACTCTTGGTTGGCATAACAAGATTTAGAGCAAGATAATGCAATGCTGGGTTACTAGGTGGCGCGCACAAGCAAAGGCGATACCTTGTTTAACTTGTAATATTAGAGACTACTACTATGAGAACTCTCCTTCTTTTTTTGAGCATTGCTCTAAATGATGTGCATTTTGCTGTTTTTTTTTAAATAAAATAATAATTCAATATTTCCTAATTTAATGTTCGCGAAAGAAATATCGAAGGAAAAGGTAATATTTCGAATTAGAGAACATTGAGAAAAATGCTCACCTAAACTGTAATTCTATGGAACTTGCTAACTATGTAAACAAGCCGCCATACTAAAATTGACATTAGATGTCAATTTCAATATATTGTTTGTTTACATAGTTAGCAAGTTCCATAGAATTACAGTTTACTTATGTATTTACACTCGCGGACAAATAATACGGGTCAGAGTGCGTTTTTCATACAAACGAGGCTATTTGGAAGCCTTGGTTAATCGCCAGGGGTTGTTTTGAGTGAGTTTTAATGGTGGATACTGCGAGGTTCAATAGAGGAGGTCAAAAGTTCTTAAGATACCTAACTGATCGCACAATCAGTTAACATCACAGCGGGAGAGTTTGGGTCAGCACTTGGATTTCCTTACATTTTATTGTCATTTTAGATGTTTTTCTGAACATGCACTATTCCGGCGTTAACCACAGATTCATTCAGTTGGGTATCCTAGGCACTCTGGAAGTCCTGTATCGATGGTCGAGGTATTAATCATCACATTTCACTAAAAGCATTCCCTGGCGAGGAACCAAGGCTTCGAAATAACCTCTTTACGAGTAGTATGAAAAACGCACTCTGACCCGTTTTATTAGTCCGCGAGTGTATAAAGGCAACCTTAACCCAGAGAGTTAACCATCCAATAGTTGCAGATTCAGTTGAAAACTACACATTTTCTTTCGTTGTTCGCTATAAATGTAAATGCAACTTTAATACAAGTAATAATTACATCAGATAAAGAACAAACGAAAGGAAATAAAGGTTTTTCTTTTAATTACCAGACAATCTTCAACTTAATAATAATAACTTGTGTCTAATCTTAGTACATAATTATTTAATTATACATGTTTGCGTGTGTTTTTTCCCGATTGCATACAAGGAAAAACCTGCCAAATGTCAGTGATAAGTGATAAAACCGTTTGAATTTCGATTCGACTGCATCGTTTTGTAAATAGCTACAAGTTCGCTCGAGTCAATTAGTCTCTAGTATTAAAGACATTAGAGTATGTCAGATATATTATCTCGGCTACTACCCTTTTTTGTACCCTACGAAATTTTTGCTTGGCGCCTTAAGTTTTAACTCTCTGGAGGTGAGGCGACACTATGGACTGCTGACTTTTGCTAGCGGTGTATTGCGAGGAGACTCCGACTGTTTGGAACTGGTTATGCAGGTGGTGCGTCTTTTCGTCCCCTCGATGACAAAAATTGACTTCCGTCCACGTTGCCGCCACCTGCTGGCGGCGCCTGCGACGCGCACTTTAGCTCACGCCAGGTCGCCTCTGGTTCACGCTTTGCATTTGTTGAACACGCTTGCAGAGTCTGCCCCAGATTTTGATGTATTTGCCAGTGGATGGAAGGTTGTGAGTATTGAATGTTTGAAGTTATGCGAGAAGATGGATGCCCGTGTTTCATCGGTGTAAATAATATTTTCCTACTATCTAATTATAATGTCATGTCATATAATTATGTTTATTGTGTTATTATTACCGTTTTGTTAACCTATATTTAGTATGTAATTCACAGTGCTGTAGTGTTTTACTGTTATGCTGTGTAATTATTTCGAAGTAAATAAATAAATAAATAAATAAATAAATAAATAAATATTTGAGCGCAGTTTGGATGCAATATTTTTGCTGGTGACTATACCTGTGTTGCAAAATATTTACTGAAATTGATTCCTTGTAGTTGAAACTATCAGACGGAATAACTTCTCCCAAGAAGTTAATTATCTTTGCTGCTTTTGACATGTACCGACTTCACAGTAATGGCGGCCAACGTTAACAATATTTTACCTAGACATGTCAAAAGCAATACGGTTATACCGAGTAGAATGGAACTGGTATAAGTTCAATTTGACGATAAATCAATACAATTATAACATGATCCCTTTTAATTGTTGAGCACCTATAAACCCTGTAATAATGAGAGCGTTAAGTCTAAAGAAATAAATTATATCGAAATTAACAGTTGTCTTTCAGCGACAGGGTTCTAACAGGTGCTCAACATTTAAAGTTGTCGCTATGATTGAAGACGTGGTTAGTTTACACTCGAATTCAGGTATAATGCCCAAAGCACAAGCCTTGATTTTGTTTTAATTTTTAAAATTGTTTAATGTTGCAGTTAAAAAGTCATCATTACTCAGAATTTTTTATTGCGTCTTTATTTTTTTCGACGGAAACGGACTTTTATGGTTTATAAGTGTAACTATTGTATTATAAGTTTAACCTATGTATATCTCTGTCTGTGGTTTCGTAGCCCCCGAACTGGTGGACTGAATCAGGTGCGGTGTTTATAATAATAATAGATAACAACTTTAACATGTTTGGTTTTTAACTAGGTTTGACGCAAATCAGTTCAGCCGTTTGAGAGTTATCAGCTCTAATGAAAGTACGGTTGCAACTATTTCAGAGGTTTTCATGTAAGTATTAACTAGCTTCTGCCCGCGACTTCGTCCGCGTGGATTTAGGTTATTGTTATTCCCTTGGGAACTTTAATGATATAATATGAGCTTCCTCCATTTCAAATTTCATACAAATCCGTTTAGCCCTTGTAGTGTGAAGGATAAACACACGCGCAAACTATGTCAATTAATTTCGTTGTCCACGTACCTTTATTAATACTTTGGCGGTGTTAAAGTTCATGATAAAACTTCATTTGCCCACGTATTTAGGATATAAACTTTTTGATAACATTAATTCGAGAAAAAACATTCTTAACTCCAAAAGTAATCTTACACATTGTTATTTCATCACATTTTTGTTAAACTATTTGACTTTGAGTCTGTTAGACTCATGCTTTACAAACAAAGTTAAAAGTATCTTCAAGAGGCTGAGGAAAATTGAAAATTCTTGGATACATTAAAGACCGAGAACGTAGACTGGATCATAACAAGTCTGCCACCATTATTATGTCACTGAGACGTTATCTTGATGAGAGACAACGAACTGGCATACAGAGAAATGTTTATATAAATAAAATTATTTTGAAGGGTTCACGCGTTAAAAATCTGCAGGTATTTTGGATACTATTTTTCTTATAAATTAGGATCTATTCATTATCGAAATCGACGCGTTAAATCATTATAAAGCTCAATGCATACTCCAAACTCATTATATAGATGTCCTCTGTATTAGATTTTATATTTATTTCGTTAATACTTTATTGCACAAAATAAAATAGTAAACGAAAGGCGAAATCAATGCTACAAGCATTCCCTTCCAATCAACCTGAAGGTGAAACAGAAATAAACAAGTAGGTAGGTGCAATAAATTGACAATCCTTACCTTTTATTTATCTAAATTTGGGAAAATGTCTATATCTGATAAATACCATATCACGTCAAATACGTAACTTGACACGCAACTAATGTAGCATTTCACTTACCAATTTAAAATGCTGTTAAATCACTAACGGTGGTTAATTATTTCGCCGTCAGTCTTTCGTTGTCATGGACACCAAATCAAAATGATATAGGTTATCCAGACTAAAAGACTGCTTATATAAAACCATTTAGGTCTAAAAACCATCATGGATTCCTTAAAGATGTAATTTCAAATTAACGGCAAAAATCAGTTTTGTATGGCACCTAAACTATACTTGTAAATTTTATAGCTAACAGTTTTCAACGGTCAAAGTGGTCGAACACCGGACAATGACCCTGCGTAGGATTCAATATAAAGCTATTATAGTGGGACGTTAAGCAGTGAACAATATATTTTACAAGGCGAGATCGTGGCAAACTCTCCAATAATACATACATACTTAACTATTTGCTCTCTACTCCAATTCAGATCGGATCGTATTGAGAATAGAGTATTTGGTCTGCTAGGTATAATGTCTGTTTACTGAGAAGGTCCACAAAGAAGAAATCCCAGCGAGCAAAGGGTCCGCAATTAAAATGCCCTTGAAGAAAATCGTCATCAATGAAAAATTACATTAAAACAATAACAAAAAGTGGTACTTCTTTAGCTGTATACCTATCGTTACTCAAAGTTGCATCCTTCATACAACTCCAAGATCCTTTCGAGCCATGAGCTCAGAATAAGCTATAGTACAAAGTATTGCCTTGAGTTATTATTATTAAGAGCTTGATGTGTCCCACTGTGGGTATGTGTGTGAGTTTTAATGTCAGATCTTTTTTATTTCTCTTTTACTGTTTTATTTCTGTTTCATTATAATTTTTTCGCAAATCTATTAAGAAACGTCATTTGATAAACGTGCGAACTGCCATTTTTTTCGTCCCGAGTCTTGGCTGCGGCTCCACTGAGGTGGAGATGAGTGGAGTGGAGCGGAGCTGTGCCAATATTACCCAATAGAATCTAAACTAACGTGCGCTCGACGTAACCGCATGCGCCTTATATTGGTACAGCTCTGGTCCGCTCTGCTCGTCTCCGCCTCAGTGGAGCCGCAGCATGACACCTTCATCAAAAGGTATACTATTTTCACACATTTTCTAGCTGGCATGAATATTCAATTTATTTAATGTAATGACTCATTTCTTCCATTGTTAAATTAGTTTGTTGTGTAGAGTACAATTTTAGGCCACCTGATGGTAAGCAGTCACCGTCGCCCATAAACGTTAGCAATGTCAGTGGCACAGCCATAGGCATTAATATACTAGCATAATAGACACAGTGACTGTGCGAGCAAGAGCGCAGCCACTTACGGCACGAATACGAGTGCGGAAGAGATAACGAAAGAAAAATCCGTTGAAACCAATTTGAGCGCTCGTAGAGTCACATAGCGTCGCACTGGTGACAGCGTAATTCAGAGCTTAAGTCATCCCTCTAAGAGTTTTTTTTTCCCCGTGGCGACTTCAACAGCTGCTACCGCGGGGATATGGCGTTTCCACAATGAAGTGATTTCACCAGTGTCAAGTATATATATAAGTATAAATCAATATAGCAATAAAACACAATCCAATCTTCTCTAGGAAGATTGGGGGCAACGTTGTACGGTGACATGTAGGACAGAGGCCAAGATAGTTTTAACCTCAGTACCACTGCGAGTCCACTTGAAACGAGAAGGAAGATGCCAGTTACACGAAATAAGTCAAAGTCTTCTATCACTGTGCAATACAAAGGCATAAAAAGAACAAATCGCTAACAGAAAAGAACTTTGAACACCTAAATACACATCCGCCATCTTTTAACGTTGCTAATGCTAATTGAATAATATGACAGACATTACAACTTTAAAGACATTAGACGTCTGTTTTGGTGACGCGAGAAATAGGAGACTGTTTGTCTATTACGCTAGTACTTATATTAATGTCTATGGGCACAGCGAAGTGGTTGCATTTCAGTGCATACTCTTTTTAAGCTACGCTTAAAGGAGGACAGGTCATATTGTTGAGGAAACACCGCGAAGAGAAGTTCATTACATGGTTTTAAGGTGCGAGGAAAAAAACTTTAGAAACGGACGGTAGTCGATTTCAATGTATCCAGGTAGGTTGGATGAACTTTAGTCCAATGCCGAGTGGTCCTATAAAATTCCTCAGAGCACTCTCCGTGATAGAGTCCATAGAAAAGCGATCCAGAACATTACGCAGCCGCAATGGCTCCACCTTTCCGTAATTCCTTTCCGTAACTTTCAATAGTTTAAAAACCCCTATGTAATGGCGACCCCTTACTTTTAGAACTGATAATAGTAATAACTCTTGCGGCCCAGCCAATTTGCATCAAAACTAGCTAAGAACCCACTCAACTAAATTATAGTCTGTGTGAATTGAAACTGCTAAGATGTAAACAAATTACTGTTTGACACATAACCTCAAATATTCATCAAGCGTGTTTTTATATAAAATAACTTATAATTACTAGTTATTTATTCTTAAACTTAATCTGAAAGTAAAGATTAAAGATTAAATCATTGCTAACACCTCACTTGATATATAAAAGCACGTGATTATCCAGTAAAATTGGTAAATTGTTTCGTTTTGTAGTGTTTACATCTTTGCCAAAAACAAAAGAACGCACTTAGATCGGTCTGCGAAAACTGCGTAGGTAGTAGTTGCTTACATGACGTCACAGGGCATAATCTGCTTTCCGTCCAATAACTGTCTAATTAGCAAGTATCATCAGTATTTATAGCCCATTTTAATTTTATTTAAATTTTTGGTGGTCTTTTACGGTATTTTCGTATTTTGTTCAAAAATGCGATTTAATATTCCCATGCATATTCCCTATGCGAGAACACTAGCCCCCCGTGTGACATCACAGCCCTTCCCACGCCCAGCCTACACTCATAAACACTAATTGCGGAACCCTAAATCAGCACCAACCGAGAGCGTTATCTAAAATGCTGTACAAAACAAAGACAGGGAATTTGGTTTATTGTATTAAATATTTGAACAGCAAAATTGCACAGAGCAATTTTTTGCTCGCGTTTATCGTTCCATACATTAAAATTGATAAAGCGACTCTATTATTAAGTTTCCATCTATCTGTTTGTCTTCCAGCGGGCTGTATCTCACGAAAATTGACATATACTTAACGAAACTTGACATAAGGCTGCTATAACATTAAAAATAATAATAAAATTTAACCATTAAAGGGCGCTTCCATACAAAAAAACGTTAATTTTTCTTTTTTCTTTTCTCAGCCTTCACAATCTCTGTATCTCTTGTTATTTGCATAAAGTTGAAAAGGAGAGTAAGAAATATTATGTTAATACATATACATAACACTAAATAATGAAAATTAATTAAAGTAAAAAAAAATATGGAATGAATATAATCTTTACTCTAAAACAAAAAAATAATTAAATAAAAACACTATAATAGAGTAAAATCTATAAGGGGTTGCCATACAAGACACCCCTTCGAGTGTAAGTACTAGCAATTGGCTGTTTTTTTTTTTTTGGTAATTTGGTCAGTTTGTATGTTTTAGTCAACTTATATAAAAACACACCTGAGTCAAAGGTATGCAATCAAAGTCCCGCGCTCTCCGTGCAGCTCGCATCCTGCACCGTCTGAGACTGCATCTGTCTAATTGGGCGTGAACCTTAATTAATTACTGTAATCAGGCCAGGGCTGGCCCTGAATCGTATTCGCCAATAAAATGAAAATTAGTGTAATTTTTTTTTTTTTGAGTCAAGATTTTGTTGCCAGCTTTACTTCTTTTGCAAGGTTATTATTTGGTCATCAACACGATGGGTCTACGTTTAGTATAGCAGCGATCCTGCTGCCACCTCCGACTCCATCATCTTCATCAGATAAAGCTCTTAGATACCATAATTTTGCATCGTTATTGGTTTTACAATGTGGAACAAATTTCAGCCCATTCCATTAACGGGAACCGGTTCATAATTAAATTGATTCTACTTGGTAAAACCTTATTTCTTTTAGCGGGTTATCGAATGGTCAAAGTTTTGATTGCTCTTATTTACTTAAAAGTGCCAAGAAGTGACCATAATTAGTACAAATTAAAGTTGACGTAGACTTTCGCAATGTCATTAAAAGATAAAATATCAACTTCTCAGTTGAGTTTATAATAACACTAAAGGCTAATTGTAAACATGACGTAATTAAATTTTCAAGTGGTTCCTTTTTCGTCGTATTCTTGTTTCGTCGTAGGTATTCTGGTTTTGACACATTCTTGTTTTGTCACATTCTGTTTTCGACATAAATGATGACATGTAAAATCAGTCTGTCATTAATATGGTTTACTAATAGGCTGCGTCAACTTATGTCAGATTTTTGTTTCGCAGAAATAAGTTTCATGTCTTATTATTTACTTTATTATTCAAGCAAAGTCATAGGCATTGCATAAGTGTAACTTGACAGTTCCACTGTGTCCAAACAAGAATAATGTCGAAAACGGAAAGTGACGAAACAAGAATGTGTCAAAACAAAAATACGACGAAAAAGGAAGCAACCGTGCACCAGTAACTGAATCATTATGTTGTTTTCACAGCTAACCTTTAAATGATTTATACTAAATTAGTTGCAAATTACTTCACTGACGAGACAGAAGTTCTTTAGTTAATGATGATGGTGCAAAATGATACAGCACCGAGCCAACAATGTGTAATTTACCTAGTTAAGTTATACTTCGAGATCATTGTCTTTACTGCGTTTGATTCTGACACTGTGATTGAAGGTGTCAAATGCAATCCAATAAAAAACAGAGGTCTTTTACACGTTGGTTCCGCGTAGATTTCGACTATCTTAATTCCCTATGGAACTTATAAAATTTTCCGGGATGTAAGTGTCCTATGTGTTAACCCAGGGCAAGAGCTATCTCCATTCCATATTTCATGCGTGAAGGAGTAACAAACTAACACTCACACACACACACACACACACACACACACACACACACACAAACTTTCACATTTATAATATTACTAGTGACCCGCCAGCGGCTTCGCCCGCTGCAAATTTCCGACATTCCCGGTGGTTTTTTTTCTTTCATACAAACCTTGCCCTGATAATAACGAATACAACCGAAAAGGAATCAGCCAAATCGCTTCAGCCGTTCTCGAGTTTTAGTGAGACTAACGAACAGCAATTCATTTTTATATATATAGAATTAGGATAAGTAAAAAATATCAATAAACAATTACACCAAATTAGCCTATTCCCGAACTAAGCTAATAATAAAAAAAACGTGCTTAGATAATGAATAAAACATCCTAATATTAATACCAACAGTTTCATATTACATTCTGACACAACTTAACAGCCATTGCACCTGTATCTAAATTTAACTTTTTTTGCAAATCGCCACAACTTATCTACTATTAGGCAAAAAAGTTAGAAGACATAACCATTATACACTTTTATTAATTTCTAAACCCTGAGCATTTGCTTCTGCTCAACATGGAATTATTAAAGTGGTTATTCATTTTTAGTTCGCTAAATTAAGTCGCAAAGTGAAGCATGCGAATACAAATCGATTCCAACCTTATTACAACAGCAAAAGTTTGAAACACGAGTTTTATCTAAAAGGCTGAAGTTATTATTGATTAGGTATTGTTTATTCACGATGTTTTTCCGCAATGTCTCGACTAATATCGGTTTGTTTGATTTTATCGCGAAGTTTACAACTTATTGAGTATTATGGCGTGGTTTATATTGCCTTTCTGTCGCTTAGTCGCTTTACTCTTTATTTTAAAGTACTTTATGCGTTAGTTTGATTTTACACGTCCTAATGGAGCCTAGATAACAGTAAGGGCCCGAACACGCTGTGACTTGCATGCGAAACGGTTTATGCAAAAATACCGTTTTGCCGTCGAGAGCGTACTGTATATTCTGAAAATCCTTTTTTCCCAGTGGCGATTAATACCTACCATTCGCATATTTTACCTCTTTATTTTTTCTCAATAGCTTTTGGGTTCTTCCCCACTGCTAAATTATCATAAATATGAGGTAGGTTTAGGTTATGTTAGTCTTGCGGCAGGACCGAAGGGCCAAAACCATCCGGAAATAGGAGCTCCGCTCAAGCGGAGCTCCGTCGACTCTGTTTAATTTAATTTCGAAAAAAAAGCATTGGTCAGTTCAGTTGGTTGAGCAGTTCAGTTGAGCAGTGGGGAAGAAGGGGAAAATAAATATAGTTGCCACTCGGAACTAAACGATTTTCGGAATATACAGTATACTCTCTTAAGAAATCCTGAAAACATCAGGCTTACAGCAGAAAATGGCGTTCGATAAAATGAAATTCCATGAAATAATACAATCGATGAAGTGATATTCGATAAACTGATGGGTTACCGGCAGACACTAAGGCCCAGTAATTACAATGTTCAAAAATACTACGTCAAAATCCTTCGGAATCAAGCAATACTGAGCTCTGCTGCTCAGAATTCAATATTAATATTCACCTTTATCTACTAAACTCCTAAACTCCCAAATATTTTTGCTGCGTAGAACATAGGGGCTATGACATGAACGATCCTGCTTTCTACATATACCTCGATCATTTAAGTTATTACAAACGCGGGCTATACGTTTTATTTATTAGCTGGGTTCACGGGTCTCACTCAGAGATAAATTCAAGGAAATTAATATTCTTACTGTCGCGTCGCAGTATATCTTTGAAAATATCATGTATGTATTATTTATTTATTTTATGGCATAGTGAAGTCAAACGAGCACACAGGCCACCTGATGGTAAGTGGAAACTGTGACCCATAGACATTCGCATTCACAAGACTGCAAGCCTAAGACTGCAAATGCGTTACTAACCCGGAGAACTAAGATGGAATGCCTCGATGCTCGTCATTACACCGGCTGTCTTATCCCCAAACCGGACAAAACGATGCGAACACTGCTGTTTGACTGCTGCTGAAGTCATGTATGTTCGCAAACACATACACAAACTCAAGACACGAAATAAAGATAAACTCGTAGTCCCGGGTCACCGTCTTCGTAAAGTAAGCACGTCGTTCGTGGGGACTGTATACGCTTCTACAATAAGATACCTACTGATATTGTAAATATGCCGTTCAATAAATTTAAGTGCATTAAGTGCTGCTTTCTGGGTATATAGAATAGAATAGAAATGGTTTATTCGGTGCTAAAAATAAAATGAACATAAACAATAGCAACAAAAACATAATACAAACTTAGAGTACTTAATCTAAAATTAACACTGACAAGGTTGTCGCTCAGCATCTTGTCAGGCTTACTAGCCTTGACGCTGGTTTTCAGGGCCACCCGATTGAAGAGAGAGAGGAGGGCACTCCCAATCCATCTCACTACTATTTATTAAAAATAATGCTTAAAGGCATATTATACTGTAAATGACTTCCTAGATGATAAAGACGTTTTTAAGTAGTGTGAGCTATTACTGGAATTATTGTTTCTTTCCTTTTTCTTTTTTTTTAATTGTAATAATAGCTAAGCACTGAGCAGCGCTTATTGCAAAATGCCTTTAATGTAGACATTTAAAATTTAAGTTTAATTATATATTTTTTTGTAATTTTTATTGGTTCTTGTTCACAAGACACTTTAGAAATGAGAACACATTGTAATGTTTTTCGCCGGACAGCTATTTTAATTAACTAATATATTTTGTCCGGCAGCATGAGCACGCATGCTCACTCAAAGGTCTCTGCTTACGGCGGCATGGTTGAGGGAGGCGATGGCTGAGATACGCTTCTGTTCACGCTTGCATGGACCTGTTTTTCAGTTAGTTATTTCGATTATTACTTTATCACATTGTAATGTTACTTATAAGTATGATTGTATTTTATTATTTGAAAAAATGACCTTCTGCTGGAGTTTCTTGCGGCGCTTCTTCTCCGCAATGATGGTCTTGTCCGAAGCGCTGGTAGATTCACTCTATATTACCGACGAGTAAAAGAGCTCTCATGTGGCCAATTTACTTAATAAATATTTTGAATTTTGAATTTTGCCATCTTTTAACGTTGCAAATGGCCCCCGACCACTTCTATCCACCTGCTACGATCCTAACAGATCTCTTTCGCTTCTTCCAATTTCATACATCGAGTCATGCATGCACGTCGGTCAGTAGAGAAGAGTTAGGTAAACCAAATTATGAACCTTGGAATCCAAGAAGTCGTTGATACTCGAGTCGGAGCTGTTGCTACTGCGCAGACTGTCATCACTGTTGCTAAGGCCTCGTTCGGCCTCACTGCTTTTACTGATATCCGAGTCCGACTCTATCCAAAGAGGCGAGACATACTTAAACTTGCGCGCAAACGCATTGAATTTACACTCGTTACTCATTTTTTTAAACAATTGACAAGCGCTTTCCAAATTTGAAATTTGAATCTATTTCTTGATTGCCATATACTAGTTTTTAAAACAGTTGAATCGTTTTCCAATTTTGAAATTAGAACATTTTATGCGAGTTATAATGCTGAGTGGTTATCTGATTGAAGTTTTAGGTCACATGGTTTAGAGGAGACTGGTCTTAAAGATCACGGGCAATTTGTTGATTGAATGTAGGCAAATAGGACAGAGGTGCGGGGGTGGCCAACTGCGGCCTGCTTGATTTATTGCGTTATAAATCTAGACTGAAGGTTTAATGATTTTACCCGTCTATACACAACGATAAGCCAAGTTTAAGAGCATCAACAGATCTAATGCGCACTTTGAAAATTGAATTAAGTAAAATTTATGTGCGTTTTTCATTTGCTTACATCGTTGTTAGTTACTTACGTCCATTTTGTTCTGCATCATCGTTATGCTGGCTTTATAATATTATCATTTAAACACCGCGTCCCCGATATGATTTACATATTTTTTTTTACAATTTACCTAAGAAATAATGACTACATACACTGCTAACCAAAAGTACGATGATGATGATGATGATGGTGATCTTTCCAACCGTAACTTTTACTTTTAATTTATTCTCTCTACTGATAATAGGTACTCTCAGTCTTATTTATTTATTTATTTAAACTCATGACATTGGCGAGATCATTACAAAACCGCGTTGGACTGCCATTAATAAAAGTCTAACATAAAGTATTTTTTGAAAACCCAACTGCTGTTTGAATAATGTCGTCCACATAACGTTAGTTTTTAAGCCGCGCTATTTGGCATCAAAAATCCGCCATTTTGATTTCCAATAATTTTAATATATCCTATAATACTGATAGTGGGTAAGTCGAATCTTACCAGGGATAATTTATTAGAATCGGGTTAGCCGTTTAATAATTACGATGGAACATAGAGTCGAACATACATACAGATCAAACACATAACCCTCCCTTCGGGCTTTGCCGCAATTGGGTAAAAAGAAGACCCAAGTAAAAAGACGGTATACACCTACACATGTTTTTTCTAACAGTATAGATGTATAGAATATTATAACGCCGAATATTTCCTCACGCGGCCCTTGCGTTGAAGGATTGGGGACGCCGCAGGACGTCGTTAAACAATTTGAGATGTCAGTGAGGGACCTCCATCGTGTCGCTATTGGCTAAGAAAAGCTTAAAAACTGGTCAAGTGCGAGCTGGGACAAATCATCGTAAACTGCAGGAGGAATACGTGTGTACTCAATATTAATTATTTTCATTTATATCTAGCACTAAGTTCTGCCCTCGACTTCATTTGTGTACATTTTAACTATCGTTATCCCCTAGGGAACTTTTAAATACTCCGAGATAAACACTATCCTATGGCTTAATCTAAACGTGTGTCAAGTATCATCCCGATCCGTTCAGTAGTTGAAGCGTGATTGAAAAAACATACAAACTTTCTCAATTTTAATATTAGTAAGATAAGATGAGATAAGTAAGATGAGAACGCGTAGAATTAGTTCCCCACTTCTCCCTTTACTTCTTTCAGTGGGGACGATTTAAAAAAGAACTGATTGTAGTGCACCTCTTCGGTACCCTGGGAATATTCGCTTCAAATCTAAAATACCTAGGTTCAGCTTAGCTCACTAATTATTTCAAAATGAAGATTGATTATTTTTGACAGGTTTTGGCATTAGTTTTCGTTATACATAAACTCTAGATGAACTTATTTAAGAACAAGTAAGCTTTGCCACTTTCTGATAGATGCGAATGTCACAACCACAGATAAGCGGTTTACTAATGTTTCGCCGAAAATTATTTAGCAAATTCTTAACTCGCCAAACTACGTATCCCATATTTTCATTTCGTCAAATTTTTATTTCCCAACTCAACGTTTCGCACTGATATCATTTCGCAACGAATGATTTGATACATTATTGTTAGACCGATTATTACCTGGGGTTATTTTAAGATGTCAATTATGTTTTTGTCAAATGTATTGATTGGCATACCTTAATTTAGCAACATATGGAATGGCATTATGAAATCTCTGGGAGCAGTTTCGTTTTCAGGGTCATAAAAAAAATAACCCTAACCTACCTATCTCAGGGAGCAGTTTTGTTTTTAATCCAATTTATATTTGTTTCAGACAACTTCAAGCTCAAGGTTACGCAAAAAAGTACGCAGCTGATATTACCACATAAAATTTGACAATAAGTTATTTGCCTTAGCAAATCATTTGCTATACAATTATTTACCACATAAAATTTGACTTAGTAAAATTTTGCAATATAAAAATGTAGCGAAATAAAAAAATTACGAAGTAAAATTATGCCAAGGATTGATTTGCCAAATAAAACAACGGCGAAAAGTTGATTGCCAAATGAAATTTGACGAAACATAATTCGGCAAAAAGGCAGTACACCCAGATAAGCATACAGCATATTGTAAGGATAGTTTAGCTATTGTGTTTTATGAATAAGAGGATTAGTTTCTACGTTTTAAGTAAAGACGCTTCTAATAAACTAACAGACGAACGCTATCGTCGAAATATAAAATTTCATTATGATTGCTTATGGATTCTGCATCTGTACGAGTATAATTAATGGATTGGCTAACACTATCATCAAACATTGGCAGCTCCTTGCCTGCTGATATTATTTTACTTTGCATCCTTATCTTAAGCTGAAACAATAATATCTACTCACTCTGTGCTCATGCATCTGCCTCATAGCTTCCAACTCCAAATTATGCAATCCGTGAGGCATAGAAACTGATATTCTTCTCATTTTCCTCTGCACAATGGGACTTTCATTACCAGGTACACTTTCTTTTTTATCTTCTTCATTATTTTCCACGTTCTTATAAGCCATTTCCTCTGGCTCAATAATTTTTACAGTAGGTGTTGAAGCTCGAAATCCATCACTTGATGGTCCCCCGTTTTCATAATCATCAAAAGACAAATGGCCTCTAGGTGCTCCCATAGGTGATGTTGGTCCGTGTATAGGCGATATAGGACTCCCTATTTGGAAATTGATGGAAGATGGGTCATCATCATCTATATACGGAAGATCATTTGGTGTTCTACTTGCTTCTAGGATCAGCCGTTTGGTTTCGACTGGCATTTCGACATAATCATGAGGGTATGATGGTATGTTGAGCCGTAGGTCTGGTTTCTTTCGTACACGCATTTTGACTAACGGTATTGACTGGTTTAGGCAGTCTCACTAATCAGAAACCTGTGATAAAGCTAATCTCTTTTCAAGGAAAATATCTTCTTGTGTCTGTTAAAAGAATTGCTTTCTGTATGTAAAGTTGGAGAGTCCTTAATTTGCTCTTTATTCCATTAACACTTCATTAGAGTTAATCACTTGAGTTCAAAATTCACACATCACCAGTTCACCGTTATTTAAAACCAACTTTTACTTGAACACTATTAACAGTCTATTGTTTTATCACGTCATTTATTTTAAAATACTACATTGAAAATTCATAGCATTGTTCTTCATAGATTGCAAAGACGACTGCTGAATTTCTTTCCGGATCATTATCAAATTTGTCTTTATCACGTGTGGTGATAAGTGACGCGGCGATAGCAAATTATTTGTCAAATCTGCCATTATTTTGTCTATTTTATCAATTCACACCTACAAGTTTACAAACGAGTCTTATTACATTATTGAATATATCTTAATTACCATGACTTAATAACTTCCTCGTTTTAAAGTTCTGAGAATCTTATAATTGGATTAAATATTGACTCAAAAAGTACTAAGTAACTAGGTTTATTGTAAACAGGATATTTTATTTACCTACTGAAGTTACTAAAAGGTTAAATAATGATTATCAACATAAAATATGTATACTCTGCGGTTGAAATTCATAAAACAGGCTTTCCTATACAAATGTTAAAAATATGCAATGTAATGATTCTGTTTATGTAGAAGTGTTAGCAATACAATATTTTACTAACAAATTATCATATACCTCTGAATAAGGTTCAGTCTATGCGCGACCTGGGGGTAGTTCATGATTCTAAACTTCTATTTAACACCCATATTGATGGCATCATCGGTAGTGCATTGAAGACGCTAGGTTTTATAATGCGTAATTCTGTTTATTTTAGTCAGGCTAAAACACTTAAGATTCTTTTTTGTACACTAGTCCGGAGTAAACTTGAATATGCGTCTCAAGTTTGGAATCCTTGCTACAATACTTACATAGACAGGGTTGAACGTGTCCAGAAAAAATTTGTTAAATTCCTGAGTTACAAACTAAAGTGTCCCTACAATTCATCTAATTACTTAAGTATTTGTAAGGGGCACCATCTGGTCCCGTTAATTAAGCGTCGTGATATAGCTGACACTATTTTCCTTCTCAAAATCACAACTGGCGCCATTGACTGTCCTGAATTGCTCCAGGAACTATCCTTCGTTACTCCCTCTCGGTCCAAAAGACACTTCCCTCCCATTGCTCTTAAGCGTACACTGTCCAAGTACAGACAGAATAGTTTTCTTAACCGTGCTAGTCGAAGAATTAATAATTTGACGAGAGAGCTTGATATTGATATATTTAACTGTGTAATTCCTTCTGTGAGGCGAAAATTAACTAAAATGTGTTTTGAATGAGCGGTTTTCAAGTTGTGAACTGTTGAGCGAGCTAAGTTCTTTTAGGTGTTTTATTGTTTATTGTGCATTGTTTTATTGTTTAATGTTTATTTGGGTATGGCCCTGTTGTGCGTGGCACTAAGGTGTATATTTCCTAATTTATATCTATTTGTGAGTTCCTGTAATTGGCTCTGTACCTCTATTTAAGTTACTATAGGAATTGTTAAAGCTGTTGGTTCTCCTTAAATAAATAAATAAATAAATAAATATACTAGAGGACGCCGTGGATGTGAAAAGCACAAGACCGGTCTGAGTGGAAAGCCTTGGGGGAGGCCTATGTCCAGCAGTGGACGTCTTTCGGCTGACATGAGATGAGAGAGGACGCCCGCGACTTTGTACGCGTAGAATTAGTTTCCCGCTGCTCCTCCCGGTGGGGGTGCACCCCTAGAGCTCATAAGGAACCTATGTACCAAAGGAATCTTTAGACTTAGCGATTTGGGTAATTGCATTGCACCAAGCTTTTTTGTGAGTTCAACCTTATTTGAATAAAATCGGATTGAGTTTTTAAACATATGTCAAGATAAAATGTGTGTGATGATAAAATGTAGTGTCAAAAGCACTAAGGAGTAATGATATTAACTTCTTCTACCGCTTTTTCACCCTTTTAGAGGATGAATTTCAATAAAATACGAAACACGTCTTCCATCAATTCTGTTCAAGAATGTTTATGCAAAATTTGAAGTAAATTGGACCAAGGAATCACGTTGTCCCATACAAACTTTGCCTCACTTTAACACCCCTTTAGGGGTACCTAAAAATGGGGGCAAAGTTTGCCTCTTAGGGGTACAATTTCGGAAAATGCTTTCTTATCCTTTCTTTTCTTTCCTTTCTTCTTTATGTAATTTCGTATTTTTTGACATGCAATGCAATCTACAGGGTTATTGGTAAGTCGACCTATTCCCGTCAGGAGGTGATAGGGGTGACTATTTGCGATAATTTTGACCCCCATATGCATTATGCAAAAGTGAACCATTTTTGAGTTATCGCGATTATTAGTTTTTTTTTAATTAGTCGGAAATTCAACTTGAAAAATTTATTACAAAAAAAGTATCAATTTAAATCTTTTTTTTTTCTTCTGATTTACAAAACCGATTAAACACTGGTTATTTCTCAATATTAAAACAATAATTATCGGTCCAAATTTGAAAAAGCGAGACGGAAAACGATTTTTTTTCAATATTTCTTGCGATCGCTTTCCACTAAAATGCCTTAAAAACAAAAAAAAACGTTATGAAACTTGGCTTGCAGATTATTTTAAAAACTTAACTGTTTTCTTAGCTCTCCAAAAACGCATAACAAGTAGAAAATTATTTAAAAAAAACCTGAAAAAATAATCATCACAAAGGAAGCGGGCGGAAACAAAAGTCACAAATGCAACTTCAAAAATTAAAATTAAAAAACATACCAAATTTAAATCATACATTTTTTATTTGTTTTTGTACAAGATGAATTTGTTGTTCCTATGCAAAATTAAAAAAAAAATCTGTTCACGTTTGAGAATGCGAGCCGGAAAACTAAAAAATACATGTTTTTTTATCAAACTCCAACATAAATTACACGAAAACAGAAAAAATTACTAATACATTTGGCGTGCAGATTACACAATATAAAACATTGACGTTTTTCCAGCTTTCTAACGAGCTATTAAAACTAAAATGAGTTTTGTTAAAGATTGCTGGAAAAATTGATCACAAAGGAAGCAACAAGGAAGTCACGTCCGAACAAAACTTAAAATTAACTAACTAAATCTATCAAAACTAACTGTTATACTCGTAAACACAAATAACAACATTAACTTATGTAAAAAGTTACAAAATTAAAACTAATAAACAATTAAAATTAAAATAATCAGGATTTTTATAGTTTATTTTCAAAATGGCTACCTCCATTTCTTATTCTCACATAAGTTAATGTTGTTATTTGTGTTTACGAGTATAACAGTTAGTTTTCATTGATTTAGTTAGTTAATTTTAAGTTATGTTCGGACGTGACTTCCTTGTTGCTTCCTTTGTGATCAACTTTTTCCAGCAATCTTTAACAAAACTCATTTTAGTTTTAATAGCTCGTTAGAAAGCTGGAAAAACGTCAATGTTTTATGTGTAATCTGCACGCCAAATGTATTGGTAAATTTTTCTGTTTTCGTGTAATTTATGTTGAAGTTTGATAATAAAACATGTATTTTTTAGTTTTCGGCCTCGCATTCTCAAACGTGTACAGATATATTTTTTTTAATTTTGCATAGGAACAACAAATTCATCCTGTATAAAATCAAATAAAAAATGTATGATTTAAATTTGGTATGTTTTTAATTTTAATTTTTGAAGTTGCATTTGTGACTTTTGTTTCCGCCCGCTTCCTTTGTGATGATTATTTTTTCAGGTTTTTTTTAAATAATTTTCTACTTGTTATGCGTTTTTGGAGAGCTAAGAAAACAGTTAAGTTTTTAAAATAATCTGCAAGCCAAGTTTCATAACGTTTTTTTTTTTTTTTTAAGGCATTTTAGTGGAAAGCGATCGCAAAAAATATTGAAAAAAATTCGTTTTCCGTCTCGCTTTTTCAAATTTGGACCGATAATTATTGTTTTAATATTGAGAAATAACCAGTGTTTAATCGGTTTTGTAAATCAGAAGAAAAAAAAAGATTTAAATTGATACTTTTTTTGTAATAAATTTTTCAAGTTGAATTTTCGACTAATTTAAAAAAAAACTAATAATCGCGATAACTCAAAAATGGTTCACTTTTGCATAATGCATATGGGGGTCAAAATTATTGCAAATAGTTACCCCTATCACCTCCTAACGGGAATAGGTCGACTTACCAATAACCCTGTATATTGTAACATTACATTGATAAATAAATAAACTAAACTAAACTAAACTATCAGATGCCCACGTCATACAAAGAACACACCTTCCAAGGTTCAGGTGCGTTGATCCGTCAGTCAGTCAGTCAGTCATTCAGGACAAAGCATTTTATGTGTATAGATAACATTAGTGATCCATACCAAAAAATAATTATGTACTCATCTATAACCAAGAGTGGAACAAGGGCCCTTTATAGTTTTACTATGTCCGTCTGTCTGTCTATCCGTCTACCCGCGGTTTAACTCAGACTTAGTTGGTACTACATAGCTGTAATTTGGCACAGATATACATTAAAATTACGTCGTTTGAAAATTACGTGTCACATAGGCATACCGTCTTTTATTTTTAGACTGCGGAGGACTAAATAACATGATTTTCTTGCATACTTATTTCTATTTCTATTTCTAAACTGATAAATAATCCAAGTATGGGAAATAAATTTACATTGGTCTTTAAGAGGAAAGAAGTATAAAGACCAAAAATGTAAATATACTTTCTATACACGTATCTCTTCATACAGTGATAATTCAGACCATACTCTTTATTGCCAAAACGAGATAGCGCTGCGCTCGTAAGTACACCATTACACGTTAATCATGTTTGTACGGATTCGGATTATTAGCATTACAAAGTCAATTTCACGGTATATCCAGTCGTTGCTCTCCAAAGATAACGCAAAGTAAACTGGGCCTTTATCAGCTGAGTTATACTAAGATAAACATCGTCTTCTTTGCGAACGCTATTGATAAATAAACTGGATCAAAATGCAGTAATGGTATCGTATTCGTCGACCTTTGTGCCGAGCCGACACACTTGTAGCTGATTCTGAATTCGCAAAAAAGAACTAAAGAAATGATAACTTGATCTATGCGCTAGTTTGGTTAAGTAGTAGGTATTACGCTGCGGTTTGTATAAAGCCCGATTTACATTGGTCAAGGTCGTGGCTAGTAGTAACAGATCCGAATAGGAGATGATTTTCACCGGGCTGTCTCTGCGATGAAAAGTATTTTATATCAAATTTAATATCCTAAGTTATAATAATAAAAATTATCTTCGTATACAAAAATATGCAATTGCTTTTTTATTAGACAAATTACATACTAATCGAAAGTATGCCTATATAGAATATGCAAACGTTAGGTTGACTATTTTTTTCCCCTCAAACTATTTGGTAGGCAAGTATAAACAGGTAAGTCGGTACTAATAATTTGCACCAATCAAAATGCAAAAAAAAAACTTTTTATTTAATGATATAAGCACTGGGGTGAATTTTTTCAGCCACATATTATTTAGCGTATTAAATTTGATATAAAATACTTTTCATCGAATAGACAGCCCGGTGCAAATCGTCTCCTATTCGGATCTTAGAACATGGCAAGGGAAGTGGAACAAAAAAAATGAAAAAGCGTTAGCGGCAACTTGACTCGCTATTGTCCGATCGGTTTACACTACTGTACTGTCCACTATCCTTGACTGAATGCAGGACTTGACGCACTTTCATGCAAGAATGAGCAGGGAATAAGTAATTTATTTATTTATTTAATAGGATCTTAGTGAATTAACATGCTTCAAGTTTATATAAATAAGCACTACCTGTTCCAACCCTGATGATACTATACCGAACTAGGTAGACAAGGTAGAACAACTATTTCCGTATTTTTAATTATTCCCGTAAAAGCCACCGCTGTAAGAAGTTTAGTGAAGAGACCGTACTACATTATTGATAATAGTTAAGACTCAGTCTAAAGATCCTGTAAACTCTGTTAACGGCCAAAAAAAACACAAATAATTGCGTTAAAAAGAAACTTACCTCGTCATGTGGATTCTGCAAATACTGCTGCCGTAGCACCTCCAACTCCAAGTTCTGCAGCGTCGGCATTGAGATCGAGTTCCTCCTCAAGTTCGCCCTCCTCTGTTCCGCTTCTATCTCCTTCTCTATCAACACCATAGACTCATTTGCACCAATCGCTTTAGATCTGCTAGGTGACGTTAGATCAGTGGATTGTGTACTTGGACTATTCAAAGTGCTAGGACTATTAACTCTGCTAGATCTAGCTGAATCTGGTTCTAAAGTAATATAAAGCGTGCCTTCAGGGGTATTTACAACTATGGTATCACTGTCAGGTGATGAGTGCACTTCTCCTAAGTCGTTAGCATGTATTTCTCTTGGTTTTTCTCGTTTTGGTCGAATTGGTTCATCAGGTTTGACATGGTCGAGCTCGATGAAGTCATCAGCGAAGGGTATGTCAGGGTTTCTTCGAAGTTCGGGGGAGTTGAGGCCCTTCGCTACCTCCATGGGTTTGGCGTCCATGGTGAGTGTATCTCATACAGCAGTAACCTGAAAGAGAACAATAGTCTGTTAGTTTCATCATCAACTTTCCTTCAACGCCTTCCCCGCTTATAACATAATTATAATGTGCATAATAAGTAGTTTATGTAACTGGGGCATAATGAGAGGCATTAATACACGAGTGTGGTTTTATGAAACGAGCCGGAAGGCGAGTGTTTTAATGCCTAATTTTGTGTACAGATACATAACTCTACATGCATATCATACGTTTTCTACAAAATGTGAGAAATATGTATCTGCGCTTGCTATGTATCTTAATGTCCCTGTTTTTTAAGGGATCGGTCACCGGTATTTTAATGTGAACATTAAGATGCAACCACACCCATAACGTTTGCATTAATGACATGCAATTTTTTTTTTACGGCATAGGTAAGGCAAACTAGAACACAGGCCACCTGATGGTAAGTGGAAACTGTGACAAGACTGCAAGCCTAAGAATGCAAATGCGTTGCCAACCCTGAGGACTAAGATGGAATGCCTCTATGCTAGTCATTACACCGGCTGTTGTATCCCCAACCCGGAACAACAATGCGAACACTGCTGTTTGTCGGTAGGTTAATGGATAAGACGGTGGTAGCGATCCGGACGGACCCTGCACAATCCTACCACCCGCAAACACTTGTTAATGTTAGTGTTAATGTTAACATTAAAATACAACCACAGCTTATCGTTTCGAATCATATTGTAGGGAATTTATGATATGGATATAGATAAAATATTTTAAATAAGTAGTATAAGTAACAACACATGATAAAAATCTTAGCCTGATTGTGCAAAATGTGGTTAAAGAATTAACAACAAGTTGTTAGAGTTGTTGGTAATTCTGTAGCTCTGCCTACCCTGTTGTATGTGTATGTATGTATGTATAAGTATCTAAAACATAAATACTAGAATTGAGCATGTTACCAAGGTTATTAAAATTATAGCAGCAAGAATGAGAGATCTACATTCACTAAATAACAGCCATATTCTAGATCCAGGAAGTAATATCTAGGTACCTGCGAGTACATAGCTAGGTACGGTTGGCCTTATAAGTACTTACCTGCACATTTTAGTGCTGTGTCACTTTAACGTCATCTTTGAACTGCTGCACTAATCTGTCAAAAGCGTTAAAGCGACAAGGTGGCTACGCAGCTACTAAAAACATATCTCACTAGCTTGTACCCGCGACTTCGTCTGCGTAGATTTCATTATCGTTTTATCCCTGGCAACTTTTAAATTTTCCGGAATAAAAAGTAGGTTTTGTGGTGATGTGAAGCTATCTCCATTTGAACACATACACACAAAAATATTTTCTTAACCTTTTTAACCTCCATTTTTTTAACCTTCCTAAGCCACAAAATGTATAAATATATAGTAGTAAAACAAACTTTTAAAGGTAAATCCTGAAGCCATCGGTGATGTGAAGTTTTAAAAAAAATTAAGTAAACTTTGAATTTTAAAGGCTCTATGACAAAACAAGTTTTATCGCCTACTTGACCTATACTGCAGCTAGTCAGCGCCGTCGGTTTGTCTTACGTATTTGTTATTATTATCAACTTCTTTATTTAGTATGGTACTTTTGAGAGCCTCAACCTTCGCTTGTGTTAACCTAATGGCCTAATGTTAACGAACTTTACCTTCAAGATTATAAGGAAAATTGCAGTGACATCAACCTTTTTTTTTGCATCTCTTCGATTTCAACAGCTACTACCGTGGGGATATAGCGTTTCCACAATGAAGTGATTTCGCCAGTGTCAAGTATATATAAGTATAAATCAATATAGCAATACAATACAATCCAATCTTCTCTAGGTAGATTGGGGGCAACGTTGTACGGTGATATGTAGGACAAATGTCAAGATAGTTTTAACCTCTGTGCCACTGCGAGTTCACTTGAAACGAGAAGTAAGATGCCAGATACACGAAATAAGTCCAAGTCTTCTATCACTGTGCAACACAAAGGCATAAAAAGGACAAATCACTAACAGAAAAGACCTTTCAACACCTAAATACACAAAAATACAAAACTAAAACCAATTACACATCCGCCATGTTTTAACGTTACAAATGGCTCCTCGACATCAAACTTAACATCCTAAGTTTGATGTCACTGCGCGTGTTTACGAACCCATACGTCACAAGTTAAATCGAAAACAACTTAGAAACACGTTTAGAAATTATTAAGATGTTGACGTCAATTAAAAACATCGTAAGTTGCGTTTTTGTTAAGTCTCAGTCAATTTTGAACTCGTGACCTCGGGAAATCCCGCACTTAAGTTGATTTACTTACTACATAAAGCGGTAAGTGAATGTAAGCACGATAATATATTCACCATTAATGTTATTCACAAATATCATAGATAAATAATAATTTATCTGTGATAATTCTAACGGGGATTTACTCTTTCATGTGTCCATTGCCGTCGTTCGGTAGTTGGTCGCGTTCTAAAACGATTCACAAAACTGCATAGGTAGTTTATACTACCGCTAATAAAAACGCGGTTCTATGAGACATACACCCTTCATAAGGATAGTAGTATAGTCGCCGTTAACCAGATAAACGGCCCAAGCGATTATCATGAAACCTAGGTAGAAACATTCCGATTACAGTGTACCTACACAGATACACAAAAAAACACATACACAGATTCACACGTAATTGGGATTGTTCATATTTTTATAACTACTCTTATTCGAAAAACATTTCGAGGAATAAGATTTTAAAGCCATTACACACATTATTAAGTTTTTGAAATATTTACCTATTTCGGATATTTCGGCAAAAGTATATTTAACCTTTGTTTCACTTTCGGTGTATCTTACGGATTAGGCGAAAATCGCTTGAAATAGTATGTTTTTATACACTATTACAATCACTTTTTATTATTAGATATGATTTATATATATTTCATCCATAAAATGTCCGCTAAATAAATAAAAATATTAAAACAAAACTATTGGGCCAAATACAACATTAATCAAATTAGTCTCTTAAAATTATCTATTCTTTAGATTTAGAATGTAAAAACCATGAATTACATTTTTTGGTCTATCCCAATTCTTATAACCCCCTTCTTTTTGCGTCACTTTAAAAGAACACAAATAAGTACCTACCTTAACTATCATGTTTACCATCAACAATAGTCAATCGTTCCAAATCCGAACTCAAATTAAACCAAATCGAAGTCCAATGAAAATAGATCACGTTTGATTCTAAATTCAAAAACCAAATACGCAGTCACGGGTTACGTTACATTTACATATTAAGTCAGACAGTATTCATAGGTAAGTATATTCCGTTCAGATATCCTGGACAAGGCCAGGCATACAAGATACAAGATAATCTCTGTTTACTCTTAAGATTATCGCCGCAGATAAGCTACCGCCGTACTCTGTATGCGCTGTGACGTCATGGTGTGTTCTGTGACGTCATAATTAGGAACAAAGTTATACTTCGCTTTTATTTAAGGTTAGAACAAGCGACCGTTATTTTGCAAATGTTTTCGCCTTTAAAACAATTTACTCTTCTATAAGCAATTGATAACAAGAATTAGAATATATTATTTTACAATGTTTATAAGTAATTTTTCATCTTCTGTTGGGAAAGTAACGATTCCTAAATTTCATTAGCCGTTTGAAAATGCCATTTCCAACACTAGGGCGCAAATAATTTTGAAAAAAGAATCAGTCAAAGACTCAGTCATTTTTGAAGACCATGGAAGAATTTATGTAGCCATTAAGAAATATCTCGAACTTTTTTTGAAAACTGGTTTTGAAAGACTATGTTCGGGATAATAATATGCAACATTTTTGTTTACTCTTCTCTCAGTCGAAATGAAAATTAGAGTAAAGTATCAATTGCATTGCAATCAAATTGCACTCAAACTATATTTAATAGGTGTAGCGAACTATTATATAATAGCGTACTAGCGCTCATGCAGCCTAAATATCCCAGGATGCAATTGAACAGTTTCATCCCTTGGTTAATAATCTTCTATTTTGTATATGGAAAAAATACTTGGCCGAGAAGTCTGTCTGCGACTTACTCCTTTATTTGTGATTTACCTAGGTACCTACGTAAGTATTCCTAATATATAATGATTAATGAATCAAGACCTAACGAACTCACGATTTAATTAAATACAATTAGTTGGAAGTGACCCTGCCCTGCCTGAGTTCAATCCCGGTAAGCGCTGCTCTGTGGAAAGAGTTTCTACCAACTAGATTATATTGTCATCAATAGATGTTAAAGGTTATTTAAAATGGTTTTGAAAACATAAGCAGGTAGAGACTAGTACAGTTAAACGCTAATGATATCTCTTACCTTAACATAACGTAGTATTTACACAGTTCGTCTTCGCGGAGAATCTCCATACTGCCTTCCATTGTATTCAAATCGTCTAATAACTTACACAGAAGTAAATGAAAAGGGTCACAAACACTACAGTTAAAATGGCGTATATTATGTAATCCACGTAAAATACACACCAAAAACATTTGACGTTTTCACTTGAACATCCCGGTTCGCAGTCGAAATTCATTTTGGAAACCATTTATAACAAAATACCAAAAAACACTGGCCACTTATTATTTTTAGATAAACTATTTACTAACAGAAATATTATATAGTAGATTGTTCCAAATCCAAACTCAATTTAAACCAAATCGAACGTTCAATGAAAATTGATCACGATTGATTCTAAATTCAAAAAGCAATTACGCAGTCACGGGTTACGTTAGCGCACTTTACCGGTTAATTTGTTTAACACTGATGATTCCACGCTTGGGTCTGATATCGCACTTTTGCATACCAATCTAATTAACAATCATTAAAAAGTTAGTTTAAAAAATGATCACGGACCAAAAATTTACTAGTACACTAAAACGTCAGTTATAAGCTCTTGAAGACAAAACAATGAGGCTGGCCGTCTACAATTCAATACCGACTTTTTGCATTTAAAAGTATCGAACGCGAATTGTTTTTAAATGTCTCGTGCCCCGGTCCATTCAATTCTAGACCACAACTGTTTTAACTACAACACATATTTCCGCGTTCGCGTCTTAATTGGTTTTAACAATATACACTTGTGTTCGTCGTTTTGCTTCAGTACATTATGGCAGTAAATTAGATTGTTTTCTTAAAATAAATCGCCATTAGTTTTATTTAAATGACCAAGTTTAAGAACTTTGTTATTGCAACGCAAAAACAGGTCTGTATTTGGAATGATTGGTTAGCTCTACTAATTGAAGTTCAGAGGCTGAATATATTGTGCGTATTTTTTCCTTCCTCATGTTTCATGTATATTATTATATAAGCTAACAGGATGATAACGGTTATAGATTAAGTATTATTAAAATAAAAAAAATAACAAAAAGCCAGTCATAATTGTACGAAGCACTTATTAATTTTATATAGGTTTCTCATTGAATGTCAAATATTTTTATTGATGCTCCGTAAGGAATTCTTAGGTAGAAAGAAGAAGAAAAAGAAAAATACATTTATTCACTACACACATAACACACAGAAAAAAGTAAAAACAGAAAACATCTATAAAAAGAGTAGAGTGTGTCTTCGCGGCAGTGAATCGGACACTGGCTCAGCATAATGCTGAGGAGTTAAACACCTGCAGCGCTGATTTTCAGCCAACTCCGAGTGTGACAGACGGACGGTACGCCAAACGGATAAATAGAGTAAAGCAAAAAATACTGTTAACCAAATACTTATACCTAGTTAGTGAAAAAAATAAATAAAAAAATGACTTGCAAATACCTTACAAAAACATTTAAAATAGAAATACTTACTTAGCCATTATACAACATTGACAATTTGGCACAATTAAAAAAAATCGAAAGAAAACTAAATTATAGTTTACGGACAAAGTGCTGGTTGAGATCATTCCAGCACTTGGACGCCGTGAACTTGAAACTACCCCGAATAAAAAACAGAAAAAAATAAAGCATAATTCAAAATTAACATATCAGCTAACGCCACGTTTATTTACAATCTAAAAAACTATGCTTAGTAAAATAACCCTTTTTCTGACGCAGTCGGGTAAAAACTAATTTTGATTCGTTTTAAGAGTTTTAATTTGTGGTTGTATACATTTTAAACATTTGCTCCATAAGCGTCTATAAGAATAAAAAGTAACTTTTCAACTCTACAATATGTCATTAGAGAAATAATAAAAGTGAAACCACACATACCTACTCGAAAATCTTCGAAATAAGCGATCCGCTGCGGTGGTAGAAAGAGAAAGAAGTTTGGCCAAAATTGCCATGCGGTCAAGCTACTGAATACTGGGACTCTATTCGTAACTATATCGTATTATCAACGTTTTGATAGCTCTTACTTACTTGACACTTGACAGTAATGGCGGCCATATTAAAAACAAAAAACATCAGGGGACGATCTCACACAACCCAATACCTATCCCCAAACTAAGCGGCTTGTGCTATGGGTACTAGACAACGATATAAATACTTATATAGAGAAATAAATACTTAAATACATAGAAAACGTCCAAGACTCAGAAACAAATACTCGTGCTCATCATCATCGAACCCGGGACCACTAGCTTCGTAGACAGGGTCAATAAGAACTAGGCTATCGCGTCAGGTCAATTTAAGCTTTAATTCTTTCATACGAGTAGAATTCGTTTTCGCTACTCCCCTTATTTGTACCCGTCAAGTGTCGACTATCGAAAAATCTTTTCGTTAATGCGCCCTTGAATATTCCCCCCATATTTCAACGGTCTAAGTTGTGCTTCGTCTCAGTCACTCACGGAAGAGATAAATAGATGAACTCCTAATCGTTTTCTTGACAGTGTATTTGTTGAGATTTTTCATTTTTAGCGAACTAAAATGCTTCACTTCCTAATAGCACTGTAATGGCTGTCGTTCAGTAAATCGTTTCGAGTTATCTTCATCCTCAACTCGTTTGCTGATGATAGCAAATCGACGTGTTATGTTAATTCTTAATAATACTAACGTAAGCGAGTTTTTTATTATCCGACTGTGCATTACCAAGAGGAGTAATGAGTTTACGTCTGTGTGTGTATGTTGACGACACGATTCGCCTAGTCGGTAGTCATTGATGTCATGTGTAGATATTAATATGGATAAGCCCGGAATAAAATATTAAAACCAATAAAAATAATTCACTATGATTAAACTAAGTGGAATCCACCAAAAATGTTAGTTACGTTCTTTTTGTAAGCAGCCCTTTAACTTATAGACACTTAAATGACCTGTATCTAAATATGTAAGAAAAAAAATATAGATACGATTTATAGAGAGTCAACAGTATTTTGTAACAGGTTTATCCGAACTAGCTCAGAAATCAGGACCTTTTATTCAATCTGTACCTATTTTATGTCAGTAAAACATTATTTTTTCTTATCTTATATTCAGTTCAAGCTTTAAAAGAAAAATGTATTACTGTTTTTCATTTTTAATAGGTTACAAGTGGAGACTTTCACCTTTTTTCAAATAATGCCTGTAAGGAATGTGTGTTGTATTGTCATTCCAGAGCCGTAACAATTTGCTAAGAGGTTCCAGTAGGCTCATATCCAGCGAAGAGCATGTGCCCTAGCCAAGAGGCGTTACGCTAACTAGTATATTTATTCGTTTCGTTTTTAAAATCAATCGCGTTACGAGTACTGGGTAGACGACGTGAAACTGTAACGAGGTTTACATTTCGTTTAAATTCTATCCAATTTCAAAATTGTTCATTATCTATTTGATGCGATCGATAAAATCATTCTCTTGAAAATTTCGATAATATACTTATCGGCTGCCGTGTCTTGGTGTCTCATTTTTTTTTTTATTTATTTAGTTATCATTCTGTAAATCTTTTTATTATCAAAAAGTATTAAACACTTAATATTTGAAGAAAGTGATTTATTCAATACTACATTATCGTGAATAATAGCTTGAGTCTCCGACATACTTACTACTGTAACGCTAGAATACGAAGCATCACGTGATCTACCAGTGACTCGATTGGTTTAAAACGAATCGAATAGAAACGATGCTAACGGTTTTGGTTTCGACTCGAAATGTATGAAGTTGACGTAAGCGGTCGACGCTATCTCTCATCAATCCATTGATTCAGAAAAAATCTCTCTCTCTCTCTCTCTCTCTCTCTCAACTATAGCGCTCGGGTTTCCAAAAATGTCCCAAAATGCTCTAAGTATACAAACTCCTTTTTACCGAACTACGCGTCTTTTTTGCTACATAATTCCTCTTTGTAGGTTACTATGCAAAAATACTCTAGCATTACGATTTTACAAAATATAAAAAACATCTATACTTACATAAAGAATTACTACTAAGCATTAACAACTCTGGTTGCATAAAACACGTAAGTAGCTGACAATATTCCAACAAACCAAACAGTTGGGAAACAAAAATTGCGATAGGTTACCGATAGTTTATGTTATCCTGATGACAAGGTGCTATCCGTGGTATCTTCACAATTAAAGTTATTCACTGTTAATACACATATACATAAATATCATTAGTACATTTAGTACTTACATGACAGCCTTCGCAGCGGCTAAGATACTCATCTCGCTTTGGACGCGGTCATGCGCGCATTGCGATGCAAATGCGCGAACAAAGGGCCCTGTGCGCACACGCACACCCGAGGGACAGCGCAGGTCTTTATACTAGCAATACTTGCTATTGCATTTTATGTTTGGTTATGTTGACGAGTTTATTCTCCAAACATATTTGGTCGAATAGAAAAAAGTGGCAGATTAAGGACAGGCAATCCAAGGGACTGGATGGTGGGAAGATGGATGGAAAGGATGGTTACAGCCACGATATGTTACGTTACGTTACATGATACGTTAGTTTCAAGCTGGTATCATTGGTTCTCGTTGACAGTTTAAAATTTATTTTTTATTATATTATTCCAATCAGTCCTATATAGTAGCTCGGTCATCTACATAGGTATATGGACAAAAAAAAGTCATGGTCAAATTACTGGCTAGATGAACCTTTTGGATAGGCGGGTTTAGATCCAAAGATATAGGTAATTTTTGTTGTTTCAGCAGGTCCGAAGGGCAAAAGCATCTAGATTTTAAAAAGCGAGCTAGTTTTAAAAAAAAAAATCTATTTTATTTTTGGCTGTGTTGGTGCCGGCCGAGAATAGCACCACCCCATCTCTTCCCGTGGGTGTCGTAAGAGGCGACTAAGGGATAAACCGGAGGATGGGCAGCAGCGTCCTCCGCGGACTACATTGTATAACTGCGGTCGCCAACCCGCCTGCCAAGCGTGGCGACTACGGCATTTTTCCCCCCAAATTGTTGGGGGAGGCCTATGTCCAGCTGTGGACGTCTTTCGGCTGACATGATTATGATTTTATTTTTAATGTTTTGGCTGTTGTCGTCGCAACTTAAGCTAAGGCTCCTCCCCGCTACGCTCGGCGTCGCACCTGATTTGCAGCTCAAGCTGGCTGGGTAGAATAATATCGTACGATGTATGCTTAAATTCAGTTCCCCTATGGTATCCCTAATCGTCATTTATCCTAATCGCAATCTGCATCGTTTGTCAGAATTTTAATTTATCCTAAAGCCATTTTCGGCTGAATTTACAACCCTAACGTATCCTAACCGCAGGTATTTTGGATTACTTGAAAAGTTGTCTCACTCACCTGATAATTCGGACAAACGATGCGTTAGGACAAACGTTGGTAGGGATTCTTTCATAATTCTGAATTTTAGTATTACTGGTCTGGATTGACAATATTCTAAAACACGAAATTAGGAATTGTAAATTTCAGAGGAAAGCAAATTCATGACAATTTGTTCAAATAATTTTCTTAAAACCAGTTTTCATGATTTCAATGCACTGTAATATGAAGTTCGAGATTCTTAATGGGGTCTCATATTTTTTCGGTTTTGTAAATTTTGAAATATGCTCTACATCTGTAAAAGCCTGGAGCTTATGTCATTTTGTGTGTGTCGTGAAATAGAAATAGAAATAGACTACCACCACAGTATTCCAAACCATATCTTCTTCCAGCTGTTGATATACTAATTTAAACCGCTCTCACTTTAAGATATTACTGAGACAAAGTTCTAAAGTGTCCAGCTACTTCTGCATCCGACGTGCATTCCGGTGGCGGCGATCGGCCTTGACGGACGAACTGATAACGTTATCTCTATCTGGCCTAATTCACTTACACGGCGAGATCTCTCGTTTCCTGTGCTTTATAAATTACCACTCGACCTTCATTAACAGAATTACCTATTGGGGTAATTTTATGATTTAACCTACCTAAAATGTTGTGTACCGGTGTCTGGGCTAAGACAACCGGTGGAATTACAACCATAGAGATATTCCATCTTAGTCCTGAGGGTTGACAAAGCATTCGCAGTCTAAAGATTATAGTTTTGAGAATGTCTATGGGTTTTAGATCCCACTTGCTACCAGGCGGCTTGTTTTTCTCTTTGCCATAAAAAATAATAAAGTCCTGTTGTACTGCGTCCCTAGATCTAATAGAAATAAAGTTAGATGTTATAGGAAACTAGAGTTCTTGAACGTTTCTAGTTCTAAACTGAATCACTAATTGTAACATTTTATGGACATTACAAAAACGGAGGACACAGTTAATAAAGACAAAAATCTTACTGTTAATTTAAAACCACTTTTAGAGCATAAAAAGTGAAAGCGAAGTAAGGAGAGGCACAGCGCTGGTTTCCAGCTGGAGCTCGAGAAGCTAAGGACGTATTAATTATACATACAGTTGTAGTGATTAAACATAGTTATGACATATTTTTTGTCAGAAATGTTAGTATATATCTTGCTATCTCAGTCAGCAAGCATGACTAATAATTATGAACTTATGCAACAAAATAAATACAATATCGTTTGAATAATCATACCCTATCGTGTTTGAGCCGTTATCGTATTGTCACCGTTTTGACAGCTCTTATTTGACAGTAATAGCAACTGACGTCAAAAC
Organism: Acleris sparsana; assembly: GCA_923062465.1. Classification (NCBI taxonomy): domain Eukaryota; kingdom Metazoa; phylum Arthropoda; class Insecta; order Lepidoptera; family Tortricidae; genus Acleris; species Acleris sparsana. Next base: position 1,278,060 of record OV281302.1, on the reverse strand, counting down.
AATACCGTAACACGTCAAACACGTTATGTTTTTTACCGTCGGGAATAGAGGACCTGAAGCTTTGAAATTGTTAGTAATTACTTAATTCTCGCAGTACTCTAGTTATTAGAAAGAAAGAAAAACATTCACAATAATCCCAAATATTATATATGCGAAAGTTAGCTAGTTGAAACTTGGAATAGAGATTATAGATACCCTGGATTAACACAGGCAATTCATCTCGGAAAATTTAAACGTTCTCGAAGGAACGATAATCGAAATCCCCCGGAGCGCAGTATGACCGAATTGCTCATAACTCTGCATGGACGATGTCGCGAGCAGAAGCTAGTAGCAAATATTTATTATCTACTATGTGACGCTCATAAAAGACCAGTCCAAAATTCCATAGAAAACAAAAGATATCAAAATGTAACTACCGAGGCAGATAGATTATTAAAATGGAAAGTCATGTGTTTGCCCACTTAATGTTCACAAGCCCACGTCATTCTCAATAATTGTTCCTCTGAACCTTGCAAAAGTAATAAATTGAAAGTTTATATTCCAATAGACCTACTTTACTATTCCCCTGGCATGTGATCGGCCTCAAAAACTGGTTCCGACATTTTATTACTAAAACCATACCCATCCCAACAATGTTATTTACCTATTTCAAACCTCTTGAGTATTCGTTAGAACGTATTCCTGCTGAGACAAATAGTAGCATCTCAAATGAAACTCGTGTAGCAATAACAACCTTATCACTAACAAAAGAGGAGTGAATCTATGTTGACAGTTGCATCTGAGATAATGTGTATTGGTAGCATTATTGTACCTACTGAAGAAACATACATGTCACGAATATATGCTTAGGAATAGATATGTTGTGTTGGTAATAGCAGTAGAAATGTATCCTCTTTAGCTTTATCGAGATACTTATGTTTTACGCTCTGCTACTTATAGTCCTACAAAGGAAATGCGACCTTACGAGTCAAGTAGACTGGGAGACAAGTAGTTACTAATTTGTACTAAGGGAACGTCGTACAGTGATGCGTTAACGCATTTATTTACAAAAACGACACGTTATTTAGTCAGTTTTATTGATTTAGAATAATTTTTCCATAGATAGCTACGCATAGGTATTTTAATATTTGTCTTCTTGATGAAATCAGAGCTGCTGTTGCTGAATTACGAGTGACTTGTTTTAGGACATACAGGAAAATAAGTTATCGATGTTACCTCGTTTACACTGACTTTTTTAAGACTGCAGTCATCATTGGTATAAAAGGTGTTTTTTAATGAGTTGAGCGTTTTCTTGACATAAACCCCATTGTTAAATGCGTTTAATCACCGACAAATAGTTATCCAACATTCGCTTCAAAAATATAGATAGGTAATCATATTTTTTTGAGCGTAATGTTAGACAATATTAATTATATCACTGGTAATTATACCTATGTGTATTTTTACAGAATGCAAATGCCGTATTAAAACCGCTGCGGTGCCTGAGAAATAAAAAATTAACTTTATTCTAAAAAGTCCTGCACGCAAGTTCGTACATTACCTACATTTCTTATTAAATTGAATTTACTTGCCTAGATCGTAATCCACCTTTAAGTGAACCAATATGGGTACAAAATGTATTATTCCGAATGCAATGTTTCGATAGAAGGCTTTTATTAACTCGCTTATAAATCACACCTTAACCTACTTACCTACATTAAATTTAATCACAAATATCTCTAGCGTAACATAGCTTTCGGAAAAAATAAAATTAGGATTTATTAATGGTTGAAATAAAACGATTTTTTAATGTGTTTGCTACCATTGATATTCTATAGATTAAGTATATTATAGGCACATATTATATACTAGATATAGGCCTCTCTATATCCTCACCAGATTTATTATACTACCACGATAGCACAGATTCTTTACCTTTTCAGTCCACAGTTATCACTTTAGTCTTGAGCTCCACACATCACTATTTTTTCCAGTCAGCTGTTGGCGTTTACAATTTTACGACACAGTTTATGATCCCCAACGAGACTTTAATTCGATTTTTAGCGTTTTTGACCATTAACGTTGTTAATTAAAAGTGTTTTGTTCTAAAATTCTAAGTTTAAAAAGAAATTTAAATAACTTATAACACGAGTGCAATAAAAACCTTACGTGTTTAATTTTAGAAACTTTATTTATTGATTCTTTTTGGTATTTTTGAGTGACATTAAAAGTATGACACGTTTTGACTTGTCCGTTGTTCTTTTTATGTTAAAAAATATCCGAAATTACAAACACAACTTTACTATGATGATCGTTCTCGTATTTATTTAGTTTTCTAATATTAACTTGAAGTAATAGGTAGTTCGTTCAGACACGTTTTATTGCATTGATTGTATAATTGTTTACAATTTTCATATCGTCTGTAAGCATGCTAAGTTTGTATGTTTTACCTTTGTAAGAATATTTATTAACGAAATAGCTACTCGAAAAATATTTAGCAGTAAGAAATCAATTTGTTTTTTTAATGTAAACTACACATTCGATATCAAATTCAACAGGTCACTTAGTAACAAGTATTAAGTCATAAAAAATAAACTTACAAAACAAATACAAAAATTGTAATTAAATTTGATTTTAGATGCCTTCAAATGAATAGGTACCTTATATTTTAAAATATAAATTTAATTTGAATTTACGAAGCACAAAAAACAGCACACTCTTTAATCAATCACCGATTAAACACTTTTTAATCAGTATCGTACCGGTTCGCGGAAAATCACGAGGTGCGCCGGAGTGCGCGCTTCGCACCGCCTCATTACGATGTGCTTTACTTGAGCGAAATGAGGTAAGGTTCGTCTGCCATGTTATTCTGCTACGTCGCAAAGGCCGGTGTAATAGAGCTCTATCCACTTGGCGGTAGGTATTGCAAAGGAAAGTGTAATTGAATTTTTTAAGTTTGAACTTTTTACATTGGTACTGTAAAGCAGTTAAATATTATTTTTGTATATTTTAATATCAACTCTATCGTTGTTCTTTATGACGCGTTTAGGCTTGATGGTAGCGACCCTGCCTACGAAGCTAGCGGTCCCGGTGTGGGCAGATATTTGTTCCAGAGTCTTGGATGTTTTCTATGTATTTAATTATGTATTTCTCTGTACAAATATAGTTATTGGGGTCCAGTACTGGGACTAGGGCAATTTGTATGAGATTGTCCCCTTGTTTTTTTTAACTGGTTTAGGCAGCAGTCTAGCTACATTATGAGCAGTTGTGATACACAAGGATCGGGAAAACGCCCGTCATTTTGATAACATAACCCTGTTCCGTGAAGCAGAGACTTCCTTATGATGTTAATTAAAAATATTAGTAGGAATTTTACATTTATTATACCATATTAATTCATGTTTTCAGTGACAATATTATTAATTAATAACACTGGAATGGTTTTGGGAAAATAAACTCTCGCCAATCAAAAATAACTTTATTTAAAAAAAAGTTTTTACTTGTTTGTCCATAACGCCGTGAATTTAGGACCTATTTATGAGTCAAAAATGTTCGTTCACAGTCTACGGACATCATTGGGGCATATTTAATCGTTGAAGTTGGGTTACTGTTTGTCTGTTTGTTTGCATTTTCCCATTACATTATCGCTGAATACATATACATTATTGTATAATAAATAAATAAAATACCTAGTAATATTTTTATTTTACATCAAGGAAGTCTCTGCTGTACGGAACAGGGTTATGTTTTCAAAATGACGGGCGTTTTTCCTATCCTTGGTGATACAATACAAGATGATGCATCATCATCTTATTTTATTAATTCGTTTAGTTATAAAGTGGGAGGGATGTCTTTTTTATTTTCATAATGTAATGTAAAAAATACCTGACGTAGTTTTAAAGTTATCCTTTCCAGCACTTAAAAAATACTTGAAAAGGTCGTTAATGTCTAAAGCGTATTATAGGGTCGAGGACTATCTAACAGAAAAAAATGCATGGCCTTAACCTGAAACTTAGTCAATAATAATTTGTTCAAATGCAAAAGCTTTATCCTGCTTTTTCTTATCTAGAGGACACCGTTGATGCAGGAAAACATATCGAAACTTTTATGTGGTCATCTTGCACCATCTAAACCATCTTATATACACATAAGTAGTTGATTCTATTTTTTCTGTTTTCTTATTCTCTCTATCTCTCCGGTAAGATTTTTGGCATGTTTTCCTGCTGAACTACGCATGTTATTTGATATTATATTTAATGTAATATTTGTAGCTTTATATGATGCGAGACTAAGTAGTACCATTGTATTAAGAAATATGTTTAAGAAATGACTGACTGCTGAGTTTCTTGCGGCGTTTCTTCTCGAGTGCCCGTGCGGCCTACGTACTGAATAAACTTCTTTTATCTTTTTATTTTTAATTTAGTATTATGCATTATGGTGGATGCTAAGTTTGCTATGGTGTCCAAGGAGTAGCACGTATGTTTGTCGTACTAAAGTCCATAATTATGAACAGTGTTGTTCATTATGAGCTCGCTCCAAACTCTTAGGGCCGTAACCACTCACGTGTTTTGTGTAACCAGAGTTGCCAGAGACAGCCCGTCCGATATGACTATAAATAAACAATAATATAATATATATATAATATATTTATAGCTTGCTATAAATTGTAGTTTACTTCGAATATAATAGAATACGTAAACTTTTTTCTTTTTTTTACGGGATAGAGAAGGCAAACTAGCACACAGGCTACCTGATGGTAAGTGGAAACTGTAACCCATAGACATTCGCATTCACAAGACTGCAAATAGGTACGCTGCCAACCCTGAGGACTAAGAAGGAATACCTCAATGCTAGTCATTACACCGGCTGTCTTATCCCCAAACCGGAACACAACAATGAGAATACTGCTGTTTGGCGGTAGGTTAATGGATAAGATGGTGGTAGCGATCCGGACGGACCATGCACAAAGTCCTACCACCCCTAAAACGTTTATTCGACAAACACAATGACAAAATAAAACTATTTCTTTACTCTTAACAAGCGCCACTATTAGATAAAAAAAATTGGTAGTGATTTGACGTATCAATGCCATTTTGAATTTTTCCAACTTCCAAATGCTTCTGGCTGGTGGCAGCCATTGCTTTTACATCATCATTGTTTTTGACCTATTTCCGTTATATGGCGTCGCCTATGCACATAAGGTGTAACGTTATCGTTACATGATAACTGTAACTGTGTGTGTTGGGTAGCTGGAAGAGATCCCTTAAAGGGATAAGTTCGCCTTTATACATATTTTATATTAAATGTATTGTACTGGTTTTTCTTTAGTACAATAAAGTGTTTACATATATACAAACTTACATACATACATTAAGACTATTATTAATATTGATAGTAAAAAACAAATATATACAATACTTAAAACTAATGTCATAATTAATAATTACAAATTTACAACCTTAAATTAAACTACTTACTAATGTTAAAGGTAACATGAATTTATCGGCGTCATCTTAGCGCTCACGCAAAGCGCAGTTTTAGCGCTCAAGTTCTTATCTTGATCTAGTGAGGGAATGCATTTGGGAGCATCGCTTCGCGACATACCCGATCTTCTACCGAGTCGAACGCACGTCACATTATATATATTTATTCGGTCCCTGATACGTGAAGACACCTATACCTCAGTAATTGTCGGAAACGTAACCGAAGTTAATAGTGATCGTCACTAAACGTTCCTCGAGTACCTAATACCTATTATAATAGGTAAACGTTTATCGCGAGTGTTGTTGAACCCCAATTTGGGTAAGTGGTACACTGTAATAACGCTTTTAGAACTTGTAGTATTTAATTAGTGTAGACATTAGGTTAACTGTGCTTAGTGCTTCTGCTTTCTTCATTTCACCATTAATTTTGCACCATCATACTTGGTATCTAGTCTACCCTCATTTTGTGATCATGTATTTTTATAAGCGATTGCATCATCCATATAAATTGTAATCTCCGCTTCTGATTGTGAACATCCACGGCATCACTACTACATTAGGCACCTTCTTTTCCTTCTGCCGCTTGCTGGGATGCTCACAAAACATACCTGGACCCTTTTCTAATTCGTCTTGAACGGTGCGTTCCAGGGTCCAAAGTTCGGGTTGTTGTATTGAGTGGAGGAACCACCGCAGCCACAACCTACACATACCTTCCGTCGCCAGGAGACTCGCCACCCGACATCTTCGTCATCACCGGGACGCCGCAGGGGTACAGTCGGCCACAGTTGCGAGCGCCCGCGAGTACCAGCTAGGTCCCGTTCCCCAGGCGAGAGTACCTAATCCGTAGGGACGGAACCGGGACTGTGCGAATTTATTTTAAACCCCACGACCCTTAGTTTTTTTTAAATTATATTTTATTGCACGAATCTTTGTCTCTTATTTTATAATCACCTAGGATAGTAAACCCTAGTAAGAGCACAAAGACCTAAAAACGCGACACTGGCGCCCTTTCACGTGGTTAAATTCACACAGATCCTGTTTTTTTTCTCACGGTTTTTTGTAGTTAGTGTATGTTTGTGGCTTATTTTTTTGTGAAACGTTTTTTAGTTTTAATTATTTGGTTTTTTGCTACTAAAGTGTACATTTGTCTTTTTTATAGGATTGCTTTGTAATTTCCAGTAGCGTTTTTTTACATAAAATAACCTTCGTTTTAAAAAAGAGACACATTTTAATTCCAGGAGCTTAATATAGCGCTTTTACAAATTTTAAACATTTTACATTTATAGTCAAATTTCAAGTTAAGTTTGATTTACTATTGAAGTACCCTAGTAGTAGTAGCACCCTTTTTTATTTTTTATTTTTTAGTTGCTGCTAACCTGTTTTATTTTTATTTTTACTAATTTGGGAAAAAACCAGACGTTCATCATTGATCATTTTATTTGTAACAGAACGGAGAAGTTTATCAATAGATATATTAATTAGTTTCGATTTTGCTTGATACCACTTACCAATTGGTTCAAAATCATAATGCTACCTGTCAAATATCTTTCTCTCCAAAAGGCGGAACTAGAGTATGAGGTTCGGATCCGAGGTGCTACCGCGGCTACTTCAGTTGAAGAACTTCGTAAGCAAATCGTAAAGCTAGCTTCAGAATACCCGTCCGAACACATACTAGAGTCTCCGCTGGATGTTCGACAGGACCTCAAAGGTTGCTTGGAAGTTCTCACAAAAATACAAATGAATCTCGATGTATCTGACCCTAATGTGCCCACGATAATGAGAACGCAAAATATGTTAAATCACCTCCATAATCGTTTACAGAGGATAACGTGTAGTGACGACATTAAAACACAACATCGAGAGATATTAGAAGGTTATAAACTTTTTTCACAAAAGCTCTCCGCTCTTATAGCGAAAAAGCCAATTACTTCAGCGAACGTCGCATCTAATGCAAGCGCCGGCCCCTCTGGCGAGGCTGCGGCGACGGTTCCAGATATACAAAACCTAATATCAGTGACATGCGACCGTTCTGTAGCTGACTTAAGTAAATTAAAATTTAACGGCAAAACTTGCGTTCGCTCATTTATACAGCGCGTCGACGAAACTATGGTTGCACGTAATATTGTCTCCTCAAAAATTTTGTCCCTAGCAACCGAGATCTTTCAGGACGATGCCCTTCATTGGTTCCGTTCGGTTAAGGACAAAGTTACATCATGGCCAGAGCTTGCCACAAAATTAAAAGAGGATTTTGACCAATCGGATTACGATTACCGTCTCATTTCTGAGATTCGCTCTCGCACACAGGGTGAGCGAGAGAACATAACCATTTATCTCTCGATTATGAGTGGGATGTTTTCTCGCCTATCCAGGTCTCTAAGCGAAGAGGAGCAGCTCGAAATCCTACTTCACAACATTAGACCTTGCTACGCCAGCACACTTGCAGCCTCTGCTGCTACAATTGCTACTACCGACACCCTGCGTTCTCTTTGTCGGAATTACGAGACTTTTCACTCTCGTCTTACGCAATTTCAGGAGCCACCAAAAGCGACGTCTGATACTGTTGCACCTGAATTTGCGTATACAAAGGAAGCAAATAAAAATACTCATAGTTTTGGCAATAACACTTATAATAAACAAAAATTCACATACGACAATAATTACAATAAAGCACATTATTCTAAAAATCAATTTTTTGGACAACAAAATCAAAACAAAACACAACACCAAAATTATATACACACAGTTCTAGCAAACAAGCAGCAACCTTACTGCCCTAGGTGTCGCAGTAACTCTCATCACATCCGACAATGCCAAGCGAATAGGGATGTCTTTTGTTTTAAATGCGGACTAAAGGATATTAAGACCCCTGACTGCCCTGTATGTAATAAGAGTAAGAATGTAAAAAACTAGATAGGCAGAATTGTGGATATTTCGACCAACAAGAATGGGACTCTTGGCTTGCGTTTATCAAAACGTTCTCTTCTACATATAGAATATCTACAATTCTGCATTCCAAACCTCAGCATGATCCTAGGCCCTATGTAAATATTAAAATAAACGATATTGACGCCTGTGCTTTATTAGACTCTGGTGCTGCAGTGAGTATAGTGGGTAATAATGCCCATCAACACTTAGTCGACTGCACTTTGCAACAGGGTGACCACATTTCTATGATAGCCGCAGGTGGTCAATCTTTAAATAGTATCGGGTACATGCATTTACCCATCATTTTTGAAGGCCAGTTTCATATAATTAAGGCTTATGTTGTCCCCGAGGTGGAAATGTCCATCATACTAGGCATTGACTTTTGGCGTGCTTTTCAAATCTGCCCTAGGTATTTGGACAGCGTAACATTGTCTGAAAGCCCTCTTGCGGAGTTAAAAGTGACTAACACTGATTCATTTATTAACTCTTACGATAATTTAACTCAGTCGCAGAGATCTATAGCAGACAATGTTATAACTCAATTTAAATCCGTTTCTATGGAAGATAAAGGCTTAGGTCGTACCAATTTAATTTCACATAAAATAGACACTGGAGACGCGCAACCAGTACGACAACGCTATTATAGGATGTCGCCGGAAAAACAGCGAATTTTGGTGGAGCAAGTTGACGAAATGTTGTCACTTGATGTTATTGAGCCATGTGAGAGCGCATGGTCGTCACCGGTGCTTATCGTACAAAAGAAAAATGGACAGCCTAGGTTCTGCCTCGACAGTCGGAAGCTCAATGCTGTGACAAAACGCGACGCGTACAATTTGCCATACGTTTCGGAGATCCTCGATAATCTTCGAGACGCAAAGTACCTGTCCAGCATTGACCTTTCGAAGGCTTTTTGGCAGATCCCTATAGAACCTTCAGACCGCGATAAGACTTCTTTTTACGTGCCATCTAGAGGCACACTGCGTTTTAAAACTACCGCTTTTGGCTTGTGTAACGCGCCAGCAACGCAGCAGCGCCTGGTAGATTTGTTGTTTGCCGACATGGAATTTAAAACGTTTGCTTACTTGGACGACATCATTGTCATAAGCTCAACTTTCGAGGAACATGTGTCTCGTCTTGTACGCGTTCTGGAAAAATTAAGAAAAGCTAATCTAACAGTTAATTTTGAAAAATGTAAATTCTTTCGCAGTGAATTAAAATATTTAGGCTACGTTGTAGATTCTCGTGGTTTGCGTACGGACCCAGAAAAGGTCCAAGCTATTTTAAACTTTCCCGTGCCTACTAGCAAGAAGGAATTGAAACGCTTTCTCGGTACCGCAACTTGGTACCGACGCTTCGTTCCGAATTTTAGTACAGTGGCTGGTCCGCTTAATAAATTAACCTCAAACGGCAAGAAGGCACCACCTTTCCAATGGACACCTGAGGCTGACGCGGCTTTTAATGCCCTAAAAGATTGTTTGGTCTCCGCGCCAGTCCTCTCTTGTCCGGCGTATGATAAACCGTTTGAAGTCCACACGGACGCCAGCAATTACGGCATTGGCGCCATGTTGACGCAGACATTAGATGGCAAAGAACACTCCATAGCCTATATGAGTCGCTCACTCACCAGTGCCGAGAAAAATTATAGCATCACGGAAAGAGAGACCCTAGCAGTGTTAGCTTCTCTCGAGCACTGGCGATGTTATTTAGAGAACGGCCATACATTCACGGTGTACACTGACCATTCTGCGCTGAAATGGTTTTTATCGCTAGACAATCCATCTGGCAGGCTGGCACGCTGGGGAGTAAGATTATCTTCGTTCAACTTTGATATGAAGCATCGACGAGGTGTCGATAATGTTATCCCCGATGCTCTGTCACGTGCTGTCCCAGTTGCAGCTATATCTCTTTCAGACGCGATAAGTTCTACCAAGGACGATTGGTACATAAAAACTTATAACGGCTGTCTTAATTCTCCAACCCAGTTTCCAAATTTCATTATTAAAAATAACTCACTATTTCGGCTTTCTAAATCAAAATCACATCTCATGTCAGAATTCGAGTGGAAGGAAGTAGTTCCCATTGAGTTTCAAAAACAAATAATTGCAGCAAACCATTCTGTACCGACCGCTGGACATCTCGGCATATTTAAAACTTACCGACGCCTGTCTTTATCCTATTACTGGCCCGGCATGCACCAGAGTGTCGTTCAGTTTGTAGGGTCTTGTTCCGTATGCTTATCTTATAAACTGCAAAATCACACTACATTGGGAGAAATGGGACGCCCAAAACAGTGCTCTCGTCCCCATCAAATGATCTCGATTGATTTTGTTGGACCTCTTCCTATCACTCGCAAGCAAAATTGTTATATGCTTGTAGTAACTTGCTGTTTTTCCAAATACTGCAACATTTTTCCGCTTCGGCGAGCGACTGCCGATGCAGTCGTTAAAATTTTAGAAGAATCTATTTTCTTAGTTTACGGTGTACCACAGACCATATTTCTGGATAATGGAAGCCAATTTATTAGTGCCACCACGGACAAATTATTTAAAAAATACAATGTGCCAAATATATATTTCACACCTAGGTACACACCACAAATTAATTTAGTAGAAAGATTTAATAAAACTATACTTATTTGTCTATCCACATTCGTTGAAAATGACCACAGATCATGGGACACCTTTATCCCACAAATACAGTTTGCAATAAATAACTCTGTTAACGAAGCTACCAGTTATACCCCGTCGTTTCTCGTACACGGTAGAGAGCTCGTTTTATGCGGATCGCATTATACTGACACTGAATTGGGTAATGAGGTGTTGTTCTTGCCACGAGACATTTATGCAGAGAATTTGGGTTGCCTTTCTTCAGTATTCAATGATGTGCAGGCCTCACTGTGGAATGCACATGTAAAGAATACTGCTCATTACAACTTACGTAGGAAACCAGCAGAATTTAACGTAGGTGATTTAGTGTATAAGCGTACTTACATTCTTAGTGACAAAGATAAGTACTTCTGTAAAAAGTTAGCACCAAAGTACTTAAAATGCAGAGTAATTACAAAACGGTCACCCTTAGTTTACGAGTTAGAGGATATGTCAGGCAAAAATATCGGAGTTTGGCATATTAAAGATATTAAATTAGTTAATATTTAATTAGATAACATGCCCTCAATAACATCTAGTTCTAGCATGAGTCACTAGCTCCACCGGCTGGTAACTCGTCGTAATGTAAGACAGCGTCAGCAACGTAATTAAAAAGTTGTTGTTGTTTCATGGAAGGAATTATGAAAGAATGAATGAAAGATGACAGAATGAAAGAGTAAATGCTAGAGTAACTAATTAAACGGGTTTTAATTAAGACTAAAACCCTTCCCGAGACGCGGGGGTAATGTAACGTTATCGTTACATGATAACTGTAACTGTGTGTGTTGGGTAGCTGGAAGAGATCCCTTAAAGGGATAAGTTCGCCTTTATACATATTTTATATTAAATGTATTGTACTGGTTTTTCTTTAGTACAATAAAGTGTTTACATATATACAAACTTACATACATACATTAAGACTATTATTAATATTGATAGTAAAAAACAAATATATACAATACTTAAAACTAATGTCATAATTAATAATTACAAATTTACAACCTTAAATTAAACTACTTACTAATGTTAAAGGTAACATGAATTTATCGGCGTCATCTTAGCGCTCACGCAAAGCGCAGTTTTAGCGCTCAAGTTCTTATCTTGATCTAGTGAGGGAATGCATTTGGGAGCATCGCTTCGCGACATACCCGATCTTCTACCGAGTCGAACGCACGTCACATTATATATATTTATTCGGTCCCTGATACGTGAAGACACCTATACCTCAGTAATTGTCGGAAACGTAACCGAAGTTAATAGTGATCGTCACTAAACGTTCCTCGAGTACCTAATACCTATTATAATAGGTAAACGTTTATCGCGAGTGTTGTTGAACCCCAATTTGGGTAAGTGGTACACTGTAATAACGCTTTTAGAACTTGTAGTATTTAATTAGTGTAGACATTAGGTTAACTGTGCTTAGTGCTTCTGCTTTCTTCATTTCACCATTAATTTTGCACCATCATACTTGGTATCTAGTCTACCCTCATTTTGTGATCATGTATTTTTATAAGCGATTGCATCATCCATATAAATTGTAATCTCCGCTTCTGATTGTGAACATCCACGGCATCACTACTACATTAGGCACCTTCTTTTCCTTCTGCCGCTTGCTGGGATGCTCACAAAACATACCTGGACCCTTTTCTAATTCGTCTTGAACGGTGCGTTCCAGGGTCCAAAGTTCGGGTTGTTGTATTGAGTGGAGGAACCACCGCAGCCACAACCTACACATACCTTCCGTCGCCAGGAGACTCGCCACCCGACATCTTCGTCATCACCGGGACGCCGCAGGGGTACAGTCGGCCACAGTTGCGAGCGCCCGCGAGTACCAGCTAGGTCCCGTTCCCCAGGCGAGAGTACCTAATCCGTAGGGACGGAACCGGGACTGTGCGAATTTATTTTAAACCCCACGACCCTTAGTTTTTTTTAAATTATATTTTATTGCACGAATCTTTGTCTCTTATTTTATAATCACCTAGGATAGTAAACCCTAGTAAGAGCACAAAGACCTAAAAACGCGACAAAGGTGAAGGAAATACACGTTGAAAAAACCGGTACGTTTCGCTTTATACGGGGTCGAAGTGGGTCCCAGAAGGCCGTTGCAGCCGAATGTGCAAGCAGAAGCAGAACCATGCGGTCCTCGCCAACAACCGCGAGGTGAGAGAATCCCACTCTCACTTCACTCTCGGTTGGTAAGTACATGGCGTGGGTGGTGTTCGTCAAAGCATTATACCCTGCGTTAGTAAAAAAACTGGATGAAATAAGATGAGATAAGTTCAAGTAGGTATGTTTAAAACCTTTACTTTTTGCAACAAAAAATCCTTTTAAACCATTAGTAATTTTCCTAGTTATTTTCGTCCAAGGTTTAGTTTCTGGGTACTTATCACAAGGTCAAGTAGCCATATTTATCGTGCCAGTTACTCGACCGCCAGCGGATAGTAACTAATCCCTGCTAGTCTGGAGAGGAAGTGTTTTGTCTGCTTCGCGTCCGCGGCTACGACTTATGTTACACTTGCTTAGGGCGTTTACAAACTGCATCCGAGCCGGAGTAAATCTATCATTTGATAAAAACTGGTTCAGCCCCACTAGACCGAATAGCATAAAAGCTAATTTAATTACCCATACCAACGTTTGATATAATTTTCATTAATTGATTACTAGACCAAAAGTTATGCTCTAATATTACTAAAACTAATAATTATTATTCCTAATGATTTATAGACCTAATGGTCATAAGTTCTAATGATTACCAGAAATAATCATTGTTTGAACAAATTATAAATAAAAAACACAAGCAAACAAGGCGCAAAGCGCCTCTACAACGCGGATTAGGAGCTCCGTCGTCTTTAATTACGCTTTTAGGAACATAATTATATAATTATTTTTAATAAACATTCGGTTTTGAGCATATAGTAAATAATCGTTGTAGAGAGGAATCGGATAAGTAGAAATAGAGGTATTAAAAATCGGGCGTAGGAATAGCTATCACGTATATTCGGGATGTTCAAATCAGGCCTAATAAATAATTAGGAAAAATAAAAAATATGGTTTTTGATTTTAGGGCTAAGCTGGTGGTAGTGAAATTAGGATAAAACTTTTTCGGGCTGAAATAGGAGGTCTTGATAAACTGCCAGCTGTGTCCCGCGACTCCGTCTGTTATAGCTTCTCTCGGTAAAAATTATGCCCTTCCTCGGTGCTTAAACTATCTCCATACTTTAAATCGGTTCATCGTTTTAGCCGTCAAAGCTTACCAAAAAGACAAAGTTACTTTCACATTTTTAGTATGCATTATTTGGCAAATCATTATTATGTATGTATGTATGTAAACTTCGTTGTACAAAAAATATGTTGCAATATTATGTTATTAAAATTATGTACAAAGGCGAACTTAACCATAAATGGAATCTCTTCTAGCTAACCCTGAAGTAGATGATAAAGACACTGCGTGGGGTTGGACACATAGAAGTTTTGCAGCAAAAGTAGCAAAAAGAGATGATGATACTGATTATAAATAAATAAATATTAAACAGTAATTATTAATGCTGCAGCAGTGCTAAATGAAAATGTATACAATAATACAGTTTGCCAAATGATGTTGGAACATGGGGAAGCGTCTGCCCAGTCCAGAAAAATAGGGGCTAGTGACATACGAGTAGATACATCTTATAACAAGTTAGGATCTACCCAAAGCTAGCTAGCTAGCTAGTTGTCCAGTCCAGATCACTAAACAATCAAAATTAAAATATTTATTCAGTAAATTAAAGTAAAGGGCTCTTACACGAGAAGGTAATATAGAGTGAATCTACTACCGCTTTGGACGAGACCATCATTGCGGAGAAGAAGCGCCGCAGTGACTAGCAGAAGGTCATTATTAATTCAATCATAAAATATAATAACAAGTTGGTACCAACTAATCTTATATCACAGGGTAATAGAGAAGTAATAAAAAATAATTATTATAACTAGCACAGAATATAATTATTACAAACGTAAGATCTGCTAGAGTATCATGAGGTTTTTCAATAACTTTAGCACACACACAGGTATAACACGCTGGTCAGGTCCTTTTTGTATGAAAATCAGAGCGCTCGGCGTAATTATTTTTTTGCTTTTGCGTTTTACTTCAGGCTCACTTGAACAATCTGTATAAATGCAAAAGTTTGTGTGTTCGTTTGTTACCCCCTCACGCTGCAACGGCTGGACGGATTTACGTAATTTGGAATAGACATAACTTTCACCCTGGATTAACAGACTTCATCTCGGAATATTTGAATGTTCCCGGGTCATCGAAATCTACACCGACGAAGTCAGGGAGAACCTAGTAAAGGATAATGACTAAAAATACAAGATGTCTACTTCATAAGCATCGGCTTCTATTCTATAAGGTAAATCCATATAGTAGTAGGATAGCTCTTATATTACTTGACAGTAATGGCGGCCAAGTTAAAAACCACACGATAACAAATTGAAGGCAATATTGTTTTACCAAGAGCCTGTTGGGCTGTGTGGGTACTCTGTCTTCTCTGTGGCTTAAAAAAACTTTAGCAATTTTGACGTACAATCACCAGTAATAATATAATTATGATCCAACACTGCGCTGAAAAATATCTGACACGCTGTTATGCCTCAAGTAATAAGGACTTATCTGTAATTTTCGAGTCCAATTTTGGATCATAATATTGTTGCTGGTGACTGGTACCTAAGTAATATAGGGATATCTAAGATTTTTTTTAGTGATTTTGATTAATATTCATCCATTTGACAGTAAAAAAACATCACTCCAGTTGGTCGTTTGCAGCGAGCCTTATATGAGAATTGAGTTTATTAACAAATTAACGCGCAGGACGTGAGATTATCCGTGCGTTCTCAAAACCATCAGACTCTATTTGGAGCCACATAACTAAGCCAAATTGTATTTCTGGCACTGGATTGCACCAGCACTTTCTTAGATTTCAGTCTCTATTTGTAGCCAAAATTTAGCATAGTTTGAAGTCACAGCGCTTTAAACATACTGTGATAGTAGTTTATGTAACGAATAAGTACCTACATGAGAGTCTTTAAAACACGAGTGTGGTTTTATGAAACGAGCCTTCGGCGTTTCATAATAAGATCACACGATTGTTCTAAGGCTTAATTATGTACAGTTGCATACATTATAAGTACTAGATGGGTTTAGAAGCCGACGACTTGACGACGAAAATGACAACACAAATTTAGGTATGCTGTGTCAGTGTCACGAAAATGAAGGGATCTTTTTAAATCTTAGATAAACTGATAAACTCCCTATTCTCAAGTCGTTCCAAAATCGAATGTCCTACGATATTGTAAGGATATTGTACTGAAAAATATACCTAGTGGACGTTTCAGTTGATACTAGAATTTGGCCTATTTGAATTGTGTTGGGTTTGGAAGATGTTCCAAATTTCACTGTCACTATTCTTAATTTATGATATTGAGCTTACATTTGTAATGATTTTATTGGTGTTAAGTTTTAAAATAATTATTTATTACTTTATTATCTTGTAATGTTACTTTTAACTATTATTGTATTTTATTATGGGAAAAAATTACCTTCTGCTGGAGTTTCTTGCGGCGCTTCTCTGCAATGATGGTCTTGTCCGAAGCGCTAGTAGATTCACTCTATATTACCGACGTGTAAAAGAGAATTTGAAACTCATTACTTTATAGGTAATACTCGATAACGTAATTTCGAAATTATGTTACAGCTGTCATTGCGGTCACCTACTAGCACAGGTAATGCTAGTATCTCTCTTTAAACTATAGAATTGGGGTTACATATGACGACTATAATAAAGCTTAACCGATCGATACCGAATATGGTACTTAACATAACGGACAAAGGATAACTACTTTTTATCCTGGAAAAACGATCGCGATATCGTAAGAAATATTGATTGTTCCAATAGTTTCATAATGAACTAGAAATAAATAAATCAAGTAGGTACCTAAGTCTCAAATATGTTCACCATGAATCACACCCACGTGACCCACCACATGATTTTCATATCTTTCATTTTGAAACGATTTAGGATCATTATCGCATGGCCTTCGCATGCACGCTTTAAATGCCCAGGAGAAACAACTTAATACAAACCTGACTCCAATAGGCGTCGCGGGCACAGCATTGAACTCTCAGCTCGTGAGCGACCAGTTAGCGAAGCTGGTTAAATTAAACCTCATTATTAACCATCATTGCTAACTAGCTTATTACACTAAAGATGCATGTATGTTTTAGTTTGTTGAAAATTGAATCTTGTATCTAGAATCACAAGGTCGTAATTTGATTGCCTTGGAAGAGAATATAGGCCCTTTCGATAAAGAAGTTTCGTGGTGGTTGAAAGCAATTGCGATTTTGAAACGGAATGCAGACAGTCTTTGTATTGTAACAAGGAAAGGTACCCAACTGTCCGGCTCCGATTTTGTTGATTTTGATATATGCTAGCTTGATATAGTCTAGCTATCACGATTCATGAGATACAGCCTGGTGACAGACAGACAGACGGACAGTGGAATTAGTAATAGGGTCCCGTTTTTACCCTTTTGCGTACGGAACCCTAAAAAGTGTAAGTCGCAAAACAGCTAAAGGTAGTATAGGTAAACAATAAAACACCAAAGAAGGTACAGTATTACATTTTATTAAGCGAGACCTATCCATACTGATATAATTTCATTTATTCAAACTGTGACCACACTTAAATACTGTAGAGTGGAACTAAGCTACAAACTGGAATGCATCTCATACAAAACTTGGGTTAAGTGTAACAGATATATAACAGTTTCACAGTAACATTAATATTTTTATACTTAGTTGTTAGCTTTAAAAAGGGCATATGTGTATAACAAATTGCACAAGTTCAAGTTCCTTTTAAACTAAACATTATTAACCAGCAAACGAAATAGGCAAAATTATACTACATTCTTTAGGGCCTTCAGTAAAATGTAAACAAAAAAACCACGTGATACAGTTCGTCAGCCAATAGAAGAACACTGATACGTCAGAGCTGAAAACCATTTTGATTGGCTGTTTAGAGCCACGTGGTCCGGTTTGTTTACATTTTGTAAAGCTCCTAAAGAAATGAAGTAAAGTATAGTAAAACTTGCGTCAATTAGGTACTATATGGAGCGGTTAACACTATCCACGAGTGAGGGATATATAAATGATTCTAGATTTTCTCTCTATAACCGTGGGTGGTAAAAACCGTTCAATACTTATTATTTAAATCAATCTGGTTATTCTAATCAGTTATAATTGAAACCAATTGCTTACTGTTAGTTGTATAGCCTTTAGGAATTTCTTTGAATTTATTTTAATTCAATGTCTGCATAGAAAAGCTGCTGGTCTTAATATATTCCATAATTTACAGAGACCGAGAGAAATGAGATTTCACGTGTAACTTTCTTACTACTTGGGTCACATATAACGGCATATAAAGGCATATAAATAACATTCATAGTTCAGTCAAATTATACATTATACCTCGCAAACGGTCGGGCAGCCGTCATTTTATGTTCAACAAGTAGAGGCCTTTATAAAAAATGCAAGCTACCTTGGGGTACTATAACGCCATCAAATTTCACTCGTTTTCCTAGTTTTTATTAAATATATCCTAAACTTTGGGATTTACAGCAGTCTTCCGCAAGGTAGGTAAGTACAATCAACTCATACAGATTTGCTAAAATATCAATTAGAATTTACTAGCTTCTGCCCGCGCCTTAATTTTCCGGGTTAAAAAGTAGCCTATATGATATTCCGAGGTATAAACTATCTTCATTTCAAATTTCATCCAAATCAGTCCACCGGTTGCACCGTGAAAGAGTAAAAAACTAACACACAAACACAAACTTTTGTATTTAAGGGATATGTCCTTTTTAAATTAAGTATTTTTATGACATTTTACAACTAACAGTAAGCCTCTTTAATATAAACGCTTGAAAACATTGATTAAAAAACCATATAAAAAACCTTAATAGTGAACATGTTAAAAAAGCATAAATTAACTACATAAGAACAGACATACACGGCTACGACATAGAAATTAAGTTAATATACAATATCATTGATTTGTTGAATATGTATTGCTTATTGCACGATTCTGATAAATAGGTATAGCGGCCTAGGGAGTTAAAGCGTACAAAATTAAAAAAAAGCATAGGTTCACGATCAGTTTTCACTGAACTGTTATAATTTATAGGTGGCTCTGGCTCCGCAACTCGACGACTTAGATATTACTGTCAGTTAAAACTGATTGTGTAGAAAAAAACCACGCGTTTCTTCTACTCGCGTTCAGTTTTCAACAGACTTCGCACAAGGAGGTACTCATTTTTTTACACGATTTGTTCGTCAATTATCAACGGGCTTGAAAGATTATGTTTTATGAGTAATGTATTATGAAACCGCGTTTAACTTGGAATTGGAATAGCTGTCAATTCAAATGCATTTTGACGTAAGTATATGGTAAAACTGTCACCTCCAATCCCCTTCTATTCGCGGCTAGATAATATATGTCACGTGTGATCTCATTTATACTGCGTCAAGATCTGGTAATGGGATGCACAGAGTCAACGGAACTCTTACTGAGTTTTTTGAACATTTAATTGCCGTTCAGTGAAAACTGTACGTAAAAAAACCGTATCACAAATTAAATTATTACTTCACAGTCCAATAGCCCTAGGCAAGATGCATTCGGCGAAGGTTATCTTTATAGAAAATAAATAGGATTGACGTAAGCTGACGGACGGTCGCGTCGAGCGCTTGTGTCAATACCATACATTTTGACAGTTTGCGATAGTGCTTTACCCCCTCTAAGGCTAAAAAATATATGAAACGTACATAGCGTCATTTTAAGACCAGTATATTTAATAAAATATTAAAAACTGTATTCACATAACAATAAGTATCAATAGAATTAGTAAAATAAAAAATGTTTCCACGAAACCGCCGTTTTAGAGCCTAATTTAACCCTCAATTAATTTTAATTGATTTATTTCTAATAATTAATTTACTTGACTAAGTACTTGTCACCTTGACGTGTTCATGGGAGGCTGAAATTCACATAAAAATAACGGGTCCTTCGGAATTCCTAATAAGGTTTCTCCTAACGCATTCTTTGTCCTAATTATCATTTGTCCTAAACCGGATTTTAGCTGAATCGGACACACTAAAAAGTTTTAAAATTAAGGCGGAAATGGCTTTAGGAAAAACGAAATTTCGAACAAACTATGCATTAAGACCAATGACTATTAGGGATTGCAATAAATACCAATATCATCCATATGAATTATAAGGATCGACCACACGGAAACTTAAAATACGCTGACGCGAAGTTGACGCTGTGACGCGTCTACTGCGTCACTTTTTAACGCGGTTTTTGATGCGACCGGTGCGGTCGCGTTAATTAGAACGCTATGTAACCAGGGCTCGGAACCGGTTTAAAACATACCGGTAAATACCGGTTTATTTTGGTTTCGTTCTGAACTTTTCTAGGGTACACGAACGTTTTGAGAACTTTATTTTAACCTTAATTAACCGGTTTAATCCACGTGCGGCGAGTCGAGATAACAACGCGTTCGTTGCAACTTGTTTTTTTCACTTGTGATGAAAAGACGTGCGCAGTATGGGTGCGCTTCAATCAGTCTAAAAACATTTTGTATAATTTCCTTTAACTAACCACGAAAAACATAATGAACGTTTAGCATAAAAACCAATTGTATAATTTTATCAGGCATACGGTCGAATAACATAACACTCATTTAGTATAACTATCATTTGCTTGTTATTATTCATTTTAAGTCAATTTATTTTAACTAGATAAGGTTATGTTAGAACTGTGACCACATTATAGTAATGAAAGCCGCTAGAAATATTTATTCATTTAATTTATAAATATTATAGTTTAAGAAATTATGCATTTCGTTTTATCGCATCATGATTCGTTGGTTTATTAGATCGAAATTATGCAATTAGTGATATGTAAAATGAAAATTAGACCATTTATTTTTACACTAAACATTACACACCCGCGCGGTATGCGTCTGCATTAACCGGTTTTTTTAGTTCAAAATCGGTTAATTCCAAAAGAACATATAAAGGTTCCCCCAAAGACCAGATAAAAAACCGGTTTATGCGAATCGAACCGAAATAAAAAGATTTTGCGTCAAGTAACGGTTTGAAAATTTAACCGCAATCCGAGCCCTGCATGTTACAAGATTTTGCGATTTAGACGCATTTCAATTTACGCCAGTTTGGGAATTATGATCGATCATTTAAGGTACGTTTTGCACTGTCATTATAAAAAAAACTTAACATTATTAGTTATTACACAATAGTGAATTAACATACGCTTAATATTTATAAGTTTGTGTATTTCAAGCAAACAATAGGGCGTAATAAACTTAAGAGCTGTCTTAGAAAATCCTTTTTCGCAATGTTAGGTATTATTGTATTTCTTGATCATTGATATTAAATGAGTAAAATACATAAATTGAATTTGGTCTATTTTATTAAATATATTGTGTTATGCAATATTTTGTCATTAGTAATTATTGAAGTTAAAATGGAAAACAAATCTATTTAAATTGTTTACGTAATTATACAGTAATAATTAAGGGGTTTTTTGCCATTTTGGTACGGAACCCTAATATACCATCATGACAAAATGTTGCCTAATACATAAATACTACTGATGCAGAGAGTTCATAGACGATTTAAAAAAAATTACTCAATTAAAGGACGGCCGGGACTGTGCTGGCGTAGAATTCTTTTTCCCTGTTGGCGACTCATTCAAAAAATCCTTTTTAAGTGCCTGCAGTGGGTACAGTGGATACAGTGGCCACCCAAGGAATATCCCCACAAATTTCAAGACCCTCGGTCCAGTAGTTTAGGCTGTACGTTCTGTCAGAGTCACGATTTTTGTTATCTATTGAAGACTAGCTTCTACCCGCGACTCCGTCCGAGTAGAATTCGTAATGTTGCCATCCCACAGAAATAGTGATTTATTCATTAAAGGTAGTCTATGTATTCTAAACTATAATCTATCTCTGTGCTAATTTTCTTTCAGATCCGTTCAGCCGTTCTGGCGTGATTGAGTAACAAACATCCAAACTTTCGCATTTATAATACTATAATAGTAAGTTTTTATTTCAATAATCAAGATGAGAAAAAAAAGCGAATATTTCACTTAGTTTTTGTAAGAGACCTCTTAAGTTAAGTTTTTTTTAAGTAGCTGCAGTGAATGGCAAGCAAAACTTTGTTAACGTTAATTTAGATCCTATCAAATGGCACTAATAATTTGCGTCGTGCGTCCCCAGTAAAATGATAGATTTTGTGGAATAATAGTGTGTTTTTACTATCACAGATCATACTAACGATTCCACTATTAAAAACAATGGACAGCGTTCTTTTTTTGCTTTGTAACTTTAAAATAGTTAACAAGTGAAAAACACCGTTTTGGCGAGTAGGATATTTTTGTACATGTACAGGAATAATTACTTTTTAGGTTTTCATGCTGTATCTTAAAAAACTTTCGGAAAACAGTCTAATAAAATAAAATATAATAATGCTTTCTTGTCAGAATTTATCAATTTAGCGCAAAACCTTTGAAATAAAGAGATTTTGTTTACATACTGACGACTGACGAAGTTTGTTTCAAATCGGGGACGCAAATATCTAATACTGCACAAGCCGTACTAACACATCCACATATTTTAGATATAATTAATTTAAAAAAAGCTACAGGATTACAGGCGATATTTAATTTACATACATTTGCTAGAAAAACAGTAACCTATTTAAAAACATGATTTTACGGACCTGTTTCACAATCGACAAGTCAATTTATCTGTCATTTAAAGTTGGCTCTCTCCTTGTCTATTTTCAAGTGTAAGACAGAAAGGGCTAAATGTATCTGTCCAATATACTTTACTTGTAGATTGTGGAACAGGCGATTAATATATGATATAGTTCACGTCCAAGATGATTTGATAAGACTTGATTTAATATAGTGCGACTAAGTGTAGAGTACAAACAATTGGGATCTATAGAACAATAAAAATAACTCACGGTTTTTACATTCTATTTCGAAAGAATAGGTCATTTTAAGAGACCAATTTCATTAAATTTGTATTAGACCCAATAGTTTTGTTTTAATATCTTTTTTATTTAGCAGGCATTCTATGGACGACATGATTATTTTAAATTTGGGTTGGCATTTTCTAATAAATTACAACAATTAAATGATATCTAATCATAAAAAGCGATTGTAAAGTAGTAGCGATTTTAAAATATACTATTTCAAGCGGTTATCGCCTAACCCGTAAGATACACCTAGGAGGGCTTCAAGCCGAAAACGAAAGTCAAACAAAAGTTTTTTTTTTGTAATATCCGAAATAAATAATTATATTGAAAACTTAATAATGCTGAACGGCTTTATGACCCTATTCCGCGAAATGGTTTTCGAATTAAAGTAATTGTAAAAATATGAACAAACCCAATTATACATAAATTATTTTTACTTGAAAACCCAATTGAGTGTTGCCACACAAAATAGATTTTGATATAGACAGTGGCGCCACTACTATCTGCTCTATTTGTCACACTACACTCTCAACAGTGGCGCGTGAAAAACTACGCAATCTTCACCTTTTTGCGGCAACAGTATATATGAAGCGGGTATTATTATATAATCAACGCAAATACTGCATTATTTATCACATAACATAGGTACATAAATATAACTCACAAAACAATAACTTGTATAATAATCTACAAGATTAATAATTGTATAAATTTTATTTCGGATCCGTATGAATTAAAACAAAATACTTACACATGCTCACTTTTTAAGCAACACACAGACACAAAACACTCAAGTATCTATTTACAAAAAATATATGAAAATATTGACTTCACATAACAAGGATATGTATTGAAAATAGGTCTACAGATCACAAACGCTAGCTACCGTTCGTGACCCGAATTTCTAGCAAATTATTACCTAGTGAAAAGCAATTTCAATAGCCTAGGGCAAGTAACAATTCTTCTAATTTATGAATACCTTATAATTATTTTTGTCAGGTTTTCAATTAAATATTACTCATAGGAAACTCGTTATTGCTTTAGTTGCAGTATAGATAAAAACGTATTTCTCCATTGACTAAATCTCGCGACATTTTTGTATTTTATAATTAACGAACAATTAATTTAGAGAGAGCGACACAAGTCATTAAAGAGCTTTAAATCGATGACGATGATGGCAGTACCCTACATTTAATTAAGACTTAATTTCGATTATTTCATATAATTGAATTTTATATTTAATTTAATTGTTTAAATGCATTGGGTATAAATTATCCAAGAAATCTTTATAGGTATATAAATTAATATAATATATAGTTGTAAGTACAAAATGACCCTTAACTCTAAAGGTAGGATATAAAAATGTTGTAATATTGGGAGTGCTTTTGAATTAAAAATCTACGGAACACATACCTATTATAAAAGACCGACGTAACTATTAAAAAAGGCTTACATTTGTTACGGAATCTTATAAGATAAGATAAGATTACATATAACTCGATCTTAAACTCTTCTGATTGGTCAACAGACCGGCCATTTTGTTTTTTTTAAATCTTCCTAGATCGACGAGGCAGCCACACTCCTAAATACTTAACAATTCAATTAATTTAATGTTCAGAGCAACATTAGCTAAATATTTTAACTATCAAGATAAATAAACGTTATTATATTAACATTAGTATATTTTATAATAATGATAGGAATAACAAACTACAAGTCGCTCCTTAGTAGTCTTTTTTTTTACACTAGCAACACTGACGAAGCGTTCTAAATTCAAACCAGTTGAGTGGCATTGTTAAGTGAATCAAGCGACATTCTGACTGATTAGAAGACTTTATAGTAGTGTTGCTAGTCAAAATAATTACTACCAATTTAGGAGTTTTGATGGTTTAATACAGTAGCGCTTACGTGCTAAGCTCGGGGTTCTGCTGGCAGCGTTCCTTAGTCACCGGTGTCCGCCCAGCTCATTTCCTCGGCTATTCTATCCATGCAATTGCAAAGAAACTGGTACTGTAAATAAAAAGAAAAAAATATGTCATCACCGTGCCGGTGCTGTGTGAAAATTATGCGTGATTGAACGATGTCCATTTTGCTTCGTTTTCACGGTTCCATAGTCAAACCAGGAACCCTTATAGTTTCGCCATGTCCGTCCGTCCGTCCGCAGCCTAGGTCATTTTGGAATAAATATAAATATTAGTCACGACAACAAAGTGGTAAAATAAAAAACGTATCGTAGGGATGTTTTTATTCGCATTCCCCATATCCCCATAGTATGGGGTGTCGTTGGATAGGTGTTTTAAAAATATTGTAGGTTTGTGAAGACTAATTTTCGATTCAGGAGTCAGTTTATGAAATATTAAGCTTTAAAGCACTAATTTTTGTTAGAGTAGTGTTGTGTCGCAAATACTTGAAATCTGAAAAATATCTTCAA